>CP106716.1:94314263-95564263 GCA_025503065.1 Gossypium bickii
TTTTTCAAAGTTACCTTACTGCTGCTGTCCCAAAACTGTTTTCTTATAACTCATTTTACAATTTAATCCTAATTAAGTTTACTTATTTTCTTAACTTAATTCATACTTTGTTTCTTCTTAAATTCTTTCCATATTCAACTTGACTATCTAATATTCATAATAAAACCCTAATTTATAATTTCTTCCAAATTAATCCCTATAGTAGAAAACTTATAGCTTACTTTACAATTTAATCCTCTTACTAATTCTAACTTCAAATTCTTTCAATTAAACCACTAATTCATCATTTTGTTCATCATATGCTATATTCAAAAACTCTAAAACTTCAAAAACTTCAACTTAAATTCATCAAAACTTTGTTCTAAATCTTATAAACTATCAAAATTAAAAGAAAAGGACTAAATCAACTTACCTTTTAAAGCTTAAAACCTTGAATCTTTAGTTTTTCCTTTTTTTCCTTTCTTTTTCTTCTTTCTTTCCTGCTTCGTATGCTCTCTGTTTCTTTTCTTCTTTTCTTTTTCTTTTATTCTATTACTTTATTATATAATATAATATTATATTAACATAATTATCTAATAATAATAATAATATATTTTAACACATAAAAATCTCAGATTTTTATGCTTATGCCGCCTCAAATATACTAAATAGTCTATTTGCCATTTTAGTCCTTTTTATTTTCTTTTAATCTACAATTCAACTTTTACCCTTTATTCACTTTAGTCCTTTTTCCTAATTTCTCTCAATTAAGCTAAATTCACTAAATAAAAATCTAATTAAACACACTATTAGACTCATAATTACTCCTAATAATTATTTACTAACTCGATTTACTAAGACGGAGGCCCGATAACACACTTTTTCGGTGCCCATGGATTTTGGGTCGTTACAATGTGGCACTTCGAGTGCGAGTTTCCCATGTATCCAATAGTATTCCAAATGGTTCAATGGGTAAATGAAAGACGTGGTTGTGTATGAGATTGATACGAGATGGTACAGGTATGTACATAAACTGTATAAGTTTAAATCGAAGAAGTTGTAAAGTTTATACATAAGACTATGATTGAAAATGTGAAAGGTTTGTTAGTAAAATAAACTACATGTTGATATGTTCAATTTTATGATTTGTATTTTTATGTTAAGATTGAGTTTATTTCATATGAGCTTACTAAGCTATAAAGCTTACTTTGTTTATTTTTCTATGTTTTATAGTGAAATTAAAGCTAGCTCGGACTCGGGGATCATCGGAGACATCGTCACACTATTAAATTGGTACTTTTGAGCTTATGTTTTGAGTATATGGCATGTATAGGGACTTTGGTCATTTTGGTTAATGAATTTATAATGAAAGTAGCCATTTGAGTTGGCTTGTAAATGTTCTAAGTTTGGTTTTGTATATTGCCATATAAGTTGGCTTGTTTTGGTATGTTTGAATCATGTATATATATATGGCTTGGATTGTGAGTTCATGGATAAGTATATGATGTTTGTGGATTATAAAGATTGTAGAGGTCAATTGGTTGATATTAGAGTAGTTATATGCTTGTGAGTTTGATGTTTAATGATGCATGTTTAGAAGTGTCTAGCAATTTAAATTATAAATGTGAATTTGGTATAAATGGTATGACATGTTTTGTGATTAGTGTGTATAGAGAATAGGAGTATTGAATGTGCATAAATTATTTTTGAATTGGTTGATTTAAAATTCCTATTGATGCTATGTATTGGTGCCTTTAAGTTTGATGTAAGTGAGCACAAGTTTGGGTGGCAAAATGGCTTGGTAAATAGCCTATTTTTGTCCACATGGTAGAGACACGGGCATATGTCTTAGCCGTGTGCGATACACGATCATGTACACGGCCATGTGTCCCCTGGTGTTGAAATTAAAATCAAGTCAGTATGCTACACACGGCCTCACACACGGACGTGTGACTTGGCCGCGTGGCATAAGCCAGTATACCCTACAGGTTTGGCACAGCCTAGCACACGGCCTGGCACACGGATATGTTTGGCCATTTTTAGGGCACACGGGCTAGCCACACGGGCGTGTGGGTTGGCCGTGTAACGCAAGTCAAAGAGTTACACAGGGTTGAACATGGGCTGGGACACGTCCATATGATGCCATTTTAAATGTCCACACGGCCTGTGACATTGACGTGTTTGTTGGTTGTGTAAAACACACGGGCGTGTGACCCTTGTTTTTGAGAAAAAATTTCTAAGTGTTCTTAAAGTCCCCAAAGTTATCGGTTTAGTCTCGAACCATTTCCAATGCATGTTTAGGGCATCGTAGGCTGGTATTAGGGACTTTTTTATTGAGATTGAATGATGATTGCATGAAATGTGAAAATGTATGCAAAGTGAATGTTTAATTATTTTATAAGTCTTGTAATGCTTCGTAACCCTATTCCGACGTTGAATATGGGTGAGGGGTGTTACAGTATTCCCCTGAACTGAACTTGGTCCATATGAGCCTATAATGGGTGAGGATTGAGGAATCTGCTGGTTCAGGTACCCTTACCTTAGAACCGAACCGCATATAATAAGCCCTAAGAGCCTATCCTAGGTAGAATCATACTAAACCTCTAGTGGTCACCCGAATAGGTGTTCTATTTATTATTTCTTGCTTTGAATTCTAGCTTTGTATGAGACAAACTGACTTGTTTCATTTTGTTTTGGCTGTAATTGCATTGCATTCTCATCATAGAAAAGGGTGTTGATTCACGTTCAGTTGCTAAATAGAGAGCTTGTCATGGAAAATAGATTTCTTGATAAAGTGGTAGACAATGCGGCCGTAGAAATATGGTCTAAAAGAATACAACAAGAGAAGGGCGACAGCCTGACGGAGGGATATATGTCAAAACTATCGCATCAGTGTGACTAAGAATAGCCTTCAAGAGTTGAAAGAAATATGGGACTAATGGGATGATGAAACCAAGCAGTTATTCTACAGTGACTATGGTGATTTGCCTTATTTACTCGATGTCAAAGTGGATAAGCATTTATTCCGAGCTCTGGCCTAATATTGGAATCTCATCTATAGTTGCTTTACTTTTGGAAAGGTAGATTTGGTACCCACTGTAGAAGAGTACACAACTCTACTTCGTTGCCCGAGGATCCAAGCTGAAAAAGCTTATTTTAGAGCCACTAATGTCCCGACCTTCTTAAAAGGTTGATGACCATAACTAGGATGAGTGAGCCATGGGTTGCGGCTCGGATTAAATAAAAGGGAGATAACAAATGCGACCCTTGGAAAAGTTTGTGGGTTTTGATCTTGGTACATCCAGACACAAAGAAAAGAGTTTACGTCTTCACCTTGAGTATCTACGGGTTGGTCATCTTCCCCAAAGCACTAAGGCACATTGATGAGGTAGTTTCATATTTATTTGAAAGACTTGACAAAAGGGTCATGCCTATCCCGACAATTTTGGCCGAAACTTTCAGCTCTTTGAATGCATGCCGGAGAGTGGGTGAAAGAAGATTTATCGGGTGTGCGCAAATCTTGTTAGCATGATTCTATAGCCACTTTTGGGAGGTAGAAAATGTCTCTTATCGAGTATTCTCTGAGAACTACTCACGGTTGAAAGAATTCTTGGCTACGCCTAGACGAGACAACTTTTCGGAAGAAAAGTGGATGGCAATTCTCTAAGGTCTCCAAGACAAAGATTTTGAATGGATGGGCCCTTGGATGATCGTTGATGAAATTTTGTACCAATATGGAGACTTTGACTAGGTCCTTCTACACAGGATATGGGGAGCTATCCCAGATTAAACAAAAAGGGAGATAGCAAATACGTCCCTTAGAAAAGTTTGTGGGATTTGATCTTGGCACACCCGGATACGAAGAAAAGAGTTTACATCTTCGCCTTGATTATCTACGGGTTGGCCATCTTTCCCAAAGCACTATGGCACATCGATGAGGTAGCTTTAGATTTATTTAACCAACTTGACGGAAGGGTCACGCCTGTCTCGACAATTTTGGCTGAAACTTTCATATCTTTGAATGCATGCCGGAGAGCGGGTGAAGGAAGATTTATCGGGTGTGTGCAAATCTTGTTAGCATGGTTCCATAGCTACTTTTAGAAGGTAGAAAATGTCTCTTATCGAGTATTCTCTAAGAACTACTTTCCATTGAAAGAATTCTTGGCTACCCCTAGACGAGACAACATTCCGGAAAAAAAGTGGATGGCAATTCTCTAGGGTCTCCAAGACGAAGATATTGAATGGATGGGCCCTTGGATGATCCCTGATAAAATTTTGTACCAATGTGAAGAGTTCGACTGGGTCCCTCTACTTGGGATATGCCCCTCTACTTGTATTAAGGCAGTATAGATCGATGTAGTTTATACTGGAAGGCAAGGATTGGCTCAGTGTGAGTTTGCATACAAAGGTGATAATTAAAAGAAGAAGGTTCGTGAAATATCGAACGCTTTGAACCAAACCCACAGAATAAAAAGATTTGCCACAAATCTCATGACGACTCCCGAATATGATTGGTGGTGGGGTAAAAGAGTCAATGATAATGTCCTTGTGTCAAGTCAAGAAAACACTCGGCTAATAGAAGAACACTTACAAGTGATCTTGTCTGAGCGAAAAATCGTAAAGCAAGACTTTGAAAATAAGAGTTCGGAGCTGGGGAAAAAGATAGAAATGTTGGAAGAGAAAAAGATTCAACTAGGATTAGACGTCTATGTCCAGAAGTTAGAAGCCGAGAAAATGAGAAAAAGGAAAGAACAAGGTTGAGGAAGACTTGTACAGTCTAAAAATATATTATAAGAAGCTACGTTTGTTAATAAGGACTACTGGGTTGGGTAAAACATTGGAACAATGGCGGCAAGAAATTAAAGAAGAAAATATTAGAGCTGATCAATGGAAAAAGAAATTTGAATATGCTCGAGTTTGAGAAGATGCTCTAGAAAGGGATTTGTTGGAAAGCTGAAATGAAAAGGTTAGGTTAAGAGCCCGAGTGGCAGAATTGGAAAGGTCACCGCATTAATTTCATTGTCGCAACTCCGCAATTGAGTTGAAAGCAAGTCTAAATAAGATTGAAGAGTTGAAAGGAAAAATAGAAGAGCTCGAAATCACACTACAAAATTGTAAACTTCGAGTTGAGCTTCTTGAGGCGAACAATGAACATTGGAAAGAGTAACTCCAACACTTTCAAGGTTAGATTAGGGATAGAGATCACATCATGGGCAAAGTTGTGGCTCAAGTACGGGAAGTAGCTGATAAACCGTAATTTGAACATATTTTAATCCCATATTTAGCATACTTTTGGATAATTTAAACCTTGAATTGTGAAATTTGGTGCTCTTAGTCCTTTGTTTTCATGTTTTATACTCAGAAAAGCATCGAATGATGAAAAGAATGAGAAACGGGCCTAAAACAGAGTAAATGGGCCATATCACGAAATTAACACGGCCTGGGCCCAAGACCACACGACTGTGCCTCCTTAATAGTCTTGAACACGGCCTGGCCACGATTCACACGGGCGTGTGCCATGGGCGTGTCCCTGTCATGACAAAGAAGAGTTTCATTTAGATTAGGTTACTTAGAGGCAAAGAAAGTCATTCCAAAAGCCTATATAAACACCCTAGAGACCAACCTTCAAAGGAGAGTCCAGTTAGGCGTCCAGCTAGGCCGAAGAGCCGAGTCAGAGAGGCCAGAATTAAGAAATTTACTCGAAAAAAGCCAGTTGATTCATCTTAAGAAGCCAGAGTTATACTCAAGACAGATGATCTTCTCTTCAATTCCTTCAGGGGCTTTTAGGGTTTTTCTTATGTTTTGTTTCATATTTTCTTCTGAGATGTATTCTTTTATTATTATGAACTAAACCTCTCAAATACCTGAGGGGGATGAAACCTAAGACGGATCTTGTTATTGTTTTATGAACTATATGATAAATACTTGATTTGTTCTTAATTATGTGTTCTTAATTCTTGCTTTGATATTTCAGGATATTGATTCAAGTATTGATGTGCTTAGGCAGTGGAGCAAAAGTCCCTGTTTAAGAGTAGATCTAGCATAATTAAGTGGAGTTGATCTCAACCCTAGAAATAGGATGACGAAAATCTACCGGATTAGGGTCAAACCTAATATGGGAGTCCATAAATCGAGTTAATGCAATTCTAGGTGTTCTAATTAGAAAGAGATTTCAATTAATCAACCTAGGATTAGACTTTAGTAGCCTCGAAAGAGGTATTAATATAAATTAGGGAATCCTACGGATCAAGTCAAGTGAATAAATCGCCTGGTTCAGATTTAAATAACAAGTGAAGTCTAGGTAGATTCTTCCTCGGGTATTGTCTTAATGAATTGGTTTTTCCCCAATTCATTCTCTTTGACTTTGCATCTTTAGCTTAATAGTTAGTTAATTTTAGATTAAATAATAAACCCCTTAATTCTTAGGCTAAATAATAAAAAGAAAGTTAGTATTAGTACTTTTGGTTCCTTTGGGTTCGACAATCTGGTCTTGCCACTAAACTATACTACTGTTCGATAGGTGCGCTTGCCTCAATCGTTGGCATAGTTAGTTTCTAGGCTCAATCATTCTTTTTATAAATTTTTAAGACTCTGACACAGGATCAAGTTTTTGGCGCCATTACCGGGAAACTGAAATATTAAGAACACTTAATTTTTATTACTTTAGCCATAGCATATTTATTTTATTTTTGCAATTAAATTTTATTTTTATTTTTCTAAATTTTCTTCTTTGCTTCTGGCAGGTACCTCTAGTTTACGACTAGAAGGAACTCGACAGGACCCCTGATTTACGACAGTGATATTGAAGGTACTGTTCATAGAAATCGTAGAGAAATAAGGTGAAGCTTAAACTACATAGAAGAAGAGCAAGAAGTCAAAATCAATACCACCGAAGAGATGGATGAGAATAATCTGCTACCTCTAGAGACGGCCGAACATCATGCTCCTCGAACTATGTATGATTATGCTAAACCTAATTTAATAGGAACTGAGTCAAGTATTGTTAGGCCTACTAATGCTGCAAAAAATTTTGAACTAAAACCTAACACTATACAGATGATACAACAGTTTGTTCAGTTTGATGGTTTGCAGGATGAGGATCCTAACACACACTTAGCGAATTTTCTAGAATTCTGTGATACCTTCAAAATAAATGGCATTTCTGATATGCCATCCGTCTTCGGTTATTTCCCTTTTCTTTGAGAAATAAAGTCAAACAGTGGTTGCATTCTCTTCCACGAGGATCAATCACTACGTGGGAACAAATGACCGAAAAATTTTTATTAAAATATTTTTCGCCGGCTAAAACGACCAAGTTAAGGAATGATATCTCTTCTTTTGTGCAGATGGATTTAGAAACATTTTACGATGTATGGGAGAGATACAAAGATCTATTAAGAAGGTGTCCACACCATGGATTACCCTTTTGGTTACAAGTCCAAACTTTTTACAACGGGGTAAACCCTTCAATGAGGCAATTGATCGATTCAGCTGCCGGCGGAACCTTGAATAATAAAAAACCTAAGGCTGCCTATGAATTCTTTGAAGAGATGTCACTGAATAACTATCAGTGGCAAGTCACAAGGACAAAGACAATAAAAGCAGCTAGTGTTTTCAACCTCGACGCAGTATCCATGCTATCAAGTTAGGTAGAAACGTTAAATAAAAAAGTTGATGGTTTATGTAGTTCCTTTTAGGTACATCCGGTAATGCAGTGCGAAACAAGTGGAGGTGTGGCGAATCCTGAGTACCCACCCTATGGACATGGCATGGAAAGCGAACAAATGAACTATATGGGTAACAATTTCAGATCTCAAAATAACCCTTATAGTAGTACTTATAATCCAGGTTGGAGGAACCACCCCAATTTTTCATGGGGTGGTCAAGGAAATCAGAGACAACAACCCCCTCCAAACTTCTAACAACAGCACTATCCATAGGAAAAGAAACCGAACCTTGAGGAGATGCTGTCAAAATTTATAGCGTTGTCAGAAACACGTTTTCAAAACACCGAAACAACACTTAAAAATCAACAGACATCAATTCAAGGGATCGAGAACCAATTAGGGCAACTTGCCAAGATTATCACAGAACGACCACAAGGTAGCTTGCCAAGCAACAGTAAGACTAACCCAAAGGAGCAACTTCAAGATATAACAGCTTAGGATAGTGTAGGGTTAGATGAGCCTAAATTAAGCCAAGAGAATTCGGTAGAGAACGGTAAGGTCGAGGTAAGCCACGAGAAGCCAAAACCGGTAATTAAAGAGTACCAATCTCGTATACCTTATCCTGCTGCGATGAAGAAGGACAACACAGACGAACAATTCGGTAAATTTCTTAAACTTTTAAAGAAATTACATATTAACTTACTGTTTCTTAAAGCTCTTTTGTAGATGCCTGATTCAAGGAAATTTTTAAAAGATCTTCTAAAAAATAAGCGAAAATTGGACGAGGAATCGCATGTGGAACTAAACGTAGTATGCTTAGCGATGTTGCAAAACAAACTACCACGAAAATTAAAAAATCCAGGGAATTTTACAATTCCATGCTTAATTGGTAGTTTATCTATTGATAATGCTTTAGCTGATTTAGGGGCAAGCATCAATGTTATGCCTTATAAATTGTTTAAACAACTAGGTCTAGGGAAACCCAAACAAACTAGGATGAGCATTCATTTAGCTGATAAAACTATTAGAATTCCTAGAGGTATAATTGAAGATGTGCTAGTGAAAATTGAAAAATTCATATTCCCAGTAGACTTTGTCGTTTTAGACATGGATGAGGACAACAGTATCCCCTTAATTCTAGGAAGGCCCTTTTTAGCAACTGCCAGGACTAAAATTGATGTCAGCGCAGGTGAACTCATACTTTGTGTAGGTGAGGAATCAATCAGTCTTCAAGCTCTCGACTCAGCTAGGACATCGAGTAATCAAGGTGAGAACATAAATTCTATTAATAACCATTCGACTAAACCTTCTTTTTAGGAAACACCACAAAACTACACAACTGAGCTAGATCCTATACCTCATGCCAACAAGGAAATAATCCATGAGGAACGAAGGCTTCAGATCGATGAACTAGATGAGTGGAAGACACACTTCAAGGAGAAATTAGGAATACACAAGGCAGAACCAACACCATTCTATAGGATAGACAAATTTAAGATCAAAGATCAGGTACTGTTAGATAAAGCAGACCCTCGAATACCTCCTCCTGACCTTAATACAAATAAAGAAATCTCTTTTAGGGTACTCAATGTTTTCCCATACGGAACAGTCGAGGTAAGTAATCCTACATTCGGTACCTTTAAAGTAAACGCTACTCAACTTGAACTTCACCATAATAGTAGAACTGATAACATGAGAGAGGATGTACAACTCTTTAAACCACCTTGATTATGCGAATGAGAGGTAACTCTAGCTTAAGACTATAAACAAGCGCTTCTCAGGAGGCAACCTGAGCACTAACACTATTAATTTTTACATTTTATTCTTTTACTTTTATTTTTCCTTTTTAGCACCTAACTATAAACTAACCAAGTGTAGATTTCCACACCATACGGCCTTACATACGGCCGTGGCTGTGGTCGTGTGATACTACGGATGTATGTACTGACATGGTAGAGATAGTACGACACAAGACGAAAAATATCTTCAAGCCACGGCCCTCAACTGAACACCATGGCCGTGCGATGCGACCGTGGCCGACACTGTTTTACCAAACATGTGCGTGGCGACCTGCCCATGGGCATGGGAGAAACATGGCCATGTGACTCGACATGCCCACGGTACACGAGCATGGGATGTACTTGACCTGACTTTCCTATTTAAAAAAACAACCCCTCCCCTCTCCCCACCTACCCTAATTCTCCTTTTTCCATAACTTTTACACTCCCCTCCTTTTTCATTCTCACCTTTCTTCATACTTTAACTCTTGATTTACACCATAAACATGTCGAAGAAGTGGAAGAATCCAAGCACAGTCCCCTGTGGAGATCGATCTACATAAGTTCATGTCGGTCGCTTCATCTACTCGATAAGCCAAGGATATTTGATGTTATTTATTTTTCTTTTTCTTTTCTCGTTTTCTTTGTTTTCCTTATCTTTACTTCTCTTCTACTAAATTTAGTTTCTTGGTTTTAGGTTCTAAAGGTTGCTAGGGAATCACACCACGACCACGAACACCACCCCACCACAGCCCTAGAAATAACACCCACCTCGCGAACCATCTAATAATAAGGACTCTTCGGTCCATTAATCTTTTCTTTTAATTTTATTTTACTTTCTATTTTCTTTCTCTTCATCTTTATTATCTTTAAATATATATCTAGTATATTTTGAATAATTATTATTATTTCCTGGCTAATTCTCTACGAGCTTCCCAATTTCTTCATCTAGCACAGAGATTGTCGGTGGGCACCACACCACGGCACTCCCAACTCAAGGAAGCCATCCAAATTCAAGAAGTTTCACTTCTCCTTTTCTTTTAAATTTCATATATATCTTTGTACATTAAGGGCAATGTACATCTTAAGTATGGGGGGTGAATATCTATTTCAAGAAAGTGCCTAACTTTCTGCATTATTCTCAAATCCCTGAATTATGCCTTGTTCTTAAGTAATCTTCTCATATTATGATTAGAATGAAATTTCTTTTGAATCATGATTTTTATTGATATGTTTCAGATTAAGTCATTGATAATTGTACAGTGATGATTTAACCTTTAGGAGACTAGAGAATCAAGCATGATAAGTCTATTTTCAAAAATAAAAATTTACAAGGTTGATATGAAAAACCCATAATTTTTGTGAGATTTTGAGCCTTTTAGAGCATACATTCTTTCCTGCTCACTTTTTGATTATGGGTGTGTCAACATTGATTTGTTATTCTAGAACTTGCTTCGATTATACATGTTAAGACCTCATTATTGATTTGATATACAGAGATGATAAAGGCACTTAGGATTTAACCCACTCACTCTACTAAAAAGCCTACCTTAACAAATAACCCTTAGTGAACTCATTTGATCCTAACAACCCTTTTTATTGACTCACCCACTAATATTAACCTAAAACCCATCTTGTATTTGTTATCACCATTCCTTGACAACCTTTTTGTCGAGATTTGATTTTAAGCAGTTGCCTAACTATGTTCTAATTTTTTTTCAATTGTTAAAGTTCCTTCTTATGATTGTATAGATTTGTTCTTAAAAGAAAATGAAGTATATTCATTATTAGTGAGCTTATACGTTTAAATTCCACATCTTGTGAAGAAGCTCATGTTATTAGTATTTCATGTTTTCAATTGATGTAATTATTCAGGATTAGTTCATTTTTCTAGTTAGTTAAATTGTCAATTCAATCTCGATTCTAACCCTCTAATTCAGCCTTTATCCACACCTTTAACCCGAGCCCTATTACAACCCTTTTTAAAGACCTTTTGATTTGTGTATCATCTCATTTTACACTGGTGGAGATTTGATTTTCAGGCAAGCTTATGGGATTAACTTTTCATATTCGACTCTTGAGTGCTTAATTTTGAACCTTAAACACTTTGAGTGATTTGAGTGAATCTTTAGTGAGGATGTCAACTCTTGTTGATTTTTAATTAAAGGTAATTAATTTGGTAAGGGGAAACACATATGTTTTTATTACAAAAACTATGACTTTAATTGTTTGAATCTTTAAAATCCTTTTACTTAAATTATCAATGTATGAATTATCTTTGAATTATGATAGAACACTATGGATGAATATTATGAATCAAGAAAGTTCATTTTATTTGTAAGTTGAGAATTTTGCTTGAGGACAAGCAAATGCTTAAGTGTGGGTGTATTTGATAAATCGTAATTTGAACATATTTTAATCCCACATTTAGTATACTTTTGGATGATTTAAACCTTGAATTGTGAAATTTGGTGCTCTTAATCCTTTGTTTTCATGTTTTATACTCAGGAAAGTACTAGATGATGAAAAGAACGAGAAACGGGCCTAAAATGGAGTAAATGGGCCATATCATGAAATCAACATAGCCTGGGCCCAAGACCACACGGTCGTGCCTCCTTACTAGTCTCGAACATGGCCTGGCCACGATTCACACGGCGTGTGCCATGGGCGTGTCCCTGTCGTGACAAAGAAGAGTTTCGTTCGGATTAGGGTACTTAGAGGCAAAGAAAGCCATTCCAAAAGCCTATATAAACACCCTAGAGGCCGACCTTCAAAGGAGAGTCCAGTTAGGCGTCCAGCTAGGCCGAAGAGCCGAGCCAGAGAGGCCAGAATTGAGGAATTTACTCGAAGAAAGCCAGTTGATTCATCTCAAAAAGCCGGAGTTATACTCAAGATAGAGGATCTTCTCTTCAATTCCTTCAGGGGTTTTAGGGTTTTTCTTATATTTTGTTTTATATTTTCTTCTGAGATGTATTCTTTTATTATTATGAACTAAACCTCTCAAATACCTGACGGGGATGAAACCTAAGACAGATCATGTTATTGTTTTCTGAACTATATGATAAATACTTGATTTGTTTTTAATTATGTGTTTTTAATTCTTGCTTTGATATTTCAGGATAGTGATTCAAGTATTGATGTGCTTCGACAATAGAGCAAAAGTCCCTATTTAAGAGTAGATCTAGCATAATTAAGCGGAGTTGATCGCAATCCTAGAAATAGGATGACGAAAATATGCTGAATTAGGGTCAAACCTAATATGGGAGTCCATAGATCGAGTTAATACAATTCTAGGGGTTTTAATTAGAAAGAGATTTCAATTAATCAACCTAGGATTAGACGTTAGTAGCCTCGAAAGAGGTATTAATATAAATTAGGGAATCCTACGGATCAAGTCAAGTGAATAAATCGTCTGGTTCAGAGTTAAATAACAAGTGAAGTCTAGGTGGATTCTTCTTCGGGTATTGTCTTAATCAATTGGTTTTTCCCCACAAGTATTTTCCCCAATTCATTCTCTTTGTCTTTGCATATTTAGCTTAATAGTTAGTTAATTTTAGATTAAATAATAAATCCCTTAATTCTTAGGCTAAATAATAATAAAAAAGTTAGTATTAGTATTTTTGGTTCCTTTGGGTTCGACAATCCGGTTTTGCCACTAAACTATACTACTATTTGATAGGTGCGCTTGCCTCAATCGTTGTCATAGTTAGTTTCTAGGCTCGATCATTCTTTTTATAAATTTTTAAGACTCTGACATACTAGCAGTAGCCGACCATTTGCAAACCCTAGCAGTTTAAGCCAACATGCTGAGCTTAAAATACGAATCAGAATCAGATCGGGGCCAAGAATGAGCTTGACTTCTTAGGAAAGTTAAGGCTTTGAGTATTAGGGGAAGGCCATATATGTAAAATATATTCGTTTCATGTAAAGAGATTTGTTTTCTAGTAAAGGTGTTCCAATAGAATTGAATCAGAATCAATGCCTCTTTTTGCATTCATTTCATTTATCAACATTGCATTTCATCATATGCATTAAATTCCATAAAAAAACCCTAATTAATCAAAATTATGTGATTACCACGAAACCAACAAGAATCTGCCAACTGAATATCGTTGTACCCGTGGTAAAACCAAAGCCATGGATCAAAGATTCGAGAGATTAGAACAAATTCAGAAAGTCATGCAAGATCAGTTGCAAGCACGGCTGTAGGAACCATTAGTCAAGGTACAACAAGACATAAGGGATCAAATACAAGAATCCCAACGAAGTATGATAAGCCAATTGACCCAATTGTTGGCCGGAGGGATTGAAAAAGGGAAAAGTACTGTGGTTAACTCTGGGAATGATGATGAAGACCATACAATACCTCCAGGCTTTACCTTGGTGAATGTCCAAGCCCAACCATATACATATACACAAAGGGTACCCGTTACCATAAGACCTCAACAATATCAAGCCGACACCTAAACATCGGTAAATTACCAAACATGTTCAAGTTTTAATCCCAAGGATAATCCGACCAACCCAATTGTTCCCGATTTGGATGACATGGTGGAAATGGATAGAGTAAGAATAAAATTGCCAAAACAGTTAAAAGATCGATGCAAGTGGTTGGAGGAGAAATTCAGAGCCATGGAGAATGCTGCTTACCTTTACGGGGTTGATGCTGAAGAGTTAAGCTTAGTCTCAGATCTAATGCTGCTACCAAAATTTAAAACTCCAGAATTCGAAAAATACAATGGAACTAGTTGTTTTAAAGCTCATATTACAATGTTCTGCCGAAGGGTGACGGGATACGTTAATAACAATACTTTTCATAAACACTCTGAAAGCCCCATTCATTAACCATATGTTGAGAAGTGCTACTAAGAGTTTCTCAGAAATAGTAACATATAGAGAGATGATTGAAAATGTAGTAAGGAATGGAAAAATATATGCAGAGGAAAACGCCAAAAAATTAGCCCCGATAAAGAAAAAAATTAAGTGAACACCGCGAGTGTGTATAAAAAGTTATTCAAAACCGATCACTATAAGCCAACCAAGGACCGTAACAACTAGTTTTCAAGGCCCATCAAGGTAAGAATCTAACTCAAGGCCAAACATGAAAAAACACCAATTCATACCTATCCCGATGTCATTTAGAGAGTTGTATCAAAATTTGTTCGACGCACATGTGGTATCCTCGTTTACTTAAAACCCATGCAACCTTAGTTCCCAAAATGGTATGATGTGAATGCTCAATGCGAGTACTACGCAGGAATAATGAGACACTCAATTGAGAATTGCACTGCATTTAAAAAGTTGATTGAAAGGTTCATCAAGATGGGGATTATAAGGTTCGATGATCTATCGGGACCTAATTTGGCAGGAAATCAGTTACCCATTCATTCAGACCAAGGGGTAAATACGATATTTTAGGGTGGAGGAAAGAGGACCAAAACCAATGTTACGGAGGTAAAAACCCCATTAAAATGGGTTTGGCAAAAAATGATAGACGTGGGATTAATCATTCAAGATTCGGAGGAGATACCTAAAGGGGTGAGGAGCTACTGTGAGTTCCATGTTGAAGAAGGTCATGAGATCTAGGTGTGCACTGAATTCAGAGCTTTGGTGCAAAGTCTGATGGATAACAAGGAGTTGGAATTCTTTGAAGATGTCAAAGGCTTGGAAAGAGAAGATGTTTGAGCTTCAGAGGAAGGATCAATAGATAAAGTCTACAAGGTTAATCATCTAGTGATGATTATTTCACGACCAAGAAGTAATGAAGCAGGAACACAAGCTGCGCCAATAGTCATAATTTAGAAACCCGTGGCTTTTCTCTATAAGGATAACAAAAGGGTTCCCTAGAATTATGACTGCAACGTGATGATCCCGAAACGAGAGAGCTCAGTTAGTACTTCAGAAGAGGGGCAAGATATTGGTTTCTTTACGCGCAGTGGGAGGCACTATGACCCTACAAGTGCAAGAACCGAGCCCATTAAAGGAAAAAAACCTAGAAGTCGAGCATAAGAAGGAAAAGGCGGCTAAACTAGAATCACCTGAGAATGAGGTGGTAACTGAGAATGAGGCTAAAAAATTCTTAAAGTTCTTGAAGCATAACGAATATAGTATTGTAGAATAACTACATAAACAACTAGCTCGTATATCAGTACTAGCCTTGCTCTTCAGCTCGGAGACACATCGTAGCGCGTTGATGAAGGTGTTGAATAAAACTTATGTCGCTGATGATATCTCTGTGAACAAGCTAGATTGTCTAGTTAACAATCTGAGTGCCGACAATTTCATCTTTTTCAATGACGATGAAATACCTCCAAGGGGCATGGGATCTACGAAGGCTCTATACATCACTACCCGCTACAAAGGATATACGTTGTAGAGGTGTTGATCGATAATAGATCCGCACTGAACATTTTGCCTATATCCATACTGAATAGGTTGCCAGTGGATAGCTCTCACACGAAAACGTGCCAAAACATAGTAAGAGCATTCGATGGTACAGAAAGGAGGGTGATGGGAAGGATTGAAATACCTCTTTTAAATGGTCTAAACACATACCAGGTAGACTTTTTGGTGATAGATATCAAGCCCTCTTATAATTGCTTGTCGGAGAGGCCTTGGATTCATTGGACTAGGGGCAGTGCCATCGTCACTACACCAAAAAATGAAGTTGTTAATGGAGGGTCAACTGGTGACTATAAACGCTGAAGATGATATCATTGCATCCGTAACTAATGATACACCATACACAGAAGCGGATTAAGAGGCAATAGAATGTTCCTTTTGATCATTGGAATTTGTTAATGCAACTTTCATTGTCAAAGGGAACAAGATCCTAGTGCCAAAAATATCCAAAACCATGAGGATGAGTCTGCAGTTGACGATTGGAAAATGAGCTTTACCTGGAAGAGGACTCAGAAAATACCTTCAAGGAAGAGTTGAGGCACCAATGCTGATGGACAAACAAGACCGCTTTGGCTTAGGATACAAGCTAGATGTGAGGTAAAAGAAGGAGCTGAAGAAGAAAGAAGAAAGAAGAAGAGCGTGACTGAATGGAGGAGAGGTCAGATGGGAACCGATGACCTTTCCCCATATATCCAAAACATTCGTGTCAGGAGAAACGATTTACCCTGAATGAAAGATGTTAGAAAAATAAGGCCCGAAAGAAATGTTGGGAAACTTGAGCATCAATGCTACATCTGAAGAAGGAATTGGGGAAAACCTGTCAGGCATTCGTCTTTATATCCCCAGAAGTGTTCTGAACAATTGGACTGCGGAAGAGATCCCTGTAATTTTTAAAACTAATTCAGAGTAATGTTCAAAACACACTTATTGCTCTGAGCCTGGGAGTGATAAGAATCCTTTTGTGAAAAGGCATATGTCCAATATTTTTATTTCAATAAAATGTATCTTTATATCTCATTTTGGCAAATATTATTTTATTTTTCCCATTTCATTCATACTCATACCACATAGATAATTATTCTTAGATTCATTTGTTCTTTGGGTCTTCTTTCGTTCCTATAACAGGTCTCTAGATATCAATAATACGAGCGAGGCTGCTACTGACTTAGAGTCTCCTTTTGAGCAAGATATGTGTCCAGAGGAACTTCAAGACTTTGAAGATAATCGAGACTGTAACTTATCACTTGATTTGCTAAGAATGGTAAAACAAGATGAGAAATGAATCCTACCTTGTAAAGAGTCAGAAGAAATTGTGAGTTTGGGAGACAAACAAGAAAAGAAAGAGGTGAAGATCGGAGCTTGCATCATTGCAGAGACAAAGCGAGACCTTATTAAGTACTCCAATTCAAAGATGTCTTCGTATGGTCGTATCAAGACATGCCTAGTTTAAGTATTGATATAGTGGTACACCAGCTTCCACAAGGGAAGAGTGTAAGCCGGTTCAACAGAAAATCTGAAGGATTAGGCCCGACGTTTTGTTAAAAATAAAAGAAGAGGTCCAGAAGCAATTCAACGCTAGTTTCCTACAAGTGGTTAAATACTCGGAATGGGTAGCCAATATAGTCCTCGTCCCTAAGAAAGATGAGAAAGTACTAATGTGTGTAGACTACAGGAATTTAAACAAAGCCAGCCCAAAAGACAATTTCCCGTTGCCTCACATCGATACTTTTCTGGACAACACAACAGGTTATTCACTGTTCTCCTTCATGGATGGCTTCTCTGGATACAACCAGATAAAGATGGATCTTAAAGACATAGAAAAGACCACATTTGTAACCATTTGGGGAACATTTTGCTATAAAGTGATGCCATTCAGACTGAGAAATGCGGGAGTGACGTATCAAAGAGCTATGATAACTTTATTTTATTATATGATACACAAAGAAATCGAGGTTTATGTCGATAATATGATTGTAAAATTCCAAATAGAAAAGAAGCATGTACAAGTCTTGAAGAGACTATTTTTGAGGTTGAGAAATTTCCAACAAAGCTCAATCCAACAAAATGTACCTTCGGGGCTAGGTCGAGAAAATTGTTAGGTTTTCTAGTTAGTGAAAAGGGGATCGAGATCGACCTAGATAAAGTCAAGACTATACAGGATTTGCCTTCGCCGCATACTCAAAAAGAAGTTTGAGGTTTCCTAGGAAGATTAAATTACATCGCCTGGTTCATTTCACAACTGACTGAGAAATGCGACCCCATATTCCGTCTCCTTAAGATACACAGTCTTGGTGTATGGGATGAGGAACGCCAGAAAACTTTTCACAAGGTCAAACATTACTGTCCAATGCCCCAGTGTTTATGCCATCTAGTCCAGATAAACCATTGATATTCTACTTGGCAGTATTTGGGAATTCTATGGGATGCGTGCTAGACCAACATGATGAGTCAGGAAGGAAAGAAAGAGCGATATACTACCTCAGTAAGAAGTTTACTAAATGTGAGACAAGATACTCACCGATTGAAAAGTTGTGTTGCGCTTTAATCTAGACAACCCGAAGACTGAGACAGTACATGTTGTACCACAAAACTTGGCTTATCTAAAAAATAGACCCTCCAAAGTACATGATGGAGTCGACTGCTCTGAATGAAAAGATGGCCCTATGGCGAATTCTGCTTTCCGAATTTGATATAGTCTATGTGAACCAAAATGCAGTAAAAGAGAGTGTAGATTTTCTAGCCAGTAGAGCTCTAGAAGATTATGAGCCTTTAAATTTCGATTTCCCAAACGAAGATCTGATGTATGTTGTGACTACTAAAGAAGGTGCTCAAGAAGAACACCCCTGGAAACAAAATTTTAATGGGGCCTCCAATGCTATGGGTAGCAAAATTGGGGCAGTCTTGGTATCCCCAAACGGAGATCATTATCCCTTTACTAGTAAATTGGATTTTGATTGCATGAACAATATGACAGAATACGAAGCATGCATCATGGGTATCTGTGCAGCCATAGAACACAAGATCAAAGTACTGGACGTATATGGAGATTCTACATTAGTGATCTATCAACTCAAAGGTGAATGGAAAATAAGAGATCCAAAGTTGATCGAGTATAGAAGGCTGGTCCTGAAGTTAATTAAAGAGTTTGATGACATCACCTTCTGCTACCTCTCGCGAGATGAAAATCAGATGGTTGACGCCCCAGCTACTTTACCTTCCATGGTCAAAGTGAACAAAGAAGGGGATGTAACACTTATCTAGATGAGTATTTATGAGGCTTAGGCTATTGTTACAACATCAAGGAAAAAGAAAAGGATGACCACCCCTTAGTACCGTGATATACTATGATATGTAAAGAACCGTGAATACTTGGAGCAGGCAACTGAGAATGATAAAAGGATGCTAAGAAGACTGACCAAACTATGTCTTAGATGGGGAGATCCTATATAAAAGAAGAAAGGATTGGGTGCTACTAAGATGTGTGGACGCTGTTGAGGCCAAGAAAATTTTGGAAGAGGCCTATGAGGGTGTTTGCGAAACACATGCTAATGGTTTTGCAATGGCCATGCAAATCATGAGATTCAGGTATTATTGGTCCACCATAGAAGGGGATTGTATCAGTTATGCCAAGAGATGTCATAAGTGACAAATTTATGGAGACAAAATTCATGTGCCTCCTTCACCTCTTTATGTTATGACTTCTCCATGACCTTTCTCTATGTGGGGCATGGATGTCATTGGGCCGATCTCGCCAAAAACTTCCAATGGACATCGATTCATCTTTTTGGTCATCAATTATTTCACCAAGTGGGTAGAGATCTCTTCATATGCCAATGTCATAAAGTTGGTAGTCAACAAATTCTTGAAGAAAGAAATCATATGTCGGTATGGAATGCCAGAAATGACTATATCTGACAATGCACTAAATTTGAACAATAGCACAATGACGAAGGTCTGTAGTCAATTCAAGATCAAACACCATAACTCATCACCATATCGCCCAAAAATAAATAGTATAGTGGAGGCAGTCAATAAGAACATTGAGAAGATCATAGGGAAAATGACTGAAACTTATAAAGATTGGCATGAGAAGCTACCATTTGCCCTCTATGTTTATCGAACATCAGTTAGAACCTCTATCGGGGCAACGCCTTTCTCATTGGTTTATAGAATAGAGGTAGCTTTGCCTATTGAAGTCGAAATTTCTTCTCTCTAAGTTTTGTCAAAGTTAAAGTTAGATGAAGCAAAATGGATCTAATCTCGATATGATCAATTGAACTTGATTGAAAAGAAGAGGTTGAACGCTATCCGTCATGGTCAGATGTTTTAAAAACGAATGATGTGAGATTATGACAAAAATGTTCGACCTAGAGAATTCCATGAAGGGTACCTGGTATTGAAAAAGATCCTTCCTATAGAAAAGGACTTCAGAGGAAAATGGATGCCAAACTGGGAAGGATCTTATGTGGTAAAGAATGCCTTTTTTGGAGGAGTGTTGATTTTAACCGAGATGGATGGTAAAAACTTGTCTAACCCTGTAAATTCGAATTCTGTCAAGAAATACATCACCTAAAAAAAGGGGGCGAGGCCAAGATGAAAACTCACAAAAGTGCTTCTTGAGACCAAATGGGTTTTGAGTTGAAAAACCCAGGAATGGGCAGCTCAGATTTAGACCTAAGATTGAAAATATAGTAGTCGTGTCCTCTCAAAAGAAGAAACATTACATCTTGGGGCATCAACAAAGTACTCTAGATCTCCTAAACACATATCAATCACAAAATTATCCTCGAGAAGTTTGTGCAGAGAAACTCATGCTATGATATTTGGGGCACCTATTTTCATCTTACTCATTTTGTATTTTAGCAACGTTTGCTATTTTGATTAATCTATTCATTTCGAGCTTTGCTCCCAATAATTTTCAATCTTATCCATTGTTACAATCTTTTTCAAGCATTTTTACATTGAAATAACGATTAATGGACTAACAATATTCAAGTAAAAGGATGTTTGTATATTGCTTTGGAAGGTTTTCTAAATAGTACAAGGACCTAAAACCGAATCACTAGTTAGAACTAACCAAATCTAAGGGTTGGAAATATTTGGGAACGAATAGTGTAAATTGTGATTTCTTCTTTAGGTTTTTTATCAAATTACTAGATCTGAACAAGAAGGCATGGTAACACATCAATGATAAAACCTTGACAAACAATGAGCAATGTCAACCTAAGCAATAAAAATGGAATCTTTCTCGAAAAATGACATTCTGCATGCATGTAAATATCATTCATATACATCTAGTTAGGAGCATTTGATTCGTTCTGATCATAACATCCTAATCGCTTGGCATAAATATAGGCCCATAAAATGGATTCTACAAGTTATGTTCCCCAGAGAACGGTGTAACAAATCAGTGAAACCATAAATCCTAAACCCTAAAGTTGCAGTGAGACGGATTGAAGTCACCGTAGCAAATCTTATCTCCTTGAAGTTGTAGTGGAGTAGATTGAAGCTACAAAACTTATCTCTTTGAAGTTGCAATGGAGCAGATTGAAGATAGCGAATCTTATCTCTCTGAAGTTGCAGTAGAGCAAATTGAAGCTACAAATCTTATCTCACTGAAGTTGCAGTGGAGTAGATTAAAGCTACAAATCTTATCTCCCTGAAATTACGATGGAGCAAATTAAAGCTACAAATCTTATCTCCCTGAAGTTGTAGTGGAGCAAATTGAAGATAGCAAATCTTATCTCCCTGAAGTTGTAGTGTAATAGATTGAAGCTACAAATCTTATCTTACTAAAGTTGCAGTAGAACAGACTGAAGCGACAAATCTTATACCTCAAAAGTTGCGATGGGTCAGATTAAATCTACCGTAGTGAGCCTTATTTCCTTAAAGTTACAGTGGGGTAAATTAAAACTACAATTCCTATACCCATAAAGTTGCAGTGGCTTAGAACGAGGCTACTTAAAGAAGAGAATCACCAAAGAAGTCGAGATTTGGCAAGACTAGACAAATTTGGTCCTTCTTAAAGTCTTTGCTCCATTCCTAGTACACGACAACAAGCAAAGAGGGGCAGCTGTAAGGGCCCTGTAACAACCTGTTTTTAGTCAAATCAGAATAGTGGTTTTGGGACCAAAATTCGAGGTTGAAATATTTATTTTATTAATATTTTAAGGTCTACAACATGAACATATGATTGTGTGAAATTTTCTTTTAGAAATTTTATCGTTTGAATGCTCAATTCGGTAAAAAAGACTAAATCGCATAAAGTGTAAAAGGGTTGTTCTATTAGTTAAAAGTGTCTAATAGCTATAGAATCTTAAAGTAAGAGTCATTAAGTGGTAATTATACCATTTTAATTATGAGTGGACAAAGATGGGCATGCATTATATAATTTTAATGAATTATAATCAATGTTAATTTAGTAATTTGGTTAATTAGTATGTAAAAAAATAAAACAAACATAATATCATCTTTATTTGTTATCATCTTCACCGAAAATAGAAGAAACATATGTTCTTGAGAGCTTGCTAGGGTTCGGCAATTGCATGGTTAAATTGGTAAGTGTTTTTGACCCGGTTTTTAATGATTTCTATGTTTTTGAGATCGTTGTAACTAGGTCTAGCTAGCCCAGGGACTATTTTGCAAAATTGTTAAAGATTTTGAATGATGCCATTGATGAATACATGTATGTTTTTGATGTTTGATGATAGATTATGAATGTTGGTTGCGAATTATATAAGTTTTGTTAAGTGATTTTTGGTAAAAATGCAAATTAGGGATTAAATTGTTAAATGTTGAAACTTAGATGTTGAAATGTGAAATAAATGAAAATTATGGGCTGCTAAGGGTATAATAGTAATTCGTCTAGCATGGGTTCTGGTTAAATTGCATGAATTTGTGTTTTTGTGAAACAAGGGCTAAATTGTAAAAGATGTGAAACATTAGGAGCAATTGTGTAAAAATGCCTCAAAGTGAATTTTGGACTAAATTGAATAGAGATATGATTGAATAAGTTAATTTTGTTTATATTTAGATCAAGAAAGGCAAGATATAGACTTAGATCAGGGAAAGAACAAAGTTACGGAATAGTTGATTTGTTTCGCCGTTTTAGCATCCGAGGTAAGTTCGTATGTTATAAGAATTTTTATAATTATGTTTTAAATGCTTTGATATTGCATAAACTGTGAATATGAGACTACGGACACAATCGACAATGATTCGACGATGATTCGGTGTTTGAAATTCTGGTTGAACCTTAGGAATAGATTTGGATACTAATGACATGTCATTAGGGGCTTAATGTGATTATGTGATCCGGGTGCTGGTCCAGTACGTCCTACCGGTGGCTGAGTATACCGGCATGTGTTGCAGATACTTGACAGCTTGTTTGAGCAACACCGTGTAGCTATGTCTTGATTGCCAGCTTGTGTGTGTAGGCCCGTTGATAGCTCTAGTGTGAGCAGTATTTGTGATATAAGATTGAGTTGGATTTAGGCCATGATATTGGCAATTAGTGTACAAGATTTTCGAGTATTCGATAGTATTCCGAATGGTTCGACGGGTAAAAGAAAGATGTGATTGTGTATGAGATTGATACGAGATAGTACATGTATGTATATGAACTGTATAAGCTTAAATCGAAGAAGTTGTGAAGTTCATGTATAAGATTATGATTGAAAATATGAAAGGTTTATTAGTTACATGAATTACATATTGATATGTTCAAATTGACAATTTGTATATTCATGTTAAGATTGAGTTTATTCATACGAGCTTACTAAGCTATATAGCTTACTTGTTTAATTTTCTGTGTTTTATAGTGACTTTAAAGCTAGCTTGAACTCGGGGATCGTCATCGTTACACTATCCAACTATCGCTTTGGTACTTTTGGCCTTATGTTTTAAGTATATGGCATGTATAGGAATCTTTGGTCATTTTGGTTATGTGTTGGAAGTGAATTAACCATTTGAATTGGCTTGTAAATATATATGTTTCGGTTTGTATATATAGTCATGAGTGATGACTCATTTTGGGCTGTTTTGATATGTTTGAATCATGTATATATATCGCTTGGATTATGAGTTTATGGATAGGTATATGATAGTTGTGTGATGCTTAATGGTAATAGGCATTATGCGTATCAAATGGTTGATTTGTGGATATTGGTTTGCTTGGAAATTTAGGCTAAATGATGCATATTTGGAAGTGTATAATTAATTGAATTGTAAATGTGAATTTGGTATAAATGGTAGGACATATTTTGTGATTAGTGTGTATAGAAAATGAGAGTATTGAATGTGTATGATTTATGTTTGAATTGGTTGAATTGAAATACCTACTGATGCTATGTTTTGTGCCAATTTTGGTTTGTTGTAGGTTTATGCAAGTTGGGTGGTAAAATGGCTTGGTAAATAGCCTATTTTTGTCCACACGAGCAGAGACACGGGCGTGTGTCTCAGCCGTGTGTGACACACGGTTAGGTTACACGGTCGTCTGTCCCCTACTGTTAAAATTAAAACCAAGTCAGTATGTCCCACACGGCCTCACACATGGGCGTGTAACTTGGCCGTGTGGCATAAGTCAGTATACCCTACAGGTTTGGCACAGCCTGGCACACGGCCGTGGATGGCCATTTTTAGGGCACATGGGTTAGCCACATGGGCGTGTGTGTTAGCCGTGTGACCCAAGTCAGAGAGTTACATGGCGTCAGACATGGGTTGGAACACGGCCTTGTGATTCCATTTCGAATGTCTACACAGCATATGACACAGGCGTGTTTGTTGGCCGTGCGAGACATACGGGCGCGTGTCCCCTGTTTTTGAGAAAGTTCTCTAAGTGCTCTTAAAGTTTCCAAAGTTATCGATTTAGTCCTAAACCACTCCCAATGTATGTTTAGGGCCTCATAGGCTCATATTAGGGACAATATGATTGTTTGTAATTGAAATGTATATGAATTGTTTAAGTTGTATATGAAATGTATGTTTAATGTATGATAAGTCCTGTAATGCTCCGTAACCCTATTTCGGCATTGAATATAGGTGAAGGGTTACAGGCCAAATTTTGTCTGGCCCAAACAAAACTTAGATGAAAAAATAAACAAAATATCAGACCCAAATTAGATGAAAAAAGTCCAAAATATGCTAGCCCATTTACAAAATATCAGACCCAAATTTACAAGCCCAAATGGCCAAAAATAATAAAAAAAAACCCTAATGGCCCAGTGGCCCAATAGCCTAAACCATTTTCAGGAAACAAAAAACCTTAGCCTCTGCTCCGCTCCTCTCCTCGATCACGCCACTTGAGGCTCCTCGTCTTGAGGCTTGACGCTCCTCTACCACCCTTACACCAAAACGGCAAAGGTAGAGGTTCTCTCGTTGCCGTTGAATCCACCACCACCTGTAAAAACAGAAAGAAAGAAAGCAAAATAGTAGAAGGAAATAGTGGCTAAATAGTAGATGGCAAAAGCAGAGAAAGAAAAACGAAAAATAATATGTAATGTTCGGCTATAAAAACCGGATTCAAAATGTAATTTTTTACAGAATGGAGAAATAAAAAAAATTCGAAACACACAGAGAATAAAAAAAGATATAGAAACCACAACAGTTTTTTAACGAAGGGACATTTTTTTTAGCATAACAGTTTTTTAACGAAGGGACATTTTTTTTAGCATACATATTTTTGAATATTACATATATATAAAAAAAAGAGAGGAATGTGAAAGGGTTTTTACTTTTATTGCCATCGTCGGAGTCTCCTCTAGCCTAGAAAGCGACCGAACCTATGAGGGTTCGCTTGAAGTCGCAGCGGAGGATGGTTAAAAAACTAAAATACCCTTCTTTTCGTTGTCGAATTTTGACTGGATCTAGGGATTTTTTACCCTAGATTCGGATTCCCCAGAAGACGGGGATAAATGAGGCTTGTAATAACCAAATTTGCCTGGCCCGTACCCGGAGGATGATCGTATTACTCGGTTGCTTAAAAAGTTCGGTTGTCGGAGATGGTCTGTCATTGCGAAGTCTGTGGGAAATCACATAGGCAAGCAATGCCAAGAAAGGTGGTACAATCATTTGGATCCAACCATAAGAAAAGATTCATGGGGAGAAGAAGAGGAGGCCATTCTTACATGTTATCACCAAATTTAGGGGAATAATTGGACAAAAGTAGCTGAGCTTCTACCTGGAAGGACCAATAATGCAATAAATAATCACTTGAATCAGATTTAAAGAAGAAGCTTGGTTTACACTCGCCGTCAATATGCCAAGGGCATCGATAAAGGGTCTCCCGATTTTCATGATCGGAAACTAAGCCGAAAAGGCATGAAGGTCAAAAAGACGTGAGACAGGTCTTGATGAAACAAAATTTGTCAATCGAATGTTACCGAGGACTATAGTCTTTGAAACATGTAATTTGGATTTGGTTCTTGGAATTGCTGATCCACCAGAAACCAAATAGGAGCAGACCCCGGTAATGTAGGTGTAACAACCAAATCGGCCCGGCCCATACCCGATAAAACAAAAAACCAAAAAAATAATAAATAAAATCAGTCCATTCGAATGTCCATTTACAAAAACTCAGAGCCCAATTAATACAAGCAACAGCCCAGAATTTATTACCCCAAAAACAACCAGCCCAAATCCTAAACTACTAACTAGCCCAAATCAGAAAAAAACACAGCCCCATTGACCCAGTTTATATAGGCCCAATGTGGCCCAAAGAAGACAGCCAGAAAAATATAGGGTTCAAGTTCCAGCACCGCCGACCCCACGTTTGCTCCACAAGCGCCACGCGCGCCGCTCCAGCTCCCACACGCGCGCCTGTTTGGATCCACACGCGTCCATGCGCCCTGACGACTCGAGCTTCCCCAGGCACCTCGTCTGCCGCTCCCCGCGTCTCTGACTGCTCCACCATCGTCTCGCCCATGCCCTGCAAGGAAAACGCGCAGCAAGAAGCAGAGGCAGTCCCAAGCAGAATATGGGGAAAATAATAGAATAAGAAAAGGAATTGTATTATTTTTTTAAGAGCCGGAAACAAACCATTAAAAGAAGGGCGATGATCAGCAAAAAGACAGGTCGAACAAGAACTCTGGTACCCCCCTTTTATACGAGTATCCGAAATCAAAAAGAGAACCCAGGAAAAACTTTTACAATCATCAGAAATCAAAAAGAAAAATTTCTAAGGTTGATCTCTTTTTTTCTATTTTATTTTCAACTATTAGTTACTGTTACTGTTTATTTTTATTTTATTTTCCTAAAAAAATAAAAATCGAAAGGGGTAGCCTCACCTGAACCCGCATGGACGCGGCGGCGGAGTACTGATTCGTCGTTGCCACCTATTTCGAAAAAGGGACCGAACGATTCCCCTTCTGTTTAGGACGGAGTGCCGGGCATTGGCCTTCTAACAGGTTCTGAAACGTGGCTAAAACCCTCTTCCACTCATCGGTGGCCAACGATTACGAGGGTAGGGCGGAGTTTGGCCGGAAAATCTACTCGCCGGAGAAGGGAGGGTCAAGAGATAGGAGAAAGATAGGTTTTGGGTGGCTACGGTCCTGTTTTAGAAGTTTTAGGGTTAAGAAAAATCTGATTTGTGGGAATAAAGATGGTCTTATGAACATTGAACAAAACGGCGCCGTTTGCTAAGGGGGATCCGCGCATATCCCTGAAAAGGGATAATTGCGCACTTAGTCCCCCTTTTTCAATGCCTGTTGACCGAGCCCCCATTCGCATTCCTTTTATTTTTTTTAAAATCTTACCCTAAAATTCACATCGTGCTTCAATCAGGTCCTCGTCTGCCTTTTTTAGATATTTATGATTCCAATCCTCATTGTTTTAATCAGATATTTAATCAGATATTTATGACCGAGTGGAACGTGAGCGCAGTGACAAGGGAAGATACAAGCGACCTAAAAGCTGCGTTTCTGAAATAAAAATACCTTTGCGAAAGGTCTGGGAGGTGATGATGGAAAATGGGTCGTTTTGTTATTCTAACAGAAATTTCGAAGAACAAAGTACAGAAGATCAAAGTTTTTGTATCTTTCATGGTATCGAAGGTCACGACATCTAGTCTTGCGAAAAATTTAGGAAACTACTCCAAGACATGATGAACAACAAGGAAGTCGAGATCTTTGATAAGATGGATGAGCCCGAGGAAAGGGAAATATGTGCCTCTGGTAACCAACCATCAGTCACTCGTTATAGTGTCGGTCGGCCTCTGGTGATTTATTATGAGGCCAAGAAGGAGGAAGTCAAACCGATAGTGGTGATTAAAGTGCCTTCTCCTTTCCATTACAAGGATGATAAGGCGGTGCCATGGAAATACGATGTTAACATTGTCGCACCCGAAGTTGAAAAGCCAAAGGCTGTGATTGGAGACACTTTACTCACAGCGGGAGGTGCTATTCTCCTGAAAAGGCTGAACCAAAGGAAAAGGCCGTTGACTCGAATCAGAAAGGAAAGGCACCGATGCATGAGGCTGAGGTGGATGTTGAAGTACAATCGGAACTAGAAATTAAAAGACCTGTGAATAAGGATGAAGCTCATGAATTCTTGAAGTTCTTCAAGCACAGCGAATATAACATCGTGGAGCAGTTAAACAAACAACCGGTAAAAATCTCGGTGTTATCCCTACTGTTGAACTCAGAGTCACATCAGAACGCCTTGCTAAAAGTGCTCAATCAAGTTTATGTAGAAAGCAATGTATCTGTAGAAAAGCTTGAAAGATGGGTGAACAATCTAAATGCAGATAATTTCATCTCATTTAGTGATGATGAAATACCATCAAATGGTAGGGGCTCCATGAAGGCATTACATATTACGACCAGTTGCAAGCGTTACATAGTACCGAACGTGCTCATCGATAATGGATCTGCACTCAATGTCATGCCTTTGGCCACACTCTCCAGGATGCCAGTTGATATGTCCTATCTAAGGCCTTGTCATTCCACGGTAAGGGCATTTGACGGGACACGATGAGAAGTTATGGGAAAGATTGAAATTCCCTCAGAAGTGGGCCCATGCACGTATAACATAGAGTTCCAGGTCATGGACATTACTCCGTCGTATAATTGCCTTTTAGGGAGGCCTTGGATCCACTCTGCTGGGGCAGTCCCTTCATCTCTCCATCAAAAAGTGAAGTTTATCATAGATAACCATTTGATCACAGTTGCTGGTGAAGAAGACATCGTTGCATCTATTTCTGCTGTCACACCTTACATCAAAGTGAACCAAGATGCAGTAGAATGTTCCTTCCGTTCTCTCGAATTTATTAACGCTACATTTGTTGCTGAAGGAAACAAGATGCTCACGCCCAAACTATCAAGGAATGCCAAGATGGGGATTAAACCGACGGTTGGAAAAGGAGCCCGAGCGGGGAAAGGCTTAGGAAGATACCAGCAAGGGATAGCTAGAGCACTAAAACCGGTACACCACAAGGCTCGATACGGGTTAGGGTTCAAGCTGGATGTACGACAAAGAAGGAAACAGCTGCAGAAAGATTAGGAAAGGAGAATTGCAAGAGCTTTAGGTCGGGAAGTGGAATGGGAGCCCATAATGTATCCGCCCTTGTCGAAAACATTTACATCTACAGGAATGATGTATTTAGGAAGAGATAATTCACAAAACACGCTGTTATTGGTTGAAAGGGATTTTCAGAACTTCAGTATAAACGTTATTGACAAAGTGGATGATATGATGAAAGACATTTCAATGATACGCCCTGGTCCCCTTGGATTTGTTTTGAGCAATTGGACCGCTGAGGATCTTCTTGTAGTTTCTAGGGCTCCTCCAAAGTAATCCTCAATGTCCACTCTTTTTATGCCCCAAGTTATTGGGGAAACTGTTATAAGAGTTTATGTCTACTATTTATTTTTTAATTGAACATTAATGGAGATGCATTTTTGTTGTGGTCTCTTCATCCTCATTGGCTTCATATTTATTCCCTCTTCTCATAATCTGTCCCTACATATATTTCATATCATGTTATGGTACTATGTTTGTGTGTCCCAACACCTTGATATTCCTCTATAGTTTTCTTTTCCATTTACCTTTTAGGTGCTCAGATATCCACGACGTGAACAATCCCGTTGCAAGTCCTAAAATGGATTTCGAGAAAGCTATTTGTCTAAGAGAATTCGAAGCTGAGGAAAACACTGAAGATTATGTCTCGTCCCCTGACTTACTAAGGATGATAGAACAAAAAGATAAACAGATTCTACCCTATCAAGGATCCGTTGAGACAATAAACTTGGGAAGTGAAGAAAAGAGGTAAGAAGTAAAGATTGGGACCTCCATTTCAGGGAACACCAAACATGATTTGATCACCTTGCTTCATGAATACAAAGATGTATTTGCATGGTCGTATCAAGACATGCCAGGTTTGAACAAGGATGTAGTGGTCTATAGACTCTCACTGAAACCAGAATGCAAGCTCATTCAACAGAAGTTAAGACGAATGAGACCCAAAATGCTTTTAAAGATAAAAGAAGAAGTCAAGAAACAATTCGATATTGGCTTCTTACAAGTCTCTAAATATCCAGAATGGGTAGCTAATATAGTCCCAGTGCCAAAGAAAGACGGCAAAGTGCGAATGTGTGTGGATTATCGCGATCTGAATCGAGCAAGCCCTAAGGATAATTTTCCCTTGTCGTACATCGATACATTGGTGGATAACACGGCAAAACATTCATTATTTTCTTTCATGGATGGATTTTCGGGTTATAACCAGATAAAGATGGCTCCCGAGGATATGGAGAAAACTACACTCGTGACGATGTGGGGAACGTTCTGCTACAAGGTGATGCCATTCGTATTAAAGAATGCCGGGGTAACATATCAGAGGGCAATGGTGATGTTATTCCATGACATGATGCATAAAGAAATAGAAGTCTACGTCGATGATATGATTGCCAAATCTCGAGGGGAAAGAGAGCATGTTGGAAACCTCAGGAAATTGTTCGAAAGACTGAGAAAGTTTCAGCTGAAGCTTAATCCAGCCAAGTGCATATTTGGAGCAACCTCGGGGAAATTACTGGCTTCATTGTCAGCGAGAAAGGTATTGAAGTTGATCCAGATAGGATAAAAGCCATACAAGAACTACCGCCTCCGCGCACACAAAAGGAAGTTAGAGGATTTTTAGGAAGGTTGAACTACATCGCTCGATTTATTGCTCAGCTTACCAACCAATGCGACCCAATTTCTCGACTCCTTCGAAAACACAATCCTGGAGAATGGAATGAGGAGTGTCAAATGGCTTTCGACAAGATAAAACAGTATTTGTCTAACCCCCCGGTGTTAGTACCGCCAATTCCCGAGAGACCCTTAATATTATATCTGACTGTGTTCGATAACTCGTTGGGTTGTGTACTGGGACAGCATGATGAGTCAGGGAAAAGGGAAAGGGCAATTTACTACCTCAGCAAGAAATTCACCGAGTATGAAGCAAAGTACCCGTCAATTGAAAAATTCTTTTGTGCTTTGGCCTGGGTAGTTCGAAGGCTTAGGCAATATATGTTATATCATACGACATGGTTAATTTCAAAGCTGGACCCAATAAAGTACATGATGGAATCATCTGCACTCTCAGGAAGAATGGCACGATGGCAGATTCTACTATTAGAGTACGACATCATCTATGTGAGTCAAAAGTCGATAAAAGGGAGAGCAATAGCTGACTTCTTAGCAACTCGAACGACAAAGGAATACGAGCCATTGAGATTTGACTTCCCAGACGAAGACTTGATGTGTATTATAGAAAAAGAATGTGAGTCGTCAAAAGAGAAATCATGGAAGATGAGCTTTGATGGTGCCTCAAATGCATTGGGGTATGGGGTTGGAGCAGTCTTAGTGTCACCAGAAGGGAATCATTACCTATTCACTGCCAGATTAAATTTCTTCTGTACTAATAATGTAGCAGAATATGAGGCTTGCATCATGGGACTTCGTGCAGCTATTGAACGAGACATCAAAACCTTAGAGGTATACGGAGACTCAGCGCTGGTGATTTACCAAATCCGTAGAGATTGGGAAGTGAGAGATTCGAAGTTGGTCAAATATCGTGATCTCGTGGCAGAACTGATCAAAGAATTCGAAGAAGTAACTTTTAATTACTTCCCACGAGAAGAAAACCAATTGGCTGATGCCTTAGCCACTTTGGCTTCAATGTTCAAAGCAAACCGAGAAACAGAAGTAATGCCTCTCCAGATGAGCATATATGAGGCCCCTGCGCATTGTTTTAGCATTGAAAAAGAGTCAGATTGACAGCCATGGTTCTATGATATCTTAGAATATGTCAAGAATCAAAGGTATCCCGAACAAGCAAATGAAAACGACAAAAGAACAATCAGAAGAATGGCTGTGGGATTTGTTCTTGATGGGGACATCCTGTACAAAAAAGGAAAAGATCAAGTGCTCCTGAGATGCGTGGATGATGTTGAAGCCAGAAAGATACTTGAAGAGGTCCATGAAGGATTTGTGGAACGCATGCCAATGGTTTCACTATGGCTAGGAAGATTATGAGACTCGGTTATTACTGGTTGACAATGGAAAGCGACTACATTAGTTACGCACGAAAGTGTCACAAATGTCAAGTTTACGGTGATAAAATTCATGCCGCACCTTCGCCCCTTCATGTCATAACTTCTCCGTGGCCTTTTTCTATGTGGGGCATGGATGTTATAGGGCCAATCTCCCCAAAAGCTTCTAATGGACATCGATTCATTTTCGTGGTCATAGATAACTTCACAAAATGGATAGAAGCCGCTTCGTTTGCTAATGTGACAAAGACCGCGGTTTGCAAGTTCTTAAAAAAGGAGATTATATGTCGATACGGTTTGCTTGAGAGAATCATTTCGGATAATGCCTTGAACCTGAACAACAAGATGATGAAACAAGTGTACGAGCAATTTTAAATAAAGCATCATAATTCCTCGCATTATCGTTCGAAGATGAACAGAGCAGTAGAAGCGGCTAATAAAAATATTAAGAGGATTATTAGGAAAATGACCGAGACATATAGAGACTGGCACGAGAAGCTACCATTTGCTTTGTATGCATATCGCACATGTGTGCGGACCTCTACGGGGGCAACTCCTTTCTCTTTGGTCTATGGAATGGAAGCTGTACTGCCCATCGAAGTGGAGATCCCCTCTTTACAAGTCTTAACAGAGACAAAACTAGAAGAATCAGAATGGGTTCAAGCTCGATATGACCAACTAAATCTGATCGAAGAAAAACGCTTGAAAGCAATCTGTCACGGACAGATGTACCAAAAGAGAATGATCACAGCCCATGACAAAAAGGTGCGACCAAGGGAATTTTGTGAAGGAGAACTCGTGTTGAGAAAGATTCTCCCAATACAAAAGGACTTTCGAGGAAAATGGGCACCAAATTGGGAAGGACCATATGTCATAAAGAAGGCTTTCTCGGGTGGAGCTTTGATTCTCACTGAAATGGATGGGAAAGAGGTAACAAATCTAGTGAACTCAGATACAGTGAAGAAGTACTACGCCTAAAAAAAAAAGGAGAAAAATCACCATGACGAAGACCCGAAAAGGGCGTCTTGGCAAACGAAAAGGTTTAGGATGAAAACCCGAAAGGGCGTCCTGAGGATGTAGATTTGGGCTCAAAGAGCAAGAGCGATTTAAACCGGGAGTCGAATGGCGAGATATTAATATTTGAAGCAGACACGGAAGCTTGAAATCTTCTACACAAGAAGCTTTGTTCGAAAAGATCCAGGATCAAGAAACGTGGAGAAGTTCATGCGTTGAATATCTAGAACATTTGTGACATTTCAATCTGCTTTCCTTTCTCTATAATTTTTCTTTATTGAACTATTCCTTGTCAATTTTCTTTGCTTAATGCTTTTGGAAATAAATATGAATGTGAGGTATTTCTTTCGTACCTACTTTCCCATTTTCATGCATCTCATGATTGGTTCATTTAAATGATAAATAGTGAAATGGCATACTCTAAATAAAAGGAATGTTGAGTATTACCTGGATGAGAATTTGGTAAGTACAAGAGCCTCAAAGCAAGGACAAAGCTCAACCGGGGACAAGAGAGTGATAAATGAGAAACGCAGATTACTCGCAAAACTTGAGAACGGGTACAACACCTAAAAGGAGGATCAAAGATCGAAGCAATAAATACAGGTCATCCTAAAAGTCGGGACGAAAAGAGATACAGGACAAACAAACCCAGGGCGCATTGCTTAATCATGTAGGCATAAAAGCATTTACAACAAACACGTGCATTTCATGATAACATCGCGCATGACACATACAGGTACACCAGTAAAGCAAGAAGTTCTGACGATAGCTGTACCGAACCAAGGAGAAAGAAGACATCCGAGTTCCACCAGATGATACGTTTTAATTTCTGTTTTTCAATGTCTGTTAAAATCAACTCATAATACGAGAAGTGAGTTTGGCCTCGGGTCATGCACGCTGAGGTATTTTTAATTTCTGTTTTTCAATTTCTGTTAAATCAACCCATAATGCGAGAAGTGAGTTGGGCCTCGGGTCACGCACGCTGAGGTATTTTTAATTTCCGTTTTTCAATTTCTGTTAAATCAACTCATAAGGCAAGAAGTGAGTTGGGCCTCGGGTCATGCACGCTGAGGTATTTTTAATTTTCGTTTTTCAATTTCTGTTAAATCAACTCATAATGCGAGAAGTGAGTTGGGCCTTGGGTCACGCAGGCTGAGGTATTTTTAATTTCTGTTTTTCAATTTCTATTAAATCAACTCATAATGCGAGAAGTGAGTTAGGCCTCGGGTCACGCACGCTGAGGTATTTTTAATTTCCGTTTTTCAATTTCTGTTAAATCAACTCATAAGGCAAGAAGTGAGTTGGGCTCTCGCCACACATTATTTGAGGTATTTTTAATTTCCGTTTTTCAATCTCTGTTAAATCAATTCATAATGCGAGAAGTGAGTTGGGCCTCAGGTCACGCACGCTGAGGTATTTTTAATTTATGTTTTTCAATCTCTGTTAAATCAACTCATAATGCGAGAAGTGAGTCAGGCCTCGGGTCACGCACGCTGAGGTATTTTTATTTTTTGTTTTTCAATTTCTGTTAAGTCGACTCATAATGCGAGAAGTGAGTTGGGCCTCGGGTCACGCACGCTGAGGTATTTTTAGTTTTCGTTTTTCAATTTCTGTTAAGTCGACTCATAACACAAGAAATGAGTTCGGCCTCGGGTTACGCACGGTGAGGTATTTTTAATTTCTGTTTTTCAATTTCTGCTAAAATCAACTCATAACACAAGAAGTGAGTTGGGCCTCGGGTTATGCACGCTGAGGTATTTTTTAATTTCTGTTTTTCAATTTCTGTTAAAATCAACTCATAAGGCGAGAAGTGAGTTGGGCCTCGAGTTACGCTCGCTGAGGTATTTTTAATTTCTGTTTTTCAATTTCTGCTAAAATCAACTCATAATGCGAGAAGTGAGTTGGGCCTCGGGTTACGCTCGCTGAGGTATTTTTAATTTCTGTTTTTTCAATTTCCGTTAAAATCAACTCATAATGCGAGAAGTGAGTTAGGCCTCGGGTTACGCACGCTGAGGTATTTTTAATTTCTGTTTTTTCAATTTCTGTTAAAATCAATTCATATTGCGAGAATAAAGAAGCAGTTTGAAAAGTTCAGATTTCATCGAAGTCCCAATGGAGTAATTAGCAGATCGAAGCTACAAATCTCTTCGTGCCCTGAAATCGTATTAGAGCAAGTTAAAAGAATAAACAAGATCGAGGAAAAGCGAATCGAAGTTACGGGTCATTGTCTTGCAGAAGTAGTGGCAGAATGGATCAAAGCAACAGGGTTTGAAGGCGTTTGAGGAAGACGAAGGCCAATAAATAGAGGCTCGGCCAAGGCCGGGCAAAATTGGTTCTTCTTTTGTCTTTGCTCTATTACCGTTTCACGACAATGAGCAAAGAGGGGCAGCTGTAATAACCAAATTTGCCCGGCCCGTACCCGGAGGATGATCGTATTACTCAGTTTGTTAAAAAGTTTGGTTGTCGGAGATGGTCTGTCATTGCGAAGTCTGTGGGAAGTCGCATAGGCAAGTAATGCTGAGAAAGATGGTACAATCATTTGGATCCAACCATAAGAAAAGATTTATGGGGAGAAGAAGAGGAGGCCATTCTTACAAGTTGTCACCAAATTTATGGGAATAATTGGACAAAAGTAGCTGAGCTTCTACCTGGAAGGACCAATAATGCAATAAATAATCACTGGAACTGTACCTTAAAGAAGAAGCTTAGTTTACACTCGCCTCGTCGATATACCAAGGGCATCGATAAAGGGTCTCCTGATTTTCATGATCGGGAAACTAGGCCGAAAGGCATGAAGGTCAAAGACGTGAGACAGGTCTTGATGAAACAAAATTTGTCAATCGAATGTTACCGAGGACTATAGTCTTTGAAACATGTAATTTGGATTTGGTTCTTGGAATTGCTGGTCCACCAGAAACCAAATAGGAGCAGACCCCGGTAATGTAGGTGTAACAACCATATCGGCCCGGCCCATACCCGATAAAACAAAAAACCAAAAAAATAATAAATAAAATCAGTCCATTCAAATGTCCATTTACAAAAACTCAAAGCCCAATTAATACAAGCAACAGCCCAGAATTTATTAACCCAAAAACAACCAGCCCAAATCCTAAACTACTAACTAGCCCAAATCAGAAAAAAACTCAGCCCAATTGACCTAGTTTACATAAGCCCAATATGGCCCAAAGGAGACAGCCAGAAAAACATAGGGTTCAAGTTCCAGCACCGTCGACCCCTCGTTTGCTCCACATGCGCCACGCGTGTCGCTCCAGCTTCCCACGCGCCCTGGTGTCGTTTCAGTTCCACACGAGTGCCTGTTTGGATCCACATGCGTCCATGCGGCCTGACGATTCGAGCTTCCCCAGGCACCTCGTCTGCCGCTCCTCGCGTCTCTGACTGCTCCACCATCGCCTCGCCCATGCCCTGCAAGGAAAACGCGCAGCAAGAAACAGAGGCAGTCCCAAGCAGAATATAGGGAAAATAATAGAATAAAAAAGGAATTGTATTATTTTTTTTAAGAGCCAGAAACAAACCATTAAAAGGGGGGCGATGATCAGCAAAAAGAGAGGTCAAACAAGAACTCTGGTACCCCCTTTTATACGAGTATCCGAAATCAAAAAGAGAACCCAGGAAGAACTTTTACAATCATCAGAAATCAAAAAGAAAAATTTCTAAGGTTGATCTCTTTTTTTCTATTTTATTTTTGATTATTAGTTATTGTTGCTGTTTATTTTTATTTTATTTTCCAAAAAAAATAAAAATCGAAAGGGGTAGCCTCACCTGAACCCCATGGACGCGGCGGCGGAGTACTGATTCGTCGTTGCCACCTATTTCGAAAAAGGGACGGAACGATTCCCCTTCTGTTTAGGACGGAGTGCCCGGGCATTGGCCTTCTAATAGGTTCTGAAACGTTGCTAAAACCCCCTTCCATTCATCGTTGGCCATCGATTACGAGGGTGGGGCAGAGTTTGGCCGGAAAATTTACTCGCCGGAGAAGGGAGGGTCAAAAGATAGGAGAAAGATAGGTTTTGGGTGGCTACGGTCCTTTTTTAGAAGTTTTAGGGTTAAGAAAAATCTGATTTGTGGGAATAAAGATGGTCTTATAACCATTGAACAGAACGGCGCCGTTTGCTAAGGGGGATCTGCGCATATCCCTGAAAAGGGATAATTACGCACTTAGTCCTTCCTTTTCAATGCCTGTTGATCGAGCCCCCATTCGCATTCCTTTTATTTTTTTTAAAATCTTACCCTAAAATTCACATCGTGCTTCAATCAGGTCCTCGTCCGCCTTTTTTAGATATTTATGATTCCAATCCTCATTGTTTTAATTAGATTTCAATTTAATCTCCAACTAGTTTTAAAAAAAATTTATAGGCTTATTTATTCTTTTTTTATTTATTTATTTTATCTATTTATATCATTATTATTTATTTCGAGTTTTTATATATATTACTCTTATTAAACCTTATATATTGTATATTTTAATTCTTTTTTATACTATCTTAAAATTGTTTCGCACATATTACTTACCTTTTTATTTATGTATTCTTGACCTAAAATCATTTTATTAATTCTGTTAAATTGTTTTACGTGTCATTACTTCTAAAATTGTTTAATTCATTGTTCCTGTATTATTGATGTTGATATCTAAATCGTATTAGCTATGTGATTGTCACTCGTGCATGTGTCGTGACATGTTCATTCGTATTTCTGTATCATCGACATTATCATCGTCATTGTTATTGTTTATATCATTATTCCATTATTGTTATTATTATTCATGCATGTTAATATTTTAGATTAAAGATTCCAATGTTACGTATTACATGTATTATGCCAAATTTGTGATACATTATTCTTTTTTTCCGTTACATAATCCTATTCGCGTTTTGAATAATGTTTCTTTAAACCTGACCTAAAATCTTTCATAAATTTCATCCAAAATTAAAAGTTTCCAAATAAGGCAATATTCTACGTTTGGAAATTCGAGAAATCGTGCCCTATGTGTTGGGTTTCGATTCTCTCGCCTGGCCAAACAATCGAATATCCTTTCGATATTTTAATGCATGAGTCTCGGGGATTAAAAGATGATCTTGGGTTCGAGGATTAAAATCATCGTGTCCTATGTACTGGATGTGATATTTTGTTCCTTCGGAACAAGAAAATCTTGATATTCAATTCGAGAAAACTAAAATATTTCAAAAAGGATCGATTTTCTTTTTCTTTTTAAATTTTCAACTTTCGACGTTGAGACATTAAATAATCAATTTGGTACCAATTTTGGGCGTGACGAGGGTGCTAACCCTTCCTCACACGTAACCGACTCCCGAACCTATTTTCTCAAATTTTCGTAGACCAAAAACATTGTTTTAGTAAATCAAAATGTTTTATTAAAACAAAGGTGATCCGATCACACTTAATAAAAGATCGGTGGCGACTCCTATTTTATCTTCGTTTTCAAAACCAAGTCGATTCCCGTTTTGTCAAAAAAATGGTTACGATAAGGCTATTTTTGCGATCTCCAGCCACCGAAGAACTCGCCGGTCCCTTGGCTAGATTTGGGGACGATTGCAGAGAAAAAAGGGTTTTCAAATTTATTTTTTTTAAACTGAGGTCAGACATGATTTTTTTTTTTGAATTTTTTTTTTTGTATTTATAGGGCCCTTACTAGACGTCGTTTAGGGCTGCCCTCAGAAGCCCTAAAACGGCATCGTTTTGAGGCGCGACCCGAAAACTGACCCGACCCCCTTATGATTCGTGTGTTTTAGCAGCAAGGGTCTATTTGCGACCTCGGTCCTTCCGCTTTTGGGCCTTTTGTTAATTTAGTCCTAAGTCTTTTTTTTGTTCTTTTTAAATTGTATTGATAATTTTACATTTCTTTCAATTTGGTCCTTCGTATGCCGACCCTCTGAGAAATGACGCGTGTCCTGGAGTTTTGGGATAATTTTCCATTTGGCTCTCACCCTTTTTAGCGCATTTTATTTTAATCCTTCGTTCTGTTTTATTATTTTAGTTTATTTATTTTATTACAATTTATGCCTTTCATTTCATTTTAATTCTGATTCAGTCCTTGGTTTATTTAATTTCAATCTTTCATGAAATTTTTATTTATTTATTTATGTATTTATTTATTTACTCTTTTTATATTTAAAATTTATATTGTTCTTTTTTCTTTTATTTTCACATTTTGTTGCCCCTATTATTATTACTATTATTTATTTATTTATTTATTTATTTATTTATTTTTCTTTGATTATTTATATTATTATTAGAGTAGTAAATATAACATGATTATCGCCATTATTATTATGAATTGGTTTTATTATTATATTTATATTATTGTCATTCACTAGCACGGCATTTTTATTTTTCGTATATCATCGTTCCATTTTTATACACTACCATTTCATTTTATTTCACTACAATCATGTCATGAATCATGTTTAGATATATTTATCTATTGTTGTCCTATACCCAAATAAGATAAATATACATTTTTTTAAATGTTACATTTGTTATTACTCGATGAAGGAAATTTTAAAATTAAGGCAATGTTCCGCATTTGGAGGTTTGAGAAGCCGTGCCCTAATTTATGGGGTTCGACATTCTTCTTGAACCTAGATAACCGAATATCCCTTTTAAAACTAAAACACATGAGATTTAATTAATAACCAAACAATGAGCAAGCTTATTTTTGAGGATTCGAGATGTCATGTCCTAACTTACGGGACATGACATTTTTGTTTACCTCAAGATAAGAAAACCTTTTTATGTATGTTTTAATTCACTTAAGTGATTTTAATTAAAAATATTCTTATGCAAGGTGGGATCGTGTTTTAAATTCTCTTCAAATTTTCAGTTCTCGACAATAGGACATCAATTAATCAACTAGGTACCAATTTTGGGCATTACGAGAGTGCTAATCCTTCCTCGTGCATAACCAACTCCTGAATCCATTTCTTAGGTTTTTTTTATGAACCGAAAATCACCATTTGATAAATCTAAATTTTTTTTAAAATAATCAAATTATGAGGTGATCCGATCACACCTAACAAAAAGGATTGGTGGCAACTCTATTTTCGTCCGTTTTCAAAATAAAGTCGATTTTAAAAAAAAAAGGTTTCGATAGTACCTAAATTCTTTTTTGGTCAAAATTGGTACCTAAACTATACCATTTTCCAAAGTTGGTGTTGGAACTTTTTTTTATTACAAGTGGTTCTGGTACTTAAACTATTCTTCGGTTACTCATTTTACAACAAAATGTTATAATTGTTAAAAAAGTTTTAGTCAATAATAAATTTTCATGTCATAAAAACTTTTAAAATTTTTTTAATTCTTTTTTCTTTTATATTATTTCTCTCTCTTTATTTTCTTTTTATCTTCTTTCTTTATAATGTTTGGTAATACCACCAATGCTCCAAAATTCGCCCACCTTAGGTCAAGATGTTGGCAATTAATTCTATTTTTGAATTTTATCGCTTGCTTCCTCGACCTGACAAAATCGAAAAAGTTCTTTTATTGATCAAAACTAGCGTTTTCAAAATCAGAGTGGATCAGGTGGTTGAACTAGTTGGACTAATTTGTGAGTGAAACTTATTTATTATTATACTTAAAATAGTAATAAATACAACACAACATGATAACAGGAGACCGAAAATTAAAACAATCCAACTAAATTTCAAACAATAATTGGCATTTGAACCACAAAGGAAGAAAAAAAAAATTGGGTTAACATAACCCTGAACTCAAAATCTAGATAACTCCTATAATCCTTCTTTAAAAAGATTGTATCTGTGTTAAGTTGGAATGAGGACTTGAAACAAATCACGATGTTTGGCTTCTGACTCTAGTTTTGCACAAGAGTATTCAGTTTAGTTTAGCATCATTGGATTGAATTCAGGGTTATTAGTATTGAATTTGGTTTTGGGGTTATCATCATTGTCGTCACCCACTTCGTATGGATCATGGGACTCCTGTCCATTTAATTTCAATCCGAAAACAAAATCTGGGTCCCCTGCATCTTCCTTACCAATGAAAACTTAACATCTTCATGAACAAAACGTGCAAAACTCTATTCTATCTTCATGGGACTCCTGTCCACGTATTTGTGATTTTATGCTTAGATGATTCACCAATCCTGTAGTTGCCACTTGTCATTGTAATCTCTTGCTTCTTACCATAAAGTTGGTGATGTAAAAGCTAAGGCAAATTAGAAGAGAAATATATTCGAATTTGATTGTTTTACTTTTCGCATCACTCTAATCTAAATTGAGGTAGTCTCTTTTCACTTAAATTTTACTGTGAAAGAAAAAAAGTTTTGGACAGAACTGATTTTGCTCGGGGTTTGATTTGTTTATCTACTTCATTAAGAGAGTTGGTAAAATGTTATCCAAGTTGATAGACCTCTCAACATGTTATTATTTTTAATGAAAATTTGTCTCTCAACTTTGATGAGAGATTGAGTGCTTAAAGTAATTGCGAATTTAGAAAATAAGAATGTTTCATCAAGCGCCTAAGAAGGTGAACCATGCATGTTATACGTGGTCATCCAGCAAGAATATCTCATATTTGCACTTAGTGAGATTTGAACCCACGCCTTATTTAATATAAGGCACTTTTTGTTAAGAATGCTATGCAAGTGGGTATCATGCCCACCCACAAATGCCCTATATACTTAAGGGCATGGGTTGGAGTCAAATCATTTACAATTGTATATAGTTCACCTATTCAAGCATTCGATGAGGCACTTTCAATTAGCGAAACAATTGCCTTGCCTCTTCAAGCACTTTATAACACCTTACACTCGATTCAGTCACTAAATTTAAATACAAAATATCACATCACATTGCGAAAGCAGCTCAAACTAGTAGTTCCATCAAAGTAAAGTAGTAAATGTGGCATAACCCATAAAACATAATTCAACTCATTATTATTTAACATAAAACACCCCAGTGCTATCCAGATGGCGTTCTGACAAGACAGCCTAAAACAATCTACTGTCCAATCTAGATGGCTATCATCCGTCATCCGAATGACGTTCTGATATAGCTCAAACTCCTAGAACAGTTTGCTCTCCATCCAATTAGCTATCATCCATCTGAATGGCGTTTTGGTGACTCAACTATTAAGACAGTTTACCTCCCATCCAGATGCTCTGCAACTGTTAACCAAAACATAATCATTTATAAACTAATAAGTTCCAAATCAAGCCTAATCAAAACCAACACTTCACCAATTCATAATAAATCTATTTAACACATCAATACAGATTCAAAATTTTCGAAAAACATAGCATTCATTACATCTTGCCTTAAAATAAATGAGCAAGGGGTTAAACATATGGAAGCATGCATATATCCATCATAATCAAATTCCAAAATTCAACTTTAGGATTCCTCAAAAGGATCAGACCATAACATACCATATCACATAAACAAAATAACTTATAAACCTATCAATTTATCTAGGTACATGCCCTTTATAAATTATAATAAAAAGAGTGCAAACATCATTCGAACTGAGTTGTTAAATCTTGGATGCTTCATGAATCCCCCCGAACTAAGAAAATATTTGTTTAGCACCTGCGCACGAAAGCTACAGGGACCAAAAATGTGCTCTGAAAGGCCAAAAATAGCATAAAATAGTGCAATGGAGCAATTTCAATGGCAATGTGTCGATATATTAACCTTCTACTATAGCTTTTTGGCTACTGTCAACAAAAGTTTCAATACATACAAGCCTAGGTTCCAGAACTTGAGTTTCCTAAAACAAAAATCAATTCAAAATCACAAGCAACCTTATTAGAACCTAAAACGTTTGTATACATATACATACATATAAATATCTTAATTAGCATAAATCATAATATAAAATTATATAAATTATTAATAATATAATTAATCTTCATAAATCTAAAAAGAATTAGCTAAATACTGATAAAAAAATATAGACCGTATTAACAAAGTATGTAAAAAAATATAAACCGTATAAAAACTTATAAGATAAAAAAATAAAAGCAACGACATTTTCTAAATCTAGACTTTATGCTTTGGGATACGGATTATTAATTTACAAGGGAAGAGACAAGAGAAAGTAGATAGATTATTAATTTACAGAAAGAGACTAGTAGTAAGGGAAAGGATTATTACAAAGGAAGAGGTTGGTGGATGAGTAGTAGATAGAAAGAGAGGATGGTAGATGAGAAGTGGATAGGAGAAAAGTTTTCTAAACTCACTTCAATGTCCCTCTTATATCTCTATTTATAGGAGAATTTTTTAACTCAGTTTAATTTTCTTTGAATCCCGCACAATTTTTCTGATAAAGATGATGTCTCATCATTAATTTGATGTTTTTTGTCGTGACATGGTTGTTTTCATGTTGCTTCCTTTTTTTGTTTTAAACTGGATGTTGCTTTTTCAAGTTGCTTCCCTTTTTGTCTGAACCTGGATGTTGTTTTCCCATGTTGCTTCGTTGGTTTCTTCCAATTGGTTTGTCTTTTTATCCTTCTTGAATATTATCTAGATTCATTTCTTCAATTTCATCTAGATGTAATCAATCGATTTACAGTCTTGGTAAGTTCCAATTTTCCCTCATATTTTTTATTTCTTCTATTATGTGTGATGGAAAATCATCAATCTTTATGTTAGCTATCTTTTTTTAATAGTTGAACGGATTCTTTATTTTTATCAACCTGAGTATATCCAACTCCAATATCATATACCAATATTCTTCTTCCATCAGTCCAGGGGCAATAAGATTTTTATTGAAGTAAATATTGGGTTTTAGTCATTAAATCTATTCTTGCTTGGAGCTGATAATAACTGAGATTATTGTAACACTTGTCAATATTTGTTGTCAAGTATTCATTCTCCTCTTTAGCTGCTGAAAGGTTGGGACCTCCAATCATTTTTTTTAATGATCCAAATTTGATATGGTTGATAAAATTTTTCTTTTTCAGCTATACTAATAAGTTTGCTGATTTCAAGATGAAAATAATAATAAAAATCTTCATATACCATTCGCAATAACATAGTTTTTATAAATACAGAAAAATCTTTTAATAAATGAAAAATAATATTTTGAACTGTTATTTCTTTAACAAAACCCTATTCAAAACTGCTTATATCAAATGGTTCATGATCAATTCTAACTTTATAATAGGGAATTTTTCATTTAAATCGTTTGTGAAAACATAAGCTTGTAGAAAGTATTTTGAAAAGACTTTTTGAAATTGAGCTTGCTGGTTGCAAATAGCTCCATTTATTTTTGTAAATATTTCTATAGGCAGAATATTCCTAGCCTTATTATATAGACATAACCTAAACATTTTATTTATAATTGAGTTATTTGTTCCCTTATTAATAAAATACTGAAATATATCAAGAAGATTATTTATCTCCTTAATATCTAAATAACTAATTTCTATTGTTCTTCCCAATCTCGACATAAAACGGATTTTAATAATAAATTATGAGCTTCTTGTTCTTTAGTATTTTTTCAACTAAAAATTGTGAAAGCTTAGTAAGAGCTCTTCTAAAATTAGCCCTTTGCTCAGTACTATGGGTTTTCCATATTTCATTAATAAAATTATATAATTTTGATAGTAAGCCTAGATTATAAAAATATTTTATTTCCTGAATTTGTTGTGGTTTCAACAAATTTTCTTATGCACAAACTTTTTTGCTCCTTTTATGATTTCAGCATAAAGTGTTCCATTTGTTAAGCCTTTTATGAACAGTAGCCCATTCATCGACTTTTTCTAGAGGTTGTTTACATCTATCCATTTAGCCTGCTAAGATAATCAGCAATAATATTGTCAGTTCCTTTTACATATAAAACTTCAAAATTAAAAGTACATAATTCATTATACCATCTAATTCTCCTAGGTACAGTTTCCAAACTTTTGTTAGTAAGGAAATGTTTAACTGCCTAATTATCAGTTTTTATGATAAATTTTTCAGATGCTAAATATATAAGAAAGTTTTTTATTCCTTTCTTTATTGCTAATAATTCTTTTTCATATATGACATAATTAATTTTATTTGGTTTAAATTTTCCCGAACTATATCCACATATTAATTCTTTGTTATTTATTATTCTAGCTTTTAAAATACAACCCCAATGATTTTGTGAAGCATCTGTTTCTAAAATTAATTTATCACCTTGTTTAATTAAATAAATTTTTGGAGCTTGATTGATTTCAGATTTTAATTTTTTTATAATTTTCGAGTCTGTATTAGACCAGATAAAAGGTTTATCCTTTTTTAATTTTTCATATAACATACCTATTTTTTCAAATAAATTAGGAAAGAAATTTCTTCCATAAATTATAATTCCTAAAAATTGCTGAAGCTGTTTTTTATCTTCAATTTTTTCATGGAATTCTTTTATTTTTACTATAATATGATCTTGTAGTTTAAGACCATCTGCAGATAATTTTAATCCTAAAAATTATATTTCTATTTTTTCTAGCTCTATTTTCTTAGGGCTTAGTATGATTTCATATTTTATGAATTCTTGAGAAATGATATTTAAATGTGTTCTATATAATTCTAGTGTATCTGAAAATATCAAAATATCATCTATATAAACTACACAATTTTTTTATATTTATTAAATATAGAATCCATCCATCTTTAAAAGATTTGTGGTGCATTACATAATCCAAATGGCATTACTTTCCATTGATAATGTCCATTAGGTGCACTAAAAGCTATCAAAGGTTTGGATTCTTCTGTTAGCATGATTTGCCAGAATCTTGATTTAAAGTCAAATTTGCTAAAATATTTTGTTTATTTAGCTTGATTAATCAAAACATCATTTCTTGGAATAAAATATCCATAAAAACAATATTTTGATTTAATCTTTTATAATTAATGACCATTCTAGCTTTTCTTATTTTTATTTCGGCATGATTTCTAACCATAAAGGCTAGACTAGAATGTGGACTATTAGTTTTTTCTATTAATCCATTTTCTAATAATTCCTTAATTTGTATGTCAAATTCATCTATATCTTGTTTAGTATAGATCATTGGTTTAACTCTAATAATTTTATTGGGATTTTCTAATTTAATATCACAATATCTAGGGCTACTTTGCCATATTTTTAATGGTTCTTCACTAAAATTATTATCTAATATTTTAAACAACCAATGACTTGTTTCAAGTTGTTTAATTTGTTCTGTTCTTGGTGGTGTAAATTTCTTATCACAAACAAATTTATGATTTTCTACTATTGGTATTTCTACAAAAGTTTTTCTATAGATAACATAATTAAATTTTTATCAATAGAAAATGGTAAATGTTGATATATAAAATTATTACCTAATAATATATCTCCATGCATCTCTGGAAAGGATAATATTTTAGGTACTACAAATCTTACATTATTTATATAGATTGGTACGTTTCTAGCTTTATATTGAATTATGATTTCATTACCGTCTATTCCTATAGCTCTCATTGGATGCTTCATAGGTTCCTATTTTTCTAAAGGAATAACATTTTTTTTACAACTACTAATTGTAGCTCTAGTATCTAATAAAGCATGTAAAAAATATGTTTTATATTCTCTAAATTAAAATGTAATTTCAATATATGTGTAATATTTCCTGAATTGAAAATTTGAAAATGTAATTACATCACTTGTTCCAAGTTTCATTTGTTGAATTATTATTGAAGTTTGTATTTCTTCCATTCTAGTGTTTCTAAAAGATACAGAGTTTTTACTCGGTTCTGTGGGAAAAATAGGAATATGAACTGTTTTCATTCCTATCGGTGTTGAAGATATAAATTTTGCACTTGGATTTTCCTCTTCTTCCTCTATTTGAGTATTTGAGGGTAAAACCAAATTATCATTTGTATTTGTTATAGCTGTATTTTTAAAATATAATTTATCACCGGACGACACATACTCTATTGTACTTACTAGTTTAGAAGTACTTGCACTACTTATCCTATCTATCATCCAATCTCTTGGTATTGATAAATCTCTTAAATGTAATAATTTTGGTTGTATTTTTGTAGTGATTTTATTAGGTTCAAGGAGTTCAATAATTTTATTATTAATTTCTTTGATTTCTACTTCTATTGTATTAGTATATTCATTAATAGAAGTCCAACTGATTGCTAGATCTTCTGCTAAATCATTAATTTCAGAATTTTTTGTCTGAATTCTAAGACATAAACATTCTTCTATCAAAGGATCTGTAATAGATATAAAGTAATTTGGTTTAACTTTAAATCCTATTACTCCTGCATGCAAATTTGATTGAATTCCTCCAATAAGTGCTTTTATTGGATTTTCAAATATTTTATCTAATAAAACTGCTATTATAGGTATATCATGACCTTTTCTAAACAAAGCTTTTATGATTATCATTATAATTCCTAAATGTATATATCTAACTTGGGGATATTTCTTTTTAATCCTCTTAATTTTATCTTTATTAACTAGTGGGATTTTTGTTAATCCACCTCTAGTGTCTTTGGCAACTGTATTACCACTTATTTTTCTATATGTCTTTGACACCATATCTTATATTAAATATTTTATAAATTTCTTCTTTAGAAATATGATTTTTATTAATTTTTTCTATCATTTCATCAGAAAAGTCTTTTTCTTCTCCGATTATATTTCTTAATTTTATATCTTGTTGTTCATTCTTAGGAATTTCTTCTAATTGATTATTAGAATTGCTTCTTATATTAAACATAAATATATATTCTTCTTCATCTATATCAGAATCCGTTTATGATATTAATTCGTATAATATTTCCTCAGGATTTATTTCCTCTTCTGAACATATTTCTAAATATTGTTCTTCAAGTGTTTTAATCATTTTTCTAGCACTTTTTCCTTTATTAGGACAATTTAGTGCTATATGGCCTTCTTCATCACATATGAAACACTTACATTTTTGTTTTTTAGGATTTTTAGAAAATTTTCTTTTAATAAATCTTTTCTTTTTATTATAACCAGAATTTTTATTATTTCTTGTTTTCCATCTAACTAGCTTATATCTTCTATTTTCTTTTTATGTTTTTTATAAGTATTTGGACGTACTGATTTACATCCAAATTCTCATTCATTTTCTAGAATTTTTGTACAATGCTTATTAACACTACACCAAAACAGACTTTTAGCAGCGTTTTTAGTGGTGTTTTAATAAAAAAGCCGCAAATATTATACGTTAGCGGCGTTTTGAAGAAAACGCCATAAAAAGTTGAGCAATAGCTGCGTTTTTGTACAAAATGCCGCTAAAAAAGGGAAATAGCGGCGTTTTTTCCCACACGCCGCTATAGGTCTGAGCATTAGCGGTTCTTTTGTAAAAACGCCGCTATAGATCTGAGCATTAGCGGCGCTTTTGTAAAAACGCCCCTATAGATCTTAGTATTAGCGGCTCTTTTAGAAAAACGCCGCTATAGATCAGAGTATTAGCGGCGCTTTTGTGAAAACGCTGCTATATGAAGCGTATTAGTGGCGCTTCGCCAAAAACGCCGCAAAAATATTAAGCTATACGACGGCGTTTTGTAGTTGAGCTGTAGTGGCTAGATCGAGGATTAGTGGCGTTTGTTGTTAAACGCCGCAAAAAGTATGTCATTACCTGTGTTTTTTTTAAAACGCCGCAAAAATATTTAATTTAAGGGTTATGATTTTAGTAGTTTAGCTATTAGGCTTTAGAGGTTAGGGTTATTAATAAAAAATTAATTTATTTTAGTGTCTAGGTAAACATTAACATCCTAAAATTCATATTTAGGGTTTAGCCACTACAAGAAAACAAACTTTATATATATTATAGTTTAAATTATTTAATTTATTATATATATATTAAAATTATACTTATAGTTTAAATTATTTAAGAGATAATAGATAAGTTTTATATATATTAAAGTTAAAAAAATGGGTAACCCATGCATCTATAGAGAAACAAAATTAATTAGTAAATTGAAAATGTTATTTAAATTTCCTAAAATATTGAAAGAATATATAATAGTCAAAATTTATCTAATTAATTTAGGGTTTAAGGTTATAATTAAGGGTTTAGTGGTTTGTATAGGCCAACCAGGGTTTCGAGTTCAGCATTTTAAGATTTAGTGTTTGGAGTTTATGGTTTACGGTTAGTTTTAGGATTAGGGTTATGGCTTGGGTTTATGGGTTTAGGGTTTTAGAGTTTAGGCTTTAAGATTTAGGGTTTATGGGTTTAGGGTATATCGAATGAAGACATGGTGAGATATATGCTATAAAAATGGTGAGATTTCATTTTTTACTCACAAATTGATTTAAGCCCCTAACAAAATCTGATTGTGCATTTGTTTATCCCTAAACCTTAAACTATAAATGACCTAAACCCTAAACCACAGATCTAGATTCTAAACCTTAAATCATAACTCTAAATACTCGACCATAAACCCACAAACTATAAACACCAAACAATTAATCCATTAGACCCCAAAATATTAAACCCAAAAACTCTTAAACCTTGAAAATTTATTTCATATGGATATATATTGATGTGTGTATATATAGATATTAATGTAAAATCTTATGTTTATAGTAATTAGTGGAAGCACTTAATATTGATAAAAAAATTTATTATAATTAGAAATTATAATAAATCATAAAATTTGATTTTTGATGTAATAAATAAATTATAATAAATCAAAAATTATAAAAATAATTACGTAACTATTCTCTATTTTACGCACAAAACTTGATCGCAATTTAATTAAATTTAGTGTTTGCAGATTCAATCAATTTAATCTTAATTTTAAAAATTCAACAAATTTTTTCCTTAACTTTACACATTCTGTTAATTTAATCTTTATTATATTCTCAAAAACACAAAAATTAAAAAACCTAAAAAACTTTGAAAAATATATATATTTGAATGTTTAATTTTTATAAAAATATATACCAAAAAAAATATTTATAAATAAAGGAATAACCAATTTTCCATTTTCTAACCTGAAATTTATTTATTAAAGAATAAATCTAATAAATAAAAACAATACTAATAAATTAGCAATAGTGGCATTTTTCATAAAAACGCCGGTAATATATTAAAAATTACTGAACGATGTCATTTTTTGGTGAATGTTTAGTAGCGTTTTCACCAAAATGCTGCAAAAGATTACATTTTTAAGTGTTTTTAGTGGCGTTTTATTGATAGACGCTGCAAAAAGTTGTGTTTTATTGGCGTTTTAACAAAAAACGCCGCTAACATATATCAATTGTTATTAGTGGCGTTTTTAAAAGGGGCGCGAAAATTATTTATCTCAGATCGTTGTTTTAGGCCGGGATTACCTTCACTTTCTCCAAATCAGATTTCCCCGATCCCAAATTCAGTCAAGTTCTCCCCCAAATTTTACAATCCCTATTTCCCTCTTTATTCTCTCTTCTTCTTCTCCTGTACAATTCTCCTCTCTTTTTCACTTACTTTTGAATTTCAAGTTCGTTCCGTCACATTCCCCAAATCTCTTCTGATCGAAACCCAGTCCAAAATCCCTTCTGATCGAAATCCCCATTTTCCCTTCCGATCGGAATCCCTATTTTGCCAAATCTCCACCGTCGCATCTTCTGTTACACGCCGCCGCTGGAAATTCAGGCTATTATTTTTATTCTTGAATACATTCTGTTACACACCGTCGCATACTTTTGTTTTTCATTTTGTTGGTTTTCAACCATGTTTTATGTTCACTCTTAACTTTAGGGTCTAGGCTACTGCTTTATTTCTGTTTTATTTTCATTTCAATTTTTTTTTGCATGCAGGAAATGACCTCTGATTTTGGACAAAGTTTGAAGTGCGGATATTGCTCGTAAATATACTTTAAAAGGTGCGGCAATGACCTCTGATTCACTCTTTTTTTTTTTTGTTGTTGTTGATATTTTGGTGCTTGACGACAGCTTGATGGTTCTGGTTGATACAAAACTCAAAACGATGTCTTATTTAGTCACTCTATTATTCTGATTGAATGGTTTGGTCCAGCGGCTGCATGGGGGAAGAAATCCTCGATTTGGAAGCACTTCGCTAAAGGAGGTGAAGAGGACAGTAGCAAAAAAGAAGGGAGAAGGTGGAAGCTAGGTTCGGCTTTGGGAGAAAATTTTCTGTGAGTTCTTCTACTCCAAACTTTAAATTTTTTTTATATTTTATGATGTTTTATTTTTGTTGTTTTCGGCTGAAATTTGACTTAAGCTTACATTTGGATATTCGGTTGTTGCCATGGTACATTATAGATTGAGGTCTAAACATTTACTTGCATGATTTTCGGTTTGTATTCGATATAATAAACGCCGGTAACGGCGATAAAACGATTGCAAAACAATAAGAAAGGAAAATAAGAAGACATCTAATATTTAAGGATTGAAGAGCCCTGTTCTAATCAAAGTTAAATAGAAGAAGCATAGTTTTATACGGATTTAACTTGTATGGTATGGTCCGTATTTATTTCTTTAACAAGTGACGGGATTCAAGTCATGAGGAGTTTAAAATTGATCTAAAGTCAGTTTATGAGGTGTTAAAATACAGCTGTAAAATATGTAACATTGGTTGTCCGAATTAGGACACATTAATTGTGTTTAAATGGTTAATTGTCGCTGTGAGAATGAGGATTTTGCTGTCCAAAACAGGACAGCTTCATTATGTTTTCCTTATTTGACTTAAATACTTGTAATAATGAAGATTAAAGCAAACCCAAACATGTAGCAATGCTGTCCAAAAATGGCATTAGTTGTGTCCATTCATGTTTCAAGATCAGGTCTTGTTGACCAATTTGGTAATAAAAATATCTATTACATGATTCGAAGTTCTGACTGAACATGAATGTTAAGTACTGCCCAAATTGGTACAAATTCTATCCACTTCATGCTTTAAACAACTATCCAAATTTGATGTTATATGTTGTGTTAATGTTGTTTTATTTTTGAAGATGTGATGCTGTTCGGTGGGAGCATATTAAGCTGTCATGTTATACATAATGTTGTTCAATGTGTATAAACAGGACAATTTATTTTGTGCATAATGGAATGGTCCGAATAAATGTATTAAAATGTTGTTTGAAATTTGCATGTTTAATTATGGTGTGAAAATAAATATTAAATCTAGTACTGTCTAAGAATAAATATCAAGTTGTTGCTCGGAAGTGCGTAGCTAGGAAACTACCGAATTAATGCGTTAAATTGTTAATCGAATTATATGCATATCTAGAAATTGGTTGTTTTCTGAGAACTTGTCCCTTTTTTGTCACTGATAGGTTTATTGAGGTTTTCTTGGGACTTCAGAAGTGACTTGCCCATAAATTATTAGTTGAGGTACTCTAATATTTTTATGTACCTCTAAGATTCTGCAGTTTATTTAATTTTTCATGACATGATATTGCTTTAAAATTTGGATTTGGATTTCATTTTCCATAAAAATTGTAATAATGGAATGCATTCCTTGTGAATAAAATTAGTTCATTTTCAATATAATATAATATATATGTTTGAAACTTTGGATGGCTTTGTTCTGCTCTTTGTTCAGTTGGTTAATATGCTTGTTTTGTTCATCAATGTTCATCGTGATGATCAAAGGTTCTGGCTTTATTCTGGGTATATATGTGAGTTTAATCCGATTGGATTGTGATTTATGAAGCAAACTTTGTTTCGTTGTTCTGTAATTCGTTGTTCATTTTGTTTGTTATTGGTGAAAAATTAGTAAATAGCATTTTGTGAGTATTAGTTTTTAGTAAATAGCATTTTGTAATTAATCAGTAGCATTTGTTAATTCATATGTTGTTTGTATTTCAGTTACTGCTTCCTACTGCTCCTGCAATTGTTGGATTGGATTTGGTGGTAATAACTTAACAGGTATAAAATCATTATTATTCTTATTTATATTCATTTTGCTGATTTATATTCATTTGATAGAAAAACATTAGATATCCAATTGTTAGTCAAGATTATTAATCTTTTGTGATTCACCTTCGATATTTCCAAGTACCCTTTTATTGCATTAACATGCAAAAGTTTGATTAAATATAATTATATTTTCTTTCGCTTTATGATAATTAAGATCTGGAAAGATATATTGCTTCTTAACAATGCACCTTAAATGCCGAATACCCAAAGTCGTGTAACTCCTTTTTCTTCTTAGAGAGCTTTTCCTTAGATTTGGTTTTTAATTTTTTACACTTACACCAATATTGCTTAATCAGAGATATGTATGTATTGTTGGTATCCAGTATAGTTGTTTATAACATGAATGTTTTTTTTTTCTATTTTTTTTATTTAAAGTATTAGTGAGTTAATGTTGTTTGTATTTCTGACTGCAGCCCTGTTTCTTGGTGAGAGTGGAGTAGACCATCTTCTTGAAATTATTAAGGTACGTTTTAGTTCAAAATTCTGATTAGTAACAGTTATATCATGATGAATTTGTCCAAATTGCTGTTTATTATCCTGCTTGGTTGGTATATATGCTGTTTATTATACTGCTGTCCAAAAAAAAAGATTCAAAGTATATAGGCTGGAAACCTAACGGGTTGCCTTATATTTTATTGTAAGATATAACGGATCCTCTCCAGGTGTAACAATGCCACGTATGATGAATCTTAAAAAATTTCTGTCCAAATTGCTGTCTAAATTGTTGTTTATTATCCTGCTTGGTTGGTATATATGCTGTTTATTATATTGATGTCCAAAAAAAATAAAAATTCAAAGTATATAGGCTGGAAACCTAACGGGTTGCCTTATATCTCACTGTAAGATATAACGGATCCTCCCCATGTGTAACAATGCCACGTATGATGAATCTTAAAAAATTGCTGTCTAAATTGCTGTCCAAATTGCTGTTTATTATATTGTTTGAACTGCTTTATATTATGTTTATTTTATTCTGCATAATGGATCCATTTTTATATCAATAAAGTTTGATTTTATATTAATAATGTTTGACCATATAATTAATTAGTTGCTTATGACATATTTGGTATCCTCTATTCAGTTGCTTTTAAGTAGTTCTAGATTTAGAAATTATATTGTAAATATGATTAATAAATTAATTTATACACAATCTGATTAAAAAATTGATAATAAAAAATATTTAATTTATTATAAATTTAATTTAAACAAATTTTGCAAGCATATTTAAATTAATTTTTTTATATTTAAATATTGTAAATATTTATTATATGAATTAAATATTTAAATTTGTGAGAATTAGATAAAATCAAATTTTAATGTATAATATTGTACAAAATCAAAGTTTTTACATAAAATTACACATTAAACTAAAGTTCAAATGTAATTTTGAGATTTATCTCTAAAACTTTCGATAAATTATTTATGATATTGTATTGATTTTTTTAAATTTTTTTTTAACTTTCTGAGCGTTAAATATAAAGTAGTTCAAATTTTTTTTAAAAGTTTTAAAAATGCATGCAAAAATTTTATTTTAATCATTTTTGAAACAATTTAGATTTAATATTATTGATAAAGTGATTTGTCAATTTTAATTTTTTTAAAATATTTTTCAACATTTTATATTTAAAAATATTATATATTTGTAAATGCGTTTTAAAATTAAGTACGCGTCCATTTAAAATTTTGGGGAAAAAAACTTCAAAATTGTTTGAAAATAATGAATAATGGGAAAAAAAAGGTTACATTTCAAGATTTATAGTAAATGTGGAGAGAAAGGGAGTTATTGGGCAAATAATCAAGCCATGATTTCAAAATTCTAAAGCATTTAAAACCTTGGAGGACTAAACTTATAAATTTTAAAAAGAAAACCCTTGAAAATTATCATAAAAAACATGTAGAGGCAAATGTTCTAATTAATTATGCTGAAATTCCGTAATTTCAAATAAAGATAAAATAAGAGAGGCCTTACAAAAATAATAAGAAAACAGAATAAGAGAGGCCTTACAAAAAATTGCAATATAAGTCCCTACCTGTTTTCTTATTATTTTTGTAAGGCCTCTCTTATTTTATCTTTATTTGAAATTCCGTAATTTCAAATAAAGATAAAATAAGAGAGGCCTTACAAAAATAATAAGAAAACAGGTAGGGACTTATATTGCAATTTATCCATTAAGTCCAATTACAAAAGCCAAACTTTCATTCCTTTGATCATTTTCACCATTTATCTTTTTTCTTTTTTTCTTTTTTTTTTTAATTTCGTCTTCTTTTCTCTATTTTTGTCGTGAGATCAAACAGATAACCTTTATGCCATAAAATTATATATATTTTTTTCGATTTCCAGTTCAAGCTTTACTAGAATATAAAAAAAAAAATCAAATTTTATATTTTTTATAAAAATATTTCAAGAACTTAATTATTAGATCTAAACTTGTTGCTTTCAGGAATTTAAAATTTCAACTTTATTATTAACTCAATATCTCACTTGATTTCTTCTTTAATTTTAAAGTTTTGATGCTAAACTTATTGTTTTAAGAGTTAATAGTATTAAATTTAAGATTTATTGATTTGTATTTTTTTCTTTTTCACAAAGCTTCAACTTTGTCTCCTTTTTATTTAAGACTACGAATTAAATCACAATTACAATAATAAATAATACAAGTTTAAATATTTATAATTAAAATTATGAGTTACTGAATATCTTCGAATTTAAACCGGAATATATTTAGACAAAACTGATATATAATAAAATTTAAGCGAGAATAAATTTGAAGAAAACTTACACATAATTTGTATAAAGCGATATTTAAACTTGAGGTAAAATGCACAGTGCTAGGAGCTTCAACTTTATGATTAAATAAAATCCTGATGGGTGGTTTGGTTTTAATATTGAGTAAGGATGCAGCCATGGGATTAGTACCCTTACTTTGCATGTAAAATGTAAAATTTCTTAAATAATTATAATACATAATACATAGGTTAAAGATCAAATTTCATAGCTTTCATCAAATTATTTAACTTACATAATACATAACTTACATAATTTTAAGATCAAACTTCATAACTTACATAATTTACATAACTTATATAATACCTGTATAGATAAACAACTTACCCGTGTAATTTACTGTCAGCTTTAGATTTCAACAACTACGAAATTGATAGAACTTGGATGAATTTGTCAAGGGTAAGCAACAGCTATCGATATGGAGTACAAACTTTTCTAAATTTTACATTTCAAAATGCAAGCCAAGAGAATATGATTCTTTGCCCGTGTAAGAAGTGTTGCAATATCAATTGGCATTATCATGAAGTTGTCTACGAACATCTAGTTGTTGATGGCTTTGTTCGGGGGTATAAAAAATGGATTTTTCATCTAGTGAAGCCTCTTCATCGATGAATCTGAGTTATCCTCATAGTGCTTACAATCAGAATGTTAAAGAAGATGACATGGATGGTATGTAGCGGGATGCATTTAATATGTGCGGTGATGGTATGCAATCGTTTCCACCTGACTTGAGTGCAACCGATGATTATAATTTTGGTGGAAATACTTTTACCGAAAGGGGAAGAAGTATACCTGATGATCAGCTAAATGAAGAAGCGGCGAAGTTCTACACGGTACTTGGTGAAATGAACGAAGAACTGTATGAGGGATCTAAATTTTCAAAATTGTGTTTCTGTATTCGTCTTTTTCACTTAAAATGTTTGGGAGGGTAGACCAGAAACTCTTTGACAATGTTGTTAGAGATTTTGAGAGAAATGTTCCCGTTTGCGAAAATCCCTTAATCTTCCAAAGACATGAAGAAACTGATCAAATATTTGGGCCTTGGTTACAACAAAATTCATAGTTGCCCAAATGACTGCATGTTGTATTGGGGCGATCTAAAAAGCCAACAGTGCTGTCATGTATGCGGTCAATCTTGTTGGATGAATAGAAATACAGAGGATGGTAACGAGGATGAAAACGATACACAGTCAAGGAAACAGCCAGTTAAGATTTTGCGGTATTTTTTGCTAATACCAAGGCTTCAAAGGCTTTTCATGTCGTCGAAGACAGCCGAGTCAATGATGTGCACAATGATGGACGAACCGATGATGGATTGTTAAGGCATCCTGCAGATTCTTTAGCTTGGAAATCATTTTGACTCTAAATTTCCAAGCTTTGCAAGTTATCCTCGGAGTGTGAGGCTGGGGTTAGCATCTGATGGATTTAACCCTTACAAAATCATGAGCACTGTGTACAGTACTTGGCCTCTGGTGCTTGTTCCTTACAATTTGCCTCCATGGGTTTGCATGAAACAATCATCCTTTATCTTATCTATAATTATCCCTAGAGAGAAATGGCCCGGAAATGATATTGACATATGTTTGCAACCATTTATTGAAGAGTTAAAACAATTATGGGCTGGCGTTGAAGCATACGATGTACTAAGAAAGGAAAATTTTAATTTACGTGCGGCTTTGATGTGGACTATTAATGACTTCCCGGCATATGCTAATTTATCTGGTTGGAGTACCAAGGGACGTTATGCTTATCCTTGTTGTGCTGCGCAAACATGTTCGCAATGGTTATATAATGGGAAGAAGTTCTCTTACATGGGGCATCGTCGGTGGTTATCGGAAAATCATAAATTTAGATTTTAGAGTACTTAGTTTGACGGTACTGAAGAGTTCAAAGAAGCTCCTTCGCGGACCGGTAGATCTGAAATATTTTTCATGTTGAAAGATATGAATTTCATTTATGGGAAGATGAATCAACCGCCCAACACGCAAAGAAATAGAAGATCAATGGATGAATCTGATGATGAGGATGATCCTAATGAGGCAGACTTCTGGAAAAAAAGAAGTATTTTTTTTTGAGTTGCCTTATTGAGAGCATTAGATTTTACGATATAATCTTGATGTCACGCACATTGAGAAAAATGTCTGCGAGAACATAATTGGGACTATTTTGAATGTCGATGAAAAATCGAAAAACAATCTTCAGAGTAGACTTGATTTAGTCCACATGGGAATTCGACGTGAGCTTCATCCTCAAGCACTTCCGAATATGAAATATCGGTTGTCGCCTGCTATTTTTTCAATGTCGAAGACGGAGAAAGAAGTATTCTGTATGGTATTGAAGGATATAAAGGTCCCGGATGCGTATGCATCAAATATATCTCGATGTGTGAGTCTTAAAGATCGAAGACTATATGGCTTAAAATCGCATGACTATCACATCTTAATGTAAGACTTACTGCCAGTTGCTATGCGGTGTTGTATGTTGAAAAAGGTGACGTCTTATGTAATTGAACTGTCCAATATAATGAAAGGCATTTGTGGCAAAGTTTTGGATGTTCAAAAATTTGAGACACTACAAGATCGAGCCGCATTGACTTTATGCAATTTGGAGAAGATCTTCCCGCCTTCCTTCTTCACAATTATGGTGCACTTGTTAATTCATCTCCCTCGTGAAGCAATACTTGGTGGACCCGTTTTCTATCGATGGATTTATCCCATAGAAATATTTTAATTTATTTGTAAATTATTCATTCATTCACCTAAATGTCTTTAGTTGCAACTTTTGATAATGTTCTATACCATGTTTAGGTTCCTATCCAAATTGAAGTCTTACTGCCGCAATAAACATTATCCGGAAGGATCAATTGTCGAAGGCTACTTGGCAGAGGAATGTATGACTTTCTGTTTAAGATATTTGGAAGATGTTGAAACAAAAATGAACAGACCAAGTAGAAATGCTGAGCTCACAGATCATAACTTGGCCGAAACTTATTTATTTCAAAGTTTCGGAGAACCAATCGACAAAGTCGAAATTGTAGAATTAGATGATAGATCGTGATCGAAGCACATCGATATGTTCTTTTTCATAATGATTCAATGGAACCATTACGTAAGTAAGTTCTAAAATTTGATAAATATTCATCAATTATAATTTGTTTGTCTTCTAATAAAGTAAACATTTTTTAAACATAGTGAGTACAAACAAATATTGAAAGCTCATTTACGGTCCCGAAGATTACAACAACAAGAAATTAATAAGTTGTTCACAGAATCATTTCATGAATGGTTAAGCTAAACGGTATTCAATTGAAGTTTTCATTGACAAGTAATAATGTTTTCTCATAACATTTATAATTACTCAATTTACTTTCGATTCAATAGGTTTGGAGTCGGAATGAAGTAAATGACGAAGTTAAATGACTTTCACAAGGTCCAAATAGAATAGTGAAAAGATATAGTGTCTACCTCATCAATGGATTCAGATTTCATATAAAGTATCGCGAGAGATTGAGGAGAACCCAAAATTGTGAAATTGTTGTTAATTCTTCAATTACAAGTTATGCTAGTGCTAGGGACAATAATCCTGTCGAGGGGAATGTGAAGTATTACGGAATTCTTACTGACATAATTGAGTTGGATTATTATGGCAGATGGAAAGTTGTCTTATTTCGAGGAGATTGGGTTGATGTAATACGACTCGCGAAATTAAAAAAGATAAATATGGTTTTACAATGGTGAATTTCTCTCGATTGATTCACACTGGAGAACAATTGATGGACGAGCCGTATGTATTTTCTTCTCAAGTGAAACAAGTTTTTTACTTAAAAAATCCAACTGATAAGAGTTGATACGTTGAACACCCCTAGAGACTTGTTTGACATGGGCAATGGAAGTAGAAATAGTCAGAAGATCAGAAACTTTGCCTTTTCCAGAACAAAACTTAAATGAAAATATCCATAGTACTAGTCAACAATTTCAATGGGTTCGTCAGGATGTGGACGAATATATTTACGAAATATGATATAGTAAGATTTTACGATTTTTTATTTATATGTAATATTATAATCTTAATATTGATCATGTTATATAATTTAACTATTTTAAATGTACTATTATTGTTGTTATTTGTTATTAAAAATTTACATTATTTTATGTGTATTGTAGGAAAAATGCTTAGAAGACGATTACGAGAGTTAAGTATTGTCCACAATGCTCCAAATTCAGAAGAAGCAAATAGTGAATAACAAACAGTTGTTGGATCTTCTAGTGTGCCGAAAATAGATTACAAGCCTACAGAATTTTAAAGTAATGTTAAGTTTATTTTTCAGCTGAAGGTGGTGAGACGCTAAGAGGTCGGGGATGTAAACTGCTTAAAGATTTATACGACCTAAATCTTGTCGAGCGTGTCAAAATAAGGAGAAACAGTCATGACCAACCTGTTGGATCTGAAGCTCGACTGTTAGCAGGCTATTTAGGCATTATAACACGAAATGCCAATATGTTGCCCATTAACTACGAATCATGGCATCACATGCCTGATGCCAACCAAAATCAGGCTCTCAATAATATTAAGGTAACAAAACGTAAATGTAATTTATAATACTTTGGTTTAACTTTCATTTATATTTACTTTTTAAATTTATGTTTTTTCAGGAGAGATTTGATTTAGAGGTCTTCGATTACTATATCAAGAAGAAATTAGGTAAAAAATTGATAGACCATAAAAGCACGTTGAAAAAAACAATATTTTAATAAAGACATAAGCCTCGACGAAAAATTAAGAAATGTCCCGTCGAGAATGTTGAGGTACCAATAGGAAGATAAAGTTAGATTCTGGAATTCAAAGAAATGAGAGGTATTACGTACTTCTAAAGTCTTATAAATTTTTTGATTATGTCAAATACGTATTTACTATATATGTAATACAAATTTCATTATGTAGGACCGTGAGCGAGTTGGAACAAGCAGCAGATAAAAACAAAAATTCATGCACACGGCAGGGTTCAGAAGTTTTGCTTGTGTAGCTGAGGCTGAGGTATTATAATTTATTAATTCTGTCAAATATTAATGACTTTATACTATTAAATTATATTTTTACTGTTACAATGTAGGAAATCTTGTCTGGTCAAAAAGTTAGACGCCTTCAGCTTTTTGACATTACGTATAAGAAGAAGGATGGATCTCCGATGACATTCGAAGCTGCAGAAATTATGGTATATTTACTTAATAAAATTTAATTTATTATAAATATTTATAATGTTTAATTATAATAGTTTAATTCATCGTTTATAGTTTTAAATTTATAATGTGAAGTTATGTTGCATTCCTTCTTATTATATATTTCGTTTCTAACTCTTTCATTGATTTATTAGGATAAACTAAAGGAGAAAAAAGCGGAGTATGAAGCGGCTGCTTCGACTGATAGATCTGTTAATCTTAAGGATATTGATAACAGAATTATTATTGATGTTTTGAGTCCTGAAAGGTACGACTGCTTCGACTGGTAGTTCTGTTAATCTTTAGTATATTTATAACAGAATTATCACTAATGTTTTGGGTCTTGAAAGGTATGGTCGGGTTCGATTTCAAGGATCTGGTGTTACCACGACCCAATATTTTGGATCCGACTCTCAGCAATACATGCCTTCTGAGAGTTAATCTCGTGCTGAAGTTCAGAGGCTAAAAGACCAGATAGCTCAGATGCAAGCGAGCACGGTTGAGTAAATTGTTGATGTTCAAAGAAAATATGAAGAACTCCAGTAATAGCTTAAAGCGGATGCGAAGCGCAAAGAATGAGGAGGAAGAGGCGGCATTGATGCTAGCAGAGAGCGAACGAAAATACGATGAACTCCAACTACGACTTCAAAGATATGATGCGAGATGTTTGATGAGTCATGAAGTTTCGCCATCTTAGACATTTAGTTTCTCGTTGTAAGATTATTTTTAACATTATTACATTTAACATTATTGTAAGAATATTTTTAGTTATAATTCATTTAATTTATTGAATTTCAAGTATCATTTAGAATTAATGCATTTGGTGTGATTTTTATGCTATAATTGCTGTTTTGGGTTGGAATTATATACTATATTTGTTTTTATTGGTTGGTTTTAGTGCAGGAGGGGTATGATATTGGACAAATTGTACATTGCAAATCTGTACAAATTAGCGGCGTTTGTTGGATAAGCGCTGCTAAAGGTCATGACTTTTAGCGGCATTTGTGGGATAAGAGCTGCTAAAGGTCATGATTTTTAACGGCGTTTGTGGACTTTTAGCGGCGTTTGTGGGAGAAGCAACGCTAAAATTTGCGGCGTTTGATTTAGAGGCGTTTTTTGTGGCGCTTCTAAAAGCGCCCCAAATACTATTAGTGGCTTATAAACGCCGCTAAAGGCCTAAAAAAACGCTGCTAAAAGTCTGTTTTGCTGTAGTGTAATTAGTTTATGCTTAACTTGTTTAGATGCCTTACTTTGTAAACAATGCATAGTTAATTCTTTCTTTTGCTAAATTAATTCCATTTCCTATAGAATCTATACTTTTTGATTCTACACTAGATATTTTACTATGCTTTTCTAAATAAGAATCGTATTTTTTTATACAAATCTAATTCCATGGTGGTGGTAATTTATGGAAATATTAGTTTTTCCATAAATATATATTTTCATTTTTAATTTTTGATATTCATGAAGAAAATTTTTAAAAAATTCTTCTAGATATCTCTAATGTCACATAATTTAATTTTTGACAATACATAACTAGACAGACAATCTTGATCGTTTTTATCAGTGTATCCACAAAATTCTATTTGTAGAATATAAGTTAATCCTTTTAATAAATCTTTGGGAGTTTGAATTTGGTTGATTGATCACATGTTTAAAATTTTTTCTTTTAACCATGTATTGTTAACAACTATAGTTATAGACTGTGCCCAATCATCTATGGTTTTTTCATAGTCTATTATAGGAATATTAGTTAAATCTAAATATATTCCTCCTTAAGCAGCGTTTCTTTTATTTAGATCATCTATTCTATGTGGGATTGGTTGAGTAGTTGATTCTTATATATTTTCTGATTTTATTTTATTAGTAGCAATATTTTCGGTTTGATTATCAAAAATTCTAATTGTATTTTCAACTTGTTCATAGTTTTTATGAAAAAATCTTAAATAATCATCTTTTAAAATATCTGGCTCTAATTTTTTTTCCATGAGAATGATAATTTGTTTGATTAATATCCATTAGTTTTGATATTTCTATATTTTTTTCATCATCTGTTGAAGTATTTTCTTCGTTAGATTTGTATCTTGTAACATTTATATCTTCTAAGTTTATAGAAGAATTTTCTGTAGAACTGAATCATTATTTTCTATATGTTTACCGTATCAATAATAGATGATCTGATGAACTATAAATGGACACAAAAAATTCATATACGGTAATAGTTTTCTAAATTCCAGTCGTACTCTCTTTTATCTCAACCCACCCAATATATACGTTATTTTGAAACATTCGCCTTAAAAAAATTGCGAGTGGTGTCGGATCGTCCAACCATGTTCTAAAGATCATCTTCCATGGAAGGAACTGTGGGTGACAGTGGCAATTGAATCATTATCAGCTCTGTTGAGGGGATAGCATTCGTTGTCACTTGTCTCATTGAATTCCATCCTTTCATCCAAAAAAGGTGGATTAGTAGGTGCAGGGAGGTCTTCATCTTTCTTTGTTAGCAAGTGTAGTACCTTCGACATTGATGGTCTTAGTGATGGGATCTCTTGTGTGCAAAGAAGTCCAAGTTGTACCACTCTGAAAATTTCATTCCTAACGTTGCTGCTATGGTTGTCATTGTGTAACATTAGATTTGGGTCATAAATCTCCTCCACAGTCCCTAACTGAAAGTGTCTCCAAGTCTGCTCCATCACACGCAACCAAAACACATATAAGAAATCCTTTGTTCTCGAATGAAAGTCAGCTAGTTAAGTGGTGGTTCAAGTAGGAGAACAGTGGCAGATTTAGAACAAGGGACTGAAGCTTACAACTGTTACTATGCTGTCTGAATATTCTGTTGCTTTGCTCTTGTTGTTTTGCTTCCCTGTAACTATTTCGAGTAAAAGCACCCCAAAACTATAGACATCTGCTTTCTCGGTTAACTGGCCATGGGCTAGGTACTCCGGAGCCATATATCCTCTGTAAAATTTGAAAACATAGAACTATTAGCCAATCTATAGTGAATCATGCCTGGAAAAGACAGAAGGAATGTGATCCTTACAGGGTCCCGGCAATGGCAGTGCTGATGTGACTCTGATCTTCCTGGAAAGACCTTGCCAACCCGAAGTCGGCAATTTTAGCTCGCAGCTTCGAATCCAACAAGATATTGCTAGCTTTTATGTCTCTGTGAATAATTTTGGTCTCGGAGTTCTCATGAAGATAAACTAAACCTTCTACAGTTCCAATAATAACTACGTATCTCTTCTCCCAATCAAGTAATTTGCCTCTGCTGGGATCTGTTATGTTTTTGGAAGGAAAAAGAATTCTGTTAGTGAACATATTTAAATATCATTTTAAGCTTGGTGTCATCGATATATGTAAAGTATCGGTATTTACCAAAGATGAAGCGATCCAAGCTCTTGTTTGGGAGGAACTCATAGACGAGAAGACTTTCAGGTCCCGAACAACTACATCCCAACAACCTAACCAGGTTTTTATGCTCCACACTGCTTATAAGTTTGACTTCATGGTAGAAATCGGCTGCCCTATGTCGACTGTTAAAGAACAACCTTTTGACAGCAATCTCTCTTCCATCAGGTAGAACTCCCTACGGAGACACAAAACGAAATATCAGACCATAAAACAAAGGAAGAAGGCCAAAGACGAGCAATGGAGTTCAAAGGAATAGAATAAGTGCCTTATAAACCGTCCCGAATCCTCCTTGCCCAAGCTTGTTGGCATCATTGAAAGATCCCGTAGCACGATCGAGTGTAGAGTACTTGAAGTTTAAGTTGCTAACATGAAGGAGTTTCACAAATTTTTCTGCATCATTTGAACCTGAAAATGAAGGCAACCCGTTTTAACCAAAAGGAAGACGAGGAAAACTAGGCAACACAATTTTGGAATCAGTACCATATTATTAACCCCAAACTTGCCTAACCACAAAACCATGTAATTGAATAATTCATATAACCTTGACCGACTTATGTTACCTAGATTCAGAGCAGAATGTTTAGTGCAGGTGTCTCAGCATGGGCATGCTTAATTTATTGCTCTCATTTTTTTATCCCTTTATTGTTGTTTATTTATTTATTTTTTGTGCATGGGATTTTGATAGGTAAATCTTGTAAATAAACATTTTACCTCGTCTTTTCTTTTGTATGTATCTGTACTTCCAGATATAGACTCCAATAGCAACTCCGATCGCCAAAACAATCAGGGAACTGACGATAGAAACTACTATGATTATAACGGTTCCTGTAAGTTCACCAATCCGAGTTTCACAGTCAGCTTTAAATAAATGAAAAAAAGGATTAACGCATTAATTAACCAAGATTTGAAAGAGTGAGATGTCATAATTACCTCTTGATATTCCATTTCCGGGTTCTTCATTGAGGAAATCTGTGTCAGAGTACCTGATGAAGCAGCCAGTGTTGAGTGCGCGTCCCTCGGACCAAGGCAAGCACCCTAGTACCGATGCTGATGCATTCTCTAGACATGTTTTACAAGAAGTATTGTTTAATGTCCTCCAGCAATTAGCCAAAACATAAGCCGACTCATTTGTGCCCGAAACTGCCACCTGAGCCTTAGCATACCCTTCATTTCCCAATGCAGCAGCAACTGCATGCGTCACTGCCTGCCGTGCTGATTCTTGAAAATTCAACCCTTTGCGGCTTGTATTCCCGCACACTGCCCTGTCGTCTGGTCCTGTGTGCTCCTCAAAGAAGCTATAATTCTCGGCTCTCATGAAGCATCCGTCGAGAAAAATGCGACCCCCGTTGAACGGATAGCATTGAGGAAGAACCGTACGTGCCTCGGCATAGCACAATACGCAGTCAAGCGACGATAGATCTCCATAACACTGAGCAAGACCATAGTTCGTATCAAGCCCAGAACCTGTAACTGCTGTCCCAAAGCCCGAATCACGCATCTGTTCACTGATATTCTCCATTGTAGCAACAAAGTTAGAAACATAGATGGTCCCGTTGTGCTCAAGTTGGTGGCCACATGAAATATTCACTGTTTTGGCTCTTGGATCTCCTTTCACTCCATCAAGTAATGCCAGAAACCCCATAAGAACCAAGAAAATATATCCAGAACCGACTACCTGAACTGGTTTATCCATTTTTTACGGTTACTTTGAAGGTTGGAGAAGCTAAATCATCTACTACAAGGCTCAAGACATTGGTCAAGTTCCATCAACAGTGAATTTATGAATGAACCTGAAAAGAAAGTGCAAATCATGGAGAGACCAAAGAAAAAGATAAATACAAATTGAGAAATATCAAAGAAATTGAAAAATTGTTGTAAAATTAATTGTCCTTGGCATTTTTGTCAAAGAACTGACCACGAAAGGCCACAGAAAATGGCCCACCTGGAAAACTAGATTGAATTGAATAAGTAATTAAATAATATGGCAAGGTATCGTGTTCATATTGGGTCATCTCGAAACAGAGACAAGCTACTCGGCAGTTGTGTGTCATACAAAGGGCTCTTAAATTCAAATTGACTCAACTTGGTCTAAATATTTTATTACCTTTGAATCAATAATGTAACCTAATTCATAAAACACTTTTAACGTATTTAATCCCAATCTAATTATTAAATTAATACAACTACCAGTTATTGGTGTTTAGTAATGTCGGTACCACCCAGGTTTATAGTAGAACACGTTGCAATAGGACCCGATTATTATAAATGTCACGCCATTTTCCAATATTAAAACAAAATTCATATAAAAAAGTTGTATTCCTCTTTTAAAGTAAAACAGGTCATTAGTTTTTTAATATATTTCATCCATGTATGAGTATTAGTTTCTTTAAAGAAAACAGATGGTGAGAAATGATTGGAAACCTTTCATAACTTGATAAATAACAATCAAATTTTGGATGGTAAAAATAAAAGAGAAGCTGCAAAAGAAGATCGTTTGCCTTGTTGCAGTTGCTGGCTTAACTGAGCCATAAAAGCATTAATCAACAAAAACAGAAGGCATAGGGTCGGTTGTTCAAAGTTCAAACTGACAATAAATCCCAAATGAATGTAGAATTGTCTATTTGGTTCTTCGACCAAATTATTAATTATGTCTACAACTCAAGATATGCAGATCACATAAACACTTTGATTTAAGACCCAGAAAACAACAACAGATCTACAAATACCAGAAACAGAAAAAGAACTTACCTTAAGTGCAATGAACAGCAGACAACTTGACTCGTAGAAAGGAAGAGCAACAATTAGAATGCAGAAGTGGAAGTGAGGATTAGCTTAGGGTTTAAAATTCAAAGCAAGAAGCTGATTTCCTGCGCGTTAGTGAAGCGGTGGGAAGTGGGACGCCAACCTTTTAAGAAACAAGACAAAAGCCAGGTAAGTAAAATAGAGGATAGGAAAAGGGAAGAAAACCGCGGTAAGAGAGTTGAATTTTTTTCTTCTTTTATACGAAGAACTTCCCCCGTCTCTGCAATATTTCTTATCACGTAACATGTATTAGTGAATTTTGTGTAAATTAACTCACACTGCTCACTCATCTAAAAGTTCTTCTCAAACAAAATTCAGATGGGTTTTCATAAAGAAATGAAAATTCGTCAAGGAGTGGATTCATTGGCCTCTGCCCATTGATTTGGTATGGTGTTTTTATCATTCCATTTTCCGGAAAAGAATATAATAAACAATTATACTATGTTTGGTTAGAGTGTTTTTTTTCCTATGTTTCTGACATTATTTAGTTCTAAACTATTTATAGTAATTTTTAGTCACTTGATGCTTTTTTATAGCAAAATAAAGGAATTTTTTTAAATATTAAAAATACCTTATTTTTTACAAGAATTTTTATTTATATTTTTAATCACCTATTTAAATTTATACTAATTATTATTTATTTTATGTTTTAATTATTTTAAAACAAATGCTAAATATTTTTTTTATGTTATTATACTTGTAATCACATATAGCAGTAGATTTCTAAAAGATTTTGCAATTTTTATTACCAAGATAAGATTAGGTTGTGAAACTACCCAGTCGAGAACTTGACACTAATATATATACAATACAAGGTAAAGTAGAAAAATTTTAATGTACTGATTCAGATTTGTGAGCTTGATGTGTTAATTGTTTAAAACACGTAGGTAAAAGAAGTATTCTGAGAATCATATTTCCGCACAAGATTTGATTGGTATAGAAAATTTAGCTCGTATTAGATGAGCTTAAAATGATATATACATAGATTAAGTGTACTATTTATTACGCTTGTAAGCTTTGTGGTGTTTCCTTGATGTGTATAATGTTTTTAATATTTTCAAGATAAACTTTGGTGTTGAATTCTTTTAACCATGTTTTCAAGATTAATTTGTGCTTAAATTAGTTTTGAGGTGTCCAAAAGCTTTCAAATTTTAGAATAGTGTTTACTTAGATTTATCTAAATCATTTACATGATAAATTTTGTTAAAAAGAAATTATATAAATGTGAAGATTATCTCAATGTGACACCATTCATTTGTATTGATCATTGATGCGAGTAAGGGGTGTTACATTGACTCTTCCCACAACCTCTAATCACTATGTTAATCGTCATCTTCTCTTACACTATTCTCTTTATATCGACAATTTGGTTTGGTGAGTGTGGTCGGTATGACTCATCCTGCTAGCTTTAATTTTCTAATGTTTTGATATAACAAATAATCCATCAATCAAAAGTCATATAGCCAACATATTAACTTTCAGTTCTATTATCAATTAAACACAGGCTTTTGGTATATCAAAATATACGAGTTAGGCATACATAATCCATCACTTACTCTGGATAGAGGTAAGACACTTTATGAATGTCACAGATGATTGAATCCTTAAACAAATCTAGGATTTATTCTACTTGAGTCTTGTCTAATGTATTGTGAATCCAAACAATCATATTTATGTCTTTATATTTTGGGAGTCATTTGCTACGATACCTAAGACAAGATATCTTCCTAATTGGACTTGATAAATGGCATAATAGGCTTTTAATCAATTTGCTCAATTCCAATTAGACTATAGATCATTTATATTACCTACTAATATAAGTTGTCTTCTCACATAATGATCTGATCACATAATGCAACTTAATATGAGTTAAACATCAGGTAGTCATTGAGCCAATATTTACTTGTTCATTTTGCTTTGCATGCAAAAATCATTGAGGACAAATACAAACAATATTAATGTAAATAATATAATTTTATTAAATCAATCTATTCAAAAAATTGCAATTACATATAAAAAAAATAAAAACATTAAAGACATTAGATCGTAATAGAGAATTACATGTTTGCTACAATCTTATTTCATATTTCTACGAAAATTTTTTAACTTAAAAGCCAAATCAGGAAAAAGGGTCTTAAAAGGTGTAGATACTTTTAAGTTCTACTCAAAGTTAGTGTTTGTTAATGGGATATTTTTGGTTAATCTCGACGTGTATTTTTTTACTCTTTCACTGTGTTAGGAGTCTAAGGAAGGTCTTCTATTTAGTCTTCTGTTACTCTGTTAGTTTGTTATACACAAGCTGTCAAGTTGTTATGCAGTTGATGATTTGTTAACAGTAGTTACTCATAATAGCAGTTACTCATACATTGTATATATACTAGTCATTGTACAGATTCAAGAACAAGTTGATCAATTTAATTCTGAAATATTTTCAATTCTAGATATCTTATCATGGTATTAGTCGCTTAGCTTCTTGGAGACCTGTGCTTATGCGTCCATGGCCACCTCTGCCTCTACGGATTCCACTGTCGCTACTCACAGTTTCTCATCGTTCACCGGTGCTCAGCTGATTCAATCTTTCCTGCGTCACGACACAGTTAAGCTAGATGATAATAATTTCTATAAATGGCAGCAGCATATATGTTTAATTACTGAAGGATATAATTTGACCGGCTTTCTAGATGGGACTCTACTTGTTCCATCAAGATTTGTGCAGTTGCCGAACGGATCTCTGGCTTTAAATCTCGACGCTTCAACTTATCTTCAATAGAATAAGTTACTCGCTTCTTGGCTTTTATCTACTATTAGTTCTTCTCTCTTGTCATGTTTTACAGATGCTAAATCTGCTTGTGACGTCTGGACGACGGCTACTCGTCTTTTTGCTACCGTTACTGGAGTCAAGGTCTTGTGCATTCGTCATGAGTTACACTCGACCAAGAAGGGTGCCTTACCAATTAAAGACTACATCGCAAAGATCCAGAACACCTGTGCGCTACTAGAGGCATCTGGATCTCATATTTCAAAAACAAAGAAGGTCGAAATTGTGCTTGCGGGCTTACCGGTGAAATTCGATGTTGTGCTTGCCTTTGCCTCGTTTTCATCGGAGCCTTTTCCCTTCCAATGACTTGTGGATGTTCTTTTGGAGTATGAGAATTGGCAAGTTCGAATGGTCCAAGAAGTGCCGCTTGATGCACATTTGGTCGAGACAGTTCCATCGCCCGTGGTAGTGGATGCTGCGCGCAACGATCGTCCCCCTACTGGTCGTGGGAGGGGGTTTCGTTTTCGCACTCAATGTCAGATTTGTGGACGGTTCAGCCATTTGGCTCAACAGTGCTACTATTACTTTAATCGCGATTACAATGGTCCGACGGCGGCGACGCAGTCTTCTTTGGCATTTCCTTTTGCCGATTCGGGCTCGGAGGTTGTTGGTTTCGGTGTTCATGGAGGTTTGGCGAATGTGCTGCCTGTTGGTTGTCGGATGCCATTCTTCGGCCTCGCTTGTTGGGTTTTCTTTTCCGGTGCCACGATAGTTTCATCATGGAGGCTGGTGGGGTGGTTCAGCGATAGTTGCGGCTCCCTCACAATTTTCACGCCTTAATATTGCATCTAATCAGTTTGACTCATATCGTGATGGGGCTGCTTATGGTTTTGGCCCTTCCCATGTAAATTCGAGTAGGCCTAGTAGTGGACTGCATGCTCATGGCTCTTCTCTTGGGCCGCGTACTGCTAGGCCATTGATGAATGCGACTGGGCTAATTTTAAATTCTAATAGACAGTTTGTTGCAGGCCAAAACTGTGGGGGAATGTTTTTTCCTAGTGCCCTACCAAATAATGCATATACTAGTGGGCTGGTTTCAAATTGTGTTCATTTTGAGGGTTCGCTTGATCATGGCCAAGGGTTTTGGCCCAGTGGTGGTGGTCCTTCTAGACCGAATTTTGGGTTTCATGTTCTTTGGATGACTAAACCTCGTGCTCATGTTCATCCTGCTTTCGCACCGCCTTGTGTTAGATTGCCTCGAGTTCTTGATTTTCATGAGTCTGATTTTACGAATTCTACTGGATCCAACACTAATGCCACTCGTTTTGGTTCTAATTTTGATAATGGTGACTCATATATTCCTATGCCTGTAGGAACGTCTTCTTGGTATCTAGATTCAGGGGTTGCACATCATGTTTGCCGAAAAGTGATAAGCCATAAAAGTAACATGTTTTTAATCCCATTCTTGATATGTTTTTTGGATGATTTATTATGTGAATTAGTGAATTTGATGCTCCTAATCCTTTAAATTCATGTTTCTATAATTAAGTAGCATAGGGGAGCGAAATGAGTGAAAAACGAGCCAAAATCAGGTAAAAAGAGCTGTTTCTAAGATCCACACGGCCTGGGCATTTCCAGATGGGCTGGCCACACGCCCATGTGCCAGCCCGTGTCGATTTCGTACCCTACTTCCCTGTTTCGCAGAAAAACCTAGTTTTTAGGGTTTCTGAGCATTTTAAAGTTTATAAATACATATTAGAAGAAGACCTAAGGGGGATATACAGAGCCAAACGAAGAAAAGACTCGAAAAAAGCCAACAGATTCAACTCAGAAGTAGGATCTCCTTCAAGACTGAAGATCTCCAGTCAATTTCTCTCGAAGTTTTTGGGTTCTTTTATGTTTTGTTTTTTTTCCTAATTTTGAGATGTTTTCCCCCAAAAGTATGAGCTAAATTTCCTAAAAAACTAGGAAGGATGAAACCTAAGACAAATCTTATTATTTGATTTTTCTGAATTTCTTGATAAATATTTGTTCTTGATCTCAATTATGTATTCTTATTTCATGTTTTAATGTTTTCAGGATATGAATTCATGATTGATGTGCTTATTCAGTGGAGCAAAAGTCTCTGTTTAAGAGTAGATCTGACATAATTGAGTGGAGTTGCATGCAATCCTAGAAATAAGAAGACATAAATCCACCGGATTAGAGTCAAATCTAATAGGGGAATTCATAGATCGAGTTAATGTGAAATAGGGGTTTTAATTAGAAATAAATTTCAATTAATCAACCTAGAGTCAGTTATTTTTACTCTCGAAGGAGATATTAATATAATTCAGGGATTTCTACGGATCAATGCAAGTGAATAAATCGTTTAATTCAGATTTAGAATAATAAGTGAAGTCTAGGCGAATTCTTTCTTGGGTATTGTCTCTCTCATCGATTTTCTTCAAATATTTTCCTACTTTATTCTCTGTTTCGTCTTAGTAATTAGGTTAGTTAAGATTAGGTTAAAATAAATCCCTTTAATTTATTCGGCTAAATAATAAAGAGATAGTAACTACTAGTACTTTTAGTCCTCGTGGATACGATATTCCCGACTCACTATAACTATACTACCATTCGATAGGTGCGCTTGCCTTTGTCGTATTTTAGTTAGTTCGTGACGTCACCAAGTTTTTGGGGCCATTGCTGGGGACTAGAAGAAACCCGTCAGGACCTATAGTGTTCGACAACGAAATTGAAAGCACAGCTTGTAGAAACCGTAGAGAAGCGAGGCAGAGTCGACAGAGTACAACAGAAGAGCAAGAGGAATTTATTGTTATTACTGAGGAAATGGTTGTAAATTAGAATAATCAGCTACCTCTTGTGGTTACCGCAAATCCTGTTCCTCGTACTATGTACGATTATGCCAAGCCCAATTTAACTGGAGCTGAATCAAGTATTGTTAGACCTGCTTTTGCTATAAACAATTTTCAACTAAAACCTAACACTATTCAAATGATTCAACAATTTGTTCAGTTTGATGGTTTGTAGGACAAAGACCCAAATACTCATTTGGCTAATTTCCTAGAATTCTGCGATACTTTCAAGATAAATAACATTTCTGATGATGCCATTTGGCTACGGTTGTTTCTGTTCTCATTAAGAAACAAAGCTAAATAATGGTTGAACTCTCTACCACGAGGATCTATTACTACATGGGAACAAATGACCGAAAAATTCTTGTTGAAGTACTTTCCACCGGCTAAGATAGCCAAGCTGAGGAATGATATCTCTTCCTTCGTACAAATGGATTTAGAAACCCTTTATGATGCATGGGAGATGTATAAGGACTTATTGAGAAGGTGCCCTCACCATGGGTTATCTCTATGGTTACACGTTCAAACTTTTTACAACGGTTTGAACCCTTCAACTAGGCAATTGATTGATGCATCCGCCGGTGGAACTCTGAATAATGAAACACCTGAAGCGACTTATAAGTTTATAGAGGAGATGTCACTGAATAATTATCAGTGACAGGTCATGAGAACAAAGCCGATGAAAGCAGCCGGTGTTTTTAACGTTGATGCGGTCACCATGTTATCGAATCAAATAGAACTTTTGAATAAAAAGATTGATGGTTTATATGGTTCTACGCAGGTACATCTGGTGATGCAGTGCGATACAAATGGAGGAGGGATGAACAATCCAAAATGTCTATCCTACAATCCTAGCACATAGAATTAACAAGTCAACTATATGGGTAATAATTCTAGACCTCAGAATAATCCCTATAGTAACACTTATAATGCAGGTTGGAGGAACCATCCCAATTTTTCTTGGGGTGGTCAAGGAAATCAAAGACAACAACCCCCTCTAAGCTTCCAACAACAACCTTACCAGCAATAGAACAAATTGAACCTTGAGGAGATGTTGACGAATTTTATTTCAGTGTCAGAAACCCGTTTCCAAAATATTGAAACATTATTTAAAAATCAACAAGCCTCGATTCAAGGTCTCGAGAATCAGATAGGACAGCTTGCGAAGATGATTTCTGAATGGCCACAAAATAGCTTGCCTAGCAACACCGAAACTAACCTAATAGAGCAGCTTCATACAATGACGGATCGAGATGCAGATGGGTTAGTTGAACTTGAACCAAAACTAAGAAAAGAAAGTTAGTAAGTCAAGGTAAAGTTGATGTGAGCTACAATGAGCAAAAACCAGTAAGTAAGAAGTATAAACCTCGAGTTTCGTATCCCACTACGACAAAGAAAGACCACACAAAAAAACAATTTGGTAAATTTCTTAAACTTCTTAAAAAGTTACACATCAACTTACCATATTGAAGCTCTTTCGCAGATGCCCAATTCAGCAAAATTTTTAAAGGAGCTTTTGGCAAACAAACGGAAGTTGGATGATTCATCGCATGTGGAGCTAAACGCAGTGTGCTCAGCCATTTTGCAAAACAAACTACCCAACAAATTGAAAGATCCAAGGAGTTTTACTATTCCTTTTTTAATTGGTAGTTTAAATGTTAACAATACGTTGGCTGATTTAGGGGCAAGTATTAATGTCATGCCCTATAAAATGTTTAAACAACTAGGTCTTGGGAAACCCAAACAAACTAAGATGAAAATCCAATTGGCAGATAAAACTATTAGATTTCCTAGGGGTATTGTTGAGGACGTGCTTGTTAAAATTGATAAATTCATATTCCCAGTTGATTTTGTTGTCTTAGACATGGATGAGGATAGTGACGTACCTTTAATTTTAGAACGACCCTCTTTAGCAACTGCTAGAACCATCATTGATGTTGGTACAGGTGAACTCATACTTCGTGTAGGTGATGACACAATTAAACTCCAAGCTCGTGATTCTGCTAAAATATCTAGTGATTGAGACGATTATACGAGTTCCGTTATTAAAAGTAACTTTGTGGCTCAACCTTGTTTGCAGGAAATGCCTCAAAAAATGTGATAGAGCCACGATCTAGTTTATGTGACAAAAATAGAATGAATCATGAAGAACGAATGTTGCAGATCGATGAACTAAATGAATGGCAGGCGTATGTCAAGGAGAAACCAAGAATACATGATGCAAAACCAAAGCAACTCCATGACGAGCTTAAGGATGGAACGAACCACTTCAAGGTTGGGGATCAGGTACTGTTAGATGAAACCGACCCTCGAATGACCACTTCAGAGCTTAATGCAAACGGAGCGACTCCTTTTACGATACACAATGTCTTCCCATACGGTACAGTCGAGGTAACTCATTCTAATTTCGGCATTTTTAAGGTAAATATTACTCGACTTAAACCTTATTTGAACAAAAGAATTGACAACGAGAAAGAGGAGTTTCGACTCCGCGAACCACCGTGACCGTGTGAATACGAGGTAAGTCGAGCTTAGACTTTAAATAAGCGCTTCTCGGGAGGCTACTCGAGTGTTAACACTGCTAATTTTCTTAACTTTATTTCATGATATTTTTTAAAATTAATTAATTTTCAAAATCCTAAAAAAAATTTTGTTTTTGACCTATACGGCCTGGGCACACAAGTGTGTGGAACACACGGCCTGGACACATGGGCGTGTCACAGGCCATGTGTGAAATAATGTAATCGACAGTGAGTGACACGACCTGGCGACATGGCCGTGTGACCCAGACGGCCTGACCACACGGGCGTGTGGAATCTCACATAGGCGTGGGAGAAGCAAAAGAAAACACACACGGCCTAGCGACATGGCCGTGTGACCTACACTGCCTGAACACACGGGCGTGTCCTAAGCCGTGTGAAACCTGGAGCTAATTTTTTTTTAAAGTCAGAGAGTTAATGGGCAAGGCACACGACTATGTGAGAGACATGGTCGAGCCACACAAGCGTGTGGGATCTCACATGGGTGTGGGAGAAGCGAAGGAAAACACACATGGTTGGCACATGGCCGTGTGACCCACACGGCCTGAACACGCAGGCGTGTCCATGGCCATGTGAAAATTGGGTTAATCATCCCATTTTTATTTTATTTTATTTATTATTATTTCTTATATTATTTATTTTTATTTTACTAATTTTTTTTATTATTCTTATACTTATATTTAAAAAAATTATTATTTCTTTTTTTAATTTTTTTTACTATTATTATTACAGTTACCTTTAAGTTTATTGGTATCATTGAGTTTACTATTATTATTATTATTATTATTATTATTATTATTATTATTATTATTATTATTATTATTATTATTCATTTTATTTTTTATCTTTTTAATTTTGTTTTTAGTTTCTTTATTATTATTATTTTCTTCAACTTATTTTCATTATTATCTTTTGAAACATATATGGTTGTTTCTAATCGAGTTATAATCTCTTAATCTTCTTTATTATTTGTGTTTATTGATGTGCAATGTCAGAGTCTTAAAAATTTATAAAAAGAATGATCGAGCCTAGAAACTAACTGTGACAACGACTTGAGGCAAGTGCACCTATCGAACAGTAGTATAACTGTGGCAAGACCGGATTGTCAAACCCAAAGGAAATTGAAATACTAATACTAACTTTCTTTTTATTATTTAGCCTAAGAATTAAAGAAATTTTTATCTAATCTAAAATTAACTAACAACTAAGCTAAAGATGCAAGGACAAAGAGAACGAATTGGGGAAAATAACTTTGAGAAAAACCAATTGATTAAGACAATACCCGAGGAAGAATCCACCTAGACTTCACTTGTTATCTAACTCTGAACTAGACGATTTATTCACTTGACTTGATCCGTAGGATTCCCTAAGTTATATTAATACCTCCATTGAGGCTACTAACGTCTAACCCTAGTTGATCAATTGAAATTTCTTTCTAATTAAAACCCCTAGAATTACATTAACTCGATCACGGACTCCATATTAGGTTTCACCCTAATCCGGCAAAATCTCACCACCCTATGTCTAAGCGTGCGATCAACTCCGCTTAATTATGCTAGATCTACTCTTAGGCAGGGACTTTTGCTCCTCCACCTAAGCACATCACACTTGAATTAATATCGCGGAAATATCAAAACAAGAATTAAGAACACACAATTAAGAACAAATCAAGTATTTATCATATAGTTCAGCAAACGATAACAAGATTCATCTTAGGTTTCATCCCCCTCAAGTATCTGAGGGTTTAGTTCATAATCATAAAAGAATACATCTCAGAAGAAAAGATAAAACAAAACATAAGAAAAACCCTAAAACCCCCTGAAGGAATTGAAGAGAGATCCTCCGACTTGAGTATGACTCCGGCTTCTTGAGATGAATCAACTGGCTTTCTTTGAGTAAATCCACAATTCTGGCCTCTCTGGCTCGGCTCTTTGGCCTCACTGGACTCCTAACTGGACTCCGCCTGAAGGTTGGCCTTTAGGGTGTATATATAGGCTCTTGGAATGGGTTTTTTTTTCTTTAAGTACCCTAATCCAAATGAAACTCTTTTTTCTCACGTCAGGGACACGCCCATGGCATACGCCCGTGTGAATCGTGGCCAGACCGTGTTCGAGTCTATTAATGAGGCACGGCCTGTAGTCTTGGGCCCAGGTTGTGTCAATTTCGTGTTATGGCCCATTTACTCCGTTTTGGGCCCGTTTCTCGTTCTTTTCATCCTCCGGTGCTTTTCTGAGTATAAAACATGAAATTAAAGGATTAAGAGCACCAAATTACATAATTCAAGGGATAAATCATCCAAAAGCATGCTAAATGTGGGCTTAAAATATGTTACTATTACGGTTTATCATTTATTTTCTTATTAGTTTGCTCAGAATCACGTGTTACATTTAGATTTGACTACAATTTCACTTTTTTCTATTCTGAGGATTTCATCCAATATTCAAGGCAGTTTCAGTTTTCTCTCTCTCTTGTGATATTTTATTTATACTGTGATTATATATGTTTGTACATTGAGGACAGTGTACATCTTAAGTGTGTGGAGGTTATCCATATAATTATTAGAAAATCCCTGAATTATGTCTTGTGTTTAAGTATTTTCTCATACTACTATTAGAATGAATTTTTATCGATTTGTGATTTTTATTGATGTTTTTTTGGATTAAATTCATAAATATTTGTGCATTGGTTGTTTTAAACTTTAAGGCATGAGAGAATCAAGCATGATAAATTTATTTTTAGAATTAAAAATTTTAGGTTGTTTCCCTGAATTGATGTATTATCTTGAAGTTTTAAATTTACAAGTTTGACATAAAAAAAAACCATAATTTTTTGTGAGATTTTGAGCCTTTAGAGCATACACTTTTCTTACTTATTTTATTATTGGTTATGGTGTGTCAATTTGATTTGTTATTCTAGAACTTGCTTCGATTATGCATGTTGAGACCACACCTTTGAGTTGATATACTGAGATGGTAAAGGCACTTAGGTTTTAACCCACTTATTCCATAAAAAGCCTACCTACATAATTAACCCTTAGTAAACCCTTTCGAGCCTAACACACCGTTTCTTGATTTACCCATTAATGATAACCCATAACTCATTTTTTGTTCATTGAGAATTTTTCTCATTTTATTGACTCCATTTTGTATCGAAATTTGATTTGGTTAATTACCTGATTAAACCTCTTGATTAAGTTGTTGAATTATTTCTTCTTATTTACATATAAAAAGAAGAAAAAAAATACATATAAAATTATTTAGTTCTTTGTTATTTGAGCTTGAACAGTTAAATTCATATTTTGAGAAGAAGCTCGTGTTATTCTTGAATAGTTTCGATTGATATAATTATTTGTAATTCATCATTTGTTATTTTTCTAGTTTGGTAATTTATCAATTCAATCTCGATTCTAACATTCTTTTTCAGCCTTTCTCCACACCTTTAACCTAAGCCCCATTACAACCTTATAAAGACCTTTTGCTTTGTGTATTATCTCATTTTATAGTGGTGGAGATTTGATTTTCATGCAAGCCTATGGTAATGACTTTTCATGTTTGACTATTGAGTACTTAATTTTTGAACCTTAAACACTTTGAGTGATTTGAGTAAATTTTTAGTGAGGATGTCAATTCTTGTCGATTTTGAATTAAAGGTAATTACTTAGATAATGGGAAATACCTATGTTTTCATGATTTAAAAATGCTCGTCTCAGATTGTTTGAATCTTTAATGCTCTTTTATTTGAATTAGCTATGTATGATTATTTGTGAATTATGACAAAACATTATTGATGAGCATTTCAAGTTGAGAAAGATTAATTTTAATTGTGAGTTGAGGATTTTGCTTGAGGACAAGCAAACGATTAAGTGTGGGGATATTTGATAAGCCATAAAAGTAACATGTTTTTAATCCCATTCTTGATGCGTTTTTTAGATGATTTATTATGTGAATTAGTGAATTTGATGCTCCTAATCCTTTAAATTCATGTTTCTATACTTAGGTGAGCATAGGAGAGTGAAAGGAACGAAAAACAAGCCAAAATCGGGCAAAAAGAGCTATTTCCAGGATCCACACGGCCTGGGCATTTCCACACGGGCTGGCCACACGCCCATGTGCCAGCCCGTGTCGATTTTGCACCCTACTTCCTTGTTACGCAGAAAAACCCAATTTTTAGGGTTTTTGAGCATTTTAAAGTTTATAAATACATATTAGAAGAAGACCTAAGGGGGATATACAGAGCTAAACGAAGAAAAGACTCGAAGAATGCCAACAGATTCAACTTAGAAGTAGGATCTCCTTCAAGACTGAAGATCTCCAGTCAATTTCTCTCAAAGTTTTTGGGTTTTTTTATGTTTTGTTTTTTTTCCTAATTTTGAGATGTTTTCCCCCAAAAGTATGAACTAAATTCCCTAAAAACCTAGCAAGGATGAAACCTAAAACAAATCTTATTATTTGATTTTTTTTGAATTACTTGATAAATATTTGTTCTTGATCTCAATGATGTATTCTTATTTCATGTTTTAATGTTTTCAGGATATTAATTCATGATTGATGTGCTTATTCAGTGGAGTAAAAGTCCCTGTTTAAGAGTAGATCTGGCATAATTGAGTGGAGTTGCATGCAATCCTAGAAATAGGATGACATAAATCTACCGGATTAGAGTCAAATCTAATAGGGGAATCCATAGATCAAGTTAATGCGACAATAGGGGTTTTAATTATAAAGAGATTTCAATTAATCAACCTAGAGTCAGTTATTTTTACTCTCGAAAGAGATATTAATATAATTCAGGGATTTCTATGGATCAATGCAAGTGAATAAATCGTTTAATTCAAATTTAGAATAATAAGTGAAGTCTAGGCGGATTCTTTACTAGGTATTGTCTCTCTCATCGGTTTTCTTTAAATATTTTCCTACCTTATTCTCTGTTTCGTCTTAGTAATTAGGTTAGTTAAGATTAGGTTAAAATAAATCCCTTCAATTTATTCGGCTAGATAATAAAGATATAGTAACTACTAGTACTTTTAGTCCTCGTGGATACGATATTCCCAACTCACCATAACTATACTACCATTCGATAGGTGCGCTTGCCTTTGTCATATTTAAGTTAGTTCGTGATGTCACCAAAAAGCCTCTGCCTTGAATGAGTCTACACCATATTCAACTATCTCTCATCTCCTCATGGGTGATGGGACTCCTACCAAAATTTCGAGTATTAGTAATTCTATTCTGCCCACGAAGACTAAATTGCTTCACTTATCTAATGTTTTGTGTGTGCCGACTATACGAAAGAATCTACTGTCTGTTTCTCAGTTTGCTACCAAAAACAACGTATTTTTTTAATTTCATCGATCTTACTTTGTGATTAAGGACATCAAGACTCATGAAATTTTACTACGGGGCCACATTCGTGATGGGCTCTACCAATTTTCTCCGACAGCTTCTGTTCACACTGTAGTGGCTCCCTCTACTTCTGACACTGGGCCTCTGGATTCTTCTAACAACTGTGACTATTTTAATTTGTGGCACCGAAGGCTTGGTCAACCATCTTCTTCTGTGGTTAAGTCTGTATTAGACAAATGTCAGATTGTATTGAATAAATCTAGTATTACTAATGTTTGTGTTGCCTGTCAGAAAGGGAAATTTCATAAATTGCCCTTCTCTCATTCTAATACTGAATATAATGAATCGTTTGTTCTGGTTGTCTCTAATTTATGGGGACCTGCCTCTGTTTCTTTTGATAGTCATTGATATTATGTGTCGTTTATTGACATTTGCACTCGTTATACTTGGCTTTATCTTATTCAGCGCAAGTCTCAAGTTGTGGATTGCTTTACTTAATTTCAGCGAATGGTTAAAACTCAATTTGGGCAAGATATTAAACAATTTTAGAATGATTAGGACGGTGAGCATCGTGCGTTTAAATCCGTATTGACCTAACATGGAATCATTCATCGACTTTCCTGTCCGCATACATCCGAACAGAATGGTGTGGCAGAACGCAAACATTGACATATCATTGACATAGGACTTATCTTGTTAGCTCAGGCGAATCTTCCTATGAGTTTTTAGGGTTACGCGTTCTGTTGTGCGGTACATCTTATTAATCGCCTTCCTACTTCTGTTCTGAAATAGCAATCTGCTTTTTTAGTTCTTCATGGCAAAGGGATGCTGTTGTTTTCCGTATTTGCATCCCTTTCACTCTCATAAACTGGAGTTTTATTCTCAACCATGCACTTTTTTGGGGTATAGTTCTCAACATAAAATGTACCAATGTCTTACACCAGATAGGAAGGTTATTTTATCTCTTCACGTTGTGTTTGATGAAAATAGTTTTTTGTTCTCTAAGTCGACTACTGACTCCTCCTCGTCCAGTTCATATGTTTCTAATTATGTTCATGTTTTCACTAGTAGACCCACTAAGTCTGTGCTCGCACGACCCGCTGAAGTCTCAACTCATGTTTTTCATTCATGTTCAACTCTGTCTGTTTCTACTCCATCTCCAGATGACTCAGATTCTTTGCCTACGAGCATCACTCCCCTTACGTTGCCCTCTTTCTAGTTTAATCCTCCGCCCGTTCCTCTACCCCTGAGCAACACACATTCCATGGTTACTGGTTCGAAAGCTGGGATTTTCAAACCAAAAGCTCTATCTGTTGAAGCTTCTAACTATGAGCCCCACACGATTGATGAGGCATTTGCTAGTAAGGAATAGTGATAGGCTGCTCAAGCTGAATATGATGCTCTTATTCACAACTCTACTTGGGATTTGGTTCCCTTACCACTTGGTTGGAAGGTTTTTAGCTGTAAGTGGCTATTTAAGGTTAAGAAAAATCCTGACGGGACTGTTGCTCTTCATAAGGTTTGGTTAGTGGCCAAAGGTTGTTATCAGGTTCCCGGACGTGATTTCAAGGAGATGTTTAGTCTTGTGGTAAAACCTTTTACTATTAGAACCATATTGTCTGTTATTGTATCTAAGGGTTGGCAACTTCGTCAAGTTGATGTTAATAATGCCTTTTTAAATGATGATCTCACTGATGAGGTGTTTATACAGCAACCTCTAGGATATGTTCAATCTGGTCCACATGGTGAGCGCCTAGTGTGTCGTCTGACCAAAGCCTTATATGGACTACATCAAGCTCCATGTGCCTGGTTCGAAAAACTGAAAGGTTTTCTTCTCTCTGTTGGGTTTGTCTTGTCCAAATATGATGCATCATTATTTGTGCGTGTTACAATTACTTCCACCTTGTATGTTTTGGTTTATGTGAACGACATTATTTTTACTGGAAGTCTGCCAAACAACATTGATGTTTTCGTTCAACAGATGCATAGTGAATTTTCGCTTAAAGACATGGGCGACCTCCATTACTTTCTTGGTGTTGAAGTTACACAGTCTTCCATGGGGTGTCTTCATTTATGTCAGGGCAAGTACATTCGGGAACTTCTTGATAGAAGTGGCTTGGTAAATGCAAAAAGTGTTCACACACCTATGATCAGTTCATCTGTTTTATCAAAGGATGACGAGGATCATCTCAGTGACCCCACTAAGTATAGGAGTCTTGCTGGTGCTCTATAATATATAGTCTTAACTTAACCTGATATTGCCTATGCCGTAAATCGAGTTTGTCAATACATACATGCTCCAACTACTGTGCATCTGATTGCGTTAAAACGAATTTTGTGGTATTTACATGGTACGCTTGATTATGGGATAGTTTTCCATCCATCTGACATGTTGTCCTTAGTGGGCTATGCCGATGCCAACTGGAGATTAGATTTTGATGATCGTCGGTCAACGACAGGGTATTGTGTATATTTTGGACAGACACCAGTCTCATGGTCATCCAAAAAGCAACAAGTAGTATCCTATCTACAACTAAGGCTAAATATCAGAGTCTGGCTATCGCTACCAGTGATGTTACTTGGTTACTTTCGTTGCTACAAGAACTACATTTGTGTTCTGCCAATCTACCCACTATCTGATGTGATAATTCTAGTGCCATTGCTGTTACAGCCAATCCTGTTCTTCACTCTAAATTCAAACATGTTGAGGTCGACCTTTTCTTTGTTTGGGAAAAAGTTGCTAATGGATCACTAGTTGTTGGTGAAGTCCCGACTTGTGACCAAGTTGCTGACATTCTTACCAAACCCCTATCTGTTTCGTCCTTTGTATGTTTCAAAATTTTCTTCAGGTTTTACCTGAGGAGAAGCTAGAAGAATGTTAGGAGTATAAGGAAGGTCCTCTATTTAGTCTTCTGTTACTCTGTTAGTTTGTTATACACAAGCTGTCAAGTTGTTATGTAGTTGATGATTTGTTAACAATAGTTACTCATAACAACAGTTATTCATACATTGTATATATACTAGTCATTGTACAGATTCAAGAATTACATGGAAAAAATGTTTTCACGCTGATAGAATTACATGGAATTATAGATATTTTTGATTCTAGATATCTTATCACGCTGATAGAATTACATGGAAAAAATGTTGCATCACAATCTTTGGAATTAAAGAAGCTGATTTCTTGTATCTACTGCATTATGCTGAAAAGTATTTTCTTCTAACTTGTATTATTTTGAGTGAACTTTCTTTTAAATTTTCATTTAAGGTTGCCCTATGTTAAATTAATAACATTGTTAAACTAAGGGAAATTTAGTGGATTAAAATGGATAAATTTGTTATAGAAGAAGTTAAAATTAAAATATTTATTAGATAATAATTTTTTAAGTGCTTTTCAAGGTTAAATGATTTATAAATCATTTGGGAGCACTATTAGATACATCATATAAAAGCAATTCTCATATAGGTAGAATCTCATTAATTTAAAATAAGGGAGGGGTGATTGAATGGATTGTATTTGTTGTGTTAAAGCATGAAGCATATTGCAATTGTAAGGCCCAATTTTTGCCCGGGCCCAACTAACCCAATTAATCCAAAGTAAACCCAAAAAATAAATTAAACAGTCTAGTTTTTTTTATTACAAACCCAATTAAACCCTAAGCCCAAGGCCCACTACCTATACATTTTCAGCCAAAGAAAGAAACCCTAATGCCCTAGGCGCGCCGCACTCCCAACTGCCAAGCCTGCTGCCACCTCGCGCCTCCACGTCACCACCGTACGGCCTCCGTACCTGCAAAAGAAAGACAAACACAAAAACAACAGAGAAGAAAGAGAGCAAAAATATTGTATTTTTATTATTTTCGACTATAAAGCCAAGAAAATCAATGTAACATTTTTTACAGGGATTTTTCAATAAAAAAAATAGAGAACCGAAACACAAAGAAATCAAATACAAAAGGTGGTTCATTTTGTGTTATTTTTTTTATTTTTTTCTATCTTTTACCAGTGTTCTAAAAGAAAATAATGAAATAATATTAAAAAGGGAAAAGGAGTGAAATCTATTACCTTTGACGCCGCGGTCGGAGGCTTCTCTGGTCTTAAGGGTGGCCGAGTCAGTGGGCTAGCTAAAAAACCCCACCGGTGGCGATTGGGAACTGAAAAGTCCCTTAGTATTATCGTTTCTTTTCTTTCTTTTTTGATTTTCGAGGGTCTTTGATGTCGTTTTAATCCCAAATCCGGGCTCCACTCAAAAAACGCAAAGAAAAGAGTGGTTTTGACCTTTTCGGCCATTGCGGACGGTGCCGCCGCCGCCGGTGGCCGGCAGACAACTGGCGGTCCAATGACCGGATCCTAGATCGAAGACGGAGGGGTTGAGAGAGTTTGAAGTTTTTTTTTAAAGTTTTTTTTAAAGATGTTGGGCTAAATGAATTTTTTTGATAAAAGTTTGCTTTATATAGTATGTAACACCACTTACCAGTATTTGACGCCGGAACAAGGTACGAGGCATTACCAAAGAGTACAGAACACTTACAGATAATTTGAAATAATTATCTTTACACAAATAGTACACTTGAGGTGTACAGTTCTATAATTATGAATAAATACATTTATTAAACATATTCCATATTTTTATAGGATGTATCACAATCTCATATTTCCATGTATCAAGCACCACTATTTCCTCGTATTTCAGACAAATACGTGTAACAATTCATAGACGCACAACTCACTAACTCTTCCTGCCAATCACAATTTAAATTGACAAATCACTTATTGAGTCCAATTTCAATGTTCACTAAAATCTATCATATAAATTTGGATGTACATATCCACCAATAGATTTCATGTACCGATATCATCATCTCAAATTTCCACATGCATTTCCTTTCTACATTATGAATTCAAATAACATATACAAGATATACCAATGTATTTCAAGTACGGTTTCATAATATTTCATTTCAAATTTTAGATTATTTCATATTAGAACTTTTCTCATTAACCCATTTGGAATATCAATTCATACGGATAATACACTCAAGGGTGTACAAATATATAATCACAAATGAACTCATTCATCAATCAAGTTCTATGTTCATGTCTCATCAACTCGTATTTCCTTATATCACATAATTCCGTGTAACACTTACCAAACTTTGTAAGATTAGTGAATGCCTTATAGAATTAGTCCGCTCACACAAGTCATCGATCATGACAAGCTACACGGTGTTGTTGCTCAAGTGCCACATTTTACAACTCAGTATGGTTAATACCATACCTACGTTTCACACTTTGCCATGGACACCCATGGCCTTATCTGTCAATTCATCACTTTTCACTAGAATGCCATAGCCTAGCTATGGTCTTACATCTTAAACACGTATCACATCAATGCCATATCCCAGATATGGTCTTACAAGGAAACCACTTATCATTTGTAGCCGAAGCTACCACTATTCACTGATCAGGTAGCCAGAGCTACCACTTTTCACTAATCGGTAGCCGGAGCTACCACTATTCACTGATCAGGTAGCCGGAGCTGCCACTTTTCACTGATCAGGTAGCCGGAGCTACTACTTTTCACTGATCAGGTAGCTCCAGGTAGCCGGAGCTACCACTTTTCACTGATCATGTAGTCGGAGCTACCACTTATCACTTTCATTTGTCCTTGATCAGATAAGTGTAGCCGAAGCTATCACTTATCACTTGTTGCCATGGTTCAACCATGGTATTTTCCGTCAATTCATCTTGTCACTGAACTGAAGTGCTCAAGTTGATCATTTATTCAATTTTCATGCTTTTACATTATTCACGATTTTATCATCAATACATATGAAATAACACATCATGAAGTTCATAAAATTAACAAATGATTACTAAAATTTAGCCATATAAACTCACAAGTTCAATTTTTCTAATTCAACATTTATCAATTACAATCGAGCATGTAATCAATTTATAAACAAGTCGTTCATATATTATTTTTCCTCCTCCTCCTCTCCATCCACATCCTTAGTATAAACAACACACTTGTAAGTAACATTATCTATAGTTTTCACTATCTACTTATGTGAATATTCAAGCTGTCCATCTGTGTCATAGTCACTAAATTATTTTTATCTTGATCTAAAAAACTCCAAATTAAGATCCGTTAATTTTATTTGAAACTATACTCACATATCTTATTACTACAATTTTTATAGAATTTTTGGTATGGTCAATTAGTACAGTTTATTAGTTTAGTTCTCCCCTGTTACACTGTCCGATAGCTCTGACCTCTCTTCACTAAAAATCAATTATCTCATAGTATAATTTTCATATAGTGTTTCCGATTATTTATAATGAAAATAGACTCATTAAGGAATACAAAAATATAAATTATAACTCATAATTATTTGTGTACAATTTTTAGTGAATTTCTAAAGTAACAACAGGGGATCACGAAGTTATTCTAAACCAGTCTTACCAAAATTTAAATATCTCAATATGTAGACTTCCTTTGCTTGCTCTGTTTCTTTTATATGAAAATAGGCTTAACAAGCTTTAATTATATATCTCACTCAACTTCTAATTCAATTTCTATCATTTTTGGTGATTTTTCAAAGTTAGACAACTGCTGCTGTCCAAAACTGCTTTAGTGTAATATGTTGATTTCTATTTTGTCCCTAATTCCACAATTCATACAATTCAGTCCTTGCTAAATTAACCCCTCAATTGAGTTAATTTTCTCATTTAATACTTTTCTCTATCATTTTAAACTACTTCATAACCTTTGAAAATCAGAATTTTAACACTAGGCCTTAATTTCAACTCTTTCACAATTAGGTCCTAAAACCAATTTGCATCAATTTCACTTGATAAAATCATCATATAACAAAATTAAAGCTTCAATTCAATATTTATTCATCATATTATTCCAGAACTAATCCACATAAACTTTAAAAATTAGCCATAGAATCAAAAACTAATGAATTAATAAGTTGGACCCAATTGTAAAAGTCTATAAACATAGAAATTTCAAGAAGAAAGCAAGAATTAAACTTACATGAAGCTTGAGTATGAAAACCAGCTTGAACTCTCTCCCATGGCTGTTTTTCAGCTGAAGAAAATGAAGAGAAATGAAGAGAATCCTAGATATTCCAATTTGGTCCCATAATTATTTAACTAATTTTGGCAATTTTCCAAATTTGCCCTTATTTCACCCATTTCCTGATTTTTCTCAGCTATTGCCGCCCAAAATAACTCCTTTGGGCTTATTTTCACTTTAGGTCCTTCCTATTTGAAAATTAAGCTATTTAATCCTTCTAGCAACTTTTACACACTTTTCAATTTAGTCCTTTTTATTTAATTAACCACCCAAACGTCAAAATTTTCTCACGGAATTTTAATACTACCTTATTGACATTCCGTAAATATTCATAAAAATATTTATGACTCGGTTTATAACACCGAGATCACGATACTTCTTTTTCTCGATTTCTTGACCAAACAAATCTTTATAAAACACAATTTACTATTTTAAAAATATTTTAAAATCTACATTTGGCTTGTAAATATTAAATAATATAGTCTACGAGTTCATTTGTCAGATTTGGTGATCTCGAACCATTATTTTTGACATCACTGAAATTTGGGCTATTACATAGTAAATCAAAACGGTGTCCTTTTGATCCAATGTGCCCATAGCAAAATGACGTCGTTTAAGGCTGACCTGTCCGACCCGACTCAAATGCGGCCAGGATCTGCGTGTTTTAAAAAAAGGATTATTTATCCTTTTAGCCCTTCCGCCTTTTTGGGTTGTTTTATTTTAGTCCTTTTCTTGTTTTTAATTTGGCCACGCATATTTTTATTCTGTCTCAATTTGATCCTTGGGTAAGTTTAAAGGATGAACGCAGAAACGATGCGTTTAGGGATTTTAGAATAATTTCATATGTAATCCCTATTCATTTTGTGCGCATTCCATTTAAGTCCATATCCCCCTCTTTTATTTTTATTTATTACGATTTATGCCATTAATTTTGTTCCTGACTTCAATTTAATCTTGATTTAATTAATTTCATTATTTATTTGTTATTATTGTTTTTTATTATTTAAACTTATTTATCTACTTGTTCGTTCCTTGTTTATTTAGTTTTAGTTATTTGTATTTGATTTATCAATTTATCGTTTTTACTTTAAAAAAAATTAAATTTAATATTATTTATATTATTTCATCTATTTGTTCATTATTTTTACTATTGAAATATTTAAATTTAATATTATATGTATATCTATTTATACACTTATTATTCCGTTTTTTTATTTAATCAAATATTATCTATATTTAGTTCACCTATTTGTTTATTTATTCAATTGTTTATTTATTTAGTTATTTATTTGTTTTAACTTTCAAACATCTGAATTCGAGATTATTTATTTATTTATTATTCTCCATATTCTAAGTTAATATTAATTGCGTTATTTTATTTTCTTTTGTACTTAAGCTTAGTATTATTTAAATCTATTATATTTATCGATTCATTTGCTCATTATTCTCTTATCTTTTAAGATTTAATATTATTTATGATTATTTTGTCAATTTATCTATTTATTCATCATTCTTTTATATCTAAGACATTCAAATTTAATATTACATATATTTATTTTATTTATCTATTATTATTTAAATACTTAAGTTGTCTATTTGTTTTACTTATTTATTTATTCTTCATTTTATTTTTTAAAAAATGTTTTAAATTTGATGTTACTCATTATTTATTCCATTTATCCATTTATTATTCTTTCATTTTCAAAATATTGGATACTATTTTCATTTCTTTTATTTTTGTATTACCTTATTTGTTTTATTACTAAAATCGTGAATTAAAAATTCTATTGTTATAAGTATAACAATTATCGTTTTAATATTTTCCCGTATAGTCATTTTGTAGCGTCATCACATCATTAAGTTTAGATATAATCGGTTTTTACACTATATCCCAAACAAAATAAGTATACACCATTTTGAATATTACTCTTGTATTCATTCAAACTTTTTAAATAGGCAATGTTCATATTTTGAAGTTCGAGATGTCGTATTCTAACTTATGAGGTTTCGACTTTCTCGTTAAATTCAAAATAACCGAACATCCTTTTGAAATTCAAAATTCGATTAAATAATAAAATAAAGGGTCGGCTTATTTTCGAGAAATTAAAACGCCGTGTCCTAACTTAAGGGATACGACTTCTTTTGCTACCTCGAGATAAAGGGCCTTTAACATACATTTTGATTCATTCAAACGACTTTCATGTAAAAATAACATAGTATAAAGAGGGATCGTATTTTAAATTTCTTTTCGAGCTTTCGGCTTTTAATACTAAGATATCAATTAATCAATTAGGTACCAATTTTGGGCATTACGAGGGTGCTAATCCTTCCTCGTACGTAATCGACTCCCGAACCTGTTTTCTGAATTTCGTAGACCAAAACCGTCGTTTTAGTAAATCACACCTTTTACTAAAATGATCAAGTCACGAGGTGATCCGATCACACATCATAAAAAAAGGATTGGTGGCGACTCCCATGTTCGTTTTCGTTTTCAAAATCAAAATCGACCCCTTTTAAAAGAAAAAGTTTTGACAGCAATCATTTCAATATTTACTTTTGTAGGCATCCAAACATAGCATTGCTATCAATTAATTGTTTCCAGAAAGATTTAGAGACGCCAATCCATTGGTAAGAGTATGGGCACTTGTACTATGATGGGAATTTGCCTGCATGTTATTGCACTTCTTGTTTTGGTGGCAATGAGCAAGTGTGCTAGACATTTACTTGTTTATGTTAGAAATTGTACAACCAATGGTCATCCTAAATTGCTATAGATGGTATTTTTGGGCCATTTTCATCCTGTGCAAATCGTTTTGTTTTGAAACTTTTGTTTTGATTACTGGATTTGATGTGATAAATGATTGTTTGAGGTGTTTGAATACTTGGTATTATTCTCTACTAACTCATATGACTTTGAAGCTAAAAATTAATAGCATTTTTTGTTTGTCGTACTAAATATTAATCCAACCCAATTTTACATGATGCACTAATTATCTTGCAAGGTTAAGTAATCATTGACTCATACATTATAGCTTTATTGTTATTGTAAAAGAGCTATATCGACAGTCAGATTTTTAAATAATTATTACTTACATTTAGTTTTCGAAAATAATTTTCAACCAACGTCAAATTTTTATATGGGTTTCTTTGCCTCCTTTCAAAATTTTGAAGTCGAGAGAAAGTGTTTCATTTCATTCATCAAAAGTTGTACGTGTTGTTCTCTACTCTCCACAAACATGCAAAGATGAGTCAATCTGCTAGTTGCTATGCTTCTTAAAGAGGAGTCAATCCAAAAGCAAAAGGTAAAGAAATACCGGTTCAAGCTGGTTTTTCCGGTTTAATACTAGTTTGAAGCAGTTTACATAAACCTTTGTATAATAGTAGTAGTTGAACTATTAGATTTGTAGATTTGCAATTGAATCGATTCTACTATTGGATCTACCTAACCTTCCGCTCTCCGCTAATCACTGAATGAACCCTCATCTTCTTCTACACTATCCTCTTCATACCAACAAACTCCTATGGATGGTTAAAGTTCAATGTAAACACCTGTTTTTGTTAGGAATTTCTATATTGACATTTACGTTACCTTTGATTTTTTAGTTATTTGCTAGTCGTTATCTAAGTTCCTAATTTGGGAATTTTGTATACCATTTTGCTTACCCACTTCACTTTTCAGATTATTTATTTATTTATTTTATTCTTATTTTATTTGATTTTTTTTTTTACTTTAAGGTTAACTTATCATTTTAAAATATAAAATAGTGTGTTGCATGTTGACAATGCTTCCACTTTGGTGGTTGCCTTCTTTGACATCACTTTGATGTTCACCTTTACGTGTAGAAAGAGGGCAAAAAAAAGTTAACCTAGAACTAAATAGTGCTGGCAAATAGGTGGGCTCGCATGAGTTAAACACTCATATTTTTTATATTGATCGGATTCTACAATTCTAATTGTATTGTGAAACTAGAAAAAGAAAAAAGAAATAGCGTAACATTATGTTAAAAGTACATAAACCTAACTTCCTTAGCTTACGTAATTAAGATCTCCCTTTGCCAATGATTTTAGTATTTACATACATCATTTCTGATTTTGTATAACTAAAAGTATCAAACTGATCTATAACTAAGTTTATAGGAAGAATGAAGCATTAATCGGTGTTAGAAACGGTATTGGACGTTATTAGTTTAAATCATTTGTATCCGATGATATCCACATCCATTTATGCCTCCTCCAAATAGCGCAGAATGTCATATGAACTACTTCATCACCCAGTGATACCAGAAACACAGAGAAGCCCATCAAGATCACCCCAACGTGTCGGCTCCATCTTCGTGAAACTTGTCTGAAACCTTTTCTATAAAAGCGGTCCATCTAAGCACCATCCTACTTTGCATTGTGCTATGCCCCGAAGACTGGATGTAAGATTCGGTCTGATAATTATTAGTAGAAGTCGTAATGTTTAGGCTAACCCCAGAGCTACTAGGACTCAAGAAAGGAGGCTGTGTCGGACAAGGAATTTCGCAAGTATCATCAGTAAGTATTTGCACAATTGTTGACATTGATGGTCGCAATTCTGTTGAGGCTTGTACACAGAGTAGGCCAATATGAAGCAATCTACACGCCTTTTCTCGAAAATTATGCTCTATAACTGGATAAACAACTTCCCTGAGCTAATCTGCTTCATATTGATTCCATACCCAATTCAAATATATATATCTTGCATCAGTTTAAGACCTCAGAATTAGAGACAAAAAAATTATCACAAAAGCATAGCGTAGTTGATAAGCTCTGCAAAATGAATTACCATGTGTAGGATGCAGACCATATCCGGAGAAAAGCACTTGTTCCTCTTCACGCAAGTAATTTCAATAACGAGAACACCGAAACTATAAACATCAGCCTTTTGAGTCAACATGCCACGAACAGCGTATTCTGGAGCCATGTAACCTCTAGAGATGCCAAATAATTGAATTCATGGTTAGTAATATGCAAATTAAGGTAATGTGCAACGTTTCAAATATTTATCAACTTACAAAGTGCCAGCGATGGCGGTGCTGATGTGAGTCTTATCTTCCGGAAAAAGTCTAACAAGGCCGAAATCAGCAATTCTCAGGTCGTCCAGCCATGTTCTAAAGATCATCTTCCGTAGAAGGAACTGTGGGTGACAGTGGCAATTGAATCATTATCAGCTCGGTTGAGGGGATAGCATTCGTTGTCACTTGTCTCATTGAATTCCATCCTTTCATCCAAAAAAGGTGGATTAGTAGGTGCAGGGAGGTCTTCATCTTTCTTTGTTAGCAAGTGTAGTACCTTCGACATTGATGGTCTTAGTGATGGGATCTCTTGGGTGCAAAGAAGTCCAATTTGTACCACTCTGAAAATTTCATTCCTAACGTTGCTGCCATGGTTGTCATTGTGTAACATTAGATTTGGGTCATAAATCTCCTCCACAGTCCCTAACTGAAAGTGTCTCCAAGTCTGCTCCATCACACGCAACCAAAACACATATAAGAAATCCTTTGTTCTTGAATGAAAGCTAGTTAAGTGGTGGTTCAAGTAGGAGAACAGTGGCAGATTTAGAACAAGGGACTAAAGCTTACAACTGTTACTATGCTGTCTGAATATTCTGTTGCTTTGCTCTTGTTGTTTTGCTTCCCTGTAACTATTTCGAGTAAAAGCACCCCAAAACTATAGACATCTGCTTTCTCGGTTAACTGGCCATGGGCTAGGTACTCCGGAGCCATATATCCTCTGTAAAATTTGAAAACATAGAACTATTAGCCAATCTATAGTGAATCATGCCTGGAAAAGACAGAAGGAATGTGATCCTTACAGGGTCCCGGCAATGGCAGTGCTGATGTGACTCTGATCTTCCTGGAAAGACCTTGCCAACCCGAAGTCGGCAATTTTAGCTCGCAGCTTCGAATCCAACAAGATATTGCTAGCTTTTATATCTCTGTGAATAATTTTGGTCTCGGAGTTCTCATGAAGATAAACTAAACCTTCTACAGTTCCAATAATAACTACGTATCTCTTCTCCCAATCAAGTAATTTGCCTCTGCTGGGATCTGTTATGTTTTTGGAAGGAAAAAGAATTCTGTTAGTGAACATATTTAAATATCATTTTAAGCTTGGTGTCATCGATATATGTAAAGTATCGGTATTTACCAAAGATGAAGCGATCCAAGCTCTTGTTTGGGAGGAACTCATAGACGAGAAGACTTTCAGGTCCCGAACAAGTACATCCCAACAACCTGACCAGGTTTTTATGCTCCACACTGCTTATAAGTTTGACTTCATGGTAGAAATCGGCTGCCCTATGTCGACTGTTAAAGAACAACCTTTTGACAGCAATCTCTCTTCCATCAGGTAGAACTCCCTACGGAGACACAAAACGAAATATCAGACCATAAAACAAAGGAAGAAGGCCAAAGACGAGCAATGGAGTTCAAAGGAATAGAATAAGTGCCTTATAAACCGTCCCGAATCCTCCTTGCCCAAGCTTGTTGGCATCATTGAAAGATCCGTAGCACGATCGAGTGTAGAGTACTTGAAGTTTAAGTTGCTAACATGAAGGAGTTTCACAAATTTTTCTGCATCATTTGAACCTGAAAATGAAGGCAACCCGTTTTAACCAAAAGGAAGACGAGGAAAACTAGGCAACACAATTTTGGAATCAGTACCATATTATTAACCCCAAACTTGCCTAACCACAAAACCATGTAATTGAATAATTCATATAACCTTGACCGACTTATGTTACCTAGATTCAGAGCAGAATGTTTAGTGCAGGTGTCTCAGCATGGGCATGCTTAATTTATTGCTCTCATTTTTTTATCCCTTTATTGTTGTTTATTTATTTATTTTTTGTGCATGGGATTTTGATAGGTAAATCTTGTAAATAAACATTTTACCTCGTCTTTTCTTTTGTATGTATCTGTACTTCCAGATATAGACTCCAATAGCAACTCCGATCGCCAAAACAATCAGGGAACTGACGATAGAAACTACTATGATTATAACGGTTCCTGTAAGTTCACCAATCCGAGTTTCACAGTCAGCTTTAAATAGATGAAAAAAAGGATTAACACATTAATTAACCAAGATTTGAAAGAGTGAGATGAAATAATTACCTCTTGATATTCCATTTCCGGGTTCTTCATTGAGGAAATCTGTGTCAGAGTACCTGATGAAGCAGCCAGTGTTGAGTGCGCGTCCCTCGGAGCAAGGCAAGCACCCTAGTACCGATGCTGATGCATTCTCTAGACATGTTTTACAATAAGTATTGTTTAATGTCCTCCAGCAATTAGCCAAAACATAAGCCGATTCATTTGTGCCCGAAACTGCCACCTGAGCCTTAGCATACCCTTCATTTCCCAATGCAGCAGCAACTGCATGCGTCACTGCCTGCCGTGCTGATTCTTGAAAATTCAACCCTTTGCGGCTTGTATTCCCGCACACTGCCCTGTCGTCTGGTCCTGTGTGCTCCTCAAAGAAGCTATAATTCTCGGCTCTCATGAAGCATCCGTCGAGAAAAATGCGACCCCCGTTGAACGGATAGCATTGAGGAAGAACCGTACGTGCCTCGGCATAACACAATACGCAGTCAAGCGACGATAGATCTCCATAACACTGAGCAAGACCATAGTTCGTATCAAGTCCAGAACCTGTAACTGCTATCCCAAAGCCCGAATCACGCATCTGTTCACTGATATTCTCCATTGTAGCAACAAAGTTAGAAACATAGATGGTCCCGTTGTGCTCAAGTTGGTGGCCACATGAAATATTCACTGTTTTGGCTCTTGGATCTCCTTTCACTCCTTCAAGTAATGCCAGAAACCCCATAAGAACCAAGAAAATATATCCAGAACCGACTACCTGAACTGGTTTATCCATTTTTTACGGTTACTTTGAAGGTTGGAGAAGCTAAATCATCTACTACAAGGCTCAAGACATTGGTCAAGTTCCATCAACAGTGAATTTATGAATGAACCTGAAAAGAAAGTGCAAATCATGGAAATAGCAAAGAAAAAGATAAATTGTTGTAAAAGTAATTGTCCTTGGCATTTTGTCAAAGAACCGAGCACGAAACGCGAGAGAAAACGGCCCACCTGGAAAACTAGATTGAATTGAATAAGTAAATAAATAAAATGGCAAGGTCTGGTGTTCATATTGGATCAATTCGGCAGTTGTGTGTCATACAAAGGGCTCTTAAATACAAATTGACCCAACTTGGTCTAAATATTTTATTACCTTTGAGCAATAACAGGAGTGGATGTAACCTAATTCATAAAACACTTTAATGTATTTAATCCCAATCTAATTATTAAAATTTAATACAACTAGCAGCTATTGGTGTTTAGTAATGTCGGTACCGCCCACGTTGCAATGGGACCCGATCGATTATTATAAATATCATGGCATTTAATATCATTTTCCAATATTAAAACACAATTCATTTTATTCCTCTTTTAAAGTAAAACAGGTCATTAGTTTTTTTAATATGAGTTTCTTTTAATTTCTATATAATAAAATTTACTGTTCTAAAATTAAAATTAAAATGGAGCTTAAAAAAGAAGGCCGGAGAAAAGAAAACAGATGGTGAGAAATGATTGGAAACCTTTCTTAACTTGATAAATAACAATCAAATTTTGGATGGTAAAAATAAAAGGAGAATCTGCAAAAGAAGATCGTTTGCAGGCTTAACTGAGCCATAAAAGCATTAATCAACAAAAACACAAAGCATAGGGTCGGTTGTTCAAAGTTCAAACTGACAATAAATCCCAAATGAATGTAGAATTGTCTGTTTGTTCTTCGACCAAATTATTAATTATGTCTACAACTCAAAATATGTCAGATCACATAAACACTTTGATTTAAGACCCAGAAAACAACAACAGATCTACAAATACCAGAAACAGAAAAAGAACTTACCTTAAGTGCAATGAACAGCAGACAACTTGACTTGTAGAAAAGAAGAGCAACAATTGGAATGCAGAAGTGGAAGTGAGAATTAGCTTAGGGTTTAAAATTCAAAGCAAGAAGCTGATTTCCTGCGCGTTAGTGAAGCGGTGGGAAGAGGCACGCCAACCTTTTAAGAAACAAGACAAAAGCAAGGCAAGTAAAATAGAGAATAGGAAAAGGGAAGAAAACCGCGGTAAGAGAGTTGAATTTTTTTTTTCTTCTTTTATACGAAGAAATTCCCCTGTCACCGCAATATTTCTTGTCACGTGACATGTATTAGTGAATTTTGTGTAAATTAACTCACACTGCTTGCTCTCTAAAAGTTCTTCTCAAACAAAATCCAGATGGGTTTTCATAAAGAAATGAAAATTCGTCAAGGAGTAGATTCATTGGCCTCTGCCCATTTTCGGAATGCATTTCCAGGTTGCATGATAGCTACGAATGCATCATTAATTTGGCATGGTGTTTTTATCATTCCATTTCCTGGAAAAGAATATAATAAGAGTTTTTTTCCCATATGTTTCTGTTATTGTTTAGTTCTAAAATATTTACAATTGATCACATTTTTTTTTTGATAAAAATAAGAAAAAAAATTGGTTTCTTTTGAAAATATCCTATTTTTTTACAAGAATTGTATTCGTATTTCTAATATACTAATTGTTATTTATTTTATGTCTTAGTTATTTTAAAACAAATGTTGAATTTTTTATATATTAGTATACCTATAACCAAATATAGCATTAAATTTTTAAAAGATTTTGTAATTTTTTTGATAATATAAGATTAGATTGTGAAAGTCCCAAGTCAAGAACTTGACACTAACATATACAATATAAGGTAAAGTAGAAAAAAATCTAATCTACTTATTAAGCTTTGTGATCTTGATGGGTTAATTGTTTAAAACACGTAAGTAAAAGAACTATTCTGAGAAACTATCATATATTGGGAGAATCATGCCCCCGTACAAGGTTTGTTTGGCATAGAGAATTTAGCCCGTATTAGAATAGTTTAAAATGACATATACATAGATTAAGTGTATAATTTATTAGGCTTGTAAACATTGTGGTGTTTTCTTGATGTGTATGATATTTTTAATATATTCAAAATAAACTTTGGTGTTGAACTGTTTTAACCATGTTTTTAAGATGAATTTGTGCTTAAATTAGTTTTGATAAGGTTTTGAAATGAATTGGAACTTAGTAGTAAGTTTTAGGTGTTTTTAACTAATTTTTGGGTTCTTTGCGTCCTGGAATATGTCAATGTCTAATCTTTTAAGTATTGGTATATGTATTAGGATCATGTATCGATTTATAAAGGACCATGTATCGATACATGTTCATCTACACCTACAAAACTATTTTCAAGTCTCCAAGAAACTCTATACAAATTCTAAGTAAAAGAAAACCTTGAAAATTGTTTTAAAAGGGTTTTAAGACCTCGAAAATGATTGCATAAAGATTTAAAGTGCAAAAATGATTTGGTTTTGTGCAACCCCTACTCTTTTATATCTAATAGCTTGTGTTGGGAGCCTAATGAGCATTCGAAAACTTGTTTTATATGCTTACAGTACTCAAACATTTAAGAAATGCTACAATAAGATTTTGTAATGTGTCCAAAAGCTTTTAAATTGTGGAATAGTGTTTACTTAGATTTATTTAAATCATTTACATGATGAATATTTTTTTAAAAAAAAAGTTATAAATGTGAAGATTTTGTTAATGTGACATTATTCATCTGCATTGATCATTGATGCGAGTAAGGGGTATTACATTGGCTCTTCGCACAACTTCTAACCACTATGTTAATCGTCATCTTCTCTTACACCATTCTCTTTATATCGACACTTTGGTATGGTGAGTGTGACTGGCATGACTTAGCTTTAATTTTTTAATGTTTTGATATAACAAATAATTCCTCAATCAAAAGTCATATACCCAACGTACTAGCTTTCGGTTTTATTATCAATTAAACTCAAGCTTTCAATACATCAAAATATACGAGTTATGCACACGTAGTCCATCACTTACTTCGGATTGAGGTAAGACACTTTATGAATGTCATAGGTGAATGAATCTTAAAACGAACCTAGAATTTATTCTACTTGGGTCTTGTCTAATGTATTGTGAATCCAAACAATCACATTTATGTCTTTATCATTTGGGAGTCATCTGCTACGATACCCAAGACAAGATATTTTCCTAATTGGACTTGTAAATAATATAATAGGCTTTTAATCAATTTGCTCAATTTCAGTTAGACTATAGACCATTTATTTTACCTACTAATATAAGTTGTCATAACACATTATGACCTGACCACATAATACAACTTAATACGAGTCTTTTTACAATTTGGTAAATGATTGTTTAAGGTGTTTAAATGCTTGATGTTATTTTCTACTAACTCCTAATCCTTTTTTTTTTGTTTTGGTAAATTAAACAAAGGATTACATAGAGTAGATCATAGACAAATTATCAAAAGAGCTGTCATCCTTCAAGATCTTTGTAATCCCCAAAGGGGGATCCTCAAACATATGCAAAAATTCATCACTTAATAGAGCTATTTTCGCCAAAGCATCAGCTGCTCGATTTGTCTCTCTAGGAACATAATTCAAGGATCACTTCTTTTCAAAGACTAGGATTTGTTGAATCCTCCTTATCAGGGAGTTTTTTGGACCACCAAGCTTACTTTCACTGATAGAAATTATATTTTCAAGATTATCTGATTGAATAATGACCTCGTTGTAACCTTGTTTTTGAAGGAGAAGTAGACCATCCAATATACCCCACAGCTTAGCAACCGCTACTAAACATTTCCCCAAAAAGCGATTGTAACCTAGGATCCACTTCCCTTTGCTATTGTGTATCACTCCACTTGCAGTAGAGAAACCAGACATAGAGTGGACAACACCATCAGTATTAAGGAAAAAACACATACGTACATTTTGACGAGCTGAAGTCTGCTTCAGTTGAGAAACCAACGCTTCATTATGGATAGAGAGAAAATGTTTCACCCAACTATAAGAGACACTGCTTATATCCTTCGGATTCATAGCATTCCTTTGAAAAATGATCGAATTACGATTCTTCCAAATGTGCCAAAGAATAATCCCAAAGAGGCAAGCCCAAGATGAGTCACTCATCTTATTGGTAGAAAGAGATTGCAAATTCGAGAAAAGCCACTTCGAAATATTACCAGAAAAAAAGCTTCCAGGATGATTAGCAGGGATGACATGGTGCCAAATTTCCTTCGCAAAAGAACAATCCCTAAGGATATGAAAGACATCCTCCGTAATATGGCCACAAAGATGGCACGACGCATCTTGTGTAATACCTCTTCTAACTCTTTCAGAGTTAGTTAAAAGTCTCTGTTTAAGAATTAACCAGATGAACTGCTTTGAAACGTTGGGTCCCCAGAATTTTCCATACAATACTCCAATTCACCTCCTTCGGATTCCAAGACTCCTCCTTCAGCATATAATAAGCACTCTTCACAGAAAAGAGATCGGTCGTCGTTCTAGACCAAGATAGAATATTTGTCCCAACTAAGTCTAAAGGAAGAGGAATGTTAATTGTAACACCCCTAACCCGTATCCGTCACCGAGACAGGGTTACGAAGCATTACCGGAGTTTTCAAAACATTTACAGATAATTCATATCATTACTGTTCATTTTTTGATATTAACCATAATGTCCCTAAGATAGACCATCGAGGCCTAAAATATACATTAGAATTGAGTCGGGACCAAATCGGGAACATAGAAAAATATTTTGCGAAATTTAAAAATTTTCTCATATATAGGGGTCACACACGCGTATGCTAGGTCATGTGTCACACACGGCTGAGACACACGCCCGTGTCTTTTCCCGTGTGGACGAAAATAGGCTATTCCATGACAATTAATTCATACCAAAATCAAGTCTTATACATGACAATTAACCACATACAACCAATGTACCCATAGATACCTCAAATGACCATTTATTTTCGTATCAATCTTAAACTCATATTTGCCTAGATACCAATTTCACATTTATGCATATTATATAAAATATGCTAACTAACTTCAATCATCAATATGCTAATACGATTTTTATCAATCAACCATTTCAAACACATACCATGATATGGACTTTTATACATAAACACCAAAACATATTCATCACTAGTCGTTCCAACGACTAGTCATAACCAATCATTTACATGTCATCATTGGCCAAATTAACCTATACATGCCATTATAATCAGAATCAAATAATCCAAAATTACCGATAGAACCAATGGATAGTATGATATATCTTTGACAAGCTTCCAACCTAATTGAGCTTCTGATAATCCCAATACTCATGAAGCTATATTCACCAATTTACAAGGTGAATAAATCCACAACATTACTTATATTTATTATCCTAAGCTTAGTAAAATTTTAAATATATTTAATTCTTCCAAGTTTCTTTATTTTCATTTGCATTTCTTTACTTTCCACACTTATTCCAATGCATGACACACAAGTCATAAACATATCATTCAACCATGGTAACAAGCTAGTGCATTTAGCCAAAGTCTTTTTCGAATTGATCACATAATAAGTCGTTTCATAAGAAATTGAATAATTTAAACCTTACCACTCTTTCATGAGCAGTAACGTATTTTCACTTAAATACTTACCATTCCAAGGCATCATATAAATAAACATATCACCATTCGACCAATAGCTTGGCATTTGTCTAAGTATCAAGCAACAACACTGGTTTGTGTACTTGTACACATTACATATAATTTCAACATTGATAAACTTATTTTCTCGACAGGTTACACTTGAGTTTGTTACTCATTACAACATACATAATTTCCTCGTATCAACAAAATAAAGATAATCACATGTTTACATGTCATAATACATATCATTCTTTTGTCGTTTCTTCATAAACATATATCATTCATTTCATTATATCAATATTTCATGTACCATCATTTCCATGTATTTCAAGTATATATCGGTAATAATTCATTTCATACTCATGTTATCTCATATCAGAACTTTGCCCGTTGGATCATTTAAATATCAATGGGTACATTTATTTCAGATCAATATCAATAATAACCATAAGTCTTTCAATATTAATTTCATATGTCATTTACCAATTTTTGTCAAATTAGAGAACATCTTACTAATTTGAGTACATCGTTTTCTTTATGCCATAGTCCAACTATGGTCTTTCACTTGTATTGCCATGGCCCAACCATGGTCTTACTCACGTAGTGCCATATCCCAGATATGGTCTTATCATCTTCATGATGCCATAGCCTAGCTATGGTCTTATACATGCACATATACTGCCATGGTCCAACCATGGTCTTACGTTCACGATGCCATAACCCAGTTATGGTCTTTTCACTGAAATGCCATAGCCCAGCTATGGTCTTACATTTACATACTTTCCATAGCCCGACCATGGTCTTATCCGTCAATTCATCACTTATCATTTCAATTGTCATTGAACGATCGTACTCAATCCAGCGTTCTACTCAATTTGAACATTCAAATCACTTTTCATATACTTTCAATAGTCACAATTCAATTACAAACACATAAAATAATACATTATATCATTTCTAAGTTAACAAATAATCATAAAAGTTCAACCATATGAACTTACCTGGCTAAATTGCAAAAATATCAGGATTTAGGGGCATTTTGAAAATTTCTATTTTCCTCGATTTTTCACCCAATCTTGATCTAAATTAATAATTTCATTCAATTTATTAATTTAGAAAATAAAACAATTCATTTCCTTCAATTTGGTCATTTTTGACATTTTTACAAAATTACCCCTAAAATTTTACTTTTATTCAATTTAGCCCTTGAGTCTAAAACATGCAAATTAACCATTTTTAATGAAAACCCAAACTAGCTGAATATTCATATATTTTACTCCTCCTCTCCATTCCACATCCTTAATGTATATATATAATTCCACTATTTACTTACATGTTCATATCAAGCTGTCCACTTGAGTCACAGTCACTAAATTATTTATATCTTGAGCTACAGAGTTCTAAATTAAGATCATCTTGATGTTTTAGAAACTAGACTCAAATATATTTCTACCATAAAAATTTCAAAATTTATAGTTTAGCCAATACGTACAGTAAAATCTTCAAATTTATCCCTGTTCTTCTATTTGACAGCTTCGACCTTTCTTCACTAAAAATTAATTATCTCTTAATACGGGGTTTAGATGATGTTTCCATTTGTTTCTATTGAAAATAGACTCATTAAAAATTTAAACATAAAATTTAAACCCCTAATTGTTTTTTTTTACAATTTTTGATGATTTTCCAAAGTCAGAACAGAGGAACCCGAAATCATTCTGACCTTGTCTCATAAAATTTATTATAACTCATAACTTACAATTTCATTGCTTACACCGTTTCTTCTATGAGAAACTAGGCTCAATAAAATTTAATTTCATATTTATTCAACCTCTAATTCGATTTATACAAGTTTTGGTGATTTTTCAAAGTTAGACTATTGCTGCTGTCCAAAACTGTTTTAGTGCAAAATGTTGATTACCAAGTTTATAACACCCTTATTTCCTTTCTCTACAGTATTTCCCATCACTTTCTCTCATTTCCCTTCACTAACATATCAATAATATAGAACCTTACATAAGAAAACTCTACTTTAACATCATTTCCATGCTTTTTCAATAATATCAAACTTAAAAATATATTGAAATCTTGATGTTCTTACCTTGTCATATTGATTTCAATCTTTAACTTCATTTTCTCTCTCCTCTAGCTTCTATTTCTTGAATCTAACTTGATATTCTAGCCCCCCATGGTCTCCTTATTATTTTTCTCTCTTGGTAACCATGGAAATTCTTTTGATTTCTAGGTGAAAATGGTGAATTTTTGGTGGAAGGACCAAATTGTAAAGAAAGTAAAACTTTCTTTCTTTCTCTCTTCATAACCGTTGGAAGCTTGAATGAAGATGAAGAATTTTTTTTCATCTTCCTTTCTTTTTATATTATCCTTAATTAAATAAAATATTCAAAAATAATTTTTAAAATATTAATAAAATAATATTTATCTAATTAATTAATTTAAAATATCATCAACATAATCATTACATTCTAGAATTCTCTCTCTTACTAATTGACCATTTTACCCTTCATGATCTTTTAAAATTCCATCCTTGAGTCATCGATTGATTTGGTAAAATTATTATTTAGTCCCTCATAATTCTTCACCTATTCAATTTGGTCCTAATTCATCCTTTTTCTATAGTTTCTAGATCATTCCACCCTTAAAATATTTGCATTATTGGTCCTTTAACTTTTTCATATTTACACTTTAACCCTTCAAATATTTAGTATTTACTTTTTGGCAACAAATCTTTTCTCACATTTGCGGTTTAGTCCTTTTTTGAATTAATATATCATAATATACTTCCCATTGTTGACATATCTCAAAATTTCCCTTTTTGTCACTTTATTTCCTTGTTTTACAATATCAAGGATAATATCTTACTTTCTTACTGTAGAAATTTTCAGGCTATTACATTAATGATTCATTTAACCACTTCTTCTGGCAACCACAATCTGAAAAGATCAAGGTTCTAATCGCCATTAACCAAAGCCATCTCATTAACTTTGCTCTTAGGAACAATGTTGCCATGACCCGGAACATATTGATTGAGAGGTCCCACATTAGGGACCCAGTTATCCTCCTAACAACGAACAGTCCTGTAACAGCCCAATTTCGGTGAAACCGAAATAATGGTCTCGGGACCACAAATCTGAGCCGAAAAATAAAATTTATTTTTATTTTATTATATGATCCATAGTATACTAGAAATGTCGTGTGAAAATTTTGAAAAGAAAATTTTACCGGTTATGTGCTTAATTACGAGAAGGACCAAATCGCATAAAATGCGAAAGTTGAATTCTAGTAGCTAGAAGGATCAAATAGCTATGGAATTCAAAACTTAAGGACCTTATATGGTAATTAGACCATTAAGAAAAGTATGTAGATTTTTCTTGGTGACTTATCCATGGAAATATAGAAAAAGGGTAAGGACTAAATTAGAAAGTGAAAAATTTTAATTAATTAAAAGATGATAAAATAGATATCATTTTATTTTCTCATATTCTTTCCCAAAAATAAAACATGGAAACCCTAGGAGAGAGAGAAGAGACTTTCATGGACAAATTGGATCCAGATAGACCAAATTCGGAGTTAGAACGAGGAATGAGGAAAATGTCGGATTAGTAGATTTTTCGTACACGAACGTTTGTCGAGGTAAGTTTGTGTAACTAAATTGTATATGTTTTTATGCTTGATTTAAATGTTGTGTTTGTGAATTTCACCTACCCGATATAGCTCGATAAATGAAAATTCCTGATAAAATGGTAAATGAATGAAATGTTACTCGTATGCTTGACATGAATGTGGAATGTGTTTTACTTGAATTACATAAATGTTACGAAGGTATGAAATAATCAAATGCCCGAAAATGTTTGAAAAGTGTTTAAATCCCGGTTGAATAAATGGAAAATTGATGGATATGTGGTTTCCCGAAACGAAAGAGGTCCTGCATTTGTTACGGATAGGATTTAGCTCGGATGAGTAATCCTTCGACCTTAATTCTGAGAGGATTTAGCCTGGACGGGTAATCCTGATATAAGTCCTCTCGAGTATATGTTATGGATTGGATTTAGCCCGGACGGGTAATCCAAATCAAGCTTTTTAGAGCATATGACGTAAAAAAGATTTAGCCTGGACTGGTAATCCTGTTGTTTATATATACGTGGCTCGAGAGTGTACTCTCTGAAATTGTACCTTATGGGTACCATTAGACACGAATTGACGGATTCTGATTCGTACACCTCGAGTGTACTACTTGTGTATCCATCGATATTTCAAATAAATTCAATGGGCAAAGCTCTGATAAGGGAAAATATGAATTTAAGACAAGTTGACATGGAATGATATTTATATATGATCATTGAAACACCCCAAACCCGGCCCACTAGCCTTGACCGGATCTGGTATGCTCCTCGAAGAAAACCGGTTCAAAATTCGTTTATTACTTTGGAAAAACCATGTGTTTTGGAGAAAATTTATTTTTGGGTGGGGCTCGAGTTAAAAACAAGTTCATTTTTATATTGGAAACCCATTTATTTCAGGTAGCAAAAACATTTAGAGTTTATTTTAAATGAAATTTACATAATCTTTAATAAATAAAATTTCATAACATAATAAATAAAACAGAAATAAAATAGTGCACTATGGCCTTATTACATCAAATTAAAACCCAAAATAAAATTCAAGGTATTTAGAAATAAAAGAAAGTCTGAAATAAAATAAAACCTAAACTTCGCATGGCCACCCCTAAGCTTCTGCCGACCCTGTCCATCACTGATCATCACCTGAAGAATATTCCCCAACGGGGTGAGTCAAACAGACTCAACATGTAACCGACACTAAGATTTAACAATTCAAGCATACATTATCATATTACATACACATTCCTAAATCAGATATAAACAAATGATGCAACCCGAACCCAAAACCTATATGCCATCCGCTACACGTCACTCGTACCATCCTGCACACCGTGGGGACTACTAAGTCAACCCTCCATCCGCTACACACCATCGAAGGCAATCGCTGCAGTCAACGTGTTCATCGCCCTTATAAATATTCGTGGCATAGCCACCAGATTAAATAATTGTGACCGAAGTCACCACATTCAGATATCGTGGTCTTAAGTCACCACATTCAGATAATGTGACCGAAGTCACCACATTCAGATATCGTGGTCTTAGATCACCACATTCACTTCCCCTTTTTCAATAACCCGTATGCCCCATATCATACATATTATGCATTAACATGCCAAATTTCACATTCTTATCTCTGTTCACATATGAGTCATAACATATATTCATAATCCTAGTAGGAGTAGGAAGCGTGCACTGGTACTTTGTACCACAATATGGTACCTTAGCCATATTCACATTCTTATACATACTTATATTAAATATTGCCATAAATCGTATTAAAAGATAATGTGGGGTACACACCTGATTCGCTTAACAAATTCACTGAAATCCCGAAATCCGATCTACTGCCTTAGATCCTTAACTCCCTACATTTGGCCATCACTCAAAAATTTAATGAAGACCATTCGGCCATAAAACCAAATCCTATTAGGATTGTTGTAACTTAAAACTTACCTTGGTGCCGATTTCACTACTACTCAAGTCCCGAAATCTTTGCTATGCTCCTTTTTGTATTCGGCCAAGCACTAGATCTTTTTATAGGTTAGTTTCCGGCTTTTAAGATAATGAGAAACAAGTCTAAATACTAAAATAGGCCCTTGGCCGAATGTGTGAGTACACTTACCTTGAAATTCTCAAATCCCGAAAAGTATCCCTTGCCTTAGGTGTCTGTCGAAATTCCCATGGATATGTGTTAGATCAATTCCTAACATTTAAACACATTAAGAATGGCCTATGGCCTAATATCATCTTACCTTGAATCTTAAAAATCCCGAAAGATCTTCTCTTGAAGTTGACAACACCTAAATCCCGAAACCTCCCTTCCATGGTTCGGCCAAGATTAATAATAGGGATTAGTCCCCAAATTTCGATAAATCAAAAATACAAGGAATGGAAACCAAATTGGATCTTACCCTTACTTGAAGAAATTGACAGCGCCTTTGCTAGAAGCCCCTCAAAGATTCGGCTATGGCTAAAGGAACTTGGTTTCGGCTTTTGGAGAATCAAAAAGGAGAAGAGAAGAGAATGTATGAGGCTTAGAGAAAATCGTTAATGGTGGATTAGGGAGAGGAATATTTCGGCTAAAGAAAAAGAAGAGAGAAAAGAGGAGTTGCACTAAAAAATTCGGGAGAGAGAAAAAGGAGAAGGGAAGAATGATGAATGGTCTTATTTTCCTCATTTTGCCGAAATTACTAGGCCAAGACTCCCTTACTTGGCCAACACTCTCATATCCTTATCACTTTATTTAAAATTAAAGAAATAATCCTTTAATTATCTCTTATTTCTTAATTAAAAATACCAATAATTATCCATCATTTATCCATCTATTTAGCCGAATTTTAAAAGGGATTAAACTCCTCCCTTGAGTTCCTTAGTGTCGTCCACCTCTCTGCTCCTTGTAGCAAAAATAAAATTCTTTTCTTTGCTTCCCATGTGACTCGAACTTAGGCCCCTTTCCCCTTGCTTGTGGCGTTACTTACTAGGCTTTAAGTGGTGCCTCCTTGCCACTTTTCCAAGCCCGTTCTTGTGTCAAATTTCCTCTATTAATTTTCTTAAGGCCTCCTTGCCTTAGTTTCCTCTTTTAAGCTTTAAAACTTAACATTTTCTAAGACATTTCCTTACATTTCCAAGTTTCCAAAAATGTTCACTTTCCTCTTTTAAACTTAACATTTCTAAAGCATTTCCTTACATTTCCAAGTTTCCAAAAATGTTCACAATACATTCATAACACATAAGACATGCCATTTCGTATAATTGAATCAAAAATGCATAGGCCCAATTCCAGGATGTTACAGTTCTACCCCCCTTAAAATAATTTCGTCCTCGAAATTGCCTGGCTAAAATAAATGAGGGTATTGCTGTCGCATTGCCTCTTCTGGCTCCCACGAAGCTTCCTCCAATCCATGATTGCGCCACAATACTTTGACTAGGGGAACTGACTTCCTCCATAATACTTTCATGTCTCGTTCCAAGATCTGAATCGGCTCTTCCTCGCAGGATAGGTCTGGCCTTAGCTCCACTTTTTCAACTATACCACATGAGATGGATCCGATCGGTAACGACGTAGCATGGATACATGGAATACGTCGTGCATCTGCTGCAACTCTGGTGGCAACTCTAACTGGTATGCCACTGGTTCAACTCGCTTCAACACTCGATAGGGCCCTATAAACCTTGGGCTTAACTTCCCTTTGCAACCAAACCTCATCACCTTCTTCCAAGGCAAGACTTTCAGAAACACTTGGTCCCCCACTTCAAACTCTATTTCCTTCCGTTTGAGGTCTACATACGACTTCTGTCTATCAGAGGCTTCCTTCAATCGTGCACGAATTACCTCAACTTTTTCTTCGGATTCTGGCACTAACTCAGGACCCAAAACTCGACGTTCTCCCAATTCCGTCCAACAAGTAGGAGTTCGACACTTTCGACCATACAACGCTTCATATGGTGCCATCCGAATACTAGCCTGATAGCTGTTGTTGTAGGCGAACTCTGCTAAAGGAAAATATTCCTCCCAACTTCCTCTGAAATCCATCACACAGCCCCTCAACATATCCTCTAACACTTGGATCACTCGCTCAGGCTGCCTGTCCGACTGTGGATGAAAAGCCGTAGTGAAGTCCAACTTAGTGCCTAAAGCCTGATGAAGTGCCTTCCAGAACCGAGAAATAAATCTTGGGTCTCTATCCGAAATGATTGACACCGGCACTCCATATAACCTTACAATCTCCGCCACATATAACTTGGCCAACTTTTGAAGAGAATAATCAAATCTTACCGGGATGAAGTGTGCGGACTTAGTCAAACGGTCCACTATTACCCATACCGAGTCCTTCTTAGTAGGCGTAAGGGGAAGCCCACTAACGAAGTCCATGGTAATTCTTTCCCACTTCCACTGCGGAATCTCGATTGGCTGAAGTAATCCTGATGGAACTCGGTGTTCAGCCTTAACTTGCTGACACGTCAAACATTTGCCGACAAATTCAGTAACTTCCCGCTTAAGATCAGGCCACCAAAATTGTTCCCTTAGATCCCTATACAACTTAGTGCCTCCGGGATGCATAGCATAAGGGCTACTATGCGTCTCCCGAAGAATCCTCTGTCTTAACTCCTCGTCCCTTGGCATACAGACCTTCCCCTTGAAGCACAAAACTCCCTCATCATTAATACCGTAATCTTCTAACTCCCCATTCTGTACTTGTTGTAGCTTAGCACTTAAGTCCTCATCCAACAATTGACTTCCCTTTACCTCAACTAACCACGTGGTTTTGACTTGCAATTCTACCAACAGACTTCCATCATCATACAAACTCAAGTGTGCGAACATCGCCCTCAGATCCGACACTAGCTTCCGACTTAGAGCATCTGCTACCACATTCGCCTTGCCTGGGTGATACTCGATCGAACAATCATAATCCTTTAGTAACTCCACCCACCTTCGCTGCCTCAAGTTCAACTCCTTCTGAGTCAACAAATACTTAAGACTCTTGTGGTCTGTGTAGATTACTGACTTTTCTCCATAAAGATAATGCCTCCACACCTTCAGAGCAAAGACCACTGCCGCTACTTCCAAGTCATGAGTCGGGTAGTTAACCTCATGCAGCCTTAACTGTCGAGACGCATAAGCGACTACTTTTCCATCTTGCATTAGAACACAGCCTAATCATGTATGCGAAGCGTCACAGTACACCACAAAATCCTTCTTGGCCTCCGGCTAAATCAGAACCGGAGCTTCAGTCAAGACCCTCTTAAGCTTCTCAAAACTCTCCTATTGCTTATCCGTCCATACAAAGGATACTTCCTTCCTCAACAACTTTGTCAAAGGCGCGGCTATTGACGAGAACCCTTCAACGAACCTTCTATAATAGCCTGCCAAACCTAAGAAACTACGGATCTCAGCCATTGACCTAGGTGGTTTCCAATCCAACACTGCTTCGATCTTCCTAGGATCTACCCTTATTCCCTCTGCGGATACCACATATCCTAAGAATGCCACCTCTTTAAGCCAAAATTCACACTTCTTTGAATTTGGCATGAGCTTCTCTTCTCCTTAATACTTGTAACACTATCCGTAGGTGCTCATCATGCTCCTCCTCCGAGTTCGAATACACAAGAATGTCATCGATAAACACGACGACGAACCTATCCAAGTAGGGTTGAAAAACTCGGTTCATCATAACCATGAACGCGGCTGGTGCGTTTGTCAATCCAAACGGCATTACTACAAACTCATAATGGCCGTATCTTGTCCTAAAGGCTGTCTTATGGATATCCGCCTTCTTCACCTTCAACTAATGATATCCTGACCTTAAGTCTATCTTTGAGAATATCACGGCCCCTTTAAGCTGATCGAACAAGTCATCTATCCTTGGCAAAGGATACTTGTTCTTAATGGTCAGTTTATTCAACTGACGATAATCTATGCACATACGCATAGTTCTGTCCTTCTTCTTTACAAACAGGACCGGTGCTCCTCACGAAGACACACTGGGCCGGATAAATCCATGGTCAAGCAACTCTTGGATTTGAGCCTTGAGCTCAACTAACTCTTTCGGCGCCATTTGGTATGGAGCGATTGACACAGGAGCTGTTCCTGGTAGCAAGTCTATTCCAAATTCCACCTCTCTATCTGGGGGTATTCCGGGTAACTCCTCCGGGAAAACATCCACGAAGTCCCGTACCGTTCTAACTCCACTAATTCCCCCTTCCTTCGCATCTACAGCACTAACAAAGGCCGAAAATGCCTTGCATCCTTTCCGAACCATTTTTTCAGCCTTCAATACCGAAACTACGTTAGACAAGTAGTTTCTTCTTTCTTCTATCATTACTACCACTTCCTCCTCCGGGGTCCTTAGTTCCATTCATTTAGCCGCACAATCCAACACGGCCCGGTGCTCTACTAACCAATCCATACCAAGTATGAGGTCAAATTCTCCGAAGGGTAACTCCATTAGGTCAGCCCGAAAGTTCACTCCCTGAATTTCTAGGGGTACACTCGAAAGATCTTATCCACCACTACTACGTTTGGCCTAATGGGCTTACTGATCATCTTCCTATCAGAGAAAGTTGAGTCTAGGCCTAGTGTTTCCACTACACTATATGCAACATATGAATGGGTCGAGCCCACATCAATAAGAGCAAAATAGGGCATGCCATGAATAAGGAACGTACCGGTTATGACGTCCGGCGAACTGCATAAACCAAATCTGATCTACTGCCTTAGATCTTTAACTCCCTACATTCGGCCATCACTCAAAAATTTAATGAAGACCATTCGGCCATAAAACCAAATCCTATTAGGATTGTTGTAACTCAAAACTTACCTTGGTGCCGATTTCACTACTACTCAAGTCCCGAAATCTTTGCTATGCTCCTTCTTGTATTCGGCCAAGCACTAGATCTCTTCATAGGTTAGTTTAGGCTTTTAAGATAATGAGAAACAAGTCTAAATACTAAAATAGGCCCCTTGGCCGAATGTGTGAGTACACTTACCTTGAAATTCTCAAATCCCGAAAAGTATCCCTTGCCTTAGGTGTCTGTCGAAATTCCCATGGATATGTGTTAGATCAATTCCTAACATTTAAACACATTAAGAATGGCCTATGGCCTAATATCATCTTACCTTGAATCTTAAAAATCCCGAAAGATCTTCTCTTGAAGTTGACAACACCTAAATCCCGAAACCTCCCTTCCATGGTTCGGCCAAGATTAATAATAGGGATTAGTCCCCAAATTTCGATAAATCAAAAATATAAGGAATGGAAACCAAATTTGGATCTTACCCTTACTTGAAGAAATCGATAGCGCCTTTGCTAGAAGCCCCTCAAAGATTCGGCTATGGTTAAAGGAACTTGGTTTTGGCTTTTGGAGAATCAAAAAGGAGAAGAGAAGAGAGTGTATGAGGCTTAGAGAAAATCATTAATGGTGGATTAGGGAGAGGAATATTTCGGCTAAAGAAAAAGAAGAGAGAAAAGAGGAGTTGCACTAAAAAATTCGGCAGAGAGAAAAAGGAGAAGGGAAGAATGATGAATGGTCTTATTTTCCTCCTTTTGCCAAAATTACTAGGCCAAGACTCCCTTACTTGGCCAACACTCTCATATCCTTATCACTTTATTTAAAATTAAAGAAATAATCCTTTAATTATCTCTTATTTCTTAATTAAAAATACCAATAATTATCCATCATTTATCCATCTATTTAGCCGAATTTTAAAAGGGATTAAACTCCTCCCTTGAGTTCCTTAGTGTCGTCCACCTCTCTGCTCCTTGTAGCAAAAATAAAATTCTTTTATTTGGTTCCCATGGGACTCGAACTTAGGCCCCTTTCCCCTTGCTTGTGGCGTCACTTACTGGGCTTTAAGTGGTGCCTCCTTGCCACTTTTCCAAGCCCGTTCTTGTGTCAAATTTCCTCTATTAATTTTCTTAAGGCCACCTTGCCTTAGTTTCCTCTTTTAAGCTTTAAAACTTAACATTTTCTAAGACATTTCCTTACATTTCCAAGTTTCCAAAAATGTTCACTTTCCTCTTTTAAACTTAACATTTCTAAAGCATTTCCTGACATTTCCAAGTTTCCAAAAATGTTCACAATATATTCATAACACATAAGACATGCCATTTCGTATAATTAAATCAAAAATGCATAGGCCCAATTCCAGGATGTTATATATGAAATATGACAAGAAAAAGGATATTACATGAAATACAAGGAAATGATGATTTATGACTAGTGATGTATAAAAATATGAAAAGATGATAATTATACATGGAAATTATTTGATGAGAGTGTTCATCCTTAATTATATCATTGTACAGCTTAAGTGTACTACTACTTGGTGACCTTAATACTCGAATAAAATGAGTAAAGTACTGACATGAAATGATCTGAACTCGAAACGATACTTGTAATAATAAGAAAAACTATATACATGCTTAATGAATACATGTTGTGGAAAACATATATGCATGGAAACTTGATTGTTGATTGAGCTTATAATATATTGATGTTATCATGGATTACATGACTAACAAGGGCAATAGGAATGTGTGTAGGGCTTGAGGTCAAATAAAGTGAATATGCCTTACATGGTTACCTCAAAATAGGATGAATGGTAAGTTAAGTACTATTTTATACGAACTTACTAAGCATTTTATGCTTACCCCGTTTTATTTTCCCCTATTTTAGAGTAAATCGGAAGCTCGTTGGACTGGAAGCTCAGCGGAGATCACTCACACTCATGCCAGTACAATATGGTAAATCAATTACGATTGTAATGGCATGTAAAGGATATGTTGGCCGTATTGGCATATAAACATAAATGATGCTTGTAATCTAGCCATAAGAATGGCTAGTAATGATTGTTTTGATATACTTGTAATGACATATTATGTTAGCCACATATATGTTAAGTAGTTGATCAAATTATGTCTAACATGAGGACATAACCAAGGTAAGATTTTAAACATGTATGCATGAAATGATATGGCATGATGATGGATGGAATATGCTTGATTAGAATGCTTAAAATGGTTAGTAATTGTATGTGATGATATATCATGTTAAATGATAGAATTAACTTGAATAAAATGCTTGGATTTGTTGGGTTATGAATGCAAGATATGGTGTAAGATTATGGCAAAGATTGGGGTAAAAAATGAAGCAAGGAATAGCTTTATTTTGTCCACACAGGCAGACACACGGGTGTGTGTCTAGACCGTGTGTGACACACGTCCTGGTAGCACAGACATGTCGTTAGGCCGTGTGTCCCCTGCACCTTAAGTTCCAGAAAATAGAATGCTCAGAATTGAGCACACGGGTAGAGACAAGGGCATGTATCTTAGCCGTGCGGGTGACACGACCTTGAACACGGGCATGTGTCTTGGCCGTGTGAAACATGCACCTAATTCGAATTGAATTAATTAACCACACGGCCTAGCACATGAGCGTGTGGCATGGTTGTGTGGCACAAGTTAGAGAGCTACCTAATTTTGAACACGGCCTGCAGCACGGGCGTGTGAGCCCTGCACCTTGAAAAATTTTAAAATTTCACAAAAAATTTCCTTGAGTTCCCGATTTAGTCCCGACTTGATTCTAATGCTCGTATTGGGACTCGAGGGTCCATTTAAGGGACATTATGAATGACCTCGGTGAATGAATAGTAACTTACCTGAATTAATCGATAAATGTTTTGAATATTCTGGTAATGCTCCGAAACCCTGTTCTAACGACGGATACGAGTTAGGGGTGTTACAAGTCCTCCTATTTCCAATGGACCAGATCATATTACTGCGCAACAGAAGCCAAGCTTTAGCAACCACTTTCTATATATAGGAGCAGTTGTTCCTCATAATAAAGTCCGGCATACTTTTACACAATCCATACGTAGCTTTAAGGACCTGAACCCATAGAGCTTCAGTCTTAGTAATAAGGTTGTAGCCAATTTTTAACATGAAAGCTTTGTTCTGATCCCCCAAATGTCAAAAATCAAGACATCCGTATAGCTTAGGCTGATAGATATCATCCCACCCCACCAAAGCCATTTTCCTTTTCCCGTTTGCAGCACCCCAAATGAATTGTCTTACTAATTCTTCAATAGAGTTGCAAATTCTTTTAGGGACTAGAGTCAATTGCATGAGATAACTTGGAATAGACAACAGAACTGATTGTGCTAAGGTAACGCTTCTAGAAAAGGAAAGTCTCTTAGCATCCTAACTAGAAAGTCAACTGCGAACTCTTTCCACCAAAAAATATAAGATGCTATTAGTAACCCTTCGATAAAAAAGTTGAACCTCGAGATAGTGACCCGAATCATTAACTTCTTGAAAACCAAGCATGTCATTGATTTCATTCCTTAAAATTTTGTTAACCCCCGTAGAAAAGAACACATTCATTTTCCTAACATTGACCTTGTGACCAGATAACTCACAGAAGTTACTCAGAAAATTCGTGAAGAGACCACTATGTATCAAATCAGCTTGACTAAACATCACCAAGTCATCTGCAAAGAACCGGTGTGAAAGATTCAGTCCTATGCGTGATAATCGAATGAGACTCCACACCCCTAAAGAGATTCCCACGTGAAATCTATGGCCCAACCATTCATACAGAGGACAAAGAGGTATGATGATAGAGGACAGCCTTGTCGAATACCCCTTACTGGCCTAAACTTTTGTGTTGGCATACCATTCCATAATACCTGCATAGAGGATACGAGATAACATTCATAATAAATTTAACCAAATGAGAAGGAATACCTGCTGCATTGGGAGAAGCTTCTACAAGGTCCCATCTGACTCTATCATAAGCCTTCTCCAAATCAATCTTGATTGCCATCCACTGGAGCTTCTTCTTATTTATCATAGAAAGTAAAACTTTCTGAGTGATAATGACATTATCGATAATACTTCTCCCAACAATGAAGCCCACTTGTTCTTGACCTATGATCTTAGAAAAGAAATTCTTAAATCTATTAGCAATGACCTTCATGATCAACTTATACAACACAGAGCAAATGTAACAACCCATTTTCAGTGAAGTTAGAACAATGGTTTCAGGACCACAAATCTGAGTCCGTAAGAAATTTTTTTTAATATTATTTTATGGTTTGAATTATGATAGAAATATCATATGAAAATTTTGTTAGGAAAATTTTACTGATTACATGTTTATTTGATAAAAGGACCAAATTGCCTGAAATGCAAAAGTTAAGTTCTAATAGCTATAAGTATCAAATAGCTATGGAATTCAAAATTTGAGGTCATTATATGGCAAATAGACCATTCAGAAGAGTTAGTAGATGAGGATAATTAGTCATCAATGGAAAATTAATAAAAGAAAAGGATAAAATTAGAAAGATAAAAAATAAATATGATAAATAATAAAATAAAACAAAATATCATCATTTATCATCTTTCCTAAAATCAAAATACATGGAAACCTTAGTTTGAAGCTTGACGATAGGCAAGCTTACTTTGGCTCAATTAGGTGAGTATTCAAGTCTCGTTTTTAATGATTTTTATATTTTTGAGATTGTAATAGCTTAATCTAGCTATCTCAGGGATTAATTTGTAAAGTTATCAAAGTACTAGGGTCTTTCCATGGATGAATATAGTTGAATTATGAAGTTTTATGGTAGAAAATGGAAGGTTGTTGATAGATAAACAATTTTTGTAAAGGGAATTTTGATGAAATTATGATTTAGGGGCTAAATTGAAAAGTTGTAAATTCATGAAAAAATTATGAATTTTATGAAATACATGAACTGCTATTGTGATATGTAAAAATCAGCTAGGCTTTGAATAAGGATTAAATTACATGAATTTCATTTTCCGAGCCTAGGGATGAGATCGTAATTAATTAAAAGTACAGGGGCAAAATGATAATTTTTCCAAAGATGTGAATTAAATTGGAATAAATATAAATTAATGTTAAATTCATTCATATAGATCTAGATAGATCAAATACGAAGTTAGATCGTGGAAAAGAAAAAGGATCGGATTAGTAGATTTTTCTTACATGAACAATTGTCGAAGTAAGTTCGTGTAATTAAATTGTATATTTATATGTTTTAAATTGAATGTTGTGCATGTGTATTGCATAATTGACATGTATGAAAATCGGTACATATCTGATAATGCTCGATAAGTATTTAGTCTCGATTGAATAAATGAAATTCGATGGATACAAGGTTCCTGAATTGGTTGTGGTCCTGCATATGTTGCGGACACACCATAGCTCGAAAGAGCGTCTCGTTATTAGCTCTCATGAGCATCCTGATATATGGCCCTCTCGAGCTTCCCTTTATATATGGTTTTTGCGAGCTTCTCATTAATAACTTTTTAGAGCATTTTGATTGGTTGTGATTCTGCATGTGTTGTAGACACACCACAGCTCTTATGAGCTACCCAATATATGGCTCTTCGTGAGCTTCCCTATTAAAGGCTCTTTGTAAGCTTCCTGATTAATGGCTCTCCGGAGCTTCCCGATATTGGCTCGCTTGAACTTCCAAATATATGGCTATCCAGAGCTTCCTAATTAATGGCTCTTCGAAGCTACCCGTTATTGGCTCACATGAGCTTCCTGATTATGGCTCTTATGAGCTTCCCATTATACAGCCCGAATAAGCTTCCTTCTACATGGCTCACATGAGCTTCCCGTTATATGGCTCGAGAGAGAGCTTCCCAATTATGTTCTCGTATGAGTATTCCCGAATATGAATTGACGGTTTACAGTTTTGTACACTACATGTGTACTACCCTTGTATCCATCGATATTTTAAATGATTCAATGGGTAAAGTTTCGATATGAGATGATATGAATTCAATATGAATTACTATGAGAAATACTTGAAATACAAAGATATGATATGTACATGTTCATGGATATTTGAAGTGATAAATACATGTATTTGGAAATTGAATATTAATGAGCTCATTCATGTTTCTTGGTATTTATGTGAATTACATGACTATCATGCTTGATAAAGATATGTGTTTAGGCAAATGGCCAAATTGGCTTGAACATGTTTATTTGCTTACCTTAAATGTGAATTAAATGGTAAGTTAATTTCCTGTTATACGAACTTACTAAGTATTAAATGCTTACTCTGTTTTATTTCCTCTGTTTTATAGTACTTCGGAAGCTCATTGGGTTGGAAGCTTAGCGGAGATATCTCACACTATCCATCAGCTCGTTTCAGTATAAAAAGTAAATTAAATTTTAGGTTATAATGGCATGTATAGGCTAAAAGTGGTCAAGAATGGCATGTATGTGTTTGGTTGAAATTTAGCCATTGGTATGGCTTGTAATTGGTATGTTTTGATATGTAAAAAGTAGCCTTAATATGTTGATGTGTGTTTGAAATGGATAAATAATGGAAATCATATAGGTATGTTGAAGTTTGGTTTGAGATAGTATAAATTTGGTAAAATATGCCTATATGTATGTATGGTTGTTTTGGTAAGTCTGGATAATTGAACATATGATTTGATATGTCATGTATAAGACTTCCTTTTGGCTTGATTTGGATGTATTGTATTGGCTTGAGAATATGTTAAAGTGTTGATGAAGGAGAAATACAAATTGGATGAGAAATAAGGCTTGGAAATGGCCTTATTTTGTCCACATAGGTGTGTGTCTCTGCCATGTGTTTTGACCGTGTGTCCCCTGCATTCTTTAAATTTCAAAATAGAAATGTTCAGAATTGATTACACGGCCTGGCACACGGGCGTGTGTTTTGGTCGTGTGTCCCCTGCGTTCTTTAAATTTCAAAACCGAATGCTTAGAATTGATCATACGGCTTGGCACATGGGCATGTGGCTTGGCCGTATGACCCATGCACCTATACACGGCCCAGCACACAAGCATGTGACTTGGCTGTGAGACCCAAGTCAGAGATTACATGAGTACTAACACGGGCTGTGACATGATCGTGTGCCCTATTTTGAATGCCCACACGGCATGAGACACGGGCGTGTCTCTTAGCCGTGTGAGCCACACGACCTGACCATACGGGAGTATGTCCCCTGCACCTTAGAAAAACTTTGAAATTTTGAGAAAATTTTTCTAAGTACCCGGTCTAGTCTCGACTTGTTTCTAATATGTATTTTGGACCTTGAGGGTTCATATAAGGGGCTTTATGAATAATTTTTTATATTAATGTTAAGTAATATGAATTGTCTATATTTGATCTGTATATTTTAGTAATGCTTCGTAGCCCTGTTCCTGCGACAGATATGGGTTAAGGGTGTTATAATAAAGGCTGATAGGCTAGAACTGTGAGAAATTTTTCGGGTTTGGAACTTTGGGGATTAACACAATAAGTGTGTTATTTAATTCCAGGTCTACCTCCCTCAAAAACCTTCTTGACCCACTCACAAATAGTATCCCCAATATTATCCCATTGATTTTGGAAGAAAGCAGCATGAAAACCATCACTACCTGGGGCTTTCAAGGGTGCCATGTTGAAAAAAGCAATCCTTATTGTAGTAGACCCATTTTGCCCGGGCCCATAAAACATAATAAAAACCCAAATCAAACCCACTACCCGATTAGCCCAACAGACTTTAACCCAATACACAAAACTAAAACTAAACCCGTAACCCATTTACACCAAGACCCTGACCCAAACTAGACTTACCCTACCGGCCTAATGACCCATTAACCCAACACACAAGACCTAAAACAAAGACGGCCCAAAAGGGCCCAAACAATTAAGCGATCTCAGAAACCTAGGGTTTCTGGGAAACCCTAGGCGCCACAAGAGCCAGCCTACACCCAGCGCAGCCCCGACATCGGCCTCTCTTCATGCCGTATTCAGCGCACAGATGGGCTCCGTCCCGAGATATCCTCGTCTCTACCTGCAAAAAGGGAAAGAAACAAACAGTGAGCATAGCAAACAAAATGGAATCAATGTATTTCCTTTTTTATTATTTTCCCTCGGGTTATAAAAACCCTAAAAAAACTATAACAAAAGGGGGGAGGAACATAAAGATATACAAACAGAGACAAAAAATATTTTGAAAGAGAATACAAATATTGTTCTTTAACAGAGGTGATTTTCCACTTTTATTTGCGTTTTTTTATTTCGATTTGTGCGTATTTATTATAAAATAATACGAATAATAAAAAGAATACGAGATTACCTTTTGAAAAGGGACGTTTCTCACCGAAAAACCATCGTGAATGACGGCACGTGTAGCGGCGCGTGGCCGGAATATAGGCCGGACTCTGGCCGGAGATAGAAAGGAAGAGAGAGCTTTTCAGAGCTCTGTTTTTTTTTTTTTTTGAATGTCTGTTACAATGAATTTTTTTTTTAAATTTCTGACTTATATAAACAGCTGGAACGTCGTTGTTTTGGGGGCTGCCTTTAAAGGCCAAAACGATGTCGTTTTAAGACCTGTGACCCGCTCGTTGACCCTATCCGGGGAGGATCCGCGTGTTTTTGTTTAAGGGTCTAATTGCCCTACAAGCCCATCTGCATTATTTTAATTTTACAATTAAGTTTCTTTTATTTTACAATCGGGCCCAGAATTAATTCTTTCGCTTCATTTTAGTCCCTTGAACTATTTAATGGCCAATGACAAAACGGCGCCGTTTAGGAGACAGGGTATAATTTCCCATTAGGTCCCTATAATTTGTAGCGCATTTCAAGGTCATCCTTTTACATTCTATTTTTTTAGATTTTTTATTTTATTTATTTTAAAACCTTTTTATTTTATGTTTTTATTTAATATTATATTAAATTATTTTTATAAAAAATTCTATATTATTTTTATTAATTTATTACTAGTATATAATTTTATGTACAGTTTTCCTTAAATATATATTATTTTTATAAATATTGAATTATCATTATTTATAATTTTATTTAATCTAACTATTTATGTATTACTTATTATTTTATAATTAAATATTATATTATATATATAAATTGAAAAAATCGTTTTATTATATAATATTATATTATATCATACATTTTTAGAAATCTTATTTTGTATAAAATTTATATAATATATTTTATTTATATGGTTTATATTATACATGTGATTTTTATGATTAGTGTATTATATATGTTTTTATTTAAAATTATTATTATATTATCGTTTTTATTATATAATCGTTTATATATATATTAAATTATTAAATTATATATTTGTTACAAATTTTTCTTTTTATATACATTTTTATTATTTATTTAAAATATTGTTTATATATATATTAAATAATTTTAGAAATTATCATATTCTTTTTCTTATTATAGTGTATATTTAATGCTTAACATAATTCTTTATTTATTTATTCATGTTATATTATTCTTTATTATTTATTGTTAGTATAATTTGTAGTTATGTAGAATTGCTATTAAATATGTATGTTGCCATATCTACTCCAAAACCATTTGTTTTATAAAACACATTTAATTACATCTATGCATTTTATTCAAAAGCTTTTAAATACAGCGATATATGATATTTGGGGACTTCGAGAGAAATTATACCCTAACTTACTGGGTTTTAATTTTTTTCTCGTAGAATTTAAAATACCAAGTATCCTCTTTTTTTAAAAAAAAAACCTATAAATTTTAAATAAAAACTTATCCTCGAGAATTCAAAATTGTCGTGTCCTAACTCACTAGGTATGACGATTTGTTACCTCAGGATAAGAATTTCAGAAAACAAGGCAATGTTTCGCGTTTGGAAGTTCGAGAAATTGTGCCCTAACGTGCTGGGTTTCGATTTTTCGTTTGTCCAAATAACTAAATATCCTTTTACTGAATTTTGTAAATCATGAGATGATTTTGGCTACGAGGGTTTAAAACATCATGTCCTAATGTGCTAGATGTGATGTTTGTATGCTTTCAGAACAAAGGAATCTTCAATTTCAACTCAAATTGTTCAATTTTTTAAAGAAATCATATTCCCAATTTTTTTTTAATTCTCAACATAAGGACATTGATTAATCAATTAGGTATCAACTTTTGGGCGTTACGAGGGTGCTAACCCTTCTTCGTACGTAACCGACTCCCGAACCTTTTTCCTGTATTTCGTGATCCAGAGTCAACATTTTGAAATAAAACATTTTATAAGGTGATCCAATAACACCTAAGTAAAAAGGGATTGGTGGTGACTCCCATTCTTGATTCAAAAGTCGATCCTCGTTTTTCAAAAGCCTTTTAAAATTGGTTTCGACAGCTTGGCGACTCCCCTGGGGACCAATAAGAGAGTCAAGCCGTAAAATTGATTGTTTTCTGTCCTTTGTTAGAAATAAAAAATTCGATTTGAAAATTTGAAAATCTGATTTGAAAATTATGATCCTTTTGTTGCATTTGTTTGTGTCATTGCATATTATTGTTTTTTTTTCTTGCGCACATTGCATTGCATGACTGTTGTGGTCGCACCCTTAAGTGCTAGTGAGAAACTGTGCCTTCGTGAGGTTTTCACCTCCGCATGGGATAGTGGATTACTTCCGGGATACATCTGTACCTATGTCTTCGTGAAGTTTTCACTTCTACATGGCCATAGGGAAATGTATTCCCCTGAACTGAACTCGATCTGTATGAGCCTATAATGGGTGAGGATCGAAGAATCTGCTGGTTCAAGTACCCTCAACTTTAGAGCTAAACCACATATAGAAAACCTAAGGGCTTACCCTAGGTAGAACTATGTCTAACCTTAGTAGTTACCGAGATAGGTGTTCGTTTACTTTACTTGTTTTATATTCTGCGGTACTAACTTGTTGTGTTTTATTCTTTTTGCATGTCATTTCATATTTTAAGAGGTATCGATTCACGGTCAGTTTCTAAGTTAGAAAGCTAGTTATAGAGAACGAATTCCTTGATAAAGTGGAAGACAATGCAGTCGTCCACATGTGGTCAAAGCGAACACAATTAGAGAACTGGGAAGATTCCGGAATAATGGCAACAGGATCTGAGAGGAAAAAGCCAAAGCTGACCATTGGGAGAGGAAGTTCCTAAAGATGCAGATGTGGAATGAAGCTCTAGAAAGAAGTTTAGCAGAAAGCCAAAAGGAGAAGAGTGGATCAAAAGCTAAAATGACCGAAATGGGATGGTATCTTCACCAAAGCCGTAATTCTGCAAACAAGTTGAAGTCAAATCTAAAAAAGATTGAGGAAATGAAAGGCAAGATTGAAAACTTAGAATCAGCATTGCAGAATTGCAAACTCTGGATCAAGCTTCTTGAAGCAAGAGAAGGGCATTTGAAGGATCAAGTCAGAAATCGGGATTACCTCATGGGTGAAGCGATAGTTCAGATTTGAGAGGTAGCTGATCACCTATAGACTTTGGCAGTACAGGCTGGTACATTGAACATGAAGTATGAGCTACAGTCAGACCGTGGTCGAGAGCTAGCCTTGTTGTTTAAGAGGATCAAAACTTTAGGCCTTAGGGTGAAAGCATATTTTTATTCCGTTTTATGTAAAGGATTTTGTTTTCTAATAAAGGTTTCTAAAATGAAGTTGAACCGGAATCGATGCCTCCTTGCATTCATGCATTTGCATTGCATTACATCATTTGCATTAGACTTTTACAAAAGGACCCTAATTAGGTAAAAACATTTCAGTTAACCTGGAAAACATGGAACAAAGGCTGGAGAGAATAGAGCAAATGCAAATACAGATGCAAGGGCAATTGACTAAGATTCAACAAGAAATGCGGGAACAAATGCTAGAATTTCAAAGGAATATCATAGGCCAGCTAACCCAGTTACTAGCCAGAGGACTTGAAAAAAGGAGAGGCCTAGTAGTCAACAGCGTAGATGATGATGAAGACATTGTCTATTCCCCAATAGGTGTCCCGACTCAACCAGACTCGCATTCGTATGGGGTACTCGTCATTATTGGACCCCAATGTCAGACTGATACTTCGACCTTATTGAGCTTTCCGATGGGTTCAGGTTTTAACCTAGATGATGATCAAACCAAACCGGTTGTACTGGTAGAAATGAAGGAAAAAGAAGAGTGTACTTTAAAAGCCCCGAAGAAAAAAGAAAATAAGACGAATAATACGAGAAGGTATAACAATGGCCATTTAGAGCCGGTTACAGTAAGCCAGCCAAGGACGACAACTGCCAGCCATCAGGTTTCCCTAAGGCAAGAACCCAATTCAAGACTGAACATAGAGAAACCTCAGTTCGCACCCACTCTAGTCACGTATAGGGAGTTGTACCAAGTTCTATTTGACACACATGTCATATCTCTTTTTTATGTAGAGCCAATACAGCCCCCATACCCCAAATGGTACGATGTAAATTGCCAATGCGAATACCATAGGGGAATAACAGACATTCGATCAATAACTGCGTTGCTTTTAAAAAGATAATTGAAAGATTCATCAGATTGGGTGTTGTAAAATTCGATGATCTCTCTGGTGCAGAAATTCTATTACCCAACTTTTTTGTCAAGGGTGCAAACATCGCGAGTTCTATAAGAGATGGAGGCATGAAATCCAAGAATGCATCGAGCTCAGGGCCTTAATGCAAGGCCTGATGGATAAATTGAAGAGACCAAAGACCCGGTAGGAACATTGGGGAATCTGAACATTAATGACATGTCTGAATCGAGGAATAAAATTTTCCAAGCCCTTGTACTTTGGAGTGTTTTGAATAATAGGACTGTGGAAGAGATCCCTGTATTTTTAGAACTGATCTAGAGTAATATTCGAAACATGCTTGTTGCCTTAAGCCTAGAGGTAATAAGAACCCTTTTGTGAAATAGGCTTGTGTCTAGAATTTTTATTTTAATAAAATGCATCTTTTAAAGCAAATATTCTTTTATTATTTCCATTTCATATTGTACAAACAATTGTTCCTGGTTTTTTCTTTTGTTTGTTCTTTGGATTTTCTTTCAAATATTCTTTTATTCATTCACGATCATACAAATAATCATTCTTTGAATCATTTATTCCTTGGAAGCTTCCTCCGAACCTACACTAAGTCTCCAGATATCAACAATGTGAGCAACGCTGCCACTGACTCAGAGTCTCCTTTCGAGTAAGATATGTGTTTAGAGGGATCTCAGGACTTTGAAAATGACAGAGATTGTAACCTATCTTCTGATTTGTTAAGAATGGAAGAAAAAGATGAAAAACAGACCCTACTCTATAAAAGGTTGGTGGATATTTTGAGCCTAGAAAAAAGGGAAAGATTGTAACTTAGCTCATCACAGAATTAAGGCGGGACATCATTAAGTCATTTTCAAGAATTCAAAGATGTTTTCGCACGATCATATCAGGACATGCTTGGGCTAATAAGATGCAGGATAAACATGAGGATCGGGCAATGTAGGTCTACCATGGAAGGGGATTACATCAGTTATATCGCAAATGCCGTATTTAAGGAGACAAGATTCATGTGCCTTCTCCATTTCTTCATAAATGTTCCATATGTGGGGCATGGATGTGATAGGGCCATTCTTATCAAAAGCTTTTAGCCAATATCGATTCATTGTCGTGGTCGTCGTTTACTTTACTAAAAGGATGGAAGTAGCTTCATATACCAATGTTACAATGTCAAAGACATTAATTCGAAAAAAAAGGAGGAAGAATAAAAGAAAGGATCAGATGCCAGCAAAGAATGCATAACTGTACAAAGTCAAAGTTTACAGTTTTTCCAAAGATCAAGCAGTATATCACAGTGCAACAAAAGTTGCCAAAAATATATAAAAAGAAAAAACAACAAAAACTATGAAAGATGATTAAGACTTGTAAATATTAGCATAAGAAGCTACCATTTACCTTCTGTCTTATTGAACGTCGGCCAAAACCTTCACTGGGGCGACATCTGACCCATTGGTTTGTAGAATTGAAGCATTTTTGCCAATTAAACCTAATCGAAGAAAAGGTTAAAAGCTATCCATCACGGTCAGATGATGCGAGCTTACGACACAGAGGTTCATCCTAGGGAATTTCACAAGGGGAACTTGATGTTGAGGAAGATCATTTTTATACAAAAGATCTTCAAAAAAAGGCAGATGCCAAACTGGGGAGGACCTTATGTAGTAAGAGGGAGCCTATTCTAGAGTAGCATCGATATTGACCAAGACAGATAACAAAGACTTGCCCAATTCGATGAATTCAGAAGTATTTTACTTGAAAGAGGAAAGACCAAGGTGAAAACCCGCAAAGGGCGCCTTGAGATCTAATTCAAAAAAAAAAAGAAAGAAGAAAAAAAAGAAAAGAAAAGGAAAAAAGAGGGAGAAGCCAAGGCGAAAACCTGCAAAGGGCGCTTTCAGACCAAAGGGGATTTGAGTTGAAAACCTAAAAAGGGCGGCTCAAATTTTGATCAAAAGTGGGGCATGCAGTAGTCTTGCTAGCTTGAATTAACAATGAGGAAATATGCTATGTCTTGGGGCATTGACAAAGTACTTCGGATCCTCTGAACACGTATTGAGCTCAAAATGGCCCTCAAGAAGTTTGTACAGAGAAGCTCAGGCTGGTTCAATTTTCATAAGGTCTTCTCGACTGTTATTCTGGGACAGCTAGCTTCTATCTTTACCTATTTTAAATTTGCTATCTTTGATTACTTTATTCTTTTCAAAGATACACTGTAATTAAATTTCTTTTATAGCCTTGGCTATCTTTGCTTACTTTATTCTTTTAAGATACATCAATCAATTTTCTTTTATTGCCTTAGTTATCTTTGATTAACTTATTTGTTTCGAGCTATGCTCTTGATTAATTTCTTTCTTGTCCATTGTTGTGATCTTTTTCAAGCATTTTATATTGAAATAACGATTTTTGGACTAATAATACTTCCATAAAAGGAGTTTCGCATATTACTCTAGAAGCTTCTAAATAATATGAGAATCTAAAACAAGACTATTGTTTGGAACTCACCAAGACTAAGGGTTGGAAAAATTGAAAGATGATTATCTCTTCAGATTTTTAGGTAACCCAGGTGTAAAAGGGGATCATTCTTGGGAAAAGAAAATGATACCTTGCATTCATCGGGTCATTACACCCAGGGAATGGTGTAACAGATCAACTTGATTCCATGCCTCTGAGTGGTTACAGGATGGATGAAAGAAACCAAATGTTATTCTCCTGAATTTGCAGTGGGAGATACAAACTTTATGTCCCAAAAGGTACAGTGAAAGGGACTCAGAAATTACAGCGGGGCAAGCTTGTTGAGCAGAAAATGATTGTTTCTTTAGGTTTTTGTCAAAGGTACCAGCTGAACAAGAAAGCATGGTAACGTATCAGTGATGGAACCTTGATGAACCTTGAGCAATGACAACCCAAACACAAAAGGGATCATTTTCACGTCTCCAATTAGGAGCATTTGATTCATTTCGATCATTGTGTCCTAATCGTTTTTCAAAAAAAAAAAAGGAAATCATTCTCATGATATTCTGCATTCATGCAAATGTCATCCTTAATATCATTTAGATAGGAGTATGAGATTCATTCCGATCATGCATTCTAATCATCATTCTCATGACATTCTGCATTCATGCAAAAGTCATCCATAAAACATTTGAATCTACAGGACATGTCCCCCAGAGGATGGTGTAGCAACATTGGTGAATTCACTAGTCCTATCTCCCTGACCACTAGGGGAATAGGTCGAAGATTGTAGATCTTGTCACCCTAAGCAGTAGTGGAACAAGATAGAACGACAAATTTTATCTCTATGAAGCAGTGGAGTAGATTTAAGCCATCAGTCTTATCTCCCGAGAGATGGCAGTAGAGCAGACTGAAGATTAAAATCTTCCTAAGATAGTAAGGAAGCAAATGGGAAAGTTCAGATTTTGTTCTCTCGAGATGGTTGTGGAGCAGACTGAAGATTGAAGTCTTCCTGAGATAGTAAGGAAGCAAATTGAAAAGTTCAGATTTTGTTCCCTTGAGATGGTAGTGAAGCAGACTGAAGATTGAAGTCTTTCTGAGATAGTAGGGAAGCAAATTGAAAAGTTCAGATTTTGTTCCCTCGAGATGGTAGTGGAGCAGACTGAAGATTGAAGTCTTCCTGAGATAGTAGGGAAGCAAATTGAAAAGTTCAGATTTTGTTCCCTCGAGATGGTAGTGGAGCAGACTGAAGGTTGAAGTCTTCCTGAGATAGTAAGGAAGCAAACTGAAAAGTTCAGATTTTGTCCTCTCGAGATAGTAGTGGGGCAGACTAGAGATTGCAGATTTGGCATTCTTGAAGTTGCAGGAAGCAGATCGAAGATACTAATCTGGCATTCCTGAGTTTGCAGGGAGTAGATTAAAATAGCAGATTTGGCATTCTTGAGGTTGCAGGAAGCAGATCAAAGATACTAATCTGGTATCCCTGAGTTTGCAGGGAGCAGATTAAAATAGCAGATTTGGCATTCCTGAAGTTGTAGGAAGTAGATCGAAGATACTAATCTGGCATCCCTGAGTTTGTAGGGAGCAAATTAAAATAGCAGATTTGACATTCCTGAGGTTGTAGGAAGTAGATCGAAGACATTAGTCTGGCATCCCTGAGTTTGCAGGGAGCAGATTAAAATAGCAGATTTGGAATTCTTGAGGTTGCGGGAAGCAGATCGAAGACATTAGTCTGGTATCCCTGAGTTTGCAAGGAGCAGATTAAAATAGCAGATTTGGCATTCCTGAAGTTGCAGGAAGCAGATCGAAAATATCAGATCTTGTCTCCCTGAGTTTGCAGTAGAGCAGGTCGAAGATAACAGATTTGGCATTCCTGAAGTTGCAGGAAGCAGATCGAAGACATTAGTTTGACATCTCTGAGTTTGCAGGGAGCAGATTAAAATAGCAGATTTGGCATTCCTAAAGTTGCAGGAAGCAGATCAAAGATAGTAATCTCGCATCCCTGAGTTTGCAGGGAGCAGATTAAAATAGCAGATCTGGCATTCCTGAAATTGCAGGAAGCAGATCGAAGACATCAAGCCTTATCTTCGTGGGTTTACAGAGGAGCAGTTCGGAAGATAGCAGATCGAAGCCATCAGTCTTATAGTTCAATGCTTCTAAAGTTGCAGTTCCAGTATCTTTGAAGATGTAGTTGGGATTGGAAGCCATTTGAAGAAGATGAGGACCAAGAAGTCGAGGCTTGGCCAAGACCGGGCAAAATTGGTCCTTTTATAGTCTTTGCTCTATCCTCGTTACACGATAATGAGCAAAGAGGGGCAGCTGTAGTCAGCCCATTGTGCCCGGGCCCATAAAACAGAATAGAAAACCAAAAAATATACCAAGTGTCCTTTTACAGTCCTTTACAAAGCCCAATTTAATTTACAAATGGCCCAAATACTAAAACTACTCAGCAACCCAAATGAAACCTACTACCCGATTAGCCCAATAGATTTTAACCCAATATACAAAACTAAAACTAAACCCATAACCCATTTACACCAAGACCCTGACCAAAACTAGACCTACACTACCGGACTAATGACCCATTAACCCAACACACAAGACCTAAAACAAAGACGGCACAAAAGGGCCCAAACAATTAAACGATTTCAGAAACCTAGGGTTTCTGGGAAACCCTAGGCGCCGCAAGAGCCAACCTGCACCCGGCGCAGCCCCGACACCGGCCTCTCTTCACGCCACATTCAGCGCACAGATGGGCTCCGTCCCAAGATATCCTCGTCTCTACCTACAAAAAGGGAAAGAAACAAACAATGAGCATAGCAAACAAAACAGAATCAACGTATTTCCTTTTTTATTTTTTCTCCTCGGGTCATAAAAACCCTAAAAAACCTGTAACGAAAGGGGGGAACACAGAGATATAAAAACAGAGACAAAAAATATTTTGAAAGAGAATACAAATATTGTTCTTTAACAGAGGTGATTTTCCACTATTATTTGCATTTTTTTATTTCGATTCGTGCGTATTTATTATAAAATAGTATAAATAATAAAAAGAATACGAGATTACCTTTCGAAAAGGGACGCTTCTCACTAAAAAACAATCGTGAACGACGACCCGTGTGGCGACACGTGGCAGGAATATAGGCCGGACTCTGGCCGGAGACAAAAAGGAAGAGAGAGCTTTTCAGAGCTCTGTTTTTTTTTTTTGAATGTCTGTTACAATGAATTTTTTTTTTAAATTTCTAACTTATATAAACAGCTGGAACGGCGTCGTTTTGGGGGCTGCCTTTAAAGGCCAAAATGACGTCGTTTTAAGGCCTGTGACCCGCGCGTTGACCCGACTCAAGGAGGATCCGCGTGTTTTTGTTTAAGGGTCTAATTGCCCTACAAGCCCTTCCGCATTATTTTAATTTTACAATTAAGTTTCTTTTATTTTACAATCGGGCCCAGAATTAGTTCTTTCGCTTCATTTTAGTCCCTTGAACTATTTAATGGCCAATGAAAAAACGGCACCGTTTAGGAGACAGGGTATAATTTCCCATTAGGTCCCTATAATTTGTAGCACATTTCAAGGTCATCCTTTTACATTCTATTTTTTTTTATTTTTGATTTTATTTATTTTAAAACCTTTTTATTTTTATGTTTTTATTAATATTATATTAAATTATTTTTATAAAAAATTCTATATTATTTTTATTAATTTATTACTAGTATATAATTTTATGTACAGTTTTCCTTAAATATATATTATTTTTATAAATATTAAATTATCATTATTTATAATTTTATTTAATCTAATTATTTATGTATTACTTATTATTTTATAATTAAATATCATATTATATATATTTTGAAAAAACCTTTTTATTATATAATATTATATTATATCATGCATTTTTAGAAATCTTATTTTGTATAAAATTTATATAATATATTTTATTTATATGGTTTATATTATACATGCGATTTTTATGATTATTGTATTATATATGTTTTTATTTAAAATTATTATTATATTATAGTTTTTATTATATAATCGTTTATATATATTAAACTATTAAATTATATATTTGTTATAAATTTTTCTTTTTATATACTTTTTTATTATTTATTTAAAATTTTGTTTATATATATTAAATAATTTTAGAAATTGGCATATTCTTGTTCTTATTATACTGTATATTCAATGCTTAACATAATTCTTTATTTATTTATTCATGTTATATTATTCTTTATTATTTATTATTAGTATAATTTGTAGTTATATAGAATTGCTATTAAATATGTATGTTGCCATATCTACTCCAAAACCATTTGTTTTATAAAACACATTTAATTACATTTATACATTTTATTCAAAAGCTTTTAAATACAGCGATATATGATATTTGGGGACTTCGAGAGAAATTATACCCTAACTTACTGGGTTTTAATTTTTTTCTCGTAGAATTTAAAATACCAAGTATCCTCTTTTTCAAAAAAAAAAACCTATAAATTTTAAATAAAAACTTATCCTCGAGAATTCAAAATTGTCGTGTCCTAACTCACTGGGTATGACGATTTGTTACCTCAGGATAAGAATTTCAGAAAACAAGGCAATGTTTCACGTTTGGAAGTTCGAGAAATTGTGCCCTAACGTGCTGGGTTTTGGTTTTTCGTTCGTCCAAATAACTAAATATCCTTTTACTGAATTTTGTAAATCATGAGATGATTTTGGTTACGAAGGTTTAAAACATCATGTCCTAACGTGCTGATGTGATGTTTATATGCTTTCGGAACAAAGGAATCTCCAATTTCAACTCAAATTGTTCAATTTTTTAAAGAAATCATATTCCCAAATTTTTTTTAATTCTCGACATAAGGACATTGATTAATCAATTAGGTACCAACTTTTGGGCGTTATGAGGGTGCTAACCCTTCCTCGTACGTAACCGACTCCCAAACCCGTTTTCTTGTATTTCGTGAACCAAAGTCAACATTTTGAATAAAACATTTTATAAGGTGATCCAATCACACCTAAGTAAAAAAGGATTGGTGGCGACTCCCATTATTGATTCAAAAGTCGATCCTCGTTTTTCAAAAGCCTTTTAAAATTGGTTTTGACACTTATTTCCTTATTCGTAACATTTCTCTCGAGAAAATCAACATCTTCAAGACTAAGGCAAGAAAAAGCAATAGGAGGAAGAATTCCCAGCGGACCTGGATTCTCCCCATAAAGATTCTAAAAACAATTAACTGCTTCGGTCTTAAGAACCTCATGATCAAAATTCCAATCCCCATCAGTATTACGTAAAGCAGTGATTTTATTGAAATTCATTCTCTGAATTGTGCGTCTATAGAAGTAGCTAGTGTTACGGTCTCCCAAATTAAGCCACTCACATCTTGATTTTTGTTTCCACAACATCTCCTCATGATGAAGAATATTTTCAAGCTCATCTTGAATCATTACTTCGTAATGAATAAGAAAATTATACCCCGAAAGGTCCAAGGCATGCTGAATTTTAGAAAGCTTATGCATTAACTGCCTATTCCTGTAACAGTCCGGTTTTAGCTAAATCGGAACAGTTGTTTCAGAACCAAAAATCCGATGTCAGAAAATTATTTTAATATTATTTTATCTGTTTACATCATGATAGTATGAATGTTTGAAATTTTCGTGAAGTAATTTTGTTGTTTAATTGCTTAATTTGAGAAAAAGAACTTAATCGCGTAAAATGCAAAAGTTGCATTCTACTTGTTAAAGATGTTTAATTGTTATGATTTATTAAACTAAAGGTCCTTATGATGATATTAGACCATTGGTAGTGTTAATGGACATTAATGGACATCCATTATATGTTTATAAATGTTATAAGTTAAGGTTAATTTTGGTATTTGTTAAATCATGTTAATATTAGTAAAAAAAAAATCAAAATTATACATTATTTTCATCTTTCCAATCGAAAAATTGAAGGGAAAACATCATTGTTAGGGCTTTGAAGGTTTGGTCATTGCTCTTGCTATTTGTAAGTCCGTTTTTGTTCGGTTTTTAATGATTTCTATGTTTTTGTAATTGTTGCAGCTCAATCTAACTAGCCCATACCTTTAATTTCAAAACTGTTGAAGATTTTCAGAGTTTCTATTAATGAGCTTATGTGTTCTTTGATGTTTGAGGATGAAATATGAAACTTGGATGATAGATTTTCATGTTTTATAAAGTGATTTTGATGAAAATGCATAATATGGATTGAATTGAGAAATATGCAAATTGTGTGGTTAAAATGTGAAATAAATGAAAGTTTTGGGCTGCTAGGGGCTTATGTATAAATCGGCTAAGCATGGGTTGAGTTGAATTTTGTGAATTTTGTGTATTTGTGAAATAAGGAATAAATTGAATAAATGTGAAAGTTTAGAGGCTAATGTGTAAAAAATGCCCAAATACGTGTTTAAGGATTAAATTGAATGAGTATGTGATTAAATGAGTTAATTTTGAATACATATAGATCAAGAAAATAGGAATTTAGAATTAGATCGGGGGAAAGGTAAGATTATCGAGTAATTGACTCATTTCGCCGTTTTCAAACTTGAGGTAAGTTCGTATGTGGTAATTTCATTACAAATGTATGTTAAATGCTTTGATATTGCATAAATTGTGATTATGAGATTACGGATAATGTTTGAATTATGAAAATGACTTTATAGATGTGTTCAACAATGAAATCGACAAGTGAAACTTCCTGTTTGAACCTTAGGAATAGTTGAGGATGCTAGTGACATGTCATTAGGTTATTGTGTTGGCTTCAGGCCATGATATCGACACTTTGTGTGCTAGTGATACCTTGACTTGGCTACGGGCCATGGTATAGGTATTTTGGAGAGATGTTACCTTGATTTGGCTACGGGCCATGGTATAGGTACTTATCGATTGAGCTTTTTGAGTATCCAACTTCTATTCTAAATGGTTCAACGGGTAAACGAATGGGGTGATTCAGAAAGAGGTTAGTACGAGATGATATAGGTACGTACAGAACCTATTCGAATATTAAATAGAGAAAGTTCAATGAGATGGTATTTGATCATGTTTTGAGACATGAGAAAGGCTTGTAGAGGATGTGTATATGAATTTGTCATGTATATTTGATTGGAAATACATTTAATTGATGAACTGAGTTATTCACTTACGAGCTTACTAAGCTATAAAGCTTACTTTGTGTTATTTTCCTATGTTTTATAGAGAATTAAGACTAGCTCGGATCCGGGAGTCGTCAGGAATATCATCACACTATCAAATGTCTAATTGGTACTTTTGAGTTGTGTATATATGGTATATGGCATGTATAGGCTAGTTGTAATACTTTGGTTGTGAATATAGCCATAATTTTTGGCTTGTAAATGTATATGTTTTGTTTTGTATATATAGTGTAACGCCCCGAATTTGGGCCTAGTAGAATTGGGCCTATTGGGCCTTAGGCATAGGAGCGTTTAAAATTTTTGAGAACAAGAGAACGATACTAACCAAGTTGTAACGCCCCAAAAATCCCGAAGCTCTAAATTTCCGTGCACTGAGGTTGGTATGTAGGGGTAGCACTTAGAAGATTAATTTTAAGGTATTATCGGGATTATTTGAAGCCTTAGAGATAGGGAAGACACAAATGGGCTTGTGGTCCAATGGCAAGTGGCGTCACTTGGGGACGTATAAGGTGGCATGTTGTCAGCTGAAGAGGTCCAAGGTTCGAGCATTAGGAGAGGTATTTTTGGAGTGTTTTATTTTACATAGGTGGACGGCCAGAGTTGTGTTGAATATGAACTCTTGCATTGGAGTGTTTGTGTAACATCCCCAAACCCAGCCCACAAGTCCTGACCGGATCTGGTTATGTCACTACGGAAACCGTTTGCAAAATCTTTGACTTTAGAATAAAACTTGAAAATTTTATTAACTTTTGGAAACCATGTCTTTTCTTTTAAATTTATAAATAAAGCTTTGTTATTAAAAATAATTCATATTAAAACTTTAGTATAAAAATATATAAATACTTTGATTAAATAGGTTGCTAAAATTAAAATCATCTTCACATAATAATTTCTTTTAAGTAAACCATAATATCAAGTAATATCAAAAATAGTGATAACAAAAATAATAATATTAAGGCCCTTATTACAAAAATAATTAATCCAAGTGCTCGATAATAAAATGCATAAAGAGAAGATTAAAAACGTCCTCTGCATGGGCCACCTTGCAACCATTCCAACCCGGTCCGATCATCCTGTCACCTGCGATGTTGCATAAATAATTGGGTGAGTCATACAGACTCAGTGTGTAATTAAACCACTGACATCCACCCACATGTTACCCACAAATCAACCCAAACATCAAATGCAACATGTAAATAATATCAGATGTTACCACGTTCTGGGCTTGGCCCACATTCAATCACATTCCAACACTGGGCTAGGCCCTTTTCTCATTAATCCACTGATCACTGGGCTTGGCCCATTTCCACGTATGTTCCCAAAACATACCAATCCACATGCCATACTGGGCTTGGCCCATTTTCATACCATTTTATAAACGGGATAATGCAACATGAAACCCAACCCAAGCCTAAGGTCCATCCGCTACACACCCCCTTATCCAGCCTACCACACACCAGGGGACTATCGAGTCACCCTCTCCTTTTTCCTCCAAAAAGGCAACCAATGCCATCCACGATGTAGCACGTAGCTAACATCAAACCATGATGGGGCACACAGCAACCCATCAAGCCACGATATGGCATAGAGCCGATATCAATTAAGGTAACCACGCGAACTAAATCGCAAAGATCCACAACGCGACCTCAGTCAGCGCCAATCCACGATGTACCACAAAGCTGACATCAACCACGTACACGAAGTACACCCGTACCTTCTTTCATAACCCACCCATGCACATGTAATGTAATATAATGCTGAGATGATGCATGTGCATGATATTCACAAATGTAGGCATACTCACATATTTAAAACCAATTATCACATATTAACAAATTTACTACTTACCTGGTCATCACCATACCCCCTTTAAGGGTATCTTTTTCACATTTACTGCACTTGTTAGCAAACATATAAAACAGGCAAATATTACGCAAATCCCGGAAACAATGGCTAACTACACACCTTATAACCTGAAGCTCTAAACCCTCGATCCCGACGCTATCACTTAGCGAGACTACAGCTATCTGCCTATAGCTTTCCCCCCCTGCTGGCCCACACCCCGGTGGCCAATCCCGAACAGCTGAAACCGACCTCTTCTTAAACTTTGAAATGGGAGCTTTCCCTTTTCCCTCTTGACTGGCACTCGCATCCATCGACGATACTTAATCAGAACCACACGATTCATCATAGCAATCATAATCTACAAATATCGAATCTAGGTCACTTATTAACATCCTTACCAGAAAGTAAACTTGAATCCCAAAAGCGCACTAGCCCTTGAACTGCCGGAATCCCTGAAAAACAACATTAGTTTCGGCCTAACTTGAAGACATAGGAATATGTGGCCCTTAGCCGAATACTTACCACCACCTTACCTTGATGAGTCTAACCTTGAGAGAATCCCTTTTTAACCTCCATGGTTTTGACTATAAACAAACGAAAACACACTATTATGGCACCAGAAGACATTCGGCCATTTCAAAAACTAAGGCCAACCATTCGGTTTTGGCCACCAACCAAATCATTAGAATACTTACCTACAATCTTTAGATGTCGACAACACCCCACTTCACCGGTTCGGCTTCAAGCTTGATAAAATAGAAGAGAGGAGGAGGGCTAAAGGTTTCGGCTATCAAGGGATTAAAAAAAACAAAAGAAATATTTGACTAAAAAAAACCAAAGGAGGAATCGGCAAGGTTTAATGGTGTTTGGGAGGATTTCAATTTCAAAGCACAAAAAGAAATAAAGATTACTTGGAGGTTCAGTCAACTAAAAAAAAAATATAAAAAGGAATTCAAGATTTAGAAGAGTGAACTAAAATTTGGAAAAAGGAGAGCACACCACCCTTAAATAATATTCGGCTACCCCCCACCTGAAGAACCCAAGATTCGGCCATCACCTATGGCCAGTAATTCAAATTAATTTGCATTAAACAACTCCTTTATTATCTCATCTTCATCCATTCAAAAGCAATTTGAATGGTTCCACTATTATCCCACTTATTAAAATAAAAATAGTGATTATCCTACACTAAAACAAATACTAGATAAAATAAAATACTATCCTCACCTACCTAGAACCCCATGTGCCGTCCACACCTTACCAACCTGCTGCCAAAAAGAACAAAATAAAACTTCAATGCGCCGCCCACTTTCACGCCAATCAGCAGCAAAAAGAAGAAAAAATAATCCCACCTGCAGCCTTCCAGATTCGAACATAGGGACTGGGAAAAAACTAAAGACCAAGTAGCGCCTGTGCCACTCGACCACAAAGACTTTCATGCCATAAAGCCACACCATTTAATTTTTAAACCCTTCCTACGCCAGCCCATAACCGCATATAAAAATAAAACACCCAAAATGCTGCTGCAGCCCCTCGAACCAGCGCCCACGCACACTTCCAGCTCCTAAGTGACGCATGGGCACCACTTTGCCAAGGTGCTGCTTGCGTCAAGAACACGCCCCAGCTCTTTTTAAGGCTTCCCTCCCTGCAACGCCAGAATCCAAAAATATTAGAACCACTTTTGTTGCCGCTCTGACTCGAACCCAGGCCCTCAATGGCGCTACTTCCAGCCCCTTAAGCAGCGCATGGAGCCACTTTGCCAATGCCTTTCTTGTGTCTTAAACTCCATAAAATTATTTTAAGGCCTTCCTGCCCAGTTCCCCTTTTTTACACCTAAATCCAAAATTCTCCAAAGCCTTCCCCTTTCATCCGAGCATTCTTAAAACCTCTAAAACACCTCCAAACACACCCAAAAACCTACCAACACCTAAATTACACACAACCTGCATAGCCCCTAAACCAGGGTGTTACAATTCTACCCTCCTTAAAATAATTTCGTCCTCAAAATTACTTATTACTGAACAATCATAACTCCCTATTCTACGCCTCTGCTGCACACTCTGATCTTAGTAAAGCTGTCATTCCACCTCTACCGCGTCCCCTAGAATTCATCTCTATCGTCGCAATTTTATCTGATTTAAGAAATTTTATGCATTTAGAAATTTTGTTCCACTATTTAACCACGAGCAAATTTTATGAAGGAAGGGTATTTAGAAGTAATTCCTTCGATCACGCAAAAGTTCAGTTCAAGTTTACTACTCTAGTTCAAGAATCACATTCACACACACATTCATTCATCAACAAAAACACATTCCTTCCTCAGTAAAGGCAGATTCAGTGGTATCCACCGCACACATTCACTATTCGGAACTTTCCGCCCGTTTCTACCCCAAGGGTATTTCCGTCATTTTCCTACAGGGGTATTTCAGTAATAAATCAAAGCGATTCCGAAAACTTTAATAAGTCAGGATCTTTTTAAAATTCCCAAAACTGAAGAGTATTTTCGAAAATTTTGCAAATTGAAGGTATAACAGGATTTTGAAAACTAGGGGTATTTTGGTAATTTGGTCAATTAGGGTAATTTTGTAAATTTTCCCAATTCAAGGTTATTATTTTGAAATACAGAAAATTGGGTACTTTTGCAAAGTAAGAAAATTTTATTAAACTTGGGGTTAAACCGGAAATTTTGAAAGTCAGGGGCATTTTAGAAATTTTCAACACAGGAGTATTTTCGTAAACTTTCAAAGTCAGGGTATTATTTTGGAATACATAATTTTGGATACTTTTATAAAGTATGAGGATTTTATTGAAATCAAGGTAACACGATAATCTTAGAAATCAAGGGCATTTTCGTAATTTTGCCACTAGGGGCATTTTGGAAATTTTGGTAAGTCAAAAATATTTTGAAAATTCTTTTTTTTTCCCAAAAATAAATTTTCGTTACTATGAAAAAAAATGCTTTAGTGATTTTAAAACTAGGGTTTCCATAAAACAAGGCTAGTCCCTTTCGGGTTTTATTCAGTGTGTTTAGCCTATGACTGAGTCCTCTTGGTTAGGGTGAACCGAAGTTATGCACCAGGTAGGAATCCCGCAAAGAGGAGGTGAGTCACAAGGACTGCTTAAATACCAAGCTCTTCCGGATCCAATCCTTGACATGCGCACAGGGGTTACCACACCCTAACTCGGCGACTTAGTCGTAGGTTTGTTTTAGTAACCTTAAGTCTTATGCATATATTTGAGTAGACTAGTCCTAGGGTTCAACAGATCCTAGTTCACTAATCTACGAGCCCAACTAAGCCCATATCAGTTCATATAACAAGCTACTTCACAAGTCTAAAGTACTTACCTGGTGGACTCGGGCCGGAGGTACAGGTGCCATGCCAGAATACCTGAAAATATTTCATAAAAACCCATATTCTTGAAAAGCCCATTTTGAAAATATTTTTGAGCCCAAACCCTCAAAGCCGAGTTTTGAACCGGGCTCTGATACCAAACTGTAACATCCCCAAACCCGGCCCACAAGTCCTGACCGGATCTGGTTATGTCACTGCGGAAACCGTTTGCAAAATCTTTGACTTTAGAATAAAACTTGAAAATTTTATTAACTTTTGGAAACCATGTCTTTTCTTTTAAATTTATAAATAAAGCTTTGTTATTAAAAATAATCCATGTTAAAACTTTAGTATAAAAATATATAAATACTTTGATTAAATAGGTTGCTAAAATTAAAATCATCTTCACATAATAATTTCTTTTAAGTAAACCATAATATCAAGTAATATCAAAAATAGTGATAACAAAAATAATAATATTAAGGCCCTTATTACAAAAATAATTAATCCAAGTGCTCGATAATAAAATGCATAAAGAGAAGATTAAAAACGTCCTCTGCATGGGCCACCTTGCAACCACTCCAACCCTGTCCGATCATCCTGTCACCTGCGATGTTGGATAAATAATTGGGTGAGTCATACAGACTCAGTGTGTAATTAAACCACTGACATCCACCCACATGTTACCCACAAATCAACCCAAACATCAAATGCAACATGTAAATAATATCGGATGTTATGCGTTCGGCTTTGGCCACATTCAATCACATTCCAACACTGGGCTAGGCCCTTTTCTCATCAATCCACTGATCACTGGGCTTGGCCCATTTTCATACCATTTTATAAACGGGATAATGCAACACGAAACCCAACCCAAGCCTAAGGTCCATCCGCTACACACCCCCTTATCCAGCCTACCACACACCAGGGGACTATCGAGTCACCCTCTCCTTTGTCCTCTAAAAAAGGCAACCAATGCCATCCACGATGTAGCACGTAGCTAACATCAAACCACGATGGGGCACACAGCAACCCATCAAGCCACGATATGGCATAGAGCCGATATCAATTAAGGTAACCACGCGAACTAAATCGCAAAGATCCACAACGCGACCTCAGTCAGCGCCAATCCACGATGTAGCACAAAGCTGACATCAACCACGTACTCGAAGTACACCCGTACCTTCTTTCATAACCCACCCATGCACATGTAATGTAATATAATGCTGAGATGATGCATGTGCATGATATTCACAAATGTAGGCATACTCACATATTTAAAACCAATTATCACATATTAACAAATTTACTACTTACCTGGTCATCACCATACCCCCTTCAAGGGTATCATTTTCACATTTACTGCACTTGTTAGCAAACATATAAAACAGGCAAATATTACGCAAATCCCGGAAACAATGGCTAACTACACACCTTATAACCTGAAGCTCTAAACCCTCGATCCCGACGCTATCACTTAGCAAGACTACAGCTATCTGCCTATAGCTTTCCCCCGCTGCTGGCCCACACCCCGATGGCCAATCCCGAACAGCTGAAACCGACCTCTTCTTAAACTTTGAGATGGGAGCTTTCCCTTTTCCCTCTTGGTCGCACTTTCGCATCCATCGACGATACTTAATCAGAACCACATGATTCATCATAGCAATCATAATCTACAAATATCGAATCTAGGTCACTTATTAACATCCTTACCGAAAGTAAACTTGAATCCCGAAAACTGCACTAGCCCTTGAACTGCCGGAATCCCTGAAAAACAACATTAGTTTCGGCCTAACTTGAAGACATAGGAATATGTGGCCCTTAGCCGAATACTTACCACCACCTTACCTTGATGAGTCTAACCTTGAGAGAATCCCTTTTTAACCTCCTTAGTTTTGACTATAAACAAACGAAAACACACTATTATGGCACCAGAAGACATTCGGCCATTTCAAAAACTAAGGCCAACCATTCGGTTTTGGCCACCAACCAAATCACTAGAATACTTACCTACAATCTTTAGATGTCGACAGCACCCCACTTCACCGGTTCGGCTTCAAGCTTGATAAAATAGAAGAGAGGAGGAGGGCTAAAGGTTTCGGCTATCAAGGGATTAAAAAAAACAAAAGAAATATTTGACTAAAAAAAACCAAAGGAGGAATCGGCAAGGTTTAATGGTGTTTGGGAGGATTTCAATTTCAAAGCACAAAAAGAAATAAAGATTACTTGGAGGTTCGGTCAACTAAAAAAAAATATAAAAAGGAATTCAAGATTTAGAAGAGTGAACTAAAATTTGGAAAAAGGAGAGCACACCACCCTTAAATAATATTCGGCTACCCCCCACCTGAAGAACCCAAGATTCGGCCATCACCTATGGCCAGTAATTCAAATTAATTTGAATTAAACAACTCCTTTATTATCTCATCTTCATCCATTCAAAAGCAATTTGAATGGTTCCACTATTATCCCACTTATTAAAATAAAAATAGTGATTATCCTACACTAAAACAAATACTAGATAAAATAAAATACTATCCTCACCTACCTAGAACCCCATGTGCCGTCCACACCTTACCAACCTCTTTGCGCAAAAAGAACAAAATAAAACTTCAATGCGCCGCCCACTTTCACGCCAATCAGCAGCAAAAAGAAGAAAAAAATAATCCCACCTGCAGCCTTCCAGATTCGAACATAGGACTGGGGAAACCAAAGTGACCAAGTAGCGCCTGTGCCACTCGACCACAAAGACTTTCATGCCATAAAGCCGCACCATTTAATTTTTAAACCCTTCCTACGCCAGCCCATAACTGCATATAAAAATAAAACGCCCAAAATGCTGCTGCAGCCCCTCGAACCAGCGCCTACGCACAACTCCAGCTCCTAAGTGACGCACGGGCACCACTTTGCCAAGGTGCTGCTTGCGTCAAGAACACGCCCCAGCTCTTTTTAAGGCTTCCCTCCCTGCAACGCCAGAATCCAAAAATATTAAAACCACTTTTGTTGCCGCTTGGACTCGAACCCAGGCCCTCAATGGCGCTACTTCCAGCCCCTTAAGCAGCGCATGGAGCCACTTTGCCAATGCCCTTCTTGTGTCTTAAACTCCATAAAATTATTTTAAGGCCTTCCTGCCCAGTTCCCCTTTTTTACACCTAAATCCAAAATTTTCCAAAGCCTTCCCCTTTCATCCGAGCATTCTTAAAACCTCTAAAACACCTCCAAACACACCCAAAAACCTACCAACACCTAAATTACACACAACCTGCATAGCCCCTAAACCAGGGTGTTACAGTTTGAGTGGTAAGGGGAACTGATAATGGAGGAAAATTCGTATAAGGCTAAGGTGTTATCAGGAGAAAAGTTAGGAGATGAGGAGAGGGAGGAATTGGTGCCGAATGGGATTGTGGGGAAAGGAGTATTCGGCTGGTGGCTAAAAGAGGAGAAGGCCGAATGTCTTTGGAGGGTTCTTTGAGTTTCAATAGTTTTTTTCTTGCTTCTCAATCGGTTTCTTTTGTGCCAAATCACCATAATCTCTTTGTGCCGAATTCTTGTGAAGGGCTCTTTCGATTTTCAATACTTTTCTCTTCTCTCCCATTCTATTTTTCCATAGCCGAATTCTCTCATTGCCAAGTTACAACCATCTTTTCCTTGCTAATAGTGCCGAATCTTTATGGTTGTTCCTCCATCACAAACTGATTGTTGCCCACTCTCAATCAAGTGTTAAAAGCCGGATCTATTTAATAGCTGTCTAGGCCGCTGGATAAAAAAAAAATGGTAATTACTCGGTTGCCCTCTTTTGTACATTTTGTTAAAAGCCGAAGGGCTATCTAACTTCTCATTGTTGTTAATCATGTATTAACAAGGGTAAGGTTCAGAGATCGCAACTGTGGTAAGGATCATTAGCAAAGTGTAAGTGTACTCAACTCGATTATGGTTTAAGTGAGTGGCCGAATGTTTATGATCTATAGGGGGTGACTTGTGTGGATCATGAGTCACTCGAATTATTGATGGTGTATGTGTGAGTGCAAATCTAGGGGATAGTCCTGATTAGTAGCTAAGGAAGGGCTATTAGAACCCGGTGGCACACAGTAAGGTTACGGTAAAGCTTCAGCTTTTGGTAAATGTTTTGATTAAGTGATTGATTGAAGGTTGGTTGGTTGTAGGTTCGAGGCTAAGAATAGTATAGCACATCGCAGTGACCAGGTGTGTACAAACACTACACACACACGATATCGGCAATGCCGAAAAGCCGGAAAGTCGAAAGTGGCTAAATAGGCTCGGTGGGCCCTAAGGCTAAGTTTGATGAAATTGTTTGGTTGGTTATACGAATTGAGTTAGTCATGCATGTTATATGATCTGGAATTGATTTGGGCCTAATAGGCCATATGGATGAGATTTGGGCCTAATGGGCCGTAAGGATGTGATTTGTGCTTGATGGGCTTTATGGGGACGTAACCAAGTATGCTAGGGTTTAATGGACTTTAGGCCTAGTTCTGAATAGCTCTTAAATCGCATAAGACTTAATCTAATAATTAAACATGCCCGTGGACAAGTCGCAAGGTTAGAGTGTGGCAACGGACATATGCAAGTCTAGGATTGGATCTAGAGAGAGCTTGGAACTTAAGCGGTCCTAGTGGCCCACATCCTCTTCTCTGGAATCCTACCTGATGCGTAGTGTCCCTTCACTTTAGCCGCAAGGACTTGTTAATGGGCCAAAGTTCATAACTAAAACAAAAGAGGGACCAAAATACCCCTGATTTGAAAATTACCAAAATACCCTTAGTTTGAAAATTACCAAAATACTCATAGTTTGAAAATTACCAAAATACCATTAGTTTTCCAAAATTACTAAAATACCCCTGATCTGTAAAATTACTAGAATGCCCTTGATCTGTAAAATTACTAGAATGCCCTTGATCTGTAAAATTACTAGAATACCCTTGATTTGTAAAATCTCCAAAATATCCCTGTTTTGCAAAATTACCTAAATACCCCTGTAGGGTAGAATTACGAAAATACCCCTAGGTAATGAAATGACTAAAATACCCCTAAGTGCTTAATGTGTGAAATTGTGTATGTTGCATTTGGGTGGGTTTTAATGATACGGAGGAAGATTTGAGGATCGCATAGTCGCTTGATGACCGTGGATCCACCGGTGGCTTTAAGCCCATTATAGCAGCTTTGCTGCAACGTTGAGTAGTGCCGCTATTGGTTGATCGTTTATTTTTTAGAGTTTTAAATTTATAAATGAGAATAATCAAACCTGAAAACTAACTCTGACAACGACTTAAGGCAAGTGCATCTATCGAACAGTAGTATAGCTTAGGCAAGACCGGATTGTCGAACCCAAAAGAACTAAAAGTACTAATACTAACTTTCTTTTTATTATCTAACCTAAAATAAGTGAAGTTTGTTGTTTAATCTAAATTTAACTAACTAATAAGCTAAAGACGCAAAGACAAAAAGAATGAATTGGGAAAATACTGTTGGAAAAACTCAATTGATTACAACGATACCCTTAGAAAGAATCCATCTAGACTTCACCTATTATCTAACACTGAACCAGACGATGTATTCACTTGACTTGATTCGTAAGATTCCCTAATTTATATTAAACCCTCTCTCGAGGCTAATAACATCTAACCCTGGGTTGATTAATTGAAATCTATTTCTAATTAAAACCCCTAGAATCGCATTAACTCGATCTATGGACTCCCATATTAGGTTTCACCTTAATCCGGCAAAATCTCGTCACCCTATCTTTAGGTGTGCGATCAACTCCGCTTAATTATGCTAGATCTACTCTTAGGCAGGGACTTTTGCTCATCCACATAAGCACATCCTACTTGAATCAATATCCTGGAAATATCAACACATGAATTAAGAACACATAATTAAGAACAAGTCAAATATTTATCATATAGTTTAGAAAACAATAACAAGATTCATCTTAGGTTTCATCTCCTTCAGGTATCTGAAGGGTTTAGTTCATAACTATAAAGGAAAACATCTTAGAAGAAAAGATAAAACAAAACATAAGAAATCCCTAAAACCCCCTGAAGGAATTGAAGGAGAGATCTTTCGTCTTGAGTAGAATTCCGGCTTCTTAAGATGGACCAACTGGCTATCTTCGAGTGTTTCCCACAAATCTGACCTTTTCAGCTCGGCTCCTTGGCCTAGCTAACCGTCCCAAAAAAAGCCCTGGCCGAAGGCTTCTGTCGAACTCTCCTCTTAAGTAGCCTCCTAGGGTGTTTATATAAGCTTTGAGATACCTTACTTGGCCCTTAAGTATCCTAATTCGAGTAGAATTCCTCCTAGGGTGTTTGAATAGGGTTTGCAATTTGTTTCTTTGCCTCCAAGTATCCTATTCCGAGTAAAACTCCTCTTGGTCGCGGCAGGGACATGCCCATAGCACACGCCCGTGTAAGTCGTGGCCAGGCCGTGTTCGAGACTGTTGAGTAGGGCACGACCGTGTGGATTGGGCCCAGGCCGTGTGGATTTCGTGATATGGCTCATTTACTCTATTTTGGGCCCATTTTACGTTCTTTTCATCCTTGGGTGCTCTCCTGAGTATAAGACATGAAAAGAAAGGATTAAGAGCACCAAATTACATAAATTGAGGCTTAAATCATCCAAAAGCATGCTAAATGTGGGCTTAAAATATGTTACTTTTACGGTTTATCACATACCCCCACACTTAAGCTTTTGCTTGTCTTCAAGCAAAATTCTCAACTTACAATTAAAACGAACTTTCCATAATTCAATATTCCTATCGACAATGTCTCATCATAATTCATAGATAATTTATACATGGATAATTTAATTCAAAGAGTCCTAAAGATTCAAACAATATAAGTCATACATTTGTATCACGAAAACATAGGTGTCTCCCCTTATCTAAATAATTACCTTTAATTCAAAACTGACAAGGATTGACATCCTCACAAAAGATTCACTCAAATCACTCGAAGTGTTTAAGGTTCAGGAAAAGAGCACTCATAAGTCGAACCTGAAAAGTTAATCCCATAGGCTTGCCTAAAAATCAAATCTCCACCACTGTAAAATGAGATGATAAACAGATCAAAAGGTCTTTAACAAGGTTGTAACTGGGCTAAGGTTAAAGGTGTGGATAAAGGCTGAATTAGAAGGTTAGAATAGAGATTGAATTGACAAGTTACCTATCTAGAAATACTGAGACAATAATAAATAATTACATCAACTTAAAAGTAATAACCCTAATACTACGAGCTTTTCTTTTGATAAATAGACTTTAACTGTATAAGCTCACTTTTCATAATACTAATACTGAATATACTTCGATTTTTTTAAGAACAAATCAAATAATGAATTTTTTACTGAAATAAAATAATTAGGCAACCAATCAAATCAAATCTCGACATAAGGGTAGTCAAAAGGAATGGTGATAACAAATACAAAGGGTTTTGGGTTAATATCAGTAGGTAAGTTTATAAAAAGGGTTGTTAGGATTAAACGGGGTTCACTAGGGATTAATTTATGGAGATAGGCTATTTAGTGGAGTGAGTGGGTTAAAACCTAGGTGCCTTTGTCATCTCGGTATATCAAATCAAAGGTGTGGTCTCAACATGTATAATCGAGGCAAGTTCTAGAATAACAGTTCAATGTTGACACACTCATAAAAAAGGTGAGCATGAAAAAGAATATATGCTCTATAGGGCTCAAAATCTCACAAAAATTATGGGTGTTTTGACATCAACCTCGTAAATTTCAAATTTCAAGGTAATATTCAAATTTAGGTTAACAACCTAATTTTTTTTTTTAAATTCTTGAAAAATAGACTTATCAAGCTTGATTCTCTAGTATTCTTCAAATTTAAATCATCAATGCACAATTATCAATGACTTACTCTAAAACATATCAACAAGAATCATAAATCAAAGAAAATTTCATTCAAATCGTAATATGAGAAACTTACTTTAAGATCAAGGCATAATTCAGGGATTTTCAGATAATACTATAATTAACCCCCCCACACTTAAGATGTACATTGTCTTCAATGTACAAAGATAAATAATAGCAATATTATCATAAAATCATAAGATGGGGAGAGAAGTAAAACTTCCTGAATTTTGGATGAAGTCATTGAAAAGAAACCGAATAGGATTGGAGGTGAACGTGGGGAAGCGTCTCGAACCGTTTGAAATTGAATCCTTAAAGTAGCCGGTCGAATTTTATTGTGTCCTAAGCTAAATCTAAATGGTACGAAAAATAAGAAGAAAATAATAAAGAAAATAAAAATAAAAGTAAATAATGGAAAATGAAAGAAGAAAAACAACTGGAAAAGAGGAACGAAGAAGGGGGTTAAATAGAAATTATGGATCTGATGGTTGCCCCCACCCTTGTACCTTCCTGTGGTGGCCACACGGCCACGGCCTTGGCCGTGTGCAAGGCCGTGTGGCCTGGAATTCTGCACTTTGGTTAGTTTATGGTTAGGTGCTAAAAGGAAAAATGAAAGTAAAAAATTAAAAATGTAAAAATTAATGGGGTTAGTACTCGGGTTGCCTCCCGAGAAGCGCTCGTTTATAGTTTTAAGCTAGACTTTACCTTCTCATTTGAAAGGTCATGGTGGTTTGAGGAGGTGAAAATCCTTTCTCATGCGATCAATTCGGTTATTGAAATAAAGTTTAAGTCGAGTAGTGTTTACCTTAAAGGTGCTGATTTGAGGACTAGTTACCTCGACTGTTCCATCTGGGAAGACTTTGAGTACCTGATTTCCTATTTTAAGCTGGGTTGTCCTGTCATTAAGTTTATCGTAGAGTTGCCTCATTTTTTTTCTTCGTATGTTTTTAGTCTCTCCTTGAAGTGTGTCTTCCATTTGTTTAGTTCATCGATCCAAAGCCTTTGTTCCTCATGAATTTCTTCTTTGTCGACACGAGGTCTAGGATCTGGCATCTGCGCTAGAAATGACAAGTTAATATGAAATTTCTTTGGAAGTTTAGGAGACTTACCGAATCGTTCCTCTGTGTGGTCTTTCTTTGTCGTATTAGGGTATGGCACACGAGCTTGGTACTCTGTAATTACCGGGTTTGGTAAATCCTGGCTTACCTCAACCTTACCTTCACTTACCATAGGTTGTTGCCTAGGGTCAGATTTTACTAACCTTTCACTGACATGAGCTGTTACGGCTTGAATTTGCTCTTTTGGGTTAGTTTTAGTGTTGCTTGGTAAGCTTGCTTGTGGTTGTTCTAAGATCAGCTTAGCAGGCTAACCTAACTGATCATAGATCCCTTGAATCGATGCTTCTTATTTTGTTTCTATATTTTGGTAGCGTGTTTCTATGTTTGCTTTGAATTTTGCCAGCATCTCTTCAAGGTTCGACTTATCTTCCTGTTGGTGAGGTGGTTGTTGAAAATCTGGATTTTCTGTGGCTACTATGAATTTTGCCAGCATGTCCTCAAGACTTGACTCCTTTTCCTGTTGGTGAGGTGGTTGTTGAAAATTTGGAGGAAGTTCCTGTCTTTGGCTACTTTGATCATCCCACGAGAAATTGGGATGGTAACTCCAACCTGCATTATAAGTGTCATTATAAAATTTATTTTGAGGTCTAGAAAAGTTACCCATATAGTGGACTTGTTCGTTCTCCATGCCATATCCGTAGGGTGGGTACTCAGGATTCGCCACGCCTCCTGGATTCGAGTCATATTGCATTACTGGGTATACCTGCGAGAGACTACACAAACCATCAATCTTTTTATTCATCATTCCTAGCTGGTTAGATAACCTGGTGAACACGTCGAGGTTGAAGGCACTGGCTGCTTTAGTAGGAATTGTTCTCATGACTTGCCACTGATAATTATTCAATGCCATCTTCTCTATAAACTAAAATTATCTGCCAAAAGCAAATAGAGGAAACATTAGCAAAGTAAAAATAAAAATAAAAATAAAATAATAATGAAAATAAATTACAATAAAAAAATGGCTAAAGTAATAAAAATTAAGCGTTCTTAATATTTTAGTTCCCCGGCAACGGCGTCAAAAACTTGATCGTTTACTTTTCAGAGTTTTAAATTTATAAATGAGAATGATCGAACCTGGAAACTAACTCTGACAACGACTTAATGCAAGTGTACCTATCGAATAGTAGTATAGCTTAGGCAAGACCGGATTGTCGAACCCAAAGGAGCTAAAAGTACTAATACTAACTTTCTTTTTATTATCTAACCTAAAATAAGTGAAGTTTGTTGTTTAATCTAAATTTAACTAACTACTAAGCTAAAGATGCAAAGACAAAAAGAATGAATTGGGGAAATACTGTTGGAAAAACTCAGTTGATTAAGACGATCCCCTTAGAAAGAATCCACCTAGACTTCACTTGTTATCTAACACTGAACCAGACGATGTATTCACTTGACTTGACCTGTAAGATTCCTTAATTTATATTAAACCCTCTCTCAAGGCGAATAATGTCTAACCCTAGGTTGATTAATTGAAATCTCTTTCTAATTAAAACCCCTAGAATCGTATATACTCGATCTATGACTCCCATATTAGGTTTCACCCTAATCCGGCAAAATCTCGTCACCCTATCTCTAGGCGTGCGATCAACTCCGCTTAATTATGCTAAATCTATTCTTAGGCAGGGACTTTTGCTCATCCACCTAAGCACATCCTACTTGAATCAATATCCCGAAAATATCAACACAAGAATTAAGAACACATAATTAAGAACAAGTCAAATATTTATCATATAGTTCAGAAAACAATAACAAGATTCATCTTAGGTTTCATCTCCTTCAGGTATCTGAAGGGTTTAGTTCATAACTATAAAGGAAAACATCTCAGAAGAAAAGATAAAACAAAACATAAGAAATCCCTAAAACCCCCTAAAGAAATTGAAGGAGAGATCCTCCGTCTTGAGTAGAATTCTGGCTTCTTGAGATGGATCAACTGGCTATCTTCGAGTGTTTCCCATAAATCTGACCTTTTCGGCTCGGCTCCTTGGCCTAGCTAAACGCCCCAAAAAAAGCCTTGGCTGAAGGCTTCTGCCGAACTCTCCTCTTAAGTTGCCCCCTAGGGTGTTTATATAAGCTTTGAGATACCTTACTTGGCCTCTAAGTATCCCAATTCGAGTAGAATTCCTCCTAAGGTGTTTGAATAGGCTTTGGAATGTGTTTCTTTGCCTCCAAGTATCCTATTCTGAGTAAAACTCCTCTTGGCCGCGGCAGGGACACGCCCATGGCACACGCTCGTGTAAGTCGTGGCTAGGCCGTGTTTGAGACTGTTGATGGGGCACGACCGTGTGGATTGGGCCCAGGCTGTGTGGATTTCGTGATATGGCCCATTTACTCCGTTTTGGGCCCATTTTAAGTTCTTTTCATCCTTAGGTGCTTTCCTGAGTATAAGACATGAAAAGAAAGGATTAAGAGCACCAAATTACATAAATTGAGGCTTAAATCATCCAAAAGCATGCTAAATATGGGCTTAAAATATGTTACTTTTACGGTTTATCATTGGTGCTACCTTTGGAGTGTAGGGATGGGTGGGTTGATATTTATATCCCCACAGGAGTGTAGGGTTAGAAGGGAAATGGAGTGCAGGGTTGGATTTGGGATAGGTGCATTGCATTCATGTGATACTGATGTGATGTGAGGTCATTGTGGGCTAAGGCCCAAGACCACCGAATTTGATAGGGCTTAGGCCCAATGTGATATTTTCATGTTGATTGGTTACCAAGGGTCGTACACATTGAGTTTTGAAACTCACACCCTTTTATTAAATGTTTCAAGTGACCCTCAGTAGACGGCTCGACATGGGAGATGACTCGGAGATAGCCACACCACAAGATGCTTAGGAGTTTTGTTTATTTGTTTCAAAGGACAAGATTTTAATTACTTTATTTTTCGCTGGTTGTAATAAGGCCTTGTACTCTGATTTGACTTTAGATTTTGTGTTTTGTTATCATTGTTCAACTGTTTACTTAATTGTTAAAATTAAATAATTTTTCTTAAACATGGTTTTCGAAATACCTAAAAATATGGGCTTTTATCATTACTTAACAAGATTCAAGGATTTTGGGCTTTTAGGCCTTAAATTTTAACTTAGCAAAATCGTTTTGAAGTATGCCTTTGATGTGACATTCCCGGATTCGGCCATAACGTCTGGCCGGGTCTGGGGGTGTTACATATAGCCATGAGTGATGGCTTATTTTAGTATGTTTTGGTATAAATGTGGTTATGGTTTCATAATTGCTCAAATGGTTATATTTTGAGTTTGGTAAATGATTTACATGGTATGATTGAAACTGATAATTTGAAAAGTTATGTGCTTGTGAATTGATGCTTAATGATATAAGTGTTGAATAGGTAATTGGCATTGATTTGGTATTGAATTTGGTTGAAATGAATATGGTATGAATTGTGCATTTGGTTGATGATTTTGGATGCTTATTGTATGATGAAATTGTACCATTTTGGTTGTTTAGGTGAGCATGAAAAATGGTGGCAAATTGGCCTTGCAAATGGCCTATTTTTGTCCACACGGGCGTGTGTCTTAGCCGTGTGCGACACACGGTTATGCTACACAGCCGTGTGTCCCCTGGTGTTAATATTAAAATAAAGTCAAAATACTCCACACGACCTCACACACGAGCGTGTGATCGGCCATGTGGCACAAGTCAATATACCCCCTAAATGGCACACGGCCTAGCACACGGGTGTGTGACTTGACCGTGTTGCATAAGTCAGTAACCTTACAGGATTGGCACGGCCTAGCACACGGCTTGGTACACAGACGTGTGTCGCCATTTCAAAGGGCACACGGGCTAGACACACGGGCGTGTGGTCAGCTGTGTGACCTAAGTCAGTATGTATGCCCTGTTTTCACACGACCTGGGGCACGGGAGTGTCTAGAGTCGTGTGAGGAACACGGCCATTTCACACGGGCGTGTGACCCTTGTATGTTTGAAAAATTTCTTAGTTTTCCAAAATTTTTGTATGTTATATGTTTAGTCCCAAACCACTTCTAAAGCATGTTTAAGGCATCGTAGGCCCTTATAAGGGACAATATGATTATGATTGAATGGTGTTTGAGAATGGATGCATAAATGTATGACTTATATATGTTAAATGATATGTATTGGTTGGTAATACCAAGTAACTCTATTCTGACAGTGAATGCGGGTGAGGGGTGTTACATTTATTGGTATTAGAGCTACGGGTTAGTCGATTCTAGGACTAACGTAGCATGTGTTAAAGTATAGCTATACATTCCATATATACTCTACGATAGTGTGATGATTTCTGACAGCTTAAATTGTGTTTTATTATAGTAATGGATCCCAAACGAGTTGTAGCTGATTATGTAGACAGTAATGCGCCTGCTCCTGCTCAAGGGGCAACGCCATCTGACCCTAAACCTATAACGAGTAGCCACAAAGGAGAGGCTAAACAAACCTTTTTCCAGATAATGAGTGAGTGGGTTACGGAGTTCGTTCGAACGAATCCAGCTCCTCAACAACCTCCACCTCCACCTGTTCCTCAACAAATCCCTGTTATTCCTCAAGTTATAGATCCGATACGGATGAACAAGTCGCCAATAGATAAGATTCAGAAATATGGGGTAGAAGAGTTTCGAGCAACTATTGATGATGATACGGAGAGAGCTGAGTTTTGGCTCGAAAATACAATCTGCGTATTCAATGAATTACCTTGTACTCTTGATGAATTATCTTGTACTCCTGATGAATGTATCAAACATTGATATTTGTGGTTCCTAAAGAACGGGTTACGTGGGAGTTTTTCCAATCTGAATTCTGAAAGAAGTACATCAGTCAAAGATTTCTTAATCAGAAGCATAAAGAGTTTCTAGAGTTGAAACAAGACCGGATGATTGTCACTGTGTAACACCCCTAACCCATAAGCATCTCCGGACTTGGGTTAAGAGGCATTACTAATCAATTCTGAGCATTCCATAACATTTTCAACACAAATTCATCCAAACAACATAATTTACAATCATATAGTCCCTTAATGAGGTCTACGAAACCTTAAATACATGTTAGAAAGAGGTTGGGACTAAACCGAACTCATACGAAAATTCTAAGTTACAGAGGTCACACACCCACGTGGGTAGGCCGTGTGCTTCACACGGCCTCAGACACATCCGTGCGTCCAAGCCGTGGCAAAACAGGGCATACATACTGACTTATTCACACAGCCTGAGACACGCCCGTGTGCCTCACCTGTGGTTGACACTAACTTGCACCACACGGCCAGTCACACGCCCGTGTGTCCAGCTCGTGGTCAAAACTGACTTGAATCAAATTACAAATTCAAACGACATGGTCAAGCCACACACCCGTGTGTTCAACCATGTGGGCAATTATAGGCCATTTTCAAGGCCAAATTACCATCCACACTTTGAAATCACCTACAAGCTTCAAATCTCATGCATTTATACCTCAATTGACAACCAAAACATACCAATATATGCACCAAATAATCATCATCAACATCATCTATTACCATACTCAATATCATCTCAAATAAGTCTATCAAAAGTATCAAATGTACATCCCAAAACATATAAAACAAGCATCATGTAATTCATATCATAATTCCTCATTTAATCCATCATTATCAACAACCAATTTAAGCATGAAACACACCATATTCATCACTCACTACTTCATACCACCTTCATCATTTACATAACCTACATATATAAGCTTATATCATTCAACTTCCAAGCCATATAACATGGCAAGGTTCAAACATCCCATAATCACTAGCCTATACATGCCATATACCACATATATATACAACTTTCAAAATACCAAAATAGATGGCCGATAGTGTGATTGAGTCACTGATGATTTTCGGATCCGAACTAGCTTTACTGACGCTGTAAAAAAGAGAAACACATCACACAGTAAGCTTAAGAGCTTAGTAAGTTCGTAATGTAATACATATAACTTAATACTTCAAATCAATAAACAAAATCAACCATCACATAGATTATTTCTCACGAATAGACAAACTCTTCCATAGCCAAATGCTCACATAACTATTCATAACTCCATATATAATTTCAATAACCACAAAGGTTCAATCCATACCTTAGCCAACACATAGTTATTCACCATCCATGCTAATTTATGCTCGATATTACGTTTTGATCAACCTTTGCTATTCATTTGATTTATTCGCACACTTAGTGCCAATTTCGTAGCCGAAACATAATTTTCATCATACACTTAGTTCCTATACTTTAAACCAAACTCATATCAGTATCGCACACACAGTGCCAAATCAATAAGCCGAAGCTTCTATCGTTTCGCACACACAGTGCTAATCATCTCTGTCTCGTTTCTAATTTCGCACACTTAGTGCCTCATTACTCGATTTCATATGTAATACATTTCTATTTCATTACTATACATTCATTCACTTCTCATCACATAGATATAATTTTAATGACTAGTATTATATCTGAACTTACCTCGGACGTCGAAATACCGAGACTTGCCGATCAATCAAGTACTTTATCTTTGCCTAGATCTTGATCCGAATCTCTTCTTTCTTGGTCTATACATATTCAAGTTTAATTCATTCAATCACCAATTCATTTAATTTAGTCCAAACACACATATTTAGGGCATTTTACAAAATAGCCCTCACATTTTCACATTTCGACACTTTAGTCCCTATTTCATAAAATCACAAAATACACATAATTTCATTATACCATGCTTAGGCCGAATTCTCTTTATACTCATACAAGCCCATATATTTCATTTAGTTTACATTTTAGTCCTCCAATTTTTCATTTTCACAATTTAACCCAAATTACTCAATTTATCAAAAATTTAAATACAAACTATGTTAACCCAACACTAAGCTTTCATATTCCACCAACTAACAACACAAAGCTCATATATTCATCAATGGCATATTCAAAATCACCATCAATTTCTAAAATTTAAGCATAGGTTTGATAATATACTAAGCAACGATCACAAAAACGTAAAAATTATCAAAAACCGAGTCAAAAACTTACCTCAATCAAGCTAATCCCTAGCCGAACATTACAAAACTTCAAGCTCTCTTCTTTGGTTCTTATTTTCTGTGGAAGGTGGAGAATAATAGCCACTTTCATGTTTTAATTTGATATATTATAACCTATATTAACATTATTATTGTTTTACCTGTTTAACCTTTACTAAATAATACATAAAACATATACTATAAGGTTAATTTAGTCTATTGCCATCCGCTACCTTAATTAATGGCCAAATTGCAACATAGAGCCTCCATATTAAAAAGACAATAACAATTAGGCACTTTGTAAATCAGCACACAGCTTTTGCATTTTATGCAATTAAGTCTTTTTTCATAATTTGACACACAGACGATAAAATTTTCACACAAAACTTTCACACATGCTCAATAACATATCATAAACACCAAAAATAATATTAAAATATTTTTTTGACCTCATATTGTGGTCTCGAAACCACTGTTTCGACTAGGGTCTAAATCGAGCTGTTACACACTGAGTATGAAAGAGAATTTATATATTTAAGCAAGTATGCTTGAGAGTATGTGTCTACTGAGGAGATTATGTGTAAACAGTTCGATGATGGGTTGAACGAGGATATAAAACTATAATTCGGGATTCTTAAATTGAAAGAATTTGTCGTTCTGGTTGAAAGGGCTTGTAAAGCTGAGGATCTTAGCCAAGAAAGGGGAAAAGCATATTCAGAAGCTAGAGACTCGAGAAAAAGGTTAATGAGTAAGTCGTATCAATCTTCATCGAAGAAATTCAGATATTCGTTTACTCGCCCAAATGTTTCAATTGAATATTTGAACAGAGATCGTAGAAAATAATACTCAGGTTTTAAAGTTCAAGCGACATCAGTAGCAAGTGTTGGCAGTGTGAGAGACAATAAACCCGAATGTCAACAATGTGGAAGACGACATTTCAGGGAATGCTGGAACAAAATAATAAAGCTTGTTATAAATGTGGTTCGTTAGATCACTTCATCCTTGATTGTCCTGAGCTAGATGAGAAAGATAAAATTCAGAATGTGAGACTGAGTAATATGGCTACTAGAGGGAGACCACCTCGAAACACTGGAAATACGAGTAGTAACCGAGGTGTTACGAGAGATTCTGCTGTTAGATCTAAGGCACGAACACCTACCCGAGCTTATGCTATCCGTGCACAGGAGGAGGCATCATCGCTAGATGTTATCACCGGTACTTTCACTCTCTATGATACTAATGTGATTGCATTGATAGATCCAGGATCAGCTCATTCTTACATATGTATGAATTTAGTATTTAGTAAGACTTTACCGTAGAGTCCACTAAATTTGTGATTAGAGTATCGAACCCCTTAGGCAAATGTGTTTTGGTTGACAAAGTCTACAAGAATTGTTCGTTAATGCATCGGGATTTTTGTTTTCTAGCTAATCTGATGTTGTTTCCATTCGACGAATTTGATATGATTTTGGGTATGGATTGGCTAACAATGTATAGTGCTATAGTGAATTGTAGATGAAAGATAATTGAACTAAAATGTCAGAATAATAAGACTATTAGAATTGAATCTGATGGTCTGAACAGTTTTCCAATTGTGATCTCGTCTATGTCAGCTCAGAGATTTGTGAGTAAGGGGTGTGAAGCTTATCTGGCTTATAAACTTGATACGAAAGTGACAGAAAGAAAAATTGAAATAGTACCAGTTGTGTGCGAGTATTCAGATGTGTTTCTAGAAGAGTTACCGGGTTTACCACCTATCAGAGAAGTTGAGTTTGGTATTGAATTAGTACCGGGGACAACGCCGATATCGATAGCTCCGTACAGAATGGCCTCGAAAAAGTTAAAATAATGAAAGCTCAGTTGTAATAGTTGACAGATAAGGGTTTTGCTAGACCGAGTTTCTCTCCTGAGGTGCACCGGTATTGTTTGTGAAAAAGAAAGATGGCACGATGAGAATGTGTATTTGTAACAGCCCGGTTTTAGCTAAATCAGAACAGTGGTTTCAGAACCACAAATCTGAGGTTAGAAAATTATTTTAATATTATTTTTGGTGTTTACAGCATGATAGTATGTACGTGTGAAAATTTCGTGAGTTAATTTTATCGCTTAATTGCTCAATTTGAGAAAAATGACTTAATCGCTTAAAATGTAAAAGTGGCATTCTATATGTTAAATGTTTTAATTGCTATGATTTATTAAATCAAAGGTCCTTATGATGATATTATACCATGGATAGTGGATTTTGACATAAATGGGCATGTATTTGATGTTTTAAATGTTTATTAACCAAGGTTATAATTGTAATTTAGAAATTTAAGTTTAATTAAATAAAACAAAAATGCCATTCCATGCTATCATCTTCTCCAAAGCTGTTTGTAAGACAGGAAATAGGGTTTTGAAAGCTTTGAATGTTTTAGCCATTGATGTTCAAGCATGTAAGTCCGTTTTAGCTCGGTTTTTATGAGTTTTATGTTTTTGTGATCGTTGCATCTAGTATTAGCTAGCCCGTACCTTAATTTTCGAAATTGATAAATATTTTGAGAGTTTCCATTGATGAGCTCATATGTTCTTTGGTGTTTGATAATGAAATATGAAATTTGGATGATAGATTTTCATGTTTTATAAAGTGATTTTTGACAAAAAAAATGTCAATTAGGGATTATATTGTGAAATGTGAAAATTGAGGGGTTAAATGTGTGAATAAATGGTAAATATGGGCTTATATGTGCACTAGGAAAATTCAGCTAGCATGTATTTGAATTAAATTGTGTGAATTTTGTGTATTTATGAAATAGGGACTAAATTGTAAAAATATGGAACTTTAGGGGCTAAAGTGTAAAAAGGCCCAAATATGTGTTTGTGGACTGAATTGAGTGATTTGATGAATAAATGATTTAATTTTGAATGTATATAGATCAAGAAAGAAAGAAATCGGATTTAGATCAGGGAAAATCAAAAGTTATTGAGTAGTCGATCTAGTCTGTTTATCTCGATTACAAGGTAAGTTCATATGCAAATAAATGTCTTTTAAATTTAATTATATATGTTTAATTGTCATTGAACTGTTATGAATGTTGAATGATTAAATACGAGCAAGAATCGACAGGGTTATAATATCTGAAAATCCCGTACGAACCTTAGGAACAGTATAGGATACAAATGTCATGACATTAGGATTACCGAGATGTGATTACGTGTAAGACCATGTCTGGGACATTGGCATCGTTATATGATTTCGTGTAAGACCATGTTTGGGACAGTGGCATCGATATGTGATAACATGTAGAACCATATCTAGGATATGGCATTGTACGAGTTATATGTGATTTTCGAGTATCCTTAACGATTCCAAATGGTTCAACGGGAAAAGTCAAGTCGAGAAAGAATGTGGGAATGAGTTAAGTGACTCAGGTATGTACGAGATTCATACGAGTATTGAAAAGGGAAGTATTTGATGAATTCTCTTATGAATTTGAATATGTGTTCAATGGGAAAAGTTTGTGAGCTTTTACATGCTTATTCATGATTTGCCTATTAATGAAAATGATATTGATTCATGTGGTAATTTTATTTGTATATGGCTTACTAAGTTTTTAAAGCTTACTTTGTGTTCATTCCTTATTTTATAAACAATCGAAGCTAGCTCAGACTCGAGGATCATCAGGAACATCGTCACACTATTGATCAACTTGTTGGTACTTTTGATGTTATGTATATATGGTATATGGCATGTATAGGCTAGTGTTAAGATGATATGTTTTGAGTTGTGATTTTAGCCATGAGAGTTGGCTTGTAAATGATGTACATGCTGATGTGTACATGTGGTAAATGATGTGGTTAATTTGTATATATAGCCATGAGTGATGGCTTATTTTAGTATGTTTTGGTATAAATGTGGTTATGGTTTCATAATTGCTCAAATGGTTATATTTTGAGTTTGGTAAATGATTTACATGGTGTGATTGAAATTGATAATTTGAAAAGTTATGTGCTTGTGAATTGATGCTTAATGATATAAGTGTTGAATAGGTAATTGGCATTGATTTGGTATTGAATTTGGTTGAAATGGATATGGTATTAATTGTGCATTTGGTTGATGATTTTGGATGCTTATTGTATGATGAAATGGTACCATTTTGGTTGTTTAGGTGAGCATGAAAAAGGGTGGCAAATTGGCCTTGCAAATGGCCTATTTTTGTCCACATGGGCAGAGACACGGGTGTGTTTCTCATCTGTGTGCAACACACGGTCATGCTACACGGCCATGCGTCCTCTGGTGTTGATATTAAAATGAAGTCAGTATGCTTCACACTGCCTCACACATGGGCGTGTGACCGGCCGTGTTGCATAAGTCAGTATACCCTACAGAATTGGCACGGCCTAGCACACGGCTTGGCACAAGGGCGTGTGGTCAGCCGTGTGACCCAAGTCAATATGTATGCCCTGTTTTCACACGGCCTGGGACACGGGCGTGTCTGGAGCCGTGTGAGGCACACGGCCATTTCATACGGGCGTGTGACCTTTGTATGTTGAAAAATTTCTAAGTTTTCCAAAATTTTCGTATGTTATCAGTTTAGTCCCAAACCACTTCTAAAGCATGTTTAAGGCCTCGTAGGCCCTTATAAGGGACAATGTGATTATGATTGGATGGTGCTTGAGAATGAATGCATAAATGTATGAGTTATGTATGTTAAATGATATGTATTGGTTGGTAATACCTCGTAACCTTATTCTGACCGTGAATACGGGTGAGGGGTGTTACACTTACTCTGGTTTATATGTCCATAAACACAATTGTTCCACCTTTTAAGCTTATTAGTAAAACAAACAATCGTGCTAGTCATATTACCGTCGAAACTCCAATTTTCCTTCACAAAATTAGAGAAAGTTTGGTGATGCAGCCAGCCAGCTAAAAATCAGAAGGGACAATTAGGAGCATATCTAACTTCATGACAAAAATTTAAAGGAAGTGGTCGATGATCAAATTTAATTCTAGGTAAATTGGAAACCGAACAATTAGGAAAAGATTCCATCCAAGCGTCATTACCCACAGCCCTATCTAGTCTTTCAGAGAGATTACCATGATACCACGTAAAAGGAGGCCCCTGAAACTCAGATCATGCAATTGAGCTTTATCTATACACTCACCAAAAAACTGGCATATGCGACCTTTGACATGACCGCATTTTTTATCATTTGAAGAGAGGATGGCGTTAAAATCTCCAATGGCCATCCAAGGATCATTCCCAAGTGGAATTGAGCAAATTAAATCATTCCACAAAATTTTCCTTTTCAGTGTGTCAGGGCTCCCATACACAAAAGCAACAAAGCTTGGATTAGGATGCAAATTAGAACAGATACGAGCCAAAATGAATTGAGGATGATTACCAACCACCTCCAAATCAATTGAACTTTTTCATCTAATCTAGATACCTCCAAAAAATCCTACCGCTTCCACGCAATGAGATTTACCCTAGCCTAACTTCGCAATGATTGTGTCAGCTTTAGTCCTAATAATTCTTGGTTTAAGAAGACTAACTATATTAGGCTTATGCTGATTATTATACTCACGAAAAGCTCACAAAAATTTATCAGACGCACATCCATGTACTTTCCAAGATAAATAGACAAATTCATAATAATAAAAATTTTAAAAAGGAAAAAAGATCTTATCTTATTGGCGACCGAAAGAAGAAAACTCCACTCACTCTCCTTTTTGCCGGGACAAATCTATAGCAGATTTTCCATCAATTTCAGATGCAATAAGCTTTGCTGCCCTCTTCATAGAATCAGCAAATGGAACCCGAATATTTTTAGAATTTTTGAAATGATTACCTAGTCCTTTTAAAGTTTTATTAAGTTTCCAACCTTCTTTTGGACTAGTTACTTTAGCATTCTGTCCCTTAAAAACCTCCCTAGGCAATTTAATTCCAGTCGAAGGACCACTACCCCCCGTCTCCTCACTTATGGGGTGCAGAATATTTCTATTTTTGAACACAACTGCCGGATGATTTTTGGCCTCCAAAACACCTTCCTTCACCTCCACATTAACAAAAGAATTCTCTTCAAAGGCAGGATTAGAGTGCACTACATGTTCCGCTTGCTATTGGAGAGAAAAATGTACTTGATCTGCATCAACAGCATTTTTTTTGAATTTAAAACTAAAAGGAAAAAAAGAGATAAAATTACCTGAAATTAAAGATTAATGGCCTTAGAGTCACGGGCCTGGCCCTTTAAATATTTCCCCATCGATACGCCCAAGTTGAATTTTTTAGAACCATCATTAGCATGTTTTTTACCCGTTGAAGGTTCAGCTTGGGAACCAATTAAAGCAGCGTTCCCTTTTTTCTTCAAATCTTTCTGGGGTTCCTTAATCATTTCCTTTTCCGTTGAAGTCACCTCAAAATCAACTAAAGATTGATAATGTGATCCCATACTTTTCTCCTTTTTAGAGTTGTTTCCTTTTTTAGTTCTATCTAAGGTGTCGCGCCTGGTCTTCCGCTCCACCAGCATCTAAGGACCATAGTCTCCTTCTCCGGCCGCCACAGTAATTACAGAAGTTTGTTCTAAGGATTCACCCTTCTGTTTCACTCCTGAGGTTTGTATGGTTGATGAACAGATTTCTTTAGTATGTCCATAGCAACCACACTTAAAGCAAACCACAGGTAAGTTTTCGTACTCAATCCTTTAAGGGCTACCATTGATAAGAATCTTAAAGACTAACGGTCGCCCTAAATTGACAAAAACTGCCATACGAGCGTGTCGTCCCCTTGTTCTACTATCCGTGTTAAAATCCAACTTTGTTACTTTACCTATCATTCCCCCAATTTCCATGAGAATCTGTTTTTTATAAAAGTGATTGGGAAGACCGAGAAAACGAATCCTTGTGAAGACCATATTAAGGTAAGGTAAATTGGGATTGAAATCGATCGTCCAAGGCTAGACGGTAAGATAATGACCGAAAATAACCCACGGACCCTGAGAAAGAATCTTGTCATAGTCTTCAGTGCTCTGAAATTTTGCAAGAAAATAACCATTTTCAATATCCATAAATTGAAAAGGCTTAGACGGTCTCCAAATCTCATATAATCTATTATGCATAGTCGTGATTCTAAGGTTTCGTCCCAACATCTTGAGTACCACAGAGGTTGGCATTTCCTTTTCCAAAAGCTGATAAACTCTCTCCGAGAAGTCAATGGAAGGAACACCATCAACAAAAGATTTCTTGACATCCTGCTCTGTAAGGGAGAAATTATCAGCAAAGTATTGGCCATCACTTTTATTAATCTGATAAAAAATTTCCTTCCCCACTAGCATATCCTTCCATGACAGTAAAGGCACTGGTGGTGGATCCACAAACATCACATCTTCAGGAATCGCATCCGACTCCTTAAATCGAACCATCTTTGTGTTAGAATCCTCAAGAATAGACTCATGTAATAAATATTAATCCAATCTAATTTTAAATGATGCATTAATTATCTTGCAAGGTTAAGGAGTGATATGTAATCATTGACTCTTTATTGTAATTAGAAAAGAGGTATATCGACATTCAAATTTTTAATTACTTTTAGTTTTCTAAATGGATTAATACAAAAATCAATTTTCGAAAACAATTGTCAACCGTCAACTTTCTTTTCACTTCCTACATTTTTATATGGGTTTCTTTGCCTCCTTTCAAAATTTTGAAGTCGAGAGAAGGTGTTTCATTTCATTCATCAAAAGTTGACGTGTTGTTCCCTACTCTCCACAAACATGCAAAAGTTTTGGTTTTCTCTTTTTTGGCCATTGGCCAAAATTTTGTTAAAGAAAGGTTTCAAAAAAATCCAAAAGCAAAAGTCGATCAAGCGGGTTTTTCCGGTTTAATACTAGTTTGAAGCAATTTACATAAACCTTTGTTTAATAGTAGTCGTTGAACTATTAGACTTGTTGATTCCTAATTGAACCGATTCAACTTACCATCAAAGTTAAGACTCCCCAATTAAGTCAAAACTCTACCTAACCTTCTGCTCTCTGCTAATCACATCTTCTTTTACACCATCTTCTTTATACCAACAAACTCATATGAATGGTTAAAGTTCAGTGTAAACACCTGTTTTTGTTAGCAATTTCTATTTTGACATAAAATTATATTAATTATTAATGTCTATTATGGCTGTTGAGTTATAAAATTGAGTTTTTTCATGTTTTGGATTGGATTTATCTTGGGCTCGAGTCAAATTGATCTTGGACTAGGATCTGTTACGAGCTTGGGCCTTCTCAGGCTCAGGTTTTGTTGGACTCGCATTTTCTCAAGCTTAGATTTTTTCTGATTTGGATTTGTTACAGGTTCGGGTTTTCTCGAACTTAGATATTACGGACTCGAATTAATACAGACGAATTTTCCAGCTCATACAAATAACTATTATCTAAAGATTCAGCTTAAAATATAAAGACAACACATTTAATTGAATGAGGCAGGACAACACAAGTTTAACAAATAGCACAACTTGCTAATAAGTATGGTATGACAGGGCAATAATGTTTTGGTAGAGTTGGTAAAAGTTGGAAGTTTATAGTTGAATCTCACCGCTTGTAATGGCAATATGAGAATTTTCCTCCCACTTTATGTATAGGTTTCTGTTGTTTTTAGATTAATCCGGTCTTTATCCAGTTCTTTATTCCCTGTGTATTATGATGATTGGATTCTACAATTCTAATTGTATTGTGAAACTAAAAAAAAGAAAAAAGAAATAGCGTAACATTATGTTAAAAGTACACAAACCTAACTTCCTTAGCTTACGTAATTAAGATCTCGCTTGGTCAATGATTTTAGTATTTACATACAGCATTTCTAATTTTGTATAACTAAAAGTATCAAACTGATCTATAACTAAGTTTATAGGAAGAATGAAGCATTAATCGGTGTTAGAAACGGTATTGGACGTTATTAGTTTAAATCATTTCTATCCGATGATATCCACATCCATTTATGCCTCCTCCAAATAGTGCAGAATGTCATATGAACTACTTCATCACCCAGTGATTCCAGAAACACAGAGAAGCCCATCAAGATCACCCCAACGTGTCGACTCCATCTTCGTGAAACTTGTCCGAAACATTTTCTATAAAAGCGGTCCATCTAGGCCCCATCCTACTTTGCATTGTGCTATGCCCCGAAGACTGGATGTAAGATTCGGTCTGATAATTACTAGTAGAAGTCGTAATGTTTAGGCTAACCCCCGAGCTACTAGGACTCAAGAAAGGAGGTTGCGTCGGACAAGGAATTTCGCAATTATCATCAGTAAGCATTTGCACAATTGTTGACATTGATGGTCGCAATTCTGTTGAGGCTTGTACACAGAGTAGGCCAATTTGAAGCAATCTACACGCCTTTTCTCGAAAATTATGCTCTATAACTGGATCAACAACTTCCCTAAGCTTATCTGCTTCATATTGATTCCATACCTTCCAATTCAAATATATATATATCTTGCATGAGTTTAAGACCTCAGAATTAGAGACAAAAAAGATCATCAGAAAAGCATAACGTAGTTGATAAGCTCTGCAAAATGAATTACCTTGTGTAGGATGCAGACCATATCCGGAGAAAAGCACTTGTTCCTCTTCCCGCAAGTAATTTCAATAACGAGAACACCGAAACTATAAACATCAGCCTTTTGAGTCAACATGCCACGAACAGCGTATTCTGGAGCCATGTAACCTCTAGAGATGCCAAGTAATTGAATTCATGGTTAGTAATATGCAAATTAAGGGGTGCAACGTTTCAAATATTCATCAACTTACAAAGTGCCAGCGATGGCGGTGCTGATGTGAGTCTTATCTTCCGGAAAAAGTCTAACAAGGCCAAAATCAGCAATTTTCGGGGTGAGGTCTTCATCAAGCAAAATATTGCTGGGTTTTATGTCTCTATGTATGATCCTCAACTTGGATTCCTCGTGCAGATAGGCCAAGCCCTCAGCGGTACCCAATACGATCTTGTATCGCTCCTCCCATCTTAGTGGCTCAACATCTTTTCTAACTGTACCCAATTCATAGATTCGTAAACAAGAGGATCTTACATAGAGATATTAAATCAACTGTAGCTAAATAAGAGGTTAGTAAATAACAACCGAAGAGATAATCATGGAGGCTCTGGTTTGACACAAATTCGTAAACAAGAAGGCTTTCCGGGCCTGTAATGCTGCATCCCAATAGCTTTACGAGATTTTTGTGATTTATGCCACTGATTAAATTGACTTCATTGAAGAATTGGTCCACCCATTGCCTTGTATTAAAGAAGAGTCTCTTTATTGCAACAACCTTCCCATTGGGTAAAGTTCCCTGTTTGACAGAGCAATTTAAAACTTGTTAGTTTCTTGAATGACCTTTGGTTATCTCATCTGCTAAGAGAAGTAAAACGTCATGTAACAACAACATACTTTATAAACGGAACCGGATCCTCCTTGTCCCAGCTTGTTGGTGTCGCTAAAGTAATTCGTAGCTTTTTCCAGAGATTCGTATGAGAGATTCAACTTGGACTTGTTCAGGAGGGGTGATAATGCTCCTAGTTGCTTACTCTCTATGCCCAAGGAAAACCAATGAATTTCATATTGCACAATTAAGGTAACCAAAAAAAAAAAAAAAAAGAGAGAGAGACATTTCAAGATCTTTAATGACAAGGATCGATCCATACCTTGTCTTTTCTTCACAAGCTTCTTATTCACAAAGAAAATCGCTGTTGCAATGATCAGTGCTAGAGCCATAGTGGAGAATGTCGTTGCCAGGATAATAGCTAATTTTCTTCTTCCTGACGAACATTGTAACATTATATATTGTGTCAATGAAAATATTTAAAGCTAAAGAAAAGGAGGAAGAAACATAAACAAAAACTTGAACCTACCTCGATTCCCACCAACTGGTGGAGCAGTTGAATTGTAATAAAACTTATTGGTTGAGTACCTCAAGTAGCAACCAGCATTCAGCACCCTCCCTTCTTCCTTGGGAAGACATGAACTAATCCTAGAAACTGCATTGACCAAGCAATCTTCACAAGCACTCGCATTCACCAATTCCCAGCACTGAGCCAATCCATAAACCGACACATTATTCCCTTTACCCATAGACCCTACGAAGAATCCATCATTCTTTGGAGCTTCCACGGTCAAGTTTCTTACCAACTGCATTACATTTGCTCTAAAACCTGTCTCGTTACTCAAGCCAACATCCTTTGTAGCACAAACAGTTCGGTCTGTTTCACTCAAACTTTCGTCAAAGAAGTTATAATCATCGTACCTTAAATAACAACCATCGTAGAAAAGCCTGCCTCCACGCGTGCCTATCTGAAACGGGAGACATCTCATGATCTGCGCTTTGCACTGAGCAAAGCAGATGTTACAGTCTCCTTGCTCAAGGTCTTTCATGCACTCGCCAAAGCCATACACTCTGGTGTCACCGCTTCCTTTGACAACGACGGCGTACCTCTGGCGAACGATGAGCGGCGTAAAGCTGTCCATCATCGCCAAGAAGTTCGCCACGAAGGATTCGCGCGCCGTTATTGAAGCGGTTGTGTTGGTGCATACCAAAGCAGCCTCGGTAGCTCTTGGATCACAGAGACAAAGTTTTCCAAACAAAAAGAAGAAGAAGAAGAAAACAAGCTGATTCATTAGTAGATGAAAGAGGGATTGAGAGAAGGGGAAAGAGTAAAGAAAAACAAAGGAGGGTTAGAGAGGAAGGTCAATTGTTAAAGAAAGCTGACGGCGTACAACTACAAAATCATCGTGGAACAACTGTGGGAAATAGGAAGGGGAAAACGCGTGAGGCGTCTACAGGGCAGAAACTGAGAAGAATAGACAAAAGTAGGAAAAAGGTAAGGGGACCACCTCTCTTTGTTTGTTTTCAGATATGAAAATGAGGAAACTTTTAGCAGGGTGAGTCTTGGGACAAAATTGTCCATGACGTTGGACATTTAGAGTTTTTTGTCTTGTTGGGCTCTCTATTTTTAGTCCACTCCAGACGGTGCCATCTTTATCGTGCGCCCTCGCATAGGATCCAAAATAAAGGTTCAACTATATTATTCTTTACTCTATTGGTGACTACTATTTTAAAGTGAAACCATATCAGAAGGGATCTAAACCACCTTTTTCAGTGAATGAGTGATCTCTTTTACTTTTTCTTCTCATTTTGCTAATTTTTTAGCATAATTAATTGTTAGTTACTCCATCCTTTTCAATCTTCTAATCAAATTGTTTATCTATACCGAATATATACAATTTTTACTTTTTTATACACATCAATTTAGACTTTACACATTTCATTTCACATCTAATATTATTTCACATCTATTTTGGTCACTTTCCGTTAAATGGATAACTGAATTGATAATTTGGCCTTTCTCTAACTAGTATAATAACATATTTAGTTCTTAATACTTATACATTCTATCAATTTGATCCTCAAACACGTATAATTAAATATAAATTATATATTATGAAAAAGTACATGTCGAAACCATTTTTTAGAATGTTTATAAAATACGGGGATCGACTTTAAAAAACGGAAATGTAGTCGCCACCAATCCCTTTTTACTAAGGTGTGATTAGATCACCATGTAAAACATTTTATTTCAAAACATTGATTTTGGTGCACGAAATACAAGAAAACGGGTTAGGGAGTCGGTTACGTATAAGGAAGGGTTAGCGCCCCCATAGCGCCCAAAAATTGGTACCTAATTGATAAAATAATGTCGAATGTTGAAAATTTGAAAAATTACAAAATATGATCCTTTATTTGTAGGATATAACATCTCATGACTTCGAAGTTAGGCTCGCCTTTATTTGTAGAAAACTCTTATTTCGAAATACAAAATATCATATCCAGTAAGTTAGGATACAACGTTTTGAATTTCCGAGAATAAGTTTTGATTTAGAAATTTATGAATTTCAATTTTAAAAAGAAAATGGATACTTAGTATTTTAGGTTCAACGATAAAAATTGAAACCCAATGAGTTAGGGCACAATTTTTCTCGAAGCCCCCCAAATATTAGATATCACCATTTTTTTAAAAAACTATTTGAATAAAATACGTTAATTCAAAAGGCTTTTTTATAAAACAATGGTTTGAGTAAAATATTACGACATATATATTTAATAGCAATTCTACATAACTACAAATTATACTAACAATAAATAATAAAAGAATAATATAACATAAATATATAAATAACTATGTTAAACAATAATAAACGATCAAAAGAACCTAAATAAATAAACATGTGACATAAAATAAATAGCGATAATGAAGACTTTTACGAAATAGCAAAATCAAATGAAAAAGTGAATAATATATTTAAACATTGAATAAAAAAATAAAAGAATGTGACGATTTTTTTAAAATGATTTAATATATATATAAAAAAATTAAAAGTAAAAAAAATACTTATAATAAATGTATATAATTTAATAATTTAATACATATATAAATGGTTACATATAATAAAAATAATTAGTAAATAATATATAATATTTTTATATAAATATATATAATGTACTAATCATAAAATTACACATGTAATAAAAAAATATAAAAATATGTTATATAATATAAATAGATTTTATGCAAAATAAAATTTTAAAAATAATATATGATATAATATAATACTATATAATATATAAATTAAAAAATATAATATAATAAATAATATACAAATTGTAAAATAATATATAAATTATATTAAACCAAGCAAATAATATATAATAATAATTAAATATATAAGGATAATACATGTAAAATATATATGTGAATTTTATACTATTAACAAAATTAATATATAAATAATAAGAATAATATAACATTTTAATATAATAAAATAATTAAATATAGTATTAGAATAATTAAAAAATAATAAAAAGGCTTTAAAATGAATAAGGATTAAATAGCAATAAAATAAATATAAATGGACTAAATTAAAACGCGCGTTGCACTGTAGGAACTCATTAGGCAATTATGCCTTCTTTCCAAAACGACGTCTTTCTGATTTTTAGCCGTTAAAGCAGTCCGAGGGACTAAATAGGAACAAAAACAGATTTTAGGGCTAATTTAAAAATAAAAGAAAATTCAATTTAGGATGAAATTATAAAATTGAAATAATGCGGAAGGGCCTATTTGGCAATTTGACCTTTTAACAAAAACACGTGGATCATCCCCGGGTTTTTGGGTCAACACGCGGATCCTCCCTTGAAACGACGTCGTTTTACGCTCATTAGATTAAACGAAAATGGTGCCGTTTCTATACTGTTATATAAGTAAAAAAAACAGCCCCAAAAAATCATTTTAACACCCATTTAAAAAAAATTTTGCAGAGGCTCAAAAAGAAAAACTCTGCCTTCACAGGTCACTCGACCTCCGGCCGCTCTCACCTACGTCTCACGCACCGTCGTTCACGGCGGTTCTTCGGCGAGAAATGCCCTTTTCGAAAGGTAATCTCCAGTTCTTTTCTTTTTGATAGTATTGTATATATAAAAAATGTATGTAAATCGAAAAAAAAAACTTAACGCAAATATATAAAAAAATCACCTCTGTTTAAACTTTTGTATACTGTATTGTCTTTGTATCTGCTTTTTTCGTATTCTTTCTGTGTGTTCGTTTACAAGTTTGTTCTAGGGTTTCTATAACTTGAAAAAAAAAACAAAAGAAAAAGGAAATACATATTGTCCATATTTGTTTCTTTCCTTTTGCTGCGTTTTTCCTATTTTGTAGGTTAAGAGCGACGGAGAATCTGGCGACGATGAAGCGTAGTTCGCGAGGATTGCGGCGCGATCGAGGGCGCGAGGGCTGAAAGAGGTTGCGGCGCAAGGGTTCAGTGTCTGGGCCCTTTTGGGCTGCCTTGGTTTGGGTTTTAGTTTTAGGTTTAATGGATTGGCTTGGGTCATTTGTTTGGGCTCGGGTCTAATGGGGTATTGGGTCTGGTTTTAGAGTCTGTAATTGGGCTACTGGGTTTAGTTTTGTAACTGGACTGTTTTAAAAAAAACATTGGTTTTTTATTTATTTTTATTATTTTGGTTTTTATTCTGGTTTGTTTCACTTATACGGGCTCGGGCAAAATGGGCCGACTACAGCTGCCCCTCTTTGCTCATTATTGTGAAACGAGAATAGAGCAAAGACTATAAAAGGACCAATTTTGTCCCGGTCTTGGCCAAGCCTAGACTTCTTGGTCCTCGTCCTCTTCAAACAGCTTCCAACTCAACTGCAATGGTATTGGAACTTTATCTTAATTTCAAATAAGCTGATGGCTTCAATCTGCTTCCTGCAACTTCAGGAATGCCAGATCTACTATTTTTCGATCTGCTCCACTGCAGACTCAGGGAGATAAGATCTGATGTTTTTGATTTGCTTCCTGCAACTTCAAGAATGCCAGATCTCATCGTCTTGATCCGCTTCCATCGCAACTTCGGGAGACCGGACTAATGTATTCAATCTCGCTTCCTACAACTTCGGGAATGCCGGATCATCATCTTCGCCTACTCATTGCAACTTCAGTGAGACAAGGCTGAAAGTGTCTTTGATCTATTTCCTGCAACTTCAGAAAGATGAGATCTTCTGTCTTCAGTCTACTCTACTGCAGCTTCAGGGAGATAAGGTTGAAAGTGCCTTTGATCTGCTTCCTGCAACTTCAGGAAAATGAGATCTTCTGTCTTCAGTCTACTCCGCTACAACTTCAAGGAGATAAGGTTGAAAATGCCATTGATCTGCTTCCTACAACTTCAGGAAGATGAGATATGCTGTCTTCAGTCTAATCCGCTGCAACTTCAGGAAGATAAGATTGAAAGTGCCTTTGATCTGCTTCCTGCAACTTCAGGAAGATGAGATTTTATGTCTTCAGTCTACTCCGCTGCAACTTCTGCGAGATAAGAATGAAAGTGCCTTTGATTTGCTTCCTGCAACTTCAGGAAGATGGGAACTTCTGTCTTCAGTCTACTCCGCTGCAACTTCAGGGAGACAAGGCTGAAATATTCAGCCTACTCCCTTGCTACCTCAGGGAGATAAGGCTGGTGGCTAAAATCTGCTCCCCTGCTACTTCGGAAAGATAAGATTCACCAAATTTGATCTACTCCACTACTGCTTTAGGGAGATAAGATATGCAAATTCACCGATATTGCTACACCGTCCACTGAGGGATATGTCCTATAGACTCGGTTCCATATGTTTATGTCACATGACCAAGATGCTATGATCAGAATGAATCAAATGCTTCTAATTGCATGTGTTACATGAATGCAATATGTTATGAAAATGATTCCTTTAAGGATTAGGATGCAATGATCGGAATGAATCAAATGCTCCTAATGAGATTTGCTATGAAATGTTATGAGTATGATTCCTACTCTAGGTGTCATCACTCATTTGTTCTTCATCTTTTCTTTCTTCTCAAAACATCAATCATGTTCTGCTCAACAAGCTTGCCTCGCTGTAATTTCAGAGTCAACTCCACTTGAAACTTGAAGACCCAAGGCTTGTACAATCCTACTATGATAGGAATTGAACTTTTTCAATCCGTCCCATCTGCAATTTTAGGGTATATGACTTATTTCAAATTCAACCCATTTAACCATAATTCAAAGGTTCTGAATTTTTCATCAACTTAGTTTGTCACACCATTCCCCGAATGTTATGATCTGGTGATATCACTTACTTTCAGTACACGAACTCATTATTTGGTCAATTTGGACAAAGAATTCAGAGAAACAGTCTCTATCCAGACTCCTCTTTCTCAAACATTTACGTTCATGGAAATTCTGAACAATTGTCCTATATCAGTTTCTTGTTTTATCTAGAAATTTCCAAAGTAATATGTACAACTTCTTTTGTGAAATTATTAGTTCGTCAATCATTATTTCAATGCAACACATTTATGAATAATGGGTAACAAATAAATTGATCTTAAGGATAGTTAAAATTAAATAAATTATCCAAAATACAAAGAAAATTAACTGGGAACATATCTTTAAGAAAAAGAATCCAAAGATAGTAAAATGAATAGGACAAAGATCAAATGCCCTAGATATCGCAGATTGGGCTTTTATATACAAACTTCACGAAGATTGCTTTGAGCTTAACATGTGTTTAGAAGACCCAAAGTACTTTGTTGATGCCCCGATATGCAACGTACTTCATTTCTTGTTGATTCAAGTAGAGCAAGATATCCATTCAGAATTTGAGCCGCCCTTTTCTGGTTTTCAACTCAAAACCCATTTGGTCTCAAGGCGCCCTTTGCTGGTTTTCGCCTTGGCCTCTCCATTTTTTTTTTAGAAACTCAAAGCGCCCTTTGCGGGTTTTCACTTTGGCCTCTTCTCCTTTTCAAGCAAAATAATTTTTGACTGAGTCCGAGTTTACGGGATTAGGTAAGCTTTTCCCATCCATCTCGGTCAAGATCAGTGCTCCTCCAGAGAAAGCCTTCTTCACCACATATGGTCTTTCCCAATTCGGCATCCATTTTCCTCTGAAATCCTTTCGTATAGGAAGAATCTTTTTCAATACAAGGTCACCCTCATGAAACTCTCTTGGGCGAACTTTTTTATCGTAGGCTCGCATCATTTGTTTTTGGTATATCTGACCGTGACGAATAACCCTTAGCCTATTTTCTTCAATTAAGTTCAACTAATCATACCGAGCCTGAATCCAGTCAGCTTCATCCAGCTTTATTTCTGACAAAACTTGAAGAGAAGGTATTTCCACTTCAATAGGTAGAACTGCCTCCATCCCATAGACTAACGAGAAAGGCGTTGCCCCAGTAGAAGTTCTAACGGACGTCCGATAAGCATAGAGTGCAAAAGGTAGTTTCTCATGCCAATCCTTATAAGTCTCAGTCATCTTCCCTACTATCTTCTTGATGTTTTTGTTAGCCGCTTCCACTTCCCCATTCATTTTTAGACGATACGGAGACGAGTTGTGGTGTTTGATGTTGAATTGACTACAAACTTTGGTTATCGTGCTATTATTCAAGTTCAATGCGTTATCTGATATGATCCTCTCGAGCATTCCATATCGACAAATGATTTCCTTCTTCAGGAACCGACTAACTGCTACTTAGTAACACTAGCATATGAAGCAGCCTCTACCCATTTCATAAAGTAGTCAATTACCACGAAGATGAATCGATGCCCATTCGAAGCTTTTGGTGAGATCGGTTCAATAACATCCATACCCCACATGGAAAATGGCCATGGGGAAGTCATAACGTGCAAAGATGACGGAGGCACATGAATTTTATCTCCATAAATCTGGCATTTATGACATCTCTTAGCATAGTTGATACAATCACCTTCCATGATGGACCAATAATATCCAAATCTCATTATCTGTCTGGCCATTGTGAATCCATTAGCGTGTGTTCCAAAAACGCCCTCATGAATCTCTTCCAGGATTTTCCTAGCTTCAACTGCATCAACGCACCTCAATAGTACTTGATCTTTTCTCTTTTTGTACAAGATATCGCCATCTAAAACATAGTTAGAGGCCAATCTTCTTAATATCCTTTTCTCATTCCCAGTGGCATGCTCCAGGTATTCACGTCTTTTTACGTATCGTAATACATCCTAATACCAAGAGTGATCATCTTTTTCCTCCTCTTCCACATTATAACAATGAGTTGGAACTTCGAAGATTACTATCTGAATAGGTCTCATATCCTCTGGTCTGTTTATTTTAATCATAGAAGCTAGGGTTGCCAAAGCATCCGTCATCTGATTTTCATCAGAGGGAGATAATTAAAAGTAATGTCATCGAACTCCTCAATTAATCCTAGAACTATTTTTCGATAATCAATTAGTTTGGGATCTCTTGTCTCCCACTCTCCTTTAAGCTGGTAGATTACTAAGTTAGAATCTCCATATTCTTCTAGCACTCTGATCTAATGCTCTACAGCTGCTCGAATTTCCATTATGCATGCTTCATATTCTTCCATGTTGTTCATGAAATTGAAATCCAATCTGTATGTAAATGGATAATGATCACCATTGGGGGATACCAAGATTGCCCCAACTCCATTTCCCACAGCATTTGATGCCCCATTGAAATTTAGCTTCCACGGACATTCTTCAGTATTTGCTACATACATTAACTCTTCATTGGAGAAATCAAAGCTCAAAGGTTCATAATCCTCTAAAGCTCTGCTAGCCAGAAATTCTGCTATTGCGCTTCCTTTTATATCCTTTTGGTTTACATAGACTATATCGAATTCAGACAGTAAAATTTGCCACATTGCCATCCTTCCATTTAAAGCAGTTGACTCCATCATATACTTTAGCAGATCAAGCTTCGAAATCAACCAGGTTGTATGATATAACATGTATTACCTCAACTTCCGAGTTGTTCAAATCAAGGCGCAACACAATTTCTCAATTGACGAATATCTCATTTCACAATTACTGAACTTTTTACTGAGATAGTATATCCCCCTTTCTTTTCTTCCTGACTCATCGTGTTGACCAAGCACACATCCCATGGAGTTATTGAATACTAACAAAAATAGTATCAATGGTCTATCTAGATTAGGCAGAGATAGTACTGGTGTATTTGATAGATATTGTTTGACTTTGTCAAAAGCTCTCTGGCATTCATCGTCCCATACACCTTGGTTGTGTTTCTTGAGAAGACGAAATATGGGGTCACATTTCTTAGTTAATTGTGAAATAAATCGAGCAATGTAATTTAACCTTTTAAGAAAACCTCGAACTTACTTCTGAGTGCGCAGTGGAGGCAATTCTTGTATAGCTTTGACCTTATTTGAGTCAATTTTGATTCCTCTCTTGCTGACCACGAAACCAAGTACCTTTCCTGACCTAGCTCCGAAAGTACACTTTGCCGGGTTGAGTTTTAATTGAAATCTTCTCAATCTCAAAAACTTTTTCAATATTTCAATGTGTTCCTTTTCTGTTCAAGATTTGGCAATCATGTCATCAACACATACGTCAATCTCTTTGTCCATCATGTCGTGGAACAATGTTACCATGGCCCTTTGATATGTTGCCCCAACATTTTTTAGTCCGAATGGCATTACCTTATAGCAAAAGATACCCCACAATGTTATGAAGGTAGTTTTCTCCATATCTTCAGGGTGCATCTTGATTTGATTGTATCCTGAAAAGCCATCCATGAAGGAAAACAATGAATATCCCGCCATATTATCCACCAATGTGTCAATATAAGGTAAAGGGAAATTGTCTTTTGGGCTGGCCTTATTTAAGTCCGTATAGTCTACGCACATCCGAACATTTCCATCTTTCTTAGGGACAGAACAATGTTGGCAACCCACTTTGAGTACTTGACCACCTGTAGAAAACCAACATCAAACTGTTTCTTGATTTCCTCCTTTATTTTCAACATTACATCAGGCCTCATTCTTCGTAGCTTTTGCTGAACTAGCTTGCACTCTTCTCTTATAGGAAGGCGATGCACCATAATATCAGTGCTTAGTCTGGGCATATCTTGGTATGACCATACAAAGACGTTCTTAAATTCCCGTAGCAACTCAACAAGATCTTGTTTCGTCTCCTTGGCTATGCGCGTGCCAATTTTCACAACATTTTCTTCCTCTAAGGATATGTTTTCTACCTCCTCTTCGTGGGGTAAAATTTGTTTTTCCTCTTGTTTTACCATTCTTAACAAATCTGGAGATAAGTCACAATCTCTGTCACCTTCAAAATCCTGAGATTCTTCTAAACACATGTCCTGCTCAAAATGGACCTCTGAATCTGTAGTATCGTTGCTCATGTCATTGATATCTAAAGACCTGTGGTGGGCACTGAAGAATGCACAAAGAACAAATGAATTTGAGGAAAACTATTCACATGATATGAATGAGAAATAAAAAATTTGGAATGAAATTAGAAAGTCAAAAGAATAAAATGAAAGAATATTTGCTCAAGTAATTATCAAAAATGTATTTTATTTAAACAATAATTTCTGAACGTGGGTCTATTTCACAAAAGAAATCTTATTATTCCTAGGCTAAAAAAACAACAAGAGCGTTCTGAATATTACTCTGTATAATCTCTAAAAACTACAGGAAGTTCCTCTGCAGTCCAATTGTTCAAAACGCTTCCAGGCTCATAAGGGCGAATGCCCAACAGGTTTCTTTGTTCAATTCCCTCATCGTGTATGGCATTGATGTGGAGACCTTCCAATAATCCTCTCTTAGGGTGAATTATCCCTCCGGATACACAAGTCTGGGATGTGTGAGGGAATGTCATCAATTTCCACTGGATTTCTTCTCCATTAAGACGTGCTACTCTTCTTTCCTACTTCTTTTCTATTTTTCTCTTCTTTTGTGTAACATCTGGCCTGAAACCCAAGCTAAAACGGTCTCTCTTCTCTTTCAGCATTGGCACTTGAACTTCCACTTGGAGATGTCTGCCCAATCCTTTTCCTGATAAGGCTCCTTTCACGACCATCATTTGTAGGCCCATCCCCGTGGTCTTGGATATCTTAGGCACCGGAACTTCATTCACTTCCGAAATAAATGTTGCATTTATGAACTCTAAAGATCGAAAGGAGCATTCTGTTGTTTCTTTATTTGCCTCTACATATGGCGCGTCATTGGTAACAGTCGCTATGATATCTTCCTCTGCATTTATGGTAACTAGCCGACCTTCTATCACCAGCTTCAATTTTTGATACAGCGACGAGGGTACTACTCCTGCTGAATGAATCTAGGGCCTTCCCAACAAGCAACTGTACGAGGGCTCGATATCCATCACCAGAAAATCCACTTCATATGTGTTTGGCCCAATCTGCAACGATATATCGATTCTTCCCATCACTCTTCTCTCGGTGCTATCAAATGCTCTCACTATATTCTGGCATGTCTTCATGTGAGAACTATCTATCGGCAACCTCTTCAGCGTCAACAACGGTAAGACATTCAAGGCTGACCCATTGTCGATTAACATACTTGGCAGAGTGTATCTCTTACAACGAGTGGTAATGTGCAGAGCTTTGGTTGATCTCATACCTCCAAGTGGAATTTCATCATCACTGAAGGAAATAAAGTTATCAGCACTTATATTACTAACCAAACGATCTAGTTTATTGAAAGATATATCCTAAGTAACATAAGTTTCGTTCAGCACTTTCATCAATGCTTCGCGATGCACTTCTGAACTTAAGAGTAAAGCTAGCACCGATATGCGAGTCGATTGCTTGCACAGCTGCTCTACCACATTATATTCACTGTGATTCAAGAATTTTAGAAATTATTTAGCCTCTTCTTCCTTCACTGGTTCATTAATAAGGGCCTCGGGTCTTTTCTCTTGTTCAACTTCCATAGCCTTTGACCTTACTAGTTCCATTCTGACGTTTACCGAGTCGTAACGCCTTCCACTTCGTGTGTAGAATCCCTCACTTTGGACCTCCTTGAAAGTGCTAGCTGAGTTTTCCACTTCCAACGTCGTCACATTACAGTTGTAATTCCATAGTACCATCTTGTTATCCTTGTAAGGAAAAGACACAGGTTTCTGGATCACAACTTTAGGCTCGATTTGTGCTCCGCCTTCTGTATTTCTCGGTCGGGAAATAATGATCCTTGGATAATTGAATTTTTGGTTTGTCAACTCTCCTTCAGCTGTACATATGTTTCTTTCCTCTGAGCCTTCTTCATAAAATTCCACTTCCTTATTATCCATAAGGTTTTGCACCAAGACCCTAAACTCAGCATATTGTTGGATCTCATGTCCTTCAACTTTGTGGAACTCACAGTAGTTCCTTAGTCCTTCACATCATTTCAAAGAATTAGATAATATCATTCCTTTTCTTACCATTTCTTTCCACACCATTCTCAACGGAGTTTTTACCTCCGAAATATCCCATTTAATCTTTCTCATGACATTTTCCCCAATCGCATTTATCCTTTTATCTCCATGATTAGGTAATGGGTTCTTGCGCTGTGTGTATCATCAAACCTGACAATCCCCATCTTGATGAGCCTCTCAACTACCTTTTTGAAGGCAGTGCAATTTTCTATCGAATGCCTCGCTATTCCCGCGTGGTAATCACATTGAGCTTTTGAGTAATACCATTTAGGATATGGGGGTTGTAACGGCTGTAAATAATATGGAGACACTACGTGCGCATCTAATAAACTTTGATATAGCTCCTTATACGTTATTGGGGTTGGCGTAAATTGGAGCTTTTCAGAATTTTGCCTTGGGCCTGATTCTTGCCTTATCGACCCTTGTTGTTGGCTAACAGTGATTGCCTTTGAGTACCCTTTGTTATATGTACTCGTATTGTTTACCTCATTGTCCTTTTTCCTAGAAGCAGACCTCTTAGTAGTTTCTCTCGTTTCAATCTTACCACCCCTTATGGCATTTTCTATCATTTCTCCTGCCATTATTATATCCGCGAAGCTCTTAGTAGTACTTCCTATCATGTGGGTGATAAATGAAGCCTTTAAGATGTTGATAAAGAGCATGGTGGTCTCCTTATCTAGGAGAGGTGGTTAAACTTGCATGACAACTTCTCTCCATCTTTGCCGTATTTCCTGAAGCTTTCATTTGATTTTTTTTCCATGTTTTACAACATGATTCTATCAGGTGTCATGTCTGTGACATGATTTTTTTGCTTCATGAAGGCTTGAGCTAAGTCTCTCCAAGAGCTAATATTAGCACGACTAAGTTGATTGTACTACCTAGACGCTGCCCCCACCAAACTGTCTTGGAAACAATGAATCAAAAGTTGATCATTGTTCACGTAACCAGTCATCTGTCTACAGAACATAGTGATGTGGGCTTCAGGGCAACTAGTCCCATTGTACTTATCAAATTCTGACATCTTGAATTTATGAGGAAACACCAGATCTGGGACCAAACTCAAGTCATTTGTGTCAATACCATGGTGATGATCGGCATTTTCCAAAGCCTTGAATTTTTCTTCCAACCATCTACAGCGATCTTCCAACTGTCTTGAAGATTCAGTTCTGATCCCCTCTCTTTCTGCTATGTCTAGGTCAGGGATAACAGGATTAGCAGCGTTATCCCCTGGGTTGGATCCTATGCCAACTTAAAAATTCATGGCCACTCCAGTGTCAGTTTGCACTTGCTGAGGCCTAATTATGATAGGTGGCCTTCTGGGATATTCCTCAGGTTGTGTTTGCACGTGTGGTAGAGTGAATCCCCTAGGAAAATTCTCATTGTCTTCAGCGTTAACTATAGGACCCTTTCCCTTGTCCATTGCTCCACTCAGCATCTGGGCCATTTGAGTCATCATGTTTCTTTGAGCCTTCAACATTTGGTCCATCATCTCTTGTTGGAGTTTTGCCATTTGCTCTTGCATCTAGTCTTGCATGTCTCTTTGGAATTGTTCCAGTCTTTGATCCATTTTCTTTAATTTGGCACGTGTACCGTAAGGGTGTTCAGCTTCCAGATTTTTCTTCTTTCTCTCTCTCTCTCTGTGTGTGTGATAATTTCAACTAATTAGGCTCTCTTTGTGGACTCAAATGCATATGATATGATGTAATGCAAATGCATGAATGCAAAGAGGTATCGATTCTGATTCAACTTCATTTTAGAAAACTTTATTAGAAAACAAAATCCTTTACACAAAACGGATTACAAATATGCTTTCGCCCTAAGGCCAAAAGTTCTGATTTTCCTAAACAACAAAGCTAACTCTTGGCCACGATCTGACTGTAACTCATACTTCGTGCTCAATGTATCAGCCTGTACTGCCAAAGTCTGTAGGTGATCAGCTACCTCTTGAATCTAGACTATTGCTTCACCCATGAGATAATCCCGACTTCTAACTTTATCATGAGAATGGTGAAGCTCCTCCTTCCAAATCCCTTCTCTTGTTTCAAGAAACTCGATCCGAAGTTCACAACTGTGCAATGCTGATTCTAACTCTTCAATCTTACCCTTCATTTCTTCAATCTTGCTCAGACTTGACTTTAGCTCGATCGTAAAATTGCGGCTTCGATGGTGATGAAGAGACCGTTCAAGTTCAGCTACTCTAGTTTTTAATTCTTCCTTTTCACTTCAACTTTCTGCCAAACTCTTCTCTAGAGCCTCATTTTGCGCTTGCATTTCTTGAAACTTCCTCTCCCAATAGTCAGCTTTAGCCTTTTCCTCCTGGACCTCTTGTTGCCACTGTTCCGAAGTCTTCTCCAATCCGGCATTCTTCATTGATATACGCATCTTCTTATATTCTGTCTTCAAGCTATCTCGATCTTCCTTAATCTTCCTTTTCTCTTTTCTTATCTTTTCAGTCTCTAGTTTTTGAACATCCACGTCTAAGCTCAGGTACATTTTTTCCTCTTCTAACTTCTCTATCTTCTTTCTAAGCTCTGAATTCCTCCTTTTGAAATCTTGTTTTATCATCTCCAATTTCGATGGGACCACACGTAAGTATTCTTCGATCGATCGAGTGCCTTCTAGACTTGGCACAGGGATATTGTCATTGACTCTTATACTCCACCATCCACTATACTCTGGGGTCATCATTGGGCTTACATCCACTCTCTTCATGCGATGGGTCTGATTCCAAGCACTAGAAATCTCCTTAACCCTCTTCTTGTAGCTTCCCCTTTATACGAAAACTCATTTTAAGCTAATCCGTGTGTAGCCGGTACAAACTGCCTCGATCTGAATTGCCTTAATACAAGCAAAGGCGCATATCCAATGGCTCCCCAAATTTCAAGTAGAGGAACCCAATCAAAACTCCCACACCGATACAGAACTTCATCAGGAACCATCTAGGGAGCTCTCCACTCAACATCTTCTTCTTGGAGATTTCGTAGAAGCGCTATCCAATTTTTCCTCAGATACATCGTTTCTCCTTAGGGTAGCTACTATCTCTTTTAGTGGAGAGTAATTTTCTGAAAAGACTCGATAAGAAACCTTGTCCACTCTCCAGAAGTGATTATGGAACCAAGCCAACAACAACTGTGTACATCTTATAAATCTTCCTTCCCTAGCTCTCCTACATGCACTCAATAATCGAAACCTTTTCGCCAAGATCGCAGGAACAGATGTGACTTGTTTGTCAAGTCGATTAAAAAGATCTGAGACAGCTTCATCTACGTATCCCGATGCCCTAGAGAAGATCACTAATCCATATATACTCAAAGCAAATACATCGACTTTCTTTTTCATATCAGGATGCTCTAAAATCAAATCCTTCAAAGCTTTCCATGAGATGCATTTATACTCACGTTTTTGCTTGATTCTGGCTGTGACCCACTGTTCACTCATTCTCGTAATATTATCAGTTTCCCCAAAAAGGTTGGAACATTAAGAGCCCTTGAGTAAGCTTTATCTACTTGGATCTTGGGACAACGCAACAAAACCATATACTCCTCCACCGTAGGCACCAAATCAATTCCTCCTAAAGTAAAGCAACTATACCCAGAGTTCCAATATTGGGGAGACGGCTCGAAATGTCCAACAGGTACGGCAAATCCCCATAGCTGTAATAAAATAAATGTTTAGTCTCGTTACTCCACTGATCCCATATCTCTCTTAATTCTTGAAGATTATTCTGCGTCACACTGATGCGAGTGTAGTCCCATAGCTCTGATTTGTACCTTTCAGCTAAGCTATCTCTTTTCCCTAATCGTGTTTACTCTGACCATCTACGGACGATTGCATTGTCCTCCACTTTATCAAGGAATTCGTTCTCCATAACCAGCTTTCTAATTTAGAAACTGACCGTGAATTGATACCTCTTTAAAATATGAAATGACATGCAACAAAATAAAACACAATCGATTAGTAACATGAAGTAAAATATAAAGCAAATAATCAATCGCCCATCTGGGTAATTGCTAAGGTTTGTTATAGCTCTTCCTAGGGTAAGCACTTAGGTTTTCTATATGTGGTTTAGCTCTAAAGTTGAGGTACCTGAACCAGTAGATTCCTCGATCCTCACCCATTATAGGCTCATATAGACCGAGTTCAGTTCAGGGGAATACATTTCCCTATGGCTACACGGAGATAAAAATCTCACGAAGACATAGGTACAGATGTATCTCGAAAGCGGTTCACTATCCTGCACGGAGGTGAAAACCTCACGAAGGAGTAGCTTCTCGCTCCCACTTAAGGGTACGACCACAACGGTCATGCAATGCAATGCAAAGATATTTTATAAAAATAGAACCACATGCAATAAAAAGGATCATAATTTTTAAACCAGATTTTTAAATTCAGAAATAAGGACATAAAATTATCGATTTTACGTCTTGACTCTCTTATTGGCCCCCAGTGGAGTCGCCAAGCTGTCGAAACCATTTTTTAGAATGTTTATAAAAAACGAGGATCGACTTTAAAAAATGGAAATGGAGTCGCCACCAATCCCTTTTTACTTAGGTGTGATTGAATCACCATGTAAAACATTTTATTTCAAAACATTGATTTTGGTCCACGAAATACAAGAAAAAGGGTTAGAGAGTCAGTTACGTATGAGGAGGGGTCAGCACCCTCATAGCGCCCAAAAATTGATACCTAATCGATAAAATCATGTCCGAATGTTGAAATTTTGAAAAATTACAAAATATGATTCTTTAATTAGAAAGAAAACCAAGACTTACCTATTTCAAAGAAATAAAATGTTATATCAAGTAAGTTAGGATATAACATCTCATGACTTCGAAGTTAGGCTCACCTTTATTTGTAGAAAACTCTTATTTCGAAACACAAAACATCATATCCAGTAAGTTAGGATACAACGTTTTGAATTTCCGAGAATAAGTTTTGATTTGGAAATTTATGAATTTCAATTTTAAAAGAAAAGGGATACTTAGCATTTTAGGTTTAACGATAAAAATCGAAACCCAGTGAGTTATGGCACAACTTTTCTCGAAGCCCCCCAAATATTAGATATCACCATTTTTTTAAAAACTATTTGAATAAAATGCGTTAATTCAAAAGGCGTTTTTATAAAACAATGGTTTGAGTAAGATATTACGACATACATATTTAATAGCAATTCTACATAACTACAAATTATACTAACAATAAAAAATAAAAGAATAATATAACATAAATATATACAGAACTATGTTAAACAATAATAAACGATCAAAAGAACCTAAATAAATAAACATGTGACATAAAATAAATAGCGATAATGAAGACTTTTACGAAATAACAAAATCAAATGAAAAAGGGAATAATATATTTAAACATTGAATAAAAAAATAAAAGAATGTGACGATTTTTTTTAAAATGATTTAATATATATATAATTAAAAGTAAAAAAACAATATAATTTAATAATTTAATACATATATAACTGGTTACATATAATAAAAATAATTAGTAAATGATATATAATATTTTTTTATAAAAACACACACACACGCACACACACATATATATATAATGTACTAATCGTAAAATTACATATGTAATAAACAATATAAAAAAATATTTTATATAATATAAATAGATTTTATACAAAATAAAATTTTAAAAATAATATATGATATAATATAATACTATATAATATACAAATTAAAAAATATAATATAATAAATAATATACAAATTGTAAAATAATATATAAATTATATTAAACCAAGCAAATAATATATAATAATAATTAAATATATAAGGATAATACATGTAAAATATATATGTGAATTTTATACTATTAACAAAATTAATATATAAATAATAAGAATAATATAACATTTTAATATAATAAAATAATTAAATATAGTATTAGAATAATTAAAAAATAATAAAAAGGATTTAAAATGAATAAGGATTAAATAGCAATAAAATAAATATAGATGGACTAAATTAAAACGCGCGTCGCACTGTAGGGACTCATTCGGCAATTATGCCTTCTTTCCAAAACGATGTCGTTCTGATTTTTAGCCCTTTAAAGCAGTCCAAGGGACTAAATAGGAACAAAAACAGATTTTAGGGCTAATTTAAAAATAAAAAAATCAATTTAGGACAAAATTATAAAATTGAAATAATACGGAAGGCCCTATTTGGCAATTTGGCCTTTTAACAAAAACACACGGATCCTTCCCAAGTTTTCGGGTCAACATGTGGATCCTCCCTTGAAACGATATTGTTTTACGCTCATCAGATTAAACAAAAACGGGGCCGTTTTTATACTGTTATATAAGTCAAAAAACAGCCCCAAAAAATCATTTTAACACCCATTTAAAAAAAATTTGTAGAGGCTCAAAAAAAAAAAAAACTCTGCCTTCACAGGTCGCTCAACCTCCGGCCGCTCTCACCTGCACCTCACGCGTCATCATTCACGACGGTTCCTCGATGAGAAATGCTTCGAAAGGTAATCTCCAGTTCTTTTCTTTTTGATAGTATTGTATATATAAAAATGTATGTAAATCGAAAAAAAAAACTTAACGCAAATATATAAAAGAATCACCTCTGTTTAAACTTTTGTATATTGTATTGTCTTTGTATCTGCTTTTTTCGTATTCTTTCTGTGTGCTCGTTTACAAGTTTGTTCTATGGTTTTTATTACTCGAAAAAAAATGAAAGAAGAAGGAAATACATATTGTCCATATTTGTTTCTTTCCTTTTGTTGCATTTTCCTTATTTTGCAGGTCAGGAGCGACGGAGAATCTGGCGAAGATGAGGCATAATTCGCGACGATTGTGGCGCGAGGGTTTCCAGGAAACCCTAGGTTTCCTAACTCTGCTTAGTGTCTGGGCCCTTCTGGGCTGCCTTGGTTTGGGTTTTAGTTTTAGGTTTAATGGATTGGCTTGGGTCATCTGTTTGGGCTCGGGTGTAATAGGGTATTGGGTTTGGTTTTGGAGTCTGTAATTGGGCTACTAGGTTTAGTTTTGTAACTAGACTGTTTTAAAAAAAAAACATTGGTTTTTTTATTTATTTTTATTATTTTGGTTTTTATTCTGGTTTGTTTCACTTATACGGGCCCGGGCAAAATGGGCCGATTACAGTACAAAATATAATATTATTTATATAACTATATTTGTTTATATTTAGTTATAATTATAAGGCTCAAATATGCATTTAGTCCCCCCCAACTTAACACCTTTTTTCCCAATTTGGTACTTATGATTTTTTTTGTCTCAAGTTGACACCCGAATTTTCATTCCGTCAAGGGTTTTGGTGCTTTTTTATAAACAGTGTTAAATATAAGACACATGGCACTCTTAGGTTGTGGCGCATGACACTAATGATGTCATAATCCTTTTTTTATAAAAATATTTAAAAAATTACAAGAAAATATATAAAATTTATATAATTTTTAAAGTATAAAAGAAATTATAAAGCATAAAAATATGTGTCTAAAAATTGAAAATATTACAAAAAAAACCCTAAATTCAAGTTAGAAAAATTAAAACCCCAAAAAATAACTTCTTTTATTGCAAACAAATTAGGTAAAGATAAAGTTAGGTTTCATAGGAAAAATCGGGTTCCTCTATTGATAATACTATTAGCACGATCATGAATTAAGCTTATTAAAATCACAAATTTATTGAGTTTTGGGGGTTATGAGTTTTTGGATTTATCAAAACCATAAATTTACATATAAATTTATCAAGCTTTAATTATATATGTTTAAATATAAGTATATTGTTGGGGATAAACTCGATTAAGCAACGAACAAGTAAAATATCGAAGAAAATTGAAAAGATCGAACAAAAATATTTTACTTGAAAACCCCCCATCCCAAGAGGATAAAAAACCACGAGCAAAGATAATTTCACTATAATGACAAAAACGAAGAGTACAAAGATGGAGATAAAATTAAACTCCGAAACCTGAAATAAGAACCCTCAAAACGTAAACACAAGTTTCTCTGAAAGCCTGAAAAAGCTAATACCTAAATGTGTAATGGGTTATCTTTCTAGGTGAAAAAAGGTCTATTTATAGGGTAAATTTGTAGGTCAAATAAATAGATTTTGACTGGAAGAAGAAAACTGAGAAAATTGTATAACATGTCGTCTCGTTGTGATGTGGTTGCTACCTCGTCAAGATACCTTTCATCGCATCGTCGAGACGAGACGTCTCTTCTCATTAGGATATCGGTAGTCGCGTCGTCGGGACGACGCCTCTTTCTCATCAGGATATCAATTCTATTTCGGTAAAAAAATACGAGGCATACTCTACAAATCTCCACATTGGCTCGTATTTCCACAACGCCTTCTTTGCCAAAGCCCACTACAGGCCTATCTTGAACTATGCAGAATATTAACTGATTCAAAGTTATGCTTAAAAGTTGGAAGGCTTCTAATCTTTGACTTGTGCACTATCAAATCAAAACTGATCCGAGTTTGATTTCCACAAATACAATGCTCTATCTTTTCAAAACTTACATCCAAAAGAGAATCTCTCTTATACGAAACAATCATACATTTTCTCATCCAATGACCAAGTTGTCTTTGCATCAAACGAGTCGACTTTGACTTCTAACAAACGAGGGACGTCCTATTTCACCAGTCACTGTTGATTATTCCAGAACATAAAGATTGTCAATCTTTTTACCTTTCATCAAAATGAGAGCCCCACGAGATACCTTAATATCGTTTGACTCGATGTTAATTCTACAACTGTTCGAGTCTAAATTTCCCAAAGAGATGAGATTTTTCTTTAAGTCAGACACATGTTTGACATTTGGCAGTGTTCTAATTGTCTCGTCGTGCATCTTGATCTGAATAGTACCAATATCGATTACCATACTAGGTGAACTATTCCTCATACGTACAACTCCACCTTTAACTAAACTGTATGTGGAGAATCAGTCCCTATCGGGACACATGTGAAAAGAACAAATCCAATACGAATATTGTGAGGATGACCTCACCACTAACTAAAAGACCACTAATAGATTGTAAAGCTATAGAGGTTTCCAAAATAATAATACCATTCACTAAAAGACCACTAATGCCATGTTTGGTCGAATGTAATGGCATAGCCATTACAACTCAATTCCATGGCCCCACCACAGATCATTGTTTGGTTCAGTGGAATGCCCGTTTTGGGTCTATTGCATTACGAGTTTATACAGGGAATACGGGGCATTCCTATTCCGTTTCATCTCCATTGAATAGTTGATTCGTGGATAAAGAATTCCATTTTGCCCTTCTATTTTCTCACCTAAAAAATGCTCTCATTCAGCTCGATAGCCACTTCAGTCCTAACCTGCCTTGCTTCTTTTATAATAGTCTATTTTTCAGTTGTGTCAAAAATAGTGGTTTCAGGACCACAACTCTGATGTGTTGATTCATAAATATTAATCAGATAATATTTATAAGGTCATTAGTGTCATATTAAAGTTTGGTTAAGAAATTTTATCGTTTTGATAGTTAATTAAGTATATAAGACTGAATTGTCAAAGTTGTAAAAGTTGAGTTCCATTAATTAAAGGTTCAAAATGATAATTGATAAGTAAAAGAAGGTACTTAAATGGTAATTACACCATTATGGAGGTGAGTGGACGGTTTTGACTTTATTTTAGCTAAAATATCAAGTGAAATTAAAAAGGGCAAAGTTGTAATTACATTTTAATTAAACTAAAACAAAGATGAATTCTATCATCATCTTCCTTTATTTTTTCCTATATTGCAGAAACCCTAGAGAAAACAAGTGAAATGACCCGATAGTTAGGGGTGGCAGAAAGTATATTCCCGGGACTCCATTTCCATAAATCAGACTCGTAAATATTTTTAATAAATATTTACAAAGTTAGTTGTGTAGTTAATTAGGTTTCAGTTAAGCGAATTTACTTGAATTAAAAGTAATTAGGTATAAGGACTAAATCACTTTTGAGTTAAAAGTTGAATTATAGATTAAAAAATTAATTAAAGGGCCAATATAGTAATTATACCTATATATATATGTATAGTGGACATCATATGTTACAAAAATATATTATAATATTAAGAAATCTTAATTATTAAGTTAAATGTATATATGTATTATATAATAATAATTAGTATAGTAAAAAGAAGAAAGAAAAAGAAAGAAAGAAAAGAAATAGGAAAAGAAGGAGAATGCACAGCCTTAGGGTTTCTAAGGTTCAAAGTTCAATTGGTTAGTCAATTTAGTCCATTTTCTTGTAATTTTTATATTTTGGAATCTCGATACCTATTACCCGACCCATGTTGAAATTTTAGCAATTGTTAAGATTTTAAATGTTGTTAATGTTGGATAGTTTTAGTATTATGGATTAAATTGATATATTTTTACGCTAGAAATGAAAAAGGATTAAATTGTAGAATAAATTATAAATTTTGAGTAATAGGGACAAAATTGTGAAAAATTCAAAATTTAGGGGTTTAAGTGAAAATAGGGAGTTAAATTTATTTTAAAGAATAAAAATTAGTCTCAGTTTAGGGACTAAATTGAAATTTAGGCAAATTTTGAGTAAAAATTGAAATATTCAATATGAAATTGAATTGTGTTGTATTGATAAATTTTAATTGTTTTAATTCCATAGCTAACGTCGTACCGGAATTCTCAACTAAAAAGGGGAAAGATAAAATCGACGTCAAATAGCTCGGAATCCACTGTTTGTATTTCTATAATCCGAACATTGCTACTAATTCTTATATTTTGATTTAATGCGTATGGTAAGTGGTTGAGGTAAGTATTTGGCACTTTGATATTGAATTGAATTAAATTTGATTGAAATGGATTGAATTGGTATATATATTATGAATGTATTGATTATTTGAATTGAAATGAATATATATGTGTAAATGTGATAATGTGCAAATATGATAATTGGATATTGGTTGTATTTGGAAAGTGAATTGAAACCCTATTAATTGTATCGGGCTAAGTCGGATATAGATGGCATGCCATAGGATAGGAAGAGTGTAGGGACTTCTTCGACTTCGAGTTGATGAGACACTAGGTGCCAATTTACTTTGGTTTAACCGATGAGACACTGGGTGTCAATATATATAGCGCTGGGCGCAGTTACTACTTTGGATTTATTCGATGAGGCACTGGGTGCCAAACTAGTGTGTTGGTTGGATCCGTGTATCTGTCAGAGTCCAAGTTGTAATGACCCAAAATTCACGGGCATCGGAAAAGTACATTATCGGGCTTTCGTCTTAGTAAAACGAACTCATAATACTTATGAGTCTAGTGGTGTGTCTAATTAGGTTCAATTAAGTGAATTTAGCTTAATTAAGGTTAATTTAGTGTAAGAATTAGATTGAATATAGGGTAAAAGTTGAATTATAAAATAGAGAAAAGTCAAGGGACTAAATAAATTTTAGTGTAAGAATTAGATTGAATATAGGGTAAAAGTTGAATTATAAAATAGAGAAAAGTCAAGGGACTAAATAAATTTTAGTGTAAGAATTAGATTGAATATAGGGTAAAAGTTAAATTATAAAATAGAGAAAAGTCAAGGGACTAAATAAATAAATAAACCAAATTGTGACACTTGTATGGTAAAAATAAAATACAAATGCTTGGCAAATGTAAAATACAAGTGTAATACTAATACATATATATGTAATTATTATGTATTTACTTATTATTTAAGTAAAAGATATTATAATATAATATTAATATAATAAAAATAAAGTAAATAAAATAAAGAAATAAAGAAAAAAGAAAGAAAAATAGAAAAAGACACAGAAAGTTGGCACGAAAAAGAAAGAAAGAAAATAGAAAGAAAAAGAAAAAGGGAATTAGGGTTTTTAAGGTTTCAAGTTCAATTGGTAAGTCAATTTAGCTCATTTTCTTGTAATTTTGATATTTTTGGAATCCTAAAACAGAATACTACCTGATTTATGTGGAAATTTTATAAGTTAGTTGATTTTAGATGAAGTTTATGTTGAATTAATTGAAGAATTAGGGGTTAAATTGATAGAATATCAAGTTAGAATTAAATAAAGGATTGAATTGTAAAACAAATCATAAGTTTTGAGTAATATGGACTAAATTGAAAGAATTTTAAAATTAGGGTTTCATGATGAAATTGGGAGTTGAAATTAGTTTAAAGTGAAAATTTAATAAAAATATGGAATTAGTTTTGTATAAATAAAGTTAGTATTGGTTAAAGACTAAATTGGAATTTAGACAAAATTTGTGTATACATTGAAATATTTAATGTAAAATTGTGTTATATTGATGATTTTCAGTTATTTTAAATTCCGTAGCTAACGTTGAGCCGAAGACCTTGGCTAGGAAAGGAAAAGACAAAGTTAACGAGGAGTAGCTCGATAATTTTGGTTTGTATTTCTATAATCCGAAAACTAACTATTAATTGTTAAATTTACATTTAATGCTTATGGTAAGCAATGAGGTAAGTATTTGACACTATAACATTGAATTGAATTGAATGTATGATTGTATGTGATTATTGAAATGAATTGATATTATGAAATTGATATTGAATTGATTTGAATTGATTTTATGAGAATATGTGAGTATTGGTTGAATTATAAAAGTGAATTGAAACCTTATTAATTGTATCGGGCTAAGTCGGATATAGTTGGCATGCCATAGGATTGGAAGAGTTAAGGGATACTTCGACCTCGAGTCGATGAGACACTGGGTGTCAAATCATTTCTTCAGATAAATCCGATGAGGTACTGGGTACCAACTTACTTCAGCATGGCCGATGAGACACTGGGTGTCACTCTATTACTTCGAATTATCCGATGAGGCACTGGGTGCCATACTGGTGTGTTTTGGTTGGATCCGTGTATCCGCCAAAGTTTGAGTCTTGTTAATAGGGCAAATAAATGAATTGGCAATAAGATTGATGTTGAATGTGAATTTGAAATTAGACATTGAATTGAATTGTATAAATGAAATGCATGAACCAAGGGTTCATGAAAAGAGTAATGTTATTGCCAAATGATATGTGAATCAAAGTGAGAAAGCTATTTGAATTAGCTATTGATGAGAAATGAAGGTTAAATGTATAAAATGAATTATTGATTGGCTAATGTTTATATTTGGTTAAAAAAAGTGTATGTTTTATAATGTTATTTCCTTTGAAGTATTCAGATTATAAAAATACCACTGAGTTTTATAATCAGCGTACGGTCTGTTTCCGTGCGCAGGTTAGGTTAAAGTCGAATTGCTGAATCAGCATCCAAAGCTGATCCCGAACTCAAAGTGGTGAAGTATATTTCTTTTGTTAATGGCATGTACCTAGGCGGTCCTTTCATATGTATGTCATTTTAATAAATAGTTGTAAGTGATGACATTAGTTGGCTATATGTATAAGATATGTGTTATGTTGAAGTTATAAATGGCTAATTTTGGTTAAAGTATGTGTGAAGTTAATATATCCAAATTTAGGTTGATATTTAGCTTTAAATTTGGTTTAGTTTGAATGAAGTTGAATGAATTGAATTGGATAGTATATGTATGATATCTATGTTGGTATATTGATTAAGTTAATAGATTGATTATTTTTTCATGTTTTAGATATATTTGTGTTTGTATTGGATTGGTTGAATGATTGGTTTTTGAATTGTTTGGTGTTCAAAGGTTGCAGGATTGGTAAATTTCAAGTATAAGGCTCATTTTGAGTCCACACGGCCTAGCACACGGGCGTGTGACCAGACCGTGTGAGACACACGACTTATACTTGGGTGTGTGGTTAGGCCGTGTGTCCCCTGCAAATTTGTGTCCCCTGCAAATTTTAATTTCACAAAACAGAATGCTCAGATTTTGCACACGGGCAGAGACAAGAGCGCGTGTCTCAACCGTGTGAAGAACACGGCCTAAAACACGAGTATGTGCTTTGGCAGTGTGAAAACTGCACTTAATTTTCAAAAAATAAATTGACCACACAGCCTAGCACACGGGCGTGTGGCTTGGCCGTGTAAGGTAAGTTAGAGAGCACATAAATTAGGACATGGCCCAAAGCACGGGCATGTCTTAGGGTCACACGTGTGTGTCCCTAGACCACACGAGCGTGTGAGCCCTGTATTTGAGAAAAAATTTGAAATTTCACGAAAAATTTCTTGAGCACTCGAATTGGTCCCGAATCACTTCTAACATGTATTTTGGGCCTCAAGAGCCCATAAAAGGGACATTATGCTTGTATTACAATATGTATGTTATTTATTTGTATAAGGTTCGTAATATTTCTAAAAGGTCCGGTAATGCTTCGTAACCCTATTCTGGTAACAGTTTAGGGTTAGAGGGTGTTACACGAGTCGTGTTAGTAGGGGTAAATAAATAATAAAGTTCTATAATTGATATTAAAATGACATGGTTTGAGAAATGGAAGTGATATAGTGAATTGAAAATGGAATGTGAAATATGTTGTAAACACATGGAATATATAAGTTATATACTCATGAATTGAATATGGAATGCATAATGCTCTTGTTTAAATGAAATGTGGTTGGATATGTGAATAGATATTTATATAGCAATTGTGTGAACTGGGACATTGTTAATCAAATGAAATATGATAGCATGTGTAAATTGAATGTAGTATGAAATAATGTGCTAATATGTATGAATTCAAAAGGTTGGCATATGATTGTTGTGATCTTAGTCATTAATATGTGTTTATAATTAAATTGTGCATTTTGTATTCTCTTGTCTTTAAATTTTCGGAATATAGAAATATCACTGAGTTTTACTCAGTGTACGGTTTTGTATTTCCATGCGCAGTTAGGTACTTACTTTTGATCACCGATTCAGCATCCAACAACGATCCCGAACTCAAATGTGGTGATGTTTATCTTTTGTGTTTACATGTACCTAGGATGTCTAAATGATAGTTATTTTGTGGATGGATTGTAAATGAGGTTATAAGTGTAATGTTGGTTTAGTATTTATGTAAACATGTGTTTGTGTTTGAAGCCATAGTATGGTATGGTGAATTGAAGCAATGCTTGATATATGCATGTTAATGATGAATTATATTATGATTTTTTTTAAATTTCTGAAAATGAATGATTTAGATTATGGTTACTCGGTAATACTCTGAAACTCTATTCTGGCGACGGATAAGGGTTAGGGGTGTTACAAGAAGAGAACTCTATTCAGCTAGCTTTATAAAGTCATAAAGAAGCCAGTCAATTCAGACATTGCAATTTCCCTTATTGACCAACTTACTGTCATCTATGAAAAAGATCGAGCCACTGGGAAAGATGCTCAAACAACCACTGATATTATTGAAGAAATAGATGCTGAGGATGTAACTACTGCAAATACTCATGAAGAAAGAAGTGATTTCCATGGATGCGAAGCTGATGTTTCTTTGGATGAGATGGATCTCTCAACTACACAACCACAACCATCTGGAAACCAAGATGATTCCACATTTTCAAAGAAGAAAAAAAAAGATTTCTGATGTAAGTGAATAAATTTCTACTTCATTTATTAATGCAACCACGTTTCCATGGATGTGAAGTTGATGTTTCTTTGGATGAGATGGATCTCTCAACTACACAATCGCAACCATCTAGAAACCAAGATGATTCCACATTTTCAAAGAAGAAAAAAAAGATTTTTGATGCAAGTGAACAAATTTCTACTTCATTTATTGATGCAGCCACGTTATTGGTGGAAAACATACGGACCGTTGGACTTGAAATAAGTAGGAGCATTGCCTCTGAAGTGCTAATTCAACAAAAGTCAAAAATAGTCATTTAAGAAAGTGCTCTAAAATTATATCCAACCTTATATGAAGTAGAAGGATTAACTAAAGATGAGCACTATCGTGCATTAAGCAAAATTCCAGGCCATCCAACGCAAATGCTCATTTTCTTTAGTTTACCTTATTCTGTGCGATTGGAATGGGTGAGAAAATTTCTTTCTGACCATTAAAAATTATGGTTGTGTAGGTGATGCTTTGGTAACTTTTTGTATATGTAATATTTGTATAGTATAATAACATGATAGAATGTCATTACAATGTTGTAACTTTTTTATGTTGTAAAATTTAACATATAGATTATGACATATAAGCTAATGACATCTTGCAACTTTTTGTTAATATATGAACATTATGTTTAGATGTAAAATATAATTCTAAAGCTGTTCATTACTTCTAATATTTTGCTTTTTATTTTAAAAGATAATTAAATTATTTGTTTCTGTAACAACCAAATTTTGGGTCTAGTCAGAATAGTGGTTTCGAGACCACAAATCCGACAAAGAAAAATTTAATATTATTATTTCATGAAAATAATTTTGGGTCTAGTCTACAGTTTTATGAAATAATTTCGTGAAAATTTCGTTCGAAAATTTTGATGTTTGGGCACTCAATTTAGTTAAAGAGACTAAATTTCAAAAAAGTGCAAAATTTGAGTTCTATATGTTAAAAGTGTCCAATTGCAATGAGATCTTAAATTAGGGGTCCTTAAATGGTAATTAGACCATTATACTTTGTATGGACAAAAATGGACATAGATAGGTGATATTTTGAAGTTTTTCATTAAGGGCATTTTTGTCATTTAGTTAATAAAGACAAAATTTAACAAATAAAAGATGTCATCTTCTTCATATTAGTCCTCATGGCCAAATTTCACAAGGAGAAGACATAGCTAGGGTTTGTCAAGCTTCCAAGCTCGATTGTAAGTCCGTTCTTATCTCGTTTTTAACGATTTTTGTATTTTTGAGATCGTTGTAGCTTGATTTAGCTATTTCAAGGTCTAATTTGAAAGAAAGGTGAAGTTTAAAATTTTACCCATGTTGAACATGTATGTATTTTGATGTTTGATGGTAGAAAATGCATGATTGTTGTTTGTTAAATGACTTTTGCTAAGTGATTTTCGGTAAAAAATGTCAAAAAGAACTTATTTGTAGAAGTCTATAAAATGAGTAGAAAAATGTGAATAAATGGAAAATGTGAGCTGTTATGAGTATTAAAATGGTTCAGCTAGGCTTGGGTTTTGAAGAAATTGAATGAAATTCATTTTACGAGCCTAGGGACTAAAGTGTAAAATGTCAAAAGTTTAGGGGTAAAAATGTAATTTTTGCCATAGTATGCTTTTGGGATGAATTGAATAATGTGATGATTAAATGAGATGAATTTGGTATTATAGATTAAGAAAAATGAAGTTCGGGTCTAGATCGAAGGAAAACCAAAGTATTTGACGATTAGGTCTATTTCCGCTATTTTTGTATCGAGGTAAGTTCGTATGTAAATAATGCATTGTTATATTTATGTTTTATATGCTTTAATATTGTATGAATTGTGATTGACTCTTTGGACGTATTCGACAAAGTTTCGACAAACGAGAAATCCCGGTTGAATCTTAGGAATAGATTAGGATACAAGTGACATGTCACTAGGAACCCATGTGTATATGCGATTTTGTGATCCGGGTGCTGGTCTTGTACGTCCTACCAGTGGCTGGGTAGTCCGACATGTGTTGTGGATACCTGATAGTTTGTGTGAGCAGCACTGTGTCGCTACGTCCTGACTGATAGCTTGTGTGAGTAGGTCCGTGAATAGCTCGAAAGCGAGCCTATATGTATTATGAGATATGAGGTAGCTTTAGCTACATATATGGCACTTATGTGCAAGATTTCTGATTATCTGTTAATATTCCGAGTGATCAACCGGAATGTCAAAGTTGTGAAAGGATATGGCTATAATGCGAATTGGTACAAGTATGTACGTAAAGCTCATAAGTAATGAGCTCAATATGTGATGAACTATTGGTAAGAATGTGATTGAGTAAGTTATGCTCATGAAGTTTAATGACATTTATGTTGATATATGTTATTCATATGATGAGCTATTGGTAAGAATGTGATTGAGTAAGTTGTGTTTATGAAGTTTAATGACATTTATGTTAATTTATGTTAAGTTATTTATATATTAAATGTATGAATAATGTTTTGTATTATTTGCATATGAACTTACTAAGCTATATAGCTTACCCCATTTCTTTCCCTTACCTTATAGTGTTACCAAGCCAGCTCGAGATCGGAGATCGTTAGAGATTCGGATCACACTATCAAACCCTCCCATTTTGGGTATTGATGAACTTAGTATTTTGAAAGTATGGCATGTATAGGGACTTAGCCATTTTTGTTATATGTGTCATCATGATTTTAGCCAATGTATTGGCTTGTGATTGTCAAAGACTTGTTTTGATATTTGGTCATGTAGATTGGCTTATTTGGGCTATCATGGTTGTAAGCCTAAGTATATATATATGTGCCAGTGCCTTTGGTGATATGGTCATGGTATGCTTGGTGAATGATGGAAGTGTGATTTATGACATGAGTGTGAAATGTTTGGCAATATGGTCTATTGAAGAGATGATAAAGTGGTGTACAATTAGGTATCTTGAAAGCAGTCAATTGTGGCTTAATAATTGTTGTGCGTATGATAGATGTTGATATTGTGTTGGCATGTGTTGGTCATAATTCTGGATGTTTTAGTTGCCTAAGTATGTTATGTTTTGTGCCTTGAATTGGTGTAAGTGTGTGTGAATAAGGGTGGCAAATGGCTTGGTAAATAGCCTTTATTTTGTTCACACAAGTAGACACGCGGGCGTGTGTCTAGGCCGTGTGTGGCACACGGTCTGCCCCACGGGCATGTGTTCCGGCCGTGTGTCCCTTGCACCTTAGTTTTGAAAAACAGAATGTCCAAAATTGAGCACACAGGCAGAGACACGGGCGTGTGTCTCAGCCGTGTGTGCTACACGACTTAACACACGGACGTGTGGCACAAGTCAGAGAGCACCCTAAATTGAACACGGTCTGCAACACGGGCGTGTCTCAGGGTCACACGAGCGTGTCCCTTAGACCACACGGGCGTGTGAGCCCTGCAGTTAGCAAAAGAATTTTCTAAGTTTTGTAAAAATTTCCTGAGTTCTCGGTTTAGTCCCAAACCCCTCCAAAGCATGTTTGGGCATCGTAGGCTCGTATTAGGGACTTTATGATCGTATATGAATGGTTTTAAATTTGGACGCAAAATTTATGTCTCGGAATTGTGTGAATGCTTGTGTTGTAAGTCTGGTAATGCCTTGTACCCTGTCCCGAATACGGGTAAGGGGTGTTACGTTTCGCTAATGATATTTTAGCACATGAAATATGTATTGCAGTTTAAAAATAATAAAGTAGGTTATATATATATATTTTTATAATATTATATATTATAATTTTTAAATTCATATTTTAATAATAATTATATTAAGAATGTTATTAAACTATATATTATTTTATTAAATAGTATTTAATAATAATTATGTTAAAATATGATTAAATTTTTTATTTTTATTTTTATTAAATATATTTAATAATAATCTTATTAAAATTTAATAAAAATAACAATAATCATCTACCTAAAAAAAATCTGCTAAGGGTACTTTGGTCATTTAAGTCTTTTTCCTTATGCTATTACAACCTTTATTCCATTCAACCAAACATAAGAATACTATTACAGCTCTATTCCATTCCATTCAACCAAATAATTGAACTATTGATTACAACTTTTAGGAGTGTTCAATTGGTTAACCGACCCGAACTAGCATTAATATAATTAACCGACCTTTTAAACCCTTAATCGTTAACTGAAATAACTAAAATTTTTTAAGAAACAATGGAACCGAACTTTTTCGATTAATTTGGTCAGATAACTGAATTAACCGAAATATATATATTTATTTATTTTTGGTTAAATCAAATATAAAACATATTAAGAATTAATCGAGTTATATAATAAATTAAAATATATTTATAATATTAAAATAAATACAAAGTTGAATGACCAAAACAAAATGAGGAATTAGGTCAACATTTGAATAATTTAACCTAAAAATATTTAACATTTTGCTATTTGGAATTCTGGTCATTGATCATCAATTAATTTTGTCAACTTTACAAATTTTAGAATCACAAAATTTAATAATCCATCACCTTATATTTAAATATGTAGAGAAAAAAAAAAACATCAACCATTGTTTAGAGTTAAAGTAAAAGCCCCTGCACTCAAATTAAAGGTATTTTGACATCATAATAATTAAAAAAAGAAGAAGAAGAAGAAGAAGATAGGGAATAGAATTTTAGGGAATAATATGGAAGAAGAAGCAGCAGCAACAAGGTAATAATATTTTTGTTATTGTTTTTAACTGAATTAATGACAGAAACAAAAAGGGTCCAAACTGCAACTTCATTTCACTTGAGATAAAATGGAAAGGGTTGGTTGAAGCTTTGTATTAGCATTAGTTTGGATTAACAAAAACATGACCATCTGTAATAACACCATTTAATGCTAATAGTACTGCTTTTGATTCATTACATCATCCGTCTTTCTAATATTTTAAATATATTTTCTCTAATACTTTAATTTTTTTACATTATAAAACTTAAAAATTAATTTAAAAACAAACTTTTATAAACCAAATTAATTATACTTTATTATTATCATAACTGATTAATAAAGACCAAACTGAAACCTTTGGCTGGCAAGTTAAATCAAACCTTCTACTACTGATCTTGAACAAGGATCCGTATCAAACTTAAACAAGTTCAATTCCTTAACCTATGATGCCCAAAATGTTGCAGATTATCATCTTTGGTTCTTCTTTATATATATATAATCAAAATTGCAGAACAAATATCATATATATTAATCGAAAGAGAGATAAGCGATGCCCAGTTTCAAAATCCAACATTTGCCATACAAAGTTCATGCTAAAAGGTATTGAATTCAACAGTTTTGAGAAACGAAATGAAGTTGCAGGCACAAGGGAAATTACAGTAAATCTCAACTCTACAATTTCATTTCTCTCATAATATTATTGGTTTTCTTTTTTCTTACATTAGCATGCACCCTTTACCATTAGTATTCAAACATATATTACCCATTTCTTAGTTAAAGATGTGGGTGGCTAGTACTGAACAACCATGGATTTTTCATCACTCTTGTCCTAGTAATAAAGCCCTTAAAAAAAAGATCTTTAACAAAACACACCTGAAAATTCCAAAGTGAGTGTTGACGGTGGTGAATAAAGTCCAAATAGAAGGTGCGTCACTACAATGGCTGATGGCAGATGAACGTCGAACAATGATGATGACCTGGTGGACGCTGGACGGTTCACGAAGGTGACTAGCAGTAGTAGTAGAGATTTTGAGAGATTTCAAATTAGGGATTTTAAATTTTGAGAGTTAATGATTTCTCATTTTTGTGCGTGATTTTTAGTTTTAGTTTAAGGATTTTTATTTGTATTTATTAAATTATTAATTTTTTTTTAGTTCTTAGGATCGAGTTGGGTTGGGTTTATATATATATATATATTGGATTGGGTTTATATTGGGTAGGACTTAGAAGTGTTGGGGGTGGGTCGGTGGTTGGGGCCTGGGTCTAGGTGGGCAGTAGGCTAATACTTATATATTATAATATTATTTATTATTTTTGATTAATTAATTGATTTCGAATTGAATTAATCGTTAACCAAATTTTTAAAATATTATTAACCGACCCCGACCAAATTAATTTGATTAACCGAATTAATTTAGTTTGGTCGGTTAAATCGATTTTACCCAAAATTTATACACTCCTAATAGCTCTACTCCATTACAACTCTATTTAATTAAATCCGTATTCTATTATAATGAACCAAACGTAGTGTAATAAAAAATGATAATAAAAGTAATATCTACGTAGAAATTTGAATATTTTTTATTTAATTTTCAAGCAATAGAAAAGCAATGAAAAAAGAGAGTGGTTTCACACGTCATTAAAACTTTTCTGCTGGCCATGTCAATTTAATAATATTTTTAAAATTAGGAATATAACCTCACAAGTGATTTTTAATAATTATATATAAAAATATTTTTATTTTTAAATGTAAAGTTTATAATCTAAATAATGTAACTCACTTTATACTTAATACTCAAGTTTTCAAATTTTAAAAATTTGAAAAATAGGTGATCAAAGACATTTTGTGACAAAGATAAATATTTTACAATTTAAAACTTTTTAATAAATTACTATAATAAAGGAGTTAAAATGAAATAATAATAATAAAGTTTAACAATTTGTTGTTTCTTTGATTGTATGGATTTACTTTATTAAATGTTGCCAAAAATATATTTATATTACAAAGATCATATCTACCATTCTATGAAATATACTTATTTGTATCATGTATCTTTCAATTTATATTTTTTTTTTGTTTTCTATTTTAAGTAGTTTATGTTGTTATGATAAACAAAATAAAATTAAAATTTTATAAAAATTTCCTTTTTTTTACCTGCAATTTAATAATAAAAAGGAAAATAAAGATAATTTTTTTAAATAATAAATCCAATCATAAAAACCCTATAAGCAATGACATATTCAATTATAGTATGCAAATATACCTAATGATGGTATTAAATTTATTTGTGTAATTTTTTTAACATTAATCTTATTATAGATTTTTATCATATCTTTTTTTGATACAATCTTAGGATTACTCACAACCCCTCATCAACCCTTAAATAGGAGGATAATGCGCTTCAGTGCACTCGAATCCACATCCTCCTACACTGACAGTACTGCGATGCCAATTAACCTAAGACTCAATCGGCAAAATTGTGTAATTTTTAAAAAATAGGAATATATATAGTAAAGAAAAAGAAATTAGAAAATACAATTAAAAATAATAAAGTACTTTTAAATAAATAAAATTATATGAAATTTGAAACTTTCAACAATAACTTATGGAATATTTTTATTTTATTAATATGATGCTAAAATTTAAAATTTTAATTAAATTATTTTAAAATACCTAAATTATCCAATTAACTCCAAAGGTTCCAAATTCATATTTTATGACATATAGCAGTTAAAGGATGATTAACTAAGATAGATTACTACAAACTTAGAAAAAGTAATAATATAATTAAATTATTTTAAAATGCTTAAATCAACTCTATTTATTCCAAATACTCAATTAATCAAAATAGCACAAGGAAGTTGATGGGAGATATGTAGGGCAAGAGCAGCATCCACCAGCTTCTCTTTTTCAGATCTTGTTTGTCTTCCTCCCCTTGGACTAGTTGAAATTGTACATCTTCAAAAGCAGGGAATTTTTCCAATGGGCTTTTGACCTCCCCAGCCCAGGATAACATTTTTCTCTATTTTCTTCAAGCTATACTAGAACCATTTCAACTAAATAGATTTAGCTTCTAATTTGCAAAACTCTAATACACCAGGAATTTAATTCCTCCTATGCTCTAGATATATATTTTTTAATAAAATATCATTTTATTTATATGATTATTTTGAAATTAAAAATATATAAATTAATAACAAAGTATTTACATCAATAATGAACTTAGACAGGATATTGTCCAGATTCAAATGCATCTAGACGGCCATTTGTCCAGATTTTTTCTAGACTGCATTTTAATTCTTTTATATATATTTCATAAATTTATGAATTTTAATTTTTTTTTATAAATGTATATACTTATTGTATATTTTTAAAAATATTATATGCTTTTTATATATTTTTATAAATTTATATTTTATCTATTTTTCAAAATAATAATAACAACCTAAAAAATAATATTTTATAAAAGAAATAAAATATATGAAATTACTAAAAATACATCAAAGAAAAATTACAATATAAATATATATTTGTTTATTAATTTATATATATTTAAAGATATTTTTTTAATTTATGTTTTTCATGGTATATTGAGAGGCCATCACATGTCATCTCTAGATTGACTATTAGTGTCACATTAGATAAACTAACAGTGTCAGTACGCACGTACCAACTTAGGTGATGTAATTAAAATTCTAGTACCAATTAAATAAATAAAAATATTAAATCCCAACTAAATACAAATGTATAAATTAATGGAACAATATATATTAACCTTTTTTTTAATTCATCTTGCCACCAAATTCAATCTATTATTTTTGTATTTAAAATTAGCCAAATTTTTGTATTCATTTTAGTGGAATTTTCTAAAATTATGAAATAGTAAACCACATCTCCAATAACATGAACAAAACTTTTAATTTGCAATAAAGTTAAAAAAAAAAGTCAATTGGCTTGTTTGTATTTGTAACCAAAAACTGAACAACACTTTCAAATTGTAATCATAAAATATTTTTTGGTTCAACCTCCGTATTGGTGTACATGGCCGGGCTAGGCCGGGCTCAACTAAAAGTTTAGGTTCGTTTGCTAAGCCCGGGTCTAGCTTGGCCCAAAAAATGGGTTTAAAAATTTGCTCAAGCCCGACCCAGATAAAAATGTTAAAAACCGAGTCCGACTCAACCCGCCCATATTAATTTTTATATTATTTTTATATAATTTTAAAATATATATAATACATTAAAAATACTAAAAATATCAAAATAAATATTTTCCAACAAATTGAAATAAATTTTAAAAAATATGTATACTTAAATAACACTAAGATAGATGCAATTTAATAAGCAAATGTCGCTAAAATAATAACAAAATTAACAAATGTCTTTAAAATAATAACAAATTAACAATAAAATAATTTTTATACAATATCCAAATAATAACAACAAAATAGTAGCAACAAAATAGTAAAATAGTAGCAAAATAGGAAGAAAACAATAAGAAAACAATATTAAAAAATAGATTTTTTCATCCTTTAGTGAATTCAGGCTGAGCCGGCCCCGGGCTAAAAATACCTTACCTGAGGCCTAGCCTATTTTTTAAATGGGCATTATTTTTTTATCCAAACCTATTTTTCGAGCTTATATTTTTATCCAAACCCTCTCATATTTCAGGCGGACTTCAAATTGGGCCAAGTGGCCTGACCCATCAGGAGGTTTAAACCTCAATCTTAAAAGCATGCATTATGGTAATAACTTGTGTTTTTTCTATTGATCCATCATTTCAGCTTTAAGTTGAAATTTCACATAAATTTCATAATTATTAGAAAAATGAAACAAAAAGATATTAGTGAAGCAGGCTGGTTTTAAGGCATGTGAAACACTTTACTTAAAACTTTAATAAAGTGTGGTGAAGAAATATTTTTGAAAAAAATATCCCATATGATACTATAAATAAAAATATATATTTAAATTTGTTAATATTATGTTATTTTAATAAAATAAATTATTATAACTCATTATTAATATTTTAATATATGAAATATAAATTTATATACTTTTTAAGTAATTAATATAATTTTTTTTTTAAAATATAAACTTTTTCTAAAATTTAATTTGATTATATAAACTATATTTTAAATATTAAAAATCATTATAAATTCAAATATATAGTTTTATATATTTGAAATGAATTTCAATAGGGAGATTATTGTATACTCCATATAAGTCTCCACTAATATTAAATCATTTATTGAGTTTGGTGTCACAAGTCATCTAGACATCAACTTAGTTGGGCATCTTTACTAATTTTAAACCATTTACTAAGTCTAGTGTCATGAGTTCACCAAGCACCAACTTATAATAGGATTTATACCCTCACTCTTACAAAATAAATTATATTATTTTAATTGTATTTTTCTCATTTCATTTCTTTTATATAGAAAAAAAGAAACATAAATACAAATAATAAGATTTGAGCTCAAATCTTTATAGTTTTTAACATTTATATTTTACCATTCAATCAAACCCTAATTTGAGTTCAAAAGCACTTTGACTTCAAAAGTTGTTGTTTAGCATTTCTCGTGCCTCTAAAAATATTAATATAAAAGTTATGTCTTTGTAAAATAATTTTAGATACAAAAATTATATCTTTACAACACAACTATGATTATAATTTGAAGCTTAAATGATATAATATTATTATCTAACATGGCAAGCTACTAACAGATTGCCAATAAGGAATAAGATGTAGAAATTATGGAAGGTCTTTAAGTTAAACCATTAGGAAGAATTATCTGTTGTTGTTTCTTTGGGGTTGCATGAATATTCTTACACTTTTCTCCTCAATAATTGATCATTATTTCAACTATATTTGTGAAGTTTAATTCGTGTGGAAGTGAAATTGAAATTTTTATACATACAAATGTAGTTGACAAATAATATAATAAACGAAATTCAGATATAAAACTTCAAACTCATGTTCCCAAAGCAAAAGGACAAAAAGGGAAGTGAAAAGAAGAAGACAACTGGTACATACAGATACTATGGGATTTTATTAGAACAGAGTATTGAGTAGGTTTGAGGTTGGAATCTCAAACTATAAGCCTTTCCCCTAATTGAGACCAATATGACATGAATAACTACGGAAATGTCTATACTTGTGACACTTAACCGGCTCATGATAAGAAATATAGACAAAAGTACTACTTCTAAAATTAAAAAGATAGTGGGAAAACTTATGGGAGTGGCTAAACATTTGCCGATGGAGTAGCATTAGAGGGCAAAGTTTGAGAGTGCACCCTTCTTCCTCTTTCACTTCTGCTGTTATCAGCAAATTTCAAGCTTGCCTGATGTAGACCTTTGCCTTGCTCTTTTGAACTCCATTCAGACAAGTAATAGTCTTCTTCTGTGGCAATCTTTTCCGAAGATGGACCACAAAACATCCCACCCCATTGTGGGAAATATATGAGAAATATTGGGAGGGTGCAGCATACGATCATGATACCCATCAGAGTTATTCCAGTTTCTTTAGAATATTTGGAGCCTTTGAAGAAAATTAATTGAGTCAGCACTGCACCCACATTTCCACCTCCTCCTGTCATCCCAGATATGACACCCAATGACCTGAGGCAAATGTAATCCATGCTATCATTACCACCAAACAAATGGAAATTATAGTGTACTAGGCAAACTGTGGAAACCTTACCTTCGGGAAACGAAGGGAACCACTCCAAATGTAAGACCACAAGCCGCTTGAACAAAGACTGAGAAAACAATCATGACTACGATAGATGCGGTCAATGATCCAACCTGCCCCAGAATGATGCAGAATACCCCTCCCAAGGTCTGCACCGCCCATAAGGCCCAAAGCCTACCCCTCATTCCAAACCTCTTCGCCATCATATCAGACAGCACACCTCCTGCAGGTCGTGAAACTAGATTTGCTAACCCAAAGCTTGCCGCAATAATTCCTGCTGTATGGAGTTTCAGATTGAACCGGTCGTAAAAGTACTCCGCAATGATGTTGTCCACTGTCAACTCCACCCCGAAACAATATCCATAAGTCAAGGCCAAGATCCATCCTCTGTAATTTGTGATCCCATGGTAGAACACGCGAGAGAATTTATCCTTCTGTTTATTCCCTGAATTTTGCAGCCTTTGGTAATTCCCATCTGGCAAATCCTGGCCAAAGATCAGAATGGCAAAAGCTGATAATGTCTGGAACAGAGCAGGAATGAAGAATGCAATTCGCCAAGCTGTGAATTTGACCGCACCAATGTGACGGATGAGAGAAAAAACAAGGGGCATGATAAGCTGTGTGGCGCCGCCTCCGAGGTTGCCCCAGCCTGCTGCTACACCGTTAGCGGTACCTACTACCGGACCTGAAAACATGGAGCTCATCCAGAATTGTGCCGACACAAAAGTGGCAAGGGAGAAGCCTGTGAAAAAACGGACGAGAAGGAAGGAAATGGGCGAGGAGGCGATGGAGGTGAAGTAAACAGCAGGCGCAGTGAGGAGGACGAGGGATGCTGATGCAAGACGTGGTCCGAATAAGTCACAAGCAGTTCCCATGGCAATCCGGGCAAAGACTGCACCAGAGACAGATGCAACCCCTGCATTGCCAATGTCAGTTGCTGTGAGGTTTAAGTTGTCACGTATGATAGGGAGAAGGGGTGGAGCAGCAAAAGTGGATACAAAACAGGAAAAGAATGAAATCCAGGAGAGGTGAAACGCTCGCATGTGCGGTGCAGCCGCCGAGAACAAATGAAACTCAGTCGCCTTATGTTCGGAATCCACTGGAAGAGCAAACTTCTGAGGCTCAGTTTCAGTAATAGTACTGGATATTTCCATCTCTTAATGCTTGGCCTTGGATAGAGTTGAATTATGTTATAGAACAAAAGAGAGAGAGAGAGAGAGAGAGAGTAGTGTATCCTTATGCAGGTGAATTAAGTTTTGGTCTTTGCTCATTTTTGACAGAAAGTGTACTACTACATATATAGTGCCGAGTCCGGTACTATACTTGTCATGGTGTTAATTTCTTATAGCATAATGTTGTTGTTTTCGGATTTCATCAGATGTGTGGGAATAATATTTTGATATTTATGCATTAAAAACAACATATTGGAAATTTCAGAGATGTACGTATTGGGGGTTGTAGAAACTGTGACTTGGAGGATTGTTTACTGCGAGGAATTGCTTCCCGAGGGTGAAAAGGCAACCTTAAAGATCATCAGTACAACGGCCTTGCGCCAAGTCTCATTCTTTAACCATTACTTAACCTTGAAAAAGAAATTGGACTTGAATGCAGTGAAAGGGAGAGGTTGGCATGAAATGCATTTCAAGTCTAGCGGCTGATGGCATGAAAACCAGAGTGATGATAATTGTGTGTACTACAATGAAGAGTAAAAATTAAGGTGTTTGGTAAACTACAGTCATGGTCACCCAATTATGGATTAATTTCCTTTTTGTCACCCAACTACAAAAAATTATGAAACCATCACTCAACGTTTTGAATTTTTTTTTTTCTAACTGGCGGTTAAATCCTTAACAAAAGATCTAACGTGGTTGTTAAATCAAATGTTAATTGCCAGCTAGATTCTACGTAAGAAACATAAAATTTCCATGTCATTTTACTATAACAATATTTTATAAAAACCTTTTATATATACAACCTCCAAATCCCATTTTCACCCTAAAACATTTGAAATAGTTTTCTTCTTCCTCATCAAACCCTAAAATGAACCAATGAAGATTTTAAGCAAGAAAACAAAGAAGAGGAAGAGAAGAAAACCAAAAGCCTAACACATTCCCCAAAATTTCAAAAAAAAGAAATACAATTTTTGGAACAATGCAAATAAAAAAACTACTTACCGTGTTGAATAGAAGGCCCTTCCATTTGTCTCCATTGCTGGTTGCACCACAAGTCAGATTTTCCAGTAAAAAAACCTATATGGAACAAAAGAAAAAAAAAAAATGAACAGATGCTTCGTTTGTCTCAATACACTTTTAGTTAGGTTTAAATTTTTATTTCAATTAAATTTTATAGCACATTTTATTTTGAAAACATTAGAACAAAAAAAAAAAAAATGCAACGTTTCTTATGTGGAACCTAGCTGGCAACTAACCTTTGATTAAATGGCCACGTTGGATACCCGTTAAAGATTTAACTGATAGTGACAAAAAAAGATAAATTCAAAAAATTAAATCATCATTTTAATGAGTGATAAAAAAAAGAAAATAATCCAGAATTGAGTGACCAATACTGTAATTTACCTTAAAATAAAATCTAATGTAAAAAATCATTTGAGGGAAGTGGGGGCCCACAGTTTGGAACTTAAATGGCGTTGATTGACTTGGTGGGAGATTCTTGGTTAAGACTTTTCGTTTATTGCTATAAAAAGACCAGTGTGCCCTCGTCTTTTTTCCTGAGTCGAAGAAAAAAAGGGGAGGCACAATCATGGCGTGAAGAAAGTGAAGATAGCATACAGCATGACATCAAATGATAGACCACGTTGTACAAATTTTCAAGATCTTTGGCTACAAATGAAAATTTTGAAGTAGAAATCAAATCAATGCGGTTGATAGTTGGTTGCTTTAATTATTAAATACATCCTGCTATGCAGTTAAGTAGATGTTAGTGGAATTTTAAAAACCATTAACAATGGATTAAATAATCTCTCTTTATATTTTAATAACTCGTTTATTATTCATAGGATTGTAAAATTTTGATGAACTAAATGTCCTTTTAAAGTTACGGAATTATGAAAAAGGCATTTTAATTTTGTTTGTATGGATGCGGGGTGCCGTGTTTTATAATCAAACTTCACCTTTGACAAAAATGCAAGGATATTCTTGTGTGTGTGTGAACTGGGTTTCGGCCAAATGATTATTTTAGCATTATTTTTTTATTATTAGTTTATTGAGGTGGAATTTTCAACCGCTATTATAGAATCATTTGTATGATTCAGAGAATATTCAATTCCAATTAAAAAAATAAAACCATTTGCTAAACCCTTGTATCATGAATTCCCCATTTGGCTTTTCTTGTTTTCCACTGCCACGTGGGTAATCCTAAGTTGTTGCTGGAACCCAAAAGTCAGGTGTAGCAGCCAATGAAAATAAGTCAAGTGTAGCAGCCAATGACAATTTTATAACATGTTGGCTATTGGCTGTCGCCATCCACAAATTGGAATTTGATTTTAGGGTATCAGTATTATTATTATTATTAGGAGCAATTAGAGGTGAAGATATCTGAGAATTTTTTAATGAATGAGACGTTTAGTTTCAGTTATTTTAAATAGCTAAATCAATATCACATCTAGTTTGAATTTTTCCTTTTTTATAATCATTCTTTTAAGAATTAGGTTAGATTGATTGGTTAGATTAGAAATCGATCTAAAATAATAGGTTAAATTGGTTAACTCACGAGTCGGTATGAATTGATTCGATCGAATTAAAAACCAATTGAATATGTAATTAAACAGATTTTTTTACTTTTAGTAGTTATAATTTTTTAAAAATTATTTAATTGAACTAGAAAAATTAGTTGAACAAAAAATTCGTAATTTAATTAGTTAAAACACTAATACAATTCTAAAAACCTACTTTAATTCTGCCAGTAATAGATATTACTGGTGTAGAGCCACATTTAGATCCACGTCTAATAAAAATTCTTGTTGCGAAGCTTTCAAACGACAAACATTTACTCTATTAGCCTTTTATATGCTGCACGTGGAGTAGCCATCAGTCAAATTTCAGCCTTTTTTTCTTCCTCTTTATGGATCCAACTTAATAGGAACAAGTTATTATTTATGGAAGGCAAAAACACATTTAATTTGGATGTTTCACCGTTGGAGGAATGAATATAGCTCCTTCTCAATTTATGGTTGTCTAAACCACGAACGCCAAGCTCGACTAACAGTTTCTTTCCTCCTCCTACAGCAAATCCAGAGTGTGTGATATGAAGTAAGGATAAGTTGGTTCTTCTCTACATCAAGTATGTGGTCAGTGAATAAATCTGGGAAACTTAGCACATACTTGAACGTATTTTTGTATTGTAGTTCCGAGCACGTGTTATGCAGCTACGTTGGCAATTCGAAACAATGGTTGAAGGTTACCTTTCAATGATGAAATGTAAAAAGAAAAAACCGGTTCTTGCTGCTACACTCGATCCAATTTCCAAAGATGATTTAGTTAATTATATCTTTCATGGTTTGGGAGAGGGATATGATGCTTTTCATGCTTCTATTAATGTTTTTTGTTTCAATTAATGTACTTCTTGGAATGTTACTCCAAAAAGAAAAAAAAGAGTTATAGAACTTTCTATAAAAAAAAATTATATTGTCCAATATAGCTAGCAAGTTGGAAAACACAACACAGTTTTTAGGGTCTTTCTAGCCTAGAAGGCCTGGAAAATAGCCAAATCAACACCGAGGACCTTAACAATAACGAAGTTATGGTTAGAAAAAACAATCATATGCTAGTTTCTGTTCGAAGGGTTCGCCAAACAAGCTTAAAAATGTATGTCAAATTTGTCAAAAGGTTTAACAGGCTACTTTAAAGTGCTATTTTCATCGTTTTAACCAAGCTTTCACTTCAAAAACGGCTTAACCAGTTTATGCTAAAATAGCCCCGAATAGCACTGCCAAGAATTCCTCTTGATATTTTGATTATGGGGCTTCCAATAATCTACTCTGGATTTTAATAATTTCTTTGCCCATTCTAAATACAAAGAAAGTTCTCTTGTTATGGTTGGAAACGGTCTCTCATTATCTATTTCTTATTTTAATAATCTATTTGTCCATTTTAAAAAGTGTTGAATCCATTAAAAATTATTTTAATTGGATTAAAGTTAATTTAATCATCTAATTTTATTGTTATAATTTATAAAATGAATGCTTCTTATTTTCTTGATTTTTATTTTTGTGCATTTTCTATTTTTTTTTATAAATTTTAATCTATTATAGTTCAATGGAAAACTAGTAGTATGTGTAGCTCAACAAACCCTTTCAACAATTGTGACAATAATTCTCACCGACACTATTATTGGCATCAGCCATGCCATGGAAAATTTCACTAACTTTGCCATCAAATTCTACTAAACCATCCTCTAATACGTGGAAAAAGATGAAATGGCCTTGTGGCCACATCTCTGGGCTTCTTCCAGGCTAATTTGGGCTTTAATGTCTATAGCTTGAAGTTATCTTTCCAACTATAACAATGGTCGAAATAGTGAAGCATGTCCGGATCTAGAATTCTATAAATAAACTTGTATACATTGGATCAACTCCAACATTGGGCTTAATTTCTTGTATTAAAGGGATCTTACCTAAGGTGTTTGTTGAAAACTCTAATCACTTATCTAAATAAGTATTATCTTATTCATTAAAATAAACGTGTCATATTAAAAACTAAAATAGTGAACCTAATTGAATTAATGGAGTGATATTTTTGTATTGAAATAAGTTATCTAAAAATCAAAATGAAGTAAAAAAAAATCTATACGTTTTTCATGAGAGAAACCCATTCTAGTGATTATTATTAAATAATATTACCTTGTTATTTTAACCTTAAAAATCCAAAATAAAAAAATGAAAAAGAAAAAAAGTGTAATTATCATAAATTCCGTCCCAAGATAAAGACGTTTCGAGGACCAAAGAGTTAGAATATCCCAAGTCGCCAGTCGCCACCGTTCTCGGACCCCACCTGATTCCTCTCCTTTTTCCATTTTAGAAGATTAAATTTTGATATTAATCCGTTATTTATATGTCAATTATAGATTTAGTCCTTGTATTTTAATTTAATTATTTTTAGTTTTTATACTTTTAAATTTTTAAGTTTCAGTCCTAATCAAATGATAGTGGTTAAATTTATTAAGTTCTATTTCTAAAATATTATGTGGTGAAAACAGTAACACATATATAATGCCATATCAACTTGTTATTTTCACAGACTTATACATAGAAAAATAATTATGAATTTAATAGTGTTATCATTTGCCCAATGATTGAAATTTCAACATTTGAAAAAGCATAAGGATTAAAAATGATCAAAATAGAGAGCATGGATTAAATTTACAATTTCATGCATAGTATAGGACTAATAGTAGGATTTAAACCAAAAGTGATTTAACTGCCACTGTATGGATCAATATTGAAAATTTGAAGTTCAAATAGTATAAGGACTAAAGTTGATCAATTCCACGAGCCATTGAGAGTTGGTAAAGGAGAGGTCTTAAGTACTCAGGTTCGAGACCAACCATGCATAATTAAATCTACCATGAGTTGTTGTCATGTATGAGTTTTAGTTTGCTTAGTTAGTTTCGTATTTTGAATTGTTCCAATTCGTAGTTATTCTAATTCTTAGTTCGTTTGTGTGTTAATAATTTGAATCCATACTTAGTGCTTATTTGATATGTGTATCTAGAGATTAGAATGGACCAACTTAAAAATATAGAGAGAGACTAAATTTACAATCATACATAATACGTAATACAAGGAGCAATAACAGAATTTGAGGTTTTAGGATACCAAAGAGTTTAAGATATCATATAAGTCGCCACCTTTCACGAACCCCACGTGAATCCGATTTTGGAACGTGACAAATGACGATTCCCAATTCCGAACTTTTTGGTACGTGTCCTAAGGGAAACCTGCAATGTGTGTACCCATGATGATAAATCGCCTTACACAAATGAAGGAAGCCTAATTTCGACAGTTCCCACATTCCACTCGCTGGCGCTAAAGCCTCAATTGAAACTTATATTAATCCATTTGCTAATCGCAAGAAAAGAAAAGGAAAGAACAAGTTTTCTTTTTTTATTCAGAATCTAATCGTATATTCACTGCAATTTTCTCATCCAGATCTTCAACTCTTTCAAGGTAATTTCTTTCTAAATTCATTCCCTCAATCTTACTAGTTTAATATTATAACTTGCATTTCATAAATTTGATTTGATTCTTTTTTCTTTTGGGAAATTATCGAAGAATTATCATTATTAAGTATAATGGTGAATTGTTTTGTTTTATTGGATCGTCACTTTCATTTTTGCTCCGGTCATGAATTCGGAAATAATGCGATCAACAATGTTATTCTAGTATTTTTGAGTTTACATCATTCTGGAAAAAAAAAAGCTTGTTGAACTTTTTCACGTAAGTTTTCAAGTAACGTTTGGAATCCAATTCTTCAGGAATACCAAGTCTTAACTAGGAAGATGAGTAATAGCGTTGGCCAGATTTTGATACAGCAGCACTTCCTCCGTCCTACGGTTTTAAAGCATCAAAGCAAACTCAACAGTTCTTCTGGCGTCCCTAACATATCCTTTTGTGCCAATGCTTCCCTGAGTAATTCGTTTGCCCAGCAGCGCAGGTCTTGGATATCTACAAAGTTCTATGGCAACAGATTGATAAGTAAGGGGAAGCAGAAAATAGCCATGGGGAGCCGACGGGCCTTTACGTTCATCCCTCAAGCCGTATTAGCTGCTAATCTGGCTTCTGAGGCAAAAAACATTTCTACTCCTGTTGCTTTTTTTTTTTCTTTGGCAATAATGGTAGTTAATTTGTTAAAGAATGGATCGCACGAGATTCTCGCATTACCTGTAACTTTCTTGTCTTTAATTTGAAATCATGCTGACAAGCATGGGTGGTAAATATTGTTTAGAGCTGTACTTTATAGGCCCAACTTTAGCTCTCTTGCTCTTCCTATAAATTGGACCTTGCTCTTCTTCCAGACTTGTTTACCAATTTCTTTAGCCTCTCTATAATGGAGGTAGAGGTGAAGATCATTTTAATGATTGTCTTTTTGAGAAAAGGCAACTTAATAGGTCAATAGAAGAGAAAGGTGATCCTTGTCTATATAGCTACAGTACAATGCTTACCTAGTCAGTGTGGGATGGTTTCCCACCTCAACACTAGCCCCTAGACAAAGGTGTAGACTGTGTTTTTGTCAAGGGTTGGTACAGATCCAAAACATCAGAGACAGTGGTGTTGAGTTGGAAAATTAGCACATATCATCTAGCGAAGAGTTGGAATGTGGCTATATAAGCAAGGAACACCTTCCCCTATTGTTGAATTCAGCTGATCTGATAGTACGTATTTTGGGAACGTCTAGTGCCAAAGTCATGGAGTCCCCGATCCCTAAGACAGACAATGTAATGTACTTTATCTGTACCCTTGTGTACTCTATTCCCATTGAAGCATATACTTGGAGTGGGTGCAGGGCGAACAATTTCAAAGCAGAATTCCCATTCTTTAGACAGAGAAGATCACCATTGAAGCAGACATTATCCCATAGTGGGCATAGTCTGGCAACAATAGACTTCACATAAAAATTATCCTTAGGATGAATTTTCTCAGTTATTTTAAACATTTTGAGCTTTATTTATAAGATCAATATATTTTTGTGTTTTTTGGCATAAAACAAAGTGTAGCTTTGCTAACTAATGTACTGTATTGCAGTTTGCGTTTTGTTTCTCCATTGAGGCAATTGTTCTCAGTGCATGCTATGCTAGTTTTATTAATACTTCTACCAAACCTGGTTCACTTAGATCTTTCAAATTTAAAGATAAGGCTAGTTTTAAACCTTCTATCAAACTTAGTTCACTTTGTTCTTTTCTTTTTTCAAGTTTGAAGACGAGGGATTCTTTCCCTTGGTAATTCTCTAGGTCTTGAAATCCAGGACCTACTTATTACAACTTACATTTCAGCATTTGGGCTTGGAAACTATGATTCTTTTGGCTAGCGATTTTAGGTTTTCTTACCATGAATTGCATGAAACAAGTATTGTGATCTATAAAACATAAGTTTATTGATTAAGTGTTTTCGTTTATTATTCTTTGGAATCAAAATCTTGTTCCTTATTTTCTTGAAATATCTTTTAAAAAAAAAGTATTTGTTCCTTTCTTGAGTGGAGATGCATAAAGAAGCATTTTTTTCCTTATTTGTTGTTTGAAGGAAAACAAATTATATCTGAAGCACTTTCCATTTTCAGAAATTTGCACGTGCTAGTAAATTCAGTGGCAAACAAATTTGTTATTTTATTTATATAAAAATTTTGATGCATTCTTACTTTGATGCAGCAGCACCTTGCAAGATTCAATGTTGATGGGAATATTGAATTGCAGGTAGTTATTGCTTGGTTATAAATAATTTTAGCTACCCCATATACTCCGTATAAACCACTAGTTCACTTGACCTTAGCTTGGTATTTTTAGCTACTTCATGTCTTATGGTTACACAAGATTCACCCTTTTTTAATTGAGCAGGTTGATGCTAGTACTCCTACTTCAGGGTCTTTTACGCAAGTAAATTTTAGAATCATTTACGGTAGCGACTCTTTACTCTTGCACTGGGGTGTGATATGTGATGGAAACGAGTAAGTTCACTTGTACCAGTTAGGAGTCTACATTGGTTGTGGATTTCAAGTGTTTATATTGTGTTTCATTTTCATTATCACGGTTTGAGAAAGTTCTGTTCCATGCTTCTTTTCTTTCTCCCCTTTTTCTTCGACAGAAACTGGGTACTTCCTTCACGTCAACCGGAAGGGACCAAAAATTACAAGAATAAGGCCTTACGAACTCCATTTGTGGAGGTAAGAAATGAGACAATCACAGAAGTTCTCTTTTGACTAATCCTAATTTATTTTGTCTACAAATTGCTTTTCTGTAGTCTGGCTCCAGTTCCTATTTAAAGTTAGAAATTGATGATCCTAGCATCCAAGCTATAGAGTTTATTATATTTGATGAAACCCGAAATACATGGCAAGTATCTGTTGTTTCTTTTTATTATGTTCATGCCATTTAGAAGGCTACTTAAAATGATTTCACTCTTTTTCTTCTCTATTTCCATTTGTAGGATAAAAAATAATGGTCAGAACTTTCATGTAAAGTTACCTCGGAAGGAAACATTGATTTCAAATATTTCATTACCTGAAGATCTTGTTCAGATTCAAGCATATTTGAGGTGGGAGCGAAAGGGTAAACAGATGTACACCCGAGAGAAAGAGAAGGCAAGTAATAAGTTTAATAATTATATAGTTTATTTGTTCATATTGTTAAAATTAAGTCCTACATTTCCATTTCTTCTTCTTCTGGTCCTTTTTTGTTGTTTCCTTATTTCGTTGAATTGATTAATACTTGCTATTAATTTTTCATTATATACTGCATAAGGAGCTCCACTGATGTGCTTTAAACAGAATATTTTTGTGGAGTGGAGCAATTTATTGTGCAACATCTGATAAAATTTTTAGGCATACCCCAGTTTTGGATAATAAACTGTTTTGGCTGCAATACCTTCGTTAGAATTTAAGAAGTATGAAGGGTTCTTGTTGTTATTTCATTTTAGGCTTTTCAATCAGTGGAGCAATCTTCAGAGAAATGCAGGATTGTCATCTATAAATGCACACACAAACAATCATGTCATGAATTAAAGCTTTCTTTCTTCCTTTAAATTCCGAACATATAGGAAATAGTATTTTCTTTTTTCTGGATTTTTTCAATTTCTTCACTTGTCTCAAATAACTTCCGCTTCTCATAGGAAGAATATGAAGCAGCTCGTGCTGAGCTGTTGGAGGAAATAGCCAGGGGTACTTCTATGGATGACATTCGGACAAAGCTAACAAAAAAAGGTGGACAAGAATTTAAGGACTCAGCTATTCCTGAAAAAACAAACACGATACCTGATGATCTTGTCCAAATACAATCCTATATACGATGGGAGAAAGCAGGGAAGCCAAATTATTCCCCAGAGCAACAAGTTGTAATTTTCTAATCTCTTTCTAACTGGATATTTTGAGTCCTTTTTTGTTTTAAAGCCTTTTTATATTAAAGCAAATTGGACTAGGTGATTGCCCATTTACTTTTAAAAGGTTGGTTAGGAGGTCTCAGTCATTGCATGTTCTAAATTCTGGCTAAAGCAATGTCTCAATAATCAGAGGGAATTTGATGAAGCAAGGAAAGAGTTGCAATTCGAACTAGAAAAAGGTGCATCTTTTGATGTAATTCGAAAGAAGATTACTAAAGGAGAGATAGAGACCAAGGTTTCAAAGCCACCGCAGAACAAAAGATATTTTAGTGCTCAACGGACTCAGCGCAAGCAGAGGGACCTGATGGTGCTTCTTAATAAGCATTCAGTGAAATCTGTAGAAGGAAGTATAACAGTTGAACCAAAACCATTGACAGCAGTTGAAAGCTTTGCTAAGAAAATTGAACTGGATAGCAGCCCTGTTATGAACAAGAAAATTTACAAATTTGGTGAGAGGGATGTTTTGGTAAGATAACTAGTGTTTCTCTGACTGCCTTCATTCTTTAGGGATGCTTACATGGAAATATTTTAAAGTTTTGACTTCTTCAAATATTCCAGGTGCTTGTCACCAAATCTGCTGATAAGATAAAGATTCACATAGCTAGCGATTTTGAAGAACCGCTTACCCTTCACTGGGCTCTATCTGAAAAGGCTGGAGAGTGGCTGGTAAGATCCCTTAAACTATTACGCTCCTCAGGAAGACTTTGGACTTTGGAATTATTCACTTTTTCTTTCATATAAATCTGAGACTAGTTTACGCAAACATTTTTCAGCCACCACCTCGCACTGTTCTCCCTCCAGGTTCAGTTTCTTTAGGTGGAGCTGCTGAATCAACATTTTCAACATGCTCTTTTGATGATCTTCCTAAACAGGTTCACTATAGATTTCAATCTTACCATATTTTCCTTGTGAATGAAGTATTATAAAAAGCTTTTCCTGCATTCATATCCTGAAATCATCTTTAGGTTCAATGCATTGAGTTGGAGATTGAGGACGGTAATTTTAAAGGGATGCCATTTGTTCTTCTGTCTGGAGAGAAGTGGATAAAACATAATGGCTCCGACTTCTATGTGGACTTCAGCCAGAGATTCAAGCAAGATCAAAAGGTTGGTTCTTGTTCATGATATCAACCAGGAAAATTTTTTGTCCATGTTCTGCATATGTTATTTTTAATCAGTGTATTCCTGTATGATTAACTGGCTTTTTCTTGAAAATATAAGGATGCTGGTGATGGAAAAGGTACTTCAAAGGTTTTGTTGGATAGAATAGCTGAAATGGAGAGTGAGGCACAAAAGTCTTTTATGCACAGGTCAGCGACCTTCTGGGATGTAGACTTCATTTTGGTTTTACTGCTCATTTATGATATTGCACTGTTATCAGGAATTTAGTTATTGTAGTTTGCAATACGAAGCTAGTTTGCTATCAGCTTCTGGAAGTCTACAATGAAATGGCTATAGGATTCCTTCTCATTCAGAGTTTTCACTCCTCTCCTAGAAAAGGCAGATAATCTGTCACATTACGGGCATGTTATAGTCTTACAGATAAAGCTAGTTACTTGAGTTCAAATGAAACTATTTAATGTCATCCTTTTGAGTACCGATTGTTTGTTTCCTTTTGAACGCACCCTACTTTTGTGAACCAGTAGGGCCTGAACAAAATCCTAGATGTAACCTGTGAGAGAAGTAGATATACACTTTTATCTTTTCCCATACCTTCACTTTGATTAAAAATTCTAAATCTATCCAAATTAGTTGCCAAGCTTATCCAGATTCTTCAAATTTACTAATTGAATTGCTTTAGTTGCTGGTGAATACAGTTTTCTTTTCCCTTAACGATTTAACTTATTTTGTAAAAATAATGATTTTTTAGTCATTTTCCAATTGAGATAATGTCAGATTAATTTGCGACACCTACTCAATCAGCTATTTAAATAGTAATATAGATTTGATAAATAAAACATTTTAAAATAAATTTTTATAAAAATGAAAATACAAATTTTTATTTATATTTTATACAAATATATTATATATGATAAATAAATATTATATATGATAATATGATTAGTTTTCATGGAATTATTATCTATAATTGCATGAAGGATCCATGCATCCTTGTTCTCTTTTCCAATACACTAGCGTTTGACATTCTTACCCGAGTCTAAGCAATATATAGGTTGTGTGCATCATTTTAACTCCTTCATGTGTTTTTTAATGGGGTCATACTTCCTTTAGGAAAAAAAAAGGGTTCATATTTGGTTGAAATTTCACTCCAGCATATTAGTCTGTCATCTTTGAATTTCCGTTGATGACTCATATTTTTCACATGTAAATTTTCTGAATTCTGTGTTCTGTTAAATTATGTTCAGCTGTCCATTGTTATTCAAGGAATAAGTCTTGCTCTTTCCCTTTATAGGTTTAATATTGCATCAGATTTAATGGATCAAGCCAAAGATACTGGTGAATTGGGCCTGGCTGGGATCTTAGTGTGGATGAGGTTTATGGCTACGAGGCAGCTCATATGGAATAAAAACTACAATGTGAAACCACGGTACAGACGAGATTAATTGACTTGAGATTATGAGTGAAACTTTTGTTTACAATTTTTTCGCTATCATGCATGACAATTATATTAATGCAAATGTAGTTATTGTATATCGTTCTGCAGGGAGATAAGTAAGGCACAGGATAGACTCACTGACTTGCTCCAGAGTACTTACACTACTCATCCACAGCATCGCGAGCTTTTGCGCATGATTATGTCTACTATTGGTCGTGGAGGTGAAGGGGATGTGGGACAAAGAATTAGGGATGAAATATTGGTCATCCAGGTCAATCTTGAAGAACAGGTTTTTTTTTTTTTTTCAATTTAACAGTATATTTACATGGGGTTTTATCTATCTATTTCAGAGGAACAATGACTGCAAGGGAGGGATGATGGAGGAATGGCACCAGAAGTTGCATAATAATACTAGTCCAGATGACGTTGTAATCTGTCAGGTATGAGATGTGTATTCAGTGAAAATTCACCAAGAGGGCTCCAGCTAAAAGAAAATATGCTTGCAGGCACTGATCGACTATATTAAAAGTGACTTTGACATTAGCATCTACTGGAAGACTCTAACTGAGAATGGAATAACTAAGGAACGCCTCTTAAGTTATGATCGTGCTATCCATTCTGACCCAAGTTTTAGGAGAGATCAGAAGGATGGTCTTTTGCGTGACCTTGGCCATTATATGAGAACCTTGAAGGTCTGTCTTCTTAAACCTTGATAGTTTTCTTCATTATAATGTTCTTGATTTTCCATCACCGTTATGGTGAAGGAGGATATATGATAGGCATCCTTCATACATTGGTCCTAAGTTCCTTGGCTGTACTTTTATCTCATTTTCATAGAGATTGCTGTTGTCTTGTTTTAGTCGTAAGTTTATGTTTATCTGCTCTCTCATACTGGATTAATTTTCTTCAATTCTTTTTTTATTTGCCACATATAGGATGTTGCACTATATTAATAATTTCATTCTAATTGTGATGTATGCATAGGCTGTTCATTCTGGTGCAGATCTTGAGTCTGCTATTTCTAATTGCATGGGCTACCAAGCAGAGGTAATATCAGAAAGAAGGTAAAATTGTCTGGACAGTGTATTATTGTCAGCATTTGACAAATGCTTTCCTTGTTTGCAGGGTGAAGGTTTCATGGTTGGGGTGCAAATAAACCCTGTAGCTGGCTTGCCTTCTGGATTTCCAGTAAGTTTGAGTTTATCTTCAGATTTCTTTCAAATGCGAGGTTTTCCACCCAAAAAAGGTGACCATAAATTAGAGTTACACTTATAACAGGAATTGGTTCGGTTTATACTTCAACATGTTGAAGACAGAAATGTAGAAGCCTTGATTGAGGTTTGTAGCATTTGATTGGAGATCTGGAATAACTCTACCTGTTTATTTTCTCTGACATATAGTCTTTCAACCCCTTTTACACAGGGTCTACTTGAGGCTCGTCAAGAGCTTCGGCCATTGTTGTCGAAGTCTAGTGATCGTCTGAAGGATCTATTGTTTTTAGACATTGCCCTTGACTCTACTGTTAGGACAGCTACTGAAAGAGCTTATGAGGAGCTGAACAATGCTGGACCAGAGGTAAATCCTGTTGTCTTCACCATATTTTCTGTATCAAACATTTAGTATTTCTGTGCAATGCTCTTACTTGTTGGGATTTTTGACAGCAACAAAAAAGAAAACAAAGTAGAGGAAGAAATATAGGATAGAGAACAAGGAAGCAAGAAAAAATTTACTTGCTCACAAATGTGCAGAAAGGGAGCTTATGGCTTTTAGCTCATGTTTGCTCATTCATTCAACTAGAAAAACAATACATTTATAGCCAAATACATCACCAACTACTACCTACTACCACTAAGTAGCCTAGTAACTTGTAAAACATTGCTTATACACATGAATAAGCTGACTTATCAGCTCAATCATCATCTAAACCAATCAAAACATCAACAACTAAGTTCATTTTCAACCAAACTAAATTACATTGAAACTAAAACAGAAAATATGTTGCTGCAACATGCACAATTGCTGCAGCATGCATACAAGCTGTATGCACTCAACAAAAACATAACAGCAGCATGGTTGGCCATTTTCAACATTACTGATATGTACCTCTATTGCATGATGTTGTGGGGGTCTTTGTTATATATATTTTTGTATATGAAAGCTTGATTAGGTTCTTGTGCTTCTTGCAGAAAATCATGTACTTCATCACTCTCGTCCTAGAAAACCTTGCACTTTCATCTGATGACAATGAGGATCTGATCTATTGTTTGAAGGTAAAATACCTTGTCATACAGTGTTAAGTTTATATATATTGGGGAAATTTTGATTAATGATATTACTAAGTCAATCGTCCTTCATCTAGTCACTAATATTGAGAGTTGAGTGTTAGCATATTAATGTGAATGGGTGGCCCCTCTTGTTGTACTTAGCAAAAGAGAAAGTTTGTAGAGCTCCATGGAAACACTTCAATTATGGCTTGTCATCATACAAATTCTCTATCATGGATGCTAACTGCTACTTCATTACTCTTGTAGGGATGGCATCATGCCATAAGCATGTGCAATAGTCAAAGTGCTCACTGGGCACTGTACGCGAAGTCAGTACTGGATAGAACTCGCCTTGGACTGTCTAGTAAGGCTGAGTGGTACCAGCGTATCTTGCAACCATCAGCAGAGTATCTTGGATCATTGCTTGAAGTAGATCCATGGGCTGTATGTTTTTACCTCTTTAAATCTCAACAATAATTGCTTGCTTTAAATTTTCCGCTGTTAGTTGAAGATAAACTTATTAACCAAAATTGGAAGATAAAGTGGAGTCTTTGAATTTTTTCCAGATCAACATATTTACAGAAGAAGTTATCCGTGCTGGATCAGCTGCAACTTTATCTTCGCTTATTAATCGACTTGATCCTGTTCTTAGGGAGACTGCTCATCTTGGCGGGTAGGCATGTAATCATTGGACTGCTAACTGGCTCAGTTATTAGAAAATATTGGCAGTGCAACAATATTTTATGCAATTTACCTAGGCTTGATTCATGTAAACAGATTTTGTCATAGGATTAAAGAAATATGAGCCTGTCACTATCTACAGCTGGGACTTTCTAATGCAAGTTGTCATGTCATGGGACAGTTGGCAGGTTATCAGTCCAGTTGAAGTTGTTGGGTATGTTGATGTTGTAGAAGAGCTGCTTGCTGTACAGAATAAATTTTATGACCGGCCTACTATTTTAGTGGCAAAAAGTGTAAGAGGAGAAGAAGAAATTCCAGATGGCACAGTTGCTGTATTGACACCTGACATGCCTGATGTTTTATCACATGTTTCTGTCCGAGCAAGAAATTGCAAGGTGATTACCTGGTTCATTGATACTTTTCCATAGCTGATAACTAAGTAAAAAATTTGGGCTAATACCAACTGCAGGTTTGCTTTGCTACATGCTTTGATCCTAAAATTCTGGCTGACTTCCAAGCAAACAAAGGGAAATTATTACGCCTAAAACCTTCATCTGCAGATGTAGTTTATAGGTAGTGCTATCTCTATCTTGATCATGAATATGTCTAATCCATTAAATATCATGACGCACGACTAAACAAATTTCTTGTTTTCACATAAGCAAAGGTAATTTGAATTTTGTTCTCTTTTTCATGCATTTAGTGAGGTGAAAGAGGGTGACCTAGCTGATTCAAGTAACTTGAAGGGAGATGGTCCATCATCTATTACTTTGGTTAGAAAGCAGTTTGGTGGTAAATATGCCATATCAGCAGAGGAATTTACACCTGAAATGGTTAGACTTGCAAAATCTTATTCACTCTATATCCAAACTTTTATTTTTGCTTCTTAACCTACAGAGTTGCAATGAAATTGAAGATTGAACTTTTCAAAGTTCCTTGTGTATGTCTAATTTATGCATGGGGACATTTTGCTCCTCTAGGTCGGTGCTAAATCACGCAATATCTCATATCTAAACGGAAAAGTACCATCTTGGATTGGGATTCCCACATCAGTTGCCCTTCCATTTGGAGTATTTGAGAAGGTTCTTGCAGATAAACTAAACCAGGTTGTTCTCATTCTGAACTTGGATATTTTCTTCCCGCTTTATTAATGCTTCTGTAGATGCAGTTAGTTTACAATGACCTGATTCAGGGGTTCAAGTTTACCATTTTGTTCAGCAGCTTTGAGCTTGCATCAATAAGGTTCAAGCTCTTGGATTTATATTGTTGTGTGACCAGTTGTCATATTCTGAAACAAATCTCGCAAGTAAACAATTGATATTCAAGTTAATCTAATTACGAACACCCCCCCCCCAACAAAAGAAAAAATGAAATGGAAATGAATAAAAGAAAAGAAACTACAAATCCTCTTTTCTTCATTGTTAATCGGTGTTATTCCATATTTGTTAAACATTGGATTTCTTCTGGTCCTATATTAAAGTTGAGCCCCTTTTCTCAGCCTCTTCATTTTTTTTGAAGTACTCGTGTCTAACATATAGATATGGGAATATAACCTCTAAGGATCCTCTAAATGCATGGAAAGCCTTAGACAAGCCTAAACACCCCTGTTGGATACATACCCGTACCTAACACTGACCCGAGTCTAAGTAGCATAGCTTCTATGTATTGCCAATTGGTTTTGGAGTGGATGCTTAATATGGTATTAAACCCCTAGCAAGGTTGTCTACGTGTACGCCGTGTGAGCTTCATTTGGTGGGGAGTATTATGTGGATTTGGCCCTGCACCTATGCTAACTGGTATGAGGTTGGAGACTTAACACTTGTCTTTAAAATTATTAGGGGAAAAAAAACCTCTGGTAGGGCAGATATGGGATTTGATATAACTACTCTGGCTTCAGATTGGGGTGTGAAAATTCTTAGAGCACTTAAAGTTGCAAAGGATAGGAAAAAAAGATTATTCCAGAATAATAATAATCAAATTGCTGATGCAAAATATGTTCTCTTGTGTCAATACACATTCAGATCCTCTACTTGTCAGGATAGTTCTCTTGTGCTAATATGTATTTAGCTCCTCTTCTTGTCAAAATAGTCCTCTTATCTGACTGGTTATATCCCATTCTTTCCTCTTTATTTCTCAGAGGGTGGTTGAGAAGTTGCAAATTTTGAAGAAAAAGTTGGGAGAAGGAGACTTTGATGCACTTGGGGAGATTCGTCAGACGGTTCTACAACTGGCAGCACCACCCAAATTGGTATGCATTTTACCTGTTGAGCTTACGATGTTTCTTCTGCTAAGCCTTCATTTCCTACTTGGTAGCATCATTAGAAGCAGTCACAATAGCTTGTGACAGTGTTCTGTTCAGTTCTCTGTTTGACCAAGAAAAATCTCCCTTCTCCCCCTATTACCTATATCTCCATGAAAATCAGATTTTTTTCCCCTTTTTTTGAAAGATTTCCATGCTTTCTTTTCTTGATAGAAGCTGATAGTCCTGAATCAGAGATTTCTTTGGGAGGGAACTAGTCAGATTTATTTCAATTTCTTATAACCTTCAGGTGAAAGAGCTGAAGACCACGATGCTGAGTTCTGGAATGCCTTGGCCCGGAGATGAAGGTGAACATAGGTGGGAGCAAGCATGGACTGCTATAACAAAGGTCTGGGCCTCAAAATGGAATGAGAGAGCATATTTCAGCACCAGGAAAGCCAAACTAGACCACGAATACCTATGCATGGCTGTCCTGGTTCAGGAAATAATCAATGCTGATTATGCATTTGTTATCCATACTACTAATCCTTCTTCAGGGGACTCATCAGAGATCTATGCTGAGGTATGTACCACCAGTTATCATCTTCTTTGATGCTCATTGGGGAAATAAAATGGAATTATTTGTACCATGACGTAGGTGGTGAAGGGACTTGGAGAAACTCTGGTTGGAGCTTATCCAGGTCGTGCTTTGAGTTTTGTTTGCAAGAAAAACAATCTCAGCTCTCCTCAGGTAAAACATGTCTGCAGATTTAATTGGAATTAATAATGTAATGCAAGCAGAAGAAGAAAGCTATCACTACAATGACCTTTTTATCATATTATTGAAATAAAACTATATTTGATCACAATGCTGCTATCATATCCATTAACAATTTCTAGAACGTTTCAGGTATTGGGATACCCGAGCAAACCAATTGCTCTCTTCATAAGGCGTTCCATTATCTTCCGCTCTGATTCAAATGGTGAAGATCTAGAAGGTTACGCGGGTGCTGGCCTTTATGACAGGTAATCTCTTTCCGGACTCTCTGCACAAAGACAGTGATGTACATATTTATTCTGTGTTTGTTTCGGTTTTTCATTTTGTCAGACTAGTGCCCCGAAAAAGGGTTGAGATTCTGCTAACCTTTTTCAGTTAATGGTGATCAATGTCTTAACATTATGTTCTTGGGAGATATAGATTGGAAGCTATGTACTTGAAAACATTCATTCATTCCCAGTTTTCAACATTCCTGACAAATGATTTTATTTGCAGTGTGCCCATGGATGAAGAAGAGAAAGTAGTGGTTGATTACTCATGTGACCCATTGCTAAACGATGGCAAGTTCCAACAATCTATCCTGTCTAGCATTGCAGGGGCAGGAAAGGCTATAGAGGAACTTTATAGATCCCCGCAAGATATTGAAGGTGTGATTAGGGATGGTAAGGTTTATGTTGTCCAGACAAGACCCCAGATGTGATCCCTTTTTGATCTATATTATTTATTCTTAATGCAAGCCTTTGTAAAGTGAAGGGGAAAAGAGAGCAAATGAGGGGAAGGAAGCAGGAAAACATAAAAACAATGAAAGCAGAATTAGGAAAAGAATATAAAGAGGGGTTATTTAAAACCACAAAAGTAAAAAGTTGGTATGTAGTGCCATCTTACAGGGTGGCCGATTCAGTGCTTTTATTATTATTATTATTATTATTATTATTATTATTATTATTTTGTAATTTCTAGTAAATACTATGCTCCCTGTCCCAAGGTAGTATTACCATATACTATTGATTATTTTCAAGTGAAATAATAAAGATATTTTTTATTTTATAATTGTTTCAATACTTTTGTTTAATTTTATTTTTAATTTATTTTCATACGCCGTGATGGTTTTGGAAATTTTGGGTTAATTTTTATGTGGTGGCGCAATTTGGAGTGTATCCCCCTCCCAGAAATGGAGTCTAAATTTCTAAGAAAAATGTTAGAAAAATATAAAAATAGAAATATTTTGTTCTTTATTATTATAGTGTATTCATCTTATAATATGGTTCGTTCAAGGATTTGATATAAATATTATGTTTGCAAGTTTTAAAATATTTTATATAATTAAGATATTTGTATAGGTTATTGTATAAAGAGAATTAAGTACTTAATTTTTTCTTGTGAGAAACTTTATTAGATGAATGTATATTACTAGTAAAACATTGTTGTGGTTTTACTTGTTGAATTCACATGAGCGAATTTAGTGGTGAAAGTATTTTTTTTTTAAGGTGTAAAGGTGAAGAAAATTATCATGGATGTGTAATAGATCAGGGTCATTTGTTGCAAATGTTAAAGTTAGTGAATATTTCTTATTGAGTTAGGCTTCGCAGACATAGGGAAACTGAACTGTATAAACAACTTTTGCGTTTCCTGTTTGTTTATTAATGTTTATTTGGTGCTGAATGAGTGTCCATTCTCCTATCACTTCTTCTAAGTACTTAGCTTATATATCAACAGCGTTTTGAGTTTCAATTGGTATATGAGGAGTTGCTAGATTCAAGTTATGGAAAGTTCATCTACTTAAAGACCCCCTATACTAGAGGTTGGCAATTATGCTTATAAGAAAGCACGTTTGAAGACTTACATTAAGTGATAAGAAGACATTGTAACAGCCCGATTTAGGGCCTAGTTGGAATAGTGGTGCGAGACCACAGATCCGAATATATGTTTTAATGATTTTATAAGGCTTATGAGATGCTTGCATGATTGTGTGAAAATTTCATGAAGAAATTTTATTAATTAGTGAATAAATTGTCCATTAGGACTAAATTGCAAATATTAGAAAATATGAGATTCTAGAAGATTTAAGTATGAAATAGAATTATAAAAATTTCTAGAGGTCCTTATTTAGCAATTAGACCATTATATGTTAAGATGGATAAAAATGGACATGGGAAGGAAAAATCTCAAGAAAGGATCATTAAGGGCATTTTTGTTATTTAGTTAATAAAAGAATTAAAAGGGAAAATAAGTCAAAAATGGTGTCCATCTTCCTCCCCCTTGGCCGAAAATCACAAGGACTCCATAGCTAGGGTTTCTTTAATCTTCAAGCTTGATAATCAAGAAACACGAAGCTCGGATCGAAACTGAGGCAAGAATAAAGTTGTGGACTAAATTGCACATCTATACATATTTTGGAGTACCGAGGTAAGTTTGTATGAATTTAAGGTTACATATGTTTTTATGTTTAAAATTACTTGTTATGTTGTATAATGTACATTACTTCCATGTTGATTATCAATGTCTAATAAGGAAATCAATGAGAACATGTAAGTAAAAGTCCCAGTTGAAGATTCGGAATAACGAGGATACCTATGTCACAACATGAGATAAGGAAATCCTGTGTAAGACCATGTCTGGGACATTGCATTGGCACCTAAGGAATGTAGGCATCATATAAGACCATGTCTGGGACATGGCATCGGCACCGAATGTAGATCCTATGTAAGACCATTGTCGAAACTATTTTTTGTTTGGAAAATGGGGTCAACTTTAAAAATGAAAATGGAGTCGCCACCAATCTTTTTTGAGGTGTGATCGAGTCACCTTAAGATTGACCGTTAAAACATTTTGATTTATTAAAACGATAGTTTTGGTCTATGAAATTTAGAAAAATGGGTTCGGGAGTCGATTACGCATGAGGAAGGATTAGCACCCTCATGACGCCCAAAATTGGTACCTAATTGATTATTTGATGTCTTTATGTCGAAAGTTTGAAAAGATTTTAAAATACGATCCCCTTTATTTAAAATAAAACTTGAATAACTTAAAATGGATGCTAAGACCCTTTTATTTCGAAGAAGTAAAATGTCATGCCCAGTAAGTTAGGGTACGACATTTCAAGTTCCCGAAACTGAGCTTGTCTTTTGACTTTTAAAACTCTTATTTAAGCTTGAGGAGGATATTCGGTTATTTGGGTCAAATGAAAAATTGGAACCTAGTAAGTTAGTGTATGATTTCTCGAAATTCCAAATACAGAATATTGCCTTAATTTTTTTTAGAAATCCTTATCCCGAAATAACAAAACGTCATATCCAGTGAGTTAGGACACAACAATTTGAATTCTTGAGGATAAATTTTTTATTTAAATTGTGTTTTAACTTAAAAATAATTGGTTCTTTAGACTCGATGAGAAAAATCGAAACCCAGTAAGTTAGGGTACGATTTCTTTCGAATCTTAGAACACAAAGAAATTGCTTATTTCAAAAAATCAGATAAAATGTGACATGATTTTATGATAAAATGTAAAATGAATTACAATGCTAATATATGTAACAAAAATAACGATGATGACAATAATAAATATGAATATCGATAATGAATAGTCGATATTTGAAAGTATGTGCAACAAAATATAGGTACATAAATAAATAAATAATGAAATGGAAATAATAAGTGTAAAAATTTAAAATAAAGAAAATCGAAATAAAAAATAATAATAAGGGTAAAAATAAAAATAAGATAAAAAAAACAAATAAAGGGCAAATTAATTATGGAAAAAAATGAGTAAGTAAATGTTTCAAAAAAAAAATAACGATAATAGTAAAAAAAAAATACTACTAATAATACTAATAATAATGGTAAAGAAAATAATAATAGTAAAAAAATTAATGATAATAATAAATATAATTATAGTAATAATACATATATATAAAATAATAGTGGTAATAATATAAATAATAATAATAAAGAATATAATAATAATCAAGTTAATTATAAAAAAAATAATAGTAGTAGTAATATTAAAATAATAATTATAATAAATACAATAATAATATTAAAAATAATAACAATAATGAAATAATGACAATAATAGCAAAAATAAGAAAAAGGACTAAATTAAACTTAAAATAAAAATTTAGGGCAAATGTGAAAATAAATAATAGGAAAGGGACCTTATTGAACACGCGAATAACAAGGAAGGGCTAAAAGGGAAAATATCCCCGCCCTCCAAAACGCAGCGCTTTGTGCAGGACCAAATTAAAAATAGAACAAAAATTAAGGGTGAAATTAAAATAAAAGAAACTTAATTAAAAAGAAATAAAATGCGTAAGGTCCAAAAGGGTAAATAACCCAAAAGTCACAAAAACACGAGGATCCCTTTGGGTCGGGTCAGCTGCGTGCGGATCTTGGACAAAACAGCGTCGTTTTGGCACTTAAACCCCTGATACAAAACGACGTCGTTTTCATTCCTTATTTAAGGCCAATTTTTTTTAAAAAAAACATTAGTTTTCTGTTTTAAAAAAAAAATTCCTAGTCTCAAAAATTCTCCCCCCTTGTCTCCTCTGGGCGATTTTAGCAGAGCTCTAAGTGAAGACCAAAGTCGTCTGCCCGCTGTCTGCGTGCCGTAGTCTATGCGTCGTGGGAGATCACAAAAGTGAGTTTTTTTCTTCTTGTTTTTTTATCGTATACTATTTTTTATACTTATGTATATATAAAAAAAAACACAAGAAACCTTTATATATATAAAATAAAAAACAGATTCGGAAAACAAAGAAAAATAAAGAAAATAAATGGAACCTTTTTCTTTTTTTGCTGATATCTTCTTGGATTTTTGTATTGATTTCGTATGTAAAAATGTAGCGTGTTGTGTGTAAAAAAAAGTCCCCTTTTACATTGTTTATATGTGGCTTTTATAACCTTTTACAAACGGTCTTCCCCTGTTTGTAGGTACGTGATGGAGAGGAGCATGCTACATGGGCGTGGCGGACGGTGGAGGAGCGCAAGATGCGGAGGAGCGAGGTGTGCGACGTTGGGGAGGCTGTTGGAGGCACAAAGGTTGGCTACTAGGATTTCAATTTTAGGTTTAGGGGTTTGTTGGTCTAGGTCTAGGTTTGGGCCTTAATTTAATTGGGCTATTTTTGTAAATTTGGACTATTTTTAAAGAAAATGGACTTTATTAATTTTGGTTTTATATTTGGTTTTGTTAATTTTTGTGTATCTGGTTTGGTTAATAGGGCCCGAGCAAAATAGGCCCATTACAGCTGCCCCTCTTTGCTCATTGTCATATAACGAGAATAGAGTAAAGACTTTAAAAGGGACAATTTTGCCTGGTCTTGCCGAATCTTGATTTCTTTCAGTGCTTTTCTTCTTCAAGTGGCTTCATTTCATTCCACTACTTCTTCAAGGGCATAGGAACTAGTGCTTCGATCCAATTCAATGATATTAGACTTGTAGCTTCAATCTGCTCTACTGCAACTTCAGGGAGATAAGATTTGCTATCCTCAGTCTGCTCTATTGCAATTTCAGGTAGAGATGTGGCTTCAATTTTCTCCATTACTACCTCATAGAGATAAGATTTACCGTCATTGATCTGCTCCACTGCTACCTCATGGAGATAAGATCTGCGATTTTTAGCCTGCTTCCTTGTTACCTTAGGAAGATAAGAATACAATTTTTAACCTGCTCCCTTGCTACATCAGAGAGATAAGGTTAGTGGCTAAAATCTGCTCCCCTACTACTTCGGGGAGATAAGATTCGCCAACTTCGATCTGCCTCACTGCTATCTCAAGGAGACAAGATCTACAATCTTCAGTCTGCTCCATTGTCGATACATGGAGATAAGACTTGTAATTTCAACTTGCTCCCTTGCTATCTCAGGAAGATAAGGCTAGTGGCTTAAATCTACTCCATTGCCGATACATGGAGATAAGATTTGCCAACTTCGATCTGCCCCACTGCTATCTCGAGGATACAAGATCTACAATTTTCAGTCTGCTCCATTGCCGATACATAGAGATAAGACGTAATTTCAGCCTGCTTCCTTGCTATCTCAAGAAGATAAGGCTAGTGGCTTAAATCTGCTCCATTGCCGATACATGGAGATAAGATTTGCCAACTTCAATCTGCCCCACTGCTATCTCGAGGAGACAAAATCTACAATCTTCCGTCTACTCCATTGCCGATACATAGAGATAAGACTTGTAATTTCAGCCTGCTCCATTGTTATCTCAGGAAGATAAGGCTAGCGGCCTAAATCTGCTCCATTGTCGATACATGGAGATAAGATTCGCTGAAATTTGTAATTTTAATCAATTTTGCCACATCGTCCTCTAGGGAATCTACCTGTAGAATTGATTTCATGGGATCTATGCTTATGCCAAATGATTAGGATGTCATGATCAGAAAATGCTCCTAACCAGATGTATTATGAATGCAAAATGTCATGAGAATGATCTATTTTTAACATTTGGGATGTCATTACTCGCTGTTTGTTAAGGTGATATCCCTGACGCATGTCTTCTTGTTCAGTTGATATTTTCAACAGAGAATCTGAAGATGTAGTCATTGCTTAGACCCTTATCTCTCAAGTGTTCCCAGCCCTTTAAGCTTGGTGAGTTCTAAATAATTGTCCTGTTTCAGATTCTTGCATTATTTAGAGACTTTTAGAGTAATATACAAAACTTCTTTTTTGAAAGCATTATTAGTTCATTAATCATTATTTCAATATGAAATGCTTGAAAAAGATTGTAGAGATGAATAAAACTGAAATTTATTCGGGACAAAATCCGTAAAGAATGGATTGAGCAAATGAAGCAAATTTTGCTAAGGTACAAAAATGAGTAAGGGTGGAATTGGTACCCCAGATATCACAGCCTGAGCTTCTCTGTACGAACTTCTTGAAGACCATTCTGAGTTCAACATGTGTTTAGGAGATAAGTAGTACTTTGTCAATGCCCCTAAAATGTAGCATATCTCCTCATTGTTAACTCAGATATAGGATGGCTAGTGCATGCCTTATTCATCAAAAATCTGAATTGCCCTTTACAGGCTTTCAATTCAAAGCTCCTTTGGTCTCAAAGTGCCCTTTGGGGGTTTTCACCTTGGCCTCTCCATTTTTTTTCTTTTTTTTTTGGAACTCAAGACGCACTTTGCGGGTTTCGCCTTGGCCCATTTTCCTTCTTAAGCGAAGTATTTCTTAACTAAGTCCGCATTAACTGGGTTTGGCTGACTCTTGCCGTCCGTCTCGACTAACACCAATGCTCCTCTAGAAAAGGCCTTTCTTACAACATAAGGTCCCTCCCAATTAGGCATCCACTTTCCTCTGAAGTCCTTTTGCATAGGGAAGATCTTTTTCAATACCAAGTCTCCCTCATGGAATACTCTAGTGCGGACCTTTTTGTTGTAAGCTCGCATCATTCGCTTCTGGTACATTTGCCCGTGACGAATGGCTTTTAACCTTTTTTCCCCAATTAGATTCAGTTGATCATACTGAAATTGGATCCATTCCGCTTCATCTAACTTCAACTCTGATAAAAACTGGAGAGAAGGAATTTCAACTTTAATAGGCAAAACTGCCTCTATCCCATAAACCAATGAGAAAGGTGTTGCCCCGGTGGAAGTTCTAATAGATGTTCGATAGGCATAGAGGGCAAACGGTAACTTTTCATGCCAATCTTTGTAAGTCTCAGTCATTTTCTCCACGATTTTCTTGATATTTTTATTAGCTACCTCAATTGCACCATTCATTTTCGGGCGATATGGCAACGAGTTGTGGTGCTTAATTTTAAATTGACTGCAGACCCCCACTATCTCGCTATTGTTCAAGTTCAACGCATTATCAGATACGATCCTTTCCGGCATACCATAGCGACATATGATCTCCTTCTTCAAAAACTTGCTAACTGCCGTCTTCGTGACATTGGCATATGAAGCTGCCTCTACCCATTTGGTGAAGTAATCAATGACCACGAAAATGAATCGATGTCCATTAGAAGCCTTCGGTGAAATCAGCCCAATGACGTCCATGTCCCACATTGAGAAAGGCCATAGAGAAGTCATAACATGAAGAGGTGAATGAGGCACATGGATCTTGTCTCCATAAATTTGGCACTTATGGCACTTCTTGGCGTAACGGATGCAATCTCCTTCCATCGTAGACCAGTAATACCCAAATCTCATGATTTGCCTGGCCATTGTAAACCCATTGGCATGCGTCTCGCAAACACCTTCATGGACTTCTTCCAGGATTTTCTTAGAGCCTCAATAGCATCAACGCATCTTAACAGCACCTGGTCCTTCCTCCTTTTATACAGGATCTCTCTGTCTAAGACAAAGTCATTGGCCAATCTTTTTAATGTTCTCCTATCATTTTCAGTTGCTTGATCAGGGTATTCGTGGCTCTTCACATATCGCAGAATATCATGATACTAATGATGATCATCTCTCTCCTTCTCTTCGTCGATATTGCAGCAGTGGGCCGGAGCCTCACAAATATTTATTTGGATAGGCTTCATACCTTCCTGTTCTTTTACTCTGATCATAGAAGTTAATGTGGCCAAGGGGTCAGCCATCTGGTTTTCATCACGTGGGAGATAAAAGAAGGTGATATTATCGAACTCTTCAATTAACTCCAAAACTAATTTTCGATAATTGATCAATTTGGGATCTCTCGTTTCCCATTCACCTTTGAGCTGATAGATCACCAACGCAGAATCTCCATATACCTCTAGCACATTGATTTTGCGGTCTATGGCTGCTCGAATTCCCATGATTATTCTACCATATTGTTTGTGTAGTCAAAATCTAACTTGCAAGTGAATGGATAATGATATCCAGTTGGGGATATCAAGACTGCCCCAACTCTATTACCAACGGCATTTGGCGCTCCGTCAAAGTTCAATTTCCAAGGACAATCTTCTAGGGTATCTTCCTCAGTAGCCGCTACAAACGTCAGATCTTCATTAGGAAAATCAAAGTTCAAGGGCTCGTAATCGTCTAGCACTCTGCTGGCTAGAAAATCTACTATTGCACTCCCATTCACAGCTTTTTGGTTCACATAGACTATGTCAAATTAGGAGAGAAAAATTTTCCATTGGGCCATTCTTCCATTCAGAGCGGTTGACTCCATTATGTACTTAAAAGTGTCTAGTTTCGAGATTAACCAAGTCGTATGGTACAACATGTACTGCCTCAACCTCCGAGTTGTCCAGACCAAGGCGCAACATAATTTCTCAATTGGCGAGTATCTTATTTCACACTTAGTAAATTTCTTACTGAGGTAATATATCACCTTTTCTTTATTTCCTGTCTCATCGTGCTGGCCGAGCACACATCCCATTGAATTATCGAATACCGTCAAATACATAATCAATGGTTTATCAGGACTGGGTGGCATTAGTACTGGAGTATTAAACAAGTATTGTTTAATTCTGTCAAAAGCCTTTTGACATTCATCGTCCCAAATGCCTGGATTGTGTTTCTTAAGAAGTCGAAATATGGGGTCACATTTCTCAGTCAATTGCGAAATGAACCGGGCAATATAATTTAGTCTTCCTAGAAAACCTTGAATTTCCTTTTTAGTGCATGGTGAAGGCAATTCTTGTACAGCCTTGACTTTATCCAGGTTGACCTCGATTCCCTTTTCACTGGCTACGAAACCAAGCAATTTTCCTGACCTAGCCCCGAAAGTACACTTGGTTGGATTAAGCTTTAGCTGAAATTTCCTCAGCCTCAATAATAGTTTCTCAAAACCTGTACATGCTCCTTTTTCGTTCGAGATTTTGCGATCATGTCATCGACGTAGACCTCGATCTCCTTGTGCATCATGTCGTGAAACAAGGTTACCATGGCTCTTTGGTATGTTGCTCCCGCATTCTTTAACCCGAATGATATCACCTTGTAACAAAAAGTTCCCCACAAGGTTATGAATATGGTCTTTTCCATGTCTTCAGGATGCATATTTATCTGATTGTATTTAGAGAAACTATCTATGAAGGAGAACAATGAATAACCTGCCGTGTTATCCACCAAAGTGTCAATGTGAGGTAGTGGGAAGTTGTCCTTTGGGCTGGCCTTGTTTAAGTATTTGTAATCTACACACATCTGTACTTTTCCATCTTTCTTAGGAATGGGGATGACATTGGCCACCCATTCTGAGTAATTCACCACTTGTAAGAACCCAGCATCAAATTGTTTCTTGACCTCTTCTCTTATTTTTACTGCAACATCGGGTCTCATCCTTCGGAGCTTCTGTTGAACCGGCTTGCATTTTTCTTTTATGGGGACACGATGTACCACAATATCGGTGCTCAACCCAAGCATGTCTTGATATGACCATGCGAAGACATCTTTGAACTCTTGCAGAAGTTTAAAGAGATCCTGCCTTGTTTCCTCATTTATGCAAGTGCCAATTTCACCTTTCTCCCTTCTTCCAAAATCACATTCTCAATTGTCTCTTTGTGAGGTAGAACTAGCTTCTCTTTTCGCTCTACCATCCTTAACAAATCCGGGGATAAACTACAATCTCCGTCATCTGTAAACTCCTGAGATCCTTCTAAGTACATGTTTCGTTCACAAGGGAGTTCTGGGTCCATAGCAGCGTTGCTCATGACATCGATATCTGGGGACCTATTGTAGGTACGAAAGAATGCCCAAGGAAACCAATGAATCTAAGAATAACTTATTTTTATGGTATGATTATAAACGGAATGAAAAGGAATAAAAGAATAATTGCTCGATACATTTTACTGAAATAAAGTTGTTTTGAACATGAGCCTATTTCACAGCAGATTCTTATTGTTCTTAAGCTAAAAAATAATAAGCGTGTTTTGAACATTACTCTGTATTTGCTCTAAAAACCACTGGAAGTTCTTCTACAGTCCAGTTTTTCAGAACATTTCCAGGCTCATAGGGCAAATACCTGCTAAGTTTCCTTCCTTCGGTCCCTCTTCAAATACAATGTTGATGTTCAAAGTTTTCATCATATCTGCAGCTGTTTCTTCATTCGTGTTCTTCAGTCTCGGATGGATAACTCCTCTTAACACAAATGTATTGGTTATATGGGGAAAGGTCATTAGCTCCCACTTGACCTCTAACCCATCCAATCACGCCCTTCGTCTCTCTTGTCTCCTCTCCAGCTCTTTCTTCCTCTGTTTAGCATCTGGCTTATACCCTAAGCCAAAATGGTCCTATTTACTAGTCAAGACCGGTACTTTGACCTGTCCGTGGAGGTATTTCCCAAGTCCTCTTCCAGAAAACACTTCTTTTCCCACTGTCAGTTGTAGGCCCATCTTTATTGCTTTGGAGATTTTGGGCATTGGGATCTTGCTTCCCTCGGTGATGAAAGTGGCATTCACAAACTTCAATGATCGAAAAGAACATTCAATTGCTTCACTATCACTCTTTACGTATGGTGCATCACTGGCAACGTATACGATAATGTCCTCCTCCGCGTTTATCGTTATTAGCCAACCCTCCGTCACCAACTTTAACTTCTGATGCAACGATGATGGTACTGCCCCTGCCGAATGAATCCACGACCTCCCCAACAGACAATTATAGGAAGGCTTAATGTCCATCACTAGGAAGTCTACCTTGTATGTATTTGGCCCAATAAGAAGAGGTATCTCTATCATTTCCATTACTTTCCTTTCGGTACCATCAAATGCTCTCACTATATTTTGGCATGTTTTCATATGAGAGCTGTCTACAGGCAATCTGTTGAATGTGGACAGAGGTAAGATGTTCAATGCCAAACCATTGTCGATTAGTACCCCCGGTAATGTATACCTTTTACAGCAGGTGGTGATATGCAAAGCTTTGGTGGATCCCATGCCCCTTGGCGGTATTTCATCGTCACTGAAAGAGATGAAGTTGTTGGGACTTATGTTGCTAACAAGGTGGTCTAGCTTGTTTATCGAAATGTCATCAGCGACATAGGTTTCGTTCAACACCTTCATTAGCGCGCTACGGTGCACCTCTGAGTTTAAGAGTAAAGCCAGTACTGATATGCGTACCGACTGCTTGTGTAATTGTTCCACAACACTATACTCACTGTGTTTTCGGAACTTCAAAAACTCTTTAGCTTCATTTTCCATTACTGGTTCATTAACCAGTGGTTCTAACCTCTCTTCTCCTTGTCTGGTCATAAAAGATTTCCTTTTTATGGGTTTGGCTTCTATGTTTGGCATGCTAGCCGAACTCTCCTTTCCTGAAACTATCACACTACAGTTATAATCCCAAGGCATCCTCTTGCTATCCTTATAAGGAAAAGCCATGGGTTTCTAAATTACAAATCTAGGTGCCACTCTCGCTCCTGCTTCATCGATTTTTGGTCGTGTGATGATCACCACTGGGTGATTGACCTCAAAGACTTTCTCTACTCACCCTTATTCTACGGTGCACACGTCTTCTCCTTCAGTAAAGTCAAAGAACTCTAGCTCTTTGTTATCCATTAACCCTTGCACTAGAGCCCTGAATTCGTTACATTGTTGAATCTCATGGTCTTCCTTATTGTGGAACTCACAGTAATTCCTAGTATTTTGGGATTTGCTCCCCAACCCTTGCGAAACTAACCCTCTTTCCCACATTTCCTTCTAAACCTCTCTCAATAGGGTTCTTACTTCAGCAACATTCAGTTTGATTCTCCTTCCCATATTCTCGACTATCGCGTTTACCCCTTTATCAGTATAACTGGGTAACAGATTTTGCCACACCAGGTGCGTCGTCGAATTTTACAACACCTGTTTTAATAAGCCTTTCGACTAACCTTTTGAATGAGGTGCAGTTTTTTATCGAGTGTCCTATGAATCTCGCGTGGTATTCACACTGAGCCTTTGTGTCATACCACTTAGGATATGGGGGTTGCAACGGTTTCAAGTAGAAAGGGGCTACAACATGTGCATCGAACAAACTTTTATACAACTCCCTATACGTCATTGGTATGGGAGTAAACTGGAACTTCTCTGTTTTCTGCTTCGTGTTGGGCTCCTGCCTTGGTGAGGCCTGCTGGCCTGTGGCTACCGCTCTCGGTTGATTGACAGTAATGAGTTTTGAATAACCCGAGCTCATATTACCTACTTCATTTTCTCTTTTCTTGGGAGCTGATCTTCTCGTGCTTTCTCCAGCCTCTATTTTTCCACACCTTATCACATTCTCTATCATTTCATTAGACATCACTATGTCTGCGAAACTCTAAGTTGCGTTTCCCAACATATGATTGATAAAAGGTGCTTTCAAGGTATTAATGAAGAGCATAGTTGTTTCTTTTTCTAGTAGTGGTGGTTGGACCTGTGTAGCGACTTCCCTCTACCTCTGGACATATTTCCTGAAACTTTCGCCCGACTTTTTCTCCATGTTCTTTAACGTGATCCTGTCAGGCGCTATATCTGTCACATGGCCATAATGCTTCATGAAGGCTTGTGCTAAGTCCTTCCATGATTTGACTTGAGTACGACTCAACTGATTGTACCATTTGGCCATGGCCTCAGTCAAACTATCTTGGAAATAGTGAATCAACAACTGGTCATTGCTGACATGTCCCTTCGTTCTCCGACAGAACATTGTAATATGAGCCTCAAGGTAGCTGGTCCCGTTGTATTTTTCAAACTCTAGCATCTTGAACTTTGGAGGGAGTACCAGATTTAGGACCAGACTCAACTTCTTAGCATCCACTTCGCATTGGTAATCAGCGTTTTCCAATACTTTGAACTTCTCCTCTAACCATTTGCATCGATCTTCGAACTATTTTGGGAGCTCCACCCTTGCTTTTTTCCCTTCTGCTACATCATCAAAGTCAGGGACCATTGGTTTTGCCAAATTATCTCCGGGGTTAGAGCTCGAGCTTGTTGGGATGTTTACCAGTGCTGAGGTACCAGATTGATACTGGGGTTTGATATTAACGGACACTCTTGGTGGTTGTACTTGGGAATTGACTGGGGCAAAGCCTGGAGGATAAGCAGAGTCTTCATTATCGTCTCTGGTATCGACCATAGGGCTCTTTCCTTTATCAGGCCCTCCAGCCAACAACTGTGTTAACTGGCTCATCATGCTTCTCTGGGATTCCAGCATTTGATCCCTCATATCCTGTTGGATTTTAGCCAATTGTTCCTGCATTTGAGTTTGCAATTGGTCCTGCATCTCCTTCTGCATCTGTTCTAACCTTTCTAACCTTTGATCCATGGCTTTAGTTTTTCTTCGAGTGTAGTAGTGATGTTCCAGGGTAACTATAATATGATCTCTAGTTAATAGGGTTCTTTTATGAAATTTAATGCATATGATGCGATGTAATGCAAATGCATGATGTGAATGTAAAAATAAAAGGTGTCAATTCTGGTTCAATTTCTTTTAGAATAACTTTATAAGAAAATAAAATCCTTTACATAAAACAAAATCACATATACGGCATAGCCCTTATGCTCAAAGCTTTAACTTTCTTAAGAAGCCAAGCTAACACTCGACCCCGGTCCGACTCGAGCTCATATTTCACACTTAACACATCAGCCTGAACCGTTAAAGCTTGTAAATGATCAGCCACTTCTCGTATCTGAGCCACAGCTTTACCCATGACGTAATCTCTTTCTCTGACCTGGTCTTGAGATCGACGAAGCTGCCCCTACCACTGCTCATTATTCGATTCGAGGAATTCAATTCGAAGTTCACAGTTCTGTAGCATAGTTTTGAGTTCTTCAACTTTTTCTTTAAAATCCTTGATCCTGCTCAGGCTGGCTCTTAAATCAATGTCAGAGTTACGACCATGACGCTGACGCAATACCTCTTCTAACTCCGCTAATCGAGCTTCTAACATCCGCTTCTCATTTTGGCCCTCAACCAAGTTATTTTTTAAGGCGTTTTCGCGTGCTCAAGCATCATGGAACCTCTTCTCCCACTGATTATCCCTAGCCCTTTCTTCTTGAATTTCTTGTCGCCACTGTTCCGATGTCTTTCCCAACTCGACTATTTTCATCGATATATGCAACTTCTTATAATCAGTCTTCAAACTGTCCAAGTCCTCTTCGATCTTCCTTTTTCCTTTTCTCAACTTCTCGGCTTTGAGTTTATGAACATCGGCCTGTAGCCTCAAATGCATCTTTTCCTCCTCCAATTGCTCTATTTTCTTTCCTAACTCTGAATTTCTCTTGTCAAAGTCCTGTTTTATGATTTCCTACTCAGAAAGGACTATTTGTAGGTATTCCTTCATCGGTCGAGCGCCGTCTTGTCTCGGTCTGGGATATTATCATTGATTCTTCTACTCTGCCAAGCATCATATTCGAGGGTCGTCATCGAACCTACAACGAATCTTTTCATCCGACGAGTCTGATTCCAAGCATTAGAAATCCTTTTAACCCTTTTCTTGTAGTTATCTCCTCCATACGTAAATTCACACTAAGCTAGCCCATGTGTTACCGGTATGAACTGTCTATTGATCTGTATTGCCTCAGCACAAGAAAAGGAGCATGCCCAACGGCTCCCCAAATTCCCAGCAGAGGGACCCAATCAAAACTCCCACATTGGTAAAGAATTTTGTCAAGAACCAACCAATGAGCTCTCCACTCAACGTCCTTTTCCTAGACATTCCGAAGGAGTGCGATCCAATTTTCTTCTGATATGTCATCTCTCTTGGGCGTGGCTGCTAACTTCTTTAACGGGGAGTAATTCTTGGAAGAAACCTGATAAGAAACTTTATCCACCTTCCAAAAATGGCTATGGAACCAAGCTAACAATAACTGCGCACATCCTATAAATCTACCTTCACCTGCCCTCCGACATGCACTCAAAGATCTGAATGTTTCAGCAAGAATTGCTGGTACCGGTGTAACCCCTTTGTCAAGTTGATCAAATAGGTCAGCAACTGCTTCATCTATATGCCTCAAAGCTTTAGGGAAAATTACCAAACCATAGATACTCAAGGCGAAGATGTCAACTTTCCTCTTTATATCTGGATGTGCTATAATCAAGTCCCTCAAGCTCACCCAAGGAATGCATTTTCCTTCACCTTTTTGCTAAATTTAGGCGGTGACCCACTGTTCACTCATCCCGGTGATACTCATCAGCTTCTTTACAAAAGTTGGTATATTAGCGGCCCTAGAATAAGTTTTGTCGACTTGAACCTTTGGACAATGAAGCAAGGCTGTATATTCTTCCACGATAGGCACCAAGTCCACTTTTCCAAACGTGAAACAGCTATATGCGGGGTTCCAAAACTGAGTCATAGCCCGAAATAAGTGTTTGTCCACTTTGATGTCAAACAGGTAGGGTAGATCTCCATAATTATGATAGAATAGATGCTTAGTCTCATCATCGTAACAGGCCCATATATCTTTTAATTCTTAGAGTTCATTCTATGTCATATTGATACGAGTGAAGTCCCACAACTCCGACGTATATCCCTCAGCTAGACTATCCTCTTTCTCAAGTTGGATCTTCTCTGACCATATATGGACAGTCGCATTGTCCTCTATTTTATCAAGAAGTTCGTTCTCCATGACAAACTTTCTAATTTAGTAACCAAACAGGAATCGACACCTTTTTAATATGAAATGACATGCATTCATAACCAAAACACAAGAAGTTAGTATCGAATAATAACAACCAAAGCAAATAGAAAAATTGTCAAACATCTATAAGGGTAACCGCTAAGGTTCAGCATAGCTCTATCTAGGGCGGACTCTTAAGGATCACTATATGTGGCTTAGTTCTAAAGGAAGGGTACCTAAACCAGTAGATTCCTCAATCCTCACCCATTATAGGCTCATATGAATCGAGTTCAATTTAGGGGAATACATTTCCCTATGGCCATGCGGAGGTAAAAATATCACGAAGACATAGGTACGGATGTATCCTGGAAGCAGTCTACTAGCCCATGCGGAGGTGAAAAGCTCACGAAGGCATAGTTTCTCCCTCCCACTTAAACGGTGTGACCACAACGGTCATGCAACACGATATGAGAATATCCTACGAGACTCAAACCACAACAAACATATGACAAGACACAAACTCATGTGGTGAAAGCATCAAAATCAAATTTTAATTTTCGATTAAAGGACAAAAAATAATCAATCCTACGGCTTGACTCTCTTATTGGTCCCCAGTGGAGTCGCCAAGCTATCAAAACCATTTTTTGTTTGGAAAATGGGGTCGACTTTAGAAATGAAAATGGAGTCGCCACTAATCTTTTTTGAGGTGTGATCGGGTCACCTTAAGATTGATCGTTAAAACATTTTGATTTATTAAAACGACAGTTTTGGTATACGAAATTTAAAAAAACGGGTTCGAGAGTCGATTACGCACGAGATAACAAAACGTCACATCTGGTGAGTTAGGACACAACAATATAAATTCTTGAGGATAAATTTTTTTATTTAACTTGTGTTTTAACTTAAAAATAATTGGTTCTTTAGACTCAAAGAGGAAAATCAAAACCCAGTAAGTTAGGGCACGATTTCTTTCGAATCATAGAACATGAAGAAATTGCTTATTTCAAAAAATCATATAAAATGTGACATGATTTTATGATAAAATGTAAAATGAATTACAAAGCTAATATATGTAACAAAATAACGATGATGACAATAATAAATATGAATATCGATAAATGAATAGTCGAAATTCGAAAGTATGTGCAACAAAATATAAGTACATAAATAAATAAATAATGAAATGGCAATAATAAGTGTAAAACTTTAAAATAAAGCAAATCGAAATAAAAAAAATAAGGGTAAAAATAAAAATAAGATAAAAATAAAAACGAATAAAGGGAACAGTAATTATGGAAAAAAATGAGTAAGTAAATGTTTCAAAAAAATGATAATAGTAATAAAAATAAAATACTAATAATAATAGTAATAATAATGGTAAAGAAAATAATAATAGTAACAAAGAATAATAATAATAATAATAATAATAATAATAATAATAATAATAATAATAATAATAATAATAATAATAAATATAATCATAGTAATAATAATATATATAAAAAATAATAGTGGTAATAATATAAATAATAATACTAATGAATATAATAATAACAATCAAGTTAATTATAAAAATATAGTAGTAGTAATATTAAAATAATAATTGTAATAAATACAATAATAATATTAAAAATAATAACAATAATGAAATAATGACAATAATAGCAAAAATAATAAAAGAAAATAAGAAAAAAGGACTAAATTAAACTTAAAATAAAAATTTAGGGCAAATGTGAAAATAAATAACAGGAAAGGGACATTATTGAACACGCGAATAACAAGGAAGGGCTAAAAGAGAAAATATCCCCGCCCTCCAAAACGCAACGCTTTGCGCAGGACCAAATTAAAAACAGAACAAAAATTAAGGGCGAAATTAAAATAAAAGAAAACTTAATTAAAAAGAAATAAAATGCGGAAGGGCCAAAAGGATAAATAACCCAAAAGTCACAAAACACGCCGATCCCTTCGGGTCAGGTCAGCTGCGCGCGGATCCTGGAAAAAACGGCGTCGTTTTGGCACTTAAACCCCTGATGCAAAACGACGTTGTTTTCATTCCTTATTTAAGGCCAATTTTAAAAAAAAAACATTAGTTTTCTGTTTAAAAAAAAAAAATTCCAAGTCTCAAAAATTCTCTCCCCCCTGTTTCCTCTGGGCGATTTCTGGCAGATCCTCCGGTGAAGACCACCACCGTCTGCAGCCATCAGCGCCGCCATGCGTGGCGGCAGGAGATCACAAAAGTGAGTTTTTTTCTTCTTGTTTATTTTACCGTATACTATTTTTTATACTTATGTATATATAAAAAAACATAAGAAACCTTTATATAAAAAAACAGATTTGGAAAATAAAGAAAAATAAAGAAAATAAATGAAACCTTTCTCTTTTTTTGCTGATATCTTTTTGGATTTTTGTATTGATTTCATATGTAAAAATGTAGCGTGTTGTGTGTTAAAAAAAAAGTCCCCTTTTACATTGTTTATATGCAGCTTTTATAGTCTTTTACAAACGGTCTTCCCCTGTTTGTAGGTACATGATGGAGAGGGGCATGCTACATGGGCGTGGTAGATGGTGGAGGAGCGCAAGATGTGGAGGAGCGAGGTGTGCTACGTTGGGGAGGCTGCGGGAGGCGCAAAGGTTGGCTGCTAGGGTTTCAATTTTTTGTTTAGGAGTTTGTTGGGCTAGATCTAGGTTTGGGCCTTAATTTAATTGGGCTATTTTTGTAAATTTGGACTGTTTTTAAAGAAAATGGACTTTATTAATTTTGGTTTTATATTTGGTTTTGTTAATTTTTGTGTATCTGGTTTGGTTAGTCAGGCCCAGGCGAAATAGGCCCATTACAACCATGTCTGGGACATGGCATCAGCATCGAATAAGGAATGTCTCGTGTAAGACCATGTCTGGGACATGGCATCGACACCATACAAGGAAGGTCCCATGTAAGACTTTGTCTGGGACATGGCTTTGGCACCAAAGGAAGATCTCGCGGTGTAAGACCATATCTGGGATATGGCATCGGCATTATGAAGTGATCCCATGTAAGACCATATCTGGGATATGGCATTGGCATCGAGACACATTTTTGGTGAGATTGAGTATCCTCTGATATTCCAAATATTTCACGGGCAAAAGAGCCAAGTATGAAAGAGGTAACAAGAAAGCTAAGCAAGTAAAGATAGTAATAAGTTAAGTTATTCAAGATTGATAAAGAGCTTTATTTAAATTAAGAAAGATGAAGATTTGAGTTTATGTTTACATTAGCGAAAGTGCTAATCTATGTGATTAAGTGATACAGGTACCATGATTAAAATACAAGTATGAAATTATTATGTAATATGTGATGAGTAAGGGTAAGCATGAGTAAGTAAGCTCAAGCACTTAAGATTTATGTTGTTCTTGTTTTATGATGGATGAGTTTATTATGAGCAAATATGTTGCTATATGAATTTCATGCAAACTTACTAAGCTGTATGCTTACTTCTCTTTTTTCATTATTCTGGTATAGCCAAGTTGTTTTATTTTAAGTATGGCATGTATAGGGATTATGTCATTTTGAGCTATATCATATTGGGAGCCAAAGTGTTGGCTATTAATGTTACTATCTTTTTTTTTTTTTGTATATGGCCAAAGAGATTGGCCAATATTTGTTAAGTTTTATATATTAATGATGATGAGTTTTTATGAATTCTACAAGTGATGTTTCAAGGGTTATTCATAGTGTATAAAGGCCATGTTATGTATTGCTTGAGTTGGTATAAATGTGTTGATGTTTCAGGGTGACAATTGGCTTGGAAAATAGCCTCTAAGCGTCCATACGGGTAGACACATGGGCGTATGTCTAGGCCGTGTGTGACACACGGTCAACCCCTATGGGTGTGTTGATAGGCTGTGTGTCCCCTGTATTTAATTGCGAGAATTCGATTCATCACACGGGCCAGAACACGGGTGTGTGCTTAGGCCGTGTGCTGCTTAAGGGCTTGCTGATGTCATAAACAGAATACCCTTAGTTTTCACACACGGGTGAGGACACGGGCATGTCTAGGCTGTGTGAAGGACATGGGCCATTGACATAGGTGTGTGTCTGGCCGTGTGAAAACTCCTGTAGGTTTGAAATAAAAATAAATTTTACATAAGTTAAGGACATGGGCGTGTGCGACCACATGGCCCGACCACACGGACGTGTGACCCCTTTTTAGGCAAAAATTTTCAGAGAGAGTAAAAGTTGTCGATTGAACTTTGAAACCTTCCAGAAGTAAGTTTAAGGCCTCGTAGGCCCATATAGTGTATGTTATGATTAAAGAGAGAAGCTTTTAAGTTGTAAAGAAACTTTATAGCCCAATAATGCAAGTTCAGGTAGGGTAAAGTATGGTAATGCCTCGGATCCTGTCTCGGCGTCAAACACAGGTAAGGGGTGTTACAGTCATGGTGTGTTGTCTTGACTGGATGAGAGTCACCCAAAATGGATACAAGAAGTGGAAGGGTTATTATGTCAAAAGCACAATGGACCATTGAGGAAGAGAAAGTGACAGATAATAACTCAAAAGCTTTATATGAATTTTTTTTGGAGTTGACACGCAGGAGTTTAAAAGGATTGAAAGTGCATGATTGTAAAGGCTACTTGGGATATCTTGGAGACTATTCATGAATGAACATTCATAGTCAAGCAATCAAATATGTAAATGTTGACATCAAGGTTTGAGAGCTTAAGGATGCAAGAGTCAGAAACAATTGGAGAATTTTATGTTGAACTGTTTGACTTATCAAATCAGGTTTTTGCTTTCGGTGAAGAATATGCTAATGCTAAAAAGTTATAAAGTTGTTAAGGTCTCTCTCTGAGATATTTTTAATTAAGGTTACAGTTATTGAGGAGGCCAAGAATCTTGAGAGATTGGCCATTGATGAACTTATTGCTTTTCTATAGACCTTTAAGATGAATTTAGATGAGGCTAAATGCAATAGAGGAAAATGAGACAAAAACATTGCTTTTTAGGTAAATGAGGAAGTGCCAACTCCTTATAATGCTACTATAGAAGATCACATAAGCAGATAACTTTACTCACTTAGAATTTCAATAGGGTTTCAAGAAACAGGCAAGGAAATTCAAGAAGTTCGAAGTCAATGTCAATTTCCTAAAAACAAGTCAAATGGGGTAATGGTTAAAGGAGAATGTGAGAAGGATAATAAGAAGGATGTGAAATGCTATTAGTTTCAAGGATCTAATCATACCCAATCCGAGTGTGCTAACATTCTAAAAAAAGAATAAAAAGTCATTTTATGTAACTTGAAGTGATGAAGACTCTTCTAGTGGATTTGATTCAAAAGCAGATCATCAAAATTTTATTACTTTTGTAACACCCCTTAACCTGTATCCGTCGCCGAAACAGGGTTATGGAGTATTACCAAAAATTTCAGAACATTTACAGCTAATTCACGTAAATTACTATTCATTAATCGAGATTATTCAAAACGTTCCTTAAATGGACCCTTGAGGCCCAATGTGAGCATTAAAATCGAATCGGGACTTAATTAGAAACTCTAATAATTTTTCACGCCATTTCAAAAATTTTCCAAGGTGCAGGGTCTAAGGGACATGCCTGTACTGCAGGCCGTGTTCGACCTCGTGTAACTCTATGACTTGTGCACACGGTCATGCCATATGCCCTTGTGCTAGGTCGTGTGGTTAATTAAATTCTTTCGAAATTAGGTGCAGGTTTCACACCGCTAAGACACACATCCATGTATTTACCTGTGTACTCAATTTTAAGCATTCTGTTTCTCAAATTTAAGGTGCAAGAGACACACGGTCTAACCACACGCCTATGTACCAAGCCGTGTGTCACACACGGTCTAGACATAGCCCGTGTGTTTACCCTTATGGACAATATGAAGCCATTTCTAGCTTCATTTCTCACCCAAAATCACATCAAAGACCTGCACTTAAAACTCACATCCAATACCAGTCAATTCAAGCATTCAAATTAAGCAAATTCCATTATTCAACAAGGCATATCCTTACATGCATACATGTTTATAATCTTACCTTGGTACATTTCATATGATAGGCATAATTTGATCAACCATTTAACATGTATATAGCTACCATAGTATGACATTAGAAGTATGTCAAAAACAACTATTACTAGCCATTCCAATGTCTAGATTACAAACCACATATTTAAGTCATTTAGGGCCAAGTTAGCCTATACATGCCATTATATCAAAATGATTTTACTATGTATATCCAAAATAAGCTAGTGGATAGTGTATTGATGCTCCAATGATCTCCAACCTTCGCGAGCTCCCGAGCACTATAAAACAGGGGAAAAATAAAACAGAGTAAGCATTACATGCTTAGTAAGTTCGTATAATGGAAACTAAACTTACCAATCCCGTTTATTAAATCTAAGCATACAATATCTTGTTTTCCATCCATTTGGAAAAATTTCCTAAACACATGCATTCCATCAAACATGTTAGTCACAAAATTTTCATATACATCAAGTAAACATAGATGATCTCTTTATACCATTTTCCTTCAAGACATCATCATTTCATTACATAATTCTCTTATCATGCCAAGAGGTTTTGTGTCTGTTGAATCATTAAAATTCCGATTGATACTTAAGTGGTACACTCGAGGTGTACAATTTAATAACCTGTCAATTCTTTTTCAAGAGTACCCATTAGGGCACTTAATCGAGGAACACACTCTCGAGTCACATATCGTATAACAAGATTACCAGTCTAGGCTAAATCCTTTATATAACGAACGCTCGGAAGAGTTCAATTAGGATTACCAGTCCAGGCTAAATCCTAATTGTAACATATACTCGATAGGTATTATATCAGGATTACCCGTCCGGGCTAAATCCTTTCCATAATGAGGTCAATAGGATTACTCGTTCGAGCTAAATCCTGTCAGCAACAAATGCAGGACCTCATTCTTTTCGGGAAAGCACATATGTTGATCGGAATTCAATATTCAATCGAAACATAACCCTTTTTCATCATTTTCAAGCATGTATTAATTTCTCATGTTGTAACATCCAAGTAAATCACATAAATGATAATCACATTTCATACAATCAAAACATTTAATTTAACATAATTACATGCTCGATTAAGTTACACGAACTTACCTCGACACTTGTTCGCGTAAGTAATCTACTAATCTGAAACCTTTTTCTTTTCCTCGACCTAGCCTCAAATGTGAGTTGCCTGAATCTATATAAATAGCTTTAATCATCAATTTCTCATATTTCATACTCATTTGGACTCAATTTACGTCCTAGGAAAAATTTCCATTTTGCCCCTAACTTTTCCATAAATTTCAATTTCGTCCCTTGGCTTGGAAAATGAAACTTGTGCAATTTACTCCCTATTCCAAGCCTAACCAAAATCGCATTACAAAATTTACAGCACATGTATTTATAAAAATTCAGCATTTTTCTTTAATTTCACAATTTTACATTTTAGTCTCTAAATCATGTTTTCATCAAAAATCACTTTGTAAAAGTTGTTTATCTATCAACAACCTTTCATTTTCTACAATAAATTTCTAATTTTTAGCATATTCATCCATGACCCAAATTTCATACCTTGATAACTTTTCAAATTAATCCCTCAAATAGATAGATTAAGCTATCCTGGTTTCAAAAATATCAAAATTACTAAAAACGGGATGAGGAAACTTATCCAATTAAGCCATGAAAGTTTCCTCTCTCTCTCTCCTAGGGTTTCCATGTATTTTAGGTTGAAGAAGATGAGAAAATAAGATGATATTTTCTTTTCATCTTTTAATTAATTAAATATTTTTCAAATTCCAATTTAGTCCTTACCCTTTTTCCAAATTTCCATGGATGAGTCACCAAAAATCTACATACTTTTCTTTAATGGTCTAATTACCATATAAAGACATCTAGTTTTGAATTCCATAGCTATTTAATCCGTATAGCTACTAGAATTCAACTTTCGCATTTTATGCGATTTAATCGTTCTCGTAATTAAACACTTAATCGATAAAATTTTCGTATCAAATTTTTTCACACGACATACAGACCATATAATAAAATAAAATTAATTTTTATTTTCGGATCGGATTTGTGGTCCTGAAACCATTGTTACAATTTCATTGAAAAATGGGCTATTACAACTTTCACTGTCAGGATAATTTGTGGAGAGGATTTTGATAAAGATTCCAATGTTAGGACAGATAAGAATTTCTTAAAAACTTATAAAGTGATGTTAGGAAAATGGAGAATGGTATGTGAGATCAACACTCAATTATCATAAGAAAACAAACAATTGAAGGATGAAAATGGAATATTGATTAAACAAGTAACTGCTAAAGAAGCTTTACTTGTAGAGGAATTAAACAACATTGTGATGGTCAAGAAAGAGCTTGCTAAAACGAAACTTATGCTTGAGAAGTTCACTACCAACAAGAACAAACTTGATGAGATTTTGGCAGTTGGGAAGAGAGATCAAGGCAGGGGAAGCTTAGGCTTTGTTAGTAAAGTAAAAATTGTAATAGAAAGTCCCATAATCTTTAGTAAAGAAACCAATTTATAGGAAGTTAGTGAAAGCTCTAAGTTGGTGTTAGTCAAGCTATCTTATAAGAATTTTCTTTCCCATAAGGTGATTTGTCACTATTTTGGTGCTCTTGGTCATACAAACCATGATTTTTCAAGTGTTATGATCTTTGTTTTATGCGATGTCAAAGTCTTAAAATTTATATAAAGAATGATTGAACCCGGAAACTAACTATGACAATGATGTGAGGCAAGCGCACCTATCGAACAATAGTATAGTTAAGGCAAGACCGGAATGTCGAACCCAAAGGAACCAAAAGTAATAATACTAACTCTCTTTTTATTATTTAGCCTAAGAATTAAATGAATTTTTATCTAATCTAAAATTAACTAACAACTAAACTAAAGACACTATGACAAAGAAGAACGAAATTGGGAAAATAACTTTGAGGAAAAACCAATTGATCAAGATGATACCCAAGGAAGAATTCACCTAGACTTTATTTGTTATCTAACTCTGAACCAGACGATTTATTCATTTGACTTGATCCGTAAGATTCCCTAAGTTATATTAATCCCTCTCTCAAGGCGACTAACATCTAACCCTAGGTTGATTAATTGAAATCTCTTTCTAATTAAAACACCTAGAATTGCATTAACTCGATCTATAGACTCCCATATTAGGTTTCACCCTAATACGACAAAATCTCGTCACCTTATTTCTAGGCGTGCGATCAACTCCGCTTAATTATGCTAGATCTACTCTTAAGTAGGGACTTTTTCTCCTCCACCTAAGCACATCATACTTGAATTAATATCCCGGAAATATCAACACAAGAATTAAGAACACATAATTAAGAACAAGTCAAATATTTATCATATAGTTCAACAAACGATAACAAGATTCATCTTATCCCCCTCAGGTATCTGAGGGTTTAGTTCATAATAATAAAAGAAAACATCTTAGAAGAAAAGATAAAACAAAACATAAGAAATCCCTAAAACCCCCTGAAGGAATTGAAGGAGAGATACTCCGTCTTAAGTATAACTCTGGATTCTTGAGATGAATCAACTGGCTATCTTCGAGTAAATCCCCACGAATCTGCCGTCTTTGGCCTAGCTGGACGCCCCCTGACTAAAGCCTTGGGTTCCCCCCTTTTAGGTTATACTTAGGGTGTTTATATAGGCTTCTGAATGTGTTTCTTCGCCCCTAAATATCCTAATCCGAGTAAAATTTCTCTTTGTCACGACAGGGACACATGGCACACGCCCATGTGAATCATGGCCAGACCGTGTTCGAGACTGTTGGGTGAGGCACGGCTGTGTGGCTTGGGCCTAGGCTGTGTGGATTTTGTGATATGGCCCATTTACTCCGTTTTGGGCCTATTTTCCAGTCTTTTCGTCATCCGGTGCTCTTTGAGTATAAAACATGAAAACAAAGGATTAAGAGCACCAAATTACATAATTCAAGGCTTAAATCATCCAAAAGCATGCTAAATGTGGGCTTAAAATATGTTACTTTTACGGTTTATCAAATACCCCCACACTTAAGCTTTTGCTTGTCCTTAAGCAAAATTCTTAACTCACAATTAAAACGAACTTCCTTGATTCATAATATTCATCAATAATGTTTCATTATAATTCAAAGATAATTTATACATTGATAATTTAACTCAAAGGGTCCTAAAGATTCAAACAATCAAAGTCATACATTTATAGCATGAAAACATAGGCGTTTCCCTTTACCTGAATAATTACCTTTGATTTAGAATTGACAAGAGTTGACATCCTCACAAGAGATTCACTCAATTCACTCAAAGTGTTTAAGGTTCAAAATTAAGCACTCAAGAGTCGAACATGAAAAGTTAATCCCATGGGCTTGCATGAAAATCAGATCTCCATCACTATAATATGAAATGATACAGAAATCAAAAGGCCTTTAATAGGGTTGTAATGGGGCTTGGGTAAAAGGTGTGGACAAAGGCTGAATTAGAGGGTTATAATTGAGATTGAATTTGACAATTTACCTAATTAGAAAAAAATGAACTAATCTTAATTGCTTACATCAATTGAAAAATTCATTACTAATAATATGAGCTTCTTCTTCAAGATGTGGAGTTTTAAACGTATAAGCTCGATTACATAGAACAAATACTGAATATACTTCTTTTTTTTTAAGAACAAATCAAGTACATAATAAGAAAGAACTTTAACAACTGAAATATAGAACATAGTTAAGAAATTGTTTAAAATCAAACCTCGACAAAAAGGTAGTCAAGGAATGGTGATAACAAATAGAAAGGGTTTTTTTTGGGTTAATATTAGTGGGTGAGTCAATAAATGGGTTGTTAGGATCAACGGGGTTCACTAGAGGTTAATTATGAAGTTAGGCTTTTAGTGGAGTAAGTGGGTTAAAACCTAGGTGCCTTTATCATCTCTGTATATCAAATCAAAGGTGTGGTCTGCAAGTTCTAGAATAACAAATCAATGTTGACACACTCATAATCAAAAAGTGAGCACGAAAAAGAATATATGCTCTATAAGGCTCAAAATCTCACAAAAATTATGGGTAATTGATATCAATCTTGTAAATTTCAAACTTCAAGGTAATAATTAGATTCTGGTAGACAACCTAGAAAAAATTTTTAATTTCTGAAAAATAGACTTATCATGCTTGATTCTCTAGTATCTTAAAGTTTAATCATCAATGCACAATTAACTATGACTTAATCCGAAACATATCAACAAACATTAGAAATCAAAGGAAATTTCATTCTAATCATAATATGAGAAACTTACTTTAAGACAAGATATCATTCATGGCATAATTCAGGGATTTGAGAATAATGAAGAAAGTTAGGCACTTTCTCGAAATAAATATTCACCCCTCCACACTTAAGATGTACATTGCCCTCAATGTACAAAGATGAATATGAAATTTAAGAGAAAGGGAGAGGTGAAACTTCCTAAATTTGGATGGTTTCCTTGAGTTGGGAGTCCCGAGGTGTGATGGCTACTACCGAGCTCCACGCTAGATGAAGAAATTGGGGAGCTCGTAGATAATTAGCCAGGAAATAATAAAAATTTAAAATATACTAAATATATATTTAATGACAAGAAAGATAAAGAGAAAGAAAATAGAAAGTAAAATAAGATTAAAGTAATAGATGAATGGACCGAAGAGTCCTTATTTTTGGATGGTTCACGAGGTGAGTGTGACTTTTAAGGCTGCGGAGGTGCTGGTGGTAGCCGAAGTGGCGTGATTCCCAAGCAGCCTTTAGAACCTAAACCCAAGAAACTAAGATAAAATAAACTAATTTAAGCATAAGATAGTCAAAGAGAAGGAAAATAAAGGAGAAGAGTAAAGAAGAAGAAGAATTAAATGGCCTCAAAGACCCTTGGCTTGTCGAGTGGATGAAGCGGTCGGCATGAACTTATATAGATCGGTCTCACAAAGGGAGACTGCGCCAGGATCCTTCCGCTTCTTTGACATAGATGTGGTGTAGCTGAAGGGTTTGGGTAATAGCTAAAGAAGAAAAGTGTGGGGAGGGGGATAATTGAAGGATGGGATGAAGGAAAAGAGATGGGTAGTAGGTGAGAAGAAGGAGGGGTGGGTTAAATAGAATTTTGAGGCCTGGTACTTTTCCCACGCCTGTATACCATGGGCGTGTAAGTCACACGGCCGTATCCCACGGCCGTGTTTTGCTTTGTTCGCTTCTCCTACGCCCATGCTCAGGTCTCTACACCCGTGTATGATCTAACAGTGTCAGCCACGGCTGCATCGCACAGCCGTGGCGTGGTAGTTGGAGTCCGTGATTCGAAGATATGGTTCATTCTAACTCGTGCCATCTCTGCATGTTAGTACGGAGATTCGGTACATCCACACAGCCACGGCCACGACCGTGTGGCTTGAAAATCTGCACTTTTAGTTAGTTTATAACTAGATACTGGAGTAAAAAAAAAATAAAAATAAAATTAAAGGAATCTAAAAGTTAATAGAGTTAGTTCTCAGGTTGCCTCCCGAGAAGTGCTTGTTTATAGTCTTAAGCTAGACTTACCTCTCATTCGCATATTCATGGTGGTTTGAGGAGTTGAAAGTCCTTCCTCATGCTAGCAGTTCTATTATTAAGATAGAGTGTAAGACGAGTAGCGTTTATTTTCAAAATGCCAAAACATAGGATTACTTACCTCGACTGTTCCGTATGGAAAAATGTTAATTACCTCAAAAGGGATTTCCTTGCTTGTGTTAGGATCAGGAGGAGATATTCGTGGGTCTACTTTATCTAACAATACCTGATCTCCAATTTTGAACTTGTCTGTCTCGTAGAGTGGCTTTGGTTCTGCTTCATGTATCCCTATTTTTTTTCTTAAAATGCGTCTTCCACTCTTCTAGTTCACTGATCTGAATCCCTTGTTCCTCATGAGTTATTTCCTTGTTGGCACGGGGTCTAGGATCGGGTTCAGTTATGTCCTGTTATGGTGCTTCCTGAAAAGAAGGGTTAACCGAATGGTTATCAATAGTATTTACTTTCTCACCTTGATTATTCGATGTCCTTGCTGAATCGAGAGCTTGAAGAGTGACTGTCTTGTCACCTACATAGAGTATGAGTTCACCTGCGTCGACATCGATTTTAGTCCTGGCAGTTGCTAAGAATGGTCTTCTAAAATTAGGGGGATCGTGTTGTCCTCATCCATGTCTAAAATGACAAAGTCTACTGGGAATACGAATATATCAATCTTCATGAGTACATCTTCAATTATACCCCTAGGAATTCTAACAGTTTTATCAGCTAATTGAATGCTCATCCTAGTTTGTTTGGGCTTCCCTACACCTAGTTGTTTAAACATTTTATAAGGCATGACATTTATGCTTGCCCCAAAATCAGCTAACGCATTATCAATAGTTAAACTACCAATTAAGCATGGAATTGTAAAACTCCCTGGATCTTTTAGTTTCCGTGGTAGTTTATTTTGCAACATTACTGAGCATACTGCGTTCAGTTTCACATGCGATTCCTCGTCTATCTTCCGCTTATTTTTTAATAGCTTTTTTAAAAATCTCCTCGAATCTGGCATCTGTGAAAGAGCTTCAAGAAACGATAAGTTAATATGTAATTTCTTTAAAAGTTTAAGAAACTTATCGAACTGTTCCTCTGTGTCATCCCTCTTTATTGCTTCTGCGTATGGTATGCGAGGTTGGTATTCTTTGATTATCAGCTCAACCTCACCTTCTTCTACCACATTCTTTTGCCTTAAATTGGGCTCGTCTAACCCTTCACGATCTTGAGCTATTATGGCTTGAATTTGCTCCTTTGGTGTTGCTCGGTAGTCTTCGCTGTGGTCTCTCAGAGATCTGCTCAGCAAGTTGCCCGATTTGATCCTTGAGCTCTTGTGTTGATGCCTCAAGTTTTGTTTCTATTTTTTGGAAATGTATTTCTGAGGCTGATATGAATTTTGTCAGCATCTCTTCAAGGTTCGGCTTCTTTTCCTATGGGTAGGGCTGTTGTTGCCTTTAGTTTCCTTGACCACCCCATGAGAAATTGGAGTGGTTATTCCAACCTGGATTATAAGTATTACTATAAGGGTTATTGTTAGATCAGAAATTGTTACCCATATAGTTCATTTGTTCGTTCTCCATGCCCTGTCCGTAGGGTGGGTACTCAGGATTCGCCACGCCTCCACTTGCGTCACACTGCATAACTGGATGTGTCTGCGAAGGACCATATAAACCATTAGATTTTTTATGTAACATCTCTACCTGATTTGATAATAAGGATACTGGGTCGAGGTTGAAAACTCCGGTTGCTTTTGTTGGCCTTGTCCTTGTGACTTGCCACTGATAGTTATTTAGTGACATCTCTTCTATTAACTCGTAGGCCGCTTCAGGAGTTTTGTTGTTCAGGGTTCCGCCGGCGGCTGAATTGATTAGTTGCCTTGTTGAAGGGTTCACACCTTTGTAAAAAGTTTGGACCTGTAGCCACAAAGGTAATTCGTGGTGTGGGCATCTCCTCAACAAATCTTTGTATCTCTCTCATGCATCGTAAAGTGTCTCTAAATCTATCTGCACAAAAGAAGAGATATCATTCCTTAACTTGGCCGTTTTGGCCGGTGAAAAATATTTTAATAAAAAGTTTTCGGTCATTTGATCCCATGTAGTGATTGACCCTCGTAGAAAGGAATGCAACCACTTTTTGGCTTTATTTCTCAAAGAAAAGGGGAATAACTGACGACGGATGGCATAATTAGAAACGCCATTTATTTTGAAGGTATCACAAAATTCTAAAAAATTTGCTAAGTGTGTATTAGGATCCTCATCCTGCAAACCATCAAACTGAACAAACTATTGCATCATCTGTATAGTGTTAGGTTTCAGTTCAAAATTATTTGCAGCAATAGTAGGCCTAACAATACTTGACTCAGTTCTTGTTAAACTAGGTTTAGCATAATCATACATAGTTCGAGGAGCATGATTTTCGGCCATCTCTGGAGGTGGCGGATTATTTTCAGCCATTTCTTCTGTATTATTTATTTCGACTTCTTGCTCTTCTTCTATGTAGTTTAAGCTTCGCCTTATTTCTCTGCGATTTCTGCGAACTATACCTTCAATATCACTATCGTAAAGTAGGGGTCCTATCGGGTTCCTTCTAGCCATAAACTAGAGGTGCCTGAAAGGAAAAAAAGAAAGAAAAATTATCAAAGTTAAAAATAAAAAAATAAATTGCAAAAAATAAAAATGGCTAAAGTAATAAAAATTGAACTTTCTTAATATTTTAGTTCCCCGGCAATGGCGCCAAAATCTTGATCGTTGTTTTATGCGATGTGAAAGTCTTAAAATTTATATAAAGAATGTTCGAACCTGGAAACTAACTATGACAACGATGTGAGGCAAGCGCACCTATCGAACAATAGTATAGTTAAGGCAAGACCGGAATGTCAAACCCAAAGGAACCAAAAGTACTAATACTAACTTTCTTTTTATTATTTAGCCTAATAATTAAATGAATTTTTATCTAATCTAAAATTAACTAACAACTAAACTAAAGACTCTAAGACAAAGAAGAATGAAATTGGGAAAATAACTTTGAGGAAAAACCAATTGACCAAGACGATATAAGTTGATTAATTAAAATCTCTTTCTAATTAAAACACCTAGATTAATGGACTCCCATATTAGGTTTCACCCTAATACAGCAAAATCTCGTCACCCTATCTCTAGGCGTGCGATCTACTCCGCTTAATTATGCTAGATCTACTCTTAAGCAGTGACTTTTTCTCCTCCACCTAAGCACATCGTACTTGAATTAATATCCCGAAAATATCAACACAAGAATTAAGAACACATAATTAAGAACAAGTCAAATATTTATCATATAGTTCAGCAAACGATAACAAGATTCATCTTAGGTTTCATCCCCCTCAGGTATCTGAGGGTTTAGTTCATAATAATAAAAGAAAACATCTTAGAAGAAAAGATAAAACAAAACATAAGAAATCCTTAAAACCCCCTGAAGGAATTGAAGGAGAGATCCTCCGTCTTGAATATAACTCCGGCTTCTTGAGATGAATCAACTGGCTATCTTCGAGTAAATCCCCACGAATCTGCCCTCTTTGACCTAGCTGGACGTCCCCTGACTAAAGCCTTGGGTTCCCCCCTTTTAGGTAATACTTAGGGTGTTTATATAGACTTCTGAATGTGTTTCTTTGCCCCTAAGTATCCTAATCCGAGTTAAATTTCTCTTTGTCAATACAGGGACACGCCCATGGCACAAGCTCGTGTGAATCGTGGCCAGGCCGTGTTCGAGACTGTTGAGTGAGGCACGGCCGTGTGGATTTCGTGATATGGCTCATTTACTCCGTTTTTGGCCAGTTTTCCATTCTTTTTGTCATTCGGTGCTCTTCTAAGTATAAAACATGAAAACAAAGGATTAAGAGCACCAAATTCCATAATTCAAGGCTTAAATCATCCAAAAGCAAGCTAAATAAAATATGTTACTTTTACAGTTTATCATGTTACATGATCTGTGATGGAGGAATTTAGTGCCTAAGGTAGTGCCTGATAAATCGTAAAAATAACATATTTTAAGCCCACATTTAGCATGCTTTTGGATGATTTAAGCCCTGAATTATGTAATTTGGTGCTCTTAATCCTTTGTTTTCATGTTTTATAATCAGGAGAGGATCGGAGAATGAAAAGAATGAAAAATGGGCCCAAAACGGAGTAAATGGGCCATATCACAAAATCCACATGGCCTGGCCCAATACCACACGGTCCTGCCCTATTCAACAGGTTCGAACACGGCCTGGCCACGACTTACACGGGCGTGTGCCATGGGCGTGTCCCTGTCGCAGGAAAGAAGAGTTTCACTCGAATTTGGATACTGAGGGGAAAGAAACATATTCAGAAGCCTATATAAACACCCTAAGTATGACTAGAAAAAGGGGGAACCCAAGGCCTTAGTCAGGGGGCGTCCGACTAGGCCAGAGAAGGTAGATTTGTGGAGATTTACTCGAAGAGAGCCAGTTGATCCATCTGAAGAAGCTGGAATTATACTCAAGACAGAGGATTTCTCCTTCAATTCCTTCAGGGGGTTTTAGTGATTTCTTATGTTTTGTTTTATCTTTTCTTTTAAGATGTTTCCTATTATCATTATGAACTAAACCCTCAAATACCTGAGGGGGATGAACCCTAAGATGAATCTTGTTATTGTTTGCTGAACTATATGATAAATATTTGACTTGTTCTTAATTATGTGTTCTTAATTCTTGTGTTGATATTTCTGGGATATTAATTCAAGTATGATGTGCTTAGGTGGAGGAGCAAAAGTCCCTGCCTAAGAGTAGATCTAGCATAATTAAGCGGAGTTGATCGCGCGCCTAGAGATAGGGTGACGAGATTTTACCGGATTAGGGTGAAACCTAATATGGGAGTCCATAAATCGAGTTACTGCGATTCTAGGGGTTTTAATTAGAAATAGATTTCAATTAATCAACCTAGGGTTAGACGTTGGTCGCCTCAAGAGAGGGATTAATATAACTTAGGGAATCTTATGGATCAAGTCAAGTGAATAAATCGTCTGGTTCAGAGTTAGATAACAAGTGAAGTCTAGATGGATTCTTCCTTGGGTGTCGTCTTAATCAATTGGTTTTTCTTCCAAGTTATTTTCCCAATTTCATTCTTCTTTGTCTTAGAGTCTTTAGATTAGTTGTTAGTTAATTTTGTATTAGATAAAATTCACTTTAATTCTTAGGATAAATAATAAAAACAGAGTTAGTATTTGTACTTTTGGTTCCTTTAGGTTCGACATTCCGATCTTGCCTTAACTATATTACTGTTCGATAGGTACGCTTGCCTCAAATCATTGTCATAGTTAGTTTCCAGGTTTGATCATTCTTTTTATAAATTTTAAGACTTTGACATCGCGAAAACAACGATCAGTGCCCATTTCTCGTGACATTGTAGTAGGAGAAGTGTAGAAATGAATATAGATGAAGAAAGCAGCTAAACATTCCCAGTTTCTCATTGTCTCTTAAAGTCCACTATTGATGGAAATTTATATTTTGATAGTGCTTGTATACGACACATAATAAGTAACCAAACATGCCTCATTTAGTTTAAAGATTTTCCTATTGGAAGAGTGACGTTTAGTGATGGGAACAGAAGCCAGATACTTGCTATAGGTACCTTAATTGTTCCTAGCACACCTATATTGAAGAATGTGCTGCTCATAGATGATCTCCAAGCCAATCTTGTAAGCATCAATCAATTATATAATCAAGTTATGCTTGTGAATTTCACTAAAAATATGTGTATTGTGACTAATGATTCTGATGAAGTGATCATGGAGGGTGGCCATACCTTTGATAATTGCTACAAGATGATGTTGTTTATCCATTGAAATAGTGCTACAACTTCAAAATTGGAGCTATGGCATGAGAAGCTTGGCCATATCTGCTTTGAAAGCTTGAAAGACTGGTGAGATATGAGGCAGTTCAAAGTGTTTCTAAACTTACAAGGATCATTCCCAAAGTGTGTAGCAGTTTTATGAAAGGCAAATAACATTGAGAGAAGCATAAAAAAGATTACACATGTTCTGAACAAAGCTCTGCTTGAGATCTTGCACATTGATTTGTTTGATCCTATGCAAATAGAAAGCCTTGGAAGAAAGAAATATGTCTTTGTGTGTATTGACGACTACTCCCCATATATGAGTAAGGTTTCATGGAGAAAAGTTTTGTACATTTGATGAGTTTAAAAAACTGTGCAGAGGGCTTATGAATAAACATGGAAAGATCATGGGCATGATAAGGAGAATACATGATAAACCGTAAAAGTAACATATTTTAAGCCCACATTTAGCATGCTTTTGGATGATTTAAGCTTTGAATTATGTAATTTGGTGCTCTTAATCCTTTATTTTTATGTTTTATACTCAGAAGAGCACCGGATGATGAAAAGAACGGAAAATGGGCCAAAACGGAGTAAATGGGCCATATCACGAAATCCACAAGGCCTGGGCCCGAGACCACACGACCCTGCCTCATTCAACAGCTTCGAACACGGCCTGGACACGACTTACATGGGCGTGTGCCACAGGCGTGTCCCTACCGTGAGAAAGAAGAATTTCACTCGGATTAGGATATTTAGGGGCAAAGAAACATATTCAGAAGCCTATATAAACACCCTAAGTATGACCTAAAAGGGGGGAACCGAAGGCTTTAGTCAGGGGGCGTCCAGCTAGGCCAAAGAGGGCAGATTTGTGGGGATTTACTCGAAGATAACCAGTTGATTCATCTCAAGAAGCTGGAATCATACTCAAGACAGAGGATCTCTCCTTCAATTCCTTTGGGGGGTTTTAGGGATTTCTTATGTTTTGTTTTATCTTTTCTTTTGAGATGTTTTCTATTATTATTATGATCTAAACCCTCAGATACCTGAGGAGGATGAAACCTAAGATGAATCTTGTTACCGTTTGCTGAACAATATGATAAATATTTGACTTGTTCGTAATTATGTGTTCTTAATTCTTGTGTTGATATTTCTGGTATATTAATTCAAGTGTGATATGCTTAGGTGGAGGGGCAAAAGTCCCTGCCTAAGAGTAGATCTAGCATAATTAAGCGGAGTTGATCGCACACCTAGAGATAGGGTGACGAGATTTTTTTGGATTAGGGTGAAACCTAATATGAAAGTCCATAGATCGAGGTTAATGCAATTCTAGGGGTTTTAATTAGAAAGAGATTTCAATTAATCAACTTAGGGTTAGACGTTAGTCACCTCGAGAGAGGGATTAATATAACTTAGGGAATCTTATGGATCAAGTCAAATGAATAAATCGTCTGGTTCAGAGTTAGATAACAAGTGAAGTCTAGGTGGATTCTTCCTTGGGTGTCGTCTTAATCAATTGATTTTTCCTAAAAGTTATTCTCCAAATTCATTCTTCTTTGTCTTAGAGTCTTTAGTTTAGTAGTTAGTTAATTTTAGATTAGATAAAAATTCACTTAATTCTTAGGCTAAATAATAAAAAGAGAGTTAGTATTAGTACTTTTGGTTTCTTTGGGTTCGACATTTCGGTCTTGCCTTAACTATACTATTGTTCGATAGGTGCGCTTGCCTCAAATCGTTGTCATAGTTAGTTTCCAGGTTTGATCATTCTTTATATAAATTTTAAGACTTTGACATCGCATAAAACAACGATCAAGTTTTTGGTGCTGTTGCCAGGGAACTGAAATATTAAGAACGCTTAATTTTTATTACTTTAGCCATATTTATTTTTATTTTATTTTTGCAATTAAATTTTATTTTTGTTTTTCTAAATTTTCTTCTTTCACTCCTTTCAGGTACCTCTAGTTTATGACTAGAAGAAACCCGACAGGACCCCTACTTTACAACAGTGATATTGAAGGTACCGTTCGTAGAAATCGCAGAGAAATAAGGCGAAGCTTAAACTACATAGAAGAAGAGAAAGAAGCCGAAATTAATACCACCGAAGAGATGGCTGAGAATAATCCGCCAACTCTAGAGATGGCCGAACATCATGCTCCACGCACTATGTATGATTATGCTAAACCTAGTTTAACAGGAACTGAGTCTAGTATTGTTAGGCCTACTATTTTTGCAAATAATTTTGAACTGAAACCTAACACTATACAGATGATACAACAGTTTGTTTAGTTTGATGGTTTGCAGGATGGGGATCCTAGCACACACTTAGTGAATTTTCTAGAATCCTGTGATACCTTCAAGATAAATGGCATTTCTGATGATGCCATCCGTCTTCGGTTATTTCCCTTTTCTCTGAGGAATAAAGCCAAACAGTGGTTGCATTCTCTTCCACGAGGGTCAATCACTACGTGGGATCAAATGACCGAGAAATTTTTATTAAAATATTTCCCACCAGCCAAAACGGCCAAATTGAGGAATGATATCTCTTCTTTTGTGCAGATGGGCTTAGAGACACTTTACGATGCATGGGAGAGATACAAAGATTTGTTAAGGAGGTGCCCACACCACGGATTACCTTTGTGGCTACAGGTCCAAACTTTCTACAACGGTGTGAACCCTTCAACAAGGCAACTAATTGATTTAGCCGCCGGCGGAACTTTGAATAACAAAACTCTTGAAGTGGCCTACGAGTTTATAGAGGAGATGTCACTAAATAACTATCAGTTGCAAGTTACAGGTTAAGGCCAAAGCAGCCGGAGTTTTCAACCTAGACGTAGTGACCGTGCTATCAAATCAGGTAGAGTTGCTACATAAAAAATTTGATGGTTTATATGGTTCTTCGCAGGCACATCCAGTTATGCAGTGCGACGCAAGTGGAGGAGTGGAGAATCTTGAGTACCCACCTTATGGACAGGGCACGGAAAGCGAACAAATGAACTATATGGGTAACAATTTCTAATCTAACAATAACCCTTATAGTAATACTTATAATACAGGTTGGAAGAACCACCCGAATTTCTCATGGGGTGGCCAAGGAAATCAAAGACAACAACCATCCAAAAACTTCCAACAACAGCCCTACCCACAGGAAAAGAAGCCAAACCTCGAGAAGATGCTGACAAAATTCATAGCAGCCACAAAAACATGTGTTCAGAATACCGAGACAACCCTGAAAAATCAACAAGCCTCGATTCAAAGGATCGAGAATTAGTTAGGGCAACTCGCTAAATAGATTTCTGAAAGACCACAAGGAAGCCTACCAAGCAACATCGAGACTAACCCAAACGAGCAAATTCAAGCCATAACAGCTCAAAATAATGAAAGGTTAGACGAGCCCAATTTAAGGCATGAGAATGTGGTAGAAGAAGGAAAGGTTAAGGTAAAATCAAAACCGGTAATCAAAGAGTACAAATCTCGCATACCATATCCTGAAGCGATAACAAAAGACGATGCAAAGGAACAGTTCAGTAAGTTTCTTAAACTTTTAAAGAAATTACATATTAACTTACCGTTTCTTGAAGCACTTTTGCAGATGCCAGATTCTAGGAAATTTTTAAAGAAGCTATTGACAAATAAGCGAAAGATAGACGAGAAATCACATGTGGAGCTGAACGCAATATGCTCAGCAATGTTACAAAATAAACTACCACAGAAATTAAAAGATCCAGGGAGTTTTACAATTCAATGCTTAACTGGTAGTTTATCTATTGATAATGCGTTAGCTGATTTAGGGGCAAGCATAAACGTCATGCCATATAAAATGTTTAAACAACTAGGTCTAGGGAAACCCAAACAAATTAGGATGAGCATTCAATTAGCTGATAAAACTGTTTAAATTCTAGGGGTATAATCGAAGATGTACTCGTGAAAATTGATAAATTCGTATTCCCAGTAGAATTTGTCATTTAAGACATGGATGAGGACAACACGATCCCCCTAATTTTAGGAAGACCATTCTTAGCAACTGCCAGAACTAAAATCGATGTTGATGCAGGCGAACTCATACTCTGTGTAGGTGACGAGACAGTCACTCTTCAAGCTCTCGATTCAGCTAGGAAATCAAATAATCAAGGTGAGAAATTAAATTCTATTGATAACCATCCGGTTAACATTTCTTTTCAGGAAGTACCACAGCATGATTCCAATCCTAGACCTTGTGCTAACAAAGAAATAACTCATGAGGAACAAAGGATTCAGATCGATGAACTAGAAGAGTAGAAGACGCATCTCAAGGAAAAACTAGGGATACATGAAGTAGAATCAAATCCATTCTACGAGACAGACAAGTTCAAAATCGGTGATCAGGTATTGTTAGATAAAGCAGACCCACGAATACCCCCTGATCTTAACACAAACAAAGAAATCCCTTTTAAGGTGGTCAATGTTTTCCCTTACGGAACAGTCGAGGTAAGTAACCCTATTTTTGGCACTTTGAAAATAAACGCTACTCGTCTTACACTTTATCATGATAATGGAACTGCTAGCATGAGGAAGGACTTTCAACTCCTCAAACCACCATGAATATGCGAATGAGAGGTAAGTCTAGCTTAAGACTATAAATGAGCGCATCTCGGGAGCCAACCCGAGTACTAACCCCATTAACTTCTACATTTTTATTTTTTATTTTATCCTTTTTTTATAGCACCTAACTATAAACTAACCAAAAGTACAGAATTTCAAGCCACACGGCCTTGCACATGACCGTGTGGATGCACCGAATCTCCGTACTGACATGGCAGAGATGGTACGAGTCAGACCGAATAAACTTTCAAGTCACGGACTCCAACTACCACACCACGGCGTGTGATGCGGCCGTGGAGATCAGAACATGGGCATGGGATAAGTAAACAAAGCACAATACTGCCGTGCGATATGGTCGTGTGTCACAACACGCCCACGGCACACGGACGTGGGGACGTACCAGACCTGAAAATTCTATTTAAACCACCCCCTCCCTCTTCTAACCTACTCCCCATCTCCCTTCTTCCATATCATTTTCTTTTTCTTTTCTTTTTCAGATCTTTAACCTCCCATATCATTCTTCTAACTCTTTATCTCCACAATGGCCATGTCAAAGAAATGGAAGGATCCAAGCACATTCTTCCTTAGGGAGACCAATCTACATAAGTTCATGCCAGCCGCTTCATCCACTCAACAAGCCAAGGATCTTTAAGGCCATTTAATTTTTCTTCTTCACTCTTCTCCTGTATTTTCCTTCTCTTTGACTATCTTATGCTTAATTTAGTTTATTTTATCTTAGTTTCTTAGTTTTAGGTTCTAAAGGCTGCTAGGGAATCACACCGGAACCATGACCACCGCCTCACTACAACCTTAGAAGTCACACCCACCTCGCGAACCATCCAACAATAAGGACTCTTCGATCCCTTCATCTTTCATTTTAATTTTATTTACATCTCTATTTTCTTTCTGTTTATCTTTTTTTTTCTTAATTATATATTTAATTTATTTTAAATATGTCTTTATATTCCCTGGTTAATTCTCTACGAGCTTTCCAATTTCTTCATCTAGCGTAGGAATTCGAGGCGGCCCTTCCAACTTATCTTTCACCTTCAAATCAAGTTTCCACACCCTCCAAGGATTTCGTACATAATTCAGGAAGTTTCACTTCTCTCCCTATCTTTTGATTACTCTATTGCTATTATCTATCTTTGTACATTGAGGGCAATGTACATCTTAAGTGTGGGGGGTTAACTATAGTAGTATTTGAAAATCCCTGAATTATGCCTTGTTCTAAAGTAAGTTGATCATATTATGATTAGAATGAAAATTCCTTTGATTTATGATTTTTATTGATATGTTTTGGATTAAGTCATTGATAATTGTACATTGATGATTAAATTTGAAGGATACTAGAGAATCAAGCATGATAAGTCTACTTTTCAGAATTAAAATTTTTTTTGGTTGTCTACCTGAATTTGAATATTACTTTGAAGTTTGAAATTTGCGAGGTTGACATCAAAAACCCATAATTTTATGTGAGATTTTGAGCCTTATAAAGCATATATTCTTTTTCTTGCTCACCTTATTTATTATGAGTGTGTCAACATTGATTTGTTATTCTAGAACTTCCATCGATTATACATGTCGAGACCACACCTTTGATTTGATATACAGAGATGATAAAGGTACTTAGGATTTAACTCACTTACTCCACTAAAAAAAGCCTACCTTCATAATTAACCCCTAGTGAACCCCGTTGATCCTAATAACCCTTTTTTTTTACTCACCCACTAATATTATCCCAAAACCCTTAGTATTTGTTATCACCATTCTATTTGACTACTCTTATATCGAGATTTGATTTGATCTGTTACCTAACTATGATATTTATTTTAGTAGTTAAATTTATCCTTTATTATGTAATGACTTGTTCTAAAAAAAACGAAGTATATTCAGTATTTGTTTTATGTAATTGAGCTTATACGAAAAAGTCCAAATCTTAAAGGAAAAAAAAAGCTCGTATTATTAGTTTTCAATTGAGGTAATTATTTAGGATTAGTTCATTATTCTAGTTAGGTAAATTGTCAAGTCAATCTTGATTCTAACCTTTTAATTCAGCCTATACCCATACCCTTAACCTAAGCCCCGTTGCAACCCTGTTAAAGACCTTTTGATTTGTGTATCATCTCAAATTATAGTGGTGGAGATTTAATTTTCATGCAAGCCTATGGGATTAACTCTTCATGTTTGACTTTTGAGTTCTTAATTCTAAACCTTTGATAATTGCTATAAGGTGATGTTGTTTATCCATTGCAATAGTGCTACAACTTCAAAATTGGAGCTATGGCATGAGAAGCCTGGCCATATCTGCTTTGGAAGCTTGAAAGACTGGTGAGATATGAGGCAGTTCAAAGTGTTCCTAAACTTACAAAGATCATTCCCAAAGTGTGTAGCAGTTTTATGAAAGGCAAATAACATTGAGAGAAGCATAAAAAAGATTACACATGTTCAGAACAAAACTCTGCTTAAGATCTTGCACATTGATTTTTTTTGATCCTATGCAAATAGAAAGCCTTGGAAGAAAGAAATATGTCTTTATGTGTGTTGACGACTACTCCCGATATATGAGTAAGGTTTCATAGAGAAACGTTTTATACATTTGATGTGTTTAAAAAACCGTATAGAGGGCTTATGAATGAACATGGAAAGATCATGGGCATGATAAGGAGAATACATGATAAACCGTAAAAGTAACATATTTTAAGCCTACATTTAGCATGCTTTTGGATGATTTAAGCCTTGAATTATGTAATTTGGTGCTCTTAATCCTTTGTTTTTATGTTTTATACTCAAAAGAGCACCGTATGATGAAAAGAACGGAAAATGGGCCCAAAACAAAGTAAATAGGCCATATTACGAAATCCACAAGGCCTGGGCTCGAGACCACACGGTTGTGCCTCGTTCAACAGCTTCGAACACGGCCTGGCCATGACTTACACGGGCATATGCCATGGGCGTGTCCCTGCCGTAAGAAAGAAGAATTTCACTCGGATTAGGATACTTAGGGGCAAAGAAACATATTCAGAAGCCTATATAAACACACTAAGTATGACCTAAAAGGGGGGAACCGAAGGCTTTAGTCAGGGGGCGTCCAGCTAGGCCAAAGAGGGAAAATTTGTGGGGATTTACTCGAAGATAGCCAGTTGATTCATCTCAAGAAGCCGGAATCATACTCAAGACGGAGGATCTCTCCTTCAATTCCTTCAGGGGGTTTAGGGATTTCTTATGTTTTGTTTTATCTTTTCTTTTGAGATGTTTTCTATTATTATTATGAACTAAACCCTCAGATACCTGGGGAGGATGAAACCTAAAATGAATCTTGTTACCGTTTGCTGAACTATATGATAAATATTTGACTTGTTCTTAATTATGTGTTCTTAATTCTTGTGTTGATATTTCCGGGATATTAATTCAAGTGTGATGTGCTTAGGTGGAGGAGCAAAAGTCCCTGCCTAAGAGTAGATCTAGTGTAACATCCGGGATTTGGGGGTCAGGCATTTTATCTTGTGTTTATGTGCTCTTGTGTGTTTTATGACTATCTGAGTATGTTTGGGGGCTTCGGGAAACCTTGGGGTAAGGTAGGAACCTTAGTGAAAATTTTGGGTTCTAAGCTTTTAGGGGAGAGCTAGGGGAGCTAGGCCTTAAGGGATTAAATATGGTGTTTGATGACACAGGAAATGGAGTGGTGGAGTGGCATGGTGACGCCTAGGAGCAAGGAGGGTGACGCTACAAGGAGGGAGTTCAAGGGGGATGGGAGTTCGAGCTGCAAGGGTAGCACTTTGGAGCTCATTTTTGCGCATGGAGAGTGAAGAGGTGGTTTTGGCTGGGACACTTGAGTGTAGGAGGTTTGAAATGGTCAAACATTTTGAATGTGTGGTGGAGAGCTAAGCATGAGGTTTGAATCATTCAAACTTATTTGAATGAATGATGTAGAGGGAATTAAGGAGAGAATCGTGGGGGGTGTTGGCTAGGTGAGGGTCAGCCGAATTCTTGAGTGGCATAGGGGAGTGGGAGTATTCGGTTTTGAGCTTAAAAGGAGGGCGCCGAAATTTGGTGCTAGTGTGAGTGGTCATTTTTCGGCATTGAGTTGTGCTTTTCATCTCTTGTTTTGGTAGTGTTCTCATTTCTCTCTTGTGCCAAAATCACATAGCTTGGCAATTCTTTTCCTTTTTTTGATTCTTAGCCGAAAGTTAGAGGACCAATAGGGTCATTTGATTCATCTTTTCTTCTGATCCTCAGAAGCCAAAAGTGAGAACCCTTTGATGTATTTTCGTTCATCTTCTCTTCTCTCTTCTCTAAAGTCGAAACCTCTATCATTGTTCATCTTTAATCTCTTTTTCTTCTAAAAGCCGTATAACCCTTCTATCTCTTTGAATCTTGGCCGAATCTCTCATTCATCCTCACTGCTCTCTTTTCGTTCTATTCTTCTTTTCCCTCTTCTATCTCGTGTGTTCGTTCAGCCTCATTTCTCAGCTGAATCTGTCAGAGCCGAATATCTAAGGGTGGTAAGGATCTCTTCTCTGTTAATTTTTCTTTCTTCTTTCTCCTTGGTTTGCCGAAACCAAGAATCTAACACTACTTGGGGGTGTGGCCGAATCTATGTGAGGCCTTAATTTCGTGCCTTTCGTTTGTAGCCAGCGTTAAGGGAGGAGGATCTTTCGGGATTCAGTTGAGCAAGGTAAGGAGGCTATAATGTTCGGCCAAAGGCCACACCTTTTGACTTTAAGCAGTAAAGGCGAATCTAATGTGGTTTATGTAGGGAGTTCGACAACCTTTAGATTCAAGCGAATAGTTTCGGGATTCTGTCGACTTTGGTAAGATGTCCTTTCAATCAAGTATTCTTTTAGGTTCCATTGTTATTTGATTCAAAGTTTAACCGGGTCTTCTGATAAGATCTCATCTGATGGAATCGAGTACAAGTCAGATAAAGGGAGGGGTTGGACACAGTATCCCTACCCCTAAGTTCAAGAAGTGGTCTGTTTCAGCAGTTCGGGATTGGCCACTGGGTTGTGGGCCAACGTCAGAAAGAAACTGTAATACCCATAATTTGCCCAGCCCAATATTAAAACCAGCCCAAAGAAAAAACAATAATAAACCTTAATAGTCCAAATGTCCTTTTTACAAACCCAAACCCGCAAAGCCCATTTACCAAACCCAAATACAACCAAACCCTAGCCCAAAATTCCAGCCCAATTTCAAGCGGCCCGATAAGCCCACAAGCTAAAAATTTTCAGAAAAACCCCAAGAGCCTCAAGGTCTCCAAGCACCGCAGCCCCTATGTACGCACCAGCGCCTTTCCCGCGCCTCGATCAAACTTCTCATGCCTCTGCCATCGGTATGCGCAATGCGCATACCTTGCAAACAACCAGAGAATAAGAGCAAAACGACAAAAATGGCATAGAATAACCGCAAGCACGATGGAACAAGGAAGAAAGCAATAGCATAACGGATAATAAAATAGAATAAAAACAGGAAAGAATCTTTTGTAATCCGGTTATAAAAAAAAATCGAGAACCACCCTTGTATCGGCTTCCGCTCCCTAGCTCCTGTTACGAACACTGAAAAGAAATCAAAAGGCAAAAGCCCAAAGGTTGATTCGGATTTTTATTTTGCTATTACTATTACTGTCTTTTTTGAATCTTTATTTTTCTGTTATTATAAAAAAAAAACTTTCACAAATCAACTGGAAAGAAAAAGAGCGAGGAGACCATACCTGATCCTCGGAGCGCGTCATCGGGCCTCGTCTCCGTCGTCGAAGCCAGATTGAAAGTAGAGAAAGAGGGTTTCTTCCCTCGGGTAATCGAGGTTTTCAAAAGGGGTTTTTCAAAAAAGAAAAATAAAAATAAAAAACAGAAGAGAAAACTAAAGGTGGATTTCACTTTTTCTATCATTGTTTTCTTCTATTATCTGCTTTTGTTTCTCTTTCATTTTCAAGCATTTACAAACAAAAATAAAAAGAAGAGACGAAAACACCTGACTTGGCTTGCTACTCGTCGCCAGAAATCTCCCTGAGTTAGGCTTAAAACACGAGTAAACGATCCTTTTTAGCCGCTCCGGTTGAGAAGGCTTGATCTTTGGGCACGCTTTTAAAAGGGCTTCAAAAAGCACCCTTTCGACTTTCCGACCACCGCGTACGACGATCGCCGGCGGTGGTCTGGTGGTGGATCTCTCGGCCGGAGACAGGGGGGTGAGAGAATTCTAAAGTTCTCTCTCAATTTTTTTGTAAGGCTGAAGTTGAAAAATGAAATTTCAAAAAAAATATAGATATATATAGGAGAGTGAAACGGTACCGTTTTGTACCTTGGGTCCGGGTGCAAAAACAGTGTCGTTTTGGCTCCGACCCGCGCGACCCGACCCGCCTGCAAAAGGATCCGCGTGTTTCTCCTTAGTGGGATAATTTCCCACTTGGTCCTTCCTCGTTTTCATTCATTTACAATTAGGCTGATTCTACTTTTCAATCTCGCCCTGTGGTTTATCCTGGTTTTCAATTTAGCCCCCCTGCAATGGCGCGCTTTGGAGGCCTGGATAAATTGCCATTTTAGACCTCTTCTTTCACGCATGTTTCAAATAGGCTCTTTTCCCTTTTATTTTATTTTGAATTGACCCCAAACTTTCGTTTTAAATGCAATTTGATCCCTTTTTTTTTAGTTATTTTGCAATCTTTTAGTCTTTTTAGTCTTTTTATTGTTATTATTATTACTATTGCTATTATTATTATTATTATATTTACTATTACTATTATTATTATATTTACTATGTTTATATTATTATATTGTACATATTTCGTACCATTGTTATTATTTTTTTATTATTACTATACTATTATTATTATTATTATTATTTTGCTATTGCTATCAATAATATTCTATCTATTGCTTGTTGCTTTCGTTATTATTATCTATTTCACCACTGCATTATAAGTATCGCTATTAATATTATACTATTTTCATATATATGTAAATATCTCACTTATTTTATGTATATCACCGGCATTGTTCTTATATATATATATATCCCACATTACTACTATCATTATATTATTTCTCAATATGCATATTTTACCTATTTCATATATATTACCACTATTATTATTATCGTTATTTTCTATCATCGTCAATACATATACACCATTGTCACGATACTTTTCTGTCATCACTACTTATATTCTCATCGTCATCTCACTATTTTTCGACATCTCAAATATTTATGACGACCAATATTTCCGTATTAGCAATTCAGGTGAATCGGGCCCTAACTTATTGGGTTCCGGTTTTTCTCGTCTAAGTTAAACAACGGAATATCCCTTTTAAAAAAATCGCAATTCAGATTTTAAACAAAACACTTAATCTCGGATATTCGAAATGTCGCACACTAACTTACTGGACTCGACACCTAGACACTTTGAGATAAGTTTCTTTTTCTCCTAAAATAGAGGCAATATTCCTAATTTGGATTTTCGGGAAAACGAGCCCTAACTTATTGGGTTCGGGCATCTCACTTGACAAATGACGGGAAATCCTCTTCAAATATAAAATTAAGTTTTAAAATACGAGCTTAGTTTCGGAAGTCTAAAGTATTGCGCCCTAACTTACTGAACATGATGCTTTATCTCTTCGAAAATAAAAGAGTCTTAGCATCCCTTTTGATTCTTTCAAATTTTGGAAACAAAAAATATCGTATTTTTAAATCATTTTCAAGTTTTCAACATTAGGACATTGATTAATCAATTTGGTACCAATTTCGGGCGTGGCAAGGGTGCTAATCCTTCCTTGCACGTAACCGACTCCTGAACCCGTTTTCTTAAATTATAGAGACCAAAAAATGCCGTTTTCGTAAATAAAAAATGTTTTATTAAAACAAAGGTGATCCGATCACACCTAATAGAGATCGGTGGCGATTCCTTCCTTTTTTTGTTTTCAAAATGCAAGTCAACCTTGTCGTTTTCCCGTTTTCAAAAAATGGTTTCGACAGCTTGGAAAATAAGAGAGTCAGGCCATAAAATTGATTATTCTTTGTCCTTTTGTCAAAAATTTGGACAATTGTTTTGAAAAATCATGTTCCTTATGATTTAAAATAAAAAACTTATTCTCAGGAGTATAAAGTGTGGCGCTCTAACTTACTGAGTGTGACACCTCGTTACCTCGAGATAAGAATTTTCAAAATGACAATGATCCGAATTATGTCCTAGTTTATTCTCGAGGATTCAGGGTGCTGTGTCCTAACTTACTGGATGTGGCATTTCGTCACTTCAAGATGAGACTTTGACTGCTATTCCAGTTCATTTGAGTGTTTTAAAATCAATAAAATGATCGTATTTTTCAATTCGTTCTCTGTTTTCAGCTTTGCTGGTGCTATGATTGCAATAAGGTTAAGTCTTTTAGGATATTTCTACATTCATATTTGCATGACCGTTGTGGTCACACCCTTTAAGTGGGAGCGAGAAACTATGCCTTCGTGAGGTTTTCACCTTCGCATGGGCAAGGGGACTGCTTTCGGAATACACCCACACCTATGGTTCCGTGAGGTTTTCACCTCCGCATGGCCATAGGGAAATGTATTCCCCTGAACTAAACTCGATCTGTATGAGCCTATAATGGGTGAGGATTGAGGAATCTGCTGGTTCGGGTACCCTTCCTTTAGAACCAACCACATGTAGAGAGACCTAAGAGCCCACCATAGGTAGAGCCACGTCGAACCCTAGTGATCACCCGGATAAATGCTCTATTTCGTTTCTTACTCTTGTGCTAACGTGTTTTCCTCTGTCTTGATTGCATTGCATTGCATCATCTTAGAAAGGAAGTGTTGATTCATATTTGATTCCTAAATAGAGGAGTTTGTCACAAGGAAATGAATTTCTTGATAAAGTGGATCATAATATGGTTGCTCAAATATAGTCCAAGTAAACAACGGGAGAAAGCGTATAGTCCACGGAAGAATACAAGACTTTGCCCGATGATTCAAGCCAACAAGGATTATTCAAGAGTCGTCACGTCTTGGCTTTCTTAAAAAAACTCATGGACACCGCGGAGGATAAGCGAGTGAAGAAGTACGACCTGAACCAAGCGACAAGAAGCTAGAAGAGGTATCTATGAAGAAAGTTCACGGGACATGACCATACGAAGAAAAAGATTGGTGTTTTCACTTGGACTATGAGGACAAAACCGTATATCCAATCCATTTTATGTAAAGAGCTTTATTTTCTAGAAAAGTTCTTCTAATGGAATTGAATTCATAATCAACGTTTCTCTTTCTTTTTGCATTCATTCCATGCATTCGCATTACATTGCATCATCCTAGAAAGGGGGTGTTGATTCATATTCGATTGCTAAATAGGAGAGTTTGTCATAAGGAAATGTGTTACTTGATAAAGTGGATTATAATACGGTCGTCCAAACATAGTCTAGGTAAACAATAAGACAAGACACTACCTGAAGATTCAAGCCGACAAGGATTATTCAGGAGTCATTAAAAGATTATGAGTATCGTGGAGGATAAGCGAGTGACGAGGTATGAACTGGACTAAGCAACAAAGAGTTAGAAGAGACGTCTATTGAGAAAGTTCAAGGGACGCGACCATAAATATTCGGATACGAAGAAGAGGATTTATCTAAGCCGACAAGGATTGTTCGAAAGTCATCGGAAGATTATGAGTATCGCGGAGGATAAGCGAGTGACGAGATACGACCTGGACCAAGCAACAATGAGCTAGAAGAGGCGTCTATTGAGAAAGTTCATGGGACACCATCATAACATCTAGACACGAAGAAGAGAATTGGTGTTTTCACCGGGACTATGAGGACATGGCCGTATATGCGATCTGTTTTATATAAAGAAACGTATTTTCTAGAGAAGTTCTTCTAATGGAATTGAATTCATGATCAACGCCTCTCTTTCTTTTTGCATTCATTCCATGCATTTGCATTGCGTTTCATGCATTTGCATTACATCATATCACATGCATTAAAATTTGTAGGACGACTCTAATTAGGTGAAATCATTTCAGTTAACCTAGGACGATATGGAACAAAGGTTGGAAAGAATAGAGAAAATGCAAATACTGATGCAAGAACAGTTGGCCAAAATTCAATGGGATATGCAAGATCAAATGAATATGACGCGCCAGTTAACCCAATTGCTAGTCGAAAGGCTTGAAAAAAGAAGTGGCCCAGTGGTCGGCAGTACGGATGATGATGAAGAAATTGTTTATTCCCCGATGAATATCCCGACTCAATCAGACACACAGTCGCATATGGGACCCGTCATTATCAAACCCCAATGTCAGGTTGATACCTCGGCATTGTTGAACTTCCCGATGGACTCATGTTTTAACCCTGAAGAGGAGCGAACTAAATCAATTGTTCGACCAGAGGAAAAAGAAAGGAGGGAGCAGACATTGAAGGCCCCAATGAAGAAGGATAAGGAAGCGGGGAGTATGGATAAGTATGACAAGGGCCACGCGGAGCCGGCTAATATGAGCCAGCTAAGGATGGTGACTACCAGCCATCAAGACCTCCTTAGGCAAGATTCCAACCCGAAGCCTAACATTGAAAGGCTCCATTTCACACCAATGACATATAGGGAGCTGTATCAAAGCCTGTTTGATGCACATATGGTGGCTCCTCACTACATGTAATCAATGCAGCCCCCATACCCCAAATGGTATGATTCGAATGCTCAATACAAGTATCACGCGAGAATAATAGGTCACTCAACCGATAATTGCATTGCGTTTAAGAAATTGGTGGAGAAGCTTATTAAAGTAGGAGTTTTGAAGTTCGATGAGTCTATTGGAGTAGTAATTTGCGATAATTGAAGGAGGGGGTAGGAGAGTCTCGATTCCCTAAAGAAGTCATCAGAAGCCGAGAAATCGAGAAATCAGAATGCCAATGACACATCCAAAGAGTGAACCGAAGAATCAAACTTTCCAAACCCTTACATTCTTGGGAGTGTTTTGAACAATGGGACTGTGGAAGGGATCCCTGTATTTTAGCTAATCCCAAGTAATAGGCAAAACATGCTTGTTGCCTTAATCCTAGGGGCAATAAGAGTCCCTTTGTGAAATAGGCTTGTGTCCAAAGTTGTCATTTCAATAAAATGCATCTTTACTTTCATTCCTCACATTTCATATTCTACATTGTTTCATTTTCATGTCATGCGAGTAATCACCCTTTTAATTTTCTACCTTCATACCCACAATGGATCCCCAGATATCAATGACATGAGCGATGCTGTTACCGACTCTCCTTTTAGTGAGATATGTGCCTAGTAGGATCTGAAGACTTTGGAGATGACAAAGATTATAACTTATTTGTTAGGAATGGTAGATCCTAAGTGTCAACAAACACTACAAAGGAGATGAAGATGGAAGTTTGGCTTACAGTGGGTATCATTGAGTTATCTCCAAGAGTTCAAAGATATCTTCGTATAACCACGTTAAGGTACACTGGGACTACTGAGGCACGAGTATACGGTCAAAGCTAAAGAAATCCCAGAAGAAGTTCATAAGGGTATTTGAAGATCACATGCTGATGGTGCTACCCTGACTAGGCCAATCAAGAGGCTTGAGCTACTGGTTTACCAAAAAGGAAATTGCAATAGTTAGGTCGTAATTGCCAAATTGAGGAAGACAAGACTTATGTGCCTCCTCCATCTTTCCCATATGTGGGGCATAGATGTTGTCAAGCCCGTCTTAGCGAATGCTTTGAGCCAACAACGATTCATTTTCGTGAATGTCGGTTACTTCTCTAAAAAGGCGAAGGTCGCTTCATATGCCAATGTCACGAAGTCTACAGTCAGCAAATACTATGTCAAGTACAAACCACCCCAAAAAAAGAGACCATATTAGCAGTCTACAGTCTGTTCAAGAGTAAATATCGTATCGTCCTAAAATGAACGGTAAAAAAAAAAGTAGGGGATCGCCTAGATAATGATTGAGAATTATGAAGATTAGCAGCTAGGATTGCTCAATGGACCTTCACTGGGGCAACACACTTCTCATTGATTTATGAAATAGAGACAACTTTGCCCATGAAAGTCAAGATTCCTTCTGTCGGAGTTTTTATCGAAGTTAAAGCAGAAAATCCCAATATGATTAGCTGGACTCAATCAAAAGAGAAAGACTAAGGGCCATCCTCATGGTCAAATGCTCCAAAAGCAAATGATTCGCCCCAGAAAATTTCATGATAGGGCTCTAAAGAAGATTTTTCCCATGCAAAAAGGACTTCAGAAGAAAGTGGATGCCAAATCAGGAAGAAATTTGTGCAGCGAAGAAGGCCTGTTCTAGGGAAGCATTAATATCGACCGAAATGGATGGCAGGGATTTGCCCAATCCGAAAAATTTAGATTCAAAAAAAAATCAAAAATCAAAAAATCAAAAAAATAAAAAAAACAAAAAAGAAGAAGAAGAAGAAGTTTTCAGCAAAAAGGGAAGAAAGGAAAAGGAGAGGATAAGCGAAAACCCGCAAAGGGCAGATCAAATTTTGATAAAAAATGGGGCATACAGTAGTCTTGCCACGCTTGAAATAACAATGAAGGGGTATGTTACGTCTTGGGGCATCGACAAAGTACTCTGGATCCCTTAAGCACATATTGAGTTTAAACTGATCCTCAAGAAGTTTGAACAGAGAAGCTCAGGTTGCGATATCTGGGGCACCTAATTTCTATTTTACCCATTTTGAGTTTGCCATCTTTGTCTTTTCAAAATACACTCTAAATAAGCTTTCTTCTTTATTGTATATGCTAGCTTTGATTAACTTGTTCGTTTTGAGCTATGCTCCCAATAAATTTTCGTTTCGTCCATCATCAAGATCTTTTTCAAGCATTTTTCATTGAAATAGTGATTACTGGACTAATAATACTTTCACAAAAGGAGTTTTGCATATTACTCTGAAAGCTTCTGAATAATACAAGAATCTGAAACAGGACTATTATTCAGAACTTGTTCAGCTTACGGTTTGGAAATATTGGAAAAAGATGATTATCTCTTTGAACATTTTTATTGGTTGAACAAAAGACAAGACATTTCGCCAATGATACAACCTCGATAAATAATGAGCAATGCCAACCCAGGTGCACAAGGGGATCATTCTCGGAGAAAGAAAAATGATACTTCGCATTCATGCAAATGCCATTCATATACATCTGGCCATTATACCCAGTGAATAGTGTAACAGATCAAATTGATCCCATACCTTGGAGCTCCAACAAGAGAGAGGGAAGAAACTAAATGTTATTCCCCTAGAGTTGTAGTGGGAGGTACAAACTTTTTGTCCCAGAAGGTACAGTGGAAGGGACTCCAAAATTACAGCGGGGCAAACTTGCTGAACAGAATATGATAATTTCTTTGGGTTTTCTGTCAAAATGCCAGCTGAACGAGAAAGCATCGTAACGTATCAGTGATAGAACCTTGTTGAACTACGAGCAATGGCAACCCAAATAGTAAAAAGGGTCATTCTCATGCATTCATCATTCATACACATCCAATTAGGAGCATTTGATTCATCGCGATCATTACATCCTAGCAATTTTACATTTAAGAATAGATCATCCTCATGACATTCTGTAAATATCTTCTATAATACATTCGAGTCCACAGGACATGTCCTTCAGATGACGGTATAAGCGAATTAAAAAGTTAAAATCTTGTTCCCTAGAGATGATAATGGAGCAGATTGAAGATTGAAGTCTTCCTGAAGATAGTAAGGAAGCAAATTAAAAAGTTCAGATTTTGTTCCCTAGAGATAATAGTGGGGCAGGCTGAATATTGAAGTCTTCCTAGAGATAGTAAGGAAGCAAACCAAAAAGTTCAGATCTTGTTCCCTAGAGATGATAGTAGAGCAGACTGAAGATTGAGGTCTTCCTGAAGATAGTAAAGAAGCAAATTGAAAAGTTCAGATTTTGTTCCCTAGAGATGGTAGTGGAGCAGACTGAAGATTGAGGTCTTCCTGAAGGAAGCAAATTGAAGATCGTCCTGTTGCCACTAAACAGCAGTGGAATGGGTTGAAGATCGTCCTGTTGCTACTGAACAGCGGTGGAACGGGTTGAAGATCATCCTGTTGCCACTGAACAGCGGTGGAATGGGTTGAAGATTATCCTGTTGCCACTGAACAGTAGTGGAATGGGTTAAAGATCGTCCTGTTGCCACCGAAAAGCGGTGGAACGGGTTGAAGATCGTCCTGTTGCCACCGAAAAGCGGTGGAACGGGTTGAAGATTATCCTATTACCATCGAACAGTGGTGGAATAGGTTGAAGATCGTTATATTGCCACTAACCAACAGTGGAAGAGGTTGAAGATCATCCTATTGCCACCGACCAACGGTGGGAGAGGTTGAAGATTGTAGATTTTATCGCCATAAATAGTGGTGAGACGAGATCGAAGGCGAACATTGTGTCTCTAAACAATAGTGGAATGTGATTTAAGCCATAGTCATGTTGCCTTGACCAGCAGTGGAATAGGCCAAAGATTGCAAAAATGACGAAACAATAAAGCGGATTGAGGCTACAGGCCCTATCTCTCGGAAGTAGCAGTGGAGTAGAGCGAAGTAATAAGTCACAATGGAGCTTGAAGCTACCTGACAAAGAAGAGTACCCAAAGGAATTAAGGCTCGACAAGACCGGGCAAATTTGGGTCTTTTAAAGTCTTTGCTCTGTTCCCGTTGCACGACAACGAGCAAAGAGGGGCAGCTGTAATACCCATAATTTGCCCGGCCCAATATTAAAACCAGCCCAAAGAAAAAACAATAATAAACCTTAATAGTCCAAATGTCCTTTTTACAAACCCAAACCCGCAAAGCCCAATTACCAAACCCAAATACAACCAAACCCTAGCCCAAAATTCCAGCCCAATTCCAAGCGGCCCGATAAGCCCACAAGCTAAAAATTTTCAGAAAAACCCTAAGAGCCTCACGGTCTCCAAGCGCCGCAGCCCCCATGTGAGCACCAGCGCCCTTCCCGCGCCTCGATCAAACTTCTCACACCTCTACCATCGGCATGCGCAACACCCATACCCTGCAAACAACCAGAGAATAAGAGCAAAATGACAAAAATGGCATAGAATAACCGCACGCACGATGGAACAAGGAAGAAAGCAATAGCATAACGGATAATAAAATAGAATAAAAACAGGAAAGAATCTTTTGTAATCCGGTTATAAAAAAAACTGAGAACCACCCTTGTATCGGCTTCCGCTCCCTAGCTCCTGTTACGAACACTGAAAAGAAATCAAAAGGCAAAAGCCCAAAGGTTGATTCGGATTTTTATTTTGCTATTACTATTACTGTCTTTTTTGTACCTTTATTTTTCTGTTATTATAAAAAAAAACTTTCACAAATCAACTGGAAAGAAAAAGAGCGAGGAGGCCATACCTGATCCTCGGAGTGCGTCGTCGGGGCCTCGTCTCCGTCGTCGAAGCCAGATTGAAAGCAGAGAAAACGGGGTTTCTTCCCTCGGGTAATCGGGGTTTTCAAAAGGGGTTTTTCAAAAAAGAAAAATAAAAATAAAAAACAGAAAAGAAACCTAAAGGTGGATTTCAGTTTTTTTATCTTTGTTTTCTTTTATTTTCTGCTTTTGTTTCTATTTCATTTTCAAGCATTTACAAACAAAAATAAAAAGAAGAGACGAAAACACCTGACTTGGCTTGCTACTTGTCACGGGAAATCTCCCTAAGTTGGGCTTAAAACACGAGCAAACGATCCTTTTTAGCCGCTCCGGTTGAGAAGGCTTGATCTTCGGGCACGCTTTTAAAAGGGCTTCAAAAAGCTCCCTTTCGACTTTCTGACCAGCGTGCACGACGATCGCCGGCGGTGGCCTGGTGGTAGATCTCTTGGCCGAGGACAGGGGGTGAGAGAATTCTAAAGTTCTCTCTCAATTTTTTTGTAAGGCTGAAGTTGAAAAATGAAATTTCAAAAAAAATATAGATATATATAGGAGAGTGAAACAGTACCGTTTTGTGCCTTGGGTCCGGGTGCCAAACCGGTTTCGTTTTGGCTCTGACCCGCTCGACCCGACCGCCCCACCTGCAAAGGGATCCGCGTGTTTCTGCTTAGTGGGATAATTTCCCACTTGGTCCTTCCTCGTTTTTATTCATTTACAATTAGGCTGATTCTACTTTTCAATCTCGCCCTGTGGTTATCCTGATTTTCAATTTAGCCCCCCTGCAATGGCGCGCTTTGGAGGCCTGGATAAATTGCCATTTTAGACCTTTTCTTTCACGCATGTTTCAAATAGGCTCTTTCCCCTTTTATTTTATTTTGAATTGACCCCAAACTCTCGTTTTAAATGCAATTTGATCCCCTTTTTTTTAGTTATTTTGCAATCTTTTAGTCTTTTTATTGTTATTATTGTTATTATTATTACTATTGCTATTATTATTATTACTACTATATTTACTATTACTATTATTATTATATTTACTATGTTTATATTATTATATTGTACATATTTCGTACCATTGTTATTATTTTTTTATTATTACTATACTACTATTATTATTATTTTGCTATTGCTATCAATAATATTCTATCTATTGCTTGTTGCTTTCGTTATTATTATCTATTTCACCACTGCATTATAATTATCGCTATTAATATTATACTATTTTCATATATATGTAAATATCTCACTTATTTTATGTATATCACCGGCATTGTTCTTATATATATATATCCCACATTACTACTATCATTATATTATTTCTCAATATGCATATTTTGCCTATTTCATATATATTACCACTATTATTATTATCGTTATTTTCTATCATCGTCAATACATATACACCATTGTCACGATACTTTTCTGTCATCACTACTTATATTCTCATCGTCATCTCACTATTTTTCGACATCTCAAATCTTTATGACGACCAATATTTCCGTATTAGCAATTCAGGTGAATCGGGTTCCGATTGGGTTCCGATTTTTCTCGTCTAAGTTAAACAACGGAATATCCCTTTTAAAAAAATCGTAATTCAGATTTTAAACAAAACACTTAATCTCGGATATTCGAAATGTCGCGCCCTAACTCACTGGACTCAACACCTAGATACTTTGAGATAAGTTTCTTTTTCTCCTAAAATAGAGGCAATATTCCTAATTTGGATTTTTGGGAAAAGGAGCTCTAACTTACTGGGTTCGGGCATCTCGCTTGACAAATGACGGAAAATCCTCTTCAAATATAAAATTAAGTTTTAAAAGACGAGCTTAGTTTCGGAAGTCTAAAGTATTGCGCCCTAACTTACTGAACATGATGCTTTATCTCTTCAAAAATAAGAGAGTCTTAGCATCCCTTTTGATTCTTTCAAATTTTGGAAACAAAAAATATCGTATTTTCAAATCATTTTCAATTTTTCAACATTAGGAAATTGATTAATCAATTTGGTACCAATTTCGGGCGTGGCAAGGGTGCTAATCCTTCCTTGCACGTAATCGACTCCCGAACCCATTTTCTCGAATTTCTGAGACCAAAAAATGTCGTTTTCGTAAATCAAAAATGTTTTATTAAAACAAAGGTGATCCAATCACACCTAATAGAGATCGGTGGTGAGTTCTTCCTTTTTTGTTTTCAAAATGCAAGTCGACCTTGTCATTTTCCCGTTTTTCAAAAAATGGTTTCGACAGAGACAAGCAGATCGCTGTAATCTCTTCGAGTGAGGACATTAGGGAGATCGATAGTCTAGTGCTTTAGGTTCTTAGGTGTGTAATTATCACACTGTTTCCTTAGTTGTTTTAATTAAATATTTGTATTATATGTGGTAAGCAAAATAGTGGCTGTGGTGGTGTTATTGCCTACAATGGGTAATCCGGTAACCAGGTTAGTATACTGCCTACATCAATGTTGTGGATAAATGATTGTGGATGCATGTAATCATGTTGTATATGTATATGTGGGTGTGTTCATAGTCTATTATATTGCCATTTCATCATATTATGCTGCATGTGCCTGGGGTTCGGGATATTATGATTAAAGGGGAAGTGTGTATATTTTAATATAAGTGGGTGACTCTGTCACGATTAATGATGGCTGTGAGCCTCATCGTGGGTTGATGATGACCTTTAGTCTCATTGTGGATATCTGTGATTTAATCACGTGGATCAGTGGCTAGACCACTGAGTGGACTTTGAGCGGTGTGTCCGTCGGCATAGACCACCAAAAAGATGTGTAGCGGATGGAGGGTCGGATTAGTAATCCCCAGGTGTGTATTGGATGGATGTACGGGTGGTGTGTAACGGATGGATACTAGGTTGGGTGGGCTATCATATTGCATTTCTGTTTTGCTCATGGTATGCTGGTTGATTGGTTGAGGGGCCAAGCCCATTAGTGGAGACTGTGAGTATGATTGCGCACTAAGTCAGTTTGACTCACCCTATCTTTTCTAAAAAAAACAATACAGGTGACACATGATCCGAGGGACCGGGCTGGAGGGGATTCGAGGTGGCCATGTAGGAGCTGTTTTCGTAAATTTTTATTTTAAACTGCTAGTATTACTTTGGGACATTTCATTTTTGTAATAAGTCCACTCTAAACATTTCGGGATTTTATGGTTTAAGTTAGATTTACTGCTTAATAATTTTTAAATGGTGACATTAAAACATTTTTGACACGGAGACATCAAATGAGTTTCAAGTACCTAAAAGCAAACGTTTTCTCACAAAACCGGTACAAACAACAAATCGAATTTTATACAACTTGGACACCTATTTTATTTTTTTCGGTAAATTACTAATTCTTAATGACAACCCTTGAGGAATATAGTTTTTCTCAAATATAAAGTGTAATCCCATCTTCCAAATAACAACTCATTTTCACCTCTTTTCCCGTAACATTCTGAATTCGGCCGTGGTGTTTTGGGCCGGGTTTAGGGTGTTACATCTAGCATAATTAAGCGAAGTTGATCGCATGCCTAGAGATAGGGTGACGAGATTTTTCTGGATTAGGGTGAAACCTAATATGGGAGTCCATAGATCGAGTTAATGCAATTCTATGGGTTTTAATTAGAAAGAGATTTCAATTAATCAACCTAGGGTTAGACGTTAGTCGCCTCGAGAGAGGGATTAATATAACTTAGGGAATCTTATGGATCAAGTCAAATGAATAAATCGTTTGGTTCAGAGTTAGATAACAAGTGAAGTCTAGGTGGATTCTTCCTTGGGTGTCGTTTTAATCATTGGTTTTTCCTAAAAGTTATTCTCCAAATTCATTCTTCTTTGTCTTAGAGTCTTTAGTTTAGTAGTTAGTTAATTTTAGATTAGATAAAAATTCATTTAATTCTTAGGCTAAATAATAAAAAGAGAGTTAGTATTAGTACTTTTGGTTCCTTTGGGTTCAACATTTCGGTCTTGCCTTAACTATACTATTGTTCGATAGGTGCGCTTGCCTCAAATCTTTGTCATAGTTAGTTTCCAGGTTCGATCATTCTTTATATAAATTTTAAGACTTTGACATCGCATAAAACAATGATCAATACACAGTGATCATGGACATGAATTTAAAAATGATGATTTTGCTAAGTTCTATGATGAACAAGGAATTAGCCATGAATTTTCTACACTAAAGACATCATAAAAAAATGGTGTAGTGGAGTGCAAGAACAAGATTGTGCAAGAAATTATCAAAGTTATGCTCAACAACATAATTATTGCACATTATTTTTGGGTTGAGGTAGTGAACATTGTTATTCATGTGATTAATAGAGTGATGATTAGACTAAAGACTTGCATGACCCTATATGAGGTGTGGGAGGGAGACAAGCCTACTATGAAGTGTTTCCAAGTTTTTGAGAGTACATGTTTCATCATGAAAGATAGAGACCACAAAGGTGAATTTAATTTAAAATCTGATGAGAGTATTTTCCTTAGTTATGCCATTAATACCAAAGCTTATAGGGTGTTCAATAAACGTACTAGAAGATCATAAAGTTAATCAATGTGGTGGTTGATGATGCTAGAGTTCATGAATTCCCAGTGATGCTGGTGGATGCAAAACTCCTAATTCACTGCGTGAGGGAGAGCTCACTTCCCTTGGCACTACTAAGTCTAAAAAAATAATTAGAAGCGGAAAGTCAAGATGTTCTAGTTATTAATCTAGTCAATGATCAGTATAATAATGATGAGCCACTTCAAACTTGAGCAAGAGTTCGAAAGAATCACTCACTTACTGATATACATGGTGATGATCATAATAGGATCAAAACAAGAGGCAGAGGGAGTGCCCTCTCCCTTTAGCATTGCTAAGTCTAAAGAAAAGTTAGAAGCAAAAAGTCAAGATGTTCAAGTTACTAATCTAGTCAATGATCAGTCTAATGATGATGGACCACTTCAACCTTGAGAAGGAGTTAGTAAGAATCACTTATCTACTGATATAATTGGTGATGTTCATGATGGGATCAAAACAAGGGGTAAACCTAGACTAAACTATAGAGCATGTTTCATTTGGCTTACTACACTTCTCAAATTGAGCCAAAATGAGTTGAAGAGGTCCTTAAAGTTGTTGATTGAATTCAAGCCATGTAAGAGAAGTTGCAATAGTTTGAGAAGAATGAAATATGGGATCTAGTACCTAGGCCATCTGGTTGCAGCATAATTGGCACCAAATGAATCTTCAAAAACAAGACATGTGAGCAAGGTAACATCATAAGGAACAAAACCTGACTTGTTGCTCAGGGTTACACTTAAGTGGAGGGCAATGATTTTGAAGAAATCTTTACTCTTGTGGCTAGACTTGAGCTATTTCAAATGGATGTTAAAAGTGCTTTATTGAATGAATTTCTGAATGAGGTGTATGTTGCTCAGCCTAAGGGATTCGAAGATCTATCTTGTCTCGAGCATGTTTATAAATTGAGAAAAGTAATATATGAATTGAGCATAGTATGAAAGGTTGTCTCATTATTTGGTCAAGGATTTGAAAGAGGTTTTGTGGACAATGCATTGTTCATAAAGAGTATAGGGACTACAACCATCACAAAAATATATGTTGATGACATAATATTTGGTTCTACTTCAGTTGCTATCAAAGATTCATTTGTGAAGTTGATGTAAAATAAGTTCGAAATGAGCATGGTAAGAGAACTATCCTTCTTCCTTGGATTTCAAATCAAAAAATTGGAATATGGTACATTCCTATCATAAGAGAAATATATCAGAAATTCTGTGAAATATTTTGGTATTGATTAATCAAAACTAGCCAAGATACCTATGTTTGTTAATGAGAAACTATGTACAAATGTTAAGGGGGCAGACTCCTCCAGACCACCTATAAAAGCATGATTAGAAGCTTTTTGTATCTCACTACAAGCCATAATGATTTGTGCTTTATTATTGGTGTATGTGTAAGATACCAAACCAATCCATGAAAAAAGATAGCCAAACGGATCATTAGGAATGCCCATGGAACTATTGATCTTGACATTTAATTTACTGAAGATAGCTCTATTGTTTAGTTGGATATAGTGCTGTTGACTGAGCTGTGAATATAGATGTTTGAAAAAGCACCTCTAGAGGATGTTTTTACTTGGGAAGTAATCTGGTTTAATGGTGCAACAAAAAGCAATGGTCTATTTCATTGTCTATAACAGAAGTAGATACATTACAACAGGTGGTTGTTCCCAATTGTTATGGATGAGGCAAATTCTAAAGGACTTTGGGATTGTATTGTCGATTTCCACAGCATATTGTGACAACACAAGTGCCATAAACATATAAAAAAAAAAACCTTATACAACACTCTAGAACCAAACACATCAATATAATGCACCACTTTATTGGGAAATGGTGGAGAATGGTTCGAGTGAGTTGAGATATTTGTCTATACAAAGTCAATTAGTTGATTTGTTCACTAAAGCATTGGATGCCAACAAGTTTGAGAGCTTGAGAAGCTCAATTGGTGTATGTCTCACGTGAAGTAACTACAGTTAAAAGAGGCATCCAAACGATTATATTAGATGCCATTTTGAAGATTTTATTCCCAATTTTTAGCTAACTTTTAGGGAATAATTTAGTATATTTTTTTCTCCAATTGCAATTTTGGTAGGAAAATTTGAAAGATTTTCTCTCTCTAATATCTCAGGATAGATGTACAATAATGGAGAAGTAACAACTATCTTTCCCTGTATAAATAGTCATCTTGTCATATTTGATTATTTACTTTGGTTTTTTACAAGTTCTCCATAGATATTCTAGCTTACTTGTGGTTGAATTTGTTCATTTTTTAAAGCCCTAATAATCGACTCAAAGTTTTCATCATTTCCCCTCAATGGCTTACATAAAGATGACCATCACTAAAAATTTTAAAAGTCATCAGAAGGCTCAACAACAATCCGATGTTAGTGATTAAATAACCAAACTCAGGCTACTATTGAGACAGTTTATAGAGTGTCCACTCTCTAAAACCTTGTTAAGATTGAGCCCACTCAAAACCTTCATGAAATCCCTTCCATCAATTCTATTGATGTCCTTGGTAAATCAAATGTTATGAAGGAACCAAAAACTATTGAGACTGCTGTCACCAATGTCTCTCAAACCCAAACCCTACTGATGAACCTATTACTGTGTCTTTCAAGACATATTCTCCAACCCCCTTGCCAAACCAGGTCATTAAATTGAAGCCTTAATCCATGCCCTAACATCCCAAGTATCTAATCTTGAAGCCAATCCTACCCTTGTTCCTTATCCAACCATTAAACCTTCTTCAGCCTCAACCAATCTTATCAAGGTTCATGCTTTCACCACCAATATCAGAGAACCTTTAGTAGAAGAAGGGATAGAAAAGAAAACAGAGGAAAAAGCCATTGAGGTATTGCTTGAGAAAACATTGTCTGTTTCAGATAGCGATAAAGTACAAAACATTGGAAGAGTGCCCATTGCCTTTGGCACTACCCCAAACTAGAAGGGTGCATACAAGATCTATTATGGCTAAGGAACTTGCAGGAATGACACTATTTATGAATGAGAAAGAAAAGTCCTTTTGGAAAAAAATCCGGTTCGAAATTGATTTTCTTAGAAAATGGAAAATTAAAAATTTGAAAATTAAGTCAGTTTGTGATATTTATAGCAATAAACCCTTTACCGAAATCGCACATGTATTTTTGACTAGACGAATCCTTGTCATTCGACTTTCAACTGAACGGCCTTCTTTGCTATTCTTGTACCATGAATTGCTTTGAGCGTGTGCTCAAACGAATTCGAATCAAACATAAAACTAAAATAATTTCATTTACTTTCAATGGGAAGAAGAATTATCTCTTTAATATAAACTGGTAGAATTATTATTCCGAAAAATAGAATTTATACTTAGAAAATAAATTCTCACTATTTTCGGCTAAAATAACCATATCTTAAAGTTTTGTATTTAGCCCTACCGATGCCATCTATTTATAAGGAGAAAAGTGAAACATTTGCTGAATTGTAGAAGTCTATTTCAATAATAAAAACAAAACAAAAAATCCTAGTCTAACTAGGATTAAGGGGCAACAATCCTTGTTAATTATACTAGGGTTTGTCGTCCCTAACATTATCTATTTGGCAAACTCGGTGTTTAAAACACTTCCACCGAATTGAAAGAATTTAGGTCTACGAGAGACCCTCCCACTAGGACGAAGCACCCAATGTTGCTGATCATTTGAAGGTCTACCATTAGGAGTTGGTTCTAGAACCGTTTCCACAGGGCTTTGTGTATTTTCTAAAAGTTCCTCGAGTACTTTTTACTTCGAGGTTTGAAGTCATTCTTGTAAATTTCCTAAAGGAAAGTAGCATAAGTTAACACTATCACAGTTTGCTATTTCAGGTTATAAAACAAACCACCATTTTTTCCTTTTGGATATCCTACAAACGTGCACAGTTCTGTCCATCTAGAATCTTTGGACCTTCTAACAAAAACACACTATTTTGGAATCTTAAGTAACTTATTTTTCTCCCTTCTTCTCCCTTTAGAAGTCGTTAATATTTTTCTTATCACACTTAGTTCTAATAGGCTCAGTCTAGGTTAATTAGTTTGGGGTGCTTTGAAAATGGGTTCCTTCGCTTTTGAAACCGCATATGATCTCTATTTCAGTAACTTTCCCTAACAATCATGTGCTAATAATTTGCTCCAAGACTTTATTTGGAAAGCCAAAATTTAATCAAATATCCATATTTTCTTGTGGAAATGTGGTTCCAAGATTCTCCCTACACGAGTTATGTTAACCAGTCGAGGGCTAAGCACAACAAGTACTTGCCCGTTCTACAACATTAAGTAAGAAAAAATTGACAATATCTTCATCCACTGCAATACCATGAAAGTTTGTTAGGTGCCATGATTCAACTTTGTTCATACGGTTGCGAACCTGCAAGTTGCTTGGATGGACACTTCCACTTAAGGCAATCAACAATCTCAATAGTCTATTAAAGACAAATAAGCCACAAGTTAGTGTCGAGCTACAATTCAATCTCGTAGGGAATAGGAAATGCCACCAGTATATCTCATGATCTCTCAGAGGGAAAAATGAGTTTATTATATAGAAAGCATTGCAACGACTTACAAAAGGACTCACATACCCACACCATCAATGGGCTGTAAGGGCAACCCTCGATGGTGACCTAGCACATACCTTAACCAGTGGCTTAGCCTAAGAATTGTCGGTTGTCCATCTTCTATAAAGATGGTAAAATATTTTTTAGAATGTTACCAAGAAACATAAAGATTTTTTAACGATGAAACTTTCCTAAATAGAAAAGGTCTACCATCCTAAATTTTCTCTACCCTTTTCCATGGCCCTATACATGAGTAGGCCCTTAGCATCCTATCCTATCATAACCTTATAAGGTGGAATTATGACACCATCATTAGTTAGATACATCCCAACCATTACTATCTTGTCTTCCTCTATGTCAATGAGCATGACCTTGAACTATTGTTCCATATCAAACAAAAAGTTCTCAAGTTTCTTGGTATTCTACCCCTCATAGCAACGTGGTTCTGGCACCTTGACCCTTTTTCCTCTATACTTGGAGATGGAACCCACTTGAATCAAAGCCATCTGAATCAAATTCCTTTGGGCCTTAAGTTCCTCAAACCCTTTTTAATGGCCCCAATAGCATCCCATCTTGTTTCCAAGATTTTCGATTGCTTCCTCAAATCCCTGTTTGATTGCATTCAAAGCATCCTTCACTTCATCACCAAAGGTGCTCATTGTATCGAATAACTCTCCTTGGGCTACCTCGATCTCTCACACTTGGTTACTCATGACTATGTAGGCATTCAAGGTGGCCACTACGACATCCAATTCCTCAATTCTTTGGCGATCATCCGAGCTACTTATATGGGGGTCCTTTAACCTACTACCTTATGTCGTCACCATGTTTTAGTTCACAATGACACAATTTTGCTAGCTTTGACACCACGTGTGATAAACCGTAATATATATATTTTAATCCCACATTTAGCATACTTTTGGATGATTTATCCCCCAAATTATGGAATTTTGGTGCTCCTAATCCTTTAATTTCATGTTTTATACTTAGGGGAGCACTATAGGATGAAAAGAACGAGAAACGGGCCAAAAACGGAGAAAATGGGCCAAAGTACGAAATTCACACGGCCTGAGCCCATGCTACACGGTCGTGCCTCTTTAGCAAACCCGACCACGACCTGAATTCATTTCACACGGCCGTGCCATACGGGCGTGTCCCTAACATGACCTGTTTTAATTCTATTCAAAATAGGGTACTTAGAGGCAAAAAAAGACATTCCAAAAGCCTATATAAACACCCGAGAGGCCAACTTTGCGCAGGGGTTCGGAGGTAAAGTGAGAGTCAAGTTTAAAAGCCGAATTGTGGGATTTACTCGAAGAAAGCCAGTTGATCCATCTCAAGAAGCCGGAATCATACTCAAGACAGAAAATCTTCCCTTCAATTTCTTTCAGGGGATTTTAGGGTTTTTCTTATGTTTTTTTTTTATATTTTCTTCTGAGATGTATTCTTTTATAATTATGAACTAAACCCCTCAAATACCTGAGGGGGATGAAACCTAAGACGGATCTTGTTATTGTTTTCTGAACTATATGATAAATACTTGATTTGTTCTTAACTATGTGTTCTTAATTCTTGTTTTAATATTCCAGGATATTGATTCAAGTATTGATGTCCTTAGGCAATGAAAGAATATTCCCTGTTTAAGAGTAGATCTAGCATAGTTAAGCGGAGTTGATCGCAACCCTGGAGATAGGATGAAAAAAATCTGCCAGATTAGGGTCAAACCTAATATTGGAGTCTACAGATCGAGTTAATGTAATTCTAGGGGTTTTAATTAGAAAGAGATTTCAATTAATCAACCTAGGGTTAGACGTTAGTAGCCTCGAGAGAGGTATTAATATAAATTAGGGAATCCTACGGATTAAGTCAAGTGAATAAATCGTCTGGTTTAGAGTTAGGTAACAAGTGAAGTCTAGGTGGATTCTTCCTCAGGTATTGTCCTAATCAATTGGTTTTTCCCAAAAGTATTTCCCCAATTCATTCTCTGTGTCTTAGCATCTTCAGCTTAGTATTTAGTTAATTTTAAATTAGATAACAATTCCCTTAATTTTTAGGCTAAATAATAAAAAGAATGTCAGTATTATTACTTTTTGTTCCCTTGGGTTCGACATTCCGGTCTTGCCACTAAACTATACTACTGTTCGATGGGTGCACTTGACTCAATTCGTTGTCACAGTTAGTTTCTAGGCTCGATCATTCGTTATACAAATTTTAAGACTTCCTGACACGATCAAGTTTTTGGCGCCGTTGCCGGGGATCGAACCGGGGTCGCCCGTGTGACAGGCAGGAATACTCACCACTATACTACAACGACTGAGCCAGATCCTAGACCTTGTGCCAACAAAGAAATAACTCATGAGGAACAAAGGCTTTAGATCAATGAACTAGATGAGTGGAAGACATACTTCAAGGAAAAAATAGGAATACACGAAGCAGAACCAAAGCCAATCCATGGGACAAACAAATTTAAAATCGGAGATCAGGTATTGTTGGATAAGAAAGACCCTCGACTCTTTCCTTCCGACCTTAATACAAACGAAGAAATCCCTTTTAAGGTACTCAATGTCTTCCCTTATGGAACAGTCGAGGTAAGTAATCCTATATTCGGCACTATTAAAGTAAACACTACTCGACTCGAGCTATATATTGATAACATAACTGATAGCATGAGAAAGGATTTTCAACTCCTCAAACCACCATGATTATGCGAATGAGAGGTAAGTCTAGCTTAAGACTTTAAACGAGCGCTTCTTGAGAGGCAACCCGAACACTAACCCCATTAATTTTTACATTTTTATTTTTCCTTTTTAGCACCTAACTATAAACTAACCAAAGTGTAGATTTCCATACCACACGGCCTTGCACACGGATGTGGCTGTGGCCGTATGGACACCACAGATTTTCGTACTGATGTGGCAGAGATAGTACGAAACAGGACGAAAAATATCTTCAAGCCACGGGCTCCGACTAAACACCACGGCCGTGCGATACAGCCGTGGTCGACACTGTTTTATCAACACGGGCGTGGCGACCTACACACAGGCGTGGGAGAAACAAACGAAGCACAACACGGCCGTGCAATACAGCCGTGTGACTCAACAAGCCCATGGTACACGGGCGTGGGGATGTACTAGATCTGAGATTTCTATTTAAAACACCCCTCCCCCCCTTTTCACCTACTAACTATTTCCCTTCTTCCATACCCTTTACACTCCCCTCCCTTTTCATTTTCACCCTTCTTCATTCTCCAAACTCTTGGTCTACACCTTATCCATGTCGAAGAAACGGAAGGATCCTAGCACAGTCTTCCTCTGCAAGACCGATCTACATAAGTTCATGCCGGCCGCTTCATTAACTCGACAGGACAAGGACCTTTGAGTCCATTTCATTCTTCTTTTTCTTTTCTCTTCTCCTTATTTTCCTTTTCTTTATTTCTCTTTTACTTAATTTAATCTATTTTATTTTGTTTTCTTTGATTTAGGTTCTAAAGGCTGCTTGGGAATCACCACACCACGGCCTTAAAAATCACACCCACTTTGTAAACCATCTAATAATAAGGACTTTTCAGTCCATTAATCTTTTCTTTTAATATTATTTTACTTTTTACATTCTTTCTTTTTCTTTTTATTTTCTTTAAATATATAATTAGTATACTTTGAATTATTCTTATTATTTCCTGTCTAATTCTTCACGAGATTCCCAATTTCTTCATCTAGCGCAGAGATTGTCGGCGGCCACCACACCATGACCACTGCCAACTCAAGGAATCCATTCAAAATTCAGGAAGTTTCACTTCTCCTCATCTTTTATGATTTCTTATATATCTTTGTACATTGAGGGCAATGTACATCTTAAGTGCCGGGGGGGTGAATTTTATTTTGAAAAGTTCCTAAATTTTTGCATTATTCTCAAATCCCTAAATTATGTCTTGTTCTTAAGTAATTTTCTCATTTTACTATTAGAATAAAATTTCCTTAGATTCATGATTTTTATTGATATGTTTTGGACTAAGTCATTGATAATTGTGCAGTGATGATTTAAACTTTAGGAGAGTAGAGAATCAAGTATGATGAGCCTATTTTCAAAATCAAAGATTTGTTAGGTTGTCTACCTGAATCTAATTATTACATTGAAGTTTGAAATTTACAAGGTTGATATCAAAAACCCATAATTTTTGTGAGATTTTGAGCCTTTTAGAGCATACATTCTTTTCTTGCTCACTTTATTGATTATGAGTGTATCAACATTGATTTGTTATTCTAGAACTTGTTTCGATTATACATGTCAAGATCACTTCATTGAATGATATACAGAGATGATAAAGGCACTTAGGATTTAACCCACTTACTCCACTAAAAACCTACCCTCACAATTAACCCCTAGTGAACCCCTTTGATCTTAACAAACCATTTATTGACTCACCCACTAATAATAACCCAAAACCCATCTTATATTTGTTATCACCATTTCTTGACTCCTTTTTTTGTCAAGATTTGATTTTGAGCAATTACCTAACTATGTTTTCCATATCAGTTGTTAAATTCTATTATTGTACTTGATTTGTTCTTAAAAAAATCGAAGTATATTCATTATTAGTTCTATAATTAAGTGAGCTTATAAGTTTAAATTCCACATCTTGAAAAAGAAGCTCGTATTATTAGTATTACAAGTTTTCAATTGATGTAATTATTCAGGATTAGTTCATTTTTCTAGTTAGGTAAATTGTCAAATCAATCTCGATTGTAACCCTTTAATTTAACCTCTATTCACACCTTAAACCATAGCCCCATTACAACCCTTTTTAAGACCTTTTGATCTGTCTATCATTTCATTTTATGGTGGTGGAGATTTGATTTTCATGCAAGCCTATGGGATTAACTTTTCATGTTCGACTTTTGAGTGCTTAATTTTGAACCTTAAACACTTTGAGTGATTTGAGTGAATCTTTAGTAAGGATGTCAACTCTTGCCTATTTTGAATTAAATGTGATTATTTAGGTAAGGGGAAACACCTATATTTTCATGCTACAAAAACTATGACTTCGATTGTTTGAATCTTTAGGACCCTTCTACTTAAATTATCAATGTATAAATTATCTATGAATTATGATGAAACACTATTGATGAATATTACGAATTGAGGAAGTTCATTTTAATTGTGAGTTGAGAATTTTGCTTGAGGACAAGCAAATGCTTAAGTGTGGGGGTATTTGATAAACCGTAATATATACATATTTTAATCCCACATTTAGCATACTTTTGGATGATTTATCCCCCGAATTGTGAAATTTGGTGCTCCTAATCCTTTAATTTCATGTTTTATACTTAGGGGAGCACCGGAGGATGAAAAGAACGAGAAACGGGCCAAAAACGGAGAGAATGGGCCAAAGTACAAAATTTACACGGTCTAGGCCTATGCCACACGGCCGTGCCTCTTTAGCAGACCCGACCACGGCCTAAATTCGATTCAAGCCAGAAAAGCCGAATTGTGGGATTTACTCTAAGAAAGCCAGTTGATTTATCTCAAGAAGCCGGAATCATACTCAAGACGGAAGATCTTCCCTTCAATTTCCTTCAGGGGGTTTTAAGGTTTTTCTTATGTTTTGTTTTATATTTTCTTCTGAGATGTATTCTTTTATAATTATGAACTAAACCCCTCAAATACCTGAGGGGGATGAAACCTAAGATGGATCTTGTTATTGTTTTCTGAACTATATGATAAATACTTGATTTGTTTTTAACTATGTGTTCTTAATTCTTATTTTAATATTTCAGGATATTGATTCAAGTACTGATGCCCTTAGGCAGTGGAGGAATATTCCCTGTTTAAGAGTAGATCTAGCATAGTTAAGCGGAGTTGATCGCAACCCTAGAGATAGGATGAAAAAAATCTGCCAGATTAGGGTCAAACCTAATATGGGAGTCCACAGATCGAGTTAATGCAATTCTAGAGGTTTTAATTAGAAAGAGATTTCAATTAATCAACCTAGGGTTAAACGTTAGTAGCCTCGAGAGAGGTATTAATATAAATTAGGGAATCCTACGGATCAAGTCAAGTGAATAAATCGTCTAGTTCAGAGTTAGGTAACAAGTGAAGTCTAGGTGGATTCTTCCTCGGGAATTGTCTTAATCAATTGGTTTTTCCCAAAAGTATTTCCCCAATTCCTTCTCTCTGTCTTAGCATCTTCAGCTTAGTAGTTAGTTAATTTTAGATTAAATAACAATTCCCTTAATTCTTAGGCTAAATAATAAAAAGAAAGTCAGTATTAGTACTTTTGGTTCCCTTAGGTTCGACATTCCGGTCTTGCCACTAAACTATACTACTGTTCGATAGGTGCACTTGCCTCAAGTCGTTGTCACAGTTAGTTTCTAAGCTCGATCATTCGTTATATAAATTTTAAGACTTCCTGACGCGATCAACGTGTCACAGACTCAACTTTGTTCACTCAATTGGAAGCCAGTGAGGCACTTTGATGGACACTTTTGTTAAAGACAGGCAAGCCACAAGTTAGTCTTGAGCCACAATCTGATCTCGCTGGGCATAGCAAATGCCACTAGTATACCTCATGTTCCCCCGAAGGGAAAAATGGGTTTATTATATAGAAAACATTATAACGAGTTATAGAAAAACTCACTTACCCACACCATTAATAGGTCGTAAGGGTCACCCTTGATGGTGACCTAGCACATACCTTAATCAGTAGCTCAGCCCAACAACTACTGACTATCAACCCTCTATAGAGATGCTAGAATGTTTTTATAGAAACGCTACTAGAAAACATAAAAATGGTTGAAATGATGACACTTTCCTAAATGCAAAAGGACTACCCTCCCAAGGTTCCTTTACCCTTTGCCATGGCTTTATACATGGGTGGCCCCTTAACATTCTACCCTATCATGACTATACAAGGTGGAATCATGACATTGGGCCTCTCTAACTGGGAATCGTAGCTTCATGTTTACATAGTTTAGTAACTGGGAAGAATTGTTACTGTTCAACCTCAATTCCAAAGCTTGGTGCTCAAATCCTAAGATCCTATGGAAAATAATTTTCACTTATATGCTCTGGGAAATCTAGCTTCAACGCAACGCCTCTATTTTTGGTGGCCACTAACAAATGGAGGGTTTGACTAAAAGAGCGATTGAAGGTGCTGCTCAATTTTTTTCTATAATAGCTTCAGTCAAGTGCAGAAATCTTTCATCTTTCATTACAGTCTATTGGGATCCCTTAGTCTTTGTCGATTTAAACTCAATATTGACAGTCATCACTAGGGAATCTGGGAACTACGAGTACAAGTTCTTTAATCAAATATCATAATGGAAATTGACTAATAAGATCTTTTCAAAACATACCCATAGCGACTAGTGTTGAAGCGGAATTATGCACATTTAAATATTGTCTTAAATTAGCATTAGATCATTAGGCATCTTGATGTTGAAGTTGATGCCACTACTATTATCCAATTTATATCAAATGTTAACTCTTCTAATCCAATATCATCTTCACTTGTTGATGATTGCAAGATGCTCCTTGCCATAATAACTTCTAGGAGTCAAACACATCTTTCAAGAAAGGACAATGCTCCTTGCCCGACTAGAGAGTAATTTCCGGTTTCATCTCCCCGACACGTTATCTTACCAGATGATTTATTTTGTCTGTGACTCTCCCCCTTATTCCCTTTTGTCCTTATTAGCTGCTAATGCTAGGGGATATATGATGTTTCGTACACTCAACTTTTGTAGTAAAGTTATGTTCCTTTTCTTAACCTAAAAAACATCCCAAAGTCAAACTGAATAATGACGACGACCGCGATAACAATAATAATAATTCAATTAGAAACTTTTAAATATCACATATAGTTAATCAAGTACTTATCAACAAAAAAAGCATATATTTTACTTTAAAATATGATTAAGAGATTAAACATTCGAATTTTATTACTCGAAAAAGATAATTAAAAATCAAGTTAACAAAAAAACCCAAAATTTTATTGCTTTAATATGATTTTCACCTATTTTTGTCAACTGAATCAATTTTTATTGGTTCACTGATTTTATATATATATTACATATATATATATATATATATATATATATATATATACACACATATGATATACCACACCACACAAGTTACCGATTTTCATTTGTATCAATTTAACCAAACGATCTAATTCGAATAGCGGTCGAATATCTCGACGCTGCATATTTGACGTCCCCACGTAGCAAACGTCGTATTTTGGTAACCCAAATGTTAAGTTGTAATAGGCAGAAGAAGCATGAAACGGCCAAAACGGCAGGAAAGAATTCCCCACTGCCCTCCCTCAATACATTCGAACAATAAATCATTGACAAATTAAAAAGAAAAAGAAAAAGAAAAAAGAAAAGAATTCACAGTATTCGATTTGTAGTTTGATAAGGGAAAAATGTTGGTGATTATAATCTCTCACACCTAATTTAGATAAAACAATTATAACGCATACATTATAAATATGAAGCAGAAAAGTGCGTTTTTTTTTTTAGAAGGAACCACTCTTTCATGCTCTTCACAAGGGCTTTTGTTTATCAACCGCTTTCCTTGTATCCTTATGTCCATTCTAACTCCCGAAAAATGCGGTGAACTGGATCTCTCAATATTAAAGGAATTGGCATTAAATAAGTCTTAGTTCATACTCGCCTGCCATTGTGATATATCGTACCCATGGAAGAGCCTGGTAGCCACTTTTCTCAATGATCTTCAGATATCGAACCTACGAAACCCCAATATGTGTGAGTCAGAAAGTTTACCAATAGAAACACAACCCCTGAACTTCCATTAAAGCATATTGAAAGAACATTAGGAATTAAAAAAAAAAAAATCTGAAAGGAATACCTGTATCCCAGAAACGGTAAAATACGGAATCTCAAACTTCACACGAATAGGAGCTTTTCTCTCTGGAGTTGCCTCTTCATCTGTTATGCTAGGAAGAGTAAACTCGGCCCTCAACATATATTCCTAATGTTATGAATTTCAAAATTATAAATACCATGGCTAGACAGAGAGCTTTTAATAAGTCTGCAATAGGTAGATGTTACCTTTCCACCAGGAAAAGATCTTATTTTCCACATTAATGCATCATTTTCAGGTGCATAAGCTGCAGATCCCATTGATGTCCGAATATTTGGACTGGAAGCATCAGTAGGCACAGGCACCGCTATCTCAACATTTGTAGCAGTACTGTAAAGAAACATTATATCTTTGTCAGTGCTTAGTAATCTCTAATCTAACATAAGCTCACCTACAGATCCTTGAAATTAAATAGACCAGAATATAGGAATAGGGACAAAACCCAATACCTACGCTCCTTGTACTGACTTCTAGCCTTCACCATAATCTCAACACGGCTTCTTGAATGTTTCTCAACTTGAGCTTCTACCCAGATGAGAGGCTTTACCTAATTAAACAAAAAAAAATAATAAAAAGGAGCAGAAATACTCGTCATCATTAACTGTCAAGAAATAACTGGTTGGCAGAAAGAAAGAGAGAAGGCAGAATGAGAATTCAGATGCCGAACGTCCACCTGAGTACTAAGTCTATATGTCATGAGATCAAAGGACCCATCAGGAGGTATAAAGGATATAGTCCTGTCATTTTCAAATCGGGCCAGACGTACACACCTAGACCAAAGCATTATTGATAGGCGAGAAATTTGCAACATTAGATTCTGTAGCTGTTGCACCCAAAGGTAAAAAGAGTACAATAAGAGCAAGTGTTCAACTAGAAAAAGAATGTTAAGATACATACTGATGGAACTTTATATCCTCCAAATCAATTGCCTTTCCCTTTGTCACTCGGCCTTGTGCTTCAAGCAATACTCTATCATTTAGACCAAGCTTACACTCAGGCATACCACTGAAACACAAATTGAAACCAAATAAAATAAATAGATAGCTCAAAAAAGAACTCAACATGAAAAGACATTTTTTATACCATAAAACTCAAGACAAAAATCAATTGTTTGGACCATAACAGTGTGCATGAAGGTTTGAGTTGCCTACAACAGACAATATTTCAGAGCTTCAATTATAAAACACATGAATGACAATCAAACAGGAAGTTCAAATGAATGGTTTCGTCAACAAGGGTGCAAAAGAGAGATGGAAAGATACCAGTTCTCACTTCTAAATTTGTAACACCTACAAACCCACATTGAGGAATTATGATACCTATTATAATGTATGTATAAAGAGGCTTAACCCGCAGGCGTGAGGTGCATCCTTCAGGTCAAAGATGACGACAATACCTTGCAGGGCAGGCACCGAACTAGAGAGGTACTGTGAGCTTTGACCCAAAGATCTCACAGTTTTGTCCCACAAAACACACCTCGTAGTTATTGATTTAAGCCTCTACATATACCATAGTGGATCTTCACAATTTCTAAATGTGGGATTGGAGGCATTATCCAGATTGTAGGAAGCTATACATTTGGAACCAGGTCAAATCATATCAATCCTCCACCAAATTAATCAGCATCACCTCACCTCCCTTCTGCCCCACTCCCCTCAACTACCTATGAAATCTACATACACCAACCTATTATTCTCAACTTTGCAGATTACAAAATTGCTACATATTCACTCTAAAATTCAATAATTGTAGAACTACGAGTAATATTACACTAGATACATTATTTAGAATTGTCACTTTATCAGACATGCAATTAATCTTCTCACAAAAATTCATGTACATTATTGAGTAAAAGATAGAACCAAGATTTGAGATAAAGTATATTCCGTAAGACAAACCATAAATTTTCAAAATATCAGGAAACACACCTCAAATAAGTTCTCATCTTCAATGCCCCAACAACATCCGACCTAATTATTTGTCCATTGCTGTTGACAAGGATGTTCACACTTTCAACCACATCCAAAAAAACCTGAAATGAAGAATAAATCCTCATAATCTAGTGTTTGGAGACAACGATAAATGACTCAAAAGAATAACCATAGAAAAGAGTCACCTACTTCATTCTTCTTGTAGTTTATTCCTTCACTACGCCAAGAGACCGCATTTGTAACAGCCATTGGAGGCCTCTGTGTTACTTCCATCCTATATGCATCAGTCTTAATAAATTCACTAAGTATTTTTGCTTCTGTGTATTGAGGGTAGCCAAAATCCATAATCTCGTCAAGTAACTCGTACTGCCGAAGGCATAACAAATAGCCAATTATGAACCATTTTAGCATAAATTACAAACCAATACCATCCAACAGCCAGTGGTAGAACTATTTAACCAAAAGGAAAAGGAGTTTGATTTCAACATACCACTACAACAAAGTTATCCCTAAGCGATTCCTCTTCTAACTCCTCAAAATAATGCTTGAAAACCTGGAATAATAATTCAGATCGATAAAAAGAATCAAAGATCATAGACCATCAAGAAAAATAGCAAAGGTAACCGACTCAGTTCAGTTGAAAATTTTGATCACAAAAATGAACGAAACTGCAATTACCAAATTACGCTTACATCAACTACACGGTGCAGGAAGAAAAGAAGACTGGCAGCATTGCAATTCTGCCTCGTTGCAGTCATCAAGTAGACGTTGCTGTGCTGTACAAACATGTAAGTTACTCCATTATCGTATACCACTGGATCTTGCGACTGCGGATCTCCCTGAAAGCCAAATCCGAAGAAGAAATTCAACAATGAGCTAACCATTTCAGCCTCGTTAAAATTGAAAGCTGATTCGAAGTGCAATAGGCAAATTCAAACTTCTTTTTATAGAGAATGATTAAATCAATTAACTGAACAATATGATTTATCCTAAACCGGAAAACAAAAATTAAATCAAAATTTCGAGAAAATATATATATATAGAAAAGAGGAACCTCTTTTTCGATGAGTTTGGTAAAAAAACGTTCAGCTTGTGCAGCGGAGACATCGCCACGGTAGTCACGCCACACCAGAACGCGGCCCTTTATATCTAGAAGGAATAGTGCCGATGCCGCCCCCGCCATTTCTTTTTTCTTTCGGTTTTTCTATTGATTGATTAATATGATGCAGACGAGATGGGTGAATTTCAGGGATTTGTTCAAGATCTGATTGAATCAGAGGAAGGGATGGATGCGAGAGGAAAGATCAAAATGAAGGAAGTGTAAAGTCGGGGCAGCTCGTTGAAGCTGAATCATGATTTGGGAAAATGGGACAACGGTGACTTGGTTTGCAATTGCCTGCCTCCTTCCCCCAAATAATTACAGTTAGATTTTCCAAAACGGCGCCACTTCTGCATTTTTTTTAACTTGGTGAAATCTCACGCGCCAGTAATTTTTTTTCCCTGTGTTTTACCCATCTCAACTTCAATTAGAGTCCAAGCTCTTACTTTCCAAAAGGGGGAAAACCTGAAAAACTCTTAATTAATAATTTATTTTTTATAATATCCTAAAATTATAGCCTTTTAAATCTATTATACTTTTTTAATTACTTTTCAGGTCAATTTTATTATTCATGCAGTTATTCTTTTTAACCATATTATTTTTAACGTTTCAATTCACTTTCTTTTTTTAAGAGTAAGATGTGTTTCATCAGTACACCTAATGTTTGTTAATTTTTAAATTTATTATATTAGTAGAAATAAAATTAATTTAATTTTATACTATTTATATGTATTTAATTAGATTTTTTATTTTATGTTTTATTTATATAGGTTACACGTTATACTTTTTCATTTTATATAAAAGATTACAATAATTAAAAACAGTATAACTTATACTCTATTTAGATATAGGATTAATTAAAAACACAAAACAAGTTGTATGATATTTATTGATACAAAGTTTGAGTTTGATGATTAGATATAGTGTTTCTCCAAAAATACATTGATAGCATAAGTAGGAAGAAAAAGACTTCCCCTTTCTTGGTGATGGAGGGGCCTTGAATAAATGGTGGTTTTAATGGAATTGATCATTGGCTCCTAATCAGGGCAAGTAGTTTCTTTATTATATAGGTTTAATGGAAACAACATGTCATGCTTTACCAAGATGAGGTGTGACTAAACTTCTCTAAGATGAGATTAGTTTTGTTATATGTAATTGATGGTAACACTTTTTTAATGTGGGTTTTTTTAATGTGGGTTGGGACGCAACAGATATGATGGGAAAGGTTTTATCGAATCTCGATCAAATTTAGTGGTGGTTCTTGAAAATGGTGAGCCCTTGCTAAATAAGTCTTTCGTTGAAATCGAGGTGATTGAGTTGGTGAGGGTCTCTTGGATGAGGTAATTATTTATGTATTGTTTGAAAATTTTCGATTTGAAAATAATTTTCTTACACAAGGAAAAATTAAAATTTTAAAAAATGAGTTGGTTTGTGATATTTATAACAATAAATATTACCCGAAATTGCACATGTGTTTTCAATTACACGAATCATTGTCATTCTCGGCTTTTAACCTAACGGTCTTCTCCACTACTCTGTACCACAAATTGCTTCGAGTGTAGGCTCAAAAGAATTCGAGTCAAATACAGAACTAGAAATTATTTATTTTACTTTCAGTGAGAAAGCAAAAATCTTTCTTTAATAGAAAGCAATAGAATTGTTATTTCGAAAAATAGAATTTATACTTAAAAATAAATTCTCACTATTTATAGGGAGAAAAAGTGAAACCCTTTTTTAATTAGTAGAAGTCTATTCAATAGAAAAACAACTTCCTAGTTGAACTAGGATAGAGAAGGGCTAATAGGGTGTGCTTCCCCTCATATGAATTATGATAAGGATTTGGGTCTCTTCTGTGTCGGGTCCAATTATATGTGTTTCTTAAACTTTTAACCCAATACATTGTTTTTCTATTTCATAAAATAGACATTATTTATTAAATTAATTTAAATAATTTAATTTTCTAATTAACTAATTTTCTCAACTTAATTCTAATTCCGTTAAAATTATAACAACTTTGCCTCAAAAGAATCTATGAGAACATATATTTAATTTTTCTATATTCAACAGATTCATTATGACCAATTAATTTAATTTCATTTTCTAACTTCAATTAATTAATTAATTAATTAATAATTTGAAAAACCATAAATTAATTTTTAGGTCATTTTCATATTTGGTGAGAAAACCACATTCATTTTCAAATGTGTCTCATTTCTTTAACTTTATCATTTCTATCCATTTCTGTTCATTTAACTTTCAGGTCATTACAGAGAGGGACAACAAACCCTAGTATAATTAACTAAGATTGCCACCCCCTATACTTCTATTTAGACTAAGAGTTCATTTTTCTATTTGAAATAGACTTCTACAATTCAACAAGGAGTTCACTTCTTCTCCCTATAAATAGATGGCACCGGTAGGGCTAAAGATAGAACTTTGAGATATTGTTATTCTGCCCGAAAATAGTGAGATTTTTATTCTCCAAATATAAATTATATTTTCTATAATAACAATTCCATCGGTTTCTATTGAGAGAGATTTTGCTTTCACACTAAAAGTAAAAGAAAAAACTATTTTTGGTTCTGTGTTTGATTCGAATCGTTTGAGCCCACACTCAAAGCAGTTCGTGGTACGAAAATAGCGGAGAAGATCGTTCGGTTGAAAGCCAAGAACAACAAGGATCTATCTAACTGAAAACACATGTTCGATTTTGGTAAAAGATTTACTACTATAAATATCACAAACCGGCCTAGTTTTCAAAATTTTTATTTTTCACTGTGTAAGAAAACCATTTTTAAACCAGAATTTTTCTAACACTATATACCTGGTGGGTTGCATCATATAGATGCTCTCTTCAAGATAGTTATTCAAGAATGTTTTCTTGACATCCACATCTCATAGTCGAGAGATGCCGCAATGGATAACAATATGCTAATTGACTTGAGCATGGTAACTGGAGAGAAGGTTTCTTCATAATTAATACCTTCTTTTCTGAGTATAACCTTTTTGCTACAAGTCTGGCTTTATAAGTTTCCACTTTTTCATCTGCATTTTTTTCCTTCTTGTAGATCCACTTACACCCTATGGGTTTGATTTGTTGTGGTTAGTCTACAAGTTCCCACACTGAGTTGGAATCCATAAAATCCATCTCAACTTTCATAGTTATTTCTTAGAGCTTGGAATTAGCACTGTGCATAGCTTTATCATATGTTAGTGGATTATCATCTTCTTGTTTGACAGACTCAGTGTTTAAAACACTTCCGTCAGATTGGAAGAACTTAGGCCTGTGAGAGACCCTCCCACTGTGATGATGTGCCCTATGTTGCTAATCATTTACAGGTCTAATATTAGAAGTTGGTTTTGGAACCGTTTCTATAAGGCTTTGTGTATTTCCCTAAAGTTCCTCGAGTACTTCTTTGTTACGAGTTATGAAGTCATTCATGTAACTTTCCTCAAGAAAAGTAGCATGAGTTGACATTATCGTTGTTTGCTCTTTCAGGTTATAAAATAAACCACCATTTATTCCTTTTGGATATCCTACAAACATGTGTAATTTTGTCCATGAATCCAACTTCTTCACATATTTATCCAATACGTGGATCGAGCATCCCCAAATCTTTAAATGATTTAGATTTGGCTTTCTGTAATGCCACAATCTGTATGGAGTTTTAGATGTTGCCTTAGTTGGTACGTCATTCAGAATATAACAAGTCATTTGCAATACATATCCCCAAAAGGAAATTGACAACTTTGAATAACTTAACATTAAACGAACCATGTCTAACAACGTTTGAGTTCTTCTCACTACCACGCCATTCTATTGGGGGTGCTCGATATGGTTAACTAGGATAGAATCTCATTCTCTATAAGATCCCTAAGAACTTATCTAATAAATATTCTACACCTCGATCAGACCGAAGTGCCTTTATGGGTAAACCTAGTTGTTTCTCCACTCGCACAAAACTCTTTGAATTTATCAGAGTCTTCACTCTTGTAGTGCATTAGGTACATATACTCATATATAAAATAATCATCCATAAAGGTTACATAATACTCGTAACCACCTCTTACACTGACGTTCATGGGCCCATACACGTCAGTATGCACAAGTTCTAAGGGTTTTACTGCCCTTGTTCCTTTTGCATTAAAAGATTGCTTAGTCATCTTATCTTTCAAGCAAGATTCACATTGTAGAATATAAACTTCTTTAAGTGAACTCAAAGTGTCATCTTTCACAAGTCGAGTGATTATTTCTTGGTTAATATGACCAAGTCTGTAACGCCAAAGGCACGACTCATTAGAATGTGAAGTTTTAAGTCTTTTATTCAAAATTTCAATTTCAAGTAATGTGTATTTGGTTTGATAAAATAGAGATTATTTGACATCCATTCATTACAGATAAGTTTACGATTTCTAAATATTTTAATATTATTTTTGAAAGTCACAGACAAGTCGTCTTTATATAAACATGCAACAAAAATCAAGTTTGTTTTGAAACTTGGTACATAGAAAACATCTTTCAAAATAATCTTCCTAAAATTATCAAAATAAAGATACACATCTCCCACTGCTTCAGCTACCATAGTTGTCTCATTTCTGGTCTGCAATGATAGTTCTTATCTCTAAGATCTTTTGTCTTTACGAACCCCTGTAGACAAACACATACATTGTAACATCTCATTTTTCAGTGGTGTCAGGAAATGTAGTTTTGGGACCATAATTCCGATTAGTAAGTCAATGTTTTATTATTTATTTAATATTTATAGAGTTTCTGTAATGTCGTATAGAATTTGGTTAAGAATTTTTATGTCTAGATAGTTAATTAAGTAAAAATGATTAAATCGTAAAAGATGATAAAGTTAATTGTTATTAGTAAAATGGGTTCAATAGCTTTAGAACTTCACTTGTGTGGCCTTCAATGGTAAATAGACTGTATCTTTAGATAGTGAACGGTTGTGGGTTGGTTTTTAGGGAAATATTGACTATTTTTAAAGGTTAATTTTGTAATTAGATAATTTAGTAAATTAAAACAAAAGATGACAAAATTATCATCATCTTTCTTCTTCATTTTTTCTTGGAAAAACCAATTCCCCATTCTTTAGAAGCAAGGAGTTTCAGCCGAGGTTATTTTCATTGCATGGTATGTATTTTGTATTTGTTTTTAGTAATTTTTTATGTTTTTGATATCGTTACAACTAGGTCTAGCTAACCCGAGGATTAGTTTGTAAAACTATTAAATATTTTAGATTATGTCATTGATGATTTTGAAGTGTTTTTGAAGTTTGATGATAGATTATTAAGTTTGGTTGTTAAATAGGACAATTTTATAAAGTGATTTTTAGTGATTTTGATGTTTAAAGATTTAAATGTTAAAGTTGTAAAATATCATGAAAATAATGTGAAATAGAGGAATATAGGGGTTGTTCAAGGGTTATAGAAAAATTGGCTAGCTTGATTTAAGCGTAATTGTGTTCGATTTGATAGTTTAGGGACTAAATTGTATAAAGAGTAAAGTTTAGGGGTAAATTTATGCATAAATTGATTGCTTATTTGGTTTGAATTGACTTAATTAAACTAGAAACTCAAAGAGTAAAGGACGTACGAGGAAAAAAAGAAAATTACCGAATAGCCCCTGATAGTTGAATCATCTGACAAGTAAGTTCATACTACTTTCTGAATTTACAATTTGATATTAAATGATGTTAATTATACATATATTTTGTCAAATTATAAATTTTGACTTATAGTAATAAATTGGATTTTTAAAATATTTCCAATGGAACGAGTAAAAGTATCATATACAAGTTTTCTGAATGATTCTTGTTCTAGACCGAGCTCTAGTATTTGTTGCAGACTCGGATATACATGTGACACAGATTTAGCCTAGACTGGTAATCTGTTGTCATTTTAAAGGTTTAGCCTGGACTGGTAACCTTACATGTATACATAGCCCAGTCAGGCTATATTTCTTCTATGTTGTTATTGGTTTAACCCGGACGGGTAACCTGACACATATATCTCTGTACCAGATTAGCTCATATGAGTTTTATTTGTTTTCTGGACTTGTATATTGAAGTCTTTTATGAAGTTCCAATGGAAAATTACTAAATATACCGTGTTAAATGGTTTTATAAATGTGAACATGATTTGAATTTCGAGTATTTGCATATTTATTGATTACTGACTCAAAGTTGTTGATTCATGTTGTGATAAGGTTTTTATTTAATGGTTATATGCAATTAGCAATTAAATGTGTATGGAAAGTTAGTGAATTGAAACGTATGAAACTACTAAGTATATCTTATACTTGTTTATGTTATTATTTTCTGTAGATTTTGAATACGTGAAGTGTGTAGATCGGATTAGCGGAGCTCACACCTATTGTCATCTATCATCGATAGTTTTTGAAGTCTTGAAATGTGGTTAATTGTGGCATGTATATAGGATGCTCATTTTGCAAATGTTTAGGCATGTTTTAGTACTTTGATTGTAAATATACTTTTGTGCAAAATTAGTACATATATATATGGTATGTTTAACATTCTTGGTGATGTGTATTTAAGGTATGTTTAATGGTATTTGTGGATGACAATTTTGTAACAAATTTGGTATGTTTATTGATAGTTAGATGATTTGAATGAATGAATTAAATTGGTTGATAAATGTTGTTTATATGTGGTGCCAATAATGACATATTGGTTAGGCACTTAGGTTGGGATGTTTTGGTATGTTTTAGGCTTGATTATATGTGTTTTGAAAACATGTTTATGGCCAAATTGGTTTTGGCTTGGTACCTAAGGAATTGGTGTTGTTTTACCTTATTTTGGAAGCTATTTTAGGTGCACACTGCCTGAGACACAGGCTGTCATACAACCGTGTGCCACACACAGTCACACTATACGCTCGTGTATCATTTTGATTTTTAAGTGCAGGATTGTTCACACGGCCTCAAAGAGTTACATGGATGTGTGACCTTATTTCAAATACACACACGGCCTGCGAAAGGCCTGCGACAGGGTCGTGTGACCTTATTTCGAATACTCACACATGCAAGCACACGGGCTGAGACGTTGCCGTGTGACCCATATTCCTAATTGTACACGGTTTGACCACACGTCTATGTTTCTGAGCCACGCGGTTTGGGCTCTGTCACACAACCTGACCACACAACTATGTAACCCCTATTTCCAAAAATTTTAAGTTTTACAATATTTTTCTTTTTTGATTCAAATTAGTCTCTGATTGTTCCCAAACTATTTTTGAAACACCCCATACCTGGCACACGAGCCTGGACCGGATCTGGTATGTTCCTCAAGTAAACTGGTTCAAAGTTCTTTTGTTACTTTGGGAAAATAGTGTGTTTTGAAAGAAATATTGTTTTGGGTTGGGCTCGAGAAGAAAACAAAATCGTTTTATAATGAAAGCCCTTTTAAATTTTAGGTGATAAAACATATAGAATACATTTAAAGTAAATTACTTAATCTTTAACTTAATAAAAATTTCGTAACATAATAAATAAAAACAAAAATAAAATAGTGCACTATGGCCTTATGGCCTTATTACATCAAGTAAATCCAAATAATTCGGAGTAGTTAAAAATTAATAGTCCATAAAAATAAAAACTTCATGTTGAGCATGGCAACCACAAGTTCTGCCGTCCCGGTCCATTACTGTTCATCACCTGAAACATGGTCCCACAACGGGGTGAATCAACAGACTCAATGTGTACACAAACACTAAGTCTTAACAAATTCAGGCATAACAAATAATACACATTCATATCATAGTATACAATTAATGATGCATTCCCAAACCCAAACCTAATAATCCATCCGCTACACTCCCCGGTACCAACCTGTACACTGTGGGGACTACTAAGTCGACCCTCCTTCCGCTACACTCCATATCACGGTCTTAGGTCACCGCATTTGTGGTCTTAGGTCATCACATTCAGATATCGCGGTCTTAGGTCACCGCATTCAGACATCGTGGTCTTAGGTCACCACATTCAGATACCACGGTCTTAGGTCACCGTGTTCGTGGTCTTAGGTCACCACATTCACTTCCCCTTTCAATAACCCATATGCCCCATTTTGTAATATGCATTAATATGCCAAAGTTCACATTCTTATTCTCATGTTACAAATAACATATTTCATATTCCTAGTAGGAGTAGGAAACGTACCTGAGTACTTAGTACCATAACATGGTACCTTAGCCACTTTCTTATTCTTAATATCACATATTTTAATTAGACATAGCCATAAAACTTATTAAGAATTAGTGTGGGGTACACACCTGATTCGCTTAGCAAATTCCTTGAGATCTCGTAATCTGATCTACCGCTTAGATCCTTAATCCCTACATTTGATTAATCACTTACTAATTTAACAAAAAGCCATTTGGCCATAAATCCAAATCTTATTAGGATTGTTATAACTCAAAACTTACCTTGGTGCCGATTGATGTCTAATCAATTGCCGAAAACTTTGTATCCTCAAAACTTACCTTGGTGCCGATTGATGTCTAATCAATTGCCGAAAACTTTGTATCCTCCTTTCTTGAAATCGGCAATCACTAGATTACTTGAATAGATTAGTTTCGGCTTTTGAATAATTAATGAACACATATATTTACCAAACATGGCCTTGGCCGAATGCTATAGACACTTACCTTGTGGATTTTAAATCCCGAAATTTACCGAATAACTAGGGAACACGCGGCCTATGGTGTACCTTCGGGAAAAGAACTTCTCCTTCCTTGTAGTCGACACTGGGCCAAATCCTGAAACTTTCCTTCCATGATTCGGCCAAGATCATTAATAGGAATTAGTCCCTAAATTTCGATAAGTCTAAAATATAAAAGAATGGAAACCAAACTTGGATCTTACCCTTATTTGAAGGAATCAATTGCACCTTCACTTCAACCTTCAGAGATTCGGCTATGGCTAAATGATGCTCTCACAACTTTCGGCTTTTGGAGGGATTAGAAAGAAAAAGAGAAGGAAGAGTAAAGATGGAGGATTTGGCTAGAACACAAGGTATTTCGGCTTGGCAAAAATAAAAGAAGAAGAAGATTTGGTGAAGAGAATTCGGCAGAGGCTTCCAAAGAACAGAAAATAATGCAGAATGGCCTCTCTTTTCCTCTTATAGCCGAAATTACTAACTTAGAATCCCTTACTTGGCCACCACTCTTCTATTTTGATAGCTTTATCCCTTGAATTATCACTTTATTCAAATTAAAAGAATTTAATCCAACAATTATCTCTTGAAAATAATGATAGATAAATCCCTTATTTATCCCTTATTTATCCACTAATTATAAAAGAATAAAAACTCCTAATTTATAGCCTTGTGCCGTCCACCTCTCTGCTTCTGGAAGCAAAAATAATACGTTATTTTGCTTCTCATGTGACTCGATCCTTGGCCCTTCCTCACCTGCTGGTGGCGTCACTTCCAAGGCCCTAAGTGGCATCTCCAGGCCATTTTTCCAAGCTCATTTGTGTGTCATATTTCACATACATTTTCTCTTAAGGCCACCTTGCCTTAGTTTCCTCCTTTAAACTTTAAAACTCAACATTTTCTAAGTCATTTTCATACATTTCCAGTGTTTCCAAAAATGTTCACTTTCCTCTTTTAAACCTAACATTTCCATACATTTCCAGGTTTCCAAAAATGTTCATAACACATAAGACATGTCATTTCGTACAATTAAACCGAAAATGCATAGGCCCTTTTCAGGATGTTACAATTTTTAGGGCTTGTAAGCTTGATTTAAAGCCCATAAATGTGATTATGCTATGAATGAAATAAAAATTCGAATGTTGTTATTTAAATTATTAAATGAATGGTTTAATGATTTTAATTATTTTGATATGTGTCGTAGTACTCCGTAACCCTAATCTGGTGATGGATATGGGTTAAGGGTGTTACATACATGATTAGTGGCTCCAAAATCAATGACCTAGTGGTCTATTGAATATTCTACTCAGCAAGCTTCTACCCTAAAGAGTTTCATACATTTGCCTTTAGTGGTCACGTAGTCCTTCCACTGTTTACAGTTTTCCTTGAAGTGCCATTTTTTTTACTATAGAAGAAACATTTAGACTTAGATAGGTCTTTAGGCTTCTTGGTTCTCTTCCTTTCCACTTAAGGTGGCCCAAGCCTTTTTTTTTCTTAGTGTTATTTCCCTTCCCTTTAAAGAAAGATGCAACAGCTATGTTTGCTTCTAGTTTTCGGATTTGCTGATCGCCATTCAACATCAACTCATAGGATTGTAATTCTTTCATGAGTTGTGTAAGCATTAGATTCTTGTTCCCAAGGTTACATACGATCTAAAAGCCTATAAAATCCTTGGACAAGCTTTTGAACACCATCTCAATTTATGTATTCTGGTCTAGATTGGAGTCATTATCCGCAGCCTCGGCAAAGTACCTCATTAGAGTAATCATATGCTCTTTGATCCAAGTGTTAAGCTTTTGTTGGGCATTCAACAAACTAGTAATAGTCGACTATCGTGCCAAGACAACTTGACCATTGAGCATGTCTTTTAGTTTTTCTAGAACCACTTTGGCAGTCTTACAACTTTCAGGTTGCTTATAAAAGATACTGGTCATGCTTGCCAGCATATAGAAATGAGCTATCTCATCAGAATCCTCCCAGCATTTTCTAGCCTCAGCTTAAATAGTTAGAGGACATTTATTATTAAAGACTATTTTTAGTTTCTCACAGCTCAGGACAATCATGAGGTTCGTTTTCCATTTCTTATAGTTATTTTCATTCAATTTGTTCTCAGTGAATATATTTATTTAATAAGGGAGTAGGTGCAATTTTCGAACTGAAAATAAAATATTCATTTATTAATATCTTTGTATTAAGATATGTATTAAGATGATGCATGCGTCTTACATTAAATATTGAAAACATTAGTAAGTCATTGCAACCATAGTTCCTACACCCGTTGAATCAAGTCACTGTGGGGTGATCTTGTTCAACTAGTAAGAACATGGATTTCCATCCAATTAGTACATAGACCTAATTCCTTAAGCATTCAGATGTATTAATAATCATTTAACGTTTGAACATCATTCTAACATAAGTAGAGCGTCATGGGAAGTTACTTAACTAGAAGATCTTGAGTGTATAACCATCAACTTAACACTTATTGCATCATGTACCACAAATGAGTTATTGTGGGATAATCTCACCGAGTGACATGCTGTGACTAGTTGCCCTCTTTAAAGAAAAATTTCTTGTTATATCGTATGATAATACCTACAACAGGGTTGACCAACTATCATACTCTTACAATATAATTCTTCTTACTTTCAAGAAATCTCCTCAGTGAGGTCCACATGGCAATCCTACCGTGAGGTAGTTTAATTGTCATGCCATCACAAAAGACCATTGATAAAGGTCGTAGGTCTTGTTTAGGGATCTTCTCCTGCTCAATCTTTTAAAAATATGCAATGTTTTTCATGTCTAGTTCCAGTCATGAATGATCAATATATGCATGACAAGTACATGTGGCATTCTTTCCCTAAACTATATGGCATGCTTATCATATATGCATGAATATACATTCACAATCAAATAAATATCATCATGCTATCACATATAAAAGCATAAAATTTAAATGACCCTAATCAACCAAAGTTTCCATGATTTCATCCTAGAAAAAATTACAAAATTCACCTCAAAACATACTTTCGGTATTCTATTTTGTCACCACGAACTTTCGTTGTAGTGCCGGTTCATGTCATCATCGTTTTTCTACTGTCGCCGACCACCATCTCTAGCCACCACCAGCCCTTACCATTGATCATCACCATCAGACTTTTACCGGTTTGTTTGGGTCAATTTTGTGTCGTCTCAATCAGCTTGGATGCGTATCGGTTCTCTAAGTTCTGCCAAAAATTATAGGTTACATAAGTCCTATGTTTGTTTCTGGCTCACATAATTTATTCTAAAATAATAAAATAAATCATGCGTGGAGTCCACGGTCTAATTATACATACCCAAAATTTAAAAATAATTACATTCATTTTCTAAGAATCACAACTTTGGCAAAATTAATTTATCATATATAATAAAATAATAGCATACATTTATTTACATGCATATCTCTAAACATGTTGATAATTACAAGAATGTCACATCTTATCAAAATATATCACATATGAATAAAAGAGAAAATTTTGGTATCGGATTATACTATAAACATAGAACAACTTGGCTCTGATAGTAATTGTTGGAAAAAATCCAGTTCAAAAAGGGTTTTCTTGCATAACGAAAAATTAAAATTTTGAAAATCAAGTCAGTTTGTGATATTTATATCAATAAACATTCCTGAACTCGCACATGTGTTTTCGATTATACAAATTCTTGTCGTTCTTGACTTTCAATCTAACAGCCTTCTCTATTGTTCTTATACCACAAGTTGCTTCGAGTGTGGGCTCAAACGAATTCGAATAAAATATAAAACTATAAATTATTTATTTTACTTTCAGTGGTAAAGCAAAAAATCTCTTTTTAATAAAAATCGGAAGAATTGTAATTCTGACAAATAGAATTTATACTTAGAAATAAATTCTCACTATTTTTTAGTAGAATAATAATATCTCAAAGTTGTATAAAACTTATTGTCTTTTTAGCCCTACTAGTGCCACCTATTTATAAGGAGAAGAAGTGAAACCCTTGTTAAATAAGTAAAAGTCTATTTAATAAAAAAAAACAACTTCCTAGATCAACTAGGAGAGAGGGGTGGCTAATAAGGTTTGCTTCCCCTCATATGTATTATGATGGGGATTCGGGCCCCTCCTGTATTGAGTTCAATTATACGTGCCTTCTAAATTTTTAACTCAACACTTTATAATTTAATCCAACCCAGTACATATTTTTTCTATTTATTAAAATAGATGTTATTTATTAAATAAATTGATTTTCCAATTAAATAAGTTTCTCAATCCAATTCGAATTCCGTTAAAATTATGATAACTTTATCATAAAAGAATTTATAAGAAATATATTTAATTTTTCTACATTTAATGGATTCACCATGATCAATTAATTTAATTTAATTTTCGAACTTCCATTAATTAATTAATTAATTAATAATCCAAAAAACCATAAATTAATACTTAGGTCATTTTTATATTTGGTGAGAAAACCATATTCATGTCCAAATGTGTCACATTTCTCTAACTTTACCATTTCTATCCATTTCTATTCATTTGATTTAGCATGTAGTTCATTTTCGGTTTTAATAAGTTTGCGGATGAATCGATTTAACATATGTAATTAGGGCTCAAATGATTTATAATTAAGTTCCAACTTTTAGTCTATTAATTATAAATTCATTTAGTCAAGAAGTCATTCCACTGTAGTATTGTGATTGAGATCTCCCTAATGACATACCATTACAAAAACAACTTGACTAGTGCTCATCCAATGACCTTGTTATAAGTGTGCTACCTTCATAGGATATCCTTAATCTCTTTGGGAAAAATTCACTCTCCCAATATGATCATATTTTATCTCATAGTAACCATTACATCTTCATTCATGAAAAGCCAATTACTATCAAATAGTAATTAAGTCATTCATCACAAAAACAAATGACCCACGGCCGCGTTTTCTTTTCATCTATAATGCAATGTCAATGAGAGGATATCATTTACTCATGTTTTAGGCTATGAATTCCGCTATTGTGAATGATGCTACATACAGCAAAAGTTATAACGCACCAGCTTTTGATTCCTTATCTATTCAAACTCAAGCTTTTACTTACATCAAAATATACGAGTCACACATACATAGTTCATCGCTCACTCAAGATTAAGGTATGTCACACTATGAATGTTACAAGTGAATAAATCTATAAACAGATTTAGGATCTATTCTACTTGGGTCTTATTCAACTTACTATCTGTTTAGTTAGTCACATCTATATTTGTATCTTCTAAGAGCCATCCGCTCCGATGCCTAAGACAAAACATCTCCCAAATTGGACTTGATGGACAACATATTAGTCTTTCAATCGGTTTGCCTATTTTTTATTAGATTAAGGACATATTTAAGTTTGTCTACTAATATAAGTTGTCTTTTTGTATTATGATCCAACCATGTAATACCGCTTAATATTAGTTAAACATTAGACAACTAGTGAGCTAATATTCGCTTTCATTTTGCTTTGTATGTAAAAACCATTGAGAAAAATATACAAAAGATATTCATATAATTCATGAATAATTTTATTAACCAATCTGTTCAAAAAAAATTATAAGTGTACAAACGAATATACTATATTAAGGGCATTAGATCCAACATGTATAACAATTTCCACTGGTCAAGGAAGAGATTATAAAATGACCTTCCTCGAGACAATGCTTATTGGTGGATGATTGTTTATGGCATGGGAGTGGTTATATCGTTGCTTACATAAGAGAATAAGCTTGAAAGGGCAAGTCTAGTGAAGCAAGCCTGATGAGGTGAACCTTGTACAAGTGAGCTTGAAGAGGCGAGCTTGAAAGCCTAATGAGGTGAGCTTGGAAGAGTGAGCCTAATAATGTGACCTTTGTAGGAGCAAGCTTGAAGAGTTGAGCCATATAAGAGCAAAGGTGAGTTTTCTAAAACTGAGCATAAAGAGCCAAGCTTTATATAAATGAGCTTGAAAAGGCAAGGTTGTACGATCTTGGGTTTGTAGACCTTTGTAAGGACTTCTCTTGCATTTAAAAGAACTAGTAACCAGAGAGTTGCCTAAAGCACGTTTGGATGACTGTGATATGGTAGTTTCCCTAGATGTTGGCCTTTCATGGTTGATTATTGTTAAAACTAACGTCGATAATGACAATATAGAACGATCGCAAAGCAGAAAGAAAAGGAAAAATAAAACACATAAATTTTATGTGGAAACCCTTTCGGGAAAAAAACTACGGGCAGAGGAGGAGAAATTCACCAATGTTGAAAATTGAATGTTACAAGAGGAATTTCGACTACACCTATTTAAAGGTTGAAAAACTTCGGCCTTAAACTCTACACAGATCCCCTAATTTTACTACTATATTTTATTTAATAGAAATTTGAGTCACACAATTCTAACAATTATTAAATGACAAGCCTCAAGCCAAATTCTAAGTGGTGGATGACACGGCATGAAAATGATTCTTTTGCATATAGAATTGATGCGGAGGTAAAAAAAATCAATAAAATTATAAACTCAATAAACCTTACCACAATATTGCAACATACTTGCAAATGCATGTTGCCAAGTAAGAATTAAAATGAAATAAATCTGTATGGGAGTGCTTTGAGGGTCTAACTCAAAGGAAGAATTGAACCATTAATAATAAAATAAAATTAAAGAAAATAACTATCACTAGCAAATTACCTAATTAAAGTAAATATTTAATCTGAAAAATTAACCAACTAATTAGCTAACAAGTATTTAGTGTTTAAGATAATAATTGGTAAATTTTTTCAATAATGGATATTAATTATGTCTAATAAATATTCTTGATATAATAACTTGAATGATCTTAAACTTGGTAACCTAAGTTGAGATACATCTTTTAGGTTCTTAGCAATATCTAAATTGGTGCATATTTTATAGGTGATTTTTAAGATTTAAACCCTCACTACCATGAACTCCCTCTTAATCTGAGTTGGGTGTAAAAGTTACAGATTAAACCTTGATAGTTGACATATTTCTCAAGGTTGAGTAATTCCAATAACTAGATCTTTAGGACCAGAGCTATAATATCCCTAGCACATAATTAATTTGTCGTCACTCAAACTAGTAAATGACCACAGGTTATTAAGTTAATCTAGTTATTGATCTTAAGTTATATTCATCAAATTTCAATTAAACAAGGAGGACATATGCAACAATGAGGTAATTAGGAGGCAATACCAGCCTTGCCATCACCACTTTCACCACATACCTCGAGCCCCTCATGTCCAGCAAGGTTGATACACTTACAGCGACAGTTCACACTTTTTGCGATGATGTGGTGCCTCGTATTACAGCTTTGGAGGAGAGCATGGCACATCTTATGGCTCGATATCTATGCCACCATCAGTCGAGTGATTTTTATTTTGGTACTTGGGATGTTCTTGTTGGGTTGGATTTGCTTTTAATGTTTGGTTGACTTTTAGATGTAGGTGTTTCTTGCATTATACCATTGGTACTTGTTATTTCAGTTGGATTTTTTAAATTTGCTAATTGGATGGATATTTTAGTTTGTTTATGCTTTTTAGTCCTTTTAGCATGTTTATGTTTGTTATTTGGTTTTTCCATTTTCTATCATGCTTTGTCGTATATATCCTTATGATTGACTTTGTAAAGTTTTCTCCTCCAAAACTTTGATTTTTCAAATTACTTTAAGTTGGTATCTTATGCTTTAAATTGACAATTCTTTTAAACATACCCAAAAGAGGACAAGTTGCATGTTATAAAAAATTGTAACCTATAACCTTATGCAATCGACAAATTATTTTGTTTTCAACATTAAAACATTGCATATGGTTCTGACAACTTTAAATTAAATTTAGTGTAATTATATGTTTGGACAGCCATTATTATCCCTTGACAATCTACTTCCTTTGGATTTAACGGAAGTGGAAAAGTCAATGGCACATTCATATAATGGCTTTTTAATTATATGGTAATGTTAGTGTCGAAATCTTTTCTTCTTTTTTTTAAATCGACTTTTTTATTTTGAAAACGAAAATGGTATTCGCCACTAATCCTTTTCATATCAGCTGTGATCGGATCACCTCGAAACTTAATTTTTTTTAATAAAAAGTTTAATTTATTAAAACAATATTTTTTGGTCTACAAAAATCCAGAAAATGGGTTTAGGAGTCGGTTACGCTCAAGGAAGGATTAGTACCCTCGTGACGCCCAAAATTGGTACCTAGTTGATTACCTAATGTCTTGGTGTCGAAAATTGAAAACTTGAAAAGAATTTAAAATACGATCCCTCTTTACATTATGTTATTTTTAATTAAAATTACTCGAATAAATCAAAATGTATAAAATGCCTCCTTATCTCGAAGTAACAAAATGTCACATCCCGTGAGTTAGAACACAATTGTAATAGCCCAAATTTCAGCGATGTCGGAAATAGTGGTTCGAGACCACCAAATCCGACAAATGAACTCGTAGTTATGTTATTTAATATTTACGAGCCAAATGTAGCTTTTAAAATATTTTTGAAATAGTAAATTGTATTTTATAAAGATTTATTTGGTCAAGAAATTGAGAAAAAGAGGTATCGAGATCTCGGTGTCATAAACCGAGTCATAAATATTTTTATGAATATTTACGGAATGTCAATAAGGTAGTATTAAAATTTCATTAGAAAATTTTGACGTTTAGGTGGTTAATTAAATAAAAAGGACTAAATTGAAAAAGGTGTAAAAGTTGCTAGAAGGATTAAATAGCATAATTGTCAAATGAGGAATGACCCAAAGTAAAAATAACCCAAAGGAGACATTTTGGGTGGCAATAGATGAGAAAAATCAGGAAATGGGTGAAATAAGGGCAAAATTGGAAAATTGCCAAAATTAGCTAAATACAAATGGGACCAAATTGAAATATCTAGAATTCTCTTCATTTCTCTTTATTTTCATTAGCTGAAAAATAGCTATGGAAGAGGGTTCAAGCTTGTTTTCATACTTTAGCTTCATGTAAGTTTAATACTTGCTTTCTCCTTGAAATTTCTATGTTTTTAGACTTTTACAATTGGGTCCAACTTACTATGTCATTAGTTTCCGATTCTATGGCTAATTTTTAAAGTTGCTATGATGAGTGCTGGAAGCATATGATGAATAAATATGGAATTAAAGCTTATTGAGTCTAGTTTCTTATAGAAGAAATCGTGTAAGCAATGGAATTGTAAATCATGCGATATAATAGGTTTTGTGAGACAAGGTCAGAATGATTTTGGGTTCCTTTGTTCTAAATTTGGAAAATCATCAAAAATTGGAGGAAAATAATTATAGGTTATAATTTATAGCTTAAAATCCTTAATGACTCTATTTTCAAAAGAAATAAACGGTAACATTATCCAAATTCTATACAATGAGATAATTAATTTTTAGTGAAGAGGGGTCGGAACTATCAGACAGCGGAACATGGGTGACTTTAAAGAATAAACTGTACTTATTGGCTAAACAATAAATTCTAAAAATTTAATGGTAAGAAGATATGTGAGTCTAGTTTCAGGAAATATTAACGGATTTTAATTTGGAGCTATGTAGCTCAAGATAAAAATAATTTAATGACTATGACACGGATGAACAGCTTGAATATTCACATAAATAAATAGTGAAAAAAAATTATAGATGATGTTACTTACAAATGTGTTATTTATACTAAGGATGTGGAATGGAGAGGAGGAGGAGGAAAATATATGAATGACTTATGTATAAATTGATCACATGCCTGATTATAATTGATAAACGTTGAAATAGAAATCATATAATGTTTTATTTCAAATATTTATTATGAAACTAAGATTATCGTTATGGTATAAAAATCGAATTGTAATTCGTGTAACTTGAATTATATTCTTAAATGCTTGAAATGTATGTTGTTGATGTGAATATGATTTGAATGTTCATTGTATGAAAATTGATGAAACATTGATATATTTGATAAAAGGGGAAGAAATCCCGGTTGAATGAAAGGAAAATTCGATGGATCTTTGAAAAGAAATTGACGGTAAAGAGGATCTAGCCCGGACGGGTGATCCTATCCTGATATAGCCCTCTCGAAGAATATGTGGAAAATGGATTTAGCCCAGACAGGTAATCCGAATTAGGGTCTTAATTTAGCCTGGACTGGTAATTCAGATCCAAGCTCATTAGAGTAATTGCCGTTGCAGGGGATTTAGCCTAGACTGGTAACCCCGACAATACTCTATGAGTTTATATTATAGGGGATTTAGCCTGGAGTGGTAGTCCCGCTGTAAGGATGAGGTTCGCGGGAGTGTGCTCTCTGAAATGGAAATTTGCGCACATGAATATGAATTGACGAACCCAAATTTGTACACTAAAGTGTACCCTTGAAAATCCATCGAAATTTCGAGAAATTCAACGAGATAAATATGGAAAAATAACAAGGGAATGGAAATCATGGTGTTGATGAGCTCATCAATCATGGTATATATTATGTGATATAAGGAAATACGAGTTCATAAGACATGAACATAGAACTTGGTTGATGAATGAGTTCATTTGTGATTATATATATTTGTACACCCTTGAGTGTATTATCCGTATGAATTAGTATTCTAAATGAGTTAATGAGAAGAGTTCTAATATGAAATAATCTGAATTCTAAATGAAATATTATGAAAACGTATTTGAAATACATTGGTATGTCTTGTATATGTTATTTGAGTTCATAATGTGGAAAGTAGATGTATATGGAAATATGAGATGATGATACCTTTACATGGAATTTATTGGTGGATACGTACATCCAAATTTATATGATAGATTTTAGTGAACATTGAAATTGGGCTCAGTAAGTGATTTGTCAATTTAAATTGTGATTGGCAGGAAGAGTTAGTGAATTGCATGTTTATGAATTGTTACACGTATTTGTCGAAATACGAGGAAATGATGGTAATTGATACATGGAAATATGAGACTATGATATATATATATATATATAAATATGCATATATTTGATAAATGTGTTCATTCATAATTATAGAATTGTGCACCTCAAATGCACTATATGTGTAAAGATGATGTTTCAAATGATTTGATAAGTAAACTCCAATATGAAGTAGTTTGAAACCAAGACAAATTGTTATTAAAAAGTACATGAATTATAGAGGTATGATTGTTATATGTTATATAAATACATAATGTGAAAAGGTATAAGTACAAGAGAAAATTAATGAGAATTGAGCCTATATACGTTTCTTGTTAATTATATAAAGTGTGCGACTAACAATTGGTATTAAGTATAAGGCTCAGTTGAATATCTTAAATTGGTTTTTTGTATGTATTAAATGTGGGTGAAGAATAAGGATAAAATGAGTGAGAAATATGGTTTGGAAAATAGCCTTATTTGTGAAAATTAACTTTACGACACAGCCTAGCAACACGGGCGTGGGACCCTTGTAAATGAAATAAATTTGGGATTTTGCGAAAAATTTCATACGATTCTAATTTAGTCCTGACCCGATCTTAATGCATGATTTGGAGCTCGAGGGTCCGTTAAAGAAACTTTTATAATCAATTTCGGTATTTGAGTGATAAATGGTTTAAATTGTCTGTAAATGTTTCGTACTCCTCGGTAATGCCTCGTACTTTATTCCGGCAACGGATTCGGGTAGGGGGTGTTACAACAACACCTCGTATTGTTGAGAATAAGCTTGTCTTTTATTTTTTTATTTAAATCTCATTTATTTTAATTTTAAAAGGATATTCAGTGATTTAGGTTCATGAGAAAAATCGAAACCCCGTAAGTTAGGGTACGACTTCTCGAATCTCCAAATACGAAACATTGCCTTATTTTGAAAATTTATGGATAATAACAAGTGTAATATTTAAACAATGTGTATTTAGTTTATTTGAATATGGTGTATAAAAAAATGGCTAAAACGTGAAAATCCTATGTTTAATGAATGGTGATGCAACATAAACTAAGGAAGCATTAAAAAATGATGATAAAAAAATGACGATAATATGTATATTAGAACCATAATAATAATGAAAATGGTAATAGGGATAATAATAACAATACTATATAAAAAATAAAAATAAAAAACAAAAAAGCAGCAATAATAATAATGATAACAACAGTAATAATATAAAAAAAGGGGCCAAAATAAATAAAATGTGCAATGAATATAGGAATAGACCTAAAAAAATATAAATAATAGAAAATATGAAAAGTAAATAAAATAAAATAATATAAATAATAGAAAATATAAATAAAATAAGATATGAAAAGTAAAAAATAATTTGTAAAAATAAATAATTTAGGAAGAGCCCAAACTAAATAAAAAATGGCTAAATCGGCATTTAAATAAAATAGGAAGGATAAATTGCGAATAAATAAAAAGAAAAGGGAGAAATATGGGCCAAAATGGAATACATACGAAAGAGGGAGGACTAATTGGGAAATTATCCTCTGTCCACAAAACGTCATTGTTCCCTAAAGGAGTTAAAATGAAATAAAAATAAAATTACAAGGAAAAATTTGATGAACAAAACTAAAAAAGGACTAAACTACGACGGGCTACAAAAAGCGGAGGGGTCTAATGCGCAAATAACCTATGCGCTAAGAAAACACGCGGATCCTAGAATGGGTCGGGTCAAACCATGAGTCGACCCAAAACGACACCGTTTCAGGTGCTTACCCATTAAAACGGTTCAAGGACCAAATTGAAACAAAACTAAAAGTTTGAGGTAAAATTTTTAAAAAATAAAAAAATGAGATAGGACTAAATTGAAATGCGCTGTAAAAGCGGAAGGACTGATCAAACAAATATACCCTTTGTTGAAAACACGCGAATCCTCGGGACCAGGTTAGGTCGGCTCGCGGGTCGCGTCAAAACGACGCCGTTTTGGGGCTATTGATGCCAGCCCTAAATGACGCTGTTTAGCGGGGTTTATAAAAATAAAAAAAATTTGGAAAAAGGCCATTCTGCCGAAGTTTTAAAAAAAATCCCAAAAACTCTCTATTTTTTTGTTTTAGTCTCCTCATGTCTGGCCTAGGGCTCCGCGAGTTCGCCGTCGCGGCTGCCGTCGATCACCGGCGACGGCGGCGCCATCCACGGTGGCCGGAGATGCAAAAACCTTTCTTTTTTTTGTTGTTTTAACCCCGTTTTCGAATAAAACCCACATCTGGGGTTTTAAACCCTATAAACCAGCCGATACTCGCCAAAAGAAATAAGACTCTTCGATTCTCAGCGTCCTTCGCCGTGACCTTGGCTCAATCTCAAGGGATTCAGCGGACTTTGGAACCTGAGGAAACACCGACAATGGTGCAAAAACTAAATGACCGGTAAGAAATTTTACTATTATCTACTTATTTTTTAAAAAAAAAGAATCACCTTATATGGTTTTTGTTTCAAAGTTTCTGCTTTTTTTTTTGTATATTTCTCCGTCTCAAAAAGTACATTGATTGTTGTGGCTTTATAGCCAATATTACATTGCTTATTGCTTCTGTGTTGCTATTGTTTTGCGTCTCTTCTCGCACGTTGTCTCTGTCCCTTTTTGCTCTTTTCTTGCAGGTGGCGGAGTCAACGGAAGGCGATGGGCAGACCTTTTGCTACTTTGGTGAAAGGGCGACAGTCCTCAGGGCGAGGAGCCTCGGGACGAGTATGCTGACGTGGCTGAGGGCGGCGGCGTGCCTAGAGCTAGGGTTTCTTGTTTTTCTGAAAATGTTTAAACATTTTGGGCCATTGGGCTTGTAATTTTTGGGGTTAGGGTTTTTGTTCTGGGCTTGAACGTAATTGGACTTGGACTCTTTAATTTTAGTTTTATTTTTTTTATTTTGGTTTTATTATTTGGTCTTGGGCCTAGGAAAATTTGGGCCTTTACAGCTGCCCCTCTTTGCTCATTGTCGTGTAACGAGAATGAAGCAAAAACTTTAAAATGGCCAAATTTGCCTGATCTTGTCGAATCTTGACTTCTTTGGTGCTTCTCTTCTCCAAGTAGCCTCGTTCCAACCCACTGCAACTTCAGAGGTATAAGATTTGTCGCTTCAATCTACTCCACTGCAACTTCAGGGGGATAAGATTTGTGGCTTCAATCCGCTCTACTACAACTTCAAAGTTATAAGATTTGTCGCTTCAATCTACTCCACTGCAACTTGAGGGAGATAAGATTTGTAATTTGTAGCTTTAATCTGTTCCACTGCAATTTTAGGGAAATAAGATTCTCTATCTTTAATCTGCTCCACTATAACTTCAGATAGATAAGATTCACTATCTTCAACCTGCTCCACTGCAACTTCAGGGAGATAAGGTTTATAGCTTTAATCTGCTCTACTGCAACTTCTGTAATAGCCCAAATTTCAGCGATGTCAGAAATAGTGGTTCAAGACCGCTAAATCCGACAAATGAACTCGTAGATTATATTATTTAATATTTACGAATTGAAATAGTAAATTGTGTTTTATAAAGATTTATTTGGTCAAGAAATTGAGAAAAAGAGGTATTGAGATCTCGGTATTATAAACTAAGTCATAAATATTTTTTTGAATATTTATGGAATGTCAATAATGTAGTATTAAAATTTCGTTAAAAAATTTTGACGTTTGGGTGGTTAATTAAATAAAAAGGACTAAATTGAAAAAGGTGTAAAAGTTCCTAGAAGGATTAAATAGCTTAATTGTCAAATGAGGAAGGACCTAAAGTGCAAATAAGCCCAAAGGAGATATTTTGGGCGGCAATAGCTGAAAAATTGGGAAATGGGTGAAATAAGGGCAAAATTGGAAATTTGCCAAAATTAGCTAAATACAAATGGGACCAAATTGGAATATCTAGAATTCTCTTCATTTCTCTTCATTTTCATCAGTTGAAAAACAGCCATGGAAAAGGGTTCAAGCTGGTTTTTATACTCTAGCTTCATGTAAGTTTAATTCTTGCTTTCTCCTTGAAATTTCTATGTTTTTGGACTTTTACAATTGGGTCCAACTTACTATGTCATTAGTTTTTGATTCTATGGCTAATTTTTAAAGTTGCTATGGATGAGTGCTGGAAACATATGATGAATAAATATAGAATTGAAGCTTTACTTTTGATATATGATGATTTTATCAAGTAAAATTGATGGAAATTGGTTTTAGGACCTAATGGTAAAAGAGTTTGGAATTAAAGTTTAATACTAAAGTTATGATTTTCAACGGTTAGGAAGTAGTTTAAAATGATATAATAAGGTATTAATTGAGAAAAATTATCTCAATTGAGGAGTTAATTGGACAATGACTGAATTGTATGAACTGTGAAATCTGGGGCAAAATGGAAATCAACACTTTGCACTAAAACAATTTTGGACAGCAGTAGTAGTCTAACTTTGAAAAATCACCAAAAATTATAGAAATTGAATTAGAGGATGAATAAACTATGGAATTAAAGCTTATTAAGTCTAGTTTCTTATAAAAGAAATGGTGTATGCAATGGAATTGTAAATCATGCGATAATAGGTTTTGTGAGACAAGGTCAGAATGATTTCGAGTTCCTCTGTTCTAGGTTTGGAAAATCATCAAAAATTGGAGAAAAATAATTATGGGTTATAATTTATATTTTTAAAAATCCTTAATAATTATATTTTAAAAAGAAATAAACAAAAACATTATCCAAATTCTGTACGATGAGATAATTAATTTTTAGTGAAGAGGGGTCGGAACTATTGGACAGCGGAATAGGGGTGACTTTAAAGAATAAACTGTATTTATTTGCTACACCAAAAATTCTGAAAATTTTATGGTAAGAAGATATGTGAGTCTAGTTTCAGGAAACATTAGCGGATCTTAATTTGGAGTTCTGTAGCTCAAGATAAAAATAATTTAGTGACTATGACACGGATGAACAGCTTGAATATTCACATAAATAAATAGTGAAATATTAAAGATAATGTTACTTACAAATGTGCTATTTATCCTAAGGATGTGGAATGGAGAGGAGGAGGAGGAAAATATATGAATGACTTATGTATAAATTGATCACATGCCCGATTATAATCGATAAACGTTGAATTAGAAATGATATAATGTTTTATTTCAAATATTTATTATGAAACTAAGATTATCGTTATGGTATAAAAATCGAATTGTAAGTTCGTGTAACTTGAATTATATTCTTAAATTCTTGAAATATATTTTATTGATGTGAATATGATTTGGATGTTTATTGTATGATATTCTTGATGAAAATGGAAATTAAATCCCGGTTGAATGAAAGGAAAATTCGATGGATATCTGAAAAAGAATTGGCAGTAAAAAGAAACTAGCCCGGACGGGTAATCTTATCCTGATATAGCCCTCTCGAAGAATATGTGGAAAATGGATTTAGCCCAGACGGGTAATCCGAATTAGGGTCTTAATTTAGGCTGGACTGGTAATTCAGATCCGAGCTCATTAGAGTAATTGTCGTTGCAGGGAATTTAGCCTGGACTAGTAATCCCGACAATACTCTATGAGTTTATATTATAGGGGATTTAGCCTGGACTGGTAATCCCGCTGTAAGGATGATGTTCGTGGGAATGTGCTCTCTGAAATGGAAATGTGCGCACATGAATTTGAATTGACGGGCTTGGATTTGTACACTAAAGTGTACCTCTAAAAATCCTTCGAAATTCTGATAAATTCAACGGGATAAATATGAAAAAATAACAAGGGAATGGAAATCATGGTATTGATGAGCTCATTAATCATGGTATATATTATTTGATATAAGGAAATACGAGTTCATGAGACATCAACATAGAACTTGGTTGATGAATGAGTTCATTTGTGATTATATATTTGTACACCCTTGAGTGTATTATCCGTATGAATTGGTATTCCAAATGAGTTAATGAGAAGAGTTCTAATATGAAATAATCTGAATTTTAAATGAAATATTATGAAAACGTATTTGAAATACATTGGTATGTCTTGTATATGTTATTTGAGTTCATAATATGGAAAGTACATGTACGTGGAAATATGAGATGATGATACCTGTACATCGAATTTATTGGTGGATACGTACATCCAAATTTATATGATAGATTTTCGTGAACATTGAAATTGGGCTTAATAAGTGATTTGTCAATTTAAATTGTGATTGGCATGAAGAGTTAGTGAATTGCATGTTTATGAATTGTTACACTTATTTGTCAAAATATGAGGAAATGATGGTAATTGATACATGGAAATATGAGACTATGATATATATAAAAACATGGCATATATTTGATAAATGTGTTCATTCATAATTATAGAATTATGCACCTCAAGTACACTATATGTGTAAAGATGATGTTTCAAATGATTTGATAAGTAAAACTCCAATATGAAGTAGTTTGAAACCAAGACAAATTGTTATAAAAATGTACATGAATTACAGAGGTATGATTGTTATATGTTATATGAATATATAATGTGAAAAAGTATAAGTACAAGAGAAATTTAATGAGAATTGAGCCTATATACATTCCTTGTTAATTATATGAAGTGTGCGACTAACAAATGGTATTAACTATAAGGCTCGGTTGAATATCTTAAATTGGTTTTTGTATGTATTAAATATGGCTGAAGAATAAGGATCAAATGAGTGAGAAATATGGTCTGGAAAATAGCCTTATTTGTGAAAATTAACCTTACCACACGGCCTAGCAACACGGGCGTGGGACCCTTGTAAATGAAATAAATTTGGGATTTTGCAAAAAATTTCATACGATTCTAATTTAACCCCGACCCAATCCTAATGCATGATTTGGACCTCGAGGGTCCGTTAAAGATACTTTTATAATCAATTTCGGTATTTGAGCGATAAATGGTTTAAATTGTCTGTAAGTGTTTCGTACTCTTCGGTAATGCCTCGTACTTTATTTCGGCAACAGATACGGGTAGGAGGTGTTACAAGTTCAGAGAGATAAGATTTTCTATCTTCAACCTGCTCCACTGTAACTTTAGAGAGATAAAATCTGTAACTTCAACCTGCTACTCTGCAACTTCAGGGAGATAAGATTTGTAATTTGTAGCTTTAATCTATTCCACTGCAACTTCAAGGAAATAAGATTTGCTATCTTCAATCTGCTTCACTACAACTTCAGGAATATAATATTTGTGGTTTTAATCTGCTCCACTGTTACTTTAGAGAGATAAGATTAGTGGCTTTAATCTGCTCCACTGCAACTTCAGGGAGATAAGATTCGCTATCTTCAATCTGCTCCACTACAACTTTAGGGAGATAAGATTTGTGGTTTTAATCTACTCCACTGTAACTTTAGGGAGATAAGATTAGTGGCTTTAATCTGTTCCACTACAACTTCAGGGAGATAAGACTTGCAACTTCAACCTACTCCACTACAACTTCAGGGAGATAAGGTTTATAGCTTCAATCTGCTCTACTACAACTTTAGGGAGATAAGATTTGTTATTTTCAATCTTCTCCACTGCAACTTCAGAAAAATAAGATTTGTCATGATAACTCCAATCCGTCCTACTGCAACTTTAGGGGTATTGGATTTTTGGCTTTAATTTGCTCCACTGTAACTTTAAGGAGATAAGATTCACCATGATAACTTCAATCCGTCCCACTGCAACTTTAGGGGTATAGGATTTGCAGCTTTAATCTACTCCACTGCAACTTCAAGGAGATAAGATTCACCATGATAACTTCAATCCGTCCCACTGTAACTTCAGAGGTATAGAATTTGTTGTTTTAATCTGCTTCACTGCAACTTCAGGAAGATAAGATTCGCCATGATAACTTCAATCCGTCCCATTGCAACTTCAAGGGTATAGGATTTAGTTTCACTGATTTTCTACACCGTTCTCTAGGGAACATGACCTGTAGAATCCATTTCATGGGCCTATATTTATGCCAAGTGATTAGGATGTTATGATCAAAATGAATCAAATGCTCCTAATTAGATGTGTATGAATGATATTTGCATGAATGTCGAATATCATTTTTTGAGAATGATCCCCTTTTAATGCTTTGTTCGTCAAGGTCCTATCACTGACGTATTACCCTGCCCTCTTGTTCAGTTGGTATCTTTGACAGAGAACCCAAAGAAATCACAATTTAGATTATTCTTTCCCAAATATTTCCAACTCTTAAATTTGGTTAGTTTTGACTAGCGATTCTGTTCCAGGTCATTGTACTATTTAGAAACCTTTCAGAGCAATATGCAGAACTCCTTTTACTTGAATATTATTAGTCCATTAATCGTTATTTCAAAAAATTCTTGAAAATGATCATAACATTAGACAAGATTGAAATTTATTTGGGGAAAAGCTCGAAATGAATAGATTAATCAAAATAGAAAACGTTGCTAAAATACAAGATGAATAAGATGAAAATAGATGCCCTAGATATCGCAGCATGAGCTTCTTTGCACAAACTTCTTGAGGATCATTTTGAGCCTGATATGTGTTTAGGAACTTTAGAGTACTTTTTTGATGCCCCAAGATGTAACGTTCCTCCTCCTTGTTAATGCTGAGGGGACAAGACTACCACATACCCCATCTTCGATCAAAATTTGAGTTGCCCTTTTTTGGGTTTTCAACTCAAAACCCCTTTGGTCTCAATGCACCATTTGCGGGTTTTCACCTTGGTCTCTCCAATTTTCCTTTTTTTCTTTTTTTTTTAAGTGAAAATGAGTCTAAATTCACAAGATTAGGGCAAATCCATCTTGGTCAAAATCAATACTCCTCTAGAAAAGGCTTTCTTCACCATATAAGGTCCTTCCTAGTTTACTTTTCTCTGAAGTCCTTTTGTATAGGAAGGATCTTTTTCAATACTAGGTCTCCCTCATGGAATTCTCTAGGACGAACCTTTTTTGTTGTAAGCTCACATCATTCGCTTTTGGTACATCTGACCATGACGGATGGCTTTTAACCCTTTCTCTTTAATCAACTTTAGCTGATAATATCGGGATTGGATTCATTCTGCATCGTCCAACTTCAATTCTACCAAAACTCGTAAAGAAGGAATCTCGACTTCAATTGGTAAAACCGCCTCTATTCCATAAACCAATGAGAAAGGTGTTGCCCCAGTGGAGGTCCTGACAGACGTTCGATAAGCATATAGAGTAAATGGTAACTTCTCATGCCAATCTTTATAAGTCTCAGTCATTTTCCACACGATTTTCTTGATATTCTTATTGGCTGCCTCTACCACACCATTCATTTTTGGGCAATATGGTGACGGGTTGTGGTGTTTGATCTTGAATTGACTGCAGACTTCTTATATCATACTATTGTTCGAATTCAGTGTATTGTCAGATATAATCCTTTCTGACATTCCATATCGACATATGATCTCTTTCTTCAAGAATTTGCTGACTGCCGACTTTGTGACATTGGCATATAAAGTAGCTTCTATCCACTTGGTGAAGTAATCGATGACCACAAAAAGGAATCGATGGCCATATTAGCCCAATTACATCCATGCCGCACATAAAGAAAGGCCATGGAGAAGTCATAACGTGAAGAGGTGGAGGCACATCAATTTTGTCTCCATAAATTTGGCACTTATGACATCTCTTGGTGTAATTAATACAATCCCCTTCCATGGTAGACCAATTGTAACAGCCCGATTATGACCCTAATCGGAACGGTGGTTTTGGGACCACGAATCTGAGTTAGAAAAATATTTTAATATTATATTTGATATCTATGATATATGTTTGAGCATGTGTTAAAATATCGTGGGATAATTTGACTGTTTGTATGTTCAATTCAAGAAAAAGGATTAAATTGCATGAGTGGTGAAATTAGCTATTTGCTTGATTGAAAGATTAAATCAATGTGTCTTTTTAATAAAGGAGTTTTATGTTGCAATTACCTCTATTATAATTATAGTGGAAGGCAATATGGCTTTATATATATATTATATGTTTGTTTTATGTGTTAAATATATATTAATGTTATAATATATTTTATAAGCATAATATAATAAAACATAAAAAAAGCCATTGCATGTTCATCATTTTATCCCTTCTTGAACGAAACCAAAAGAGAAAAAAACAAACAAGGGTTTTCGCACTCATCAAGCAAAATTAGGTAAGTTTTGGCTTTAGCTTTTTTATGATTTTTGTATTTTTGAGATTGTTGTTCACTCTACTATCAAGCCCATGTATTAATTTTGTGCATTGGTGATGTTTGTGAGATATGACATCAATGATATGTTGAGCTTTGTGATGATTTATGGTGTTAACTTGTGAAAATATTATTTTGGATGATTAAATTGCAAAATTTATGAGAAATATGGACTTATATAGTCCCTAGGAAAATTTCACTCTAAAGAATGGTAGCCAAATTTTGAGTAATTTGTGAGTTGTGTATTAGGGACTAAATTGTAAAAATTGTAAATGTTAGGGGTAAAATGGTAATTTTCCCATTTATGTGATTTTTTTATTAAAATGAATGAAAATATCTTTGAATTAATTTAATTTGGAATTTATTTAGATCAAGAACATAAAGACACGGGATTGGATTAGGGAAAGGCAAAATTGAACGAATAGTCGGGAAACCCTAATCCGTCGATTTTCGAGGTAAGTTTTAAGCAATTGAGTTAAATCAAATTTTACTCTATATTATATGCCTTCATTAAATGGAAGTAAGTATGTTAAATGTCACATTGCCGAATGTGTGTATGAACTTGGTATAATTCGGTCGAATGTGAGGTTGCTTGGAGGTTGGATTTAATTGCATGAAATGGATATTTACATGTTAATGATGCAAATAGATACGAGGGATACTAAACTAGGATATGAATATATCTAAAGGAAAGGCTAGTTACATGAAAATGTCTTGTCCAAATGTGATATAGACCTGGATAGAAAATAATAAAGTTATACCTATGTGTATGCGTTTATATGTGAAGTTGTGGATTGGATCTTGTATATGTAAATGTACATTCGAATGAATGACAGGTTATGAAAGGCACTGAGTGTGCGAGCTTATAACTGAGCACTAAGTGTACGAAATCGGTTACAAGGCACTATGTGTGCGAATTTTTAAAGTAACGGCACTAAGTGTGGGATACGTTACTGAAACTTGGCACTAAGTGTGCGGAATGTTAAAGTAACGGCACTATGTGTGCGATTCGTTACTAAATTCTTGTAACAGATATACAGAACAAATATACAGGTTTGATGCTTTTTAATAGACTCGCATTATTAATGTTGATAAGGATAATAAAATGTTCGAGTATAAAATCATATGTTATGCTCGGGTGGTTAAGGTTGGAGAGGTAAATAACCAAAAGGTATGTGTTATTTATAACAACTTGTGATTGATGGTGGCTTGAAATGTAAGTAGAAATTTGGTAAGTAAAAGAGGCATATGTTGTTTATTTTATCATGTGAAGGTGGTGTATGGATATATACATACTTATATATGCATATAATGTTGCTATGAAATCTATTTTAGTATGTTTGACTATTCGGCAAAGAAGTTGTAAATGAAATAATTTATTAAATAATGATAAAGTGTATATGTGAGTTAAATGCTTAAAACTTACTAAGATATGAAAGCTTATTTTGAATTTGGTTGTTTGTGTATTGTAGATCTCTTTTGGGTGTTCATCTCGTGCTCGGGGATCATATTTGAAGCTCATCACACTATCGTAGATATTTTGGGTACCTCTTTCGTGTATGAACTTAAAGTCTATGGCATGTATAGGCTAAACTACTTTGGAGTTGACTCAAATGATGTATGTGTATGTATATAAGTGCCATGCAAAAATGGCTTTATTTCTATGTTTGAGTTATTTAAATATGCTTGAGATGTTGCATATGTATGTGCATATTCGGTCATTTCATAAACTTATTATGGTAAGTGTGTTTTCATGAGATCATTAAAGGTAAGTTATCCATATAGTATAAATGCATATTTATTGAATGACTTATAAGCTTAGCTAGGAATTATTTCATATTATGCTATGAGAAATTTGAGTATGGGAAAATTTTTGGTTTGAATAAGGAACAAAGTACAATTTGGTTGATGGATAAGCATTTAGTTATTTTGTATGCATTTATGTGATAAGCCATGAAAGAAATAGGATGTAATTTATGCATGTCATAAATGGATTCGATTTATAAATGATTGAATGAAAACAAACTCATTGTAAATATTTGGCCATGACATTGTTTTAGTAGAAACATTTATATGAATGATTCGGTCTTATTTGAGATTGGTCATAATCAATTCGGCCCTTACTTCTAAATGACCAAATGAGTAGTACTTCTACTATTTGTATGAATATTTATTTGTATAAGTTTTTAATGATATTGCTTGTGATATGTTTGTTATCGTAATTGATATGTAAATGGAAATTACATGATTAATCATGATAGTAGTAACTGATTATGCATCAATTAATGTGTTAGTATTTATAAAGGTGTACTGACTTGTATTTGGTCGAGTAATGCCTTGTAACCCTAATCCGGCAACGGATATAGGTTAGGGGTGTTACACCAATAATACCCAAATCTCATGATTTGCCTGGCCATTATAAAACATTAGCATGTGTTTCGCAGACACTCTCATGGACTTCTTCTAAGAAAACTTCTAAGATTTTCTTAGCCTCAACAATGTCCACACATCTTAGTAGTACCTGATCCTTTCTTATTTTTTATAGGATCTCCTTATCTAAGACATAGTCACTGGCTAGGCTTCTCAACGTCCTTTTATCGGTCTCTGTTGCTTAATTAGGGTACTCACGATTCTTCACATATCGCAGTATATCGTGGTACCAAGGGTAATCATCATTTTCTTTTTCTTCGATTTCATAACAATGAGCCGGAGCCTCATAAATACTCATCTGGATAAGTTTTACATCCTCTTGTTTGCTTACCTTGACCATGGAAGCTAAAGTATCTAGGGCGTCATCCATCTAATTTTTTTCTCGCGGGAGGTAGCAGAAGGTGATGTCATTAAACTCCTCAATTAACTCAAGAACCAGCCTTTGATAACTGATCAATTTGGGTCTCTCGTCTCCCATTCACCTTTGAGTTGATAGATCACTAGTGTAGAATCCCCATATACCTCCAATACCTTGATCTTGTGTCCTATGGCCGCATGGATACCCATGATGCATGCTTTGTATTCTGTCATATTATTTGTGTAATCAAAATCCAATTTACTAGTAAAGGGATAATGATCTCCGTTTGGAGAGATACTAGATTGCCAGGATTCTCATTACCATGCGTTTGAGGCTCCGTCAAAGTTTAGTTTCCAAGGATGACCTTCTTGAGAGTCTTCTTCAGTGGTTGCAACATACATTAGATCTTCATTCGAGAAATCAAAGTTCAAAGGCTCATAATGTTCTAGAGCTATATTGGCCAGAAAATCAGCTATTGCGCTCCCTTTCATAGCCTTCTAATTCACATAGACTATATCAAATTCAAAAAACAGAATTTGCCACCGGGCCATTCTTCTATTCAAAGCAGTCGACTCCATCATCTATTTTAGATGGTCCAGTTTTGATATGAGCCAAGTTGTGTGGTACAACATGTACTGTCTCAGTCTTCGGGTTGTCCAAATCAATATGCAACACAACTTCTCGATTGGCGAACATCTTGTCTCACATTTAGTGAATTTTTTACTGAGATAGTGTATCGCTCTTTCTTTTCTTCCTGACTCATCATGTTGACCAAGCACGTATCTCATGAAATTCCTGAAGACTACCAAGTATAGTATCAGCGGCTTATCTGGGCTAGGAGGCATCAACACGGAGGCATTGGACATGTAATGTTTAACCTTGTCAAAAGTTTTCTGACACTCCTCATCCCATACACCTGGATTGTGTTTCTTAAGGAGACGAAATATGGGGTCGCATTTCTCTGTCAGTTGTGAAATGAACCGAGCGATGTAATTTAACCTCCCCAAGAAACCTCAAACTTCTTTTTGGGTACGTAGCGGATGTAACTCCTGTATAGCCTTGACTTTGTTCGGGTCGATCTCGATCCCCATTTCGCTGACTACAAATTTTAGCAATTTTCCCGACCTAGTCCCGAAGATACATTCTGCTGGATTGAGCTTTAGCTGGAAGTTTTTCAACCTCAATAACAATTTCCTCAGAACTTGTATATGCTCTTCTTCTATTCGGGACTTACTATCATATCATCAACATAAACTTCGATTTCCTTATGCATGATATCATGAACAAGGTTACAATGGCTTTTTGATACGCTGCTCCCGCATTTTTCTGTCCAAATGGCATCACTTTATAGCAAAATTTTCCCCACATGGTTATAAATGTGGTCTTCTCCACGTCTTCAGAATGCATCTTTATCTGGTTGTCTCCCGAGAAACCGTCCATGAAGGAGAACGGTGAATAACATGCCGTGTTGTCCACTAAGGTGTCAATGTGAGGCAACGGGAAATTGTCTTTTGGGCTGGCTTTGTTTAAGTCTCTGTAATCTACACACATTCGTACTTTTCCATCTTTCTTAGGGACAGGGACTATGTTGGCTATCCACTCTGAGTATTTAACCACTTGTAAGAAAGCAGTGTCAAATTATTTCTTGACATTTTCTTTTATTTCAGCAGGACGTCGAGCCTCATCCTTTAGAGTTTTTGTTAAGCTGGCTTGCATTCTTCCTTTATGGGGAGCCAGTGTTCCACGATATCAGTACTTAACCCGGGCATGTCTTGATATGATCATGCGAAGACATCCTTAAATTCTTGGAGTAACCCAATGAGGTCTCGCTTTGCCTCTACAGCAATGCAAGCTCCAATCTTCACCTCTTTTTCCTCTCCTAAGCTCACAATTTCCACTAACTCTTTGCGAGATAGAATCTTTTTCTCCTCTTGTTCTACCATCCTTAACAAATCAGGAGATAGGTTACCATCTCGGTCACCTTCAAAGTCCTAAGGTTCCTCTAAACACATATCTTGCTCAAAAGGAGATTCTGAGTTAGTAGCAGCGTCGTTCATATCATTGATATCTGGAGACCTATTATCGGAACGAAGGAAGACCTAAAGAACAAATGAATCTAAGAATGACTATCTATGTGGTATGAGTATGAATGAAATGGAAAGAATAAAAGAATGTTTGCCAAAACGAGACTCAAATATACATTTTATTGAAATAAAAATAGTTGACATGTGCCTTTTTCACAAAAGGATTCTTATTGTTCCCAGGCTTAAAGCAACAACTGTGTTCTGAATATTACTCTGAAATGGTCCTAAAAACTACAGGGATCTCCTTCATAGTCTAGTTGTTCAGAACACTCCCAGGGATGTAGGGACGAATTCTTGATAGGTTTTTTAGTTCCTTTTCTAAACCCTTGGTATTTTCAAAGAATTCTAGCTCTTTGTTATCCATCAAACTCTATACTAGAGTTCTGAACTCAACGCACTTTTGGATTTCATGAAACTTATTGTATGTAATGAAATGTAATGTTAATGAATGGAAAAGATGCATGCAAAAAGGCGTTGATTCTAGTTCAATTCCATTAGAACAACTTTACTAGAAAACAAGTTTCTTTACATAAAGCAGATACATATAGGGCCTCGCCTTCACATTCAAAACCTTAACTTTTCCAAGAAACAAAGTTAATTCTCGGCCCCGATCTAACTCCGATTTGGATTTCAGACTTTGAACTACTAGGGTCTGCAAGTGGTTAGCCATTTCTCGTACTCGGCCCAAAGCTTCGCTCATAACGTGGTCATATCTCTTGTAACATCCTGAATTTTTGGGCCTATGCGCTTAATGGGTGAAAATGAGTAATGAGTTAATTTAACTGTTAGGGGTCCAAATTGGGCTCAGGATGTGGTCAAGGCCTTGGTGAAATTTTTGTTTGGGCACTATAGAGTTTTAAAAGGTGGTATCTGTGTTTAAATTATCAAAATGGGCTTGTGGCTCGAGAGAGTCGATGGCACCACTTAGGGAGCAAGCGGTGACGCCACAACAAGGAGATAAGGGCCCAAAATTTAAGTTTCATGGAGCCCAATTCTTTTAATTTAAGTTAGCTAATTTTCAGCATTTGGGTTAGGTGGAGTGGATGGCAACAAGGCTCAAAAATAGGAGGATTTATATGAATAGAATAATGTAGATATTATAGTTGATAATATGGAAGATAAAAGGAGAAAAGATAGGAGCTATCTGCAAGGCTAGGTGTTGGCCCAAATTCCATCACCTAGAGGAGTAAAGAATTCGGCTACTTTATGGAAAAGGGGTGCCAAATTTTCCCTTTTTAATTAGCCTAATTTTTAGTTATCAGGAAGGGTACTTTTGGGTTTTTGATAGGAGTGCCAAAATTTCTATAAATAGGAGGGATATCTCATTGATTCTGGCATTTAAACCCTAATTTCCTCTTCATTCTTTGTACCGAAATTCTTAGTCTCTCCCTCTACAATTTCTTTTCTTTAATTTCTCCAAAAGCCGAAACCTCTCCCTTCACTCTCTTTTCCATTCTTTTCCTCTTGTGCCGATTTCTCTAAAAAGCCGAAATCTCCATAGTTTTTCTCTATTCATCCCATTTGTAAGTTACTTCTATTCTTCCGGCATTTAAATCTTTTTCTTTGGCATTGCCGAATCTTCTCTCTAGTGCAAATGAATCCTCGTGTTAAGGTAAGTGTGTCGATCGTTAGTTTCTCACGTTTTATTTCGGTTTTTGAAAGGCAAAAGCCGAAAAGCTAATATTTTAATGGTACTATGTTGGGCGGCATTTCGGGATTTGAAGGAAACTTGGTCGTCTATATCTAAAAGCCGAAAATCATTAGTCTTCAATTTCGGGATTTTAAGGTAAGGAGATTTTCCCTAGATTTTTACTAGATTCATTCATTGTATACAAGATCTTAACTTTATGATGAGGATTAACGATCATATATTGTGATAGTAGTTCTGACAAGGACTTGTGATGGAATTAAATATGGATCAGACAAAGGAGAGAATCCCTAAGTTTAAGAAACGAGCGGTATCTGCCGTTCGAGATTGGGCACTTGGTTGTGGACCGACTTCTGAACAACACCTTAGGCAGATAGCAGTGGTGTTGGCTACGGATAGCGTCAACTTAGAGGGTCTCGTTCTAACGGTAATCAGGTGTGTAGATCCTTATCACATAAGTTTTATTTTGTATTATACCTATTAGGGGCTGAAAAGCCGGAAAATGAGGCTGTATGAACAATCGTGTGTAGATCTCTAACATACTAATAATCTATATGAATATATGCATGTTTATGTTTTGGGCTAAAAAGCCGGAAACTCGCTGTGTAGACAGTCGAATGAAACCCAAAACGAGTTAGGCAAGGAATGTCAGGTACGTAATCATAGAACTTCTCTATGTGTATCGATGTATGCGAAAGACTGTAAACTCTTAGGTAGTAGATTGTTTGATTTTGCATGAATGTATGCTTGGGATGGGTTTGTTATGAAAAGGGGAAGAGCATGATTGGTCACATGGTGATTGGTGGTAGAAAACCCACCTAATGAAATGTTAGATCACATGGTGATCGGTGGTAGAAAACCACCTAATGAAATGCTAGATCACATGGTGATCAGTGGTAGAAAACCCACCTAATGAAATGTTAGATCACATGGTGATCGGTGGTAGAAAACCCACAAAATGAAATTTAAGGTCACTTGGTGATCGGTGGTAGAAAACCCACGTTAAAATTCCTGATTGATAAGGAATAGGCAGTATGATTGTCGATATGGTGTGTAGCAGTTGGCGGGTTGATTGTAGAAATCCCCAAGGTGTGATGGTTGGTACGGGTTGATGTGTAGAGGATGGAATTCTAGGATGGGTTGGGCTTTGCATCATTTATTATCTGTCATGTGATTATGATTGTTGCCATTGTGTATGGGCCGTGGCTCATAATGTGTTTGTGGGCCCAATCCTTTTATGTGTTTTCGGGATTTACACACCGAGTCTTGGTGACTCACCCTATTATTTTTCCCTAACTTTTGGATGAGCGGTAGATCGTGGACATGGGAGCGAGCAGCACTCGAGGGCCATCAAGTTTTTATTTCTATAGATTATTTTCAGTTTTTCCTTTAAGTTTTATTTTAGGAATATTTAGGTAATAAGGCCCCATAGTTTATATTCGCCTAAGTAGTTTTTTAAATATTTGCAACTTATGAAATTTTGTCAAAGGTTTAATTATTCATAATAACAATAATACAAGGTTTTTTTTTTTAAAATGTCACTTATTTATTAATTACTGCCTAATAAATCTACGATTTCCAAAACCAACAAAGCAAAAGTATTCAATGTACAACCCGTAGCATACCAAATTCGGGCGAAACGTATGGGCCGGGTTTGGGGTGTTACAATTTGGTATTAGAGCCTAGTTCAAAACTCGAGCTGTGAAATGGGTCTAGCAGTGTTTTAAAAATTTGATGTGAATTTGGGAAAGAAAAATTTTTGTAAGAAGATATGGCCTTTGAGTCTACCGGCAACCGTTCCACGCAGGTAAGTACTCTAACTCTTGGTGTGATATACTTGTTGGTTTTGATGGGCTTGATGGATGTAGACTAGTATGTTAGGCCTTAATGGACTTTAGGCTTAGTTTAAACAACTCTTTAAATTCATAAGACTTAATCTATCCAAACAAACCTATGAACAAGTCGCAGGGTTAGGGTGTGGCAACAGGCATACGCATGTCTAGGATTGGATTCAAGGAGAGCTTGGTACTTAAGCAGTCCTAGTGACCCACCTCCTCTTCGCTGGAATCCTACCTGGTGCGTAGTGACTGTTCACCTTAGCCACGAGGATTTGTTGACGGGCCAAAATCTATAATTAAAACCCGAAAGGGACAAGCCACCCTATTTCACAACTAAAATACCCCCAAGTTTTGTAAAATTTTCAAAATACAATTGATTTGTGAAAATTTCCAAAATACCCCAGAATTGTAAAACTACCGAAATTTGTGAGATTATCGAAATACTCCAGTTGGCAAAATTTTCAAAATACCCTTGGTTTGTGAAAATTTCCAAATAACCGTGATTTTATAAAATACCCATGTTTTGCAAATTTACCCCAAAACCCCTAGATTTACAAAAATAACCCGGTTTGTAAAATTAAATTTTCCAAAGTACCCCTGCTTCAAAAAAAAAAACAACAACAACATCAAAATATCTCTATTTTGGAAAAAAAAAACTTGTTTTCCAAAATACCCTTGCTTTATATAAAAAAAAAAAAGTGTACCAAAGTACCTCTAATTTAAAGAAAATTACCAAGATACTTTATTTGGAAAAAAATACCTTGTAGGGCAAAACTACGGAAAAAAAACCCTGGGTAGTGAAATAACGAAGATACCCTTATGCGATGAATGTGTGTGCATGGATGCTACTTGTGTGATTGATGTATGCTGGTTGAATGTATGTGGTTTCTAGAATTAGGGGATAAACTTGAGACTGAAACTCGTAGATATAATTTAGAATTCGAAAGAACTACTTTTAAACTACTGTTCATAAGATTGTTCGTGGTTAATCAGTGAAAGAAATTAATAATTCATAAAATTTCTAATCAAATAAACACGAACCGGTAGAATGAGTATAAGGGGACGAGGGCGCTCTAGATGCGAATACCGGTGCATACTCTACCATAGTATACTAAGTGTTTCTTTTGGCTTTAGAATTAGAGTGCGCAGCGAAAGCATAGCGGTGAGACTTGGGTAGTACGATTAAAAGTTAGTTGGAAATTTTGAGGACGAAATTTCTTTAAGGGGGTAGAACTGTAACATCCTGAATTTTTAGGCTAATGCGCTTAATGGGTGAAAATGAGTAATGAGTTAATTTAACTGTTAGGGGTCCAAATTGGGCTCAGGATGTGGTCAAGGCCTTGGTGAAATTTTTGTTTGGGTACTATAGATTTTTAAAAGGTGGTATCTATGTTTATATTATCAAAATGGGCTTATGGCCCAGTGGTCAGTGGCGCCACTTAAGGAGCAAGGAGGTGACGCCACAACAAGGGAGATAAGGGCCCAAAATTTAAGTTTCATGGAGCCCAATTCTTTTAATTTAATTAGCTAATTTTTGGCATTTGGGTTAGGTGGAGTGGATGGAAACAAGGCTCAAACATAGGAGGATTTATATGAATAGGATAATGTAGATATTATAGTTGATAATATGGAAGATAAAAGGAAAAAAGATAGGAGCTATCTGCAAGGCTAGGTGTTGGCCCAAATTCCATCACCTAGAGGAGTAAAGAATTCGGCTACTTCATGAAAAAGGGGTACCGAATTTTCCTTTTAATTGCTTTGATTTTTAGTTATCAGGAAGGGTACTTTCGGGTTTTTGATAGGAGTGCCGAAATTTCTATAAATAGGGGGGATATCTCATTGATTCTGGCATTTAAACCCTAATTTCCTCTTCATTCTTTATGCCGAAATTCTTAGTCTCTCCCTCTACAATTTCTTTTCTTTAATTTCTTTAAAAGCCGAAACCTCTCCCTTCACTCTCTTTTCCATTCTTTTCCTCTTGTGCCGATTTCTCTAAAAAGCCGAAATCTCCATAGTTTTTCTCTATTCATCCCATTTGTAAGTTAGTTCTATTCTTCCGGCATTTAAATCTTTTTCTTTGGCATTGCCGAATCTTCTCTCTAGAGCTAGCCGAATCCCCTGTGTTAAGGTAAGTGTCGACTTCTGTTAGTTCCTCACGTTTTATTTCGGTTTTTGAAAGGCAAAAGCCGAAAAGCTAATAGTTTAATGGTTCTATGTTGGGTGACATTTCGGGATTTGAAGGAAACTTGGTCGTCTAGATCTAAAAGCCGAAAATCGTTAGTCTCCAATTTCGGGATTTTAAGGTAAGGAGATTTTCCCTAGATTTTTACTAGATTCGTTCATTGTATACGAGATCTTAACTTTATGATGAGGATTAACGATCATATATTGTGATAGTAGTTCTGACATGGACTTGTGATGGAATTAAATATGGATCAGACAAAGGAGAGAATCCCTAAGTTTAAGAAACGAGCAGTATCTGCCGTTCGAGATTGGGCACTTGGTTGTGGACCGGCTTCTGAACAACACCTTAGGTAGATAGCAGTGGTGTTGGCTACGGATAGCGTCAACTTAGAGGGTCTCGTTCTAACGGTAATCAGGTGTGTAGATCCTTATCACATAAGTTTTATTTTGTATTATACATTGTTAGAAATTTGAAAAGCCAGAAAATGAGGCTGTATGAATAGTCGTGTGTAGATCTCTAACACACTAATAATCTGTATGAATATATGTATGTTTATGTTATGGACTAAAAAGCCGGAAAGTGGTTGTGTAGACAGTCGAATGAAACCCAGAAAGGGTTAGGCAAGGAATGTCAGGTACGTAATCATAGAACTTCTCTATGTGTATCGATGTATGCGCAAGACTGTAAACTCTTAGGTAGTAGATTGTTTGATTTTGCATGAATGTATGCATGGGATGGGTTTGTTATGAAAAGGGGAAGAGCATGATTGGTCACATGGTGATCGGTGGTAGAAAACTCACTTAATGAAATGTTAGATCACATAGTGATCGGTGGTAGAAAACCCACCTAATGAAATGCTAGATCACATGGTGACCGGTGGTAGAAAACCCACCTAATGAAATGTTAGATCACATGGTGATCGGTGGTAGAAAACCCACGAAATGAAATTTAAGGTCACTTGGTGATCGGTGGTAGAAAACCCATGTTAAAATTCCTGATTGATAAGGAATAGGCAGTATGACTGTCGATATGGTGTGTAGCGGTTGGCGGGTTGATTGTAGAAATCCTCAAGGTGTGATGGTTGGTAGGGTTGGTGTGTAGAGGATGGAATTCTAGGATGGGTTGGGCTTTGCATCATTTATTATATTCATGTGATTATGATTGTTGCCATTGTGTATGGGCCAGGGCTCATAATGTGTTTGTGGGCCCAATCCTTTTATGTGTTTTCGGGATTTACACACTGAGTCTTGGTGACTCACCCTATTATTTTTCCCTAACTTTTCAGATGAGTAGTAGATCGTGGATATGGGAGTAAAGGAGAGCAGGACTGAGGGGCCATCAAGTTTTTATTTCTATAGATTATTTTTGGTTTTTCCTTTAAGTTTTATTTTGGGAATATTTAGGTAATAAGGCCCCATAGTTTATATTCGCCTAAGTAGTTTTTTAAATATTTGCAACTTATGAAATTTTGTCAAAGGTTTAATTATTCATAATTACAATAATACAAGGTTTTTTTTTTAAATGTCACTTATTTATTAATTACTGCCTAATAAATCTACGATTTCCAAAACCAACAAAGCAAAAGTTTTCAATGTACAACCCTTAGTATACCAGATCCGGTCGAAACGTATGGCCCGGGTTTGGGGTGTTACATCTCTGACCTGCCCCTCTCACAGGTTGTTACCTTTCTCTGTTGCCTTTTCTCGGACCATATTCGCTCGGCCGTGTTGTCTTCCTGTTTATCAATAAACCTATTTTCCATGGCCAGCTCTCTATTTAGTAACTGAACGTGAATCAACACCTTTTTTATGATGAAAATGTCATGCAATCACAGTTAAAACAAAATAAAACAAGTCAGTACATTGCATATCAAGCTAGAATTTAAAGCAAACAAGAAATAATAGATAAAGCGCCTATTCGGGTGACCACTGGGGTTTGGTGTGGTTCTACTTAGGGTAAGCTTTTAGGGCTCATTATATGCGGTTTGGTTCTAAAGTAAGGGTACCTGAACCAATAGATTCATTGATCCTTACCCATTATAGGCTCATAAGGACCGAGTTTGGTTCAGGGGAATACATTTCCCTATGGCTATACGGAGATGAAAATCTCACGAAGACTTAGGTAAGGATTTATCTCGAAAGAGATCCGCTATCCTATACGGAGGTGAAGACCTCACAAAGGAATAGTTTCTCAGTCCCACCTAAGAAGGGAAAAATCGAACGATTATGCAAATGCAATATGTGAAAATGTACCAAGAGACTTGAACCAATAAATCAAATATATCATAATGTAACACCGCAAAAATGAAGGATGAAATGCAATGAAGGGATCGTAAATTTAAACCAAATTATTAATTGTTACCAAAAAGACCAAAAGTAATCAACTCGCGGCTTGACTCTCTTATTTGTCCCTAGCGGAGTCACCAAGGTGTCGAAACCTTTTTTTTTTGGAAATCGACTTTTTTATTTTGAAAATGAAAATGGGAGTCGCCACCAATCCTTTTTATATGAGGTGTAACGAATCACCTCAAAACTTGATTTTATTAATAAAAGGTTTAATTTATTAAAACAATATTTTTCGGTCTACAAAAATCAAGAAAACGGGTATGGGAGTCGGTTACGCATGAGGAAGGATTAGCACCCTCGTGACACCCAAAATTGGTACCTAGTTGATTACCTAATGTCTTGGTGTAGAAAATTGAAAACTCAAAAAGAATTTAAAATACAATCCCCCTTTATATTGTGTTATTTTTAATTAAATTTACTCGAATAAATCAAAATGTATAAAATGCCTCATTATCTCGAAGTAACAAAATGTCACATCCCGTGAGTTAGGACACAACACCTCGTATTCTTGAGAATAAGCTTGCCTTTTATTTTTTATTTAAATCTCATTTATTTTAATTTTAAAAGTATATTCGGTGGTTTAGGTTCACGAGAAAAATCGAAGCCCAGTAAGTTAGGGTACGACTTCTCGAATCTCCAAATACGAAACATTGCCTTATTTTAATTTTTTTTGGATAATAACAAGTGTAATATTTAAACGATTTGTATTTAGTTTATTCGAATATGGTGTATAAAAAAATGGCTAAAACGTGAAAATCCTATGCTTAACGAATGGTAATGCAATATAAACTAATGAAGCATAAAAATATGATGATAAAAAAAATGACGATAATATGCATATTAGAACCATAATAATAATGAAAATGGTAATAGTGATAATAATAATAATAATAATAATAATAATAATAATAATAATACTATATAAAAAAATTAAAAATTAAAAATAAAAATAGCAATAATAATAATGATAGCAATAGTAATAATATAAAAAAATAAGGGCCAAAATAAATAAAACGTGCAAAGAATATAGGAACGGACCCAAAAAATAAAATAATATAAATAATAATATGAAAATTAAATAAAATAAAATAATATAAATAATAGAAAATATAAATAAAATAAAATATGAAAAGTAAAAAATAATTCGTAAAAATAAATAATTTACGAAGAGTCCAAACTAAATAAAAAAGGGCTAAATCGACATTTAAATAAAATAGGAAGGATAAATTGCGAATAAATAAAAAGAAAAGGGAGAAATATGGGCCAAAATGGAACGCATATGAAAGAGGGAGGACCAATCGGGAAATTATCCCCTGTCCCCAAAACGGCGTCGTTCCCTAAAGGGGTTAAATTGAAATAAAAATAAAAATTACAGGGCAAAGTTTGAAGAACAAAACGAAAAAAGGACTAAATTGCGATGGGCTACAAAAGCGGAGGGGTCTAATGTGCAAATAACCTATGCGCTAAGAAAACACGCGGATCCTGGAATGGGTGGTCGACCCAAAACGACACCATTTCAGGTGCTTACCCATTAAAACGGTTCAAGGACTAAATTGAAAAAAAACTAAAATTTTATGGTAAAATTTTAAAAAAATGAGATAGGACTAAATTGAAACGCGTTGTAAAAGTGGAAGGACTGATCGCTCAAATATACCCTTTGTTGAAAATAGGTGAATCCTCAGGAGCAGGTCGGGTCAGCTCGCGGGTATTGTCAAAACGACGCTGATTTGGGGCTATTGATGCCAGCCCTAAACGACGTCGTTTAGCGGGGTCTATAAAAATCATTTTTTTTTTTGGAAAAAGGCCATTCTGCCGAAGTTTTAAAAAAAATCTCAAAAACCCTCTTTTTTTTTTATTTTAGTCTCCTCATGTCCGGCCTAGGGCTCCGGTAAGTTCGCTGTGGTGCCGGCCGCAGGTCATCGGCAACGGCGCCGCCGTCTATGGTGGCCGGAGGTGCAAAAAACCTTTCTTATTTTTTGTTGTTTTCACCCTGTTTTCGAATAAAATCCATATCTGAGGTTTTAAACCTATAAACCAGCCGATACTCGCCAAAAGAAAGAAGACTTTTCGATTCTCAGTGTCCTCTGCCGCGACCTTGGCCAAATCCCAAGGGATTCAGCAGCCTTTGGAACCGGAGGAAACGCCGACAATGGTGCAAAAACTAAACAACCGATAAGAAATTTTACTATTATCTACTTATTTAAAAATAAAAAATAAAAAAAATGAATCACCTTATATGGTTTTTGTTTCAAAGTTTTTGTTTTTTTTTTTTTGTATATTTCTCCGTCCCAAAAATTACATTGATTGTTATGGCTTTATAGCCAATATTACATTGCTTATTGCTTCTGTTTTGCTGCTGTTTTGCGTCTATTTTTTCACATCTTTGTCCCTTTTTTGCTCTTTTCTTGCAGGTGGTAGAGTCAACGGAAGGCGATGGGCAGACCCTTTGCTACTTTGGTGAAAGGGCGACAATCCTCGAGACGACGAGCCTCGGGATGAGCACGCTGACATGGCTGAGGGTTGCGGTGCGCCTAGAACTAGGGTTTCCTATTTTTCTGAAAATGCTTAAACATTTTGGGCCATTGGGCTTGTAATTTTTTTGGGTTAGGGTTTTTGTTATGGGCTTGAATGTAATTGGACTTAGACTGTTTAATTTTAGTTTTTTTTTTTTTTGGTTTTATTACTTGGTCTTCGGCTCGGGCAAATTTGGGTCTTTACAGTTAGTGTCAGTGAATATTTTCATGGCGTGCGAAAATCCTTGTTGAGCTTCGGGAAGGTGAGGGTGGCTTTGATACTTTGGTGCCTCTTAGGCTTCGGTTTCGAAGTAAATTACCTCTCCTCGCTATAACCATCACCTTCTCAAATTTTATGCTCAAATGTAACTTCCTCATTAACCTGCCCTGCACCCAACTGGAATCCCGTATTGATGATATCCATGTGTTGTTCACAGATTGTGAGCCTTCGATTTCTAAGAAATAAAGAAAAAAACCGGTAAGAGGCAGTTGTAAAACGGTGTGCTTTGCATCTCAAATACAATACTGCTACTAGTATTTCTTTAGAAACAATACGTACCTGGAAAATTTTCTGCTGATGACGACATGGAAGGGTGCTGATGTGAAGCATTAACAGGAAGAAAATTCCTACAAAGACATACATCAATCTCTCCATAGCAATGTAGTTGATTTGTGTTAACAATTGCATGGATAGCATGGAAGAGATGTATCATTATTATTGAATGAAAGGGATCATCGTAAAGAGATACAAAACTTTCTATTTAATGAACTAGTGTAGCTAGTGGTTATACCCTAACTGCCATAACTAACTCTCTTTAATAACTATTTTTTAACTAACATTTAGTTACCCATAACATTCCCCATACTTGTCAACTTTCTGCTTCCTTCATCCTTAGTCTGAACAAGTAGCTGACTTCTAAATTTCGTAAACAACCCTACTGATAGTGGCTTTGTTAAGACATCAGCAACCTGCTCTTGACTGGATACATGGCCCACTTGAAAAATTCCTTCAGCAACTTTTTCCCTAATGAAAAACAAGTCTAACTCGACATGTTTAAATTTTGAGTGCATAACGGGATCGCCTGCTACTGCTACAGTAGCTGAACAGTCACACCAGATGAATGCCTTTGTCTTTACAGGAGCACAAAGTTCAGCTAGCAAAGCCTGAATCCAGACCATCTCTACTGTGACATGAGCCAGACACCTATACTCGGCTTCTGCTGTTGACCTGGACACCACTTGCTGTTTGCGTGAGTTCCATGAAATGGGATTCCCTCCAAGAAAAACGCAAAATCCTGATGTCGACCTACGATCGTTAGAATCTACTCCCCAGCTAGCGTCTGAAAATCCCTTCAGGTGAAATTTTGACGTTCGAGTAAACTTCAAACCATGATTCAAAGATCCTTTTAAGTACCGCAAGATTCTTTTGACAGCTTTGAAGTGAGTGTCGAGAGGTTTATCCATGTACTGACAGACCTTGTTAACTACATAGGCAATATCGGGTCTGGTAATGACGACATATTGAAGGGCTCTAACAATACTTCTGAACAGGCGCTCATCTTCAAAAGGACTGCCTTCATGAACTGACAAACAGTAATTTGTTACCATTGGTGTTGGAGAGGCATTCGAGTTGTCCATGGACGCTCGTCGGAGTAAATCTATAATATACTTCTGTTGACTAAGGAAAATGCCATCAGGTGTATAAGTAACTTCAATGCCAAGAAAATAATGCAGCTGACCTAGGTCTTTTAGAGAGAAGTGAACACTCAAATCTGTAACAAATCTATCAATAGCACTTGAGTTAGTTCCTGTGACAATGATGTCAGGAGCTGTCAGCTTTGGAACCCCGAAACTTATTTGCCAACAAGAATTCTTTTAGCTTCTAAAACCAGGCTCGAGGGGCCTGTTTGAGGCCATATAGGGCCTTTTGCAACTTGCACACTAGCTGTTGATCGCCTGGTCCTTGCTTTTTGAATCCTGGGGGCTGTACCATGTAGATCTCCTCATGAAGATCACCATTCAAGAATGCATTATTAATGTCCACCTGTCGAAGGGACCATTTGAGAGAAACAGCAAGAGCTATCACGACCCTGATCGTTGTTGGCTTAACCACAAGACTGAAGGTCTCCTAAAAATTGATGCCTACTTCCTGTAGGTAGCTTTTTACCACTAATCTCCTTTTATATCGAGCAATAGATCCATCAGCATTTCTTTTTATTTTAAAAATCCACTTACAACCAACTGCTCGATGCCATGCAGGGAGAGGCATGAGGTCCCACGTGTGATTAGCCATCAAGGCAGTATATTCGGCTTCAGCAGCAGCAACCCATTCAGGGCTCAGCAAGCCTTCTGTAATGGAGGAGGGTTCCTTGTCAGTCAACATAGTGGAAAAGACCCTTGGCTTGAAAACTCCATATTTGGATCTAGTAAGCATTGGGTGACAATTAACTGGAGCAGACTGCCTAAGAGAGGATGCAGGCTGATTTGGAGAAGTTGCTATCATGCAATATGCATGGAGGTTGTAGAGTTCAATGGCGGTTGACTAAGGAAGGCAATCTTGAAAGGAAAACAGTTCTCATCAAAAATGACATGACGAGAAACAAATATACTACCATCTTCTGCTAGACATCTAAAGCCTTTCTGGTTACAGTTAAACCCAATAAAGACACATTTCTTAGATCTGAACCGTAGTTTATGTTGCTGAAAAGGCCTGAGATAGGGAAAACATGAGCACCCAAAAACCTTTAGCTGAGAATAACTAGGTGCAGACTTGTACAATATTTCATAAGGACTAATCTGGTTCAAGGCTGATGTAGGAAATCTATTGATCAGATAAGCAGCATGAGCAAATACTGTTGACCAGTATTTCAAGGGCATTGATGATTCAGCCAAAAGAGTCAACCCCATTTCAACTACCTGTCGATGTTTCCTTTCAGCTAATCCATTCTGCTCAGAGGTGTGTGGACACGTGACTCTATGTTGAATGCCAAGCTTAGATAGCTCCTTGGACAAGGACCGATATTCACCCCCCAGTCACTTTGAAACATTCTTATTGTACTGCCAAATTGAGTCTTAACCAATTGATTAAAGTGAACAAAACATTGAAAAACTTCAGCCTTGGTCTTAAGAAAATATAGCCATGTGTATTTACTATGCATGTCAACAAATGAGACATAGTAAGAAAAACCACTGGACTGTACGTGTGCTCGACCCCAGACATCAGATACCACCAATTCAAAAGGAGAAGAATATACAGTCTTTGAAGACGCAAAAGGTAACTTGTGTGATTTTCCTAACTGACAGGATGTACATATAGTAGGTAACTTGCTTTGTTGAAAAGAAAAATTACAAGCTCGCATAACACATGATAATGTCGTGTGACAGGGGTGACCAAGCCTGTTGTGCCACAATGCTAGAGAAGAAGCAGCTTGGACATTGTAAAGAAGAGAAGATCGTGTAGCTGGTGAATTACTGACCCTTCGAGAGGTATCGAACCTGTAGATTCCTTTATCTATGTGGCCCTCCAGTAGAATTTTCCTTGCCTGTATGTCCTTCATAAAACACATAAAAGGGTGAAATTCAAAGTACATCGCATTATCTCTCGCAAACTGTCCTACAGATAGCAATTTTTTGCACACTGTGGGTACATGCAGAACATTCTTGAGATGTAAAACCTTAGAGTCAGCCAAAAGTGAAGAAAATCCAACATTAGCAATAGAAACAGGCTCACCATTTCCTATTGAAATTTGACTGGTACCTGTGTAGGAAGAAACGTTTGTCAGATGCGTTACATCAGGAGTAACATGATTTGTTGCTCCAAAATCTGGATACTAAGTCTAATCAGACACAGAAGGAGAGTGAGCTTGAGAGGATGTTTGTTGAAGATAAGGTTGGGACATTGATTCACCATAATGAGAGCCACAGTGAGGATTGAGTTGATGATAGTTGACAGACATTGAATTATTTTGTTCAACACCAGAAAAATTTTCATCGAACCTATAATAACACGTTTGAACTGTATGTCCAACCTTCCCACACAATTGACACTGTGGTCGAAAACGAGACCAACCTCTACCAGAGCCTCGAGTCCTGCCACGTGACCATCCTCTACCATGGCCTTTGTAACCACGCTTGAAATTTTGATCCGAATTCGCAGCCTGTTTGGAGCTTCCGGAAGATTCTTGGGTAGAAGCTAGATTAACTTGTAAAGGAACATCAGTTAATGAGGCTAACTGTCGAGCTTTACAGTCAAGAAGTAATTCGGTCAACAAATCAAGAGAGATGAATGTTGCTGATGCCATAACTCGAATAGACTCATACTCAAGGGGTAAGCCAGCCAAGATGATACTGACCTGTTCTTGTTCAGTAATCACACTACCAGCAGAGGTGAGATTGTCACTTAGCTGTTTCGCCTTGGACAGGTATTCTTTGATAGAAAGATTGGATTTCTTGAGAGAGTATAAATTATGCCGCATACTATAAATTGTGCCGCATACTAGACACCTTGAGGTTGGATTTAGCACCAAATCATCGCTCAATTAACGTCCAAACTTTAAGACTTGTTTTGGCAGATGTGAGATGTATCAAAATTTCATCCGAGACTGTAGACAATAACCAAGAAGCCAAGAACTTATCTTGTTTCTTATGAACCAAGAACGCCGGATTCGCAACCAGTTGACCATCAGTCCCAGGCATCAAAGGAGAAGGAGCAAGGATTTTACCAAGAATAAACCCCTCTAGATCATAACCTTCAAGAATCAGCAAAAGCTGATGCTTCCATAGGAGATAGTTGTTTTCATTGAGCTTAACTGTATCATGCTTTGAGAAATACTGAACTGTCAGAGACGAGAAACTGCCACGGCCTTGCGATTGACCATCGTCCCCGGTGTTAGTCGAGTGATGAGTCGTTTCTACTGGCACTGTCTCAGTAGCCATGTAAATGAGAACAGAAAAAAAAAATCTATAGCCACAACCTATGCTCTTGATACCATGTTAACAATTGCATGGATAGCATGGAAGAGATGTATCATTACTATTGAATGAAAGGGATCATCGTAAAGAGATACAAAACTCTCTATTTAATGAACTAGTGTAGCTGGTTATACCCTAACTACCATAACTAACTCTCTTTAATAACTATTTTTTAACTAACATTTAGTTACTCATAACAATTTGCCACTGTCATGCACGAATCGCCTGGTTTTTGAACAAGTTGCTGCTATACCATGGGTTGACATTTATGCCAAGCTCCTAGCTGGATATTTAAAGAAGCGAATGTACAACAAGTTTCCTCTCTTTAGCTGCGAATTTTGCGAACGCTGACTTTGGAGTTATTTATATTTTGGGTTTTAAATATTCATCATTGATATTGATTGCAACAGTATTTATTATATTTTTGAACGTACTAAATTATGAAATGATTGAAAATACCACAATTTAATTTATGATTATGTTTTAATTATTTGGAATAATTTGGCTACTTGCAGGTGATCCAACTGAAATTCAATGGGTTAGTAAAGACAGAGACAGACTGCCTGCATTTTGCATCAAATTATGTCTGAAACCTCAAACCTCTAAGGCTGTCTATATAAAAAAAAACTCGAAATCTTTATTTTTCAGTATCTAAGAGGTTTATTTGAATTTCATTCGGATATGGTTTATAAGAAATCAATAAGATGATGCATTGCTTTTTGCATTGAAAACTAAAACACAACATGAGTTGATTGAAAGGCCAACTGAAAGCTATTGGTTCTTTACCATTGTGCCGACCTTTTAATTAATATTTACTGGGAGTGGGGTTGGCTACACTATCAATCTACTCCATCGCCCCAATGCCTCAATATAAACAACAATAACTTAAAAACATTATTTAGAAAAAAAATTGAACTAATTACTAGCCATAATCATTTTGTTCTTCTCATCTAGAGTAAGATAAAGATAAAAAAAATAATTTATATGATTTAAGTTTTTGAATTTTATCATGACTTGTATTAATTTTTTTGTCAAACACCCACTAGACACAAGTTTAGGCCTTGTCACCCATCTCAATATCGTATAAAAGATTTCTTGAAAATTTTCTACAATTAAGGAGAAATTTTTAGGTGAGCAAATGTTACTAAATCTAAAATCAAGGCATGTTAGAGGCTTAAAAAAAGATTAACAATGATATTTAAGGGTTATCGAGGAGAGGTCAAACTCTTTATTGGGAAAAATTTTCAAAGTGTCATTTGTTAGGAGCCGACAGACGCCTGAACGATAGAAGTATTGTGTTCAAGGAGCTTGTGCTCGATTTCATCTCCAGATTTTGTCTCCTAACTTTGCAGAAAGCCTTCAGTGGGTTCACGGAAGGGGAGCGCCTTGCCCACCAAGGAAATGTAATCATTTGGCCTTTGTGGGATTTGAACTCATGCCTTTATATGACATTAGTGGGTAAGAATTGTACCACTTAAGCTCACATTTTCTTGGTGGGCGAGGCACTCCCACTCCATGAACCTGACGAAGGCTCTTCGCGAAGTCGAGAGACAAAAGTCAGAGATAAAACCAAGCATAAACGCCTCTAACACAATACCTCTGATAACATGATTATTTTGCATGATTTTTTATTTAATTCAGTGTATTTTTGAAATTAATCCTACTAATTTGCATTTTTATGATTTAATTCTTGTTAGGGACGCAATTGATCGGAAACATGCTGAAAAGGGCTAAATTGAAAGAAAATCATGGAAATTGGGCCAAATCAAAAAGATGGAGAGAGCCAAGGACTCTTCAAGCAATTGACTTTGTAAAAAGCCAAAATTAGAAAATTCTATTTTAAGTTTATTTTAAGTTTATTTATTTTTAATTTTATTATTATTTTAGATTTTATATTAATTATTTTAGGCTATTTTTAGTAAACTCTATTAGTATAAATAGGGGTTAAATGTAATTGGAAATTCATTCAATAAATTCTCTTTCCTTCTATTCCTATTTGGAGTTATTTTTCTCTCTTTTCCTATTGCAAATTAGAATAGGATTCCTTTTATTTTCTTCAAGCCAACGTCAACATTCTGCCATTTTTCCAATCCAATTGTTGGTTTTTCTAAAATTGGTTTAATTGCTTTCCAAGCCCCCCTTCCTTCCTAAAATTCCATCATCCTTTAAACCAAGCCAAAACACAACCTTCAAGCATGAGTGAAATCATGCAACACTAAACCTCTTTCAGCCTTAAGCCGGTATTGACCCCGTCAAAAAGCTCGTGAGTTACGAACCCGAGCTGTTTAATTCCAAATTTCTGATACTTATTATTTCTTCGGATTAAGAGTATGACTTCGTCAACTCACAAAGTCAGGTCATGCTAAGTCAAAAAAGACGCGTCGTTTGAGTTAGTGCGGCTAGGCGTCTGATTGGAATTCGAAAGGATCGATTGTCTAATTGGTCTTCAGTGAACACATTGGCGTGCCAAGTGGGGATTGCTGTTTGGTTCCGTCAAGGGAAATAGTAATCGGATTTAAATGCCCCAATGTTTGAGGGCATTGGTTCGAGCTAGGCTTTTCTAGAACGCAAAGCTGCCGAAGTTCTAAATCACGAACGTTTCGTAGGTTGTTCGATCGGTAAGGGTTAGTTATAGGACGTTCCATAGCTAATTTACACAAGGAAGAGTTGGTTTCGAGGCGCCCTTGGTAGCTATAACTAGCTTGTCGGGAAAGACGAGTTCATCTAATTTCGAGGATCGGGCCAAAGGCGGAAAAACCTGTGCTTGAGGCTGAGCTAAGTCTTATTGATTTCTTTTCGGACTATTTCAATTTATTTTCTTATTTAATCTTTTTCTTTTACGTTTTTATTTTTCGTATCTCATTTGAGTTTAACATTTTACTCCCCGAACGTCGCGGGCACGACAATTGCCCGGACATACTAAACTCAGTCAAGAGATAGATGATTTTTCAAAAAACCGGTCTCGTGGGATCGACCTACTCCCTATCTTGCTAAAATTTGCACTAGGTGTAGGTTTATATTGGTGGAATCGATGACCATCAATTTTGGCGCCGTTGTTGGATCGCAACACTTACGATTGTTTAATCGTCTTCATGACTAGATCTTCACTAGGAAGTCTCGAATACGACCCAGAGATCGAGAAATCAGCACGAGCGTGACGAAAGGAGACAGAAGCTCTTAAATGTGCAGGTAAAGCAGAAGCTGAACTAGGACAAGGGATCCTAGAATCTGACATCGAAAAATTGAGCGAAGCAATTCGTACAGAGGCAATTCGACGTGGGAAACAAGTCGAAGTGGTTGGAACTGAGACCGAACCACTTCTTGAAACAAAAGAAGCAAAAGGCAACCTTGGTGAACCAGTAAGGATCGCGAACCAAACCATTCGTCAACTAGCCGCTGCTCCCAACGAGCAAACACCGTTATGCATCAATTATCCAACCGGAGGAACCCCGTTCGAACTAAAATCAGGCTTGATTCACCTTTTGCCCACCTTTCGAGGCCTGAAGAATGAAAATCCGCACACCCACTTGAGAGAATTCCACATGGTCCGCTCAAGCATGAAATCGCGAGGAGTACAGAAGATGAAATCAAACTTGGGCCTTTCCTTTTCTTTAGTTGATACTGACAAAAGAATGGTTATTTTACTTACCTTAGGTTCTATCACAACATGGGATGACTTATCTCGTGTCTTTCTTGTGAGTTCTTCCCAAAGATCACGAGCGGTGAACTTCGGAGGACATAGTGGGGATCCGCCGGATGGAGAATGAATCGCTCTACGACTATTGGGAGCGGTACAAAAAACTATGTGCAAGTTGCCCTCAACACGAGTTGACCGAACAATCACTCCTTCAGTATTTCTACGAGGGATTGCTCCCTATGGAAATGAAAATGATCGATGCTTTGCTAGTGGAGGGCACTTGTCAATATGACTCCTCAAAGGCGAGAGAAGCGATATCCACCATGGCGAATTCGTAACAATATCGGTTGGTCGGAACCCACAAGACGGGTTCATGGGGTAAACGTTTCATCTTTAGAAGATAAGTTGGATAAGCTTACCAATGTTGTTCAATGTTTGCTTACATAGAAAAAGAATCCAACCCAACTATGTGGAATTTGCGCTACATCTGAACATCCGACGGATTCGTGCCCAATCCTTAACAACAATTCAATGGCACATGTTGATGCTGTCGGAGGTTTTCCGGGACCTCCTCAAAGACGTTATGATCCTTTCTCCAACACCTACAATCCTGGGTGGAAGGATCACCCCAACTTGAGTTACGGAGGTAATCCTCGATATAATCAATCGTACCAACCGAGACCTCTGCAACCACCACAGCAACCCAAGCCGAGCACATCTCTAGAAGCTATTGTGGAAAGACTTGCTGCCGATACTACAAAGTATCAACAGAGGACAGACGCATCAATACAAAAGTTAACCAACCAGGTTAGTAAACTCTCGATGGCAGTTAATCATTTGGAATCTCAAGGTAAATTACCTTCTCAGGCAGAGCCAAATCCTAAACAGAATGCAAGCGCGATAACTCTTCGTAGCAGAAAGGTTCTAGAAACGGTGCCAACCAAAAGTCGTGGGCAAGATAAGGAACGAGAAAGGCAAGAGATGGATCCAACAGCTAGGCCGGAGTCAGAAATTCAAAAACCAATTGTGATTCCACCTCCTTTCCCAGGGAGACTTGCCAAAGATAAGAAAGAAAAGGAGGAAAAAGAAATCCTCGAGACATTCTGGAAAGTGGAAGTAAATATCCCTTTACTCGACGCTATCAAACGAATCCCTCGTTATGTAAAATTCCTTAAAGAATTATGTTCTAGCAAGAGAAGGTTGATAGGTAACGAAAGGGTAAGTATTGGAGAAAATGTCTCCGCAGTACTGCAAAAGAAAGTTCCTCCCAAATACAAGGACCAAGGTATGTTTGCTATTTCTTGTGAGATAGGTAATGTAGGCATTAAGAAAGCCATGTGTGATTTAGGGGCTTCAATTAATGTTATGCCTTATTCTACTTATAAGTTGATTAACGCGGGTCCTTTGAAAGAAACAGGAGTAATAATTCAAATTTGGCCGACAGTCGATCGTCTATCCGAAGGACTCTACTCAAGACGTCCTTGTTAAAATTAACGAATTAGTTTTCCCTGCAGATTTCTACATTATCAATATGGAAGATGATAACTCAACTAATTCATCTGACATTTTACTTGGAAGGCCGTTTTTAAGTACCGCAAGTGCAAAGATTGACGTTCGGAGTGGAACGCTGACAATGGAATTTGATGGCGAAATAGTGAAATTCAACGTCTACGAAGCCATGAGTCATCCTAACTCACCATTAAATATTTCTAGCATTGATATTATAGATTGCTTAACTCAATCTATTTCTGAATATCATAACCTTGATGAGTTGGAAACTGTCCTTTACAGAAGCATTGACATGGATGTTTTACGTCATCTGGAGGAAGTAGCTGTCATTGAAGATCCATTACGTGAAATTGTCAAACACTTAGAAACGCAACCATCATTGACGAACCAAGGTAATCCATGTGAACTATTACCTTTCCAAACTAAAATGTTACCTTCAATTTTGCGGCCACCAACCTTGGAGCTTAAAGAATTACCGGACCACCTTAAGTACGTCTTTTTGGGAGAAAAAGACACTTTGCCAGTGATAGTGTCAAAGAAACTGACCAAAGACGAGGAGGAAAGTTTAATTCGGGTTCTGAGAAATTATAAGGAAGCCATAGGATGGACGATAGCCGACATAAAGGGACTAAGTCCGTCCACATGTATGCACAAAATTTTCATCGAGGAGAACGCGAAACCAAAGAGAGATGCTCAAAGACGCCTTAATCCGCCCATGGTGGAGGTAGTAAAGAAGGAGATCCAAAAGCTATTAGATGCTGGAATGATATACCCGATTTTCGACAGTAATTGGGTTAGCCCGGTCCATGTCGTGCCCAAGAAAACTGGCGTGACAGTGGTGAAAAATTCGTCAGGAGAGCTGGTTCCTACACGAGTCCAGAATGGATGGAGGGTTTGCATCGACTACAGAAAATTGAATGCAGCAATACGAAAAGACCATTTTCCACTCCCTTTCATCGATCAGATGCTCGAACGATTAGCTGGTAAGACCCATTACTGTTGTCTCGATGGATATTCAGGATTTTTCCAGATTCTAGTAGCCCCGGAGGATCAAGACAAGACGACTTTCACATGCCCATTCAGAACGTTTGCATATAGACGAATGCCGTTTGGACTCTGCAATGCTCCGGCCACTTTTCAAAGATGTATGGTGGGCATATTCTCCGATTATGTCGAGAAAATCATCGAAGTCTTCATGGATGACTTCACGGTATACAGTAACTCTTTTAATGAATATCTTGATAATCTTGCTAAAATACTACAAAGATGCCTAGAATTTAATCTTGTTTTAAATTATGAGAAATGCCATTTCATGGTTGACAAAGGGTTAATTTTAGGTCATATAGTTTCCTCGGAAGGAATTATGGTCGACAAGGCAAAAAAGGATGTTATTAACTCATTACCTTACCCCACATCTGTGAGGGAGGTTCGTTCATTTCTTGGCCATGCAGGATTTTACAGACGGTTCATGAAAGATTTCTCAAAAATCGCGCGACCACTTTGCAGCTTGTTACAAAAGGATAGAGAATTTGAGTTCGATCAGACTTGTAAAGACGCATTTGACGTGCTGAAGCAGAAATTAGTCTCCGCTCCCATAGTGCAGCCACCAAATTGGGACTTCCCGTTCGAAATTATGTGTGATGCCAGTGACCAAAGTGTGGGAGCTGTTCTCGGCCAAAGGATAGGGAAAGAGCCTCATGTTATCTACTATGCTTCGAAAACTTTGGGTATTTGCCCAAAGCAATTACACAACTCACCGAGAAAGAACTACTAATTTGTTGTGTTTGCTTTAGATAAATTTAGACCTTACTTATTGGGAACTAAAATAATCATCTTTTCTGATCATGCAGCTTTAAAGTACTTAATAGGGAAGAAAGAAGCAAAACCCCGACTGATCAGGTGGATTCTGCTCTTACAAGAGTTTGACTTTGAAATACGAGATAAAAAAGGCTGCGAGAACCTAGTAGCTGACCATTTGAGTCGATTATCGGTTCTAGATGACACACCATTGAAGGACAACTTTCCAGATGAAAACCTGTTTGCAGCAAATACGGTTCATCCTTAGTACGCAAACATAGTAAATTATCTCGTTACAAGTACTATTCCTTCGGATTTACCAAGGTCTAAAAGAGATAGGATTAAAAAGGATGCGCGGTATTACATCTGGGATGATCCTTACCTTTGGAAACATTACTCAGACCAGGTAATTCGACGGTGTGTAGCTGAAACAGAGGTACAGTCTATCTTAACTTTTTGTCATTCTTATGCATGTGGAGGACACTTTGGACCTAAACGAACTGCACACAAAATTCTTGAATGTGGGCTATTTTGGCCGAATATATTTCGTGATGCCTTTTTATTTTGTAAAACATGCGAACAATGCCAAAAAGTTGGCAACCTTGGTCGTCGAAGTGAGATGCCCCTTACTCCTATTCATATTTGTGAAATTTTTGATGTCTGGGGCATCGACTTTATGGGTCCCTTCGTTTCTTCTTTTGGTAATTTTTATATACTCTTAGTTGTTGATTATGTCTCTAAGTGGATAGAGGCAAAAGCCACTCGTAATGATAACGCTAAAACTGTGGTTGACTTTCTTAAAAGTTTCATTTTTTCCAGGTATGGCACTCCACGAGCGATAATCAGTGACAGAGGAACTCATTTCTGCAATAAGCTCGTAGGTGCACTAATGGAGAAATATGGAGTGACTCAATGAGTTGCCACTGCTTACCATCCACAAATGAACGGACAAGCCGAAGTGTCGAATCGAGAAATCAAGTCCATTTTAGAAAAGACGGTTAAACCTAACAGAAAGGATTGGAGTTTGAGACTGAATGATGCACTTTGGGCCTATAGGACGGCTTATAAAGGACCAATAGGCATGTCGCCTTACCGACTCGTTTTCGGTAAACCGTGCCATCTTCCGGTCGAGATAGAGCACAGGGCATTTTGGGCAGTTAAGCAGTGTAATATGGAGATGGAGTCTGCAGGAAAATATCGAAAGTTGGACATCCAAGAACTCGAGGAAATTAGAAACGACGCGTATGAAAATGCTCGAGTTATAAAGAAAAGACGAAGGCGTTTCATGACAAATTCATCACTCGAAAGCAGTTTTCAATAGGACAAAAAGTTCTCCTATACGACTCCACCTTAAAAATTTTTGCTGGTAAGCTTCGATCCAAATGGATAGGACCGTTTATTATTACTAATTTATTTTCTAATGGTGCAGTGGAAATTCAAAGTGAAGAAACACGAAAGTGCTTTAAGGTGAATGGGCAACGACTGAAACCCTTTTTCGAGAATTATCAACCACACACAGTTGAGGAGATTGTTCTTAACGAGCCCGACAATTGAATAGACAGGTCGTCGAGCTAACGACGTTAAACAAAAGCACTTTTTGGGAGGCAACCCAAATTTCTTCTCATTTATTTAATTTTAAATTTTTAGTAAATCTAGGGTGTAGATAAATAAATTTTTACTTAGTTCAATTTTTGATGTTTTCAGGGAAATTATGGAGAGCATGAATTTTTCCCAAAAGTCGGATAACAGTGGTGGCGCGGGCACGACATGCTAATTTGGTGACAAATATTTACCTAAAAAAAAAAACCCATCCACACTTACCCAAAAACACCCTCAAAACAAACCCTCTCCCCTACAACCAACCCACGCTGCCTTCACCATCTCCGTCGCTGTCGCACTACCATCACTAATGCCATCAAGACTGCACTACCGTCGCCATTTCCCACCCTTTGCTATAAGGTTAAGGTGTGTCAATGGGTATATGCATGTCTAGGATTGGATCTAGGGAGAGCTTGGTACTTAAGCGGTCTTAATGACCCACCTCCTCTTCTCTGGAATCCTACCTGGTGCATACTATCTGTTCACTTTAACCAAGTCTCCATAATCCTTGATATCCTGCAAAGCCGTTACCCCCAACATCGACAAAATCATTAAAGCCACACATGGGGAGTACTCTTAACTTTTCATTTTTACTTGTTATTTGAGCTGCTATTTTTCTTTTCTATTATATGATGCATGCTTGAGGACAAGCATAGAATAAGTAGGGGGGATGAATAGAGTAAGTATGCATGGATGGTTGACTGATTTGGCTACATGATTCTCTTTTGCATATGTTTAATCTTGCATTGAATTCATTCAGCAGTTTATTTTGACGATGAGCCTTTAACTCATACTTAGTCAACTTGGACAATTGGGTAAAATTTTTGAATTTAAATGCTCAAACATATAGATTAAACCGACACTTGTGTTTTAAGGTTGATGTATGTGACTAGATCTTTCATGAATTGATTGTTTGAAAAAAAATATATTTGCTTGTGCACGAAAAAAAAAAGAGAAACAAATGAAGGCTCAAGTTATGAGTGAAAGTCTCGAAAATGTGACTGAATTGAGTAACCGGGGTGAGGTGCTTGGGTTGTCATCTCATCTCGCGTAAAAAGGTTCGAGTGACGAGTCGACGCCTTAATAACACTCCGCTAACGGAGCCCAATAATAAAGGCTGCTTGAACTGAGTAACCGGGATAGGGTGCTTGGGTTGTCATCCTAGTTCGCGTAAAAAGGTTTGACCATGTCTAGTTTATTTTTTCTAAAGTATAGTTAATTAATAATGCCTTGCAATTTATTGGATTCAAACTCAATTTAATTATCTAGTTCGCATACTTCAATTTTTATGACACTAGTTTTGTTGATTAAACTATATGTTCTAAGCATTTATTTAATTAGTTTTACCTTTGTTGTCTATATTGAGTATGGATGTGGAAAATAGGCTCGGCTCTTAATAAATTGTGGAATAAATTTTAATGTTTGAAATAACAACATGCTTGAGGGCAAGCATGAGCTAAGTAGGGGGGATTTGATAACATGATTATTTTGCATGATTTTTTATTTAATTCGGTGTATTTTTGAAATTAATCCCTGCTAATTTGCATTTTTATGATTTAATTCTTGTTAGGGACGCAATTGATCGGAAACATGCTGAAAAGGGCTAAATTGAAAGAAAATCATGGAAATTGGGCCAAATCAAAAAGATGGAGAGAGCCAAGGACTCATCAAGCAATTGACTTTGTAAAAAGCCAAAATTAGAAAATTCTATTTTAAGTTTATTTTAAGTTTATTTATTTTTAATTTTATTATTATTTTAGATTTTATATTAATTAATTTAGGCTATTTTTAGTAAACTCTATTAGTATAAATAGGGGTTAAATGTAATTGGAAATTCATTCAATAAATTCTCTTTCCTTCTATTCCTATTTAGAGTTGTTTTTCTCTCTTTTCCTATTGCAAATTAGAATAGGATTCCTTTTATTTTCTTCAAGCCAACGTCAACATTCTGCCATTTTTCCAATCCAATTGTTGGTTTTTCTAAAATTGGTTTAATTGCTTTCCAAGCCCCCCATTCCTTCCTAAAATTCCATCATCCTTTAAACCAAGCCAAAACACAACCTTCAAGCATGAGTGAAATCATGCGACACTAAACCCCTTTCACCTTAAGCCAGATTGACCCCATCAAAAGCCCGTGAGTTACTGAACCGAGCTATTTAATTCCAAATTTCGATACTTATTATTTCTCCGGATTAAGAGTATGACTTCGTCAACTCACAAAGTCGAGTCATGCTAAGTCAAAAAGAGGCGTCGTTTGAGTTAGTGCGGCTAGGCGTGATAGGTTGGAATTCGAAAGGATCGATTGTCTAATTGGTCTTCGTGAACACATTGGCGTGCCAAGTGGGGATTCTTTGTTTGGTTCCGTCAAGGGAAATAGTAATCGGATTTAAATGCCCCAACGTTTGAGGGCATTGGTTGAAAGCTAGGCTCTTCTAGAACGCAAAGTCGCTGAAGTTCTAAACCACGAACGTTTTCGTAGGTTGTTCGATCGGTAAGGTTAGTTATAGGGCGTTCCATAGCTAATTTACACAAGGAAGAGTTGGTTTCGAGGCGCCCTTGGTAGCTATAACTAGCTTGTCGGGAAAGACGAGTTCATCTAATTTCGAGGATCGGGCCAAAGACGGAAAAACCTGTGCTTGAGGCTGAGCTAAGTCTTATTGATTTCTTTTCAGACTATTTCAATTTATTTTCTTATTTAATCTTTTTCTTTTTATGTTTTTTATTTTCTGTGTCTGTTTCAGGTTTAACATTTTACTCCCCCCGAACGTCGCGGGCACGACAATTGCCCAGACACTAACCTGGTCAAGAGATAGATGATTTTTCAGTAAAACCAGTCTCTGTGGGATCGACCCTACTCCCTATACTGCTAAAATTTGCACTAGGTGTAGGTTTATATTGGTGGAATCGACAGCCATCAACCTCCATCGTTAGACTTCTCCCAAGAGAGAGTCCGACCTCCCCTTAACACATATCATTACATCTTAATACTTGTTAATGCATTAATAAATCAACCAATTGAGTCATAAAATTTGATATATTACTCTTTTATTTTTAGTAAAGAATTTTTTTAGTACTAGTATCAATAAAAGTATCATAGAGGCCATTGTATTATGAGTCATATTGCATTTTGTCCTCTTTACTCAAAAAAATAGGTAAAGTAGTCCCTGTTGGTTAGATCAAAAAGCAAATTGGTCCTTTCTGTTAAAAATTTCTTCCATTTCTACTATTAAAAATTAGAGTGACTGACAGACTAACCGTGCAATTATTCGTTTCATGGAGTGCCACGTATATCTCATTTTGATGTACAAAGACCAATTTTTAATAGAAGAAGTGAATAAAATTTTTAACAAAATGACCCGCTTGCTCTTTGATCCAACATATAATAATTAATTTGCTCATTTTTTTTTAATAAATAGGACAAAATACAATTCGACTACTAATACAAAAACATATGTAATACTTTTACCATTATTATCCAAACAAATGTGAAAGTATTGTCAAATTTTTTGAAATAATTTTATTATCTTCGGGATAAATTTTTTTAAAATTCATATTTTACGAAAGAATTTGAATTCAATTCAATAATAAACATTATCCTTAAAATAATTTTTAGTAAAATTCAAAATTTTAAAAGCCTACTTTGCTAATAAATTCAAATTATTTAATTGTAATCTAAACCTTCATAACTAAGCTTTACTTAAACATTTTTGTTTGAATCTTTTCCTTTCTTTGGATGAGGCTTTATCTTCCAGCTAATGAAAGGATAAGAAAAAGCCTTCTTTTGAGAAAGCCTCTTTAAAGAATTAGGCTTTTTTTCCCCTTTATATCCAATTGAGAGAATTAGGTTTTCTATTATATTTTTCTTATTAAAAAAGGAAATATTACAAACTACAATGGACAAAGTTATCAAACGCATAAAATTTGCAAATTCGTCTAATGTAAAAGGAAAAACTAAAAATTTATGGAAAAAAAACATTCGCTATGGTATAAATTAAATATTTTTGATGTAATATAATTATATTATTGTTGACAGATTTTTGATTTTTTCAAAAGAAATTTTTAGAGTTGTCTCTCAATTTTAACAATAGCTCAAGTGCTTGAGTTTATCTGAAAAGATGGTGGGTTCAACAAAGTAGAAGTGTCTCGTCAAATTAGACTATATATGTTATACAATCAGCTACTAAAGAAATGTAAGTAATTGTATTTGATAGGATTTGAGCACGTGCCCTAAAACATATATGACACTTGCGGACTGCTATATTATCACTTGAAGTAAACACTTTCAAACTCTCAATAAAGTCAAAAGATAAACTCCCACTGAAAGCAATACCGATCTATTGAAGAGTCTATCAACTTTTAGTGGATAACAATTTGAAGGTTTTTAAAAAAATCGACTCGCTCAATAATTATATAGATATAATAATTAAAATGTGTCATAATATATATAAGATTTTAAATATAATTTAATTTTTTAATTAAGAGTGTTCACCATATTTTCAAGGTCGTGAGATCGGTTTGCGGGTGGTATCTATGATTGTTTAAATGGATCTGTATATGGATGTATAAATTTGAAATTGTATTGTATAAAAAAATTCAAATATAATTATAATTTAAAAAATAACATAATTAAATACAATGAAAATACCAGATCAGACAGATGTCATGTCTGTCGCACACAATTTGGCGCCAAAATCCAAGTAGTTGTTTACGGCCTTTTGGGCTTTTTTTTTTTTTTAATTATATAATTTTCAATGCTTATGTCACGAGTTTCCTCGGGTTCTCTTTTTGAAGTTTTGATTGGTATAAACACAACATTCATGATTCATGGTTACATCTTTCTTTGAATTTATTATAATGATGATATTGATTTGTTTATTTAAAGCCCTTCGCATTTGACTGCAAACATTTTTTCTCTTCTCTCATCCCCCTTCACCTTCTTTCTTCCTCTCTTGCTAACCAAAACCTCTCTATTCCCACCACTTTCCTTCTGCTTTCCTTTTGATTCTCTCCCAAAAGGAAAAGAAAAGAATTCCATCTTTCCTTTTTTTCTCCTTCTTTATTCCCTTATTCTTTCTTGGCTAGCTATAATTGTAGTTGGAAGCTGTGGGTAAATTCAGTTCGATCCAAGGAAATGGGGGTTCCAGGGAAGCCAAAAGTGGATGAGGGTCTAGATTCACAAGGCCAAAAATGGGTTTTAGCTGTGATTTCTATACGAGCTCCATTGAAGCCTATATACACAAGTGGTCCATTGAAGACAAATAATGATGAACAAGGTGAGGACTCATGTTCCACCACTCCAACGGGTGAAGATGCCAAAATTCAAACCTCTTTGACGTGTCCGCCTGCTCCTAGGAAGCCAAAGCCTCCTTTGAAGTGTAGCTATGGAAGAAGTGTTAGAGAGTTCTTCACTCCTCCCGATTTGGAGAGTGCCTTTATATGCCATGTCGAAAGGGAAAGCTCTAGTTAACGACTAATTCATCAACCCCAAGTTTGTAGGAGCTTTAATTGCCTCCCCACCTGTCATCTGCTTATCAACTTTTCTTACTCTTTTAGTTTTCCTTTTTCTCTTTAATTCCATCTGTTTTAGGGTGTTTTATAGTGATGATCGTTAGAAGTTTATGTACATGGGACTTTATAAATTAATAACATTGATGGAAATCTTTAGCTTCTTTACTTTCCTTTTTAGGTTTCTATATAGAGTAGTATTCTTTCTGGCTTCTGTATTGAATCTAAATACCACTAGAACTGGAACTTTAATCCAGAAATTCTAAAGCATCCAAATTTCAGACAAGTAATGTGGGCTTTTGTATTTTTGAAACAACAGTAGGTAGAACTATTCATGTTCATGCGTGGAAGCGATACATTCAAGTCAACATCTAACTAAGGTTACTTTATATCTTACACGAAAAGTTGTTAAACCCAAAGTAAAGGTAAGTAATCCTTTTCTAAGGGTAAGGAAGATGCTGCATGGATGCTTCACATTTCACACCAGCCACATGCATTTCCCTATAAAACGCTTTGCCCAATCACCCACTTCCTTTTTCCCTTGTTCTTTCCACTTCCAACCCAACCCCTCCAATAATTGACCATAATCTCACTTGCATTTACATTTCTTAAATTAATCCTTCTGCTACAACTCCTAATTGCCAACATTTTTAACTCTATAAATAGGATTGATATATCTTTAAATTGTACTTATAAATATAAAAAAGTAAATGACAAAATTTAGACTCATTTATAAAATTAAAAATAAGTGGGAAAATCCAATTGTTTATAAATGAAGAATGTGGAGCAGCTAGCATCTATCCAAATCCGTAGTTCAAAAAAGTGAAGGGGACTTCACGTAATCTGGAGTTTTGATTTTGTACACTTAAAAAACAAAGCGTTCTCGGGATTTGGGCTATGAGATTGAAGCAATCATGTTTGAACACGTCTAATAAAGGCTGCCAATCAATCCATTTTGGATTAGATTCTTCACTAAACCAGCCTCCCCGCCTACTTACTGGTATTATTGGACACCACATGGAGAGTCCAGACTCGACACCTTGTATGTTTATAATATTATTATTCTTTATTCATTCAGCAATGTCTGCCGCCCATGGTGGCTACTTTGTCATTGCCTCTGCCTGTTAGCATTTTTTTTTTTAATTTAAATTCTGTCTTGTTGAGTCTGCCTTTCCACTTGTATCATTGAAGGGGACAAGGGAGCAATGGGCCTAATCATGCAAGAATATGATGATAGAATATGGATCAATTTACTTTGATACTTTTGTTATTTCCAAAACCACATTACATCATGATTTTTTTCCTTTTACTTATTCTAAAGTAGTTTTTGCTTCAATTATTGCAGAATCTCTATATGAAGTTTAAACAAATGAGTTGCTATACATGTAACATGTAGCACATAAAAGTCATAAATATAATATTGGTACAACAACTTTTAAATATTAAAATCTAATTTTATTTAATTTGCTTTAACTTGCATAGAGTAATAGTTGACGTTTATGTACACATCCAATTGGCACAAGTTCAAACCGTGTTATTCTATCCCCACTCGTAATATTGTATAAAAACTTTATTTAATTTATTCAAAACCCAAATTTTTACTACCCAATTATTATTAGAATATACATTTAATTTTAAAAATAATATTCAGCAGATATCTAAATTATTCAATATCCAAATTTGATAAATCAATTTTTAAATAAATAATATAAAACTAAACAAGAACCAATTAGGCAAATAAAAATTCAAAGTTGTTATGGTATAAATAAGATAAGATTTGTATAGTATATTTGAATATCAACTTTACTTGAATCAAAACTTAAAATACATTCGGATACTTAAAAGATTCATACCCATAATCACTATAAATTTATTGTATTAAACAATGAGAATCATGTGGTATTTTGCATTTCTCACTGGATGTTGGAATTTGAATTTTATAGCATGCTTCCATGTTTAATTGATTTATGACACATATCCTTCTAAGTTGTAATAATAAAATAAAATAAAAATTAAGTTTTTCAGTGTCATTTAAAATTTTCAATATCAATGTACCAACCCTCTATAAACTATGGCTCACCAAGTTTCACAAACCCATTGTCACAGTGGACGTATATTATCTGGATTCCTTATTTTTAAATTATTTTGTATGACATTTGCATTCACTCACAAAAGCCATATGCTTATAACCAAAGTACATAAATATAGATATGGATATGGATATATAGTTCATAAGCACATAAATATTACTTCAGTAAGAAATAGAGTGATGATTTTCATGAAGACCAATATAATAAGGCAGGAACTCTGTAATTCAGAACCTCAAAATACATTCGTGATTCTGTAACAGTAAAAGAGATGACACTGATTCAAAGGCTTCTCCCATGCAAATGCAAATACTTAATTTAGTAACTAATAGTTTGAGCTGTGAGGCCAATGGCTCAACTATTTAATATTTGATGTATATATTGCACACTGCAAACTGCAAACTGCAAAGCATAATCTTTGCTAAAATCCGAATTGAAGATCAATTCAAAGCTTAGCAATTATCCCGTTTTGGATAGGCTTTGTTGCAATGTCGGTGTCCTTGAGCTCCAGGTCAGTTGCGCTAGGAGGAACATCAACCGCTGGTGAGCAATTAAAGAAACCATGTGGCTGCATTACAAATAGCAAAGGGTAAACCAAGCAGTGAAATTCTTTTTTTGATGCAATAGACAAGCCCTCATCGACCCTAACCACCTACACACACTAAGGGTTCTAATTTCTAAATAGAAGTGAACTGGGATCAAATGCATGATCCCATATTATGAGCTGCTAAGAAGCAAAGGTATGTAACTCAATATCACATACTAGCATGAGGCTGTTCATTTTCATGCATGGGGTTTAGCTTATCAGAAAAGGAAAAGCAAATGTTAATATATTAAGTTATGAAGAATCAGTCAAGTGAAGCAAAGAATGTCCAGTACCATGAGCATGAAACCAATGCGTTCCACTGGCATGACAGGCCAGTCTTCCAGCCGAGGAACGTGTGTCACTCCAAAGACATACCTGCACATAATTGTCAACATAGCCCAATACCATAAGTTCATAAAGACTGATTCATTCTAAACTACCCTGTTTTGTAAATAAAAATAATAGACTTGGAAGTTATGTACCAAGAGCAAACATAGATGATACATATCAACATGACTGAATGCATATAAAGTTTAAATTTGTACTAATTATTATTTATTTGTATGTCTTAACTATTTTAACACATGTATTAAATAAGCTTCTTTCTCATGTTATTACACTAATAACCAAACGTGACATATAATTCCTAAGAGACCCATGTCAGAAACTAACCACAGAACTATATCAGCTTCTTCCAAAGATCGATTCTGCTTAACCCAAGTAGCTAATCCCTCCCCGACACGTGGATTTTGATTGGGAAACTCCCCTCCAGGATGCATTTCTTCACGTGAATACGGCGTGACCCAAAGATTATGTTTCAAGAAAGTGGCCCTTCTCAGAAATTTTGCCTCAGAGCCAGCCAGTGGCAAACAATTTGAACCAGGTACCAGTTTGAAGCCTGTCAGCTGCCCAGTCCTGTTGACATTTCTTGTGTTTCTAACCTATATTCGAAAATAGCAAATATTGTGGAGGGATCAATTGCTTGAACAATGCAGAAGATGAGGCATTTCCAAAATAGAAGATAGATTGTCAAAAAAATTATTAAAAACCTCAATGAGATTGACATAAAATTCCAAAAATTCTTTTAACATGTATATACAAAAGCAAATTACTTACAATCCAGTGGCGTGCAGACAATGGATCACAATCACGCATTGCTTGTAGTTCAGATTTGAGTAGTTCCTCTTCAGCATAGAATGCATTGTTATGGACATTATTCTTCCCTGGTTCTTCAACTTTAAGATTCACCTCAACCACCTGTAAGAATATATAGATGTTTTAGTTCTGTACGAGTTTAGGTTGAATAACACCTCACATTCTTTCTAGAATAGAAAACAGCAATAACGAGACATTCAATGCTACAAGCCAAAACTGTCATGAAAATTTTACGGCAAAATAGTAGATATCATAGGATGCACTATAGACAGCAAATGTCAATGTAATAAAGGAGCCAAAGAATTATAAATGAATAACACCACAACTTACTTGATTAAACGCTTCACCGGGTTTACAATCAACTGCCATGTCCATGCGAGCCACGAAAAAGTGTTGATGAACAGGGGCATACAATCCAGGAGCAATGGTCGTGCCATATTTCCGTGTTTCACCGGGCTGCAATGCTCCTAAGCTGAGAATTCCAGTGAGTTTAACCTCAGCTTCAATTTTACCATCCTATAACAGGCATCCATAATTCAAATTTTAAGTAACACGACTTTCAAAACAAGGGGAAATTCAACATTAAAAACTGAGGAAGATGGCACCATTAGATAACAAAGAGAAAATGTTATGTATTATGTAGTGTATAAAAGCATAAGCATCCCTAATTCCAAAGACAACCCAAATGCTTAAACTTTGAATAGAAAACGACTTCAACTAGTTACAAGGAGGAATTAGTTTCCCAGAAGTCTAAACAAAGTCAAGTTTAATAGCCAATTTATGCAAAAAGTAAGCAAAGAAAATCCTGAGACACCAACTTGCCTGATAGAAATGCCAGAAAAACCCATACTCATAGTTAGCTACAGTGCATATAAAAGATACTGTTAGCCTTCTTGACCGTCGGACTTCTGCTAAACCTGTTCTCCAGTCCTGATGCTTCCATAAGATCCCATGATCCTCTTCATGCAAACAAACACAATTCTCAATTGTTTCAACACCTCCAGTGAAATTTGTAAAATGAGCATCAAAGTACTTGATATATCCCAAACAATCGCAACCCTACAAAACATATGAGGCAAATAAGGGGTCATTTCAACTTACACTAATGAAATGGAAGATCTAAACGAAACTCAACATGAAAAAGAAAAAACATAAAAGAAGAGAAAAACCTTCTTAAGAGAATGTGCATTTTTACCCAGCCCATCTTCTCCTGCATCAAATGCATTCTTCCTATAATGTGGCTCATTTGGATCTCCGTAAGGAACTACCATTTCAACGAAACTTAATCTATGGGCTATAGGCCTCCGACCACGACTACCATCAACATAAGCAACAGAATATATTACGAGACCCTCCCTAGGAGTGAAACCAATTCGGAAATTCCACTGAAACCAGAATTGCAAATAAAATATATTAGTACATCTTGAACTGATAAAAAGTAATAAATATAGTTTCACTACCAAGCACCTTCTGCCATTCAACAAAGTTCCCACTGACACGAAAACTGGGACCTTCTGGTTGAATGATTTGTAGTGGTTTCACATCACTTCGATCAACACCTCCTCGTGTTTCACCAGCAGTGTAATTTCTTAAAGGATCAGCTGGTGGAAGAGGAACAAGTTTACGGTCTTCAAATTCAATCACCACCATATTTTGCATGTCAACAAGGACATGTATTCCCTCAACTGGACGAGCATAACCATTTTCTATGGGGCAGTCACTCTCAGTTCTGCAGAAGATAAGGGGTTTAGCAAGTCTTCGAGTAGGAGCATCAGCATCGCTATGATACCCCACACACCTAAAGAAAAAAGCAAGGCACCAAAATATGAAAGGGTGAACACCAGCATTGGAGAAATGATTTTATAGAACACCCAAATATAGGAATCTAAAGATGATCACTTACCAGGGATCAACCATCACAAGATCCATATCCTCAATGCCCCTCTTTTTCATTGCCTCTCGAAAAGGAGGAAAGTCCTTAACAACAGCCTCACATTCAGCATATTCCATAGCATCCTATAGGTTGAAAAAAAGAATATTGATGGACAACCATTCTGCATTACAAATTTATCATATATCCTAGGTGCAAAAGATGATGATAGAAGACAAACACAACACAGATTAACAGATATTAATCAAACAATATCTATTCTAACCCACATAAATAACCAATAAAGTCACCTATTAGAAGTGTTCTAATAGCAATTTGTGGACAGCGGTGCAACCGTAGAATGCACCTACAGACTTTCTGTCAGTATGATATTGTCAACAACTCATAATCTCAGTATTCCAATATAGGGGTTAAACAGATCTTGATGAGAACCACTATATAAATTTCAATTGAATCAATGAAAGTCATTTCAACACTGAATTTTAACTGACAGTCAATCCAAACTATACCTATACAAATACTTCCACATTTCCATATTGTTAAAAGAGAAAGCATATATTTACCATGGGAGGTTGCACATCCGGAACAACTTTAGACGAAATGACTTTGCCCCTGTGGTGACCTCCTCGAGTTGCAGCATGAACTTCTGATAATTCAACTATCCATATACTCGTCTCATTGGACCTTTTATTGTAAACAACAAGTCTTGCTTGGCGCGGAGGAAGTTTACTAGGAATCACAGGTCCACCCTTTGTCCTGGGAATCAATGAAGGCTGGAAAGGAGGGAAAAAATACGCATCTGCCAATGCAACAACGTGCTTCTCTGGTTCCACCAAGGCCACCTCGATAAAGCGCATGCTATCTCTCACCTAAATAAAGAAAATACTCATATCATTTCATTCATACGAAAACAAAACAAGCTACTGAAATGATAACATCAGAATTGAAGGTAGTTAAACTAAGAAAATATACATATCAGTTCATTCATATGATTAAGATAGCTCCTAAAACGATAACATCAGAACAGAAGCAGCAATACAAGTTAAACATAGATTAACTTTCTTTTTACCTCAGGGGTTTTTCCAGCTGCCCTTACAGTTGCCACCGCAACCGAGATTTCAGCAGCAGATAATGGATCCAAAGGATGGCTGGTTTGAGCCCTTGGCATGATTGAAACTCCTATGCAACAAAATCACCAATTTGTACAAAAAGCATATATTCAGAATAATGCCAGCCAAAAGAATTGACAGGCAAACATTTTGAAACTGATATCATATAAAAATAAATAAATAAATGAACCCAAGTCAAAAGAAGTCTTCGTTTGCATAGCATAACGATCTGACATCAGCAGGCATAACTAAACATCTTGTTTAATAGCAAAGAAATTGTTGTGAAATGGAAGAAGGGGGAAAAAAACATCTTTCGGACCGCAACATTTTTTTTGGGACCCAAAAAGAAGAAGCCTTCTTCCTTCTTTTACTCGACTGAAAAACATAGCTTCCCAATATTTTGCAAACTCAAAACAACCAGGAAATAAAAATAAAAAGAGGACAGGAACAATCTAGTAATATAGCATTCAATAAGAAACGAACCAAGTAGGATTATCCAACAAATGATGAAGAAAAAGTGAAGTTAAGTAACTTAAACCTTTGCTGGTAGTGGTATTGGTAGCAGGAGGATCCGAAATGGGTTCAACAGGGCGGATCAGGGTTGCCATGGAAGCTCTCTTGGAAATGGTATCCTCAGACGGATTAGACCCAGAAACGAGAGCAACACTCCAGTTCTGCAACACCTTAGTAGATGAAGGAGGAGGAGGAGGGGCCTTGTTGTTGTTTTTGATGTCGTCGTTGGTTTTCGGAATGCAACAATGCGTCGCCTTTTCCTGAGTTGAGGCCATTGCGAGGGGTTAGCAACCTCACCGTATCCACCGTAGTACTTATCACTGTAGTATTCTACTGACATACAGCAAATACTAGATCTCTGTGTTAAAGTGTTTTGGATTCTGAACTTCTAACCTTTCACTTCAAAAGGCTTCCAGAGAACACCTAATTTAGAAATGAAGGATGGCTTTGCTTTTATAGACAAAAGCAGGAAGAGAGTTTATTGGTTTTTCAGTGAAAGACGAAAACAAAGAAAAAGTGACTTTATACGGCAGCATGCGCAAAAAAACAAATCCACTTGCTAATCCATTTTTTTGCTTTTTTAGTAAATAATATCTTTTTACTAAAATAACATAAACTCAAACTTTTATTTACCAGTAAAAAAATCCCATTTTTCCATGCCCAAATCTAAACAGTTTGTGGTACAGAAAATTGAACTGTGGTGATTAGGCATGGGAAAACATTTCTTTTTATTCCAATAAAAAATTTGACTATAAACATTATCCTAGTTTAGTCAAAATATTCTAATACCACAACTTCACTGCCTAGTTTGATTAACTTGATAGTATTTATTAGAATATAAAGATAATTATAGATATAGTTATCCTAATTATTTGTTTATTGTCCTACATACTAACCAAAGGAATCTCACAACTCTAATGTAACTGAGTGTCTATCTACCTTTGGCTATAAATATGGAATTTAACTATGAAAAATGTTGAAATATTATTAAATAAGGAAAAAGTTTTGTTGAATCGTCTCAATTGGAAAAATGCTAACCTCTACCTTTATAGGAAGGAGTTTCACCCTAACTTCCACTCCGTTAATAAATGATTATATAAAGGATAAGATATTAAAAAATAAAAATGTAAAAATTATTTAATAGAATAGAATAGACATAAAAAAATACAAAATAACTATTTATCTCAAAATTATCGATTTGATCCACAAGTCCTCATGTGCATGTGCTTCCCAATTTCTTGGCCCACATCACCCTCATGCCTCCGTCAAATGTCATCTAAGCATCAGTTGCTCAAATTTACTCCAAACTCTAGTATCCATGCGCCATATATTGCACCCGCCAAAAATCCACGTCATTCACTGTAATCATGTTCCTATTTTACTAGAATTAGTGATAAAAATATGTCAAATATACATACTAATGTCAACCAAAACTGTTTAAAATAATAATACTTTTAGGTATATTCCGTGAATAAAAACTAAAATATTATATTTCAACTAAATTAAACAAACAAAGCAATGCAACAAATTAAGGACGAAGCCAAAAAATTCTTTTAGGGTGGTCGAAATTAAATTATAATTTTTATGATAGTAAAAATATAATTTTTTAAGGACTAAATCAAGATTTTATTATTTTTAGGGGGTTAAAGTGTAATTTTACTTTTATTAACCTAAAATTTTAAAAAATTTAAAGGGCTAAGGGGGTCAGCCCCTGTCAGCCCTCTAGATTCGCCCCTGCAACAAATGCCAAAGTAATTTTATATTCTAGTAATTCTATTACAATAGGTAATCTTACATTTCTTAAACCAAACTCTCATTAAAAATATTTTCTTAAAAAAATGACTTAGAAAATTATTTTTAATACTATTCGTAATATTTTATAAAAAATTTATATTAATATTTCAATATAATTGAGACAGGAATATTATATAAATAATTAATAATAAATACTTTGAAATATTAACATATCTTTTTATTATTATCTATAAATAATTAAGTTTTTTCTATTAGAAATATGTTAACATTAATATTTCAAATAGAGATAGGTTAATAATACTAATTTACCCACTATTATTATTATTGGTAACATATTTATATTTGAAATATGTATATTAAATATTTTAAATAATTAATATTTTATATTTATCTCAATATTTCTATTTTTAAAATAGGTAAAAGTAATAAATTAATAAAATTTATATTATTATCTATACTATTATTTATATCCATGACTAAGTTGATGTCACGAGTTAATTGAATAAGAACTCAATTGAGAAAAGACTAATTTATCTTTTCTATTAAATTATTACTATTATTATTTTGATGATGTTTTTTTTTTTTTGTCTTTTCATACTTTTATATAATTTTTAAATAAAAGAACTAAAATTAACATATATTGAACACATTTTGTCACATCCCGAATTTCTAATTGATAAAAATTGTAAATTTTTGGTAAGAATGAGTAATTGGCTAATGGTTAAGAGTTAGTGAAGTTGTCATTGACACTTGACTTCAATTCCCCTCAATTGCAAATTTTTTTTCTTTTAAGCATGTGTCGTCCACCTCTAGCAAGTTGTCAGATTTCAATTTGACTCAAACATTGAAAAATCTGATAAACTTGAACATTTAAAAAATTTATCTGAATTATCTAAAGGCTATCAATTTTTTTTAAAAAAGATTAAACTAATTTATGTTGAGTTTTCTTTTTATCCCCATCTCTAGCTTCTTTCTCTTTTCTATTTTTTCTTCCTCCTTTCTGCCATCCAATATTCTACTCTCCATTATTGTCGTCGTCTCCTCGACCATTTGGTTGTTGATTTTGCCACCATTTTTGCCGCACATTGTTGTCCACTTTTGAACCTCACTGTTGATGTAACGACCCAAAAGTCAGTGATACCAGAAAGTGTGGTTTTGAAACCCTGTATCCATAAATTAGACTCGTAAATATTTACGAAGTTATAATAGAAGTGAATTGAGTTTTGGTTAGGCGATTTTATTGAATTCGGGCTTAATTAATGTATAGGGACTAAATCGAGTAAATGATAAAAGTGTGAATTGCTAAGGATTTTAATTAGAACTTAATAAAGGGGACTTATAAAGTCATTTAACCTAAGGGTGTTCAAACTTCGGTTAAAACCAAATTAACCGACAGAATCGATCTAATTCTGTTAATCGGTTGGTTAACCGATCTAGTTCAGTTGGAGGTCGGTTAAAGATTTTTTTTAGAATTTCGAAACGGTTAATTTGGTTTAAAATCGAGTAATTAACTGAACTTAATAATTAATATTATATATTATATGTATTAGGCTATAACTAATTCTGTTAATTTGGTCAAATGGACATTATCATTTTTTTTATATGTTTTATACTTGTTTTAACAAAAAAAAGACATAAATTTCGGTTAACCGGTCAAATTAACCAAAATATTTCAGTTTGGTTAATTTTTTTGAAAAGATTTTGGCTTGATTAATGATTAAAGGATTAAAAAGTTCGGCTGATTCGGTTAATACTAGTTCGATTTGGTTAACCGATCGATTAACCGTTTGAACACCCCTAATTAAACCAATGGTTTAATATAAGTGGAGCGTAATGAATGAAATTATAAAAGAAAATGTAATAAAATTAATAAATAAAAACAAAACATAAAGTAATAAAATAAATTAAAACTAAATTAGTGGAAACTAAAAACAAAGCATTTTTTTCTTTTTTCATTTTACAAAGTTTTGAAGCATAGGAAGGAAGGGGAGAACACATGGCTAGGGACCTAACCATTCAAACTTCAATTTGGTTAGTATAATCTAGCCTTTGTCTTGAAATTTTTATATTTTCAGAATCTCAATACTTCGAATTAGCTAACCCATGTATTTTTCGTTATTGTTAAAATTTTTAGGATGTTACTTTAGTTAAACAATTAAAGTTTTAGGGACCAATTTGATATATTTTTAGGTTAGAAGTGAAAAAGGACTAAATTGTAAGGTCAATTGTTGATTTTGTGTAATAGAGACTAAAATGTATAAATTGTGAAATTTATGGTATAATTGTAAAATAGGAAGTGCTATAGGGACTTTTGTGAATTTGGCATAAAATTAGAAGGTTAAATGTGAAGTTATGTTAGTCTCGGTTTTAGGGACTAAATTGAATAAAATGTAAAAGTTGCATAAATTAGAAATTGAATGTGAAATCGGCTATGTATTGATAATTTATTATGTTTGTTTTAATCAATTGCTAACTGTTGGGAAATGTACCCATATTGTATTGTAGTAAACATGTAACTGTTTTTTATTTATTTGAATGATGAATAATAAATAAAGTTAATTTTACATTTCACTATTATGTCTTTTGTATTTATGTCTTTTATATTTTGCATGCATAGCGAAATTGTGACAAGCAAATATTAGCTCATTAATTGTCTAAAGTTCTAACTGAAGATAAGTGGCATTGTAAAGAACATTTACATTGTGAGAAAGACAACTTACTTCAATAGATAATCTAAATAAGTCATTAATCCTGTAAAGAATCAAAGTGAGTATTTGATTCAAATACTGAGAAGGATTATTATTTCGTCTACAATTTCAATTGGGGAGATAGCTAGTTTTGGCTATCGAAGTAGTTGACTCCACGAGTAGAGACATAGATGTATTCATTTGTAGAATGATATATTGGACGGGACCCAAGATGAATTAATTCTGAATCTGCTTGCAAATTAATTGCAAATTGATTCACTTGTGACGTTCATGGTGTGATTTACCCAAATCCCAAGTTAGTCACTGACCATGCGTATGCAACTCATATGCTTTGATATGAGTGGAGGCTTATGCTCTAAAGATGATCGAGCCCATAGTCGGTATGTTGGGTACATGTAAAACCTCTAACCCTTACCCGTCTCTGGAACAGGGTTACAAAGCATTACCGAACTTTTCAAATCAAATCTGAACATTTCATAACATTTAATATACATACCAGAAACTAATCATAAAATACTCATATAGTCCCTTGTATGAGCCTCGAGGCTCATAATATGCATTAGAAATAAATTGGGACTAAACCAGAAACTTAAAGAATTTTTCCCAAAATTTTAAAATTTTTCCTAAGTACAGGGGACACACACCCATGTGGCCAAGCCGTATGGCTCACACGGCCAAGAGACACTCTCATGTCTTAGGCCGTGTAGGCATTCAATGTGGGGCACACGGTCGTGTCCCAGCCCATTTCCTTACCCGTGTAACTCTCTGACTTGGGTGACACGGCCAAGCCACACACCCGTGTGCCAGGTCGTGTGAGCATACTAATTCGTGAAATTAAGGTGCAGGGGTCACACGACCAAGCCACACGCCCGTGTGCTAGGCCTTGTGCAAATACCTGGGCATTCTGTTTCTTAATTTTTAAGATGTAGGGACACATGGCCAAACCACATGCCCATGTGCTTGGCCGTGTGTCACACATGGCTAAGACATACGCCCGTGTGGACGAAAATAGGCCATTTCAAGGCTATTTTTCTCACCCAAATTTTTTTTATTTCAAGTTAAACACTTTAAATTGTACCCTCATAGGCCATATCATAACCTTCAATACAATCAATTCCTAGCTCTAAAAATTTCATATTATCACATATATTCTAACATTCTAATTTACCACATTAATCAATTCACACATTTGATTACCTATATCAAACATATCAACCATATTTTACCAACACAATCACCAGCGTGCCTATAACTTATCCATCAATTATTCACATCTAAACATATATCAAGCAAGTTAAGACTACACATACATATATAAGTTGATTAGAAATATAAACAAAATGTTATTCATAATATTTAGGCAAACTAACTTTACTCAAAATCATTCCAATCCTATACATGCCATATAAACCATAATATACGTTTCAAAGACTACCGGGATAAGTTGGATAGTGTGACTTGATGTGCTGATCTGATCTCCCAACCTCACGATAATCTACAAAAACATTAAACCACACAAGTAAGCTTAATGAAGGTTAGTAAGTTCGATGGATTAAACATAAATCTTACCGAACCTAATATAATAAATCAAATAAGGAAATTATTCATGTAATCTCCCTGTCAATCACAACCTTAATCAATTAACACACTTATTCCAAATCAATATCAATAATAAACAATAAGCCTTTCTATTTCAATTACATAAGTCACTTACCAGGTCTTACCAAATCGGAGAACGGCTTACAGATAAGAGTACTCAAAAGCCTGAAGGATGAACAGAAGCACATAAGTGCTAAACAGAAACCCATAAGGGTTAAACAGAAGCTCAATAGAGCTGAACGGAAACTCATATGAGTTAAACAGAAGCTCATGAAAGCTAAACGGAAAGTAAACACGAAAGTTCACAACAAATCATGAACCTCGGTTTACTTGGATAATTTTCTGTCAATTCCTCATTTGCTATCTTTCGCCACACAACGATTGTACTCAAATCCCGCGTTCCATTTAAATCGGATATTCACTTCAAATTTATAATTTAACAATATTCCATTTTTCAACAATATATTAAATGCATAATATCATTCATCAATTCAATATAAATATTAAATTTTAACCATACGAACTTACCTGGGTTAAATTGTAAGAGTTGTAGAAGTTCAGGGACTATTCTACTAATTTTTCTTTTTCACGAGTATCTAAGGGCTCTTGATCTAAAATATAAAATTATCATTCATTAGCATATATTTTAGTTCCAATTCACTTCACAATTAATACCCCTCCATTTTTTAATTTACATAATTACCCCAACTTTTACAACTGTTGTAATTTAGTCCCTTACCTAATTAGTCTATCAAATGGGCTAATTTTTCTCAATTAATCATTTTATCTAAATATTCTAGGATATTATACAGCCTTTGATAATAGAAATTTAATACCAAGCCCTAATATTTAATAGTTTCACAATTTGGTCCTAAAATTAATATCTATCAAAATCACTTTATAAAATCATCATACCACAAAATTAAAGCTCTAAATCCATGTTATTTCATCAAAAACATCCGGTATACATCAATGGTAATTTTTAAAATTTCCAATAAAATAAAAAATTTAAGTAATAGCTAGTTGGATCTAATTGCAAAAGTCTTAAAAACACAATAATTACAAGAAAAAGGCAAGAATTAAACTTACATGAAGCTAAAATATGAAAACCAGCCTTAAGAGCTCTTCAATGGTGTTTTTGGGCAGAAAATTGAAGAAATTGTCTAGAAACTCTTAAAATCTCATTTAGGCTATTTTATTTTATTTCCAATTTTGCCTTTAAAACTCATGATTTTATTATTTTTTTCTGCTTATGCCGCCTTAGCCACCTTCTTTAGGATAATTTACACTTTAAGTCCTCCCTTATTTACCATTTAGGCTATTTAATTACAATTTCTTTAATTAACAAGTTTTGCACATTTTTCAATTTAGTCCTTTTTAATTAATTCACTATCAAAACGTTAAAATTTTCTAACGAAATTTTAATACTACCTTAATAACACTTCGTAAATATTTATAAAAATATTTATGGCTTGGTTTATAGAAATGAGGTCTCGATACCTCATTTTCTAAAACCACTTGACCTAATAAATCCTTATAAAACACAAATTACTAATTCAAAAATCTTTCTAGAACCACATTTGACTTGTAAATACTAAATAATAAAATTTATGAGCTTAATCACCGGATTTTGTGGTCTCAAACCACTGTTTTTCAACATCACTAAAAATCGAGTTGTTACAACTCTCCCCCATTTAGGAAATTTCGTCCTCTAAATTTGTTACCCGGGAATAGGTTCGGATATTATAATCTCATTGATTCTTCTGTTTCCCAGGTAGCTTCCTCCGAACCATGACGATGCCACAATACTTTTACTAACAATACTTGTTTTTTCGCAATTCTTTAACCTCTCGAGCTAAAATTCTCACCGATTCTTCCGAATACGTCATATTTGGTTGTAACTCAATCTCACTATGAGGAATCACGTGTGAAGGATCATATCTGTACCATCTCAGAATCGATATGTGGAACACATTATGAATTTTCTCAAGTTCAAGAGGCAAAGCTAATCGATAAGCTACAAGGCCGATTCTTTCGACAATTTCATACGATCCGATAAATCTTGGACTCCTACTAGAGAATTTGATTTCAGATTAATTATTCCAATAATAATATTTTTTAATAGTTTAATATTAAATTTAGTTTAATACATATCTTAATAGTATTTTATTAATTTAATATTAAAGTGATTATCTTAATATTAAATTTAATTTAATGTTCATCTTGTAGATAAACATTCTATTATTTTAATAAAATTTAATATTAAAGTGATTAAGTTTAATTATAGTTGAACTCTTTAAACTCTTCTTATATAAAGAGAGCCTTGGGTCATTATTTGTACACACTTAAATTTAAGAGAAAGTTGTAGAAAGAAAATTTTTCGAAGAGATTATTCCAAAAAATTTCTAGAGATATTTTTCTGATTTAGAGCTTGACCCAAAAGTTTAGAGAAATTGTAAAATTACCCCATTGGTAATTTTTGTGAATTTTTTTTTGATTTGAAGCGAGCCCACACTCGAAAAACGTGAGCTTAAAGATAGCGAAGAAGACTACTCGGTCGAAGATTATTCCAAAAAAATTGTAGAGCTATATTTCTAATCTACAACTTAACCCAAAAGTTTAGAGAAATTGTAAAATTACCCCACTGGTAATTTTTGTGAAATTTTTTCTGATTTGAAGCGAACCCACAATCGACAAACGTGAACTTGAGGATAGCGAAGAAGACTAGTCGGTCGAAGCGCTCATCCTAGACGAATCGAAAATGTACAATTTTGATTAAGTGTTTATTACTTTAGATATCACATCCAAGATCTTGTTTTGAAAAAAAATTTAAAACTCTGGTTTTTCCCTAAATTTATTTTTCGTTGTGTTTTCCAAACCCATTTTTCCAATTGACTAACGTCGACCCAGATGCCTCGAAAAAGAAAGGAAAAGACAAAGTTGTCGACGAATAACTTGGAGTTTATGGTTTGTGTTTCTATAATCCGAACTAACTTGTAATTGTTGCATTTTGATTTGTTTATGCATAGTAAGAACGTAAGGTAACGTTCCTTGTTTAATTGAGATGATTTGAATTGATTGATGATTATAGGGACTAAATTGATTATATGTGAAAAACATGCGTATGTTTATATAAATATGAAAATTGAATACAAAATGAGATATTTATACTGTCATATGTTTGATTGAATGAGTTCATGATAAAATTGATGTGAATTAAGTTATTGAATGATATTAAAAAATGAATTGAATACCCTATTAATTGTTCTGGCAGAGATGAACATAGTTGGCATGCCATAAGATAGAAAGAGTTTAAAGTTACTTCAACTATGAGTTGATGAGGCACCGGGTGTCAATTTTCTTCGGTTTAACCAATGAGACACTGGGTGTCAATTTACATATAGTGCTGGGTGCAATTATTTACTTCGGATTTATCCGATGATGTACTGTGCCAAATTAGTGTGTTGGTTGGATCTGTGTATCCGTCCAAGTTTGAGTCATGTTAATAGGGAGTTGAAAGATAAAAGTGAAAGATTTATGATTGAAATGGTGATATTGAATAAGCCCTTAAAATCCATATGATTGGAAAGAAACTATATGAAATGTAGTTGTTGTTATTGAAATGGCAGAAAGGATATGAAATGGAAATGAAATGTGGAATGGATTATTTAATTGTGAAATGAGTTGGAACATGGAAATGTTCATTGAAATTATGTATTTGGAAATTCGAGATACTAAATTATATCTGAATTGAATTGTCATGAAAATATATTATCAATATATGATAGTTTGAATATAGAATATATAAGAAATTGCACTAATGGTATGTTAATTGCATGTTAATTGCATGTTAATTGCTTATTACCATTTACATGTAGTTTATATGTTTAGAATGACCTATGATTTGTTTAGCATTGGATTATAGAAATACCATTGAGTTATATTCAGCTACAGTTTATTTTTCCTGTGCGCAGGTTAGGTACTTACTGATTTGATCGTCAACTTAGCATCCATTGGCAATCCCGAACTCAAATATTAGTGAATTGTTCATTTTGGTCTTGGCATGTTCCTAGGATGTTTAATGTTTATAATGGTCATTTTGTATATTGTTGGCCTTTTTAAGATTATGTAAATATGTATAAGTGTGGTGACAATGGTCATGTGGTTGATAACTTGATATGTTGCTTTGATTATATGCTTAATGTCTTCATAGTTGAGAAACATATCATGCTAGGCATTGTGTTTTGAGTGATGCTTGGTTTTGGGTTGATGGATGATATGCTTAGGTTATGTTTAGGAAATGTTTTGGTAAGTTTGATACCTAAACATGTGATGGTTGAATGTATACATGTGTGGCTTGATTATTTGAGGTACCATTGAAGGTATATTAGCATGAATGATTGTGGTCATTTAGCTAGTTTGGAATTGTTGATTGATGTGCCAATTGTAACATATTGGTTAGGCACTTAGAGTGGTTGTTTAAAATGATTATTTTAACTTGAATTCAATGCTTATGAGTAGGTTGAAATGTGGCTTAAATGGTAGCTTGTGGCATAAGTGTTTCATGGTTGAAAAGCTTGTTTTGGAAGACATTTTCCAGGTACACACGGCCTGACACACGGCCGTGTGCAATCGACGGCCTCATGGCACGACTGTGTGATCTGTAAAAATTTAAGTGATTTTGGTGCATACGGGCACATAGAGTTACATGGTTTGCTCACACAGTCGTGTGACCCATCCACACGACCATGTGACTAGACCTATCCCTGGGTTAGGCCACCCAAAAAGTGAGAGGGTGTAGGTAAAAATATAAGCTTCAAAAATAGGCTTAAGCAAAAAAAAAAAAAAAAAGCCGGCTTAGAAAATGAGCCAGACCTCGAGTAAGGCTTTTTTAACCTAAGCCTGGCCCGAATATGAAAAAAAAAATTGTAGTTTTTTTACTGTTCTGTTGCTATTTTCTTGTTGTTGTTTTACTATGTTGCTACCATTTCACTATTATGTTGCTACTATTTTGTTGTTATTGTTTAGATATTGTATAACGCTTGTTTTATTGTTAATTTTGTTACTATTTTAGAGGTATTTACTTGTTAAGTTGCACATGTCTTAGTGTTATTTAAGTATACATATTTTTTAAATTTATTTTCGATTTGTTGGGAAATATTTATTTTAATATTTTTAGTATTTTTGATGTATTATATTTAAAAAATATATATATAATTAATACGGGAGGGCCGGGCCCAGGTTTTAGCATTTTTATCCAAATCCGAGCTTGGGCAAAATTTTAAGCCCTATTTTTGAGTTAGGCCCAAGCCTAGCAAACGTGCCTAAATTTTTTGTTGGGCCTGGCCCATAGGCACCTCTACATGTGACCCACTTACACGGCCATGTGGCATATCTCACACGGACACGGCTTTTATACACGATTTAGCAACACCGTCGTGTGGTTCATTACACACGGGGCTAAGCTTTCGCACACGGTCAGGGGACATGGCCTTGTGATCCCTGTATGCAGATTTTTCCTTTTTGTTTTTTATTCGATTTAACCCCTGTTTATTGCCGAATTGTTTTTATGCTTCTATATACATAATATCTGCCTAAAAAAGATTGATTAATGTACTTATACATGTTTATATGTGATCATTTAAAATGTATTTATACATGTTTGTATGTGATCATTTAATATTTATTTGAGATTTTCATTAATAAATTGTATGAAAATTATTTGGTAATTGTTCGAAACATTTCATTACTTGAGTTCAACAACCAGACCGGGTAAAGGATGTTACAGTTGTTGTCTTTGCTCCTTTCTTTTTTCTCCTCTACATTGTCATGGTGAGCAAGCACCACTCTTGTCGCCGCCACCCATTGTTCCTTATTCTTTTCCTTCCCCTTGTCACATTTTTATTGCTATTGAAATCCTTTTATAAGCCCTAGGTCGAATCTCTTTTTTGAACTCGTTGGTGAGTACTCATCTTTTTTATGTTAACTATTACCATAGGTCCATAATGGAAAATGTAAGTAACTTCGTAAAGTCACATACTGTCAGTCAGCGTTGTCATAAGAAATTATGGTCGTCGGGATAAGAACTCTATTGTTGGAAAAATTTGAGCCATTTGTTACCTATTCCGAGCTTTCAGCCCATTTTGTTTATTTTGTACATAAGGCGCAACTTTACTTGTGCCAAAACATCACAAATTCATTCCAAAACAATCCATTTGTCCATTTCAATTCAATCAACCCAATATACCTCAAGTTGGCACCAATTAACATCAATTTAACTTATACAAATTCAACCTATTCAAACATACCTTTAACCATTCTTTCACATTCAAAAGTTTCATTCAATTTTTATATATATAGCTTATCACTTTACTGAAACATACATATATATATTAACATTAGCCTTCCCAAAATCAAACATTAGCTAAGGTTCAAATCAAAGCTACCATTCTCAAGTTAACAAAAGCATAACACGTATATACATGCCACATAAGTGGACTTTAGAAAGTTTGGAGAACCACTGAATAAATAATGGGATAGTGTGAGCTTCTTGTCAATCCGTTAGACACGTTCCGTAAGTCAGCAATCTGCAAGGAAAAATGCAGGCAACAGAGTAAAGATATCAAATGTTTAGTAAGTTCATACGTAACTAAAATAAGAAACTTACCTCAAATTATAATTAAACATATCAAACTAATTAACTTGGAAAATTTTGCCTAACATAGCAAATCACAACATTCAAGTGAGTTTTAGTACATAATCAACCATGTAATATGCCAAATATACATAACATACCATTTCGTATCATTTTAAGTAACTAACTCAACCTCATTTCAATCATGAATAAAGTGATCATATATGCATACCAAAGCTTTTTATTCAACTCATTTAATAATTCTTCATTTGAACATTAAATACATTTCGTGTCATCTTGATTGCTCATTTCATATTATTTGTATCGCTCGAGCTGAATACGTAATCGTGTTAGGTTACTCGTTCATGCTAAAACTTTAATGACACATCAAATTGCTTGGCCAAGCTAAAAATACACGTGTAAGGTTACCCATTCGGGCTAAACCTTTAAAAGGACATCAGGTTACTCGTCCAAGTTAAACTCGTGTCACATATATCTTTGAGCATGCAATAAATGTTGGATCTCAGTAATCATTAATAATTAATTTGTATCCATGTGTAGATGACATTTACTAATTTTATCAGGGCAATTTCAATATATAAGTTCATATACATTTCTTTACAATTTAGTCCACATCTCACTTGGTAAAATAGCAAGCAATCATATTCCTTAAGGACTAATCCACAATTGTCTTTTCCTTGATCCACCTCGGTTAGGTTCAATTCTTGATCTATACAATAATTCAATTCAATTTATCAATTCTAAACATCTTATATCACCCTATTGTATGCATGATTCTAGTCAATTTCATTTTTTGAATGCTCTCTAAGTTTTACATTTTTTTCAAATTAGTCCCTAAAATCGAATTTGCAATATCTTTCAAATTTGAGCTTCGATTTCAAAATTGATCTCAATTACATTCTTTTAAGACCCTATACTATCTATAATTATAGAAATTTCACATTAATTTCAAAATTTATACACTTTAGTCCTTATGTTCAAAGCTAGCAATTACATTTTATAATCTAGTTCTTTTTCACATCTAAGCTTAAACTATAAAACACCAAATTCATCAAGAAATCATCAATGAAAACTTTCGAAAAATTTTACAATTTTGCAAATTAGTACATGGGCTAGCTAACTCAAGCTCCCATAACCTCAAAAACATAAAAATTACAAGAAAATGACTTCTAATTACCTTATATTTGAGGACCAAATGCTTTGAAAGTTCTTCCTAGGTTTTCTTTTCTTACTCACGACAAGGTTGAAGAAGGTGAAGTAAAATTGTTATTTTTTCCTTTTATTTTTGTAACGCCCAGAAATTTTTATCTTTATTTCTGTGAAATCTTGACACAACTATGTATCTGCTTCAGTGGTTAAGTGTTCTGGGGGTGTGTGAGAGGTCCCAAGTTCAAGCCTTAGCTTTGGCAAAATTTTTTATTTTTTGAATAAAGCCCTATCTTTGTTCAGTAGGCTTATATTTAGTTATTTGTAAAACCATATCAGAATGAGCTTGTTGTTTTGAGTGGTAAGGAAGTTGGTGTGTTGGAGGACCTGTGTTCGAATCCCTACGCGAGCGTTGGAGACTATTTTTGCTCTATTAACGGTGAGAGTTTCGGTTGAACCGAAATTCTATGTTAGTTGTGAGTAGTGGGTTTAGTGGGAGAGATATAGGGGATTGTGGCATTATCTTTTATTTTATTTTTTTTTCCAAAAATTCATTTTCTTTCTCTTTCTGAAGCTTCTAACGTGAGTTTTCCTCCTCTTCTCTTCCCTTTTTCAATCTGAACAATTTTCTTTTGTTGCTCATAATATACTCAAAATTTGGTGCTTGTCGTGGGATATAGGTAAGTGGACTTTTTCATATTTAATGTTTGGTAAAGTGATAGGTATCTCCTTTTCTGTAATGCGATTTCTGGGGTTGTTAGGGGATTTGATTTTTACAAAATTCTAGTGTAGGAGAAAGCAATGGAGAAGAAGATTCGCTCTGACAATTTAAATTGCGTCGATATCACTTTTTGTCGACGGTAAGTTTTTACGTTATTTCGAGATCATGAGATGAGTCGTTAAATTGTTTTCTAAATAGGTGATGGATTGTTGTTCCATAGGTTTCGGAGGGCTCGAGAGTGTCTTCGCTACGAAACAGTACCAGGTGTGTACCCGAAACGTAGAAAAACGAGATTCGACGAAAGCGGAAAAGCCCCACTGTCGACCCCACAGGGCCGCGTGGTAGGCCGTATGTGAGGACACGGTCGTGTGATCGATGAAGGCCAAGCCGTGTGTAAGACAGGACCGTGTGATGGTTAGAGTGTGGCCGTGTGAGCCACACAGGCTAGGCCAAATGGGACGTGTTGGCCACACGGGTGTATGGGCCCACACGGGTGCACCACACGGGCGTGTGGTATCTGGACCAGGCCGTATGATCCACAAGGGCAAGGCCAATTTGGGCGTATGGGCCCATTATACTAAAATTTCTGTTGGGTTGCACGGGTCATCCTAATCGACTGTGGGCCTACCGTAGGGTCGGTAAACGCTATCTAACCCTAAAACCAAGTGATATGTTAGACTGAGATATGATTATGAGCATGCCTATGATTGTATATCTGTTATCTATTTATAGGATCATGTTAAGTATGATATATCTATTAATTATGTATGTATGATATGTTATTTAATATTGGGGATGAGATGATGCTTATTGAAGGAAGTGTTCTGAAAGACATTTGTGCCTATTATCTGGTAGCATGACTGCATTATATATGTTTTGTGTCACATTGGTACAGTATAGTGTGTAGGGCTGGGTAGGTATTTTAAACCCCAAATGGTGTGTAGGGATGGACGGAGATGGTGTGTAGAGGATGAGGGTAGGACTCTGATTTTTTATATCTGATTTGTATATCTGTAACTTTGTCTGCATCTGAAATAGGCTTAGGCTCGAATTTGTATCTGTATCTGACATGGGCCCAGGCCCGAATATGAATTTATTTGATTTGTGATATTCTGTGCGTGTACATGCTTAATTCTGCTGGGTTACACACTGAGTTTATGTAAACTCACCCCTTCTCTGTTTATTCTGTATAGGTAACCCACACACTTAGGCGGATCGGTGTAGTAGGAACTTGATGGTGGCCACTTTTTTTCCAAATCACTGCTTAAGTTTTTGATTTATGGTTTTATTTTATATTTTGGGTATATTTTGAGAGTTTGTATTTTTTAGGACTCTGAACTCTTTAAAACTGTTTAGGCTTTTGGATTTAACCTGTTTAATTGTTGCTGGTTTTACCTAAAAACATGTTTTTCTAAAAACGTGAATTGTTTTCTTAAAAACAATGGTTTTCCTAAGCTTTCGCTAAATTGAATATATGTATGAAAGTAAATGAAAGCAATATAAATTTAAGGTTTTTATTGAGTTAGCTCCGTTTTCAAAAACCTTTCCATATGACATCGCTAGATTCGGCCATAACGTCTAGGGCGGGTTTGGGGTGTTACATTTAGTGGTATCAAAGAATGGTTGTAAAATTTAGCTGTAAATTTTGGGTTTCAAAATTTATTTTTAATGAATTGGTTTTCAAAAGATTTTAAACATTCTAAAGTAAGTATGTGGTACACCGAGTCTCCGACGCTGATTCTGTAAGTATTTCTGATTTCTAATAAAAACTTCGAAAATATTGTTGATTGTTTACTTGAAAACACTATAGTTAGTACACTCTGAAACTGTAGAAAAACTGGTAGAGACTAAAACTTCTGAAAACAATTCTAAATTCCTAATACTTCATGCATAAAACATCTATTAATAAATATCAAAACTGATGCATAAAATTTTTAATGTAGATAAATTCGATCTGAGTGGTATTCGTGGAAGTGGTATTCGAGGCCGAGGTAGAGGCCGTAGGGGGGCTCGAGCTGAGTTCTCATCTCTGGGCAGCATGCCGAATCTAGACACTAGTGAGACACCTGTGTCACTTGCTACTGAGACTGGGTCTCAGAGTCGTTCGGCTGAAGACGACGCTTTGTCCCAAGCCATGCTGAGGATATTGGAGAGGGCCGCTAGACCCGATTCTGGATCTGGGGGCCGAGGGTCAATAACTGAGTGACTCCAGTAAAATAAAGCTGAGTTGTTTAGGGGTGTCGCAGAAGTCGCCTCTAATGTGGCTGAGTATTGGTTAGAGGCCACTGAGAGAATCATGGATGACTTGGACTGTACCCCCGAGTAGAAATTGAAGGGTGCATATCAGTGGTGGTTAACAGTTAAGGAGGGCATTCAGCCTGACCGTCTAACTTGAGAGTTCTTTAAGACTACATTTCAGAGCAAATATATGGGAGCCAGCTACGTTGATGCTTGCAGGCGTGAGTTTCTGAACCTCACACAAGGTGATCAATTTGTGGTCGAATATGAGGCCGAATTTCTGAGGCTGAGTCGCTATGCTCTAGGTATGGTGGCATCGGAGTATGAGAGATGTGTTAGGTTTGAGGACGACCTAAGGGATAATCTAAGGGTTTTGATAGCTCTGCAGAGGGAGCATGAGTTCACGGTTCTGGTAGAAAAGGAAAAGATTGCTGAGGGTGTTAAGCGTACAAAGCGCCAGAAGAGAAATCGTGAGAGAGGTAAGAAAAAAAGGGATTCGGATCCCTCAAGTTCTGTGCAGAGGCCTAAGAAAAAGGCCAAATTTGATAGGCCAATTAGTGTGGGGGCCTCTATTGCTTCTACTGGGATACCGCCTTGTGGGGATTGTGGTAGGCGCCATCCGGGCCAGTGTTAGAGGAGGATTGGAGCCTGTTTGAGATGTGGGTCATTAGAGCATCACATTCGGGAGTGTCCATTGAGGGCTGATCAGGTGCAAGCTCCGGCATCAGGTCCCGTGCAGCCATATATAAGTTCATATACATTTCTTTACAATTTAGTCCACATCTCACTTGGCAAAATAGCAAGCAATCATATTCCTTAAGGACTAATCCACAATTGTCTTTTCCTTGATCCACCTCGGTTAGGTTCAATTCTTGATCTATACAATAATTCGATTCAATTTATCAATTCTAAACATCTTATATCACCCTATTGTATGCATGATTCTAGTCAATTTTATTTTTTGAATGCTCCCTAAGTTTTGCATTTTTTTCAAATTAGTCCCTAAAATCAAATTTTCAATATCTTTCAAATTTGAGCTTTGATTTCAAAATTGATCTCAATTACATTCTTTTAAGACCCTATACTATCTATAATTATAGAAATTTCACATTAATTTCAAAATTTATACACTTTAGTCCTTATGTTCAAAGCTAACAATTACATTTTATAATCTAGTTCTTTTTCACATCTAAGCTTAAACTATAAAACACCAAATTCATCAAGAAATCATCAATGAAAACTTTCAAAAAAATTTACAATTTTGCAAATTAGTATATGGGCTAGCTAACTCAAGCTCCCATAACCTCAAAAACATAAAAATTACAAGAAAATGACTTCCAATTACCTTATATTTGAGGACCAAATGCTTTGAAAGTTCTTCCTAGGTTTTCTTTTCTTACTCACGACAAGGTTGAAGAAGATGAAGCAAAATTGTCATTTTGTTCTTTTATTTTTATAACGCCCAGAAATTTTTATCTTTATTTCTGTGAAATCTTGACACAACTATGTATTTGCTTCAGTGGTTAAGTGTTCTGGGGGTGTGTGAGAGGTCACAAGTTCAAGCCTTAGCTTTGGTAAATTTTGTTATTTTTTGAATAAAGCCCTATCTTTGTTCAGTGGGCTTATATTTAATTATTTGTAAAACCATATCAGAATGAGCCTACTGGTTCAAGTGGTGAGGGAGTTGGTGTGTTGGAGGTCCTGTGTTCGATTCTCTGCACGAGCATAGGAGACTATTTTTGCTCTGTTAATGGTGAGAGTTTCAGTTGAACTAAAATTCTATGTTGGTTGTGAGTAATGAATTTAGTGGGAGAGATATGAAGAATTGTGGCATTATCTTCTTCTTTTTTTTTTTTCCAAAAATTCGTTTTCTTTCTCTTTCTAAAGTTTCTGACTTGAGTTTTCCTCCTCTTTTCTTTCCTTTTTCAATCTGAACAATTTTCTTTTGTTGCTCGTAATATACTCAAAATTTGGTGCTTGTCGTGGGATCTAGGTAAGTGGACTTTTTCATATTTAATGTTTGGTAAATTGTTAGATATCTCTTTTTCTGCAGTGCGATTTTCGGGGTTGTTCAGGGATTTGATTTTTACAGAATTCTAGTGTAGAAGAAGGCGGTAGAGAAGAAGATTCTCTCTAACAGTTTAAATTGCATCAATATTGGTTTTTGTCGATAGTAAGTTCTTATGTTATTTCGGGATTATGAGATGAGTCTTTAAATTATTTTCTAAATGGGCGATGGATTGTTGTTCCATAGGTTTCGGAGGGCTCGGGAGTGTCTTCGCTGTGAAATAGTTCTAGGTGTGTACCCGAAACGCAGAAAAATGAGATTCGACGAAACCCAAAAACCCTACCGTCGAGGACACGGTCGTGTGATCAATGAAGGCCAAACCGTGCGCAAGACAGGGCCATGTGATGGTTAAAGTGTGGCCATGTGAGCCACACGGGGTAGGCTAAATGGGGCGTGTGGGCCACACAGGTGTGTGGGCCCATACGGGTGCGCTACACGGGCGTGTGGTATCTGGACCAGGCCGCATGATCCACACGGGCAAGGCCAATCTAGGCGTGTGGGCCACACGAGCATGTGGGCCCATTGTACTGAAATTTTTGTAAGGTCGCACGGGTGGTCCTAATCGACTGTGGGCGTACTGTAGAGTCGGTAAATGCTAGCTAACCCTAAAACCAATTGATATGTTAGACTGAGATATGATTATGAGCATGCCTATGATTGTATATCTGTTATCTATTTATAGAAGCATGTTAGGTATTATATATCTGTTAATTCTGTATGTATGATATGTTATTTGATATTGGGGATGGGATGATGTTTATTGGAGGAAGTGTTCTAAAAGACATTTGTGCCTATTATATGGCAGAATGGCTGCATTATATTTGTTTTATGCCACATCGGTACAGTATGCTGTGTAGGGTTGGGTGGATATTTTAAACCCCAAATGATGTGTAGGGATGGACGGAGATGGTGTGTAGAGGATGAGGGTAGGACTTTGATTTTTTATATCTGATTTGTATATCTGTAACTTTGTCTGCATCTGAAATAGGCTTAGGCTCGAATTTGTATCTGTATCTGACATGGGCCCAGGCCCGAATATGAATTTATTTGATTTGTGATATTCTGTGCGTGTACATGCTTAATTCTGCTGGGTTACACACTGAGTTTATGTAAACTCACCCCTTCTCTGTTTATTCTGTACAGGTAACCCACAGACTTCGGTGGATCGGTACAGCAGGGACTCGACGGTGACCACCTTTTCCAGATCACTACTTCAGTTTTTGATTTATGGTTTTATTTTATATTTTGGGTATATTTTGAGAGTTTGTATTTTCTGGGACTCTAAACTCTTTAAAACTGTTTGGGCTTTTGGATTTAACCTGTTTAGTTGTCGATGGTTTTACCTAAAAACATGTTTTTCTAAAAACGCGAATTGTTTTCTTAAAAACGATGGTTTTTCTAAGCTTCCGTTAAATTGAATATATGTATGAAAGTAAATGAAAGCAATATAAGTTTAAGGTTTTTATCGAGTTAGCTCCGTTTTCAAAAACCCTTCTATGTGATATCGCCAGATTCGGCCATAACGTCTAGGACGGGTTTGGGGTGTTACAATTTTTTTCTTATATACTAAGATTAAACTTTAATTAATTAAAATTAGCATAATTAACATAGTGGATGAAAAATAACTTTCACCACCTTTTAATCTTAGTATATAAGGAAAAAAATAAAAGAAAAAAATGACAATTTTACTGTAATACTAAAAATGACAATTTTACTAAGATTAAATGAAGTTCGAAATTTAAAAGAAATCATTTGGTCATAATAAACCGTTGAATGCAGTAATATTAAATATATTTTCTCATAGAGACTTTTATTGTAAAGTTGTCATGATTTTAATAGAATTAGAATTGGGTTGATAAGATTATTTAATTGGATATACTGATATGTTTATTTTGAGAAATAGAAAAACAAATATCGGGTTGGATCGAATTATAAACTATTGGGTTAAAAGCCCAAGAAGTACTTCTAATTGGACCCAATATGGGAGTGGCCCAAAAGGCCCTAATGTTTGTGTGGGGGACGACAAACCCTTGTATTATTAACTAGGGTTGTCGCCCCCTATACTCTTAGATAGACTAGAAGTTTGCTTTTCTAGTTGAAATAAACTTCTACAATTCAAAAAGGGTTCTACCTCCTCTCCCTATAAATAAATGACACCGATAAGACTATTTACATAACAAAAAGATATTGTTAGTCTACCCGAAATAGAGAGAATTTATTCTCAACTATTAAATCTCTTTTTCGAAATAACAATTTCTGACGGTTTCTATTTGGGGAGAGATTTTTTTGTTTTCACACTTAAACAAAGAAAACTATTTCTAATTCTGTGTTTGATTTGAATCGTTCGAACCCAGACTCAAAGTAGGTTGTGGTATGAGAATAGTGAAGAAGGCCTTTCGGTTGAAAGCCGAGAACGAAAAGGATTTGTCTATCCGAAAACACAGGTGCGAATTTGATTTAGAATTTATTGCTATAAATATAAAAACTCGACTCGATTTTTAAAATTTTAATTTTTCGCTATACAAAAAAACTGTTTTCAAACTGAATTCTTTCCCAACACCTTTTATGTATAATAATATAGATAACTCAAACTATGGCTTTAAAAAAAAAATTACTCTCTTGAAAGTTATTATTAATTTAAAAATAATGTATTTTTACATAAATATTTAAGTTCATATATATTTTGCCGACTTAATTCATCCATTTGTACCCTACTCAGTACCTAATTTTTTTTGGACCTAGTTGGTACTTGAATTCGTATTTTGTCATTCAAGTTGGAACTTTCACGCTAACACCATTAGTTTGTATTAATGTAACTAATATCTAATTTGGAGGTGACACATGACAAGCATAAATTAAAAGTAAAATTAAAAATCTTTAAAAATATATAAATTAATAAAAAGTATAAAATTTTTCACATCAAGAATTAATCTAAGCAAATGTTTGTCCAAATTTATTCTAGATTTGTCTTTAGTAATTTTGTATATTTTTAATTTTTTAGGTTATTATTATTTTTAAAAATATATATAAAATTATAAGTTATAAATTTATAGAAAATAATATATAAAGTTTAATAATTTTATATTTATATTTACCACATATCATACACCACCAAATTAACTACTATTATTATGTGAATACAAATAAATGGTATTAGTTCAAATTTATCGATCTAAACCACAGAATACAAATTGAGAAACCTACTGAAAAGTTTAGGAGGAAAATATATATTAACCTAAATATTTTTTTCCTGCAATGTGTGATGTAATCTAGTCATATATTATGGCTTTACACGGCGGAAGATGTGGCCATGTGAGTACGCGACATAGCTGGAACTCACTCATCATGTCTTATCCGTATTTTATATTTATTTGAATTTATTAAAAATTTAAAATAGTTACTGTTCTTATTTTTTGAAAATTATGTGTTTAACGAAAATTAATATCTTCTTTGACATTTGAATTTAATGTTTTTCGTCTTCTAAAATTTTATTTGTACTCATATAAATATATTAAAGTTATTCTGTTTTTTTTCCCTCTAAAAATGATGTGACGTCTAAAAGCAATAACCAGGCATGAATTGCAAATTGCCAGCATGTAGAATGTGAAAAGTAAGAAACTCAAGACATCAATAGCATATCAATAAAGCTATCATATCATATTATATTCACAAGTGAAGTTGCTCTCTAGCCCCATATTCAACATACTATCTATCTATTCAACATTTCGTTTTTTTACTCTTGAAAATGATTAACTTTTAATCTCTTCTAAATTAATTAAACTCCCTACTTTACATGCGCAATTTGTATATCTCACAAAACATGTAAAAATTTAAAACGAAAAGATTTAAGTCCAAATTCATCTAAAATTCAAAAAATTAGTTCTCAAATCCATCTATTCAGCTAAGGGCTGCTTCTAGCCCGTCGAATTGCTCATAAGGCCAAGTTCATTTGTCCCACTCTAGGCTCGTTTCAAGCATGATAGACACCCAATATCATGCACTCAACGCAAGGTTTGTCATACTGGCTAGTGCATCATTCCAGTTTTGGGGCACTAGGCTCAATTTCTATTTTTACGTTTCCACAATACTAGTAATTGGTCCACCTACTAATTATCTCGATGATCCGTCGCATTTCGATGCTCTTCCTACAAAGCATCGTTTCATGATCCCAAAAGCAACTGAATAGACTTTGGGTGGAGGATCTCGCTAGGTTTACTTAGTTTTTTAATTATTGCCAAATACAAGGTCTGCTGACCTCGAATCATTCCCGAGTTTCTTCCTGTAGATAAAGAAAATTTTCGAGTCAATCAGAAAACGCCACGTCATGAGTAAAAGTCAAAATTATCATGAATTAAAATGCTTACATCATACTTGTGTCATAGTTATTTTTCTTTAATTAATTTAATTTAATTAAGAGATAAATATTAAAGATTTATATTATCACTAATGAAAAATAAAATAATTAAGTGATGATATCAATTATTATTTTATCCCTTTAAATTAATTAGAGATAAAATAATAAATAAAATAGTTTAAATTTTTGTAGGACAATTAAACAAAACAGTTTAAATTTTTGTAGAACAATTAAATGAAGCAGTCAAATTCTACAATAATTTTCTTTTATTAATGTAATTGACATTATAAAAAAAGGCACTCCAAGCTATTCTATAGATAACAACTTGAAGAAATTCAAAGAACATGAAATTAGTTCTGAAAAAAACCCACCTTCTAATCCAATTCAACAGTGGAGAAGAAGCCAAAAGTCATTTCTAAAGAAAGCTGCCTTTTGATTTAAATTAATTGAAAAAAGAAGGTCCAAATCCATTTCAAGAGCAAGTTGTCACGACACTTGAAGCAATCCACCTCTATCCAATACAAGTTAGATGACCTTTGAATCAAAGTCAATTTGAGAAAATAATCAAATGTGTTTTCTTTGTAAAGAAATTCGGAAATTATAACTTTTCTTTCAAAGTTATCAATAAATTTGAATCTAAATTTTTTAAGTCAACTTTCAACTCGAAATTTGTGTATACACTTCTCAAGGAGACATCGAGCATCCACTTGAAATAAATTTGATCTAGAACTCGAAAAATCTAGATTTCTTACTAAGCCTGTATTAATAATTAATATAATTATATAATAATATTTAAAATGAAATAAAACAAAATATAAATAATGATAATTTTTAATTTATGAAAATGTATTTACAAATATCATATAATTATATTAATAATTTATTAATAATAGAAGTAATTACTAATAATTTTTATGTCAAATTATAAATCAAAATATATTTAGAAATTTAATCATGAATAAAAATATTTTTAATAAAATCATTATATATGTATAATAAATATAAAAATTAATAATTATTTAATATTACAAAATTTAAATTTAATGATTATATAAAATATAAAATTATATAATATACTAATTTAATATATAATAATTGAAGAAAAACAATCCACTTATATTAATATAAAATTTATTACTTTTATATCATTTTTAAACCATTAAGGGATTGTTTAAAAAGTCACATAGTACTTGGATTTGAGTGTAATTAAACAGAGCAAGATGTTTGAGTAACAATTGTAATTTGTGGTCTTACTAAATTGGTGTAATTGGAGCACCCCAATAATTCTTTCCATTTCTTATGAGAGGGTGAGAATTGGAATAATTAGCATGTAATTATACTAAAATTCAATTATCTTATGACTTTCCAACCACTCATACATAATTTAACTTTAAAAAATTATTTTTATACAAGTTAAAAATATATATTATAAGCATAAACACATATGAGTATTTGAGATGGTTATTACCAAAAATTTCTAAAGCTATATTATAAATCCTAAAAATTATATTATAAAAAATAATTTACCTCTTATAAAAGTATTATAAAGAAAAGTTATTTATTTTTTTGCATAATTTATTTATAAAAAATAACTTTATAAGGTTATGACAAAAAATATATACTATTTATAAGAAGTGTTTGAAAGTTATTAGACACTTTATAAACCTTTTTTTATATTATAAAATTTATATTTTTTTAACTTAATTTACTTATTATAAAAAGGGTAATAAACTAGCATAAGTCTTTTTCCAAAATAAATTTATATAAATTTTTATAATCAAAGTGAAATTCAAATATGACGTGATAGATGTTAGTTATGCAAATATAAAATATTTTCTCACACAATTTTGTGGAGGTAAGATACCATTTAAGATGATGGAGTCAGACACAATATTCAGAGACGACTCACAAATTCTTTAATTTGAGATATTCAAAGATTTAAATTATGGTTGAGAAAATATTTGTTATTTAAAAAAAAAAGTTTTCAAACAACTTATAAGTTAATTCTAACAGGTACGTAATCACAAAATATATTGTAAAGCCCCAACCTAGCCTAGACGTTATGGTCGAATCCGGAGATGTCACAAAGAAGGGTTTTGAAAACAGAGTTATTTCGATAACGCTTTATAACTCATATTCGTTTATAGCTATTATTGAAAATGTTATTTAATCAATTCATTTGCCCCAAAACATGATTTATAGCGGAAGTCTTAAAAATCGTTATATTTAAAAAAAAAATCTCATTCATATTTTCAGAAAACCTTTGTTTAGTAAAAACCATGTTTTTAGCCAACCATAGCAAATAAAGAATCAAATCGAAAATCCAAAACCAACATAAACCAAATAGTCCGGAGAATCCATAAATTACAAAACTCCCAGAAATAATCATTAACTATATAAAAACCATTATTTATAGTCAGTTTGGAAACTTGTGGTCACCGTGAGACTCTGTTGCACCGATCCGCTTAAATCTGTGGATTACCTGAACAAATTAGAAAAACAGATGTGAGTTTTCGTAAACTCAATGTGTAACCCAATAGAAATAGACGTGCTAAACATACAGAAATCACATAAATAGTCATATTCAGATTCGGACTTAACTCATTTACAGATACAGATAACAGAATCAAAATATGTAGAATAGATATACAGAATCCTACCCCCATCTTCTACACACCAACTCCGACCATCCCATCACACCATGTGGGGTTAAAACACCCACCCATCCCTGCACACCATATAGTGTCGGTATGACACATAACAGATAATACACAGTCAAGCTGCCAGAATATCGACGACATGTCATCATACAGATCACTTCCTCCACATATACGATTCCCACCCCAATCATAAATACTGTATACAGACACAGAAATATCATGCTTAACATGTTTGCATACAGATAACATATGCATATATATAAAAGAATAATCAGACATGCATAACGGTGTTCTACTCAGAGCAATCTATCAGAACATCAGATCACAATATTTAGGGTTTGGTTAGCCCTTACTGACCCTACGGTAGGCCCACAGTCAATCGGAGTGACCCGTGCGACCCTAGAGAAAATTTCAGAATTATGGGCCCACATGCTTGTGTGAGCCCACAAGCCCAGATTGGCCTTGCCCATGTGGCCTACAAGGCCTGGCCCAAAACCCACACGCCCTACTTGGCCTAGTCTGTGTGGCTCACACGGCCACACCCACACCACTACACAGTCGTGTCTTGCGCACAACCATGCCTTCGTCAAACACACGGCCGTGTCTCGCACACGGCCAACCATACTGCCAGGCACACGCCCGTGTAGCGTTGATAGAATGCTTTTTCGACTTTCACCAAAGCTCGATTTTCTACGTTTTGGGAACACACTTGCTACGGTTTTGATGCGAAATCACTCCTAAGCCGACCAACACCTAAAATCTACACAACACAACTTCTAAAATCAATCTAAACTTATAGTTAAACCGAACTAATGGAACCGACAATGGTGAAACTCGAGTGTTCAACACTTACCCCAATTACCCAAACGACTTTGACTACGAATCTGCGAGAGGAGAGTTCCATTCTTCACGATTCGCCGCTAACAAAAACACAATTTCAATACCAACAGAAAATCAACAAAGTTCAAAACGGATTTAAAGGAAAAGCTCTCTAACCCGAGCAAAACATTCTATCACCATTTACCAACGCATAAGAACACCGAAAAGCTGAAATATCGAGATTGAACAATTAAATTGACAGAAAAACGCAGAGAAAAAGAAAAACCAATGTCAGATTTTTTGAGAGAAAGAGAGAGAGCCAAATTTTTTTGAAAAAAAAAACAAAAATAAAATTTGAAACCCCCAAAATCCAAACTCCCCACTATCATCTCAACCACAACTACCTACTCACTCGGACTCCCAATCCCATCCAAACTCTCTCAGCCAACCGAGGTAAAATTAATACCCACACTCACGTAGGGAATCAAACACATGACCTCCAACACACTAACTCCTTACCACTTGAACCAGCAGGCTCATTCTTATATGGATTAACAGACAATTTTAAAAAAACTCTTTCAACAAGGATAAGGTTAGGATTAGAAAAATATCAAAATTTGCCAAAAATGGGACTTGAACCCAAGAACTCACACACACACCCATAACACTTAACTATTGAAGCAAATACATATTTGTTAATTTTTACAAAATAGACTTAAAAACATTCAGGGCGTTACATGTATAAACACTCAAAGAAACTCATACAAACATGCTAAAAATGCAAAATCAATAAGTGACTTGAATATAAGCATAAAACGCAATATTATACCAAAATTCTAAGAGGTAAAAAATATGTTATGTTGGCATAAACACTTAGTAAATGACATATACGATACTTATAACCTATTTTAGACATGTTTGCATAGAAAATACATAGAATTAATATAAATCAGTACACATAAAAATAAATTAAACAATCAACCATAAAACAATATATTAATGCAAAAAATCAATTACATACAAGAAATCAAATAAAAGAAATTTGCATATATTATAAACATGAAAGTGAAAAAAAAATTCCTATAATAGCAAGTCCATGAGGCCTAGTTCACCTTTAATTGTCTAAAATCTTTCTTTGTCTAAAGACTTAGTAAAAATATTGGTTAATTAATGCAAAGTACCAATAAAATGTAGAAAAATGTTACCCTTTTGCACATGATCTCTAATGAAGTGATGTCTAATTTCTATGTGCTTGGTTTAAAAGTGTTGGATGAGATTTTTGGTCGAACATATAACATTAGTATGATCACATTAAATGGGAATGTGATCCATGGCAATTCCATAATCCTTTAGTTATTGCTTCATCCATAGAATTTGTGTACAACAAGTATCAATGGATACGTATTCCGCCTTAGTGGTAGATAAAATAACACTATTTTGTTTATTGAAGTACCAAGAAACAAATATATTTCCTAGGAGTTGACATGTTCTGAAAATGTTTTTTCTATCTGTTTTGCATTTCTTGAGTGGATTGAGGCTTTGTTGAAGTGCTCATTAGAGTGGATTGAGGCATCATGTCCTCCATTTTGAATTTCTTGAGCATTTCCTTTTATGTACTTTGTTTGAATGATGGAGAAGATATCATTTGTTTGCTTGATTTAGAGCCTAAAAGAGAACTTAAGCTCCCCCATCATGCTTATCTTAAATTCATTTTGCATAGTCTTATATAATTATTAGCAAAGAAATTCATTACTAGCACAAAAAATAATATCATTAACATATATTTGTACTACTAATACGTATTTACCTTTAGTCTTAATGAACAAAGTAGTATCTACTTTGCTTTTAAAAAAGCCTTTTTTATTAAAAAATTTGAAAGCCTTTCATACCAAGCTCTAGAAGCTTGTTTCAAACCATTTGTTAGAATTAAGTGACTCGAATCCTTATTTAAATAAACTACAATGGTAAAATAAAATAAAAGTAAAATCCATATAGAACTACATTTTTTTTATTTTATTCTAGATAAAACTCCATCTATTTGATATTGATTAGAATAAGGTATTTCAATCTTACTACACTCCTATTAGAATATAGTTTTATAAGCCTAGAAATAGACATAGTCTACTCCTCTTGTAATTATTCAAATTCGACATAGTGAATTTTCTTCTCCTCTACATGTGGTTTTTTCCCGAAAGGGTTTCTATATAAAATCTGTGTGTTCTTTATTTTTATTTCTCTTTTGCGATATATTGTCATTACTGACATTCTATTTTTTTTAACAAATTGGTATCTAAGCTTTCGGGTTGTTCATCTCGATCACGGTAATGGCATATTTGAAGTATGAAATTTCGCTGTTGGATCGCAACACCAGATTTGCGTTGTGACAGATTAAGATGCAAGTAGTTCTAGCACAGGTGGATCTGGAGGATGCCCTGCTAGGGATAGATAAGATACCTTCGACATTAACGAATGAAGAGAAGAAGCGTAAGGATCGAAAGGCATTAACACAATTACATCTGTATTTGTCTAACGAAATTTTGCAGGATGTGATAAAAGAGAAGATCACCGCTACATTATGGAAGAGGTTGGAACAAATATGTATGTCAAAAACTCTAACCAGCAAGTTGCATATGAAGCGACGTCTTTATACTCATCGTTTGGAAGAATGTGCGCCTGTGCACGAACACTTAACAGTGTTTAAAGAAATTCTTTCAAACTTGGAGGCCATGGAGGTTCAGTATGATAAGGAAGATCTAGGGTTAATTCTACTTTGTTTGTTGCCCCCGTCTTATTCAACCTTTAGAGACATAATTTTATATAACTGCGAGTCTATCACAGTTGATGAAGTTTATAATTCTTTAAACTTGTATGATAAGATGAAGCATCTTGTGGTTAAAATTGACTCCCAGGGAGAGGGTCTTATTGTTCGTGGGAGACAAGATTAGAACGCTGATGATGATAATCGTGGAAGGACACATGAATGGAATCCTCGCGGTAAATCTAAGGGTAGATCGAAATTTTCAAACAGAGGTAAAACTTGTAATTTCTGCAAAAAGAAAGGGCACATTAAATCTGAGTGTTATAAGCTACAAAACAAGATCAAAAGAGAGCCTATGAATCAAAAGGGAAAACAATCAGAAAATTTCGGTGAAGCTGATGTTGTAGAAGACTACAGCGATGGTGAACTTCTACTCGCTTCTATCAACAATTCTAAAATGAGTGAGGAGTGGATCCTTGATTCGGGCTACACATTCTACATGAGTCCCAATCAGGATTGATTTACAACTTACGAAACAGTGTTTGAAGGTGTTATTTTGATGGGAAATAATGCTTCGTGTAAAATTGCAGGTGTTGAAACGATTAAAGTTAAGATGTTTGACAGAGTTGTCAGAACACTTAGTGACGTGTGACATGTTCTAGGGTTGAAGATAAATTTAATTTCGTTGAGTACTCTTGATTCAAAAGGGTACAAATACAAAGCTGAAAGTAGGGTTTTGAAGATTTCCAAAGGTTTCTGAGTTGTGATGAAAGGGTAGAGAAAGACTGCCAAGTTATATGTTCTGCAAGGTTCTACTGTTACTGGTGATGTAGCTATTGCTTCCTCTTCCTTTTCAGATGATGATATTACTAAACTTTGGCATATGCGCCTAGGGCATATGAGTGAGAATGGCATGGCAGAATTGAGCAAAAGAGGACTTCTTGATGGGCAAGGATTTTGCAAACTGAAATTTTATGAGCACTGTGTTTTTAGGAAGCAAAAGAAAGTTTGATTCACCAGAGGAATCCATAACACGATGGAAAAGTTGGAGTATATTCATTCTGATTTATGGGAGCCATCAAAAATGCCTTCGAGAGGTGGAGCTAATTATATGCTAACTATTATTGATGATTTTTTCAAAAAAAGTTTAGGCGTTCTTCTTGAAGCAGAAAAACGATGTGTTTTTCGACATTTAAGTCTTGAAAAACTATGATTGAAAAATAGACGGGAAAATAAATAAAATACCTCCGCACAGACAATGGCTTAGAGTTCTGTCCTGATGAGTTTAATAAATTGTGCAAGTCAGAAGGGATCGTGAGACACTTGACAGTTCGTCATACTGCACAGCAAAATGACATTGCAGAATGAATGAATAGAACTATTATGGAGAAGGTTTGATGTATGTTGTCAAATGCCAACTTACTAAAGTCATTTTGGGTTGAAGTAGAGTCTACTACATTTTTTTTTATCAATCGATCTCCATTCGTTGCCATTAAGAAAAAGACTCCAGAAGAGGTATGGTCTAGTACTCCTGCGGGACTATTCTGAATTAAAGATCTTTGGGTGTCCTACGTATGCTCATGTTGATATTGAAAAATTGGAACCGAGATCCATTAAATGTGTTTTTCTGGTTATAAAGCTGGTGTAAAAGGGTATAAGTTATGGTGTCCTAAAAATAGAAAAGTTGTGATTAGCAGAGATATTGTTTTTTATGAAACTGCTATGTTACCTAACTTATCTCTTAAATTCTCTTCCAATAAAGAAAATCAAAAGTAAGTGGAGCATCAGATTAATCCAGAATCTACAACAGAGTCGACTCCTCAAGCCAGTACAAAAATTCAGAATAGAGTTGCTTTTTCACCACAATACTCTATTGACAAAAATAGAACAAGAAGAGAAATTAAACCTCCAAATAAGTATGTCGAGGCTGATCTAATTACTTATACTTTAAATGTGGCTGAAGATATAGATGCAAACTAAGAGCCATCTAATTATTCTGAGGCGGTTAGTTGTGAAGACTCAGAAAAGTGGATGTTTGCTATGCAAGAGAAGATGGAACCACTCCACAAAAATAGAACATGGGATATTGTGAAACTTCCTAAAGGTAAAAAGGCAATCCGTTGTAAATTGGTGTTCAAAAAGAAAGAATGGCTCCAGGAGTTGAAGAACCCAGATATCAAGCAAGGCTTGTTGCAAAGGGTTATAGTCAAATTCCAGGAGTAGACTTCACAGATGTGTTCTCTCCAGTTGTGAAGCATAGTTCGATTCGAGTTTTGCTTGGTATTGTAGCCATACATGATTTGGAGCTTGAGTAGTTAGATGTAAAAATTGTATTTTTGCATAGAGAACTTGAGGAGGATATTTACATGCAACAGCCAGAGGGTTTTACAGTCTCAGAAAAAGAGGACTATGTTTGCTTGCTGAAAAAGTCTCTTTACGATTTGAAACAGTCACCAAGACAGTGGTACAAGAGGTTTGATTCCTTTATGACTTCTCATGATTTCAAAAGAAGTAGCTTTGACAGTTGTGTTTACTCTAAGAAAAATAGTGATGGTTCTTTTATGTATCTACACCTTTATGTTGATGACATATTGATAGCAACGAAAGATAAATGAGAGATAAGAAAGGTCAAAGCCCAACTAAGTGAAGAATTTAAAAGGAATGATTTGGGACCAACAGAGAGGATACTTGGTATGGAGATTCTCAGAAATAGAAAAGCAAGTAAATTGTACCTAAGTTAGAAGGGGTACATTGAGAAAGTTCTTTACAGATTCAATATGCAGAGTGCTAAGCTTGCTAGTACTCCTTTAGTAGCCCATTTCAGAGTTTCATTGGCTTTGTCTCCACAATCAGATGATGAGATTGAGTACATGTCAAATGTTCCATACTTTAGTGCAGTGGGATCTCTTGTAACGCCCCGAATTTTGGGACTAGAAGTTTAGGGTCTTTGAGTCTAAGGCTAGTGAGGAGGTGGCACATATGTGCATAATTGTGCAATTTAGTGTCAGAATGGGCCTGCTGCCTTGGTGGTTAAGTGGAGTGTTGGAGTGTTAGAGGTCCTATGTTCAAGTCTTTGCGTGAGAGTTATTTTTTGTATTTAGAGCTATCTAAATTATTTTCTTCATTTTTTTAACAAGTAATTATTACTGGATATTATGTTTTTTCTATTTTTGGGATTACTCTCTCTCAGTTTCACGTTTCCTCTCCCCCTCTCTTCTCTTTATCCTTTTTTGTTGGTTCCACCTGATTTTTCTTCTGTTAAGCGATTTGCCTGCAGATTTCGAGATTGTCGCTTCTCCACTGTTCTCTTCGTCGTCAAGTCAGGTGTGGGATTCTAATCTAGTTACTACTTCTATTCTTAAATCGCTTGCTATCTTGTGTTGCGAATCTCTTTCCTTCGACTTTTCATAACTATGCAATAACCCCGTCATTTTTTTTAAGTTTTTAGATGTTAAAATTGAAGGGAAAACGTTGTTTTCTGATATATGTTGATAGAGCAAGGGTTTTTTTAGAGACTATTACTGTGGCTTAAACGGGGTTTTTGGGGTTGTTTCGGAGAGGTTTCGTGGTTGCTCCGACTGGCACACGCTTGTGTGGATTTAGAAACTAGGGTTTTCGACCAATTTTGGGTGCCACACGATCGTATGGCCTATTTTGGGGATTTTTTCTATTTCCACACGACTGTATCCTTTGGGCACACGAGCGTGTGGATTTGGGAATTAGGGATTCTAAGTTTTGGGGTCACACGACCTGGCCGCACGGCCGTGTGACTGATTTGGGGAAATTAAGGTTTCTACACTGGCGTGTGTTTTGGGACACATAGCGGTGTGACTAATTTGGAGCCTAGGGATTCCACACGGGCATGTGTTATGGGGCAGACGGTTGTGTCTAATGGCCACACGGACGAGTGACACCTTCACACGGCCGTGTTTTCCCTGCACATTAAATTAGTGAAATTGGACAGTGAGTTACACGACCGTGTCCTTTCACCACACGTGTGTGTGCCTCTGTCACACGACCGTGTGCCACTCCTCACACGAGAGTTTGGATCCCCACACGGCCGGAACACACTGGCGTGTGGCCCTAACTCTCCAAATTTTGATTATAAGGCGATTTAAGTGCAATCGCCATTCTATGTGTTTCAACCCTCGACTAAGCTTACTGAGGGTTGACATGACTCTACCATGACTGCGTTGTAAGTGTTATTCATGCTTGGTTGTATGAAATGTTAGGTACCGAATCTGAATGCATAAGTGTGTACGTTTCTGTAACTGAATGACTGATTGTAAGTGACTGCTTCTGGATGATTATCTGAAATTAAATTCTAAACTGGTGCATCCGCATTCATACATTTGCATACATACATCTGCATATAAAATATTTTGGGTTGGGATTTTGAAGAGAGGGAAGATTTATGATCTGATCTGACAGTTTTACTGCAACTTATCAGTATAGCGGATTACCGCATTGCACTATACTGCATATATGTTAGCTACGCTATGTACCACTATCTGATCTGGCAGTTTTACTGCAACTCATCGGTATAGTGGATTACCGCATTGCACTGTACCGCATGTAAGTTAGCTACGCTACGTACCATTAATCGATCCGCGGTTCATATGTAGATATGTCTGCACGCGGTTTCACCGTATTATTGACAAGATCTGGCTTATACGCGAGCTCATCTGCGTAATATATGAGACTGGCAGTTTATCTATACATTGATTGGTCCCAATTCCCTGAGGGTTGAGGACAATGCTGATGATCATCTTTACCAGGCAGCAAGGGATGACATTCTATGGGGGTATAAGGTTGGATAGGCTTTTCGAGGTCTTACTTGGAGTGCAGGGATGGGTGGGTTGATTAAATCCCCACAGTAAGTATAGGGTTGGACGGAGATAGTGTGTTGGCTAGATGGGTGGGTTATTTTATAACTCATTTGCACTCATATGCATCTGAATGAATCTATGTGACTGAATGTGACTGTACTATTAGACTGAAATGTCTGACTGATCTATTGGACTGAATGTGATACTATGACTGAATGTGTTACTGATTGACTGAAAGGCACGTGTGCCTATGTGATTTCTGTAGACTTTGTCTATAGATGTCTGACTGAACTGTTATTGTGATAGTGTGATTGACTTATGAACTATTGCTATTGTATTTGAATAGCACGCGAGACTAGGTGTGTCTGTTTGTTACATATGATCGTAAGATACATATGGTGTGTGTTTGAGGTTGGGAGAACTTGCTTAACTGTTATCTGTTTGTAAGTATGTTCTGGTTCTGAACTGCTTCTAGTTCTCTGTATCTGCTTCTGTAGTTTAGCTAGTTAGATCTCACACTGAGCTCAAATAGCTCACCCCCTCTTCTGTTTCCCTTTTTCAGTGCTGATTACGGATTTTGGATCGACTTGGAGACGATGTGAAAGTCTCGAGCAGTTTTGTGAGCGATAGTTGAGCAGTTTGTGTTTTCTAGTTTTTACATTTGGTTTTGAACTGTAAAGATTTATAATATTGTTGTACCATTATTATTTTAAACATTGTTCGTATATTATGTTTTGTTACATTTTCGAATGGTATTTTTAAACGATTAAACGTTTTGGGTTTGTCTTGAGATAAATATTTTTAGAAATAGAAATTTGAACGACTGGTTTTTGTAAAATTTTCCTACGATCACTTCGATGATAAATGTGGCATCCCGATTCGGTCTAGACTTCTAGGCCAGGTTTGGGGTGTTACATCTCTCATGTATGCTATGGTTTGTTCACGTCCAGATTTATCATATGCAGTCAGTCCAGTTAGCAGCTACATGACGAATCCCAGTAAAAAACATTGGAAAGTAGTTCAATGGATTTTAAGATACTTACGTGGTACTACTGATGTTTGCTTACAGTTTGGAAGAACTAGAGATGGAGTCATTAGGTATGTTGATGCTGATTTTGCTGGAGACCTTGATAGAAGAATATCTCTCACAGGTTATGTTTTTACAATCGGAGGTTGTGTAATCAGTTGGAAAGCCACTTTGCAAACTATAGTCGCTTTGTCTACCACTAAAGCTGAGTACATGTCGATTACTGAGGCTTGTAAAGAAGCTATTTGGTTGAATGGACTCTTTAGTGAACTCGATGAAGACCTTCAAATCAATACAGTATTTTGTGACAGTCACAGTGCCATCTTCCTTACAAAATATCAAATGTTTCATGAAAGAACAAAACACATTGATGTTCGATATCATTTTGTTCGTGATATTATTGCTTGTGGTGATATTGTTGTGAGCAAAATTAGTACTCATGAAAATCCTGCAGATATGATGACTAAGTCACTTCTTATAACCAAGTTTGAGCATTGCTTAGACTTGGTTGGTGTTCATTGTTGAAGTTAAACCCTTAAGGGGTTTTATGGAAAAGGTGGAGAACTTGTTCGTTGAGAGTTCGCGATGAAGAACTTGTTCATTGAGAATTCGTGTCAAGGTGGAGATTGTTAGAATTGAGTGACCCAAATCCTTGTTTAAATAAAGTACAATGGTAAAATAAAATAAAAGTAAAATCCATATCAGAACTACACTTCTTTTATTTTATTCTAAAATAAGGTTTTTCAAACATTATTAAAATCCATCTATTTGATGTTGATTAGAATAATGTATTTCAATCTTACTACACTTCTATTAGAATATGATTTTACAAGCCTATAAATAGACATAGTCTAATCCTCTTGTAATTATTCGAATTCGACATAGTGAATTTTCTTCTCCCCTGCCTGTGGTTTTTTCCCGAAAGAATTTCCATGTAAAATCTGTGTGTTATTTATTTTTATTTCTCTTTTCTTTGCCATAAATTTCCATTACCAGCATTCTATTTTTTTAACACCATTCAAAGCTTTGGACAATTTAAACACATGATAGGAAAAATGTGGATTTCCAAAACTAGGAGGTTTTTCAACATATACCTCATTTATAAAAGTAGTTTTAACATCCATTTGAAAAAAGTTTAAAATGATTAAAACACACAAATGCTAAAAGCATCCTCATGGCTTCTAATCTAGCTACTAGTGCATATGTTTTATTATAATCAATTCCTTCCTCTTGACTATAGCTTTGGGAAACTAATTTAGCCTTATTTCTAACTGTTGTCAACTCTCTCAACTAGATTTCATACTTGACCTCTTTTAAATTGATTCAATTATTCTTGCATAACTAAGATCCAAAATTTATCATTTAAAGCATTATCAACATTAGTAGGTTTTATGCTAAATGATAAGCTGCATAATTACAAGTATTTCTATTTGAAAATCTAGTAATTACCTTTTAGATAGAAATAATCAGTATGGTAAAAGAAAGTACTTTGTGTACGACTATGATCAAGAACAATATTATAAGCAAGAGTAGAGTATTAACGTTATGTTGTTTACAACTAATATGGCTAACTAGGTGGTAAAGGAAATTACTACTAGCAACATTTTTGAAATTATTGATGATTTTTTTAGTGGAAATTTTTTACGAGAGCAGGTACTAGGTGTTTACTCTAAAAAATAGTAAACTCTTTATAATGTAGTTTATTTTAAAAGAATTTGTTTTCTTTTAAAAGATATTATACAAAAATATCAAATAACATTAATTTGAGTTTGAATCATCATATAAAAGTATATTTTAATTAAAATATATTTTAATTTTTAACTAAATTAATATTCAATTAATTGATAATATTCACTTAAACACAATTTTTTATATAAATATAAATGGATATAAATATAAACCACGTCTAATTTTAAAAATTGACCACCTACTAATTTTCTCACATCTTGTTTTTTTTAATGTTTTAAATAGTTATTTATCTATTTTTAGGTTACTATTCCGTAGGTAGAGGTGGAATTAAAAGAATTCACAAACATTCGGTGTTTTATTTATTTATTTATTGAAATACCTATAGAAGTAAGTCAAATAATTAACTCTCTGTATTTTGTAGACACATTAAGAGGTATATGTTATTTATAAGTATTAAAGTTGTTTTATACTCAGAGTAAGGATTGAATCTTCGACTATTGATTAAGGTAAAATAAACCTTTATCATCTCATCAAATTTATGTAATTAATATTTGGTGTATTAAACCTAATTATATTAAAAACATAAAATTAATTTTAAGAAATAACAGATAACAGCTAAAGTAGAAGAGCGCCTTTAAAATACAAGAAATTAGGTTTTACAACAGTAGAGAAGACAACCGAGCTAAATCCACTTTTTTAGCTTATTACAAGAATTTTTTAATAGAATAACTTTTACTCACATTTGCTTGTGAAATATTTAAGTATAATTGAGAGCATTCCTTCTCTTATCCCAAAAAAAGTAATTTAATTAATTTGCAACTGGGAATAATTCAAATTAAAAATGATGGATGATCCACATTGGTTAAATAAAATAAGAAATGATTTAATATATATATAAAACCAATCCAAAATGGTGTGGATGAAGTCAATTTCACTCACATAATTGAGGTTGGGACACGAAGGCTGGAGTAAAGAAAGCTGAAAGCCACATATTCCAACACTAATTAATGCCAATGGTAGCATTATCCCATTCCTTGTCTTTTTCATTTTCCAGCTCACCAAACATGACTCATGATATCACTTATCAATAAGTCTAAAAATTTATCAATTTACAAAATAATAAAGATATTTTCATATAAAATTTAATTCAACATAAATATCATAATCTTAATTTTATAAATATATTTGTCATTCCTGCATGTGCCATTTAGTGATATCTTCGCGCTCTACCATGACACATAGGAAGTGTTTTCCCTAGTATCATAATCAAACATTTCATGAGAGTATGAAAGTAGTACTTAAGGATATAATTGGAATTTAAGGGCGAATATTTTTTACTTACTAGGTTTTCGAAGATGCGAGAAAAATTAAAAGGGAGTTATATTTGGAGCCAATTTCTGGGCATTGATTGAAATGGGCTAGCTTCGTTCATCGCTATGTTTTAGACGTTAAGGCCCAGTTCCCTCTCTGCTATTTTCCTCGCAGCGATTAAGGCCCAATTGCTTCGTCCTGCCTTAATGTCCGCTTTTTTTACCCAACTAACCCACCCAAAATAAATATTTACGAAAATGACCTAAGTTAAAAAGCTATAATAAAAATAACCTGAAATCTATAGTACCAAGCGGTGTTGGCACCCCGATGACTAGCACCAAAGTCCATCGTCATATAATCATTACTTTGTGATTGAGTTTGGAATAAAAAATTATTTTTCTGATGTCGATTGACACCCGTATATATTTTCTCAAGTACTTTTTAAAAAATTATTTAAAATTTCCCTTTAATTTTTTAAAAACTAGTCTTCAGTCACTTATATTTTTTAAATTAAAAGGAAATTAATGTGACACCAAAAATTTAGAAACGTTGTTTTTTCTATTCTCCTTCTATATTCTACTATTCTTAGAGGGTAATATAAAGATTTACTGTAGAATTTTTTATTATAGAAATTGATATTTTGTTCTACATTTCTCAATGGACTATTTTTGGTAGTGCAAAATGCAAGTAGTTAATTTTTTTAAACATCGAAATATACTGTGGGGGCGAATATAAAAATAGTGGCATGATACATGCATTGGAGCTTTGTCCTATTAATTAGTTTTTCTATTCAAGTATTAGTTCATGTTTCGTTATCCCTTTTGTTGAGGTAGTAGGACATTGTTATTCTTCAGTAGTTTTTCAGTGGTCCCTATGGAAAACCTATGTCATATCCCAAAAATGGGCCTAGAAGAAATAGAGATAAAAATTAGATTTTTAATTTAAAAAATAGGGTAAGAAATTAGTATGCTTAAAAATGATTTTTGTTAAGAAATTTGCAAGAATGATCCTTCTAATTTAGTCTCTTTGTGTGAATTTAGCGAAAATATTTTATTTTTCTATTTTTACACTATAAAAGTGTCGAATTTACAAATTATCCCAGCCAAAAACCATTTTTTAATTTAGTCATTAATTTAAAATAATCCTAATTCTACATGAATTCTTAAAACCTAATTCAATGTGGGGGGGGGGGGGAAGAGTTTTATAAATAACTAATTTTAAAGCAAACCTTAGTATTTTTACTTAGCAAATTTCAATAAAAACACCCCCAAGTTCTTCTCTTTCCAAATCAAATTTTTAAGCAAAAAGGAGTCAAAGTTTTCAAAACCATCCCTCTACCCCAAGTGGATCATCAACCTCCTCTTTCAAATTAAGGTTTTTGTGACTTCAAACTAGGTGTGGGATGTAAACTTAAGTCGTTGTATATAATTTAATTGATAAGTTAGCAAGTAAGTAATCTGTTGCATGTAAACCCCCCTTGCGTGAACCCCTTGTGTGAGTTCCTATAGGCGAGCCCCTATTGTGAACCCATATGCAAAATTGTATAAGAATTTGTATGCGAGCTCTTAGAATAATCATGTAAACTTATTACATGCGAACCCTAGGATTATGACAAGCAAACTTATTACATACGAACCCTAGGACTATGACACGTGAACCCTAGGATTATGACATACGAACCTTAGGTCATGCTATACAAACCCTATATATTGTAGTATGCAAACCCTGTAGGTTAATATATGAACTCATGTTCGAACCTATATGACTTTTATGCGAACTTAAGGGTTAACAGTATGCGAACGCTTGATGGTTATCATGTAAACCTATATGAAATAGTTATGCAAACCATATATGTGCAAACCCGACATATGAATTGGTTATGTATGTGTTAAGCAACCCAAGCATGTTACAACACACGAAAATACTGTATATGTGAAATTGTTTTTAATTCTTAAATTATTTGCATACGTGAAATTGATGAGAATGAATGCCTGATAACATGCCATTAATGTTAGTATGAAATATTGAATGTAAGCATCGATTAATGATGAAAAGATAATTTACTAAGTATTTGTGCATAAGAACATGAAAATGGTACGGAGGACGGAAGAGTTCCATAGGAGACAATGACAATTTAAGTCCACATCGAAAGTCAATACTGCACGTAGTAGGCGGCAATGTCATCTAAAATGGATAAGTCGAGATGGTAGGTTGATAAACCACTAAACTAGGTCGACCAAAATGATAGTTATTGTAGTAAAAAGCCATCAAAATCAAGCAACCAGCATGGTAAATTATTGTAGTAAAAGTCATCATCACAGATGACAATTGAATGACCATCATCATCGAAAATCAAACCTGGGACGGTCAGTTTTTGATATGTGGGCTCTTGGTGTGTCAAGCAATGCTTGAGGGCGGTTAGGATGGACGGGTGGAAAATTTGCATCCGTATTACATTATAAATATATTCTGTATAGGCATTGATTTACTATATGTTCCTTATATTATGCTTAAATTTTTTTTATGTTATAAATTAAATATTTTATCGTTTGAACGTTTATATGTAGTGGTTTAAGATTAGTCTCGCATTGAACCGTTATAAACTCATTCCCCCTTTCTTTCCTCTTAGGTAGCACAAAAAACTAAGGACTTAGAGTGGCATTAGACGAACCTCAGATTAAGCAGCTTATTTTTACTTTTAAAAGTTTCTTTAATCATCTTCTCTTTTGGGTTGTAATTATTAAGTTTTCCTCGCTTTTATATCTTAGGTTTAGGAATTGTTTAGCTTATTTATTTTAAGCATGATACTTAATTAAAACTCTGATATTTGCATGCTTTTCGGTTTAGAAAACCATTACTTTAAATGTTTTATGTTTTCGCTGCTTTGCAAAATACTTTAAAGATTTGATAAGTCTTTTTCTTGAAAACCTTAACCATTTTTCAAAAATGCCACAATAATAATATTGTAATTGAATTGTTAAGTAAAGTCGATTTAAATTAATGAATTCTTTTCCTAAAAACAAAAGTGTAATGGCCTAAATTCAAGGTTATCGGAATAATGGTTTTGCAACCATAAATCTGATTTAAATAGAAATTTATTTCAATATATTTGCATGAATATTTATATGATAGGAAATATTTTTATAAATATTTATAAAATGTTAGTAATATGGTATTAAACTTTCGTTAGAAAATTTTAACGTTTGGGTAGGAAATTAAATGAAAAGGATTAAATTGAAAAAGGTGTAAAAGTTTAATTATAGATTAAAAGAAAGTATAAAGGACCAAAATGGCAATTAAGCTATTTTGTCTAGTTGAGGAGGTTTATTGTGAAGAAAATCTGAGATTTTTATGTTTAATATATATTATTATATTATTATATAATAAAGCTATTTTAATATATTATATTATATTGTTATTATATATATTATAAAGAGAAAGTAAAAGAAAGAATAGAAAAGAAACAGAGAGTAAAGACGAAACAGAGAAGAAATAGGGGAGAAAGAAAGAAAAAGGGAGAATAGAGTTTTTAAAGCTTGGAGTTTAATTTGGTAAGTTAATTTAGTCCTTTTCTTTTAATTTTGATGCTTTATAAGTTTTAGAACAAAGTTTTGATGAATTTAAGTTGAAGTTTTTGAAGTTTTAGAGTTTTTGAATATAGCATATGATGAATAAAATGATGAATTAGTGGTTTAATTGAAAGGATTTGAAGTTAGAATTGGATAAAGGACTTAATTGCAAAACAGGCTATAAGAAAACAGTTTTGGGGCAGCAACAGTAGAGTAAGTTTGAAAATTCACCAAAAATCGTAGAAGTGGAATTAGAAGTTGAGTCAGATATGTAATTAAAGCTTATTAAGTCTATTTTCATATGAAAGAAACAAAGAAAGAAAATAATTTCTGTATTTTGAGATATTTAGAATTTTGTAAGACTGGTTCAGAATAAATTTGGGTTCCTCTGTTTTGACTTTATAAAATCATCAAAAATTGAAGAAAAATAATTAGGGGCTTAAATTTATATATTTAGAATCCTGAGTGAATATATTTTCAATAAAAATAAACGATAACATCATCTGAATTCTGTATGAGGAGATAATTAATGTTTAGTGAAGAAGGGTCAGAACTGCTAGATAGCAGAATAGGGGTGACTTTAAAGAATAAACTATACTTATTGGCTAAACCAAAAATTATGAAACTTTTATGAGAAGGAGATATGTGAGTCTAGTTTCAGCAAAAATTAACGGTTCTTCATTTGGAGTTCTGTAGTTCGAGAAATAAATAATTAAGTGACTATGACTCAAGTAGACAGATTTGAACAAACTAAAAATAATAATAGAATTATAGGAAATGCTACATGTGAACATGAAATGTATTGAATTGATGATTGAATTTATTTATTTAGATCCGGAAAACTCAAATACAAAGCTAGATCGAGGAAAGGAAAAAGTCCCGGATTAGTAGATTTTGTAAACGAACTAGCATCAAGGTAAGTTCGTGTAACTTGAATTATATTCTTAAATGCTTGAAATGTATGTTATTGATGTGAAAATAATTTGAATGTTCATTGTATGAAGATTGATGATACATTAATATATTTGATAAAAAGGAAAGAAATCTCGGTTGAATGAAAGGAAAATTCGATGGATCTCTCGAGAAGGAATTGACGGTAAAAGGATCTAGCCGGACGGGTGATCCTATCTTGATATAGCCCTTAGAAGAATATATGGAAAATGGATTTAGCCCGGACAGTAATCCGAATTTAGGTTCAATTTAGCTCGGGTAGTAATTGAGATCCAAGCTCATTAGAGTAATTGTCGTTGCAGGGATTTAGCTTCGACCGGTAATCCCGACAATACTCTATGAGTTTATATTACAGGAATTTAGCCTAGATCGGTAATCCCCATTGTAAGGATGAGGTTCGCGAGTGTGCTCTCTGAAATGGAAATGTGCGCACATGAATATGAATTGACGGACCCGGATTTGTGCACTAAAGTGTACCTATGAAAATCCATCGAAAATTCCAAGAAATTCAACGGGATAAATATGGAAAAAGAATAACAAGGAAATGGAAATCACGGTATTGATGAGCTCATCAATCATAGTATATATATTATTGATATATGGAAATTAATGGACTAACTTGAATGTTGAGTTTGTGATTGTTAGGATAATAGTGCATTGAATGGTTATATGAATGTTTAATGCATTATATTGAAAATATTAGGTAAGTATAATTCTTGTTGCATGGGCTTACTAAGCACAAAGTGCTTACTCTGTTTTCCTTTCCCTTGTTTTGTAGTATTAAGAGCTCAGAGGTCGGATCAGTGGGAGACTCATCACACTATCAACCCCAATATTTTGGTATTTTAAGAAACTTTATTTTGGAAATCAATAGCATGTATAAGCTAATAAAATAAATGTTAACATGAATGAGTATAAGGTCAGCCATTGATATGGCTTATGTGTTGAGTTTATCTTATAAATATGCATGAATTTTATTTTGAAAATATATTGAATTGGAATGGTTTCGGTTTCAAAAAAAAAATTTGTAAACTCCGGTAATGCCTCGTACCTTATTCTGACAACGAATACGGGTAAGGGGTGTTACATTTGTTGGTATCAGAGCTACAGTTTAGCCGGTTCTAAGACCGATATAGCAAATACGGATTAGCTATATATGCCATTTAAATTATTTTTGATAGTGTGATATCTCCTGACCATTTAAATTGTGTTTTCCTTATAGTAATGTCATCTGACCGAGCTCAATCTGAGGAAGTCGGGAGTCATGCTCCGCTTCAACACAAAAAGAAGAAACTAGCGATAGAGAAGGCCGAGTATAGAGAGGTCAAGGGGAGGAGACAAAAATAGCCTTCTTTCAAATGATGAATGAATGGTTTACCTAGTACATAAGAACTAACCCTACAGTGCAGCAAACTCAAGCTCCCCCTCCTGTTCCTCCACTGGTTCCCGAGATTCTACAGTGCAGTACTAAATCATCTGTCGTAGAAAAAGGAAAGCTCAGGTTGATAAAATTCAAAATATGGGGTCAAGAATTTTGAGCAAAGCAGATTGATGATGATCCTGAACGAGCTGAATTTTGGTTAGAAAATACTACTCGGGTTTTGGAGAAATTATCTTGCACGCTAGAAGAATGTTTGAAATGTGCCGTCTCACTGTTAAAAGACACAGCTTACCATTAGTGGAATACTAAAGCTTCAGTTGTTCTGAAAGAAGAAATTACATGGGAATTCTTCGCATCGAGTTCAAAAGAAATATATCATCGAGAGATTCCTTGATCGTAAAAGAAAAGAATTTCTTGAAATAAACAGGGTAATAGATCAGTATCTGAGTATGAAAGAGAATTTGTTCGGTTGAGTAAATATGCTCGAGAATGGGTACAGTCGGAAGCTGAAATGTGCAAACGATTCGAAGAAGGGTTGAATGAAGAAATTAAGCTACGTATTGGAATTCTTGAAATTTGAGAGTTTGCTACACTAGCAGAGCGAGCTTATAAAGCAGACGAATGGAGCAAAGAAAAGAAACAGGCTGAGAGGGAAGCTCGAATTTTTAGTAAAAGACCAATAGGAAAATCTCAGTTTTCTGCTCCAAAGAAATTGAAGAAGTACCAGGATCGTTCTACCTCAACCACTGGTTATTCGGATAGAGTGCGAGGTTCATAGCGCACTAATTCAAGATCTTCCACTCCCTCAGTGACCAGTGTTGGCAGTGTTGGTACCCCTAAGCCGAGATGCCAGTATTGTAATAAAGCTCATTTTGGTGAATGTAGATTTAAGAGTGGGGCTTGTTACCGATGTGGTTCTTTTGACCATTTTCTCAGAGATTGTCCAGAAAGAAGTGAAAAAGAAGCTGAATATATATCGAAGCCAAGTAATCCATCTTTGAGGGGTAGACTATCTTGACCATCCGATAATATCAGTAGTAGCTGAGGAGCTACAAAAGATACTACAAGTAGGCCTGAGACACGAGCGCCTCCTAGGACATTTGTCATTCGTACCAGAGAAGATGCTTCAGTACCCGATGTTATTACTGGTACATTTTCTTTACTTGAAACTGATATTACTACATTAATTGATCCCGGTTCTACGCATTCATTTATATGTGTAAAACTTGCATGCGTTAAAGATTTATCTGTTGAACCCACTGAATTTGTGGTTAAAGTCTCGAAAACCCTTTGGCCAATCTATTTTGGTGGATAAAATTTGTAAAAATTGTCCACCGATGGTAAGAGGTTATTGTTTCTGGCTGATTTGATGTTACTGCCATTTGATGAGTTTGATGTGATATTGGGCATGGATTGGTTAACTCAACATGATGATGCGAGTAAATCAGAAATGTAAATATATTGTGTTGAAGTGTCGAATGGTAAATTACTTGGGTTAAATCGATCGCATGGAGGATTATCTCGATGTGATTTCGATTATTCTTGCTCGAGGTATGTCAAAAAGGGTATGATGCTTTTCTTGCTTATGTATTAGATACCAAGGTATTCGAGTCGAAGATTCAAGCAGTGCCAGTGGTATGCGAATTTTCTGATGTGTTTTCAGAAGAGTTACCAAGGTTGCCACCAGAAAGGGGAGTGGAATTTTCTATAGATTTGATTTCGGGAACTACTCCGATTTCCATAGCTCCGTACCGAATGGCTCCTATAGAATTAAAGGAATTAAAGACACGATTCATGAGGAACTTGTTGATAGAGGTTTTGTCCGACCGAGTCAGTCACCTTGGGGTGCTCCGATTTTGTTTGTAAAAAAGAAAGATGGGTCTTTGAGATTGTGTATTGACTATCGGCAGCTCAATAAGGTAATTATAAAGAATAAGTATCCGTTGTCCCCGGATTGATGATTTATTTGATCAATTTGAAAGGTGCTATCTTGTATTTTCAAAGATTGATCTCGATCGGGCTACTATCAGTTACAAGTAAAGGAGTCAGATGTGCCAAAGACAGCTTTCAGAACCAGGTACGGGCATTATGAGTTTCTGGTTATGCCATTTGGGTTGACTAATACACCTGCAGTATTTATGGATCCGATGAATCGAATATTCGGACCGCATTTTAGACAGATTTGTGGTAGTATTCATTGATGATATTTTGGTTTATTCTCGAGATGAATAAGAACATACAGAACATTTGAGAATTGTGTTGCAAATTCTGCGAGAGAAACAGATATATGCTAAATTCAGTAAATGTGAATTTTGGCTTCGAGAAGTGGGTTTTCTTGGACATATTGTATCCGCTGAAGGCATCAGTGTAAGAGTATGCCCAAAGACCAATCATGAGATGGTTGTAATAACATACTTAATTTACCATGTTTATTAATATAAAGCGTTGTCATTATTATTTGCTTTTTCTTTACGTGTGTATAAATAAACTGTTTTATAATAATGTCCTAAGAATAATATGATTATTTTTAAAAGATCCTTAGTCGAGTATTATTGTTGACTAGGACAACAATAATGCATTAAGACTAACATGTAGTTGATTGATGATAAAGAGTTGTCATTGATGTGGATTGTCAAAATCAATGCATGAATATGTGTGTTAGAGAACAACATATTGGATTGACCCGTTATGAGTATGTTTATTGGATTATTATGTAATTGTTACAACATTACTCATAGTGATTAATATGTATATGATCCTCAGACTTGAGATAATTATTATCTCAACATCGTGAGCTGTATATTTTGATACAGTCAAACATACACCATAATTGGTTGTTCTATAAAGACTCGATGTTGGATATACCACAATCTATGTAGAGGATATGGTTGATCAATATAGGATAAGTTCCTCCTACATAATGGGAGTAATATCTTAGGCCACTTGATTGAGTGAGACTAGAAATGCATGGCCATGCTCAAATAAGTTGACATGAGATGTCATACTAATTTGTATATCATAGTCTACTCAAGATATCAAGAAACATGGGATGGACTATACAAGTGTGACTATTCCATGACTTGTGTCCATTCCGGAGATAAAGGACTTAAGGATTATGTATGAAAGGTTAATCACAAAAAGTTATATGGAATCATGACTTCTTGTAACTTAGGTAGCAATGATGCATTGCTAGATGCCACTCATTGTTTGTGACATTAGAATCGTTCTATTATTATCGCTAACGTTGCAAAAGAACCTCTGTGGTCACACCCTATGGTTTAAATGAAGCGGAATAAAATATAATTGGTATTGTTTTTAGTTGTCACATGAATTAAATTAATTAAAGAATTAATTTAATTGGGCAATCAAATATTGAACATATTATATGTACAAGGATGTTGTACACATAATGACAACATAATTCTATTAATATATGAATTTGATTCATATATAAATTTAAATAAATATAGTTTACCGAAATCCTTATTATAATTAATGTAATTATAATTTTTTGGATATAATTAATGTAATTATAATTTTTGGTTAAAAACTTTATTATATTTATTTAATCTTATGATACATTCAAGAGATACCAATTATAAAAGGGTATTAAAAGGATACCAAATAATGGGCCCAATAAAAAAAAAATACCCATTATAAAAGGCCCAATTAAAAGGATACCCAATATAAAAGGTATTTAAAAGAGGCAAAGCTTATGTGAAAACCCTAAGAGATTGCTTGTTAGGTCTAGCAGCTGTCAAGCAAATAAACCTCCAAAATAGTTTTGGAGATTTCTTCCGTTCATAGTCAAATCGGGTGAATCACGTAGAGGCCGACATCGAAAAGGTTGTGGCTTGATTCGACAGTAGATCAAAACTCTTGTTGCCAAGGCGTCGCTGTCTACTCAGATTGAAGTTTTGGTAATTTCGAAACCTTTATTTCACCCCGATTCGTTCCTCACACATGGATCCATGGTTTGGATCGCCGGATCTAATTTTATTCTGCTGCGCCATGGGGTATCGGCGTTCCAACAATCAGGGTAGATTCAAGTAAAATCTCAGCTATTGTCAATTGGAGTCCACCAAAGACTGTATTTGAAGTTAGAAGTTTCTTAGGTTTAGCTGGTTATTATCGGAGATTTGTACAGGGAATCTCTATGATAGCTTCTCCGATGACTCGATTATTGCAGAAAAATGTAAAGTTCGAGTGGACTGATGAATGTCAGCAGAGTTTCAAGCGATTGAAAGATCTACTAACGAAAGCACCAGTATTAGTCCAGCCTGAATCGGGTAAGGAATTTGTTATTTACAGTGATGCCTCATTAAATGGTTTAGGTTGTGTCTTGATGCAAGAAGGTAAAGTAATAGCCTATGCTTCAAGACAACTTAAACCACATGAAAGAAATTATCCGGTACATGATCTTGAGTTAGCTGCTATTGTTTTTGCATTGAAGATATGACGGCATTACTTGTACGGTGAGAAATGTCATATTTATACTGATCATAAAAGCTTGAAGTATTTGATGACACAGAAAGATCTGAATTTAAGACAACGCAGGTGGCTTGAATTGATAAAGGACTATGATTTGATTATTGATTACCATCTGGGTAAGGCTAATATTGTGGCTGATGCTTTGAGTCGAAAATCTCTGTTTGCTTTGCGATCTATGAATGCTCAATTGTCTTTGGTTGATGATGGTTCAATCTAAGGTGAATTGAGAGCTAAACCAACATTTCTACAGCAAATATGTGAAGCTCAGAAGAATGATGAGAAGTTACAGGTTAAACGGGCACAATGTGAGTCGAGATCATCGATTTCGAATTTCAAGTTGGGATTGATGATTGTTTATTATTCAGAGGTAGGGTATGTGTACCCAAGAATTCTGAGCTCATACAGAAAATTTTACACGAGGCTCACAGTGGTACTATGTCTGTACATCCGGGAAGTAATAAAATGTATAATGATCTGAAAAAGATGTACTAGTGGCCAGGAATGAAACGTGATATCTCTGAGTTTGTATCAAAATGTTTAATATGTCAGTAAGTTAAAGCTCGTGTACTTTGTGGTTACTTCAGCCAATTACTATACCGGAATGGAAATGGGAAAGAATCACTATGGATTTTGTATCGGGGTTACCGTTGTCTTCGAGGAAAAAGGATGCTATTTGGGTGATTGTTGATCGATTAACAAAATCAGCACACTTTATTCCAGTACGTATGGATTATTCTTTAGATAAACTGGCTGAATTGTACATATCTGAGATTGTCAGGCTACATGGAGTGCCTGTCTCCATTATATCAGATAGAGATCCCCGATTTACGTCTCGTTTCTGGGATAAATTGCAAGAAGCTTTGGGTACTCGGATTGTATTTCAAGATCTTGCATTTCATCCTCGACATGATGGCCAATCGAAGCGTGTAATTCAAGTATTGGAAGATATGCTCCGATGTTGTACACTAGAATTTGAAGGTAATTGGGAGAGGTATCTACCTTTGATTGAATTTGCTTACAATAACAGTTATCAGTCCAGTATTAAAATGGCTCCATATGAAGCTTTATATGGTAGAAAGTGTAAAACACCGTTATATTGGACAGAGCTCAGTGAAAAGAAGATACATGGGGTAGATTTGATCCAGGAAACAAAAGAAAAAGTAAAGGTTATTCGGGATAGTTTAAAAGCAACTTCCGATCGCCAAAAATCATATGCCGATCTTAAACGAAAGGAGATTGAATTTCAGGTCGGTGACAAGGTATTTCTGAAAGTGTCTCCTTGGAAGAAAGTTCTCCGGTTCGGTCGAAAGGGTAAATTGAGTCCAATATTTATCGGGCCATATGAGAAAGAATTGGACCGGTCGCTTATCGGTTGGCATTACCACCAGAACTTGATAGAATCCATAATGTTTTTCATGTGTCTATGCTACGACGATATCGGTCAGATCCTTCACATGTTATTTCTCCGATAGAAGTGGAGATTCAACCGGATATGAGTTACAGTGAAGAACCGATCAAGATATTGGCACGGGAAACAAAGAAGCTTAGAAATAAAAAAATAAATTTGGTGAAAGTATTGTGGCAAAAACACGGGATTGAGGAAGCGACATGGGAACCGGAGGAGGCAATGAGGAAACAATATCCAAACCTCTTTACTGGTAAGATTTTCGAGGACGAAAATCCTTAAAAGGGGGGGGGAGAGTTGTAATGGCCTAAATTCAAGGTTATCGGAATAATGGTTTCGCAACCATAAATCTGATTTAAATAGAAATTTATTTCAATATATTTGCATGAATATTTATATGATAGGAAATATTTTTATAAATATTTATAAAATGTTAGTAATGTGGTATTAAACTTTCGTTAGAAAATTTTAACGTTTGGGTAGGAAATTAAATGAAAAGGATTAAATTGAAAAAGGTGTAAAAGTTTAATTATAGATTAAAAGAAAGTATAAAGGACCAAAATGGCAATTAAGCTATTTTGTCTAGTTGAGACGGTTTATTGTGAAGAAAATCTAAGATTTTTATGTTTAATATATATTATTATATTATTATATAATAAAGATATTTTAATATATTATATTATATTGTTATTATATATATTATAAAGAGAAAGTAAAAGAAAGAACAGAAAAGAAACAGAGAGTAAAGACGAAACAGAGAAGAAATAGGGGAGAAAGAAAGAAAAAAGGAGAATAGAGTTTTTAAAGCTTAGAGTTTAATTTGGTAAGTTAATTTAGTCCTTTTCTTTTAATTTTGATGCTTTATAAGTTTTAGAACAAAGTTTTGATGAATTTAAGTTGAAGTTTTTGAAGTTTTAGAGTTTTTGAATATAGCATATGATGAATAAAATGATGAATTAGTGGTTTAATTGAAAGGATTTGAAGTTAGAATTGGATAAAGGACTTAATTGCAAAACAGGCTATAAGAAAACAGTTTTGGGGCAGCAGCAGTAGAGTAAGTTTGAAAATTCACCAAAAATCGTAGAAGTGGAATTAGAAGTTGAGTCAGATATGAAATTAAAGCTTATTGAGTCTATTTTCATATTAAAGAAACAAGGAAAGAAAAGAATTTCTGTATTTTGAGATATTTAGAATTTTGTAAGACTGGTTCAGAATGAATTCGGGTTCCTCTGTTTTGACTTTAGAAAATCATCAAAAATTGAAGAAAAATAATTAGGGGCTTAAATTTATATATTTGGAATCCTAAATGAATCTATTTGCAATAAAAATAAACGAGAACATCATCCGAATTCTGTATGAGGAGATAATTAATGTTTAGTAAAGAAGGGTCAGAACTGCTAGATAGCAGAACAGGGGTGACTTTAAAGAATAAACTGTACTTATTGGCTAAACCAAAAATTCTGAAACTTTTATGGGAAGAAGATATGTGAGTCTAGTTTCAGGGAAAATTAACGGTTCTTCATTTGGAGTTCTGTAGTTCGAGAAATAAATAATTAAGTGACTATGACTCAAGTAGACAGCTTTGAACAAACTAAAAATAATAATGGAATTATAGGAAATGCTACATGTGAACATGAAATGTATTGAATTGATGATTGAATTTATTTATTTAGATCCGGAAAACTCAAATACGAAGCTAGATCGAGGAAAGGAAAAAGTCCCGGATTAGTAGATTTTGTAAACGAACTAGTATCAAGGTAAGTTCGTGTAACTTGAATTATATTCTTAAATGCTTGAAATGTATGTTATTGATGTGAAAATAATTTGAATGTTCATTGTATGAAGATTGATGATACATTAATATATTTGATAAAAAGGGAAAGAAATCCCGGTTGAATGAAAGGAAAATTCGATGGATCTCTGAAAAGGAATTGACGGTAAAAAGGATCTAGCCCGGACGGGTGATCCTATCTTGATATAGCCCTCCCGAAGAATATATGGAAAATGGATTTAGCTTGGACATGTAATCCGAATTAGGGTCCAATTTAGCCTGGACTGTAATTCAGATCAAGCTCATTAGAGTAATTGTCATTGCAGGGATTTAGCTTGGACTCGTAATCCCGACAATACTCTATGAGTTTATATTACTGAGGATTTAGCTGGAGTAATCCCATTGTAAGGATGAGGTTCATGGAGTGTGCTCTCTGAAATGGAAATGTGCACACATGAATATGAATTGACGGACCCGGATTTGTACACTAAAGTGTACCTATGAAAATCCATCGAAAATTCCAAGAAATTCAACGGGATAAATATGGAAAAAGAATAACAAGGAAATAGAAATCACGGTATTGATGAGCTCATCAATCATAGTATATATATTATTGATATATGGAAATTAATGGACTAACTTGAATGTTGAGTTTGTAATTGTTAGGATAATAGTGCATTGAATGGTTATATGAATGTTTAATGCATTATATTGAAAATATTAGGTAAGTATAATTCTTGTTGCATGGGCTTACTAAGCACAAAGTGCTTGCTCTGTTTTCCTTTCCTTTGTTTTGTAGTATTAAGAGCTCGGAGGTCGGATCAGTGGGAGACTCATCACACTATCAACCCCAAGATTTTGGTATTTTAAGAAACTTTATTTTGGAAATCAATGGCATGTATAAGCTAATAAAATAAATGTTAACATGAATGAGTATAAGGTCAGCCATTGATATGACTTATGTGTTGAGTTTATCTTATAAATATGCATGAATTTTATTTTGAAAATATATTGAATTGGAATGGTTTCGGTTTCAAAAAAAAAAAATTTGTAAACTCCGGTAATGCCTCGTACCTTATTCTAACAACGAATACGGGTAGGGGGTGTTACAAAAAGAGCGATTTTTCATACAAATCAACATAAGTAAAATAAAGGTTTTACAAGATCACTTCGGTGATCAAATGTAACGCTTTCGACTTAGTCGAAACTCTTAGGTTGCGTTAGGGGTGTTACAACCTGTAACAGGTGGCCAAAAGCGAGTGACCCCTTCTGCGGGTGGTTGCTCATGAATGACCAGTTGGATTCATGATAGGTTGGATTCATGATCCATAAGTTGCCTATCGTGCTACCACATGTTCAAGTCAGGGTAGAGGTATAACAAAATTGAATTTCAAAAGATAATTTTGAATAAAAAGTATTTTAAAATTATGTAATAAAGCACGTACAAATACAATATCCGTAATCTATCTCTATATTTAAGTGTTTTGTTGAGTTTGTGTCACTCACTTACTAGATTTCAACTTAGTTGTGGAGTAATAAAAAACCTTTTGTTTTTATAAGGCGTAATGCCAAATTTAGCCCTCAACGTTTACATTTTTTTTTCCAACTTGGCCCTTATTATTTTTTAAGCTAAATTTGTTTCTTAACCTTTTAAAGAGTTGAATTTGACCCTTAATCTTTCAAAAAGAGTTGAATTATTTTTTTCATTAGATGACTGACTAAAACGTTAAATTTTTAAACATGGCAACTCGCATGACAATCCACATATACTTCAATTATTTGTTCAATATTTTTATAAATTTTAAATTATTTGTTGATGCGGCATATAAGACAAATATTGCCATGTCGACATGAAGTATACATGGACTACTACGTGGTTTGCTATGCCAACATCATTAAAAAATTAATGTTTTAATTATGTTAAAAAGGTAATTTGACTCTTTTTGAAAAGTTAAGGGTCAAATTTATCTAAAAAAAAGAATAAGAGCCAAATTGAAAAAAAGATATAAACGATGATGGCTAATTTGATATTATGCCTCTTTATAAAGTAACAAATATTATTTTGAGGGTAGTATTGCCTTTTTATATAAAACTACAGGTGTATGATGAAATCGACTTCATTGCATTTATAAACTCAACTTTACCGTTTCAATTAAAGCCACATTTGATATTTATTTTAATTCTTTTTATAAATTTGTTATATAATTTTTTTTCCACACACAAGTGCCCCATAATAATCTTTTTATTATTATTATTTTGGATTTTGAAACATTTATTTTAGGTTAAATAAATTATAAGAAATACACACTCTAAATGTGTATATATTGAAATACACATAGAATATTAAAAATACACTAAAAATATAAGCTATAAAGCCAATTGAACAAATATATATTTAGTATAATTTTAAACTTAAAATATATCCTTAAAAATTAACTAAGGTTGACAATATTAAAATTATTTTACAGTAAATTATTAAATTTAAAATATATTTTTAAATAAACACACGTTTTAATAGCATTGATTAAAATAAATTTATATTTTTCAAATATCATTACCTTTTTTTCAAATAAATAATTAATTCAAACAAAATTAAGATTATAAAATATTAAAATATCAATACACACAAAAAAACTTGTGCATCGCACCATATTTCAAACTAGTTTATAATATATATATCTTTGAATTGTGTAACAAATAAAATTTATTCAATTCTTCAACTTCATTTTCCGAACATTGCATTAAAAAATTGTAAAAATTAGGAATCACTTGTAAATTTCTTGAGTTACTAAATGTCTGAGGGAAGAAGTGATTTTTTTTGGTCCTTATTTTTGTATTTGTTTTACTTCCATTAGATTTTAGAATATAAAAAATATTTTTGTTTACATTTTCTTGAAAAATGAAAAACGTCAGATGAAAATTAATTTAGAAAATAATTTTTGAAAAAAAATTAAAAGTGATTACTGTAATTTTTTAATTTTATTTATTATATTTCTATTATCAAAATTAGTGTGTGAAACATGTGTTATTGAAAAAAAATCTTTGTTTGTGTTTTTTAATTCTCAAGAAATAAAAAATGAAAATATAAATTATTTTTAAAAACTAAACAGAGCTTAATGTTTTTAGAGTTTATGAGAATTGAAAGATATCGTGAATGACATGTATAAGTGTTCAGTTGTAACTTCATATTTTCAGTATGACTATATTAAGTGCATTAAGACAACGTTTATTGCAGTGCGAAGTCAGAATATTTTTCCATTCGAAATTAAATGGTATATTTTTATAATAGTAAAAATATAATTTTATCATTTTAATAATTTATATTTTTATAATTTTTGAAAAATTCAAAATAGAATTTTACTTTTATTAAATTAAAGAGTTTAAATAAAAAAAATTTCATTGTAGGATGACGTGACAGGCCGACTGCCATTGATCTATGCCAAGTAAATAACCATAATTAGGGACGAAGTCAGAAAATTCTTTTAGAGGGCGAATTTAAATTATAATTTTTACGATAGTGAAATACAATTTTATAATTTTAATAGCCTATTTTTTTTTCAATTTTAGAAGGGCCAAAATGTAATTTTACTTTTATTATTTTAAAATTTTAAAAATTCTAAAAGATTTAAATGAAAATTTTTCAATTTAGGGGACCGGACACCTGTCAGGCCCTAATTAGGCCCTTAACCATAATAGTCAAATTTTTTGATATATACAATGAGCTTCCATGATCGTACGAAATAATTTCTATAAATAATAAGGTAAACTATCAAAATAGTCATTTTTATTTGTCTCATGTTACATTTTAGTCACTTATGTTTGAAATGTTACGTTTAGTCATTTACGTTATCGTATTGTAACATTTTAGTCACTGAGTCGTTAATTGTCATTAACAATGTAGCAATAAGTTGACATGGCACGTTAACTCATCATTTCAAATGAAAATTTTAGGTTAAATTATATAATTGGTCTTTATATTTTTTCCTTTTTGAGCGATTTAATTATTTTCTTTTATGTTCTTTTAACTTTCTTTTTTTTTTCTTTTTTTTCCATTCTCCTCTACTTCTCCTTCTGTTTTCTTCCCTTCTCCATTTCTTTTAATGTAGATTTTCTATGTTTTCTATTTCTTAAAACGAGTCCCTATATTTTTATTTTTTTGAACAATTTAATGTTTTTCTTTTAATTTCTTTATTTGTTAAAGCCAAATATCTTTGATTACATGCTCTATGTGTAAGCCCAGAGACCGTTTTCGATCACTGCAAGATGAATAAAATCGATCTTATTGAATTAATCAATATCGATCCTTCTTCGATATATAATAGAACAAAAGCTAAGTTCTACCAAATACATTGATTTGCTTACCAAATTGGTACCAAGAACTAGAAACCAAGCTAACCCTAATGGGAACAGAAGGGTTAATCAATATCATGAGAATCTTCATTGAAATATCAAGTCCAAACAATTTTATAAAATCACCACAATAATCCATTTTTGGATCATTTGTATAGCTTCAGCAATAATTGTAAAATATCAGGCCCCATTTCACAGTTGTTTATAATAAGCAAAAGAAAAGATTAAAAAAAAAATCTTTGTTCTGGGTTTTCATTGAAGATCAATACAAAATTGTTACCCTAAATTGAAAACATATTAAGAGCTAATCAAAAGGAAGGTTAAACAGAACTTACAAGAAATATCCAATATCAAAATAAAAGTATAGGAGCTAGTTTTAATAAATAGAAAACATAGAAAAAATATGTTAAAAGAAATGGAGAAGGAAGAAAATAGAGGGTGAAGTAGAAGAGAATGAAAAAAAAAAAGAAAAAAAAGTTAAAAACCTAAAAGAAAAAAATTAAATTGCTCAAAATAAAAAAATATAGGGACCAATTGTATAATTTAACTTAAATTTTTTTATTTAAAATGATGATTTAACATGCTTAGTGACCCTAAATCCTAAACCTGATAATTGTATAATTAATGGCTCAGTGACTGAAATGTAATATTTCAAACATAAATAATTAAAATGTAATCTTAAGTAATCACAAGTGATTATTTTAATATTTTACCCTAAATTATATATAAATATAGGGTTGCGCCACTGAAAGAAGAAAAAAAACCCTCTTCCAAGGCATCCTATTTCTTCTTCTCCGAAAAACCTATCCTTGTGACTCTTTTCTTTTGTCTTTCAACTTTCAATCCCGGAAAAACCATGCTCCACCCTAACCATAAACCTACCATCAAATTCCTCTGCAGTTACCGCGGTAAAATCCTTCCTCGTTATCCTGACCGTAAACTCTATTATCATGGTGGCGAAACCCGTGTTCTCGTCGTTGATCGCTCTATTTCCTTCTCCGGTCAGTATTCTTTTTAGTATTAGCTGCCAAGGTTTTTTTTTTTTTTTTTTGAAAAGAAATAATTAAGAATCAAAATTGTGTAATGTGGTGCAGAGTTGTCGTTGAAGATGGGGGAGATGTGTGGAACATCGGTGAGTTTACGTTGCCAGTTGCCAACAGAAGAGTTGGACGCGCTGGTTTCGATTACTTCCGATGAAGAACTCGCCTACCTCATCGAGGAATACGATCGGTTGGCATCGCCTGCATCCTTTTTAAAGATACGAGCTTTCCTTGGGATGCCAAAATCAACCACAAAATCAATTTCTCTATCATCCTCGTCCTTATCGTTATCATCCACTTCATCTTCAAGTTCATCTTCATCGTCATCAATTCCCCGGTCTTCCTGCGTATGTCATATCCCCAGGACTCCCCCCGTCGCTTTCCCTCTTTGCTCCTCCAAGAAATCAACCACAAACAATATTCCTTGCTATGGTTATCGTGTTCATCATGGCAACCATATTCAGATTTACGTTAGAACTGGAAACACTGGCAATTGCAATAGCAGGAACCAGCATCATAAACTGTTCACCAATTTTGAATTGGCGAAGACCAATTAGAATAGTTTTATCCATTGAAGAAGAAGAACCAAAAAACGCTAATCTTTATGATGTATTTGAAACTGTAGGTAGTTTAATGTCTGCTTTTGATGGCCAGTAATGAATTTTTCACCAGTTTTGTTTTGGATTGCATCCCCAAAAACCCAATTTTTATTTATTTATGTGGAGTTGTTTTTTTTTTCATGTAATGTTTATTGTCTGGTTCAATCAACCTCACAGTTTGCTTACAGCTTCCCCAATTTTTTTTTTTTTTTTAGTTCAATTCGTTCAAGTGCCATTGAACAACAGCTTCAAGATATTGCATGTCACGTTCCTTTCCCTTGTCCCACGCGTGTGAAACTTTATTTTTTCCTGACTTCTTTTGATTTTAATTGTCCACTTTCCTATTATATTTTTGTATACTTGGAATGGTTTTGTTTGATTGTGATTCCGTTGCTTTGATTTATGATTTTGCAGGTCAATTAAGATATTAATTGGGGCTGAATAAATGAACACCAACACGCTTTGGTTGATTTGAGGTATATATATATATATATATAGCGATGGGTAAGGGAAGCTAAGTTGCTTTTACTTTATAAATTCTCCTTTTTGGGTGTCTTATTACTACTTTGTAGATATAAGTGTATCTATATTTTCTTATATATCTAAAATTTTATTCACTTGTTCTTTAAAACATTAATACATGTACTTGTTTACTTCAGCAAAAAATTAGTACTAAGAAAAAGCAACAAAATTAGTCATATTATAGGAGTTGAAATAATACTAATTAATTATCAGTGTTAATTAAAAAGTTATTTTTAATCCTAAAAATATCAAGCAATAATTCGATTTTCCTTAACAACATTTAATAATAGGAAAACAAGTCTAGTGTTTTCTTAAGCTACATTTAATAATAGGAAAACAAGTTTAGGGTTTTCTTTAATTTAGGTTTAAAATGCTAATAAGAGTTATTTTAAAGTGTGTATATATATAAATATGATAATTTTTCAATACCATTTAAGTTGAACTAGTATTATTTTATAAAAAAAAGTTAAACTCGTATTATAGGAAAATTCCCTAGATTGGAGTTGTTTTCCTAGCTGATTAAGTAATCAAAATCATCTCCAACTCCAAATAAAAGGCCTTAGATTTTCACATAGGAGATGATGAGTCCTAAATTACTTGTGTGATAAACAGATATTCTGGTTTCTGACTCTTATACTACTAGATATTGTGATTTGGGTACCCTTTTTTTCCTTTTTCTTTTTCCTTTTTGTGTTAAATGTTTGATATTTTGATCATGTCGATGTTAAGTTATGGGTCATAGCTAGCTCCTAGTCAGTGATTTTCGCTCTTGACGAGATTCGATAAACAAATTGCGAAGGGGCAAAGCAGCATGGAAGCAATGGTTATTTCAAATACCACACAAAGTTCCAAGTGGCAATCCCAATAAATTATGAGAGGGCAATAGGAAGGAATTTATTGAACATGTTGTGGAGGGAAAGCCATTATCCATACGATTGCGATAGCAGTAATTATATTTGCAATAATAATAAATGCATCTGCAACTGGGAGGTGAAGCCAAAAATGAAAGAATATATAGAAAGCAAAAGAAAAGCGTTCACTTCAATCCAAGAGAAATTAAAAAAAGAAAAAAGAAAAAAGAAAAAAAAGAGAGGTTGCAGACTATAGGAGCGTGTGATATTTGATTCAAAGGGTCTCCACCCCACTCACGTATCATTCAAAAAGCAAGCTTCGCTTTCCTGTCCTATGCAATGCAATGCTGGAGAGAAAAGGAGGATATATTTCACAAAATTAAAATGGAATTAACAAAGGAAAGTAATATATATGTGTGTGGAAGGAATCTAGTTTGACAATAATCGTCATCATGTGGGGGATGAACACAAATTGATGATGAGGAAGCTGACTTTTGTAGCTTTACATCCACTAAAAGATTTCCGCAATATCCAGAAAGTATAACATTATGGAAAATAATAATCATGTGTGGAAACCATTTTTTTGAAAAAGGAGTCGACTTTTGATTTTAAAAACGAAAACGAACATGGGAGTCGCTACCAATTCTTTTTATTTATGTGTGATCAGATCACCTCGTAATTCAATTATTTTAATAAAAGTTTAAATTTATCAAAACGATGATTTTTGGTCTACAAAATCCAAAAAAGGGGTTTGGGAGTCAGTTACGTAAGAGGAAGGATTGGCACCCTCGGTACGCCCAAAAATTGGTACCTAGTCGATTACTTGGTGTCTTTAGTGTCGAAAGTTGAAAATTTGAAAAGATTTTAAAAATACGATCCTTTGTAAAGATATTGAAAATTTGTCGAGAAAGGGGCATGTTTCACGTTAATCTAGAAAGAGAATTACGTTCCGTAAGAGGACACAATGTCTTAAATTCCCGAGACGAGAATAAACGCCGAAAAATTTACTTTGAAAGATGTTTGATTATCTCGGTTTTAGAAAGAAACCATATTCCGTAAGTTAGAACACGATCTTTTCGTAATTCCCGAGATTATTTAAAAATTTTAAAACGTTCGTTGATTCGGATTTATCGAGAAAGTCGAAATCCCGTAAGTTAGGAAACTACCTTTCGATTTTTAAAAACATGGAGTATCACTTATTTAAAAAAAACAAAAAATTTTAATGCATTGCGTAAAATGTGAAGCGGTTTTGTAGTGAAATGTAAAACGGGTTACGATGTTTGTGTGCATGACAGAATAATAAGTATGTTAATGTAAATGGCAATATGAAGTGATGAAATAAAATAAAATAAACAAGCCAGAAGTAAAATGACAAATAATAAGAATAACAAACTAAAAAAAATAAAAAATTGAAGCTAAAGATCTAATGTTACGTAAATAAATACGGTGCAAAAATAATTCAAGAATAATAATAATAATAATAATGATGATGATGGAATTAATAATAATAAAATAATAAAATTAACTAAAATTTTAAAATTATGTAAAAGAATAGAAATAGATAAAAAAGATACATGTGTATATATAAAAAAAATTAGGTAAATAAATCTATAAAGAAATATAATAGAAATAATAATTCAAAATCACTAATTTAATAATATGATAATAATAATATGATAATAATAACAAGTAAATAAATAAAAAAGGAAAATAATAATAGTAATAATAATATTAAAATTAATTATTTTAATAATAAAATAGAAAAAATAACAAAAATAAAATAAAAAAGGGCTAAACTGAATTTTAAAGCAGAGATTCGGGGCAAATTGGAAATAAATAGAAAGAAAAAGGACCAATTTGAACGCGCAAATAACAAGTAGGGACCAAAATGGGAAATAACCCCTTCTCCTCCAAAACGGCGTCGTTCAAACATGGACTAAAATGTAATCGAAATAAATCTTGGGGTAAAAATTAAAACAAATAAAAAGCTTAATTACAAAACAATTAAAAAGCGGAAGGGCTAAAGGTGCAATTAGCTCTTCCGTTAAAAACATGCGAATCCTGCTAGTGGGTCGGGTCGGATTTCGGGTCTAAGGCCAAAACGAGGTCGTTTTGGGGCCTACAAAGTCAAAAACTTAACAAAAAAATCATTTGAAACCAAGTTTTTAAAAAAAAATGCTTTTTTCTCTGAAATCCCCCCTCAATCAGCTCCTTTCTCTGGTCGTCTCTCTGCCCAGCTCTGGTCGTTGTCTGCCGCCGTCGGAGCTCCAAAAATTTCCCTTTTTCAGACGGATCGAAGGTAAAACCCCTTCTTTTTTGTTATATTTTAGATATATATATATATGTGTGTGTATTTGAACTTGTTTTTCGTTGTAAAAGAAATCTCTGTTTTCTTTTTTGAATATCATTCGGCAAAAAAATATATTGGTTTTTGAGTGGCTTTTATAGCCATCTACAAATGGTTATTTTAATATACTTGTCATTTCCGTCGCAGGCAAGTGGCGGTGCTGACAGTGGCGGTGGCAGGTTATGCAGAGGCAGCAGTGACAGACCTAGGTGCGGCACACCTAGGTTTTTTTTTTTTTTGTTTTGTTTTAGGTATTGGGCTATTAGGGTTTGGGCTTAGTTGATGTTTGGGCTGTATTAGTTTAGTCTGATGGTTGTAAAATGGGATGATGGACTTTGTTTTTTATTTATTTGGTTTTGGTATTTTTTTGGTTGTCGCAAAATGGGCCTGCTACATCATGAATACAAAAAAGATTTTGGCCGGTAATTAAATCCTACTACCGCATTTATATAATTTGTTTGTTGAATTTAATTTTATTGTTAAAATCATCTTTGTATAAAGAGTTATCTCCCGTTTACAATGATTACTATCCCATTTTCCGAAATTATCAATTTTGCACTCATTGTGTACAGATGGTAACTAAAGTGCAAATCAATGAGAATCTTAAAAAAAGGAACAGTATATTACCTTTGGATCATGCCATGTTGAATTCTTGAGTTTAAAATTGTGGTAACTTTTAGCCTAGGTTACATTTACAAAATTGAGACAAGAGATGTAAAGGTATGGAAAAAGTATCTAATATGTATTAAATATCAAATATAATAGATCAAATGGAAGGAGATTAAAAAGTCTTGCCTCTCTCTTCTTTCCCTCTTTAAGAGTGCAAGTTTTTATCATGTTTGAGTGCATGTTTGTGTATTGCTAGTCAATTTGTTTTTTGAGCTTCATTTTATTCCAAATGAAGTATGGGATTCGATTTTCAAATGCTGTTAATACGGGAAAATGAAGAGATTGAGTTGGTCATCAACTCGGATGAGATTCAAAGAAAGGAAATTGGTTATGATCTCTGTCTTGTAGGTAAGTTCTTAGGGGAAAGAATAATCAATTTTGCAGTCATGGAAAGAAGTCTCTTATCCCTGTGGAGAGCGATTCAAGATGCTTGGATCAAACCTATTGGAGATGCAAGCCTTTATCTTATTCAATTTTTTGCATTGTTGATTTCAACAAGATGATTGTCCTTGGTCTTTTAATAACTGCATATCACTCATTCATCGGTTATCTAAGGGAGAAAATCCAAAGAATGTTGATTTTTTTGCAAGCTTTTTTAGGTAGATATTCAAGAGTTACCACCCAGGTTTGCATCTGAAAATTTGGAAAGAAATCTGGGTATTGTAATAGGCATGTTCTTGGGCAATGATTATGATTTTAGCCATAGAAGGAATTAGAGAACCACCTATGAGGGAAAAAAAGATCTGTAAATTTGGGGATAGTTTCTTTGATGTTTCATTTAGTTATGAACGTATTCCAGTAATCTACTATCTGATCAGTGGTAAACAATATATAAAAATTCAGTTAAAAAATAAATATTTATTACTTCAAAATAGTAATCGAGTGCACAATATTGTTATCAAGTAATAACCACAACGAAATAAATTCGTTAAAATATATTATGAAGATCGAACTCATTAGAAAGTGTATAATTGATGTCAATTAATTAACTGACTCACCAGTTTACTAATTTACTAATATAAGTAAAAAGTCAAAAAAGCAAGTAAATATAAATAGTGTGAAAATAAAAGCAATTAAAGTAAGCAAAAGCAGGAGAATACTAATTGGATCATTCAATCTTAATTCACGAATGTAGTGATTAAGGATCACCTTCAGTTAATCATAACACAGATTATTAATTGACATGTCTTCTTAATTGTCTCCAAGTGGCATACTACAATTACTGACTTCCCACTTGACTATCGTGACCGCCGACTAGAGACTGTTGCTTGGAACCAATTTTAGATAACTTCTTATTAGATTGTTAGCATAGAGTGCGTGGGTGGCTCTCAATTCACTTTTTCTTAATTTTTTCGTTAATCTATCTCTCACCTAGTATTAACAACATGAGCACAAATCAAGAGAATTAAATTACAACTATCTTTTCTAAATCAGTGTTTAATTCTATTTCTATTAATAAACCATTAGTTTAAAGATTTCCCAACCATATAATCAGATTAGTTCATTGTAGATTTATAAGCGACATAAAAAATATGAAAATAAAGCATAGTAAAAGAGAAATAAATAAAGCTAAGTATAACTTAATATTAAATAATTCTCCACAAGGGAATTGAGAATTGAAAGTTGTCTTAAAAACTATGAAACGAAAAATAAACTTAAGCAAAATATTTTCAAAACTAAAAATGACATCACCATCTTCTACTAACTAAAAAACCACTTGTTTTACGGTAAAATCATGAGCTAAGGTGAAAAAATCACTTTGCCATAAGAATTAAAATAGATATTCGAGAGATCCATATTATGACCTGATGGTTAAAGATATTTACTGCTTTAAATGTGGTCTGGATTTAAATCGCGATAGTTTCATTTATTGTTCGGGCTTTATCTTGTTATTCTAATTAAATATATATTGTCGAAACCATTTTTTTTTTAAAAAAGGGCGTCTCGCTTTGGTTTTAAAAATGAAAATGAACATACGGAGTCGCCACCAATCTTTTTTTTGTGAGGTGTGATCGGTCATCTCGTAAAATAGCTGTTTTTAATAAACGGTTCGATTTATTTAAAATAACGCTTGTTGGTCTACGAAATTCAGAAAGATGGGTTCGGGAGTCGGTTACATACGAGGAAGGATTAGCACCCTCATAACGCCCAAGAATTAGTACCTAGTTGATTAATTAGTGTCTTCATGTCGAAAATTGGAAATTTAAGGAAATTTTAAAAATATGATCCTTTGTTATAAAAAAAATTGAGAACAGGGTATGTGTTACGTTAATCGAGAAAAAGAATCACGTCCCGTAAGTTAGGACATAATGTCTTAAATTCCCGATACGAGAATAAACGCTGAAAAACATATTTATTTTGAAAGGTATTTGATTATCTCGGTTTTTAGAAAGAAATCATATTTCGTAAGTTAGAACACGATCTTTTCGTAATTCCCAAGGTTATTAAAAATATTTTGAAAACATTCGTTATTCAGATTTATCAAGAAAATCGAAACTCAGTAAGTTAGGGTGCGACTTTTCGAATCTCGAAATACGAAAAATTGCTGATTTAAAAAAACGAAATTTTATGTAACAGGTAATGATTAATGTGGCACAATTTTGTTAGTAAAATGTAAAAAAATGAATTACGGTATTAATATGCATAACGAAAGAATAATAAATGCGGTAGTGTGAATTACAATAATAAGGGCGAAAATAAAATAAATTAAAATAATCAAGCCAAAATAAAATTTTAAAAAATAAGTAAATAAACAAAAAAAAAGAAAATATATTTATAATAGTAACAAAAATAATAGCAATAATAATAGTAATAACAACAATAATAATAGTAATAATAAATAGTAATAATAATAAACAAATAATAGTAAAAATACAAAAATAAAAAGATATAAATAATAGTAACAATAATAAATAGTAATAATAATAAACAAATAATAGTAAAAATATAGAAATAAAATAAAAATAAAAATAGATAAATAATAGTAGTAGTAGTAGTAATAATAATAATAACAATAATAATGTAACAAAGATAATAATAGAAATATTAAATAATAATAATACTAATAATATTAATAGTAATAACAATAAAAAAAAAAAAATAATAATAATAATAATAATTGCAAAAATAACTAAATGAGACTAAATTAAACTTAAAACAAAAGTCTAGGGAAAAATCGAAAATAAAAAGAAAGGAAAAGGACCTATCTGAGCATGCGAATAACAAGGAGGGGCCAAAAGAGAAATTTTCCCTATCCTCCAAAACGCACAGTATTAGAGAGGACCAAATTGGAAACTGAAATAAAATACTAGGCAAAATAAAAAAAAATAAAATAAACTTAATTGCAGAGCAATAAAAAAGTGGAAGGGCTAAAAGTGCAATTAGCCCTTCCATTAACAACACGCGGATCCTAGGCCTTAGCGGGTAGGATCTCTGGTCAGAGGGGCAAAACGACGCCTTTTGGAGGCCTATTTAAGGCAAATATTTTTAAAAAAAGTTCACTTTTTCATTTGTTTTAAAAAAACACTTCCCTCCCCTTTTCTTTTTCTCTACAGGGCATGGGACTCTGGCGAGAGTCCCATTGATCGCTGTCGTCGCGCCTCCATGCAGCAGACGCGCATATCTGATGGCCGAAAAGTCAGAAAGGTAATTTTTTATATATATATTTTTGTATATAGAAACTATTTATTGCAAAATAATAAGGAAAATACGTGTATATAGTAGATTCAAAAAAAGAAAATATAAAGAGAAAAAGAAAAATACCCTTTGATGCGTTTTTTTTGGACCTTTTGTTTGCTGTTTTTTGTAAATTTTGATTCGATTGATTATTTGAATCTTTTTTTTTTGTATTCTGATTTTTCTCTGTTCTTTTTTGGAGGCCTATTTAAGGCAATTTTTTTTTTAAAAAAAAATTTCACTTTTTCATTTGTTTTAAAAAAACACTTCCCTCCCCTTTTCTTTTTCTCTGCAGGGCATGGGACTTTGGCAAGAGTCCCACGATCACCGCCAGCGCTTCATCTGCTGTAGCATCTACATATCTGGCGTGGAAAGTCGAAAAGTGGTAATACTCTAGAATAATGTATTTTTATGTATTAATTATGTGTTTATTCTGAGTATGATCCTGCTAATTTGAGTTATTTATGATCTTTTATCTCATAGGGACTAAATTGGAGGCAAAAGCGAAATTAAGGGCCAAAAGCGTGAATTTAGAGATAAAATGGGCTAATGTGCGGCACAGGGAAAAGTTTGTGTCAAAAGTGCAAGCATGGAGGACACAAGGGTTGAAATGCAAAAAGAAGAGATTTTATTCTATCAAATTCTATTTTAATTATATTAGGATAATTAATATTAAGATAATTATTAAAAATTATTTAATTTTAGGATTTTATTTTATTTATCTTCAATTAAATGTATTTATCTTTTGGGAGTTTAAGTAGGATTAGACTATCTCCCCTAGTTATAAATAGGGAGTGAAGTGACTCAAAATGCATCCATCTTTTTCTGTAAACACTCTCCCCCTAAAAGTCTAGGCTTTTGTTCTTTCCATATTTTCTTTCAATAAAATCCCCTTTTCCATTTTTATAATTATTTTCTTTTACACCACAACCATAAGCCACTAAACCCATCTAGCCGAAGGTTATCGATGTTCCCCAAAAAAGGGTTATTGAGGCTTAGAATCCGTACTTAGCCTTCTCGCCAAATATTCATCGTTTCTCCTCACTACGGGGCTGACGCTTCCGTCCATGTCTCTTAAGAAGTAAACTTTTCAATGTATGCAAAGGCAGCCGCTTTGTATGTTTTGGAAGGATTCCACAGTCGGTTCGTTAACTTACTGCGTCAGAGGTTGGCGAGCCCAAGAGACAAAATGGTGTGGGATTCGCCATTGAGAAGCGTTGATCTAGCATAGACGATCCCACAAAAGCGATTGCATGCTGGAGTCAGGTTCCCTAAATTCGTAAGTCTAAATTCTTGGAGCTGGTAGTCGTAGGCGTCCTCTTCCACTATAACTGGCTTACTTGGTTTGAGAAGAGTCATCTAAAAGCCAAGGATTGAACCCAAGGCGGAATGAGACAACCGGAGGCTAGAATCTCGCCACATAAGAAACTTACTCTTCCCTAAACTCTGTTTATTTTCATATTCCTCATTTTAATTTTCGCAATTTATTTAATTTCGCAATTTGAATTCACTTTAAATTCTGTTTTGATTTTTCCAGATCGAAATTCTTAATTCTGTTTTTTTTTTATTTTTCAGGAACGCAGATTTTCTTGGCCAAGAAATTGTCCAGGATTTTAAGAAACGAGATTGCAAAATAATAAGGAAAATACGTGTATATAGTAGATTCAAAAAAGGAAAATATAAAGAGAAAAAGAAAAATACTCTTTGATGCATTTTTTGAACCTTTTGTTTGCTGTTTTTTGTAAATTTTGATTCGCTTGATTGTTTGAATCTTTTTTTGTATTTTGATTTTTCTCTGTTCTTTTTTGGAGGCCTATTTAAGGCAAATTTTTTTTAAAAAATTTCACTTTTTCATTTGTTTTAAAAAAAACTCCCCTCCCCTTTTCTTTTTCTCTACAGGGCATGGGACTCCAGCGAGAGTCCGACCGATCGCCGTTGTGCCTCTGTCGTCGGCGCAACCGCATATTGCAGCCGAAAAGTCAGAAAGGTAATTTTTTTATATATTTTTTTATATTGTGATATATTTTTGTATATGCGAACTGTTTATTGCAAAATAATAAGGAAAATATGTGTATATAGTAGATTCAAAAAAGGAAAATATAAAGAGAAAAAGAAAAATACCCTTTGATGCATTTTTCGGACCTTTTGTTTGCTTTTTTTTTTTGTAAATTTTGATTCGATTAATTGTTTGAATCTTTTTTTGTATTCTGATTTTTCTCTGTTCTTTTTTTATTTCAAAAAATCCCCCCGATTACATTGTATTTCGTGGCTTTTTATAGCCGAAAGAAATAATTCATTTTAATCTCCTTCTTTGCTACTGTCTCTATTTGCTGCTTTGCGTGTTTGCAGGTTACTGTGGTAGCATTGCAGCAGAGAAGGTGCTGACACCACGTGAGGAGCGGCACGATGCAAAGGAGGAGGGGAACCCTAGGGTTCCGAAAATGTTTAATGTTTTGGGCTGTTTTGTTGGGCTAGGTTTAGTTTTAAAATTGGGTCATTTTTTGTTTGGGTTTTAGTAGGCCCGGGCAGAATTGGGCTTGTACAACTGCCCCTCTTTGCTCATTGTCGTGTAACGGGAATGGAGCAAAGACTTTAAAAAGGACCAATTTTCCCCGGTCTTACTGAGTCTCGGTGCTTCTTTTCTTCTTCTTCAAGTAGCCTCGCTCTAACCCACTGCAACTTCAGAAGTATATGAATTGGTGCTTCGATCTGCTCGAATGTAAATTCAAAGAGAAGAGATTTATAGCTTCGATCCACTCCGCTGGAACTTCAAAGAGATAAGAATTGGTAATTTCAACCTGCTCCACTGCAACTTCAGGGAGATAAGGTTTGCTGGCTTCAATCTGCTCCACTACAACTTCAGGAAGATAAGATCTGCCGTAATCTGTAGCTTTAATCTGTTCCACTGCAACTTCAGGGAAATAAAATTCATTGTCTTTAGTCTGCTCCACTGCAACTTAAGGGAGATAAGGCTGGTGGCTTCAATCTGCTCTACTGCAACTTTAAGAAGATAAGATCCACCAACTTGTAACTTCAATCTGTTCCATTGCAATGCCAGGGAAATAAGATCTGCTGTCTTCAGTCTGCTCCACTACAACATCAGGGAGATAAGGCTAGTGGCTTCAATCTGCTTCACTGCAACTTCAGGAAGATAAGATCCGCCAATTTGTAGCTTCAATCTATTCCACTGCAACGCCAGGGAAATAAGATTTGCTGTCTTCAGTTTGCTCCGCTGTAACTTTAGGGAAATAAGGCTGGTGGCTTCAATCTACTCCACTACAACTTCAAGAAGATAAGATCTATGAATTTGTAGCTTCAATTTGTTCCACTGCAATACCAGGGAAATAAGATTTGCTGTCTTCAGTCTGCTCTACTACAACTTCAGGGAGATAAGGTTGGTGGCTTTAATCTGCTCCACTGCAACTTCAGAGGTATAAGATTTGTCGTTTTAATCTGCTCCACTACAACTTTAGGGAGATAGGATTAGCTGTCTTCAGTTTGCTCCATTGCAACTTCAGGGAGATACGACTTGTGACTTCAACCTGCTCCACTACAACTCCAGGGAGATAAGACTTGTAACTTCAACCTATTCCACTGCAACTTTCGAGAGATAAGGTTTTCCATGATCTGCTCTACTGCAACTTCAGAGAGATAAGATCTGTGATTTATAGGTTCAATTTGTTCCACTGCAACTTTAGGGAAATAAGATTTGTTGTCTTCAGTCTGCTCCCCTGAAACTTTAGGGAGATAAGACTTGAAATTTCAACCTGCTCCACTACAACTTCAAGGAGATAAGGCTTGCCAAGATATGCTTTATTGTAACTTCAGGGAGATAAGGCTTGTAAGGATCTGCTCTACTGCAACTTCAGAGAGATAAGATCTGTAATTTATAGCTTCAATCTGTTCCGCTGTAACTTCAGGGAAATAAGATTTGCTATCTTTAGTCTGCTCCACTGCAACTTCAGGGAGATAAGGCTTGCCAGGATCTGCTCTACTACAACTTCAGAGAGATAAGATCTATGATTTATAGCTTTAATATATTCCATTGCAACTTCAGGGAAATAAGATTCGCTATCTTCAGTCTACTTCACTGCAACTTCAGGGAGATAAGACTTGGTAATTTCAACTTGCTCCACTGCAATTTCAGGAAGATAAGGTTTGTGGATTCATCGATCTTACTACACTGTCCTCTAGGGGACATGACGTGTAGAATTAATTTTATATGCTTATGCTTATGCTTATGCCAAATGATTAGGATGTCATGACCAGAATGAACCAAATACTCCTAATTGGATATGTATGAATGATATTTACATGAATGCATGAGAATGATCCCTTTTTAATGTTTGGGTTGTCATTGCTCATTGCTCATCAAGGTTGTATCACTAAGGTGTTATCATGCCCTATTTGCTCAGCTGGTATCTTTGACAGAAAACCCGAAGAAATAGTCGTAATTTAGACTATTCTTTCTCAAATGTTTCTAACCCTTAGGTTTGGTGAGTTCTAAACAATATTCCTGCTTCAGGTTCCTGTACTATTTAGAAATTTCTAGAGTAATATGCAGAACTCCTTTTATGAAAGTATATTAGTCCATTAATTGTTCTTTCAATGCAAAATGCTTGAAAAAGATCGTAATGATGGACAAAACTAAAATTTATCAAGAACAAAATTTGGAAAGAATAGATTAATCCAAGAAAGAAAACATTGCTAAAATACAAAATAAGTGAGAAGAAAGTAGGTGCCCCAGATATCGCAGCATGAACTTCTCTGCATGAACTTCTTGAGGGCTCTTTTTTAGCTCAATATGTGTTTAGGGGATCTAGAGTACTCTGTTGATGCCCCAAGAAGTAACATCTCTCCTTCTTGTTAATTCAGAGAAAGCGAGACTACCGCATGCCCTATTTTTTTATTAAAAATTGAATTACCCTTTACGGGTTTTCAATTCAAAACCCCTTTGGTCTCATGATGCCCTTTGCGGGTTTTCACCTTGGCCTCTCCTTTTCCTTTTCTTTTCTTTTTCCTTTTTTCTTTTTCTTTTTCTTTTTTTTTTACTTCTTCTTTTTCCCTTTTTTTAACGAAATATTTCTTGATTTGAACTCATAGGATTAGGCAAGTCCTTGTTATCCCTCTAGGTGAAAATCAACGCTTTTCCAGAGAAGGCCTTCTTTACCACATAAGGTCCTTCCCATTTTGGCATCTACTTTCCTCAGAAGCCCTTTTGTATGGGAAGGATCCTTTTCAAAACTAGGTCTCCTTCATGAAATTCTTTAGGGCGAACCTTCTTGTTATAGGCCCGCATCATTTGCTTTCGGTACAATTGACTATGAGGATAGCCCTTAGCCTTTCTTCTTCGATCAAGTTCAACTAATCATATTGGGATTGGATACATTCTGCTTCATCCGACTTCAAATCTGATAAAACTCAGAGAGAAGAAATTTTGACTTCAATGGCCAAAATCGCCTCCATTCATAAACTAATGAGAAAGGCGTTGCCTTGGTAGAGGTCCTAACAGATGCCCGATAGGCATAGAGGGCAAATGGTAACTTTTCATGCCAGTCTTCATAAGTCTCAATCATTTTTCCCATGAATTTTTTTTACCGTTCGTCTTGGGGTGATACGGTGTTTAATCTTGAACAGACTACAAACTTCTGATGTCGCGCTGTTGTTCAAATTTAATGCATCATTAGATATGATCCCTTTTTTGGATTCCTTACAGACATAAGATTTGTCGACTTTGTGATATCGACATATGAAGCAGCTTTCACTACTTAGTGAAGTAATGGACGACCATAAAGACGAATCGATACCCGCTAGAAGCCTTTGGTAAGATTGGCCCACTGACATTCTTGCCCCACCTGGAGAAAGTTTACGGAGATGTCAAACATGAGGAGATGAAGGAGGCATAGGAATCTTGTCTCCATAAATTTGGCACTCATGGCATTTCTTGGTATAACTAATGCAATCCCCTTCCATGGTGGACCTGCAGTACCCGAACCTCATGATTTGTCTGGCCATTATAAAACCATTAGCATGTGTTCCTCTTCTAAGACTTTCTTAACCTTAACATCATCCACACATCTTAATGGCCCAGGCATATCTTGATACGATCATGCGTAAACATATTTGAATTCTTAGAATCAATGACGTCTCGCTTTGTTTCTGTGGTGATACAGGCTCCGATCTTCATCTCTTTCCCTTCTCCTAGGCTCACAATGACTTTTTGTAAGGTAGGATCTATTTTTTCATCTTGTTCTACCATCCTTAACAAATCAGGAGATAGTTACAATCTCTATCGTCTTCAAAGTCCTGAGATCCTTCTAGACACATATCTTGCTCAAAAGTAGATTTTGAGTCAGTAATAGCGTTGCTCATGTCATTGATATCTAGGGACCTGTTGTAGGTATGAAGAGATATTCAAAGAACATGAATGAAATAAAGGAATAAAAGAATATTTGCTCAAAGTGAGACGGAAAAATGTATTTTCATTGAAATATAGATGTTGAACATAAGCCTATTTCACAAAAAGATTCTTATTGCTCCTAGGCTTAGAGCAATAACCGTGTTTTGGGACATTATTCTGAATTTGGCTCTAAAAAATACAGGGACCTTTTCCACAGTGCTACCGTTCAAAACACTCCTGAGTATGTAAGGGCAGACGCTTGGAAAATTCAATTTCCTGGTTCCCTTTTTTGGTACGGCGTTTATGTTTAGATTCCCTGATATTCCTTCTGGGCTTTTGACCTCTTCAAGGAATTCCAACTCTTTATTATCCATTAGGCTCTGCACCAAAACTTTGAATTCAGCACACTCTTGGACTTCATGACCTTCTTCTACATGGAACTCACAGTAGCTCCTAATCCCTTTGGGTATCTCTTCCAAATCCTGAATAATTAATCCCCTGTCTATCATTTGTTTCAAAACCCACTTCAATGGGGTTTTTACTTCTGCAATACTCTTCTTGATTCTCTTCTCTGTATTCTCGATTATCGTGTATACCCCTTTATCAGTATGGTTAGGGTAACGAATTTTCTACACCAGACGGATTGTCAAATTTCACAATGCCCATTCTGATGAGCCTTTTGATTAACTTCTTAAAAGTGGTGCAGTTTTCTATTGAGTGTCCCATGATTCTCACGTGGTACTCGCATTTGGCGTTCGCGTCGTACCATTTGGGGAACGGAGGCTGTATAGGTTCCGAGTAGAACGGAGGTACCACATGAGCACGAAATAGATTTTGGTACAACTCCCTATACGTCATGGGGATGGAAGTGAATTGGAGTTTTTCTGAGTTCGGCCTCGAGTTGGATTCTTGCCTTGAAGGGCCTTGATGACTGGCCCTCGGCTGGCCCATAGTGATTGGCTTGGGATACCATTTACTAAACACGTTCATGTTATCCACTTCATCTTCATTTTTCTTTGGGGTTAACCTTTTAGTACTTTCCCTTGCGTCTATCTTCCCACTTCTTACGATGTTCTCAATCATCTCATCGAACATTACTATATCTGAGAAGCTCATGGTAGCACTTCCCAATATATGGTTAATGAACGGGGCTTTTAGAGTATTGGTGAAAAGCATCATCGTTTCTTTTTCCAGAAGAGGTGGCTAGACTTGCGTTGCCACCTCTCTCCATCTTTGGGCATATTACCTGAAGCTCTCACTTTGCTTCTTTTCCATATTCTGCAGTGTAATTCTGTCTGGTGTCATGTCCGTTACATGGCTATATTACTTCATGAAAGCCTGTACCAAGTCCTTCCACGAGTGGATTTTGGCATGGTTCAACTGGTTGTACCATTTGGCAGCTGACCCAATTAGGCTATCTTGGAAACAATGGATTAATAATTGGTCATTATTAACATACCCTGTCTTCCTTCGATAGAACATCGTAATGTGAGCTTCAGGACAACTAGTTCCATTATACTTTTTAAATTTTGGAGTCTTGAATTTCGATGGGAGTACTAGATTTGGGAATAAACTCAGATCCTTGGCGTCAACCCCACAATGGTAATCAGCATTCTCCATTGCTCTGAGTTTTTCCTCTAACCACCTGTACCGATCTTCGAGTTGTTTTGGCCTTTCCTCCTTTACTTTTTCTATTTTTGCCATTTCGTCTAGATCAGGAACTATAGGATTAGTTGGATTGTCCCCCCGATTGGAACCTAAACCTGTCGAATAACTCATTGGTGCCGAGGTACCGGCCTGATATTGTTGGGGTCCGATATTGACGGGTACCCCTTGCGAATATGCGTCTGGTTGGGTCTGAACGCTTATTGGGGTAAAACCCGGGGGGTAAGTGGGATCCTCGTTATCATCCCTAGAGTGAACCACAGTGCTCTTCCCTTTCTCGAGTCCTCCAGCCATTAATTGCGTTAATTAACTTATCATATTTCTTTAGGGTTCCAGTATCTGATCCCTCATATCCCGTTGTACTTTTGCTAACTATTCTTACAGTTGCATTTGCAACTGGTCTTGTATCTCTTTTTGAATCTGTTCTAGCCTTTCCAATCTTTGGTCCACTGTTTTAGTTTTGGCGCGAGTACCGTAACGATGTTTGATTGGTTGGCTCTTGTTGGTTTCCAGATTAACTGAAATAATTTTGTTTTGATTAGGGTCTCTTCGTGAAATTTAATGCATATGATGCAATGTAATGCAAATGCATGAGATGAATACAAAAAAGAGGCATTGACTCTGATTCAATTCTGTTAGAACAACTTTACTAGAAAACAAATTTCTTTACATAAAACAAATTACATATACGGCCTTGCCCTAATATTTGAAGCGAAGACATTGATCATTTTCTTCATATCTGGATGTTAAGATTAAATCTTGTGAATTTTTCCAATGGATGCCTCTACTAGCTCCTTTTTGCTTGATCCGGGCTGCGACCCATTGCTCACTCATCCCCGTGATGCTTGTTTACTTCTTTAGGGAAATTGAGACGTTAACGGCTCTTAAATAATCTTTGTCGGCTTGAATCATCGGGCAACGAAGCGAAGTCATATACTCCTCCGTCAGACCATCACCCCTCTCTCGTTGTGTTTACTCAGACCGTATTCGGAAGGTCGCATTATCCTCCACTTTATCAAGAAATCTATTTTTCGTGACAAGCTTTCTATTTAGCAACTGAATGTGAATCAACACCTCTTTTATATGATGAAAATGCAATGCAATCATAACCAGAATAAAGAAAATATGTCAGTACAAAAACATAAATAACAAATAGAGCACCTGTCTGTATGACTACTAGGGGTTTAGAGTGGTTCTACCTAGGGTGGGCACAGATTCATCAATCCTCACCCATTATAGGCTCATACGGACCGAGTTCAATTCAGGGGAATACATTTCCTTATGGCTATACGGAGATGAAAATCTCACGAAGACATAGGTACGGATGTATCCCGAAAGTGATTCGCTATCCTATATAGAGTTGAAGACCTCACGAAGGAATAGTTTCTCAATCCCACTTAAAGGGTATAATCGAGCGGTCATGTAATGCAAATGTGCAGAAATATATCAAGAACTCAAACTAGAAAAGCAAACCAAAATGATGAAGATCGTAACAAAGATGAACGAAATGTAACAAAAAGATCATACATTTAAACTAAATTTTCAATCTTCGACAAAAAAGCAAAGAGTAATCAACTCGTGGCCTGACCCTCTTATTCGGGTCCCCAGCGGAGTCACCAAGCTGTCGAAAACATTTTTTTTAAAAAAAATGGCGTCTCGCTTTGGTTTTAAAAATGAAAATGAACATAGGGAGTCGCCACCAATCCTTTTTTTGTGAGGTGTGATTGGGTCACCTCGTAAAATAGTTGTTTTTAATAAACGGTTCGATTTATTTAAAACAACGCTTGTTGGTCTATGAAATTCAGAAAGATGGGTTCGGGAGTCGGTTACGTACGGGGAAGGATTAGCACCCTCGTAACGCCCAAAAATTGGTACCTAGTTGATTAATTAGTATCTTCGTGTCAAAAATTGGAAATTTGAGGAAATTTTAAAAATACGATCCTTTGTTATAAAAAAAAATCGAGAACAAGGCATGTTTTACGTTAATCAAGAAAAAGAATCACGTCCCGTAAGTTAGGACACAATGCCTTAAATTCCCGATACGAGAATAAATGCTGAAAAACCTTTTTATTTTGAGAGGTATTTGATTATCTCGGTTTTTAGAAAGAAATCATATTCCGTAAGTTAGAACACAATCTTTTCGTAATTCCCGAGGTTATTAAAAATGTTTTAAAAGCATTCGTTATTCGGATTTATCGAGAAAATCGAAACCCCGTAAGTTAGGGAGCAACTTTTCAAATCTCGAAATACGAAAAATTACTGATTTAAAAAAACGAAATTTTATGTAACGGGTAATGATTAATGTGGCACAATTTTGTGAGTAAAATGTAAAAAATGAATTACGGTATTAATATGCATAACGAAAGAATAATAAATGCGGTAGTGTGAATTACAATAATGAGGGCGAAAATAAAATAAATTAAAATAATCAAGCCAAAAATAAAATTAAAAAAATAAGTAAATAAACACAAAAAAGAAAATATAGTTATAATAGTATTAAAAATAATAGCAATAATAATAGTAATAAAAATAAAAATAAAAATAAAATTAATAATAGTAATAACAATAATAATAGTAATAGTAAATAGTAATAATAATAAACAAATAATAGTAAAAATACAAAAATAAAGTAAAAATAGAAATAAATAAATAATAGTAACAATAATAATAAATAGTAATAATAATAATAAACAAATAATAGTAAAAATACAGAAATAAAATAAAAATAAAAATAGATAAATAAATAGTAGTAGTAGTAGTAGTAGTAGTAGTAGTAGTAATAGTAGTAATAATAATAATAATAATAATAATAATAATAGAAATATTAAATAATAATAATAATAATAATAATAATAATAATAATAATAATAATAATAATAATAATAATAATTGCAAAAATAACTAAATGGGACTAAATTAAACTTAAATCAAAAGTTTGGAGAAAAATTGGAAATAAAAAGAAAGGGAAATGACCTATCTGAGCACGCGAATAACAAGGAGGGGCCAAAAGGTAATTTTCCCTATCCTCCAAAACGCACAGTATTAGAGTGGACCAAATTGAAAACCGAAATAAAATACTGGGCAAAATAAAAAAATAAAAAAAACTTAATTGCAGAGCAATAAAAAAGCGGAAGGGCTAAAAGTGCAACTAGCCCTTCCGTTAAAAACACGCGGATCCTAGGCCTGAGCGGGTCGGATCTCGGGTCGGCACCAAAACGGCGTTGTTTTGGAAGCCTATTAAAGGCATTTTTTTAACAAAAAATTTTTTCACTTTTTCATTTGTTTTAAAAAACACTCCTCTCCCCTTTTCTTTTTCTTTGCAGGGCATGGGACTCCGGCGAGAGTCCGGTCGATCGCCGTCGTGCCTCCGCCGTCGGCGCCGCTGCATATGGCAGCTTAAAAGTCGAAAAGGTAAATTTTTTTATTTTTTTATATTGTGATATATTTTTGTATATATGAACTGTTTATTGCAAAAAAATAAGGAAAATATGTGTATATAGTAGATTCAAAAAAGGAAAATATAAAGAGAAAAAGAAAATTACCCTTTGATGCGTTTTTTCGGACCTTTTGTTTGCTTTTTTTGTAAATTTTGATTCGATTGATTATTTGAATCTTTTTTTGTATTCTGATTTTTCTCTGTTCTTTTTTTATTTCAAAAAATCCCCCCGATTACATTGTATTTCGTGGCTTTTTATCGCCAAAAGAAATAATACATTTTAATCTCCTCCTTTGCTACTGTCTCTATTTGCTACTTTGCGTGTTTGCAGGTGACTGTGGCAGCATTGCAGTGGAGAAGGTGCTGACACCACATGAGGAGTGGCATGGCGTAAAGGAGGAGGGGAACCCTAGGGTTCCGAAAATGTTTAATGTTTTGGGCTGTTTTGTTGGGCTAGGTTTAGTTTTAAAATTAGGTCATTTTTTGTTTGGGTTTTAGTGGGCCCGGGCAGAATTGGGCTTGTACATATATATATTGAGGTAAAGTCGCGATGCCATTAAGTCCACGTTGCAGCTTCGAAAGACATAATGTATTCTTCAAACTTCAGCTGTTTATTTCGCTCTACTACTTTCAAATATGTTTTTTCCACCCTCAAACTCACTTCATTGCCTACAAACATCTTGGAAAAGCCTGTTAAATAAAGGTATGACTCTAAAATCCACCCTTACATTTTCTTTTGTTTCAATCTCATCCTTAACATTGCAAAATTTTTTAAATAAGGCTAAATGGAAATAGTTGATCAATTTTTTTGTCCAACATGGCATGCCACCTCAAATGATGCCGTGGTTGACATGGCATGATATGTGAACAATGATGTGTCCTTTAGATTACATTTTTAAGAAAATTAAATACTTCTTAAAAAATAAAAAATGTATAAAAGTAAAAAATATATATAAAAAAATTGATTAAAAAAACTAATTAGTGGCAAATTTTCTATGTGGCCGTTAACACCCCAAACCCGGCCTAGAAGTTACGACTGGGTCTGGCATGCCACATAAAAGGGTCGTTTAAAAACTAAGCGTTCTTTGAAAATGTTTGCATCTTCTTTTGAAAACTCCGAGTTACGTTGGTTGTTTATAAAAACTCGGTTTACTCAGTGTCCATTTTAGAAAAGTTGTAATTAACTTGAAAACTGCCTTTTTTATGAAAACTGATTTTGAATATTTACGGTAACGTGATATTTTAGAAAACGATTATTAATGTTTTAAGAAAACCCTGTTTTTATAAGTTTAACAGTTATAATTGAAAGGTTAAAAGAAAAATATACCAATGGCCTTATTACAAAATATCAACCCAAAATAAATAATCTTAAAGATAAAGTAAAAACTGAAATTACTAGAGTTCACGAGTAGTATCTCCGATGTATGGCCACCACCGAGTCCTCCACGGCTCCAAATCCTCTGACGTTGGGGATTACCCGCGAGGTTAAAGGAAAAGGGGTGAGTTACAAGAACTCAGTGTGTAATTCCCCAAACGATCACTGACTGGGCCCGAGCCCATTAAACATCAAATTGGGCCTAAGCCCTATAATCATGTAAGTGCAGACAATGTAATGCAACCCAACCCAATCCAACCAGCACACCCCTGACCAACCAATCACACCTGCGGGATCAAGTCAACCCACCCCGCCAATCACACCAATATTGCAGCCAAGCTGCTAAACACAGAATATATGCGACTTTTAAGCCTTCAATAACGGTATTATACGTGGCACAGAGCCATCAGTAACTGTATTATGTTTGGCACATAGCCATCAGCGGCGGTAATATAATCAGCACACAGCCTTAGGTAAATACGATCGACATAGAGTCATCGATATCTGTTAGGCGCATAGCCACGGGTAAATACGATTGGCACAAAGCCATAATCAAGATGGCACAGAGCCAAGCTCTCCAACAATGCAGCATTGCTGCTAATCACAATATTTGTGGCTGTGCCACCAGAGTCATAATATGTAAATAAATATATATTGTGGCAGAGCCACCGGGCTACACTGCTTTTCAGCCATTATCCCGCCCCATGCAACATGATAAAATGCAATGCATCATATGTACAACAGTGTAAATAAAGCAGATACATAACAACCAACCATAATCAAGGGTATAACGATAATTTACCCTCTAGGGGTATTTCGGTAATTTCGTAACCCGAGGGTATTTTGGTAATTTACCCTCTTAGGGTATTTCGGTATTTTTACCCTCTGGAGGTATTTTGGTAATTTCGCAACCCGGGGGTATTTCGATAATTTACCACTAAGGGTATTTTGGTAATTTACCCACCAAGGGTATTTTGGTAATTTTGCAACCCGAGGGTATTTCAATAATTTTGCAACCCGGGGTATTTCAGTAATTTACCCTCCAGGGGTATTTCAGTAATTTTACCCTCTAGGGGTATTTCGGTAATTTCACAAATCAGGGGTATTTCTGTAATTTCGTAAACTGGAGGTATTTTAATAATTTCGTAAATCGGGGGTATTTCGGTAATTTTACAAACTGAGGGTATTTCGATAATTTCACAAACCAGGGGTATTTCGGTAATTTCACAAATAGGGGTATTTCGATAATTTTGCAAACCGGGGCTATTTCATTAATTTTGCAAACCGGGGCTATTTCATTAATTTCGCAAACTAGGGGTATTTCGGTAATTTCGCAAACCAGAGGTATTTCGGTAATTTTGCTAATCGAGGGTATTTCAGTAATTTTGCAAACCAAGGGTATTTCAGTAATTTTGTAAACCCCTCAGAAGGTCTACAGTCGCGTCGAGCGACTCAAGCATTCTAAACAGAGATAATGATGCGAATGAGCCTCTGGCCCATTCTCGGCCCAAATGGACCCACACGCTCGTGTGACCCATTTAGCCTAAATCTAGCCATAGATATGAGATTCACATAGGCTAGTTCACTATCTACTACACAATCATGCAATATATTCATTTGGGCCCACAGGCCCATTGGGCCCAAGGCAGCCTAGACTCATGAGAACACTCATAAGGGCCTCAACTGTCGCGTCAAAGCTTCCACATGTGCGGTCACACACTCGTGTGACCGGCTTTTCGGTATTTGCCGCTCTACAGCTAGAGTAGGGCGAAATACACACCTGATAGAAATCTGAAGCTGCTAATTCGTGCTCCTAGCACTCCTATGCCCAAACGCCCACCAAGGTATGTTTACTCTCCTCCTAGATTGCTCTATTTAAAAGCCAGCTTCTCATCTTCCCTCTTATTATCTTTCCGATGTGGGATCCCTCCTTCAGTAGAGTTTAAATCTAACACAAACTCTTGCCCAACTTAGCAAAATAATTATCCCCTTTTTGCTTGCGATGGGATTCGAACCCAGGCTCCCCCGTAGCATAATCTACGCCGCTAGCCACTAAGCCACAAGCTCCTCTTGTGTCTTAAATTATGTGCAACTAAATATAAACCTATGGGCCAAAGTTTAAGTTCACTTAAAAATAAATCAAAATGAAATGCAAGCGCCAAGACTTGAACCCAAGCACTCACTTATCCCCTGAATGACGCCTTGCCACTAGACCACTCCCTTCATTGTGTCATTTTTCTCCACATTTTATTCTTAAAGCCTACTACTAACTCCCAGGGTTTTATTCACCTAAAACCAAAATTTCCTTAAAGCCAAAGTTTGAACCCGGGACTTCATAGAAGCCCTCTAACCTTCCAAAATCACTCACCTAATAGGTCCAACTTGCATTAGTGCCATTCTCTTATTCTCGAAAATTTTAAACGCTCCCATGCCTAAGGCCCAATGGGCCCAATTCTACTAGGCCCAAATTTGGGTCGTTACAGTGGCACTTAAAATAACATTACAATTCCAAAAAAAGGTCATAAATTTACGTTACTATATATTTGGCACTAAAATTTACCTTTCAAAATCTAATACTTGTTATAAAATAATGAATAAAGAGAGAGTAAAGAACAAGAGAAATAGAAGAACAAGGAAAGTAAATATTTTATTTATCAATATGTATATTTACAATGCTTCTCCAGAGTTTATATTTATAGACATAGGAAATATAAATTATATAAAATTCTACTCTTAATGAACATTAGAGTCCTTATGTATATCAAATTTCTTATCCTTATGGACACCCACTTTATAATAATATTTATAAAAATTTTATTTGGATATCCATTGATAGATAATGTGCCTCATTAAAACCTTACTAAGATAAAAACCAGTGGGAAAAAAATCCTTAGTGAAGAAAAAAGAGTACACATATTTATAATACGCATAACATGTTGCCTTATTAAAAAAATTACCAAGAAAACTCAATAGGACAAAACACCAGTTAAGAGAAAAAGAGTACAATGCGTATTTACTCCTCTTCATGACAATATCACATTATCTTAAATACTAGTTTTTTCTAAACGTTTATATAATCATTCTTTTGAATGTCACAGGTGAGGAAGAACTTTAGGGAAATATATTTTGATCTCTTCAGGAGTCTCAACAATAATCATTACAAACTTTGATCATGATCATTTTATAAAAATACATATATTCAAATCAAACCAATAAATATTTATGCAAAAGTATTGAACAATTTCCCAATAATTTTTATATGCTTCTAACATTCTAGATCCTTCAAGAATTATAATATAAACTTCACTATATATTGATTTGTGTAGAGGCCCGATTTAGCCCGGACCCAAACATAAATCAAATAAAATAAATAAAACAAAAAAAATCAAAAGTCTATATAACAGTGCATTTACATCATGCCCAAATAGCCAAAATTAATGAAAACCCTAATGGCATGCTTGTGCCCCGACGTCTACCACCGTCAACTGCCTCCGTCCCATCGGTTGACTCCAAAGACGCCTACAAAAACGAAAAAGCAAGAACAACAACGACACGCAAGAAACAATAGAAAAAATATAAAAATAACATTGTAAATAGGCTATAAAAAGCCTAAAAAGATAGATTATAAAGGGGTTGTTTTTGGTTTTTTTTTTTTAAAAATTGAATTCAGAAAAATAGAGAAAACAATCAGAAAATAAAAAAACCGAATACAAAAGGTGATCTTTTTGAGTTATTCTTTTCGAAATAAGTAGAAAAAAATTAAAAGACCTTTTTTTCTTACCTTTCTCGGTCGTCAGAGACCCATGTCCGGCTCGAGAAGCCTTAGAGGCCCTTAGGGCTCCGTCGAAGGCTATGTCGGATGAGGGAAGAAACCAAAAGTTTTCTCGACCAAAGACCCAATTTTTACTTGTTTTTTTTTGACGATTTTCACCCCAAAACAGGGTTCCTGCAAAAAAAGGGATCAAAAGGGAAATTTTTGAAATTTTTCGACCACTGGAGACGGCCTAAGGAAAATTTTAGAGAAAAAATGGGGTGAAAACAGTTTTTTTTTTTAAACAAAAGAGAAATGAAATTTTTTGAAAAAAAATTGACTTAAATAGGGCACCAAAACGACACTGTTTTAGCACGGTCTGAAATGCCCCAAAATAATGTCGTTTTGGGGCTTACCCGATGACCCAACTTGGATCCTCCTAGGATCCGCGTGTTTTTGAGGGGAGGGTCTAATTGCCGCTCCAGTCCTTCCACTTTTAATTATTTTTTTAATCTGGTCATAATTCAATTTAGTCCCTCGATTTGCCAAAGAAACGGTGCGTTTAATAGGATTTGGGATATTTTCCCATTTAATCCCTATTTCTTTTCGCGCATTTCATATTGGTCCTTTGTTCTATTTTATTAGTTTTTTATTTACAAATTATCCCCTAAATTTCATTTTAATTTTGATTTAGTCCTCTATTTATTTATTCATTTATTTTATTACAATTTAGCCCCTTATTATTTTTTTATCCCGATTTACCCTTTTAATTTCATTTAAGTACAATTAAATCCTTTTTATTTTAATTCTTTTATTCATTTATTTACTTATTTACTTATTTATTTATTCATTATTCCTTTTATTTTATTCATTTATTTACTCATATACTTATCTATTTATATATTATTCACTTTTTTTTATTTTAATCCTTTTATTCATTTATTTATTATTCCTTCATTTTTTTCATATTTAAAATTGTTTTTTTATTTTCTTTTATCCATTATTTATTTCTTTTTTTTCTTCTTTTGTGCCTTTATTATTATTTTTATTACTATTTTATTATTATCTATTTATCTATTTATTTATTACCTCTTTATTTTTTATACATACTTAAAAATTAGATTGTATACATGCTTTTATTGGTACATTTTTTTATTTTTATTTTTTAGTGTGTTCTTGTTATTTTATTGTTTCTCTTATTATTTTTGGCACTTTCATGTCATGTCCATTTATCTTTTTAATCATGCATCTTCCATTTTTCATTTATCTTAAATTACTTCATTTATTTATTATTACTATAATATGATTATTAATATTAATATTTGTAATACACAGGAATTTTGGGTTAGAATTTTTGAGATTGTGGTTAGGGTAATTGAATAGGTCGAGCACTTGAGTGGGTTTTCACGTTTTAATGTCAGAATAGGCCTACTGTTTGGTGGTTAGTTGTGTGTTAGTTCGCCTTTGGGTTCTGGGTTCGAGTTCTCATGTGTGTTTTGAGGAATTAATTCATTTTGGTTTTGCCTTTTAATTTTTAAAGAATTACTTTTAAAATTTGAAAGAGGAGGTTTTTTTTAGTTTGTCATTATTTTCCCATATTCTTTTTCATATTTTTCCTTTTTGTTCCCTCTGTTATCTGTCTATTCTTTCCCCAAATTTCAGTTCTTTTGATTTCTTATTTCTTCCATTTTACACATGTTACGCGTTGTCTGTCAAGATTGATTGTCCTTGTGTGTTTCGTTTTATCGGAGGTGAAGCGGGTGAGTTTTGTTCATGAGGGTTTATGATAGAATTGCTTATATAACACCTCTCACCCGTATTCAATGCCGGAATAGGGTTACGGAGCATTACAGGACTTATAACACATATAACCATACTTTTCTCATGCATTCAATCATTTCATACAATCATCATTCAATTTGTCCCTTACATTAGCCTACGAGGCCTTAAACATACTTTAGGAGCAGTTCGGGACTAAACCGATAACTTATAAAACTTCTACGAGACTTTAAAAATTTTTCTCAATACAGAGGACACACGCCCGTATGATCAGGCCGTGTGTCTCACACGGCTATCAGACACGCCCGTGTCTCTAGGCGTGTGAAAACAAGGGGTACTGTAACACCCTGAATTTGGACCTATTGGGTCTTGGCCATGGGAGCGTTTAAAATTTTTGAGAATAAGAGAACGACATTAATGTAAGTTGGACCTATTAGGTGAGTGATTTTGGAAGGTTAAGGGGCTTCCATGAAGTCTCGGGTTCAAACCTGGGCTTTAGGAAAAAAAATTGGTTTTAGGTGAATAAAACCCTGGGAGTAAGTAAGTAGGCTTTAAGAATAAAATGTGGAAAAAAATGACACAAGGAAGGGAGTGGTCTAGTGGCAAGGCGTCATTAAGGGGGTAAGGGAGAGCTTGGGTTCAAGTCTTGGCGCTTGCAATTCATTTTGATTTTCTTTTAAAAGAACTTAGACTTTGGCCCATAGACTTATATTTAGCTGCACATGTTTTAAGTTACAAAAGGAGCTTGTGTTGTGGTGGCATGTAGTGTCTGGAGCATAGGAGAGGGCAAGGGTTTGAATCCCATTGCAAGCAAAAAGGGATATTTATTTTGCTAAGTTGGGACGGCAAGTGGTTGTGATGGAATTAAACTCTGCTGAAGGTGGGATCCCACATCGGGAAGCTAGCATGAGAGTAGGCGAGAAGCTGGCTTTAAATAGAGCGATCTATGAGGAGAGTAAGCATACCTTGGTTGGCGTTTGGGCATAGGAGTGTTCGGAGCGCGGATTAACTCTAGATTCCTATCAGGTGTGTATTTCGCACTACTCTAGCTGTAGAGCGGCAAATGCCGAAATGCCGGTCACACGGCGATGGTAGCCACGTGAGCATGCAGGCGCACGTGTGGGAGCTTCGACGCGATAGTTGAGGCCATCATGAGTGTTCTTGTAGGTTTAGGTTGTTTGGGCCTCGATGGGCCGAAAAGGGCTATGTGGAGCCAATGGGCCCGTGGGCCCATATGAATAAATTGGATGATTGTGTAGTAGATTTTGAACTGGTCTATGTGAATCTCATATCTGTGGCTAGATTTGGGCTAAATGGGCCACACGAGCGTGTGGGTCCATTTGGGTCAAGAATGGGCCCTGGGCCCATTTGCATCATTATCTCTGTTTAGAATACTTGAGTCGCTCGAGGCGACTGTAGACCTTCTGAAGGGTTGACAAAATTACTGAAATAACCTTGGTTTACAAAATTACTGAAATACCATTGGTTTGCAAAATTATCAAAATACCCTTGATTTTTGAAATTACCGAAAGAACCTCAATGGGTAAAATTACTGAAATATCCTCGATGGGTAAAATTACCGAAATACCCTCTATGGGTAAAGTTATTGAAATTTCCTTTATGCGTAAAGTTACCGAAATACCCTCTATGGGTAAAGTTACCGAAATACCCTCGATGGGTAGAATTACCGAGATGCCCTTAAGGGGTAAAATGACCATTTTACCCCTAACCGTCTAAATAACCGTTGTACCCATAGTGGTAGTACCAGTGTTGTATGTGTATTAAATGTATGATTGATTATGATTGAGATGCACTGCATACATGGATTAGCTATGACATAACATACTGCATTGGGTGGGTTTTTCTGATTTGGAGGAAGTATCGTTATAGTGGCATTGCCACGTATTTTGATTCTAGTGGCTCAGCCACTTATTTTGTTGATTAGTAGCTAGGTTGCGCTATTGGATAGTTGGCTGGGTGGGTTGACTTGGTCCCTACATGGAGAGATGGTTGGTACGGGTGGAGAGTTGGCTGGATAGGGTTGGGGTACATACCTGTTTTGCATTGATATGATGTAGGGCTTAGGCCTAGACTGATGCTGTATGGGCTAGGGCCCAGACCATGACCGTAATAGGAGATTACACACTGAGTTCTCGTAACTCACCCTTTCTTTTAACTATGCAGGTAATCCCCAGCCTTAAAGGATTTGGAGCTGCGAGGGAGTCAGACGTGGCCACACATCAGATATGCTCTAAAGTTAAACTTAGCGATTTTAGTTTAATTTATTTTATTTTAAATTATTGGGTTAATAATTTTTTTAATAAGGCCATTGGGTTTTTTTTTAACTTTTATTTGGTATTTCTTTTAATTACAAACTGCTGGTCTATTAAACTCGGGTTTTTAAAACTATAACTACTGTTTTCAAAATATCACGTATTCGCAACTGTTTGAATCAAACTCCCGAAAAAAACAAGGTTTTAAAAATAATAATGTTTTTGCAAGGGAATGACTTTGAGCAAATTGTGTTTTGTTAATAAGCAACGAAAATCGGGATTTTTAAAGGGTAGAAAGTTTTGATTCATAGAAGGGTTTTCCAATGAACATATAGTTTTTAAACAACACTTGATGTGGCACGTTAGATCCGGTCATAACGTCTAGGCCAGGTTTGGGGTGTTATAGGTAGATACTGACTTGGGTCACACGGCCAACCGCACGCCCGTGTGTCTAGCCCGTGTGCCCTTCGAAGTGGCTACACACGCCAGTGTGCCAGGCCGTGTGCTAGGCCATGCCAATCCTATAGGGTATACTGACTTATGCAACACGGCCAAGTCATACGCCCGTGTGCTAGGCTGTGTGTAAATTAGGAGGTATACTGACTTGTACCACACGGCCAGTCACACGCCCGTGTGTGAGACCGTGTGGAGTATACTGACTTGGTTTTAATTTCAACACCAGAGGACACATAGCCGTGTAACATGACCGTGTGTCACACACGGCTGAGACACACGCCTGTGTCTCTGCCCGTGTGGACAAAAATAGGCTATTTGCGAAGTTATTTTGCCACCCTATTTTTATATACTTGCACAAGTGTAATATGCAACATTTTATAACTCAATAGGTAACCAATCTGTAACATTTCATACACATTTTATACCAATTCAACATAGTGTTCAAATACCTAATTAATATCATGCATTTTCCATTCATATGTCTACTACATATCAAGATAACATTTGCAAATTTCCATTCCATCTACTAGCCAAAACATACCATATTTGAATACTTATACACAACCAAAACATTATACCAAGTTAAGCCAAATCACATAGCTTTAACTTATACCACAACATGTACCAAAATCACTATCTCAAGTAACCATAACTATCATCTTTATGACTAGCCTATACATGCCATATTTACATATATCCATAAGTTCAGAGGTACCAATCGACAACTGGATAGTGTGATGCAGAACTCTGACTTTATCCGGATCGAGCGAGCTATCGAATCTCTATAAAACACGAAAAAAGAAACAGAGTAAGCTTAAAAGCTTAGTAAGCCCGTATAATTTAGAATTTAACTTACCATTTGTACATAATCAAACACTTAAACAAAGTATATCAAATTCACTTGCCAAATGCCTATACACAAGCATTCATCAATAAGTTATTCATATAAATCCATGTAAATATCCATTATCTCAATTTAATACTCAAAACATTGTATCATATCAAATTCACATATATCATATACATCATTTGTAACATTTCACTCTCAATTATATAAACAATAATTCATTCGATAACAGTAACTCATCCATATAAACAATATTTCATCGATATAACAGTAATTCATCCATGTAACACATAGCTTTTTTACATAACCAATAATAGAATTTACGCCCGTTGAACCTATTAGAACATCAAGGGATACTTGGGTGATATACATAACATATAAATCAGTAATCCGTCAATTCATTATCATTTCTGCTCTTTCGAGCTATGATCAGTAAGCTCCTCCTGAGCTGATGGACAGTAAGCTCTATTGAGTTGAAACGGTAAGCTCTGACGAGCTGAAAACGGTAAGCTCTGACGAGCTGAGAATAGTAAGCTCTTATGAGCTATGGTGAGTCAACAACAAATGTAGGAGCTCGACCGAAACGGTAACCCTAGTGACATGTCACTCGTATCCTATGAATTCTTACGGTTCAAACGGGGATCGGTAACCATCAGACTATATCAATAAGACATTTGAATTTCAAGTATATTATTTACTCAATTACATACATTCATTTCAAATAATTACAAGTATTTAAAAGTATGGTTCTAATTATACGAACTTACCTCAAGTTGCTCGGATAGAAATATCGGCTAATCGTCAACATTTCCTTTTCCCCGATCTAATCCCGATCTTGGCTTATCTTGATCTATATATTATTAAAATCACCTTATTAAATCAACTATTTATTCAATTTAGTCTAAAACACACATTAGGACTGTTTTACACATTTGCCCCCCAAACTTTCTCATTTTTACAATTTAGTCATTATCACATAAAATTGCAAATTCATGCAATTTAGTACAAACTCATGCTTAGCCAAATTTTATTGAAGTCCCCAGTAGCCCATATCTTTTATTTATTAACATTTTTACCCACATAATTTTACAATTTCACAATTTAATTCCTTTTTGACATTTTTGTCAAAAATCACTTTACAAAACTAGTAAATCTATCAACAACTATTCAAAATCCATCTTCAACCATCAAATTACTCAAACATTCAACAATGGCAACATGATAAATCTTTAACAATTTTAAAATTTAAGGTACGAGCTAGCTAGAATACGAAGCAATGATCACAAAAAAAACATAGAAATCAGTAAAAACGGGACAAATTTAGACTTACAAATTAGTTCCAAAGTGACCGAATGCTTTCAAGCCCTAAAATGGATTTTCTCCATGCTTCATTCGGCTAAGACAAAGATGATAACCTTTAATTCTTTGTTTGTTTTATTTATTTTGTGTTATTAACCAAATTACCAAATTAACCTTACTAATAAACCATTTAAAACACCTATTAAGGTGTCCATAAAAGTCCACCAACATTTAAAATGGTCTAATTACCATTTAAGGCTACCATAATTAAAAGACAATGCTATTTGAAACCTTTAACTAATAGAACATGCATTTTACATATTACACAATTTAGTCATTTTTACCGAATTAAGGATTCAAACAGTAAAATTTCTTTACGAAACTTTCACACAATAATTCTATCATGCAGTAAAATTTAATAAAATAATAAAATAAATATTTTTACTTCAGATTTATGGTTCCAAAACCACTGCTTTGATTTCACTAAAAACGGGCTGTTACAGCTTCTGTCTCTATTATTTTTTAATTGATGTTCTTAGATTTTAAGTTTTTGTGTGAAATTGAGGTTTCTAAACAGTTTGATCAGAGCGAATCGATTGATCCTTGTAACACCCCAAACCCGGCCAATACGCCATGACCGAATCTGGTATGTCACTGAGGAAAATACTTTGAAGAAAAACGAGTTAACGATTTAATTTTTGTGAAAAACCCTTTTGAAATTCTATATTTGAAGAAATCAGGTATATAATAAGTTAAAACTAATAATTTACTTTGAAATTACGTAAAACTTTAAAATAGGCGAATAAATCATAGGTTTGAAAACATTTATATCATTTTAAGAAAACTCGAATTATTACTTTGAAAGCCATTTGCATTTGAATGTAGAAACTTAATATTTGAAAATTATTTAAATTATCGAAAACACTTAAGTTGTTAAAATTGTCAAATAATTTATGTTACCCGATGGTAACGCTTTTAAAATCATCGCGTTGTATAGTTTAGAAAACTTTGTGCTCGGATTTATTATAATAATCAAGAAGTTTATAACCCATATTTAAAACATGCTCAAAACATAAAAATAATCCAAACCATAATTTAGAGAGGCCTTATTACAAACCCACAAAATATAAAAACCAAATATAAATAAAGTAAAGTTCTCAAACCAAAGTTCACGTAGAACCAAAATTTATTTCATGGCCTCCTCGAGTCCATCCGGCTCTTCATCCGCGATCTCACGAATCACCTGAAATGATAAGGGAGAAGGTGAGTCACCAAGACTCAGTGCATATTCCCTCTCCCGGGTAAATGCCACATGCTTACACAAATTATAACAAAGCACATACATGTATAATGCACCCAACCTAGCCATCCATAACTCCTTTTCTACCCCGTGTGGTACCAAACCACTGGTGGTGCCAAACCACTGGTGTCCAAAGACACAATTGTGATACCAAATCACTGGTGACCAAAGTCACGAATAATTAAGTGTGGGGCCAACCCACGTGTGATACCAAATCACTGGCGACGATCCCATATCTCAAAAGTGGGGCCAACCTACAGTGGAATTAATCCACAGGGACAAGACGCTATGAGGTCCCAAACCTCTGGTGTCCGAAGACACGAATGTGATACCAAATCACTGGTAGTGCCAAACCACTGGTGACCGAAGTCACGAATCATCAAGTTGTGGGGCCAACCCACGTGTGATACCAAATCACTGGCAGACAATCCCATATCTCAAAAGTGGGGCCAACCCACGGTGGTGTTAACCACAAGGACAAGTCGCTATGAGGTCCCAAACCTGCGGTGTCAGAAGACACGAATGTGATACCAAATCCTTTGGTGGTGCCAAACCAGCTTGGTGTCAGAAGACACGATATCAATCTTCCCCCTCCTCTCTTATTGCCCATACTAATGCAATAGATAACCAAATCATGTCAATATACTTTGATATGAACATATAACTAATACATATCGTATATCGTGATATTAAACAACATATAGCAACATCATATCGAAACAGACTTACCCGTATCCTTGCTCATACCCATCAAGGTATCATATCAATATCTCATAGTTGCGGCTTTAACAACATGAATAGTCATTTAACACACATATATATACATATATAAACCAAGTTATAAAGTGTGTAAGATACACACCTTTCACCAAAGCAATAACTAACGTCCGAAGATCCGATCTACCACTAGATCACCTTGTCCTACAATCGACCAATATTAAGATTATGAACAAAGGCCATTCGGCCATATCACTAAATCCCGAATAGTTATCCTTCGAAATACCAAGTCTTACCTAAACTTACCCAAAACGATTGTCAACGAAACGAGGCTTAGATCGATTGCTTCCAACGTCCAAAGAGCCTAAAAGAAATCGGTTCCTAAAATGGTTAAAACCTTGCAAACCAATGCCCATAGATTCGGCCTTAGTCCACAAGAAAATAACATAGAGACGAGAAAAGAATTGAAGAGAATCGGCCATGAACACTTACCCTTTTCCAAAATCGATTGAAGAAAATCAAAGAGAGTTTCCCCTTGAATATTCGGCCAAAAAATAATACTAAAAGGAAGTAGAAAAATTCGGCTATGGTGAAGTAGAAAAAAGAAAAGAGAAATAGAATGGTAATGGATGTTTAAACTTTGAGTGAAAGAAAAAGAAATGGAATTTGAGATGGGTAAAGATTCGGCCAAGAGAGGATGAAAGAAAATGTGATTAATCAAAAAAAAAAAGGAGAAAAGAAAAGAGAGAGGTTGAAGAAGAGAATGGTTCGGCCAAAATGAAGAGAAAGAAAATGTGATTGAACAAAAGTCAAATGAAGAAAAGAGAGATGTGGAAGAGAGAGGTTCGGCCAAACACTATTTTGCCAAAGAAGAAAAATGCACAAAAGTTCCAATGTTGCTTCGGTTTCAAGAGGACAAATGAAAGAAGAGAAATGGTATTTGGTTTACACAAAATAAGGCTAAAAACCAAAAGCAAAATTGCACCAAAATGCACAATAACATTCGGCCAAAGAGAAAGTTTTTGGAGAGGGAAAACAAAAATGCAAAAAGATGTTCAAAAGGAGAAATTGGCCAACTATTCCCCCCCAAAGCTACTTACAAAATTCGGCCACTCCCCTAGACACCCATACCGTCCACATACATTCACTAAAGGCCTAGGATTACTTTCCAAAACATTTTCCTACAACCAAGCCTTATGTCTCCCCAACCTTCCATAACCTTAAGATTCTTATCCCCTATTTCATGCTTTCCTTTTCCAAAATTCAACTTACCAAAAACTTAAGGTCCAACGTATCATAAACATAGGTTGACCATCCATCAATGCTAGAACACAAAAATAAAGTCTTCAAAAATGCTTTCCATGATACTCGAACCTCTAACCTCAAGCCACCTTTCAAGCTCCTTAACCAACTTGCCACTTACTCCTCTTATGCTTTAATTAACACTTAAATTAACTTAAGTGTCAAGCTCACCTAATTCACTTCATTAAATAAACCATATTAAAAAATTATTCTAGCTTCTTAAATAAAATCAAGCCTTCACAAGACTATGCTAACACATAAAATTCATACTCAAGCCAACACAAATGATACTCAAATTTGGGATATTACAATTCTACCCCTTAAGAAAATTTTCGTCCTCGAAATTACGATCAAAAGAGTTGAGGATCTTTGTTGCCTCATTGCATCCTCCGGTTCCCACGTAGCTTCTTCTACGCCATGATTCCGCCATAAGACCTTCACTAAAGGAACTGTCTTACTACGCAAAACTTTCACATCTCGATCTAGAATCGCATGTGAGTTTCTCTTCCACCACAAATCTGGACTCACTTCTATTTCCTCTACTGCCACGACATACGATGGATCAAAACGATAGCGTCTAAGCATGGAGACATGAAACACATTGTGAATCTGACTCAGTTCTGATGGCAACTCAAGCTGATAAGCTACTGGTCCCACTCGTCTCAACACCTTAAACGGTCCAATGAACTTTGGACTTAACTTGCCTTTTCTTCCAAATCTTAACACTTTCTTCCATGGCGAGACCTTCAGAAAAACTTTGTCACCCACGACAAACTCTATATCCCTCCGCTTGAGATCGGCATATGACTTTTGCTTATCCGAAGCTTCCTTTGAGATGAGCTCGAATCATCTTAACCTTATCCTCGGTCCTCGCAACCAACTTTGGTCCTAACAACCGACGCTCACCAACTCTGCCCAACACGTAGATGTGCGACACCTCCTACCATACAACGCCTCATATGGGGCCATCTTAATGCTTGACTGATAACTATTGTTGTATGCGAACTCAGCTAACGGCAAAAACTCTTCCCAGCTACCTCTGAAGTCCAAAACACATCCTCTCAATATATCCTCCAAAATCTGAATAACTCTTTCTGACTGCCCGTCAGACTGTGGATGAAATGCTGTACTGAAATCCAACCGCATACCCAACGCCTGATGTAACGCTCTCCAAAACCTCGACGTAAATCTGGGATCTCTATCCGAGATGATCGACACAGGCACACCGTGCAACCTCACTATCTTAGCCACATACAACTTAGCTAACCTCTGAAGCGAATAATCCATCCTAACCGGAATGAAATGAGCTGACTTAGTCAAACGATCCAAATCACCCATACTGAGTTCTTCTTACTAGGCGTAAGAGGTAATCCACTGACAAAGTCCATAGTAATCCTCTCCCACTTCCACTGTGGAATCTTCACACGGTGAAGTAACCTGCACGGCAATTGATGTTCAGCTTTGACTTTTGGCGACACGTCAGACATTTGCCCACAAACTCAGTTACCTTCCGCTTCAGACCTGGCCACCAAAACTGCTCTCTTAAATCCTGATACATTTTGCTACCTCCAGGATGCATAGCATATGGGCTGCTATGTGCATCCCGAAGAATCCTTTGTCTCAACTCAACATCCTTCGGCATACAAGCTCTCCCTTTAAAACACAAAACTCCATCACTGGACAAATTATAATCCTCTAAACCTCCATTACGAAACCGCAACCTCCGATCATTCAAACCATCATCCTCTCATCGCTTCTCCTTGATCTGATCTAACCAAGTCAGCTTGACTTGCAATTCTGCCAAAAGACTCCCATCGTCGTATAAGCTAAGACGAGCAAACATCGATCTTAAATCTGATACAACCTTACGGCTCAATGCGTCTGCCACCACGTTAGCTTTGCCGGGATGATACTCGATCGAACAGTCATAGTCCTTCAACAACTCGATCCATCTACGCTGCCTCAAGTTCAAGTTTTTCTGAGTCAAAAGATACTTAAGACTCTTGTGATCCGTGTAGACTATCGACTTCTCTCCATACAAATAGTGTCTCCAAATCTTTAAAGCGAAAACCACAACAGCTAATTCCAAGTCATGCGTCGGATAATTAGCCTCATGCGGTCTCAACTGCCGAGATGCGTAAGCCACTACCTTCCCTTCTTGCATTAGCACACATCCTGCATCAAGATGTGATGCATCACAATAAATCGTGAATTCCTTGCGCCTCAAAGTTGAGTCAAAGCGGAGCTTCATTCAGAATCTTCTTCAACTTGTCGAAACTTTCTTGCTGCTTCTCGGTCCATACAAATGGAACTCCTTTCCTCAACAACTTGGTCATCGGTGCGGCGATCAAAGAAAATCCTTCCACAAATCTTCGATAGTACCCGCTGGACCTAGGAAACTCGAATCTCACCATCGACTTAGGCGGCTTCGGTCCAACACCGCTTCAATCTTCCGAGGATCCACTCTAGTCCCCGGCCGATACAACGTGACCCAAGAAAGTCACTCTCTAAGCCAAAATTCGCACTTACTAAATTTGGCATACGATTTGCTTTTTCCTCGGACGCAAACACTACTCGCAAATGCGCATCATGCTCCTCCTCGACTTGAGTATATCAAAATATCGTCTATAAAAACCATAACAAAGCGATCCAAAAGCTGCTGGAATACCCGATTCATCATATCCATGAATGCCGGTGCGTTAGTCAACCCAAATGGCATCACCGTAAACTCGTAGTGCCCATACCGAGAAAAGTAAAAGTCGTCTTATGGATATCACCTTTTTCACCTTTAGGTGATGATAACTAGACCTTAAATCAATCTTGAGAAAACCGCAACCCTTTAAGGTGATCAAACAAGTCATCTATCCTTGGCAAAGGATACTTGTTTTTGATCGTCAACTTATTTAACCGTGGTGTAGTCAATACACATCCGTATCGAACCATCCTTCTTCTTGACAAAAAGTACGCGCTCCCCAAGGTGAAACACTTGGTCGAATGAAACCTCGATCCAACAACTCCTGAATCTGAGCCTTCAATTCCATCAATTCCTTCGGTGCCATCCTATACGAAGCTATAGACACCGGCGCTGTTAAGCAATGTGATCTATACCAAATTCAACTTCACGATCCGGGCGATCCGAAAGTTCTTCAGAAATACGCCAAGATATTCCCTTACAGTTTGGACATTCTCCACCGAAGATTCCTTAGCTTCCAAAGTACACATATGAACTACAAACGCCTCACAGCCCTTCCTGACCATCTTCACAGCTTTCAACGCAGATACCACGTTAGATTGATAATCTCTTCTATTACCTATCATGACCACCTCTTTACCCTCAACTGTCTTCAAAACCATGCGCTTAGCAGCGCAATCCAAACTCGCTTGGTACTTGACCAACCAATCCATTCCAAGAATTAGATCGAACTCCTCAAACCGGCGGTTCCATCAGATCGACTACAAACACTACCCCTGGAGTTCTAGGGGTACATCCCCTATCTGACTTATCTACTTCTACAGAGTGACCTAAAGGGCTAAGTACGGTCATCTTCCTAGAAGCAGTCTCAGAAACTAAGCTCATAGTCTCGACTATGCTACTAGCAACATATGAATGTGTTGAACCCACATCTATCAAAGCAAAGATATGGAACACCAAAGATTAAGAACGCACGGTTATGACATCCGGTGCGGCCACACCTCTCTCGACGTCTCGCAAAGATACATCAAACCAGCCGCCTTGCCTCGGTGTTGCTTGCACCTCCGCCCGATGCTCGCGGCCTCGGCGAGAACCATTACCACGACCTCTGCGGTGGTGGTCCCTTTTTCCGAATCGAGCACGACTTTGACCTCGATCGATTCTCGACTTGCTTACGTGGGCGTCTCTCACGACGGCGATCTAGCGAGCCACACTCGAAACATCCTTTCCTCCGGTCCAACATTCGCCCCAATGATACTTCCCACATCGGTTACACCGCTACGGCGGCCTCGATTAGCGATAATGTGCCTTCCAGATTGATTTGGCCCACTCTGCCTAACCCTCTTCTGAGCATTGCCGGTTAACCCAGATGATCCATATCCTCTCTTATGCTTGTTCCGATCGTAACTCTGCCTTGCAGATTCCTTGATTCCTTCGGCTATCTTAGCTTTTTCAACCAAAGCAGCAAATTCTCGCTCCTGATGTGGAGCAATCAGCAATCTCAGCTCGTCTCTCAAACCATCCTCGAACCGAACACATCGCTTGTGCTCCGAAGCCACAATACCTCCAGCATATCGGCTCAATCTTAAAAATTTCGCTTCATATTCTGACACAGACTTATTGCCTTGGACCAAACTCAGAAATGCCTTACGCTGCACATCAATGTAATTAGACCCAACGTATTTTCGCTGATACGCTGCCTTGAAATAATCCCAAGTGAGATCCTCCGCAGCAGCACCATTCCGTACCGTGAGCCACCACTGATATGACTCATCCCGAAGAAGCGATACAATCCCTTTCAACTTGTCCTCATCACTCAAATCCAAGTCATCCATGATTCGCTCCATCGCCTCTAGCCAATATTCAGCCGAGCTGGGAGCTACACCCGAAACACCTCGAAATACCTCGGCTCCGTTGGATCAGAGTCGCTCGGGTACAGATTTTCGAGCTCCCGTGCCTCCACCCATTCTAGCTACCCTCTCAAGGACCCGTAGCACCGCCTGAGACACTACGTCATCCCCCATTTGGTCTTGATGCTCAACTCCAACACGTGGTGGTAGAACCGGCGGTGGTACCTCATTCTCGGATCCTTGACCCGACCACCTGGCTGCGGACACGACCATCCTACCCCTACCGCGTCCACGAGTAGTACGGCCTCGACCACGAGTACTCATGTCTAACGTCTCTTCTTATCTAAGTTAAAAGTTTTATGCATTAGTCATTATTCCACTTTCTTTAAAGCACAGTTTTATGAAAAATTTTAATAAGGGTTGTTTCGAGAGTACACACAAAACCTATAGTTTTGGGTCTCTAAAGTAGTTCCTACTACTATACAGTCATGCCAATATCATCATAACATAACATCAAAATCAACAGTTTGATGTACTTACCAGGGCGGATTGATGCCCGAGACTCGGGGCCATGCTTTTCCAACCATAAAATTTTATATAATAACATTTTAAAATCATACTTTGAAACAGTTTGGGCCTCGGGCCCACAGCCGAGCTTTTGAACTTGGCTCTGATACCAATTTGTAACACCCCAAACCCGGCCAATACGCCATGACCAAATCTGGTATGTCACTGAGGAAAATACTTTGAAGAAAAACGAGTTAACGATTTAATTTTTGTGAAAAACCCTTTTGAAATTCTATATTTGAAGAAATCAGGTATATAATAAGTTAAAACTAATAATTTACTTTGAAATTACGTAAAACTTTAAAATAGGCGAATAAATCATAGGTTTGAAAACATTTATATCATTTTAAGAAAACTCGAATTATTACTTTGAAAGCCATTTGCATTTGAATGTAGAAACTTAATATTTGAAAATTATTTAAATTATCGAAAACACTTAAGTTGTTAAAATTGTCAAATAATTTATGTTACCCGATGGTAACGCTTTTAAAATCATCGCGTTGTATAGTTTAGAAAACTTTGTGCTCAGTTTATTATAATAATCAAGAAGTTTATAACCCATATTTAAAACATGCTCAAAACATAAAAATAATCCAAACCATAATTTAGAGAGGCCTTATTACAAACCCACAAAATATAAAAACCAAATATAAATAAAGTAAAGTTCTCAAACCAAAGTTCACGTAGAACCAAAATTTATTTCATGGCCTCCTCGAGGCCATCCGGCTCTTCATCCGCGATCTCACGAATCACCTGAAATGATAAGGGAGAAGGTGAGTCACCAAGACTCAGTGCATATTCCCTCTCCCGGGTAAATGCCACATGCTTACACAAATTATAACAAAGCACATACATGTATAATGCACCCAACCTAGCCATCCATAACTCCTTTTCTACCCCGTGTGGTACCAAACCACTGGTGTCCAAAGACACAATTGTGATACCAAATCACTAGTGACCAAAGTCACGAATAATTAAGTGTGGGGCCAACCCACGTGTGATACCAAATCACTGGCGACGATCCCATATCTCAAAAGTAGGGCCAACCCACGGTGGAATTAATCCACAGGGGACAAGACGCTATGAGGTCCCAAACCTCTGGTGTCCGAAGACACGAATGTGATACCAAATCACTGGTGGTGCCAAACCACTGGTGACCGAAGTCACGAATCATCAAGTTGTGGGGCCAACCCACGTGTGATACCAAATCACTGGCAGACAATCCCATATCTCAAAAGTGAGGCCAACCCACGGTGGTGTTAACCACAGGGACAAGTCGCTATGAGGTCCCAAACCTCTGGTGTCCGAAGACACGAATGTGATGCCAAATCACTGGTGGTGCCAAACCACTGGTGTCCGAAGACACGATATCAATCTTCCCCCTCCTCTCTTATTGCCCATACTAATGCAATAGATAACCAAATCATGTCAATATACTTTGATATGAACATATAACCAATACATATCGTATATCGTGATATTAAACAACATATAGCAACATCATATCGAAACGGACTTACCCGTATCCTTGCTCATACCCATCAAGGTATCATATCAATATCTCATAGTTTCGGCTTTAACAACATGAATAGTCATTTAACACACATATATATACATATATAAACCAAGTTATAAAGTGTGTAAGATACACACCTTTTATCAAAGCAATAACTAACGTCCGAAGATCCGATCTACCACTAGATCACCTTGTCCTACAATCGACCAATATTAAGATTATGAACAAAGGCCATTCGGCCATATCACTAAATCCCGAATAGTTATCCTTCGAAATACCAAGTCTTACCTAAACTTACCTAAAACGATTGTCAACGAAACGAGGCTTAGATCGATTGCTTCCAACGTCCGAAGAGCCTAAAAGAAATCGGTTCCTAAAATGGTTAGAACCTTGCAAACCAATGCCCATAGATTCGGCCTTAGTCCACAAGAAAATAACATAGAGACGAGAAAAGTATTGAAGAGAATCGGCCATGAACACTTACCCTTTTCCAAAATTGATTGAAGAAAATCAAAGAGAGTTTCCCCTTGAATATTCGGCCAAAAAATAATACTAAAAGGAAGTAGAAAAATTTGGCTATGGTGAAGTAAAAAAAAAGAAAAGAGAAATAGAATGGTAATGGATGTTTAAACTTTGAGTGAAAGAAAAAGAAATGGAATTTGAGATGGGTAAAGATTCGGCCAAGAGAGGATGAAAGAAAATGTGATTAATCAAAAATCAAAAGAAAAAAAAAGAGAGATGTTGAAGAAGAGAATGGTTAAGGCCAAAATGAAGAGAAAGAAAATGTGATTGAACAAAAGTCAAATGAAGAAAAGAGAGATGTGGAAGAGAGAGGTTCGGCCAAACACTATTTTGCCAAAGAAGAAAAAATGCACAAAAGTTCCAATGTTGCTTCAGTTTCAAGAGGACAAATGAAGGAAAAGAAATGGTATTTGGTTTACACAAAATAAGGCTAAAAACCAAAAGCAAAATTGCACCAAAATACACAATAACATTCGGCCAAAGAGAAAGCTTTTGGAGAGGGAAAACAAAAATGCAAAAAGATGTTCAAAAGGAGAAATTGGCCAACTATTCCCCCCCAAAGCTACTTACAAAATTTGGCCACTCCCCTAGACACCCATACCGTCCACATACATTCACTAAAGGCCCAGGATTACTTTCCAAAACATTTTCCTACAACCAAGCCTTATGTCTCCCCAACCTTCCATAACCTTACGATTCTTATCCCCTATTTCATGCTTTCCTTTTCTAAAATTCAACTTACCAAAAACTTAAGGTCCAACCTATCATAAACATAGGTTGACCATCCATCAATGCTAGAACACAAAAATAAAGTCTTCAAAAATGCTTTCCATGATACTCAAACCTCTAACCTCAAGCCACCTTTCAAGCTCCTTAACCAACTTGCCACTTACTCCTCTTATGCTTTAATTAACACTTAAATTAACTTAAGTGTCAAGCTCACCTAATTCACTTCATTAAATAAACCATACTAAAAATTATTCTAGCTTTTTAAATAAAATCAAGCCTTCACAAGACTATGCTAACACACAAAATTCATACTCAAGCCAACACAAATGATACTCAAATTTGGGATATTACAATCCTTGCTGCTTGATATCACGTTTTATGGTGTGTGTTCTGAAACGATTTAACTTCGGTATCGAATTGTGGTGAAATTTGGTAATGTCTTGTGTGTTTATGAAATTGGTTAATTGAAATATCATATTGTTTCTGAATTGCATCAAAATTCTATATGTTTTGGCATAATTCTGGGTTACCAAGAGTTAAGGATCATTTCAACATCAAAAGCATGATTTTTAGGTTGTTTCAGTGTAGTTTCGTGACCAAACGAGTGGCCACACAGGCATGTGCCCCACATGGGTGGCTTGCATGGTTATGCGAAATTGGGAATTAGGGTGTTTGGGCAAATTTCGGTACCACACGGCCTGGCCACATGGGCATGTGTACCCATACGGGCGTGTGAGATCTCCACACGGTCGTGTCTCCTCTACTTTTTATTTTTGGCATTTTTAGATAGTGAGTTACACAGGTTGCTCACGAATGCATGTGTGGCCTTCACATGGGTATGTAGACCTCCACACGGCCTGGGCACTTGCACACGGCCAGGGCACACGACCATGTGGCCCTATTTTGCAGAATTTTTTTTTGAGTCATAAATTGTCTGTTTTATGTTTCTGTGTAATCCGACCCTCGTTCAAGCCTTGGTAAGTGTATTTGGGACTTGATTTAGGTTGATTCGTGTGTGTGTACATATATATATGCGTTTATAGGCTTTCATTTTATTGCTCGTTTATGTGATGAATAAGTATGAGATATTATTGTTGTAGTAACTGAATATTAGAATGCAAGTGTAATCAATTCCAAATCTGTTCAACTGGAAATGTTAATGTCTGTTCCTGTATGTTGTCTGTGTAATGTGTGCATGGTTGCATCGCATGAAAATCTTGGGGTCTGGTTATGAAGAGAAGGAAGACAGACTTGCAGTTTTAACTGCGATACTTTTGAATAGCGGTCTACTGCACTATCCTATACGATATCAGCTTAGCTGTATACAGTCACTCAAATGGCATAGTTCCACGTTGTGGTGTGTAGGGTGGATGAACCTATTACGGTTTTATGCGGTGTACATGGTGGACGGGCCTACCATAGCCCTTATGTGGTGTGCTGGATGGACGAAGTGGTGTTTGGTTGGTGGGGTGGGATTTTGATTTGTGCATCTGTTCGCATCTGAATATACATCTATTTGTTAGAACATTTTGTCTATTTGTGTGAACTTCTGGTTATTGACAATATAGTTAATGTCATGTAATATGTTTTGATTATTGCGTATGATTGGAACATCATTTCTATAGTTTGATAGTGTATTTGACTTACCGATTGAGACTCTCATAAGTGATATTATTATACATATGCTTGTCTGAAGTATTTTTTGCATCACACCGTCTTTTGCCATCTGTTCATGTTTTGGACTCACATCGAGCTCGCGTAGCTTATCCCTGTAGTGTTTTTCCTTTTAGGTACATTCCGTGTTTTGGAGTTGGACTCAGCATACCGGTGGTCTCGGAAAGATATAGTTTGATTCAGTTTAAGTAGAATCTCATAAGTTTTATATGAGAAATTTTAAGTCGGTTTGTAAAACGATTATATAAACTGTGATACAAGTTTTATGCTAGGATTTTGTAAGGTGTTATTTGGACTGAACTTTAGAAACTGTGGATTTTCTTTTCGAACGTTTGACGCAGGTTTAATATTGTTTCAAACATAATGAACAAAAAGGTTTTCTTAGTTTGAATTAAATTTTTTGTTTCCGTCACTTTTGATGGCCAATGTAACCTCCAAGATTCGGTCTAAACTTCTAGGCCGGGTTTTGGGGCATTACAATATTAATATTATAATTATGTTATTATTATTATAATATTCCTTTATTTACTTATTATTTATCATTCTACACGCATAAGCATTTTAAATTCTTTCATTATCACTATATCATACATTAAGGTTAAATATTTATCCATGTGTATATTATGTTCGAATAAGTAAAATGCATATAATTTTAAGTGTTACGTTCGTTTTTTCGCACGATGCATAAAAAAGTGAAAATTTTAAACCGTGGAAATGTTCATTATTTTTGGAATTAGAAGAGTCGTGTTCCTAACTTACGGAATATGGCTTCTTTCTAAAACCGAAATAGTCGAATATCCATTTCAAAAATATAAAAATGAGATTTAAGTAACGATTTAAATGGTGATTATTCTGGTTTTCGAAAACTAAAGGCGTCATGTCCTAACTCATGGGGCATGATCCTTCTTCTCTATTAATTTAGAATAAAGCCTTTTCTATTAAAATATCTTAATACAAAGGGATCGTATTTTAAATTCTCTTCAAATTTTAAATTTTCGACATTAAGACATCAAGAAATCAATTAGGTACCAATTTTAGGCGTAACGAGGGTGCTAATCCTTTCTTGTACGTGATCGACTCCCGAACCCATTTTTTGGATTTTTTTAGAGAGCAAAAAACATTGTTTTAGTAAATCAAACCTCTTATTAGAATGATCAAATTACGAGATGACCCGATCAAACCTTCTGAAAGTGATTGGTGGCAAGTCCATTTTTATTTTTATAAATAAAAAGTCGATTTAGAAAAAGATTTCAACAGCTTGGCGACTTCACTGGGGAGAAAAAATAAGAGAGTCAATTCGTGAGTTGATTACATTTTGGTCTTTTTGTTAAAAATTGATAATTTGGTTTAAATTTATGATCCCTTTATTGCATTTCATTCTTCATGTTTTGATATCTCTGGTTGTATAGTAATCTAGTATATTTGTTTTATTGGTTCGAGAGTTTCTTTTTATGTGTTTTTCGCATATTGCATTGCATAATTGTTCGATTTTACCCTTATTAAGTGGGAGTGAGACAATATTCCTTCGTGAGGTCTTCACCTCTGTATAGGATAGTGGATCACTTTCGGGATACATCTGTACCTATGTCTTCGTGAGATCTTCATCTCCGCATAGCCATAGGGAAATGTATTTCACTGAACTAAACTCAGTTCGTATGAGCCTATAATGGGTGAGGATCGAGGAATCTGTTGGTTCAAGTATCTTTACTTTAGAACCGAACTGCATATAATGAGCTCTAAGAACTTACCCAAGGTAGAACCACACAAAACCCCTGGTGGTCACCCGAATAGATGCTCTATTTATTATTTCTTGCCTACTTTAAATTCTAGCTTTGTATGAAATGTACTGACTTGTTTTGTTTTGTTTTGACTGTGATTGTGTTGCATTTTTATCAAAAGAAAATGGTGTTGATTCACGTTCAGTTGGTAAATAGAGAGCTTGTCATGGAAAATGGATTTCTTGATAAAGTGGAAGACAATACGGTCATCTAGATATGGTCTGAGAAGACACAACAAGAGAAGGGTGATAGCTAACGGAGGGGTACTTGTTAGATTTATGGGATTTCACTCGCATCAGTGTGACTCAGAATACTCTCCAAGAATTGAAAGAGGTATAGGACCAATGGCATGATGAAACCAAGTAGTTATTCTACTTTAATTATGGTGATTTGTCCTATTTACTCAATGTTAAAGTGGATAAGCACTTATTTCGAGGTCTTGCCCAGTATTGGAATCTCGCCTATAGCTGCTTCACTTTTGGGAAGGTAGACTTGGTGCCCATTGTAGAAGAGTACACGAATCTACTCCATTACTCGAGGATCCAATCCGACAAAGCTTATTTTAAAGCCGCCAATGCCCCGACTTTCTTGAAGAGGCTAATGAGCATAACGAGAATGAGTGAGCAATGGGTCACGACCTGAATTAAACAAAAGGGAAATAGTAAATGCATCCCTTGGAAAATTTTGCGGAATTTGATTTTGGCACATCCAGATACGGAGAAAAGAGTCGATGTCTTCACCTTGAGTATTTATGGATTGGTCATTTTCCCCAAAGCGCTAGGGTACATAGATGATGCAGTTTCAGATCTTCTCGACTGGCTTGACAAAAGGGTCACGCTCGTCCCGGCGATTTTGGCCGAAACTTTCAGATATTTGAGTGCATGCTGGAGAGCGGATGAAGGAAGATTTATCGGGTGTGCGCAATTTTTGTTAGCTTGGTTCCATAGCCACTTTTGGAAGGTAGAACAAGTCACTTATTGAATATTCTCTGAGAACTACTCTCCACTGAAAGAATTTGTGGCTACCCCAAGGCGAGACAATATTTTTGAAGAAAAGTGGATGGCAATTCTCTAGAGTCTCCAAGACGAAGACGTTGAATGGAGGGCCCATTGGATGATCCTTGATGAAATTTTGTATCGATGTGGAGACTTTGACTGGGTTCCTCTACTCGGTGTATGGGGAGCTATTGGATATGCCCCTTGTAATATCCTGAATTAATGGGTCTATGCGTTTAGTGTAAGGATATATTTAATATGTTAATTTAAGTGATAGGGGTTCAAATTGGGCTCAGGATTAGGCAAAGGCCTTGGTTAAATTATCTGATGAGGCATTATAGAGTTAAAAGGTGGTAATTGTGTTTAAAATACTAATGTGGGCCTGTGGCCCAATAAAAAGTGGCACTGCAAGGGAATTAGAAAGTGGCATCATTAACAATTAAAAGGGCCCAAGTTTTGGCTGCAAGGAGCCCATGTTTGGGCCATTTTCAGCACTTAAAATAGAGCAAGGGGTGACGCCACACACAAAGAGTTAGGGGCCCAAAATTTAAGTTTTATGGAGCCCAAATCTTTTAATTTAAGTTAGCTAATTTTGGCATTAGGGTTAGGTGAAGTGGACGGCAACAAGGCTCAAAAATAGGAGGATTTATCTGGATTTTATAATTGATAATATAGAAGATAAAAAGGAGAAAAGATAGGAGCTATCTGCAAGGTAAGGTGATGGCCGAAAATCCACCACCTAGAGGAGTAAAGAATTCGGCTACTTCATGGATAAGGGGTGTCGAATTTTCCCTTTTTATTAGCTTGACTTTTAGTTATCAGGAAGGGCATTTTCGGTTTTAAACAATAGGTGCTGAAATTCCTATAAATAGGAGGGGATATCTCATTGATTCTGGCATTTAAACCCTAATTTCCTCTTCATTCTTGTGCCGAAATTCTTAGCCTTTCCCTCTACAATTTCTATTCTTTAATTTCTTCAAAAGTCGAAACCTCTCCTTTTCTCTTGAGCTGATTTCTCTAAAAAGCCAAAAACCCCATCATTTTTCTCTATTCATCCCATTTGTGAGTTAGTTCTATTATTCCGGCATTTAAAACTTCTTCTTTGACATTGCCGAATCTTCTCTCCAAGTGCTAGCCGAATTTCCTATGCTAAGGTAAGTATCAGCTTCTGTTAGATCTCATGTTCTATTTCGGTTCTTGAAAGGCAAAAGCCAAAAAGCTAATAGTTTAATGGTACTATGTTGGGCGGCATTCCGAGATTTGAAGGAAACTTGGTCGTCTAGATCTAAAAGCCAAAAATCGTTAGTCTCCAATTTCGGGATTTTAAGGTAAGAAGTTTTCCCTAGATTTTTACTAGATTCGCTCATTATATGCAAGATCTTAACTTTATGATGAGGATTAACGATCATAAATTGTGATAGTAGTTCTGGCAAGGACTTGTGATGGAATTAAATATGGATCAGGCAAAGGAGAGAATCCCTAAATTTAAGATACGAGTGGTATCTTCCGTTCGAGATTGGCCACTTGGTTGTGGACCGGCTTCTGAACAACACCTTAGGCAGATAGCAGTTGTGTCGACTAAGGATAGCGTCGACATAGAAAGCATCATTTTATTAGTAATCAGGTGTGTAGATCTCTAACACACTATTAATCCTGTATGTATGTCTATATGTATGTTATGGGCTAACAAAAGCCAGAAAGAGGCTGTATAGACAGTCAATGGAACCCTAAAAGGGTTAGGCATGGATGCCAGGTACGTAAACATAGAAATCTCTATATGTATCGAAATATGTATAAGCCTGTATGACGTTTTCTTTATGTGTATGCATGGGGTGAGATTATGATGTTGAAGGGGAAGTGCATGATAGGTCACTTGGTGATCGGTGGTAGAAATTCCGCATAGATAAATGCTAGGTCACATAGTGATCGGTAGCTGTGCCACATCTAAAGATTCCTGAATAACAGGAATAGGCAGTACGGCTGTCGTTATGGTGTGTAGCGGATGGAGGGTTGATTGTAGAAATCCCTAAGGTGTGATGGTTGGTATGGGTTAGTGTGTAGAGGATGGAAACCTAGGATGGGTTGGGTTATTCATCATTTATTTTTTGATATATATATAATCATGCTTGTTGCCTTCATGTATGGGCCAGGGCCCATAACGTGTTTGTGGGCTCAGGTCGTTGTGTGTTTTGAGATTTATACACTGAGTCTTGGTGACTTACGCTTTCCTTTTCTCTACTCTTTCAGATGAGCAGTAGATCGTGGACATGGGAGCCGAGACAGACTAGAGGGGCCATCAAGCTTTTATTATTTTCTTTTTATAGACTATTTCAGCTTTTTCTTTAAGTTTTATTTTATTTCTATTTTGGAATTATCTATGTAATAAGGCCCCATAGTTTTTATTCAATTAAGTAGTTTTAATGTTCTGCAACTTATGAAATTATGTCAAAGGTTTTATTATACTTAATAATAATTCAAAGGTTTTATTTTTAAAATGTCACTTATTCACTCAAATAGTGTCTAATTAACTTACGACTTCCAAAACTGACATAGTAGAAGTTTTCAATGTACAACTCGTAGCATACCAGATCTGGTCGAAACACATAGACCGGGTTTGGGGGTGTTACAATTTGGTATCAGAGCCCAGTTCAAAACTCGGGCTGTGAAATGGGTCTATTAGTGTTTTGAAAATTTGATGTGAATTTGGGAAAAAAAATGTCTTGGTTGAAGTTATGGCCTTCGAGTCTACCGGCACTCGATCCACGCAGGTAAGAATTCTAAACTCTTGTTGTGATATATATGTGAGCTTAATGGGCTTGAGGGACGTAGATTAGCATGACAGTAGTAATGGACCTTAGGCTTAGATAAACAACTCTTCAATTCCATAAGATTTAATCAAACTAAACAAATCCGTGAATGAGTCAATAGGTTAGGGTGTGGCAACAGGCATACGCATGTCTAGGATTGGATTCAGGAAGAGCTTGGTACTTAAGCAGTCCTAGTGACTCACCTCCTCTTCGCTAGAATCCTACCTGGTGCGTAGTGACTGTTCACCTTAGCTACGAGGACTTGTTGATGGGCCAAACTTTATAATTAAAACCCGGAAGGGACCAGCCACTCCATTTTTTTTTAAAAAAAGAGACCCCCAAGTTTTGTAAAATTTCCAAAATACACTTAATTTCTGAAAATTTCCAAACAACCGTGATTTTATAAAATACCCATGTTTTGAAAATTTACCTGAAAACTTCATGTTTACGAGAGTAACCTGGATTGTGAAACTGGATTTTCCAAAGTACCCCTGTTTCAAAAAAAAAAAAAAAACAACAACAACATCAAAATATCCCTGGTTTGTAAAATTACCAAATTACCCTTGATTTGTAAAATTACTGAAATACCCCCAGATTTCAAAATTACCAAAATACCCCTGGATTACAAAATTACCAAAATACCCTTATCTCACAAAAATCACCAAGGAACCCTATTTTGGAAAATTACAAAAATACCCTTATAGGATAAATTACGAAAATAGCCCTGGGTAGTGAAACAACGAAAATGCCCTTACGTGATGGATGTAAGTTCATGAATGTTATTTGTATATGGATGATTGAATGTATGTGTGTTTCCTAGAATTAGAGGATACGAACTTAAGACTGAATTGTGAATGCGAATTCGAAAGAACTACTCTTAAAACTATTATTCATAAGACTGTTCGTGGTTAATCAGTGGAAGAAAACTAATAATTCATAAAATTTCTAATCAGATAAACGCGAAGCGGTAGAATGTGTACAAGGGGTCGAGGACGTCTGCCACGTGGTCATGGTAGGGGTAGGATGACTGTGTCGGAGCCAGTAGGATCTGGCCATGGATCTGGGAAAGAGATGCCAGTTCCACCAGCTGCGGAGGAGAAATTTCAAGATCAGACTGTCGGAGATGACGCTGTATCTCAGGCAATGCTAAGGGTTTTAAAGAGAGTTGTTGGGGCTGGAATGGGCACAGGAGCCCGGAAATCTGTGCCAGAGCGGGTTAGGGCCAACGGGGCAGAAGTGTTTAGGGGAATTTCTGGTGTAGCCCCAATTTCAGCTGAGTATTGGTTGGAGGCAGTAGAACTTGTAACATCCTGAATTAATGGGTCTATGCGTACAGTGGAAGGATATGTTTAATATGTTATTTTAAGTGATAGGGGTCCAAATTGGGCTCAGGATTAGGCAAAGGCCTTGGTTAAATTATCTGATGAGGCATTATAGAGTTAAAAGGTGGTAATTGTGTTTAAAATACTAACCTGGGCTTGTGGCCCAACAAAAGGTGGCACTGCAAGGAATTTGAAGGTGGTGTCATTAACAATTAAAGTGGCCCAAGTTTTGGCCGCAAGGAGCCCATGTTTCTGGGCCATTTTCGGCACTTTAAAGGGAGCAAGGGTTGACGCCACACACAAGGAGTTAGGGGCCCAAAATTCAAGTTTCATAGAGCCCAAATCTTTTAATTTAAGTTAGCTAAATTCGGCATTAGGGTTAGGTGAAGTGGACGGCAAAAAGACTCAAAAATAGGAGGATTTATGTGGATTTTATAATTGATAATATAGATGATAAAAAGGAGAAAAGATAGGAGCTATCTTCAAGGAAAGGTGATGGCCGAAAATCCACCACCTAGAGGAGTAAAGAATTCGACTACTTCATGGATAAGGGGTACTGAATTTTCCCTTTTTATTAGCTTGACTTTTAGTTATCAGGAAGGCGTTTTCGGTTTTAAGCGATGAGATGCCAAATTTCTATAAATAGGGGATATCTCATTGATTCGGGCATTTAAACCCTAATTTCCTCTTCACTCTTTGTGCCGAAATTCTTAGCCTCTCCCTCTACAATTTCAATTCTTCAATTTCTTCAAAAGCTGAAACCTCTCCTTTCACTCTCTTCTCCATTCTTTTTCTCTTGAGCCGATTTCTCTAAAAAGCTGAAATCTACATAGTTTTTCTCTATTCATCCCATTTGTGAGATAGTTCTATTCTTCCGGCATTTAATCTTTTCCTTTGGCATTGCCGAATCTTCTCTCTAGTGCTAGCCAAATCCCCTGTGTTAAGGTAAGCGTCGACTTCTGTTAAGCTCTTACGTTGTATTTCGGTTTTTGAAAGGCAAAAGCCGAAAAGCTAATAGTTTAATGGTTTTATGTTGGGCGGCATTCCAGAATTTGAAGGAAACTTGGTCGTCTAGATCTAAAAGTCGAAAAACGTTAGTCTCCAATTTCGGGATTTTAAGGTAAGAAGATTTTCCCTAGATTTTTACTAGATTCGCTTATTATATGCAAGATCTTAACTTTATGATGAGGATTAACGATCATAAATTGTGATAGTAGTTCTGACAAGGACTTGTGATGGAATTAAATATGGATCAGGCAAAGGAGAGAATCCCTAAGTTTAAGAAACGAGCGGTATCTGTCGTTCGAGATTGGCCACTTGGTTGTGGACCGGCTTTTGAACAACATCTTAGGCAGATAGCGGTTGTGTCGACTACAGATAGCGTCAACATAGAAAGTATCATTTTATCAGTAATCAGGTGTGTAGATCTCTAACACACTATTAATCCTGTATGTATGTCTATATATTTATGTTAAGGGCTAAAAAGCCGGAAAGAGGCTGTATAGATAGTCGAATAGAACCTAAAAAGGGGTTATGCTAAGATGCCAGGTACGTAAACATAGAACTCTCTATGTGTATCGAAATATGTATAAATCTACATGATGTTTCTTTTATGTGTATGCATGGGGTGGGATTATGTTATTGAAGGGGAAGTGCATGATAGGTCACATAGTGATCGGTGGTAGAAATCCCACAAATATGAATGTTAGGTCACACAGTGATTAGTGGCTATGCCACGTTTAATGATTCCTGAATAACAGGAATAGGCCGTACGGCTGTCGTTATGGTGTCTAGCGGATGGAGGGTTGATTGTAGAAATTCCCAAGCTGTGATGGTTGGTACGGGTTGGTGTGTAGAGGAAGGAAACCTAGGATGGGTTGGGCTATTCATTGTTTAATATTTGATTTATATTCATGATTGTTGCCTTTATGTATGGGCCAGGGCCCATAATGTGTTTGTGGGCTCAGGTCGTTGTGTGTTTGGAGATTTATACACTGAGTCTTGGTGACTCACCACTTTCCTTTTTCTCTACTCTTTCGGATGAGCGATAGATCGTGGACATGGGGCGAGAGACGGACTCGGGGGGCCATCCAGTTTTTGATTTATAATTCTTTAGATTATTTCAGTTTTTCTTAAGATTTTAGTTTTGGGAAATTATATGTAATAAGGCCCCATAGTTTTTATTCATCTACATAGTTTTTCTATAGAAGTTCTGCAACTTGTGAATTTGTGTCAAAGGTTTTATTATATTTAATAATATTCATAAGTTTTTTTTAAATGTCACTCATTTATTCAAATAATGTTTAAATTAACTTATGACTTCCAAACCAACAAAGCAAAAGTTTTCCATGTACAACTAGTAGCATACCAGATCTGGTTGAAACGCATGGGCCGGGTTTGGGGGTGTTACAGAACGCATAATGGATGATTTGGATTTCACAGAGGAGGAGAAGTTGAAAGGAGTTGTATCTTTCCTGCGGGATGAAGCCTATCAATGGTGGCTTATGGTTAAGGAGGGTACAATGGCTACCGTATCACCTGGGATCTCTTTAAAACGGTGTTTCAGAATAAGTACATTGGATCGAGTTATGTGGATGCGCAGCGCAGAGCATTTCTGAATCTGGTTCAAGGGAGTAGGTTAGTGGCTGCGTATAAAGCTGAATTCTTACGCCTTAGCCGTTATGCTCGAGGGATGGTAGCTGCGGAGCATGAACGTTGTGTTAGGTTCAAAGATGGCCTGAGGGATGATTTGCGTGTTTTAATAGCCCCACAGCGGGAGAGGGAATTTGCTGTCCTAGTGGAAAAGGCTAAGATAGCCGAAGAAGTAAAGTAGACCGAAAAACTGAATCGGGATAGAGATAGGGGTGGAAATAAGAGGAATTCTGGGTCGTCAGGAGCAACTGGGCATACTCAGAAAAGGCCCAGGTCTGATGGACCGAAATGGGAACAGAAACTTGCTGCTGCTGCTAACCAGACACCAAAGTGTGCTCGATGTGGAAAATTTCATGCCGGTGAATGTTCGGCAGGCAGTGGGAAGTGTTTTAGGTGTGGATATACGGATCACCAAGTTAGAAATTGTCCGCAACAATGGGATGGTGAAGGGACCACGGGTCGAGGGAATGCTCAGCCTGGTAGAGGGGGTCAGCAGCCACAGAAAGGTCGAGGTGCAGCCAGAGGAGGTAATGGTACTGGTCGGGGTCGTGGAGCACGGCACGCGGGCGAGAAACACCGAGGTGAGGCAGTGGGGTTGGTCTATCTTTGTTAGACATCGAGAGGAGGCTGACGTACCGGATGTCATAACCAGTACGTTTTTAATTTTTGGCTTGCTTTACACTGCATTGATTGACATTGGGTCGACACATTCGTATGTAGCTAGCAGTGTATCTGGAACTTTAAGGTTAGAATCTAAAATTACCCCTAGGGCAATAACTGTAGTTAGCCCGTTAGGACAATCGGTAGTAGTGGATAAACTCTATCGGGAAGTACCTCTAGAAGTTCAGGGAACAGTTTTCCGAAAGGATCTGATGGAATTACCGTTCGGTGAGTTTGATTTAATTTTAGGCATGGATTGGCTTGTGAAGTATCAAGCTAATCTAGATTGTGCGGCCAAGCGTATGGTGTTAAAAACCCCCAAGGGTGGTGAAGTGTTGGTGATAGGAGAAAGGGGGAACTGTTTGTCGAATGTAGTGACTACCCTAAGAGCAGAAAGGATGGTGAAGAAAGGATGTGAGGCAGTTCTATTGTTTGTCCGGGCTCTAGAAACCAAAGATCTGACTATTGGGGATGTCAGGACGGTAAAGGAATTTCCTGATGTTTTCCCTGAAGAGCTTCCAAGATTACCCCCAGATCGTGAAGTGGAGTTTGGTATCGATCTTCTCCCGAGAACAGCACCGGTATCTAATGCTCCATATAGGATAGCACTGAAGGAGTTGGTAGAATTGAAAGCGCAGATACAGGAGTTGTTGGATAGAGGGTTTATTCGACCAAGTGTGTCGCCTTGGGGAGCGCCGGTGTTATTTGTTAAGAAGAAGGATGAATCAATGCGTATGTGCATTGATTATCGCCAGTTGAATAAGCTAACAATCAAGAACAAGTATCCGTTGCCAAGGATCGATGACTTGTTCGATCAGTTGAAGGGGGCCTCAGTTTTTTCAAAGATAGATCTGAGGTCAGGGTACCATCAGCTTAGGATCAAAGAGGCGGATATTCATAAGATGACTTTTAGGACTCACTACGGTCATTATGAGTTTATGGTGATGCCGTTTGGATTGACCAACGCGCCAGTAGCGTTCATGGACATGATGAACCGAGTGTTCCAACCCTACCTAGACCGGTGTGTCGTAGTGTTTATAGACGATATCTTGGTCTATTCGAAGTCGGAGGAGGAGCATGATGCTCATCTGCGAATAGTTTTACAGATTCTAAGGGAGAAGCAGTTGTATGCGAAATTCAGTAAGTGTGAATTCTGGCTAAGGGAAGCTACATTTCTAGGGCACGTTGTGTCTGCAGAAGGGATTAGGGTTGACCCTCGAAAGATTGAAGCGGTGTTGGATTGGAAGCACCTAGGTCTATGGCTGAAATTAGGAGTTTTCTCAGTTTAGCTGGGTATTATCGAAGGTTTGTTAAAGGATTTTCTTCTGTTGTGGCACCGTTGACTAAGTTGCTATGGAAAGAAGTTCCGTTTGTTTGGTCTGATAAGCAGCAGAAGAGTTTTGAAAAGTTAAAGAGGATTCTGACAGAGGCTCCGGTGTTAATTCAGCCGGAGGCGGGGAAGGAGTTCGTAATTTATTATGATGCGTCACACACAGGATTAGGATGTGTGTTGATGTAAGATGGAAAGGTGGTTGCATATGCTTCTCGGCAGTTAAGACCGCACGAATCGAATTATCCGACCCATGACTTGGAATTGGCGGTAGTAGTGTTTGCCTTAAAAATTTGGAGGCATTATTTGTACGGGGGGAAATCTGTCATTTACACAGATCATAAGAGCTTAAAGTACCTCTTGACTCAGAAGGAGTTGAATCTACGGCAGAGAAGGTGGATCGAGTTGTTAAAGGATTACGACTGCTCGATCGAGTATCACCCGGGTAAGGCTAATGTAGTGGCGGATGCTCTAAGTCGTAAAGTAGTCTCTGACTTAAGAGCAATGTTTGCTCACCTTAGTTTGTATGAGAATGGAAGTTTATTAGTTGAACTTCAAGTGAAACCCTCTTGGGTTAGCCAGGTGAAGGAGAGGCAACAGACCGATGAGTTGCTACAGGGGAAATTGCAGCTAATCTCAAAGGATGGGCCGGCGGAATTCAGTATGAATGAGGAAGGATTGTTATGTTTTCGAGGGAGAGTTTGCATGCCAAAAGATCCGAAGCTGAGGCGTAGGATTTTGAATGAGGCGCATGGTAGTGCATACGCTATGCACCCTGGAGGAAGTAAGATGTTTCGAGATTTGCGAGATCAGTTCTAGTGGCTGGGGTTGAAGCAAGAGGTAACTGAGTTGGTGAGTAAGTGTTTGACCTGTCAGCAGGTCAAGGTGAAACATTAGTTACCATTAGAACTATTACAGCCAGTGAAGATTCCACAATGGAAGTGGGAAAGAATCACCATGGACTTTGTTAGTGGGCTTCCCCTCACACCCACTAAGAAAGATGCGATTTGGGTAGTTGTTGATCGCTTGACGAAGTCTGCACACTTCATACCTGTACGTGTTGACTACTCCTTGCAAAATTTAGCCAAGTTATACATAGCGGAGGTGGTGAGTTGCATGGAGTACCGGTTTCAATCATATCAGATAGGGACCCTAGGTTCACCTCACGATTTTGGAAGGTGTTGCATCAAGCGTTGGGTACGAAGTTAGATTTCGGTACAGCGTTTCATCCTCAGACTGATGGACAGTTTGAGTGGGTGATCCAGATCTTGGAAGACATGTTGAGAGGATGTGTCATTGATTTCAGAGGTAGTTGGGAAGAGTTCTTACCGTTAGCAGAGTTTGCTTACAACAACTGCTACCAGTCAAGTATTCAGATGGCGCCTTATGAAGCTTTGTACGGGCGGAGGTGTCGTAGTCCTACCTGTTGGACGAAATTAGGGGAACGTCGAATTTTGGGTCCGGAGTTGGTGACTGAGACAAAAAAGAAGGTTAAGTTGATTCGGGTTCGATTGAAGGAGGTATCGGATAGACAAAAGTCCTATGCTGATTTAAAGCGTAAGGACATAGAGTTTGCAGTGGGTGATAAAGTATTCCTAAAGGTGTCTCCGTGGAAAAAGGTACTAAGGTTTGGTCAAAAGGGTAAATTAAGTCCCAGATTTATCAGACATATCGGATGTTGAAGCGAGTAGGACCAGTAGCCTACCAGCTGGAGTTACCTTCGGAGTTAAGTTAAATTCACGATGTATTTCACGTCTCCATGCTAAGACGTTATCGTTCGGATCCGTCTCATGTTGTACCTGTGGAGGAAATTGAGGTAAGACCTGATCTATCCTTCGAAGAGGAACCTGTGGAAATTCTGGATCGTGATGTCAAGGTGTTGCGAAGGAAAATGGTTCCATTGGTTAAGGTGCTGTGGAGGAATCATGGTTCTGAGAAGGCTACGTGGGAACCCGAGCAAGCAATGCGGCAGCAATACCCCCATCTTTTCTGATCAGGTAATTTTGAGGACAAAATTTCTTTAAGGGGGGTAGAACTGTAACATCTTAAATTAATGGGTCTATGCGTTTAGTGTAAGGATATGTTTAATATGTTAATTTAAGTGATAGGGGTCCAAATTGGGCTTAGGATTAGGGAAAGGCCTTGGTTAAATTATCTGATGAGGCATTATAGAGTTAAAAGGTGGTAATTGTGTTTAAAATACTAACGTGGGCTTGTGGCCCAACAAAAGGTGGCACTGCAAGGGAATTAGAAGGTGGCGTCATTAACAATTAAAGGGGCCCAAGTTTTGGCCGCAAGGAGCCCATGTTTTGGGCCATTTTTGGCACTTAAAATAGAGCAAGGGGTGACGCCACACACAAGGAGTTAGGGGCCCAAAATTTAAGTTTTATGGAGCCCAAATCTTTTAATTTAAGTTAGCTAAATTCGACATTAGGGTTAGGTGAAGTGGACGTCAACAAGGCTCAAAAATAGGAGGATTTATATGGATTTTATAATTGATAATATAGAAGATAAAAAGGAGAAAAGATAGGAGCTATCTGCAAGGCAAGGTGATGGCCGAAAATCCACCACTTAGAGGAGTAAAGAATTCGGCTACTTCATGGATAAAGGGGTGCCGAATTTTCCCTTTTTATTAGCTTGACTTTTAGTTATCAGGAAGGGCATTTTCGGTTTTAAATAATAGGTGCCGAAATTCCTATAAATAGGGGGATATCTCATTGATTCTGGCATTTAAACCCTAATTTCCTCTTCATTCTTGTGCCGAAATTCTTAGCCTCTCCCTCTACAATTTCTAGTCTTTAATTTCTTCAAAAGTCGAAACCTCTCCTTTTCTCTTAAGCCGATTTCTCTAAAAAGCCGAAAACCCCATCGTTTTTCTCTATTCATCCCATTTGTGAGTTAGTTCTATTCTTCCGGCATTTAAAACTTCTTCTTTGACATTGCCGAATCTTCTCTCCAAGTGCTAGCCAAATTCCTTGTGCTAAGGTAAGTATCAACTTCTGTTAGATCACATGTTCTATTTCAGTTCTTGAAAGGTAAAAGCCGAAAAGCTAATAGTTTAATGGTACTATGTTGGGCGGCATTCTGGGATTTGAAGGAAACTTGGTCGTCTAGATCTAAAAGCCAAAAATCGTTAGTCTCCAATTTTGGGATTTTAAGGTAAGAAGATTTTCCCTAGATTTTTACTAGATTCGCTCATTATATGCAAGATCTTAACTTTATGATGAGGATTAACGATCATAAATTGTGATAGTAGTTCTGACAAAGACTTGTGATGGAATTAAATATGGATCAGGCAAAGGAGAGAATCCCTTAATTTAAGAAACGAGCGTTATCTGCCATTCGAGATTGGCCACTTGGTTGTGGACCGGCTTCTGAATAACACCTTAGACAGATAGCAGTTGTGTCGACTAAGGATAGCGTCGACATAGAAAGCATCGTTTTATCAGTTATGAGGTGTGTAGATCTCTAACACACTATTAATCCTGTATGTATGTCTATATGTATGTTATGGGCTAACAAAAGCCGGAAAGAGGCTGTATAGACAGTCGAATGGAACCCTAAAAGGGTTAGGCATGGATGCCAGGTACGTAAACATAGAAATCTCTCTGTGTATCGAAATATGTATAAGCTTGTATGATGTTTTCTTTATGTGTATGCATGGGGTGGGATTATGATGTTGAAGGGGAAGTGCATGATAGGTCACTTGGTGATTGGTGGTAGAAATCCCACACAGATAAATGCTAGGTCACATAGTGATCGGTGGCTGTGCCACATCTAAATATTCCTGAATAACAGGAATAGGCAGTACGGCTGTCGTTATGGTGTGTAGCGGATGGAGGGTTGATTGTAGAAATCCCCAAGGTGTGATGGTTGGTACGGGTTGGTGTGTAGAGGATGGAAACCTAGGATGGGTTGGGTTATTCATCATTTATTATTTGATATATATATAATCATGCTTGTTGCCTTCATGTATAGGCCAGGCCCATAAGGTGTTTGTGGGCTCAGGTCATTGTGTGTTTTGAGATTTATACATTGAGTCTTGGTGACTCACGCTTTCCTTTTCTCTACTCTTTCAGATGAGCAGTAGATCGTGGACATGGGAGCCGAGACGGACTCGAGGGGCCATCAAGCTTTTATTATTTTCTTTTTATAGACTATTTCGGCTTTTTCTTTAAGTTTTGTTTTATTTTTATTTTGGAGTTATCTATGTAATAAGGCCCTATAGTTTTTATTCAATTAAGTAGTTTTAATGTTCTGCAACTTATGAAATTGTGTCAAAGGTTTTATTATACTTAATAATAATAATTCAAAGGTTTTATTTTTAAAATGTCACTTATTCACTCAAATAGTGTCTAATTAACTTACGACTTCCAAAACTGACATAGTAGAAGTTTTCAATGTACAACTCGTAGCATACCAGATCTGGTCGAAATGCATGGACCAGGTTTGGGGTGTTACACCCCTCTACTTGTATTGAGGAAGTATAGGTCGAGGCAGTTTATACCGGCAACGCAAGGGTTGGCTCAGTGTGAGTTTGCATACAGGGGTGATAATTACAAGAAGAAGGTTCGTGAAATATCAAACGCTTAGAACCAAATTCACAAAATGAAAAGATTTACCACAAATCCCATGACGACCCCGAGTATGATTGGTGGTGGGGTAAAAGAGTCAATGATAATGTCCTTGTGTAAAACCAAGAAAACACTCAGCTGTTAGAAGAGCACTTGCAAGTGATTCCGTTTGAGTTGGAAATCATAAAGCAAGACTTTAAAAAGAAGAGTTCGGAGCTGGGGGAAAAGATAGAACAGTTGGAAGAGGAAAAGATACAGGTAGGATTAGACGTCGACGCCCAGAACAAGGAAAGAACAAGGCTGAGGAAGACTTGAACAGTCTAAAAATAGATTATAAGAAGTTGTGCTTTTCGATAAGGACTGTCGAGTTGGGTAAAATATCGGAACAATGGCGACAAGAGATCAAAGAAGAAAAGATTAGAGTTGTTCAGTGGGAAAAGAAATTCCAAGATGCTTGGGTTCGAGAAGATGCTTTAAAAAAAGATTTGATAGAAAGCCAAAATGAAAATGTTGGGATGAGAGCTCGGGTAGTAGAATTAGAAAGGTCACTACATCAATATCGTAGTCGCAACTTCGCAATTACGTTGAAAGTAAGCCTAAATAAGTTTGAAGAGTTGAAGGGAAAGATAGAAAAGCTCGAGACCGCACTGCAAAATTGTCAACTTCGAGTTGAGATTCTTGAAACGAACAATGAACACTAAAAAGAGCAACTCTAACGCTTTCAAGGTTAGATTAGGGATAGAGATCACATCATGGGTGAAGCTGTGACTCAAGTACGGGAAATAGCCAACCATTTGCAAACCCTAGCGGTTCAAGCCGGCATTCTGAGCTTAAAATACGAATCAAAATCAGATCGGGGCCAAGAATTAGCTTGGCTTCTTAGGAAAGTCAAGGCTTTGAGTATTAGGGCAAGGTCGTATATGTAAAATGTATCCGTTTTATGTAAAGAGATTCGTTTTCTTGTAAATTTAGTCTAATAGAATTGAATCAGAACCAATGCCTCTTTTTGCATTCATTTTTCATTCATCAGCATTCCATTTCATCATATGCATTAAGTTTTATAAAAATATCCTAATTAATCAAAATTATGACAGTTACCCTAGAAACCAACAAGAATCTTCCAACCGAATATTGTTATGGTATCAGCAGTAAAACTAGAGCCATGGATCAAAGGTTAGAGAGATTGGAACAAATTCAAAAAGACATACAAGATCAGTTGCAAGCGCAGCTGCAGGAACAATTAGCTAAGGTACAGCAAGACATGAGAGATCAAATACAAGAGTCCCAACGAAGCATGATAGGCTAGTTGTGAAACACCCCACACCCGGCCCACGAGCCTGGACCGGATATAGTATGTTCCTCGATGTAAACCGGTTCAAAATATCGTTTGTTACTTTGAAAAACTGTGTGTTTTGAAGATAGTTTGTTTGTGGATTGGGCTCGAGTTGAAAACAAGTTTACTTTATATTGAAAACCCATTTATTTCAGGTGTCAAAATTTTTAAAGTTTATTTTAAATTAAATTGGCTTATTCTTTAATTATCATAAATTTGTAACATAGTAAATAAAACAAGAATAAAATCATCACTATGGCCTTATTACATCAGACAAAACCCAAAATAAAATTTTATAGTACTTAAATAAAATCAAATGTCCAAATCAATAAAACTTCAAGCTGAGCATGGCCACCACAAGTTCTGCCGTCCCGGTCCGTCACTGTTCATCACCTGAAACATGTTCCCACAACGGGGTGAGTCAACAGACTCAATGTGTAACCAACACTAAAATTTAATAGATCAGGCATTCCTTATCATATCACATGCATATCCATATATAGATAAAATAATGATGCAACCCGAACCCAAACCTAGATACCATCCGCTACACATCCCCGTACCAACCTGCACACCGTGGGGACTACTAAGTCAACCCTCCATCCGCTACACACCATCGAAGGCAGTCGCTGTAGTCGACGTGCTCATCGCCCATATAAAATTCGTGGCATAGCCACCAGATAATTGTGTCATGAGACACCACATTCAGATAATGTAACCGAAGTTACCACATTCAAATAATGTGACCGAGGTCACCACATTCAGATAGTGAGACCGAAGTCACCACATTCACTTCCCCTTTTTCATATAACCCGAGTGCCCCATATTATTCATATTATACATATCATACTTAAATTCACATTCATGTCACCTTTCACATGTTAAATATAACATATTTTGTAATCCTAGTAGAAGTAGGAAACGTACCTGAGTACTTTGTACCGTAACACGGTACCTTAGCCATATTCTTATAAACATGCACATATTAAATATTGCCATATATCTTATTAAAAGTTAGTGTGGGATACACACCTGATTTTCTTAACGGTTCACTTAAATCCCGAAAAGCTTGATCTAATGCCGTAGATCTCAAGTCCCTACATTCGGTAACCTTAATATGTTAGCATAAAGCCTATTCGGCTATAAAACCAAATCCTAGTAGGATTTGTACACTTAAAACCTACCTTGCTGCTGAATGAATTTAAGAATCAAGTCCGAAACTTTGTTGTATTCCTTCTTGCATTCGACCAACATTAAATCACATCATAGGTTAGTTTCGGCTTTTTAAACAATTATGGAATAGATCTAGATATCAAAACAGACCTATGGCCGAATGTACCTTTGGGCTTACCTTCCAAATCTTAAATCCCAGAATCTTCCTCCTTGTAGTCGACAGTCACAGAATCCCGAAGCTTTCCTTCAAAGTTTTGGTCAATCATGTACATGGCATTAAAGTCTTGACTTTCGGTTTAAAGAAGAGAATAAATTGATAACCATAAAATTCTTACCTTTAATATTGAATTCGACAGATCCTTCCTGACACCACTTCAGAGATTCGCCTTAGAAACTTGATGAACAATCGGCTATGAGCCTTCTATGCATTCGGTTTCAAGGATGAAAGAAGAGAGGAATACTAGGCTTAGTAGGAATTGGCTAGGGTTAAGGGAACCTGCTTTCGGTTTTTGGAAGAAAAAAAATAGCAGAGAAGAGAGGATTTTTGCTTAGGGAAAATTCGGCAGGGAGAGGAGAATTGCTTAAGGAATTTCGGCAAAAGAAAAGTGAAGGGATGAATGGCCTCTTTTCCTCTAGTAGCCGAAATTACTAGCTAGAGTCCCTTACTTGGCCACCACTCTCCTTTATTTTGATAACTTTATCTCATTAATTTAAAAATTTAAAGAATAATCCTTATTTATCTCTTGAAAATAATCTAAAATAAATCCTTTATTTACCCCCTTATTAGCCGAAATTTAAAGAGAATAAAACTCCTCTTTTAAATGCCTTGTCTTTGTCCACCCTCTGCCTTACGGAAGCAAAATAAAAATTTCTTTTATTTGCTTCCCATGTGACTCGAACTCAGGCCCAATACCCTTGTATGTGGCGCCATTTCCAGAGGCCCTAAGTGGCATCTCCAGACCACTTTTCCAAGCCTGTTTGTTTGTCATATTTTACACACATTTTCTCTTAAGACCACATTGCCTTAATTTCCCCTCTTTAAACTTAAAAACTTAACATTTCTATGACATTTCCTTACATTTCCAAGTTTCCAAAAATTTTCCTTTCCCTCTTTAAACTTGACATTTCCTTACATTTCCAAGTTTCCAGAAATGTTCACTTTCCTCTTTTGAATCATTTCTAAATCATTTCCTTACATTTCTAGGTTTCCAAAAATGTTCACTTAAAACTTAACATTTCCATACATTTCCAGGTTTCCAAAAATGTTCACTTTAAACTTAACATTTCCATACATTTCCAGGTTTCCAAAAAAATGTTCAAAATACTTTCATAACACATAAGACATGTCATTTCGTACAATTGAACCGAAAATGCATAGGCCCTTTTCAGGATGTTACAAGTTGACCCAGTTGCTGGCCAGAGGGACTTAAAAAGGGAAAAGTACTATAAATAACTCTGATAAACCATAGTTTACACATATCTTAACCCCATGCTTAGCCTAATTTTGGATGATTTACCATAGGATTTGTTGAATTCGATACTCCTATTCTCTTAATTTCATGTTTTATACTCAGGAGAGCTTAGGATGTCGAAAAGGACGAGAAATGGGCCAAAAAGGGACAAAATGGGCCTACACGGCCTAGACCACTGCACACGGGCAAAACCACATGGCCGTGTGTGCTAAGCGGATCAAAGACGGCTTGGGCCATCGACCACGGGTGTGTCCCTGCCGAAATAAGGATGAATTCTATTCAGAATAGGATATTTGTGGGCCAAGAAAAGCATCTCGAAGCCTATATAAACACCCTAGGGGGCAACCTAAAAGGGGACATCGACTAGAGGTCGAATAGAGTTCGACAGGACGTCGACTAGAGGTTGAATAGGGTTCGACGGGACGTCAAATAGAAGCCAAGTAGAAGGAGAAAATTTTGATAATTCAGGTTATTGATTCAAGTCGAATGTGCTTATTTAGTGGAGTAAAAGTCCCTGTTTAAGAGTAGATCAACACAATTAAGCGGAGTTGATTGCAACCCTAGAAATAGGGCGACGAAAATCTACCAGATGATGAAAATCTGCCAGATTAGGGTCAAACCTAATAAGGGAATCCATAGATTGAGTTAATGCGACAATAGGGGTTTTAATTAGAAGGAGATTTTAATTAATCAACCTAGAGTCAGTTGTTAGTAGCCTCGAAAGAGGTATTAATATAATTCAGGGATTTCTACGGATTAAGCCAAGTGAATAAATCACATTCAAAAGCAATAAGTGAAGTCCAGGTGAATTCTTCCTTATGTATTGCCTATTTCATATAAGTTGTCCAAAAGTATTTTCCCCAATTCGCTCTCTGTCGCGTTCTTAGTTAGTTTAATTAGTTAGTTAATTTTAGATTTAAAAAAAATCCCCTTAATTATTAGGCTAGATAATAAAAAGATAGTTGATACTAGTACTCTTGGTCCTTGAGTATACGATATTCCGGACTCACCATAGCTATACTACTATTCGATAGGTGCACTTGCCTTAATCAAAATAATAGTTAGTTTTGAAGTCCATCATGTTTTTGGCGCCGTTGCCGGGGACTAAGATATTAGGAGAACTAAAATTTTATTACTTTAGCCATTCTTATTTTTTTACTAATTTTTTTTTCTTTTCTTCTAGCAGAGACTTTTAGTTTATGACTAGAAAGAACCCGTCAGGACCATTACTTTTTGACAGTGAAATTGAAAGTACAGTTCGTAGAAACAAGAAAGAAATAAGGCGAAGCCTATAAAACATAGAAGAAGAGCAAGAAGACAAAACCAATACTACCGAAGAGATGGATGACAACAATCCGCTACCTCCTGTGGTTGCCGCAAATTCGGTGAATCAAAATCCTGCTCCTCGTACTATGTATGATTATGCTAAACCTAATTTAACAGGTTGTTAGATCTACTATCGCTGCAAATAATTTTGAACTAAAACCTAACACTATTTAGATGATTCAACAGTTTGTTCAGTTTGATGGTTTGCAGGATGAGGATCCCAACAATCACTTAGCAAATTTCCTAGAATTATGCGATACCTTCAAGATCAATGGCGTTTCTGATGATGCCATTCGCCTTCGGTTGTTTCCCATTTCATTGAGGAACAAAGCTAAATAGTGGTTTAACTCGTTACCACGAGGATCAATCACTACAAGGGAACAAATGACCGAAAATTTTTTGTTTAAATATTTTTCACCAGCTAAAATGGTTAAGTTAAGGAATGATATCTCTTTTTTTGTGCAGATGGATTTAGAGACACTTTACGATGCATGGGAGAGGTACAAGGATCTATTGAGAAGGTGCCCTCACCATGGGTTACCTTTGTGGCTATAGGTTCAAACCTTTTACAATGGTGTGAACCCCTCAACTAGGCAGTTGATTGATTCAGCCGCCGGTGGAATCCTGAATAACAAAACCCCTAAAGTGGCTTATGAGTTTATAGAGGAGATGTTACTGAATAACTATCAGTGGCAAGTTACAAGGACAATGCCAACAAAAGTCACCAGTGTTTTCAACCTCGGTCCAGTAACCATGCTATCAAATTAGGTAGAGATGTTAAATAGAAAGATTAATGGTTTGTGTGGTTCTTCGCAGGTACATCCGGTTATGCATTGTGATACAACTGAAAGAGGGATGAGCAACAGAGAATATTCGTCCTACAACCCTAGCATAGACAGCGAACAGATGAACTATATGGGTAATAATTCTAGACCTCAGAATAATCCCTATAGTAACAATTATACTCTAGGTTGGAGGAACAACCCCAACTTCTCATGGGGTGGCCAAGGAAATCAGAGACAACAACCCCTCCCAGGCTTTCAAAAGCAACCCTACCCACAAGAGAAGAAGCTGAACCTTGAGGAGATGATAACAAAATTTATCGCGGTGCTAGAAACCCGTTTCCAAAACACTGAAACAACACTCAAAAATCGAGAAGCATCGATTCAAGAGATCAAGAACCAATTAGGACAACTAATGGTGATGGGAAAGTTTTAAAATTTATATAATGAATGATCTAGCCTAGAAACTAACTATCACCATGATTGAGGCAAGTGCACCTATCGAATAGTAGTATAGTTTAGTGGCAAGATAGGATTGTCGAACCTAAAGGAACCAAAAGTACTAATACTACCTTTCTTTTTAGTATCTAGCCTAAAATAAAAGTTGCTAAGGCAAAGAGAATGAGTTAGGGAAATACTTGTGGAAAAACCAATTGATTAAGACAATACCCGAGGAAGAATCCACCTAGACTTCACTTGTTATTTAACTCTGAACCAGACGATTTATTCACTTGACTTGATCCGTATGATTCCCTAATTTATATTAATACCTCTCTCGAGGCTACTAACGTCTAACCCTAGGTTGATTAATTGAAATATCTTTCTAATTAAAACCCCTAGAATTGCATTAACTCGATCTATGGACTCCCATATTAGGTTTGACCCTAATCTGGTAGATTTTCGTCATCCTATCTCTAGGGTTGCGATCAACTCCGCTTAATTATGCTAGATCTACTCTTAAACATGGAATATTCCTCCACTGCCTAAGCACATCAATACTTGAATCAATATCCTGAAATATCAAGACAAGAATTAAGAACACATAATTAAAAACAAATCAAGTATTTATCATATAGTTCAAAAAATAATAACAAGATCCGTCTTAGGTTTCATCCCCCTTAGGTATTGGAAGGGTTTAGTTCATAATCATAAAAGAATACACCTCAGAAGAAAATATAAAACAAAACATAAGAAAAACCCTAAAACCCACTGAAGGAAATTGAAGGGAAGATCTTCCGTCTTGAGTATGATTCCAGCTTCTTGAGATGAATCAACTAGCTTTCTTCGAGTAAATCCCACAATTCTGACCTCTTTGGCTTGGCTCCTCCGCCTACCTGCACTGCCCCCCTGAAGGCTGGCCTCTAGGGTGTTTATATAGGCTTTTGGAATGTCTTTCTTTGCCTCTAAGTACCCTATTCTGAATATAATTAAAACAGGTCACGTCAAGTACATGCCCGTATGGCACGACCGTGTGAATCAAATCCAGGCCGTGGTCAGGTCTGCTAAAGAGGCACGGCCGTGTGGCATAGGCCCAGGCTGTGTGCATTTTGTACTTTGGCCTATTTTCTCCTTTTTTTGGTCTGCTTCTCGTTCTATTCATCGTCTAGTGCTCTTTTAAGTATAAAACATGAAATTAAAGTATTAAGAGCACTAAATTCCACAGTTCAGGGAATAAATCATCCAAAAGTATGCTAAATGTGGGATTAAAATAAGTATATATTACGATTTATCAAATATCTCCAGACTTAAACATTTGCTTGTCCTCAAGCAAAATTCTCAACTCACAATTAAAATGAACTTTCTCAAATCATAATATTCATCAATAGTCTTTCATCATTATTCATAGATAATTTATACATTGATGATTTAAGTAGAAGGGTCCTAAAGATTCAAACAGTCAAAGTCATAGTTTTTATAGCACAAAAACATTAGTGTTTCCCCTTACCTAAATAATTACCTCTGATTCAGAATCGAAAAGAGTTGACGTCCTCACTAAAGGTTCACTCAAATCACTCAAAGTGTTTAAGGTTCAAAATTAATCACTCAAAAGTCGAACATGAAAAGTTAATCCCATAGGCTTGCATGAAAATCAAATCTCCACCACTATAAAATGAAATGATACACAGATCAAAAGGTCTTTAAAAGGGTTGTAACGGGGCTTAGGTTAAAGGTGTGGATAAAGGCTGAATTAGAGGGTTAGAATTGAGATTGAAATGACAATTTACCTAACTAGAAAAATGAACTAATCCTGAATAATTACATCAATTGAAAACTTGAAACACTAATAACACGAGCTTCTTTTCAGGATGTGGAATTAATTACTTAAGCTCAAACATAGAAATAATAATGAATAACTTTCCAACATTTTTTTTAAGAACAATATTTTCAATAATAAGAAAGAACTTTAACGACTAAAATATAGAACATAGTTAGGCAACTGTTCAAAATCAAATCTCGACAAAAAGGGATTCAAGAAATGGTGATAACAAATAAAAGATGGGTTTTTGGGTTATTATTAGTGGGTGAGTCAATAAATGGTTTGTTAAGGTCAAAAGGGGTTCACTAGGGGTTAATTGTGATGGTAGGCTTTTAGTGGAGTAAGTGGGTTAAATCCTAAGTGCCTTTATCATTTCTGTATATCGATTCAATGATGTGGTCTTGACATGTATAATCGAAGCAAGTTCTAGAATAACAAATCAATGTTGACACACTCATAATCAATAAAGTGAGCAAGAAAAGAATGTATGCTCTAAAAGGCTCAAAATCTGACAAAAATTATGGGTTTTTGATATCAACTTTGTAAATTTCAAACTTCAAGGTAATAATTAGATTCAGGTAGACAACCTAACAATTTTTTTTTGAAAATAGACTCGTCATGCTTGATTCTCTAGTCTCTTAAAGTTTAAATCATCACTGCAGAATTAACTATGACTTACTCCAAAACATATCAAAGAAAATCATAAATCAATAGGAGTTTCATTCTAATTAGTAATATAAGAAAATTACTTAAGAACAAGACATAATTCAGGGATTTAAGAATAATGCAAAAAGTTAGGAACTTTTCGAAATAACATTCACCCCCCACACTTAAGACGTACATTGCCCTCAATGTACAAAGATATATAAGAAATCATAAGAGATAGGGAGAGGTGAAACTTCCTGAATTTTGGATGTTTCCTTGAGTTGGCAGTGGTCGTGGTGTGGTGGCCGCCAATAATCTCTGTGTTAGATGAAGAAATTGGGAAGCTCGTGAAGAATTAGCTAGGAAATAATAAGAATAATTCAAAACATAATAATTATATATTTAAAGAAAAGAAAAATAAAAAGAAAGAATGTAAAAAGTAAAATAAAATTAAAAGAAAAGATTAATGGACCGAAAAGTCCTTATTGTTAGATGGTTTACAAAGTGGGTGTGATTTCTAAGGCCGTGGTGTAGTGATTCCCAAGCAGCCTTTAGAACCTAAATCAAAGAAAACAAAATAAAATAGACTAAATTAAGTATAAGAGAAATAAAGATAAGGAAAATAAAGGAGAAGAGAAAAGAAAAAGAAAGATGAAGTGGACTCAAAGATCCTTGTCCTGTCGAGATAATGAAGCGACTGACATGAACTTATGTAGATCGGTCTCGTAGAGGGAGACCGTGCTTGGATCCTTCCGTTTCTTCGACATGGATAAAGTGTAGATCAAGAGCTTGGAGAATGAAAAAGGGTGAAAAATAAAAAGAGAGGGGAGTCTAAAGGGTATGGAAGAAGGGAAATGGGTAGTAGGTGAGAAGGGAGAGGGGTGTTTTAAATGGAAATCTCAGATCTGGTACATTCCCACGCCTGTGTGTAGGTCGCCACGCCCGTGTTGTTTAATCAGTGTTTTCCACGGCCGCATCGCACGGCCGTGGTGTTTAGTCGGAGCCCGTGGCTGGAAGATATTTTTCGTCCTGTTTCGTACTATCTCTGCCATGCCAGTACGAAAATCTGTGGCGTCCACACGGCCACGGCCACGGCCACGGCTGTGTGCAAGGCCGTATGGTTTTGAAATCTGCACTTTGGTTAGTTTATAGTTAGGTGCTAAAAAAGAAGAATAAAAGTAAAAATAAAAATGTAAAAATTAATGGGGTTAGTGCTCGGGTTGCCTCCCGAGAAGCTCTCGTTTAAAGTCTTAAGCTAGACTTACCTCTCATTCATATAATCATGGTGGTTTGAGGAGTTGAAAATCCTTTCTCATGCTATCAGTTTTGTTATCAATATATAGCTCGAGTCGAGTAACGTTTACTTTAAAAGTGCCGAATATAGGATTACTTACCTCAACTGTTCCGTATGGGAAAACATTGAGTACCTTAAAAGGGATTTCTTCATTTGTATTAAAGTTGGAAGGGAAGATTCGATGGTCTGTCTTATCTAACAATACCTGATCTCCGATCTTAAATTTGTTTGTCCCATGGAATGGCGTTGGTTCTGCTTCGTGTATTCCTAGTTTCTCCTTGAAATATGTCTTCCACTCGTCTAGTTCATCGATCTGAAGCCGTCGTTCCTCGTGAGTTATTTCTTTATTGTCATGAGGTCTAGGATCTGGTTCAGTTGTGTGGTTCTGTGGTGCTTCCTGAAAAGAGGGTTTAACCAAATGGTCATTAATAAAATTAATTTTCTCACCTTGATTACTTGATGTCCTAGTTGAGTCGAGAGCCTGAAGACTGTTGATTCGTCACGTACATGGAGTATGAGTTCTCCTATACCAACATCAATTTTAGTTCTAATAGTTGCTAAAAAGGGTCTTCCTAAAATTAAAGGAATATTATTGTCCTCATCCATGTCTAAAACGACAAAGCCTACTGGGAATATGAATTTGTCAATTTTCACGAGTACATCTTCAATTACACCCCTAGGAATTCTAATCGTTTTATCAGCTAATTGAATGCTCATCCTATTTTGTTTGGGTTTCCCTAGACCTAGCTGTTTAAACATTTTATAAGGCATAACATTTATGCTTGCCCTTAAATAAGCTAAAGCATTATCAACAGATAAACTACCAATTAAGCATGGAATTGTAAAACTCCCTAGATCTTTTAATTTTCGTGGTAGTTTATTTTGCAACATTGCTAAGCACATTGCGTTTAATTCCACATGCGGCTCCTCGTCTAACTTTTGCTTATTTGTAAAAAGCTCTTTTAAAAATTTCCTTGAATCTAGGATCTGCGAAAGAGCTTCAAGAAACGGTAAGTTAATATGTAATTTCTTTAAAAGTTTAAGAAATTTATCGAATTGTTTATCTGTGTTGTCTTTCTTCATCGCATTGGGGTATGGTATATGAGGTTGGTCTTCTTTAATTACCAGTTTTGGCTTATCATGACTTACTTCAACCTTACCTTCCTCTACCATCTTCTCTTGCCTCAATTTTGTTTCATCTAACCTTTCACTATTATGAGCAGTTATGGCTTGAAGCTAATCCTTTGGGTTAGTTTCTGTGTTGCTTGGCAAGCTGCCTTGTGGTCGTTCTGATATGATCTTAGCAAGTTCACCTAATTGGTTCTCGATCCCTTGAATCGATGCTTGTTGATTTTTAAGTGTTGTTTCGGTGTTTTGGAAACGTGTTTCTGACACCGCTATGAATTTTGTCAGCATCTCCTCAAGGTTCAGCCTCTTTTCCTGTGGATAGGGCTGTTGTTGGAAGTTTGGAGGGGGTTGTTGTCTCTGATTTCCTTGACAACTCCATGAGAAATTGGGGTGGTTCCTCTGACCTGGATTATAAGTATTACTATAAGGGTTATTTTGAGGTTTAAAATTGTTACCCATATAGTGAACATACTCGTTTTCAGCGCTCGGGTTGTAAGGTGGATATTCTGTATTGCTCATCCCTCCTCCATTCATATCGCACTGCATAACTGGATGTACCTGTGAAGAACCACATAAACCATCAATTTTCTTAGTTAAAAGTTCTACCTAGTTTGATAGCATGGTTACTGCATGGAGGTTGAAAACACTGGAGGCTTTTGTTGGTCTTGTCCTTGTGACTTGCCACTGATAGTTATTCAGTGACATCTCTTCAATGAATTCGTAAGCAGCCTCAGGTGTTTTGTTATTCAAGGTTCCGCCGGCGGCTGAATCAATCAACTTCCTGGTTGAGGGGTTCACACCATTGTAAATAGTTTGGACCTGTAGCCAAAAGGGTAATCCATGGTTTGGGCACCTTCTCAATAGATCTTTGCATCTCTCCCATGCATCGTAAAGTGTTTCTAAATCCATCTGTATAAAAGAAGAGATATCATTCCTCAACTTAGCCGTTTTAGTCGGCGGAAAATATTTCAATAAAAATTTTTCGGTCATTTGTTCCCATGTAGTGATTGATCCTCGTGGAAGAGAATTCAACCACTGTTTATCTTTATTCCTCAAAGAAAAGGGAAATAACCGAAGACAGATGACATCATCAGAAACGCCATTTATTTTGGAAGTATTGCAAAATTCTAGGAAATTCGCCAAGTGATTATTTGGATCTTCATCCTGCAAACCATCAAACTGAACAAATTGCTGTATCATCTGAATTGTGTTAGGTTTCAGTTCAAAATTATTTGTAGCAATAGCAGGTCTAACAATACTTGACTCAGTTCCTGTTAAATTAGGTTTAGCATAATCATACATAGTTCAAGGAGCATGATTTTCAACCACCTCTGGAGGTAGCGGATTATTCTCAGCCATCTCTTCGGTAGTATTAATTTTGTCTTCTTGCTCTTCTTGTATGTATTGTAGGCTTCTCCTTATTTCTCTTCGGTTTCTGCGAACTTTGCTTTCAATCCTGACGGGTTTCTTCTAGTCATAAACTAGAATACTTGCAAGAAGCAAAGAAGAAAATTTAGAAAAGTAAAAATAAAATTTAATTGCAAAAATAAAATATGACTAAAGTAATAAAAATTGAGCGTTCTTAATATTTCAGCTCCCCGACAACGGCAACAAAACTTGATGGTGGTGGGAAAGTCTTACGCCACGTTTGGTTCACTGTAATGGAATAGGGTTGTAATTGAATAGAGCTGTAATGGAATAGAGTTGTAATAAGTAATTTAACTGTTTGGTTGAATGGAATGGAATAGAATTGTAATAGCTGTTTGGTTGAATGGAATGGAATAGAATTGTAATAGTATTCTTGTGTTTGGTTGAATGAAATGATGTTGTAAATTTGTAATAGCATAAGGAAAAGAACTAAAATGACCAGAATACCCTTAGCAGATTTTTTTTAAGTAGATGATTATTGTTATTGTTATTAAATTTTAATAAGGTTATTATTGAAAATAATTTAATAAAAATAATAAATAATTTAATCATATTTTAACATAATTATTATTAAATATAATTTAATAAAACATATAATTTAATAACATTCTTAATATATAATACTATAAAAATATATATAATCTACTTTATTATTTTTAAACTGCAATACATATTTAATGTGCTAAAATATCATTACTAAAACAAATAATTTAATTATTCTACAAAAAAAATTAAATATTAGAAGTAATTAATTAACTTGAGAATTATATTTCACATCCAAGCATAATATTCATATAGTAACAAAAATTTACATGATTTCATTAGTTTATATGTCATAATCCATATGTTTTAAAATTTTACAACATCAAAAAGTTACAACATTGTAATGACATTCTATCATGTCATTATACCATCCAAATATTACAAGCACAAAAAGATACCAAAATATAATCAACACAACCATAATTTTTAATGGTCAGCAAGAAATCTTCTGACCCATTCCAACCGTACAGCAGAAGGTAAACTAAAGAAAATGAGCATTTGCGTTGGATGATCTGGAATTTTGCTTGATGCTCGAAAGCGCTCATCCTCAGTTAAACCTTTTACTTCACATATGTTGGATATAATTTCAGAGCACTTTCTTGAATGGCCATTTCTGACTTTTGTTGAATTAGCACTTCGGAGGCAATACTCTTACTGATTTCAAGGCCAACAATCCGTATATTTCCGCCAATAAAGTGGCATCTTCATTAAATGAAGTAGAAGAATCACTTGTATCAGAAATATTTTTTTTTTCTTTTTTGAAGATGTGGAATCGCCTTGGTTTGTACCTGCTTGCGGTTGTGTAGCTGAAAGATCCATATCATCCAAAGAAACATCAGCTTCGCATCCATGGCAATCGTTTCTTTCTTCATTAGTATTTGTAGCAGCCACATCCTCAACATCTATTTCTTCAATAATATCAGCAGCTGCTTGAGCATCTTTCCCAGTGGCTCGATCTTTTGCGTAGATGGCAGTAAGTTGGTCATAATAAGGGAAAATCCGATGTCTGAATTGAGCAGCTTCTTTATGACTCTGTAAAAAATGAGGAATTCATATTAGATATAAGTTTGGTCAAAATAAGATAATAAAGACTTGAAATAATTCTTACTTTTATATATGAGTTCCACATCGCATCTTCAGCAACAACGAGCTACCTATGCTCATCCCAACCAAAGCCGCTATTGTTTTTTCCACTAAGCATGTCATAAACGATTGACCAATCCCTTTTCAATGTCCTAATCCTTGATTCAAGATTAGGTTTAGCCTTCATCATGGCATGGGGTAAAACTTTTTCTAACATTTTTTCCAACTCATTTAAATACCCGACTTTGAATCCTGTATCTGCATTAAAGGTTCCAACATTGTGCAAGTCGACCATACAAGCAACCAAAGCAGCATCTTCTTCTGGAACCCATTTCCTTTTGGTTCCTTGAGAATTTTAGGAAGAAGCACTTGATTGTGAAAAATCTGATATAATTATCTTAAGAAAAAAAACGCAAATTAAAATTAAGTTCAATATTATGCATCAAAAGATCAACACTTTATAAAATTATAACACATGATGAATCAAAGGAAAATAAATTATCATTCAACAAGTCTAGTACAATACAAAAAAATAATTCAAACACCACCAAAGTTTCATAAACTAGATACATGAAATAACATAAACAACGTAATGTTTACTATTTTTACCCTAAACCTAACTAATTTCTAGATGCTTGCCATTCATTGAACATTTGGTTGGCTAGTTCCATCCTCCAAGTAGCCCATGCATCCGATGGATACATTTTTACGATATTCGGTTCATCATCATCTATCACATTACTAGGTAATCCTTCTTCCAACTCTGCTTCAATAGGATCAAGACTCATATAGGTTCTAATAAAATTATGGAGCAAACAACATGCAATAATGATTTTATTATGCACCCTCACAGGATAGAATGATGGACTCCTAATTATTCCCCATCTAAGTTTTAATAACCCAAAACATCTTTCAATAACATTACGCGCTGAAGCATGTTTCATATTGAAAAATTCTTCCGGAGTACTTGGCTGGTAACCTAACGCCACTCATTCAAATGATATCTTTGTCCTCTAAATGGCGCAAGAAATCCCTCACAATTTGTGTATCCAGCATCAACTAGATAATAACAACCTATAAAATGAAACTATTTGTCATGGTTAATTTTCCATAAAAGTATGATCTTAAAAATTAATTCAAATTCCTATAATTCTGCACTTTACCATGCGGAACTTTTAGTCCATGTCTCCTACTAATAACATCTCGAAGAACTCGTCCATAAGCAACAGAACCTTCCCAACCAGGAAGAACATAAACAAAATGCATATCAGGTGTACAAACACCTAACATATTTGTTGCTATGTCACCTTTTCGCTTTCAATATCTAGATTTATCAACTTTTGGAAACCTAATCTTGATGTGGGTTCCATCTAAAGCACCTAAGCAATTCTACATCACATGTATAAAACCTCGAGTTAGGATACTATATTTAAATCTGAATGGATTAAATTATGTACGAGCTATATATAGTATTCACTCCAATACCTTGAACCATTTCCACCTTGGGTCTGTAGAATTAGCTATAATTGGCTCTGCCTTTTTAAATAACACATCTTGTAAGCGTATGATAGCATTTAAAACATTGTGAAATGATTTGCTAACGGTTTCTCCAGACCTATTAAAGTGATGGTTGATAACTCTATTTTTAAGGTGATGAGAAATGATATGTAAAAACATTGCCACTTGCTCATCAACAAGCATGTTCCTTGACGACTTCAATCCCCCTAAAGTTTGTAACATCTCACATAGTTTAAAAAAGGTAATTCTATTCATCCTAACTTGTTCCATACAGGTCTCATCACTAGCATATACAAGTCTTTTCACATAATCTCGTTTTGCATAAAAATCTAAAATATAGGATCTAATCCTTGGTCTATAAGTATGTACGCTATGGATGGCACCCAATGCAACTAAGAACCAACTCGCAACAGTACACATTTGCAACCGTATTGTAATAGCAAGACCAATTCTTTTACGCCTCTCACTTTATATAATTAAAGGCAGACGAGCCATAACTGCAATATATTAAAGTGTTACATATCTTCAAATCATAGTAAAGGGTCACATTTCTTCAATACTAATTTCAATAACAGTAAAACCAAATCAAAGAATTTAATTGCCATATAACGTACTGTGATTCAGTGAATGCAAGATGCTTAACCCTGGGTGGAGGAAGCAACCAAACAAGCCAAATAAAAAGAAAAATCAATAACAACCTGTCAAAGAAAAATGAACCATACATTAAGAATATTTACAAAGCAAAAAATAAAAATTACAACCTATCAAAGATGTTTACAATAACTTATTACAATGAGGTAAAAATAATTGCGACAAAAGAGATTTGCGGACACTATTTGTAGTTTATTAACGTATTACAAAAAGACAGGCAAAATGAAACATTTCATTTATTAGCATGCATCATTTTTATTTACACGAGTGCCTAATGACATACTTGAGTTAATATTAAATGTTTTAATAGAATCAAAAAGGGGAAATGAAATAAGTAAATAAACCCAATTGTATTTTTATTAGGTCTTAAAATGATTTAAAAAAAGAAATCAATCTGTATCCAACTATTGTTACAGAGAATAAAATAGGGAAAAAATTAATTAAGTACATGCACATTTTTACTCAATATAAACCAAAGAAAAAGAAAATCTTTCCAGTACAATGATATACTAAACTTCAATTTAGTTGGTATTAAGTACATGCACATTTTTACTCGGATTTAAAATTTTGAGTGAATTATAGATATTATATTAAAATAAACAAGTTCAATAATTTTTTTTAAAAAGTAAAATAAATTAATTCATCTATATTTAAAAATAATTGGTAAAAAACCTCTCTAGTCCCTCTCTATTTTTATATTGAGCAAGTTAATCCCTTTAAAAAAATCGAAACAATTTAATCCTCTAAAAAGTCAATAAATCTAGCTTTATCGTTTACATATTTACACAAATGTTGCGGGCTAAATTTGTTAAATCGTGAATGTGTAAATTTTGAGGTATAAAATAATTATTATTCTAATTAAAATTATGTACTTTTGATGGAATACATTACAATATGATTAATTATTCTTAAATATCTACTTTTAAAATTAATAAAATTTTATTTTCCAACATAATTTAAAATCATACTACAACAGATATTGATAAGCAATCTACCATACATAAGATAAATATATTGTTTTTGAAGAATACTTTTTTCCTGAAATAAACTGCAGTTAATATCATTATCAAGCGATGATGTTTTAGCAGCCTAGAAGAACAATGCCCTTGGAAACAACAGCGAAAACCAACTACTCATTCTTTAGCACTTTGAGTGATAAATAAATATATCTAAAACCAAAAAACAGAGATGAACAAGCAACGAAAAAGGATTTATAAAGAAGAAATCATAAAATCGTAAAAAAGACCAACTGAAATACAAGTTATAAAGAATAGATCTAAAGAGGGCAAAAAGAGAGAGAATAAGAGAGAAACCTAGCCTTGTCTTACAACTATCCAATTTTATCAGCGACAAGAGAGTACTCTGCCTCGAGGGTTTCACATCCAAATTCAATTCCCTTTGATGTTGCTAGCTACAACATTTAAAAAGTAAAAGTTAACAGATAAGATTATCCAAAGAATCCTTTGGTACAAAGTATTTTTGCTGAAAATGCTAGCTATAGCAGTCTCTGTAGTCAGTATTTTATAGATCCAATATGATACGAGGAACGACTTAACCTGGTTCAGATTAGTTCCACTCTAATGATTACTGGCAATCCTTCTCTTTAGTTCTACAAGGTGAAAAAGAAGTATAAGTAACTAGTTTATTAGTCAACCTGTATCAAAAAAAGCATATTAACTAAAATAAAGGAGTAAATAGAAATGGATAAATAAATAGTGGGTGAGATTGCTTATGACATTCCCTATGCCCGAAAAGCAGGAGTCTCATGCACCACACAACCCCTTTAACCTCTTAGCCCATACTATTTTGGTTATTCAATCGCAAAATTTATGTGTCTGTATTTCCAGAATATGAATGTATATCTTGTTATAATTGCATTGTTCAATGACAGAGACATTTCCAATACACTCAAAACTGTAATCAACACCACCATCAGTGAGATCAACAAGGACCTGTTGAATCGATTTATCATAGTCCTTTGGATTCACAAACTCTGTAACTCCAAAATTCTTTGCTGCAAGTTTCAATTTGCAAAAATACATTCATATACATGTATAAATAGATGTAACACAAGATTTATTACAAAAAAGACAAGCTTGACAATAACCTCCAATTTTTTAGCAAACTGCATACTGAATATCTCATATTAATATTAATAAAATACTTTGAGCATTATTATTCTTACGTTACTTACCTATATCAAACCTTTTGCTGTCTGTAACACCCCAAACCCGGCCCAAACATTACGACCGAATTTGGTTTGCTACAGAGAAAACATTTTGAAACCCGTTTTAAAACCGATTTAAGTTTTGTCGAAAATCTTTCCTTTTCAAGTCTCTTGTGGAAAACCATACTTAGTGTTATTTAAAAATATTTATTAAGTCGAGTTGTTTATAGATTTCCAATGTACCCGAATGGTACTTTAAAACATTTTGTTCGTTTGATTTGGAAAAACATGTGAACTCATTATTAACATAATTAAATAGTTTAAACAAATATTCAAAGCATGTAACAATAATAAAATAATTCTAGGAGGCCTGGTTACAACTTAATTAAAATAAACCAATCATTTAAAATAACTAATATAAAATCCAAGTTCACTTAATAAAATTCCACTTCATGGCCACCTTGAGTCTATCCGGCTCCACATCCGCGGTCTACGTGTCACCTGAAAAAAAAGTAAAGGAGAAGGTGAGTCACCAAGACTCAGTATGTAACCCTTCCCCCGGTTTAAAGCCACAACATACACATTTTATAACAATTTAACATGCATAAGACATGCACCCAACCTAGCCATCCGTGTCACCTTTCTCTACCCCGTGTGGTACCAAACCACTGGTGGTGCCAAACCACTGGTGACTTAAAGTCACAATTGTGATACCAAATCACTGGAGGCGCCAAACCTCTGGTGTTCGTAGACGCAAATTGAATGATGGGGCCAACCCATCGTGTGATACCAAATCACTGGCGTCATTCCCTCATTATCATCTGTGGGGCCAACCCACTGTGGTACTAAGCCACTGGGACGAGACGCTATGAGGTGCCAAACCTCTGGAGGTGCCAAACCTCTGGTGACCGAAGTCACATGTGATACCAAATCACTGGTGTCCGACGACACAGATAACAATTCCCCCTCCTCTCATCAACCCATATCAGATTTCATGTCATCAAATATTTAAGTAACTTATATTAAACAATATCATGCTTCCCAAAAGCATCCAATAGTAATCTCATAGCAATAAAGACTTACCTGAATCCTTGTTAATACCATGATGGTATTACATCCAAATCTACACAAACCGATTAGGCATAATATAACGCTTAGCATATTAAAATGTTATAAGGTGTGTATGTACACACCTGATGTCGATGATAGTCCTAAATCCCGATGAACCCAATCGGCCACTCACCGTACTCTTGCTCCCGAATGTCTTTGAACACAAGCCACTATACTCCAAATGTTTTTGCTTCCCAAAACCGAATGCTAGAGATTAGGGGCTTGGGTCGACTGCTTCACGATCTTGGGGTACCTTCACCAAGTCGATTAAAAGGAAGCCTCCCCTCCTTGTTCAAAATTCGGCCAAGGTGCTCAAAAAAGAAAGAAATTCAGCACTTCAAATGGGTGTATTCCGCTATTATGAAGGAAAATAATGGAAGGAAAAATAATGGAAAGAAAATAGTGGAAGGAAAAATGTGATAAGAATTTCGGCTAATAGCAATAATGGAAAAAAGAAAACAAGGTGATAAGTTGATGTTGTTATAGGCATTCGGCACCCCCCCTTAAGCTTGTCGTCCACTCTTCATTTGAAGAGTTTAAAATTCAATCAATTTCCTTAAATCCCTCTTGGCCACTAGCTTGAATTAATTCAAAAAGAATTTGAATTGAACCTGTGCCCATTTTTTCCTCTTTGCCACCTTTTTAGATTAATCAAATAATAATCTAATTAAAATCTAATTTAATCCTTATTATCTTATCAAATAAATAATGAAAATAAAAGAGACCATGTGCTTGTCAAATTCCAGCCGAATGTTAAACAAAGAAACAAAGAACCATGTGCAGGCCAACTCCATTTTCACGCCAGCAAAGAAAAAATAAAAAATAAAATAAAAACCATTTGTAGCTGCTGGGATTCGAAACCAAGACCCATGCTGCAGCCTCCCCCTTAAGCGCCCAGACCAACTCTCCCAATTTGACTTTCATGTCAAATAACCACAACATTAACTTTTAAAGCCTTCTTACCAAAGCCCAGCATCGCATATAAAAATTAAAACACAAAACTCCGCTCCAGCTACTCGAACCTAGGACCAACTAGGTCCCTTGCTGCAAGGTGCGCCCCAGGCCATTTGGCCAAAGCGCTTTTTGTGATGTAATCCACCCAGAACATTTTTTTAAGGCCTCTTTCTCAGCCCTCTTTCTTTTAACGCAAAAAGCCTAAAAATAAAACTCCCCTTGCGCCCTTTATGTCTCGAACCCGAGACCTTAACTAAAGCCCCTTTTCAAGTAGCGCCTCAGCCACTCCGCCCACCTGCCTTTCATGTCCACCAATGCCCACAACATCCTTTAAAGCCTCCCTCGCTAACTCCAACGCCCGAAACAAAAATTAAAACGCCACTTGCTGCCATCGTGCCTCGAACCCAGGCCCTTGCTGGCGCTACTTCCAGCCCTTAAGTGGCGCATGGGAGCCACTTTACCAAGCCCAATTTCATGCCCATAAGTTCCTGAAATTTTCTTTAAGGCTTCCTTAGCCCAATTTCCCCTTTTAACCCAAAAATTTAAAAAATTTCCAATGCACTCCCTTTTAATCCTAAAGTTTTAAAATCCCTTAAAACATCACCAACTACACTTAAAGCCCTACTAACACTTGAGTTATGCTCCAAACACACAACCCCTAATTTAGGATGTTACAATTCTCCCCCTCTTAAAATAATTTCGTCCTCGAAATTACTTACTATCGTTCAATCGTGCATCCGTAACTCATCATCCTACGCTACTGTTGCGCACTCTGATCTTAAAGAACTATCATACTTTCTACACATTCCCTACGTTCATAATCCAAGTTCCATGAACTAACGTAACCATAACCAAGACAATTGAGGGTATTCCGAAAATAAGAAACTTACCCGTTGTCATGTCTGGCACATCTTCCTCCTCGCGACGGCCAACTGCATAAACCAACCTTGGTTGCCTCGCCTCTGCACCTTCAGCACCTCGGCCACGCCCGTTACCATTATCATTACCTCTAGCTGCACCTCGACCTCTCTGTGGTTGCTGGCCATCCTTCCTGAATTGACCACGTCCTTGATCCTCAGCTTGAGTCCTTGCCAACTTCCGCGGACAATCCCTTACCCGGTGCTCCATTGATCCACACTCAAAGCACCCTCTACTTCCCGCCAAACATTCTCCTGAATGGGATTTCCCGCATCTAACACACTGAGGTGGCCACTGAGCAGGCTTTGTAGCTCTTTCTGATTCCCCAAATCTAGCCCTCTTCTCCATATTACTGCCCGATCCAGGCGATCCAAAGCCTCTCTTCTGTTTGTTCCTATCATGCTACGTCTTACTTGGTGCCGCTTGATCCTTCGGCTACCTTAGCCTTTTCCACTAGAGAGGAAAACTCACGAACCTGCTGCGGAGCAATCAGCAACCTTAAATCATCTCTAAGCCCGTCCTCAAAGCGGACACAACGCTCATGTTCAGTAGCCACGATGCCTCTAGCATATCTACTTAGCCTTAAGAACTCTGCCTCATATTCCGACACTGACTTAGTTCCTTGCACCAATCCCAAAAAAGCCTTCCTCTCTGGCGTCGGTGTAAGCGTACCCACATACTTTTTTCCGGAAAGCGGCCTTAAAGTAATCCCATGTAAGATCCTCTGCCGTGGCGCCATCTCGAACAGTGAGCCACCACTGATATGCTTCATCCTTTAGAAGTGACACTGCTCCTTTCAACTTCTCCTCATTATTCAGGTCAAGATCGTCCATGATCCTTTCCGTTGATTCCAACTAGTATTCTGCTGCACTAGGTGCCACTCCCGACACACCCCGGAATACTTCAGCTCCGTTAGATCGGAGTCGCTCGGGAACAGATTTCCGAGCCCCTAAATTTCCACTAACCCCAGCCACCAACTCCAAGACTCGCAACACAGCTTGCGATACTGCCTCACCTCCCGTCTGATCTTGCTCCTCAGCTCCAAAAGTTGAAGGTGGTGGTGGCGGTGGTATTTCATTTTCAGAACCCTGACCCGACCTAACGGGTTCAGACACGGTCATCCTTCCCCTTCTGCGTCCACGACGGCCACGTCCTCTAGAGCTCATTCTAACTAACGCGCTTTTAATCTGATTAAGAAAATTTTATGGATTAGTACTTTGTTCCACTTGGTTATTCGCGAAGAAATTTTATGAAAAGTTTAATAGGGATTCTTTCGAGCAATCAAAGTTTTAAGTCTTCTATCCTAGTTCACACAGAAAAGAACATCCATTCCCTAATACCTTCCATACTTATTCACTCTTCAGACATTTCTGTCCTGTTTCTATCCCAGGGGTATTTTCGTCATTTCCCTACAGGGGTATCTTCGTAATAAATCAGAGGAGTTTTAAAACTTTAATAAATCAGGACGTTTTAAAATTTCCAAAATCTGGAGGGTTCTTTTTCAAAAATTTCTCAAATTCACGGTATGGCAAAATTTTGGAAACCAGGGGTATTTTGGTAATTTTATCAACCAGGGGTAATTTCGTAAATTTCCAAAATCAGGGCATTAATTTTGAAATACAAAATTTTTTTCGGCTATTTTTGCAAAGTAAGAAGATTTTATTGAAGTTGGGGATAATTCGGTAATTTTAGAACCAAGGGTATTTTCGTAATTTTGTCACTAGGGGCATTTTGGTAATTTTGGTAAACCGGGAATATTTTGAAAATTTTCCCAAAATAAATTTTTTTTTCCCACTATCTAGAAAGTACTTAAACAATTTTAAAACTAGAGTTTTCATGAAAACACGGCTAATCCCTTTCGGGTTTTATTGTGTTTAGCTTATGACCGAGTCCTCTTGGTTAGGGTGAAGCAGTTACGCACGCACAGGGTAGGATTCTGCGAAGAAGAGGAGGTGAGTCACGCGGATCGCTTAAATACCAAGCTCTTCCGGATCCAATCCTAGACATGCGCACCAAGGTTACCACACCCTAACTCGGCGACTTGGTCCTAGGTTTGTTTAATTAGGCTTTTAAAGTTTTATGTCCTTGTTGGGGTAACTAGTCCTAAAAAGTTCAAAATACTTATCGCTATCTACGTTCCATGCTTCCTACCCTTCTACAAAAAAAAAAAAATCATACTGAAGTTAGGAGTACTTACAGGCGGATAGGTCTTGGGAGACTTCGGTGCCATCTTTGTTCAAAACCCAAAATCAATTCAAAAGGCCTACAAAAACATTTTTGGGCCTTGGGCCCCACAGCCGAGCTTTGAATTGGGCTCTGATACCAATTTGTAACACCCCAAACCCGGCCCAAACATGACGACCGAATTTGGTTTGCTACAGAGAAAACATTTTGAAACCCGTTTTAAAACCGATTTAAGTTTTGTCGAAAATCTTTCCTTTTCAAGTCTCTTGTTGAAAACCATACTTAGTGTTGTTTAAAAATATTTATTAAGTTGAGTTGTTTATAGATTTCCAATGTACCCGATGGTACTTTAAAACATTTTGTTCGTTTGATTTGGAAAAACATGTGAACTCATTATTAACATAATTAAATAGTTTAAACAAATATTCAAAGCATGTAACAATAATAAAATAATTCTAGGAGGCCTGGTTACAACTCAATTAAAATAAACCAATTATTTAAACTAACTAATATAAAATCCAAGTTCACTTAATAAAATTCCACTGCATGGCCACCTTGAGTCTATCTGGCTCCACATCCGCGGTCTACGTGTCACCTGAAAAAAAAGTAAAGGAGAAGGTGAGTCACCAAGACTCAGTATGTAACCCTTCCCCCGGTTTAAAGCCACAACATACACATTTTATAACAATTTAACATGCATAAGACATGCACCCAACCTAGCCATCCGTGTCACCTTTCTCTACCTCGTGTGGTACCAAACCACTGGTGGTGCCAAACCACTGGTGACTTAAAGTCACAATTGTGATACCAAATCACTGGAGGCGCCAAACCTTTGGTGTCCGTAGACACAAATTGAATGATGGGGCCAACCCATCGTGTGATACCAAATCACTGGCGTCAATCCCTCATTATCATCTGTGGGGCCAACCCACTGTGGTACTAAGCCACTGGGACGAGACGCTATGAGGTGCCAAACCTCTGGAGGTGCCAAAGCTCTGGTGACCGAAGTCACATGTGATACCAAATCACTGGTGTCCGTCGACACAGATAACAATTCCCCCTCCTCTCATCAACCCATATCAGATTTCATGTCATCAAATATTTAAGTAACTTATATTAAACAATATCATGCTTCCCAAAAACATCCAATAGTAATCTCATAGCAATAAAGACTTACCCGAATCCCTGTTAATACCATGATGGTATTACATCCAAATCTACACAAACCGATTAGGCATAATATAACGCTTAGCATATTAAAATGTTATAAGGTGTGTATGTACACACCTGATGTCGATGATAGTCCTAAATCCCAATGAACCCAATCGGCCACTCACCGTACTCTTGCTCCCGAATGTCTTTGAACACAAGCCACTATACTCTAAATGTTTTTGCTTCCCAAAACCGAATGCTAGAGATTAGGGGCTTGGGTCGACTGCTTCACGATCTTGGGGTACCTTCACCAAGTCGATTAAAAGGAAGCCTCCCCTCCTTGTTCAAAATTCGGCCAAGGTGCTTAAAAAAGAAAGAAATTCAGCACTTTAAATGGGTGTATTCGGCAATTATGAAGGAAAATAATGGAAGGAAAAATAATGGAAAGAAAATAGTGGAAGGAAAAATGTGATAAGAATTTCGGCTAATAGCAATAATGGAAAAAAGAAAACAAGGTGATAAGTTGATGTTTTTAAAGGCATTCGGCACCCCCCTTAAGCTTGCCATACACTCTTCATTTGAAGAGTTTAAAATTCAATCAATTTCCTTAAATCCCTCTTGGCCACTAGCTTGAATTAATTCAAAAAGAATTTGAATTGAACCTGTGCCCATTTTTTCCTCTTTGCCACCATTTTAGATTAATCAAATAATAATCTAATTAAAATCTAATTTAATCCTTATTATCTTATCAAATAAATAATGAAAATAAAAGAGACCATGTGCTTGTCAAATTCCAGCCGAATGTTAAACAAAGAAACAAAGAACCCATGCGAGCCAACTCCATTTTCACGCCAGCAAAGAAAAAATAAAAAATAAAATAAAAACCATTTGTAGCTGCTGGGATTCGAAACCAAGACCCATGCTGCAGCCTCCCCCTTAAGCGCCCAGACCAACTCTCCCAATTTGACTTTCATGTCAAATAACCACAACATTAACTTTTAAAGCCTTCTTACCAAAGCCCAGCATCGCATATAAAAATTAAAGCATAAAACTCCGCTCCGGCTACTCGAACCTAGGACCAACTAGGTCCCTTGTCGCAAGTGCGCCCTGTGCCATTTGGCCAAAGTGCTTTTGTGATGTAATCCACCTGAACATTTTTAAGGCCTCCTTCTCACCTCTTTCTTTTTTAACGCAAAAAGCCTAAAAATAAAACTCCCTTGCGCCCTTTATGTCTCGAACACGAGACCTTAACCAAAGCCCTTTTCAATTAGCGCCTCACCACTCCGCCCACCACGCCTTTCATGTCCACCAATGCCCACAACATCCTTTAAAGCCTCCCTCGCTAACTCCAACGCCCAAAACAAAAATTAAAACGCCACTTGCTGCCATATTGCCTCGAACCCAGGCCCTTGCTGGCGCTACTTCCAGCCCTTAAGTGGCGCATGGGAGCCACTTTACCAAGCCCAATTTCATGTCATTAAGTTCCTGAAATTTTCTTTAAGGCTTCCTTAGCCCAATTTCCCCTTTTAACCCAAAAATTTCCAATGCACTCCCTTTTAATCCTAGAGTTTTAAAATCCCTTAAAACATCACCAACTACACTTAAAGCCCTACTAACACTTGAGTTATGCTCCAAACGCACAACCCCTAATTTAGGATGTTACACTGTCAATATCTACGCCAATTACTCTAGAGGTGCCAGCTGATTTTGCACCTCTGCAACCTGCAACAGTGCGATCATAAGACTAGATAAATGAACAATTTAACATCTGGCACCAAAAATAAAACAACAGTGGCAATAACTAACATATTGAACAGAACCAAAAAAGATAACTAGAAGTTCATAATAAACAGTTTTAATACGTTTCCTAATAAGTGAGATGGATATTTGAAACATACTGCAAGACCAACAGTCCCAATGTAATATCCTGAAATTGGGCTTATGCATTTTTGCTTAAATTATATGAGATAGCATGTCTTATGTGTTATGGATGTGATGTGTGCATTTTTAGAACCTTGGAAATGTAAGGAAATGCCTTAGAAATATTAAGTTTTAAGTATTAAAAGAGGGAACTGAAGCAAGGTGGTCTTAAGAGAATTTATAGAGGAAATATGACATGAAATCGGGCTTGGAAAAGTGGCTTGAAGGTGCCACTTAGGGCTCTGGAAATGACGCCATATGCTAGGGGGGAAGGACTTGTGTTCGAGTCGCGTGGAAAGCAAAATTTTTAAGGTTTTTATTTTGCTTGTGACGTCAATAAGAGGGGAGTAGGGGGACGGCACCAAGGCTAGATTTTAGGAGTTCAAATCCTATTATTTTTAAAGATAAATGGGGGATAATTGATGGATTACTTTTATTAATTTTAAATGAGGAGATAAAGAGGAAATAAGGATATGATGGTGATGGCCAAGTAGGGGACTCTAGGTTAGTAATTTCGGCAAAAGGAGGAGAAATAAGGCCATTCATTATTCTTTCTTTTTCCTTTTCTCTTTGCCGAAATTCTCTGGCAACAATTCTCCTCTTCTCTTTTATTTTGTTAAGCTGAAATACTCCCTGTGCTAGCCGAATTTACATTCCACCATTGCCGAAACCTTCAAGCTTTTTCCTTCTCATCTTTGTTAAGGCGATTTCTTCACTTGTTCAAAAGCCGAAACTTGAGTCATCATCATCTAGCCATAGCCGAATATCCTAATGGGTGTAAACAAGGGTGCAGTCGACTATTGTATTAAAAGTAAGAACAACAATTATTTGATTTCCAATCTCTCTCTTTTAGCCGAAATATAGGAATCCAACCCCTTTAATTCTTTGGCCGAAAATCTGAAGGAGAGATTTCAGGATTCTACTATTATCGACTACAAGGAGGATTCTTTCGGGACTTAAGAGATCTAAGGTGAGCCATTAATGATATTCGGCCATAGGCTATTCTTGTGTGACTTAATGTTAGAATTAAATCTAACCTATGCCTATAGGTATTTGGACACCTACATAACCAAGTAGCACTTTTCGGGATTTGGTTAGTGAGCAAATCAGTAGCAAGGTAAAGATTTAAGTGTGATAATCCTTCGGGATTTGATTTTATAGCCGAATAGGCTTTTGATTAAATATCAAATGTTGGCCGAATGTAGGGATTAAGATCTAAAGTAGTAGATCGGGATTTTTTTCGAGATTGTCGGGCTTTCAGTGAATCGATAAGAATATCAGGTGTGTACCCACACTATTTCTTACTAGATTTATGGCACCTAATTAATGCATATGTGTTTATGATAATGTGAATATGGCTAAGGTATCATGTTATGGTACAAAGTACTCAGGTACGTTTTCCTACTCCTACTAGGATTATGATAAATATCTGTTATGGCACCTATGTATAATTATAAGAATGTGAATAAAGAATTTGGCATGATATTGCATGTTTAGTATGACATGGGCATACGGGTTATTATGAAAGGGGAAGTAAATGTGGTGGTTATTTACCACGATATCTGAATGTGGTGACTTTGGTAACATTATCTGAATGTGGTGACTCATGTCACAAATATTTATCTGGTGGCTATGCCACGAATATTTATAAGGGCGATGAGCACGTCGACTACAGCGACTGCCTTCGATGGTGTGTAGCGGATGAAGGGTTGACTCAGTAGTCCCCACGGTGCGCAGGTTGGTACGGGTGAGGTGTAGCGGATGGCATCTAGGTTTGGGTTCGGGTTTGCATCATATTATTTAAATGCTATATGTACATGTATGATTTGATATGCCTGAATTTATTAGGACTTAGTGTTGTGGTTACACATTGAGTCTGTTGACTCACCCCGTTGTGGGATTATTTCTCAGGTGACGATCAGTGATGGACCGGGTTGGCAGAAGCTTAGGGTGGCCATGCTTAGCAAGGAATTTATTTTATTTGGATCTTTTTATTTTAAGTACTTTAAATTTAATTTTGGGAATTATTTGATGTAATAAGGCCATAGTTGAACTACTTTATTTTTTTTTACTTTTATTTATTATGTTACAGATTTTTATCAATTAAAGGATTAAGTAAATTTATTTTAAAATAAACTCTAAATGTTTTGTCACCTAAAATAAAGGGTTTTCCATATAAGGTAAACTTGTTTTCAACTCGAGCCCAACCCAAAAATAATCTTTCTTTCAAAACACACAGTTTTTCCAAAGTAACAAAAGAATTTTGAACCGGTTTACATCGAGGAACATACCAGATCCGGTCAGGGCTCATGGGCCGAGTTTGGGGTGTTTTAGTTTGGTATCAGAGCCCAGTTTTAAACCTCGGCCTGGGGTTTAAAGCCCACAATGTTTTAAAATTAAGGCCCAAATGAATTTTGAGAAAGTTTTGTGAAATTAAGCAGGTTTTCTGGCATGGCACTTAAGTCTCCGACCCGCAGTCCACCAGGTAAGTACCCCTATCCATTGTGTGATTTGTAATACGATTTGTAGAAGGGTATAACTGGAACGTAGAATAGAATGATAGGTACTTGAACCCTAGGACTAGTTTACCCCACTATTACATAAGACTTAAGTGCCTAATTAAACAAACCTATGGCTAAGTCGCCGAGTTAGGGTGTGGCAACCATTGTGCGCATGTCTAGGATTGGATCCGGAAGAGCCTGGTACTTAAGCAGTCCTAGTGACTCACCTCCTCTTCGCTGGAATCCTACCTGGTGCGTAGCTTCGTTCACCCAAACCAAGAGGACTCAGTCACGGGCTAAACCCAACAACTAAAACCCGAAAGGGACTAGCCATATTTTTCATGGAAACCCTAGTTTTAAAATCCCCAAATTACCCCTTTACATAGTAGCAAAAATTTATTTTGGAAAATTTCAAAGAATTTTCGATTTGCAAAATTACCTAAATACCCCTGGCTGTAAAATTACAAAAATGCCCTTGGTTTATAAAATGTCCAAACCACCCACGGTTTTTATCAAAATTACCTTACTTATAAATGTCCAAAAACCCTAATTTGCAAAATATCAAAATACCTTGATTTTAGAAAATTACGAAATTGCCCCTAACCTACAAATTATCAAAACGACCCTAATTTCCAAAATTTTGCAACATCACCGTTTTGGAAAACAAACTCTCAAAAAGAACCCCCAAGTTTTGCAAATTTTGAAATACCCCTGATTTATTAAGCTTTACAAATTTACCCTGGTTTATTACCGAAATACCCCCGAGTTTCAAAATTATCGAAATACCCCCAGATTTTAAAATTTCTAAAATACCCTCTGGAATGCAAAATTACCAAATTACCCTTATTGACAAAATCATCAAGGAACCTTATTTTGAAAAATTACGAAAATACCCCTGTAAGACAAATTACGAAAATACTCCTGGGTAGGAATAGACAAAAATATAGAAATAGAGAATGTGTGTGAATGAATGCTTGAATGAATGTGCTCCTCTGAATTAGGATAGAAGACTTGAAGTTTGATCAATCGAAAGAACTACTTCTAAACTTCTTTCATAAAAATTTCCTCGCGAATAGTCAAGTGAAACAAAATACTAATTCATAAAATTTCTTAATCAAATTAAAGTACGAACGTAGACATGAGCTCTAGGGGACGTGGACGTAACATACGAGGACGCAGTAGAGGTAGAATGACCGTGCCGGAACCCGTTAGATCGGGTCAAGGATCTAAAAATGAGGTACCGCCACCACCACCACCACCATTTGCGATCTTTGAGCAGCAAGATCGGACGGAGAGGCGATCTTTGTATCGCGGTGTCGCGGCCGCGAGTTCTTGAGTTGGTGGGGTGGTGCGAGAGGAAATCGGGAGCTCGAAAGTCGATTACTGGCGACTTCATGCCAATGGAGTGAGGTATTCCGTGGCATATCTGGTGTAGCACCCAGTACGGCTGAATATTGGTTGGAGGCAACAGAGCGGATTATGGATGAGCTCGATCTGACTCTTGAGGAGAAATTGAAAGGAATGGTGGCACTGCTACGCGATGAAGCGTATCGGTGGTGGCTCTGATTCGGGATGGTGCCACGGTGAGGATCGACACGGGAGTATGTTAAGGCGACATATCGGAAGAAATATGTTGGCACACGTTATACTGATGAGCAGAGGAAGGCTTTTCTGGGGCTGGTTCAAGGGAACAAGTCCGTAGCGGAGTATGAAGCTGAATTTCTGAGGTTAAGCCGGTATGCTCGAGGACTAGTAGCTATGGAGCATGAGCGATGTGTCCAGGTTGAGGGCGGGTTAAGGGATGATCCGAGGTTGTTAATAGCTCCACATCGAGAGCAGGAGTTTTCGCTTTAGTAGAGAAAGCTAAGGTAGCTGAAGGGATTAAGGATTCTGTGAAGCAGAATATGGATCGGAATAGGCCAAAAAGAGGTTTTGGATCGTCAAGACCAACTGGAAATGTGCAGAAGAGGCCTAAAGTTGATGGGCCGCGAGGTCGCAAGTCGCTACTGAGGAGAGGCGATGATCGTACTTGTGATCGGTGTGGGAAGAATCACTTAGGGGAATGTTGGAAAAAGACGGGAGGATGCTTTAAGTGTGGGTCCAAAGATCATATGATTAAGGACTGTCCAATGAAACCTAATGGGAATTGACCGTGACTCGAGAATGTTAATCAGTGGTAGAGGGGAAAGCGACCTCGGCCGAGGTCGTAGTCCGAATGGCGAGGTAATGGTCTTTGGAAGAGGGCGTGGAACACAGGAGGAGGTGTTGCTATATCGAGAGCAAGGCAACCGGGTTTGGTTTATGCAGTCACGGAGGAGGGAGGATGGAGCGCGCCGGACGTTATAACCGGTACGTTCCTTATTTATGGCAAGCCTTATGTTGCTTTAATTGATGTGGGCTCGACCCATTCTTATGTTGCATGTGAGTAGTTGAAACTCTAGACATAGCCTCTCCGAACTTTCTAATAGGAGATGATCGTAGTAAGCCCACTAGGTCAAAGCAGTAGTGGTGAATAAGATCTTTTGAGTGTACCTTTAGAAATTCAAGGCGTAGTATTTTTCTGCCGACTTGATGGAACTTCCCTTCTTGGAGAATTCGATCTCATACTTGGTATGGGTGGCTAGTGGAACATCGGGTTGTGTTGGATCATGCAACTAAGCGAATGGAGTTAAGGACCGGAGGATGAGGTGGTCATTATGATAGGAGAAAGAAGAAACTACTTGTCTAATGTAGTTTCGGTGCTAAAGGCTGAAAAGATGGTCCGAAAAGGGTGCAAGGCGTTTTTAGCCTTCGTAAGTGCGTTAGATGGTAAAGAAGAAGGTGTCAGTGGAGTTAGAATTGTCAGGGATTTTGAAGATGTGTTTTCGAAAGAATTACCAGGAATACCCCCAGATAGGGAGGTGGAGTTTGGTATTGACTTGTTGCCAGGAACAGCTCCTGTGTCAATTGCCCCGTACCAAATGGCACCAAAGGAGTTGGTTGAGCTGAAGGCTCAAATCCAGGAGTTGTTGGATCGTGGGTTTATCCGACCCAGTGTGTCTCCGTGGGGAGCACCGGTCCTGTTTGTGAAGAAGAAGGACGAAACTATGCGTATGTGCATAGATTATCGTCAGTTGAATAAGCTGACCATCAAGAACAAGTATCATTTGCTAAGGATAGACGACTTGTTCGATCAGCTTAAGGGGGCTGCAGTATTTTCAAAGATCGACTTAAGGTCGGGATATCATCAGTTGAAGGTGAAGGAGGCAGATATCCATAAGACAGCCTTTAGAACAAGATACGAGTACTATGAGTTCTTAGTGATGCCGTTTGGATTGACGAATGCCCCAGCCGCATTTATGGATATGATGAACCGGCGTAACACCCCCAAACCTGGCCCATTCATTAGACCGAACTTGGAATGTCACTGCGAAAAGACGGTTGAAAAACTTTTTGACTTTAAAATAACTTATGAAAATTTGTGTACTTTTGAAAAACCATGTCCATTTAAAAATAATATGAAAACCCTTAATGTTATAAAATGTCTGAATTAAAACTTTATTATGCATATATATACAATTTGAATAAATAGGTTGCTGAGAATAAAATCATTTTAATAAAGTAATTTAGGTTAATCAAGCCATAATTAAAATAATACCGAAATAATAGTAAGGCCCTTATTACAACCCAATATTTAAACAAAATACTTAATATCAAAAGTGCATAAAATAATAACAATATCTTCTTCTGCATGGGCCACCTTGTGTCCTCTCCGAACCCGGTCCAACTTTACACTATACCTGAAAATGTTAAAGGAAAAAGGTGAGTCACCAAGACTCAGTGTGTACCCCTTTTTCTCGGTTTAGCAAAACATCATACACAAACCATAATCAAGTTTAACATGCACAAGTTCAATATGCACCCAACCTAGCCATCCAAACTCCTTTTCTACCCCGTGTGGTACCAAACCACTGGTGGTGCCAAACCACTGGTGACTTAAAGTCACATTATCCGTCAATACTTGTGGTGCCAAACCACTGCTGTCCCAAAGACACAAATGTGATACCAAATCACTGGTGACCGAAGTCACTAATCAAATGATGGGGCCAACCCATCGTGTGATACCAAATCATTGGCAACGATCCCGTACCTCAAAAGTGGGGCCAACCCACGGTGGTGTTAAACCACAGGGACAAGACGCTATGAGGTGCCAAACCTCTGGAGGTACCAAACCTCTGGTGACCGTAGTCACAATGTGATACCAAATCACTGGTGTCTATCGACACGAATATCACTTCCTCATCTCGTATCACCCATTATCATACCAACTCATGTAAAGTATGCAAATCATGCCAATCATGCAAATCATGCTAACATGTTTAGTGTAGCATCTCATAGCACATACTTCATAAATCATGACATCATGCATCAACAACAGAACTCATAATAAAACGGACTTACCAGAATCCGTGCACATACCCCCATAGCGTATCATATCAATCCACCATACTGTTTCGGTTTTATTAATCAATCAGGTTATTAAGCATATTACAAAGTAAAGAGTGTGTTATTAACCATACACCTGTTAAAACGCAAGCCTTAATCCCCAAAGAACCGATCTAAGACACTCGATTACCTTGCTCCTTACCAATGATTTGGTTTCCTACCAAATCCCGAACCAATGATGGTTCCTCTGACAATCGGCCACACCCCTAAAATGCAACCAGTTAGCTTCACAAGCATTCGACTTAAAGAATACTAAAAGAATAGCCCAAAGAACAACTTCTTACCACCACTTACCAACCGATTACCAAAGATGGAGGCTTCACTTGGTTGATTCCAAAATCCCGGAGACCCTATAACCATTCGATTACCATAAGAGATTAACATACTTCCAAATAAATCCAAAATCGTCTCTTACCTTTGTAAAAGTCGACAGCGAACAGAGGACAGAACATAAGACATTTGGCCTTGCCTACTTACCTTCTCTAATGATTTGAAATAGACAACCTAAGGAGATCAACACTACTCTAAAGTTCGGCCAAAGTGACACTAATAGGAGAAAATGGATTTTGGCAACAAGGTTTTGAGAAAAGAGAGGAAATAAAAGATGAATGAGGTTCACAAATGAAGATTCGGCCAACAAGTCCAAGGGAGAAATTGGCAAGGTCTATGATGTTAATGGCTTTTGATTTCAAAGAAGGAAAAGAGGTAAGCTTTACTTGAAGGTTCGGCCAAATGACAAAAGGGAGAAGAAGAAAGCAAAAAGGAGTAAGGCCTTTGAAGAATAAAAATTCGGCAAAGGGAACCTCACCACCCTTTAAATAGCATTCGGCCACTCTCCCCCCCCCTTGAAGACTCCAACATTCGGCCATTTCCTAGAATCTCTCCTAGTCACTAATTCAAACACATTTGAATTAATCAAATCTTTTAATTTCCTCCCAGCCAACCATTTAAAACCAATCCAAATTAAACTAAAATAAAACCCACCTTTATCCTTTATCACCTCTTCAATTTAAAATACAAAATAAAAAAAATAAACTATTATTAAACCATTATCCCACCGAATTCAAAAAAAAAAAATAAATACTAAGCTCATCCTTATCTTCCAAATGCCCATGTGTGCCGTCCACTTTGCCTTCAATTTCTTTGCAAAATCAAATTAAAAGTAAAACACCCAAACTGCTGCCCATAGGTCTCGAACATGGGACCTGCCAGAACCCATGCTGTAGGTAGCGCCCCAGGCCATTCGGCCAAAGCGCTTTTTGTGATATAAACGCGCCATCTTTTCTTTTAAGCCCTCCTTCCTTAGTTCCCTTCTCTTTAACGCCAAAACAAAAATAAAATCCCCATTTGCTGCTCACGCCACTCGAACCTAGGACCAGCTGGAATCATCACACGCTGCCAGCCGCTTTGCCAAGGCACCGTTTGTGTCATAGACTCGCCCCAACTTCTTTTAAGGCCTCCTTCGATAGCTCCCTTGCCTTAAAAATAAAAATAAAACGCCACTTGCTGCTACCGTGCCTTGAACCCAGGCCCTTGCTGGCGTTACTTCCAGCCCTTAAGTGGCGCATGAGAGCCACTTTACCAAGGCGCTCTTTTGTGTCCAAACATGCCAAAAATTATTCTTAAGGCCTCCTTAGCCCAATTTCCCCTTTTAACCCAAAAATTTCAAAAATTTCCAATGCACTCCCTTTTAATCCTAGAGTTTTAAAAACCCTTAAAACATCACCAACCATACTTAAAGCCTACCAACACTTGAGTTATGCTCCAAACGCATAACCCCTAATTTAGGATGTTACAACCGGGTTTTCCAACCCTACTTGGATAGGTTCGTCGTTGTGTTTATTGACGATATCCTAGTGTACTCCGAGTCTGAAGAGGAACATGATGAGCATCTTCGGATTGTGTTACAAGTGCTAAGGGAGAAGGAACTCTATGCCAAATTCAGCAAGTGTGAATTTTGGCTGAAGGAAGTTGCGTTTTTGGGACGTGTGGTGTCCGCAGAAGGAATAAGGGTGGATCCTCGAAAGATTGAGGCAGTGTTGGATTGGAAACCACCTAAGTCGGTGGCAGAGATTCGTAGTTTCCTGGGATTGGCAAGTTACTACAGAAGGTTTGTGGAAGGATTCTCATCGATAGCCGCGCCATTGACAAAGTTATTGAGGAAGGAAGTACCTTTCGTATGGACGGATAGGCAACAGGAGAGCTTTGAAAAGCTTAAGAAAGTATTGACGAAAGCCCCAGTGTTGATCCAGCCTGAGGCAGGAAAAGATTTTATGGTGTACTGTGATGCTTCTCATACAGGATTGGGATGCGTATTAATGCAGGACGAGAAAGTAATCGCTTATGCGTCTCGGCAATTAAGGCCACACAAGGTTAACTACCCAACTCATGACTTGGAATTGGCGGCAGTGGTCATTGCCCTTAAGGTGTGGAGGCACTATCTCTATGGTGAAAAGTCGATAATCTACACAGACCACAAGAGTCTTAAGTATTTGCTGACTTAGAAGGAGTTAAACCTGAGGCAGCGAAAGTGGGTGGAATTATTGAAGGACTATGATTGTTCGATAGAGTATCATCCGGGCAAGGCGAATGTAGTGGCGGATGCTTTAAGTCGGAAGGTTGTGTCGGATCTGAGGGTGATGTTTGCACATCTGAGCTTGTATGATGATGGAAGTCTACTGGCAGAGTTGCAAGTTAAGCCGACGTGGTTGAATGAGGTGAAAGAGGGACAAGTGGCTGATGAGGATTTGAGTGCTAAGATGTGGCAAGTTCAGAATGGTGGTTTAGAGGATTACAGTATGTCCAGTGATGGAGTATTGTGTTTCAAGGGTAAGGTATCTATGCCTAAGGATAAGGACCTAAGACAGAGGATTCTTCAGGAATCGCATAGTAGCCCTTATGCTATGCATCCTGGAGGCACTAAGTTGTATAGAGACCTAAGGGAACAGTTTTGGTGGCCTGGTCTGAAGAAGGAAGTTACGGAATATGTTGGGAAATGCTTAACGTGTCAGCAAGTTAAGGCTGAACACCAAGTTCCGTCAGGATTGCTTCAGCCAATCAAGATTCCACGGTGGAAGTGGGAGAGAATCACCATGGACTTTGTTAGTGGGCTTCCCCTTACGCCTACTAAGAAGGACTCAGTATGGGTAATAGTGGACTGGTTGACCAAGTTCGCACATTTCATTCCGGTAAGAGTCGATTATTCTTTGCAGAAGTTGGCAAAATTATATGTAGCAGAAATTGTAAGGTTGCATAGAGTGCCGGTGTCAATCATTTCGGATAGGGACCCAAGGTTTACTTTTCGGTTTTGGAAAGCCCTACATCAGGCGTTAGGTACTAAGTTGGATTTCACTACGGCTTTTCATCCACAATCGGACAGGCGGGCAGGCAGGTAATCCAAGTATTAGAGGATATGTTGAGAAATTGTGTGTGATGAATTTCAGAGGAAGTTGAGAGGAATATTTGCCTTTAGCAGAGTTTGCTTACAACAACAGCTATCAGACCAGTATTCGGATGGCACCGTATGAAGCGTTGTATGGTCGGAGGTGTCGAACTCCTACGTGTTGGACTGAGTTAGGGGAATGACGAGTTTTGGGTCCACAGATTGTGGCAGATTCTGAAGAGAAGGTTGAGATAATCCGGGCATGGTTGAAGGAAGCTTCTGATAGACAAAAGTCGTATGCAGATCTTAAGCGAAAGGAGATAGAATTTGATGTGGGAGATCAAGTGTTCCTTAAGGTATCGCCTTGGAAGAAGGTGATAAGATTTGGTCGGAAAGGGAAGCTAAGTCCAAGGTTTATAGGACCCTATCGAGTGTTGAAGCGAGTTGGACCAGTGGCATACCAGTTGGAGTTGCCTTCAGAATTGAAGCAGATGCACGACGTATTCCATGTGTCCATGCTACGTCGTTATCGATCGGATCCATCTCATGTGGTTCCAGTGGAAGAGGTGGAGTTAAGGCCAAACTTGTCCTATGAGGAAGAGCCGATTCAGATCTTGGAGCGAGATGTGAAAGTGCTACGAAGGAAATCAGTTCTTCTAGTCAAGGTGTTATGGCGCAATCATGGATCGGAGAAAGCTTCGTGGGAGCCAGAAGAGGCAATGCGACAGCAATACCCTCATTTATTCCAACCAGGTAATTTCGAGGACGAAATTATTTTAAAGGGGTAGAACTGTAATATCCTGAAATTGGGCTTATGCATTTTTGCTTAAATTATATGAGATAGCATGTCTTATGTGTTATGGATGTGATGTGTACATTTTTAGAACCTTGGAAATGTAAGGAAATGCCTTAGAAATATTAAGTTTTAAGTATTAAAAGAGGGAACTGAAGCAAGGTGGTCTTAAGAGAATTTATAGAGGAAATATGACATGAAATCGGGCTTGGAAAAGTGGCTTGGAGGTGCCACTTAGGGCTCTGGAAATGACGCCATATGCTAGGGGGGAAGGACTTGTGTTCGAGTCGCGTGGAAAGAAAAATTTTTAAGGTTTTTATTTTGCTTGTGACGTCAATAAGAGGGGAGTAGGGGGACGGCACCAAGGCTAGATTTTAGGAGATTAAATCCTATTATTTTTAAAGATAAATGGGGGATAATTGATGGATTACTTTTATTAATTTTAAATGAGGAGATAAAAAGGAAATAAGGATATGATGATGTTGGCCAAGTAGGGGACTCTAGGTTAGTAATTTCGGCAAAAGGAGGAGAAATAAGGCCATTCATTATTCTTTCTTTTTCCTTTTCTCTCTGCCGAAATTCTTTGGCAACAATTCTCCTCTTCTCTTTTATTTTGTTAAACCGAAATACTCCCTGTGCTAGCCAAATTTACATTCCACCATTGCCGAAACCCTCAAGCTTTTTCCTTCTCATCTTTGTTAAGCCGATTTCTTCACTTGTTCAAAAGCTGAAACTTGAGTCATCATCATCTAGCCATAGCCGAATATCCTGGTGGGTGTAAACAAGGGTGCAGTCGACTATTGTATTAAAGGTAAGAACAACAATTATTTGATTTCCAATCTCTCTCTTTTAGCCGAAATATAGGAATCTAACCCCTTTAATTCTTTTGGAAAGAAACTCAAGGAGAGATTTGGGATTCTCGCTATTGTCAACTACAAGGAGGAATCTTTCGGGACTTAAGAGATCTAAGGTGAGCCATTAATGATATTCGGCCATAGGCCATTCTTATGTGACTTAATGTTAGAATTAAATCTAACCTATGCCTATAGGTATTTCGACACCTACATAACCAAGTAGCACTTTCCGGGATTTGGTTAGTGAGCAAATCGGCAGCAAGGTAAGGATTTAAGTGTGATAATCCTTCGGGATTTGATTTTATAGCCGAATAGGCTTTTGATTAAATATCAAATGTTGGCCAAATGTAGGGATTAAGATCTAAAGTAGTAGATCGGGATTTTTTCGAGATTGTCCTTTCAGTGAATCGATAAGAATATCAGGTGTGTACCCACACTATTTCTTACTAGATTTATGGCACCTAATTAATGCATATGTGTTTATAATAATGCGAATATGGCTAAGGTATCATGTTATGGTACAAAGTACTCAGGTACGTTTTCCTACTCCTACTAGGATTATGATAAATATCTGTTATGGCACCTATGTATAATTATAAGAATGTGAATAAAGAATTTGGCATGATATTGCATGTTTAGTATGACATGGGCATATGGGTTATTATGAAAGGCGAAGTGAATGTGGTGGTTATTTACCACGATATCTGAATGTGGTGACTTCGGTCACATTATCTGAATGTGGTGACTCATGTCACAAATATTTATCTGGTGGCTATGCCACAAATATTTATAAGGGCGATGAGCACGTCGACTGCAGCGACTGCCTTCGATGGTGTGTAGCGGATGGAGGGTTGACTCAGTAGTCCCCACGGTGTGCAGGTTGGTACGGATGATGTGTAGCGGATGGCATCTAGGTTTGGGTTCGGGTTTGCATCATATTATTTAAATGCTATATGTACATGTATGATTTGATATGCCTGAATTTATTAGGACTTAGTGTTGTGGTTACACATTGAGTCTGTTGACTCACCCGTTGTGGGATTATTTTTCAGGTGACGATCAGTGATGGACCGGGTTGGTAGAAGCTTAGGGTGGCCATGCTCAGCAAGGAATTTATTTTATTTGGATCTTTTTATTTTAAGTACTTTAAATTTAATTTTGGGAATTATTTGATGTAATAAGGCCATAGTTGAACTACTTTTTTTTTTTTTACTTTTATTTATTAAGTTACTGATTTTTATCAATTAAAGGATTAAGTAAATTTATTTTAAAATAAACTCTAAATGTTTTGTCACCTAAAATAAAGGGTTTTCTATATAAGGTAAACTTGTTTTTAACTCGAGCCCAACCCAAAAACAATCTTTCTTTCAAAACACACAGTTTTTCCAAAGTAACAAAAGAATTTTGAACCGGTTTACATCGAGGAACATACCAGATCCGGTCAGGGCTCGTGGGCCGGGTTTGGGGTGTTTCACCCAAGGCCAAAAATAGCAACAATAGCCCCTGGTTCAACTTCGGTTGTGTTCCACACTGCTCCAAGCCCTACACAACACAAAGCATATATAAATACAATAGTTTGTGCAAAAGGACAAATTTATAAACCATATACACTGTCAAATAAAAATTGAATTGTTATAAAAAATTGAATTGTTATCCATTTAGATGATCACAGATGGTAGCCATGATTTTTGTATTCAAACACCACGCATGTTTTGAGAGGATATACCCATGGAACTGGACTATTTAAGCAAGCAGATTCAATAATTAACTTAATATTCCAAAAATATATATCATTTTTCTATGTACATAACAAGTACTCCATAATGTATGCCATCTGCTGCATCAACTTAATACTAGAATTCCCTCAATCATAGATATATTCTAGCATTTAAAACATTTCCATTTATTCAAGTTATTAAAAAGACACTACCATTGAATACCAAAAAATCTAGAAAATCTAATTAAAGTTAAATTTTTACCAAAGAAGAAAAGAGAAAATTGCAGTGAGGCTTACAAGATTTTGCATCCCAAAGTACTGTAACAGTTAACCAGTCTCAAAGGACTTGAAGATTCTTATGCGAGCGAATTATATTCTCGAGAGAGAAGGTGAAAAGTGAAAACAGATCAGGAAAGAGCTATTGGATAACAATCAAACCTACTCTTCAGTTGGGTAGTAGCAAAAGCGAGGACAAAGATTGGTTGCAAGGGAGCAATTAAATCCAAGATTGGGCCATTATTGAGATAGAAAAGAAAGATCAGATCAAGGAAAAGAGAAAAGGATCAGCCATAACACAACAAAGAAATGGGGAGAGCAAGTTAATTGTGTTAGATTGGTTGGTTCAAGTAGTTAATCATAGTTAAATAGTGCTTCTCAAACCTCCATAAGTTTGATACTCATTACTAGGCGACATTAGTCAATCAGTAATCAAAAAAAAAAAAAAAACAATCGGTGCCTTCAGTTTCATAAGCCAAGGAAACAAAGAAATATATCAGAGACCCATAACAAATTTGACAATCAAAGATGACAATGAGAAGAGTTATGAAGTTTTATACAAGAAAAGTTATGAAGTTATGAGGAAGAAGAAATAGAAAACAGGAACTTATCATAAAAAAAGAAAACGTACTGGAGATGAAGATGAAGGGCGAACGTGCTGTTGATTTGGGGAAAAATGTTGGAAGAAATCTGGAGCAAGGGAGAAGAAAGCAGGCTATTTTGGGGATAAATTTTACGCGTGTGGTGTTGAATAGCAATTCAGCGCCACCACCCTGGAATACCTATTACAGCATCTGAGGGAATATGAGTGTAATAGCAAAGCTGTGGAATCAAGTAATCAGTGAACCAAACGGTGTAATAGCAAAAAATTAATGTAGCGCGTGGAATTGGGCAGGAATGGAATAGCGATTCCATCCAACCAAACGTGGTCTTAAAATTTATATAATGAATGATTGAGCCTAGAAACTAACTATCACCACGATTGAGGCAAGTGCACCTATTGAACAGTAGTATAGTTTAGTGGCAAAACCGGATTGTCGAACCCAAGGGAACCAAAAGTACTAATACTAGCTTTCTTTTTATTATCTAGCTTAAAATAAAAGTGATTAATATTTATTTAACTAATTACTAAGGAAAAGTTACTAAGACACAGAGAATGAATTGGGGAGATACTTGTGGAAAAACCAATTGATTAAGACAATACCAGAGGAAGAATCCACCTAGACTTTACTTGTTATTTAACTCTGAACCAGACGATTTATTCACTTGACTTGATAGAACGACCTGAATTTGGGCCTAGTAGATTTGGGCCCATTGGGCCTTGGGCGTGGGAGCGTTTAAAATTTTTGAGAACATGAGAACAGCAATAATGCAAGTTGGACCTATTAGGTGAGTGATTTTGGAAGGTTAGGGGGCTTCTATGAAGTCCTGGGATCAAATTGGGCTTTAGGAAAATTTTGGTTTTAGGTGAATAAAACCCTGGGAGTTAGTAGGTAGGCTTTAAGAATAAAATGTGGAGAAAATGACACAAAAAGAGCTTGTGGTGTAGTAGTAAAGTGGCGCCACATGGGAGACAAGGAGGTGACGCCACACAAGGAAGCAATGAGTCCAAGGTTCAAGCCTTGGCGCTGGCATTTCATTTTGATTTATTTTTTAAGTCAACTTGGACTTTGGCCCATAGATTTATATTTAGTTGCACATGATGTTAGACACAAGAGGCGCTGGTGGCTTAGTGGCAAGTGGCGTGAATTGGCTGATGGGAGAGCCTGGGTTCGAATCTCATGACAAGCAATGGGGTATTTATTTTGCGGATTGGATGACCAGAGTTTGTGTTGGATTTAAACTCTACTGAAGGAGGGATCCCACATCGGAAAGCTAGCAACAGGGAAGGTGAGAAGCTGGCTATATATAGAGCTGTCTATGAGGAGAGGAAGCATACCTTGGTGGGCGTTTGGGCATAAGAGCATTCGGAGCGCGAATTAGCTTCAGACTCCTATCAGGTGTGTATTTCCAACTACTCTAGCTGTAGAGCGGCAAAGGTCGAAATGCCGGTCACACGGCAATGGTAGCCACGCGAGCGTGCGAGCGCACGTGTGGGGGTTTCGACGCGATAGTTGAGGCCATTATGAGTGTTCTTGTGGGTTAGGCTGTTTGGGCCTCGATGGGCCAAAATGAGCCATGTGGGGCCAATGGGCCTGTTGGCCCATATGAATATATTGTATGATTGTGTAGTAGATATTAGACTGGTCTATGTGAATCTCATATTTGTGGCTAGATTTGGGCTAAATGGGCCACACGAGTGTGTGGGCCCAATTGGGTCGAAATGGGCCTTAGGCCCATTTACATCGTTATCTCTGTTTTAGAATACATTGATTTACAAAATACCAAAATACCCTCGAGTTGTAAAATTACTGAAATACCCCCAGTTTACAAAATTACTAAAATACCCCTAGTTTTTAAAATTACTGAAATACCCCCGATTTACGAAATTTCTGAAATACCCTTAGTTTGTAAAATTATCGAAATACCCCTGTTTACGAAATTATTGAAATACCTTGGTTTACAAAATTATCAAAATACCCCCGATTTGTAAAATTACCAAAATACCTCCAATTTTTGAAATTACCAAAATACCCTCAATTTTTGAAATTATCGAAATACCCTCGATTTGTAAAACCCCAATTTGCAAAATTATCAAAATACCCCCGATTTACAAAATTATCGAAATACCCACGATTTGTAAAATTACTGAAATACCCTTGGTTTGTAAAATTATCGTTTTACCCCTAAACGACAAAATGATCGTTGTACCCTCGTGGTGGTGCTAGCGTTGTATGTGTTAATTTTATGATTGATTATGTTTGAGATGCACTGAATTAATTATGAGTAGAATTACCGAACTACCCTTGAAGGGTAGGATTACCTGAATACCCTTACAAGGTAAAATGACTGATTTGCCCTTGTAGGCAAATGATTAGCTTGTGCTATGATATGACCGATTTGACCGTGATTAGTATGATTATGTATTCTGGTTAATTGGTTTTGATGGTAATTTATTTCATACATCATTTTTGATGTGTGCTGTGCATACATGACATTCTGCATGGGTTTGGGATATTGATGATTGGAGGAGGAGTATTCTGGTGGCTCTGCCACATTCTGATCTGGTGGCTCTACCACATTCTGTCTGGTGGCTATGCCACGTATATTCTGATATTTTGGTGGCTTTGCCACAAATTTTGCAATGAGCAGCGTGACAGCCATCGAGGTGTGTAGCGGATGGAGGGTTGATTGTAGAAATCCCCACATGTGTGTTGGGCTGGTAGGGTGGTGTGTAGCGGACGGATTATTAGGTTGGATTGGGTTGTATTGCATGTATTATCTGTTTTACCATGCTAATAGGGTTAAGGCCCGATTTGATTTCAGTATGGGCCTCGTGGCGGATTTGCTTACATTTGGGCTAAGGCCCGATGCTTCTGTGGGCGAGCCCGATTAGTGTAACCGACAGGGATTACACACTCAGTTCTCGTAACTCACCCCTCTGCTTAATCTTGCAGGTGATCCCCAGCGTTGAGGATTTGGAGCTGTGGAGTACTCCGGGGTGGCCATACATCGAAACTTTAGTAAATTCCCGTTTTACTTTATTTTGAGTTCAGTTTAAATTTGGTTTAATATTTTTGTAATAAGGCCATTGGTTTAAGTTTTTTTTTTTAAGTTTACCTTAATAACTGCTAGATTTATAAATACGTAGTTTCCTCTAAACGACAATAGGTGTTTTAAAAAATATCACATCTTCGTAATCTAAGGAAATTGGTTTCTTTAATAATCAAAGTTTTCAAATAATGATAATAACAACGTTTTTACGTTAACACCATAAAAGCAAATATGAATTTCAACAAAGCTCGAAGTTTCAAAAATAACGCGAACTTCTTAACGAATGCGCACTAGTTTTAGACAACCTTTTTATGTGACACGTCAGATCCGGTCGTAACGTTTGGGCCGGGTTTGGGGTGTTACACTTGATCCGTAGAATTCTCTAATTTATATTAATACCTCTCTCGAGGCTACTAATGTCTAACCCTAGGTTGATTAATTGAAATCTCTTTCTAATTAAAATCCTTAGAATTGCATTAACTCGATCTATGGACTTCCATATTAGGTTTGACCCTAATCCGGCAAATTTTCGTCATCCTATCTCTAGGGTTGCGATCAACTCTACTTAATTATGCTAGATCTACTCTTAAACAGGGAATATTCCTCCACTACCTAAGCACATCAATACTTGAATCAATATCCTGAAATATCAAGACAAGAATTAAGAACACATAATTAGGAACAAATCAAGTATTTATCATATAGTTCAAAAAATAATAACAAGATCCGTCTTAGGTTTCATCCCCCTCAGGTATTTGAAGGGTTTAGTTCATAATCATAAAAGAATACATCTCAGAAGAAAATATAAAACAAAACATAAGAAATACCCTAAAACCCTTGAAGGAAATTGAAGGGAAGATCTTTCGTCTTGAGTATGATTCCAGCTTCTTGAGATGAATCAACTAGCTTTATTCGAGTAAATCCCACAATTCTGACCTCTCTGGCTTGGCTTCTTGGCCTACTTGCATCGCCCCCCTGAAGGTTGGCCTTTAGGGTGTTTATATAGGCTTTTGGAATGTCTTTCTTTGCCTCTAAGTACCCTATTCCGGATAGAATTAAAACAGGTCACGTCAGGGACATGCCCGTGTGGCACTGCTATGTGAATCGAATCCAGGCCGTGGTCAGGTCTGCTAAAGAGGCACGACCGTGTGGCATGGGCCCAGGCCATGTGCATTTTGTACTTTGGCCCATTTTCTCCTTTTTTGGCCCGTTTCTCATTCTTTTCATCCTCCGGTGCTCTCCTAAGTATAAAACATGAAATTAAAGGATTAGGAGCACCAAATTCCATAATTCAGGGAATAAATCATCCAAAAGTATGCTAAATGTGGGATTAAAATATGTTTATATTACGGTTTATCAGCAACTTGCTAAGATCATATCTGAACAACCTCAAGGTAGCTTGCCAAACAACACTAAAACTAACCCAAAGGAGCAACTTCAACCCATTACCGCTCATGATAGTGAAAGGTTAGATGACCAAAAATTGAAGCAAGAGAATGTGGTCGAGGAAGGTAAGGTTGAGGTAAACCATGATAAACCAAAACCGGTGATTACAGAGTACCAACCTCGTGTGTCATACCCTAATGCGATGAAGAAAGACCACACAGATGAACAATTCGGTAAATTTCTTAAACTTCTAAAGAAATTACATATTAAATTATCGTTTCTTGAAGCTCTTTTGCAGATGCCAGATTCAAGGAAATTTTTAAAAGAGCATTTGACAAACAAACGAAAGTTAGACGAGGCGTCGCATGTGGAGCTAAATGCAATGTGCTCAGCAATTTTGCAAAATAAACTACCACAAAAATTAAAAGATCCAGGGAGTTCTACAATTCCGTGTTTAATTGGTAGTTTATCCGTTGATAATGCTTTAGCTGATTTAGGGGCAAGCATAAATATCATGCCTTAAAAATTGTTTAAACAGCTAGGTCTAGGGAAACCCAAACAAACTAGGATGAGCATTCAATTAGCTGATAAAACTATTAGGATTCCTAGGGGTATAATTGAAGATGTACTAGTGAAAATTGACAAATTCATATTCCCAGTAGACTTTGTTGTTTTAGACATGGATGAGGACAATAATATTCCTTTAATTCTAGGAAGACCCTTTTTAGCAACTGCTAGAACTAAAATTGATGTTGGTACAGGAGAACTCATACTTCGTGTAGGTGACAAAATGGTCACTCTTCAGGCTCTTAACTTGGCTAGGACATCGAGTAATCAAGGTGAAAATATAAACTCTACTAGTGACCATTTGGTTCAACCTTCTTTACAGGAAACACCACGAAATTACATAGCTAAGCCACATCCTAGACCTCGTGCCAGCAAAGAAATAACTCATGAGGAACGACGACTTCAGATCGATGAACTAGACGAGTGGAAGACACATTTGAAGGAGAAGCTAGGAACACACGAAGCAAAATTGAGGCAACTCCATGACAAACTTAAAGATGAGCCAAACCAATTTAAGATCAGAGATCAAGTATTGTTGGATAAAACAGACCCTTGGATCGCCATTTCAGACCTTGATACAAACGACGAAATCCCTTTTGAGGTACTGAATATCTTCCCATATGGAACAGTCGAGGTAACTAATCCCAAGTTTGGCACTTTTAAGGTAAACACTACTCGAAACGAACTATATAGTGATCATTGAACTGATAGCAGGGAGAGGAGTTTCAACTCCTCAAACCACCATGAGATATGCGAATGAGAGGTAAGTCTAGCTTAAGACTTTAAATAAGCACTTCTCGGGAGGCAACCTAAGCACTAACTTTAGTAATTTTCATATTTTTTATTTTTAGCACCTAACTACGAACTAACCAAATTAAGAAAAAGCAGATTTCCTTACCACACGGCCTTACACGGGCGTGGCCGTGGCCGTGTGGACACCACGAGTAGGTACGTCGGCGTGGACAAAAATTTTCCAAAAACACAGGCTGCGATAAAATGCCACGGCCGTGCGATATGGCCGTGGTCGACATTGAGAAAGTCACACGGGTGTGAGACACGCCCGTGTCCCTAGGCCGTGGCCGACACTGATTTATCAACATGGGCGTGGCAACCTCTACACAGGCATGGGAGAAACGAACAAAGCACCATACCGCCGTGCAATACGGCTGTGTGACATAACACGCCCATGGTATACAGGCGTGGGCCACTGAGTTCTATTTAAAACCCCTCTTCTTCTCACCTTCTCCCCAAATCCTTTTTCAACCACCACACCCTCTTCCTTTCTATTACCTTCATCCTTCCATTTTTCTTTTCCCCCTTTCCCTCATTCTTTCTCCACACGACCATCACCATGTCGAAGAAGTGAAAGGACCCTAGCATCGTCTCCCCATGCGAGACTGATCTACATAGTTCATACCGACCGCTTCATTTATCCGACAAGCCAAGGATATTCGAGTCCATTGAATTTTTCTTTTTCTTTTCTCTTCTCATTTATTTTTCTTCCCTTTATCTTTCTTGTTTTTAACTTTTATTATTATATTTTGATTTCTTTGATTTAGGTTCAAAAGGCTGCTTGGAAATAACCACACCACGACCATAGACACCACCGCCACCTTCCTTTATGCCTGAGCTACAGTTTTTTCTCCTTGTCTCCATCCAAAATTCAGAAAGTTCACTTCTCTCCCTATCTTATGATTTTATATTATAGATATCTATCTTTGTACATTGAGGACAATGTACATCTTAAGTGTGGGGAGGTTATTGATTTCATTACTAGAAAATCCTTGAATTACATCTTGTTCTTAAAGTAGTTTTCTCATATTTTCTATTAAAATGAAACTTCCATTGATTTATGATTTTTTTTGATATGTTTTGGATTAAGTTATAGTTAATTGTGCATTGATGGTTTAAACTTTAAGACATTAGAGAATCAAGCATGATAAGTCTATTTTCAGAATTAAAATTTTATTTGGTTGTTTCCCTAAACTGAAATGTTACTTTGAAGTTTGAAATTTACAAGGTTGACATCAAAAATCATAATTTTTGTGAGATTTTTTGAGCCTTTTAGAGCATATATTTTTCTTGCTCACTTTATTGATTATGAGTGTGTCAACATTGATCTGTTATTCTAGAATTTGCTTCGATTATACATGTCGAGACCACATTTTTTATTTGATATACTGAGATGATAAAGGCACCTAGGATCTAACCCACTTACCCCATAAAAAGCCTACCTTCATAATTAACCCCTAGTAAACCCCTTTGATCCTAATAAACCGTTTTTCTTGACTCGCCCATTAATATTAACTTAAAACCAAAATTTTTACTTCTCCTAATCTTTTGACGTCCCTTTTTGTCGAGATTTGATTTGAGCAGTTACCTAACTATGTTTTCTATTTCCGTTGTTAAATTTTATCTTATTATTATGTTCTTATTCTTAAAAAAAAAAGTTGAAAGTATATTCATCATTAGTTCTATGTTTTTTTTAGCTTAATAATTAAATTCACATCTTTAGAAGAAGCTCGTGTTATTAATTATTAATTCTTTGTTTCTAGTTAGGTAATTTGTCAATTCAATCTCGATTCTAACCTTCTAATTCAGCCTATATCCACACTTTTAACCCAAGCCCCATTACAACCCTTTAAAGACCTTTTGATTTGTGTATCATCTCATTTTATAGTGGTGGAGATTTGATTTTAGTGCAAGCTTATGAGATTAACTCTTCATGTTTGACTTTTGAGTGCTTAATTTGAACCTCAAACACCTTGAGTGATTTGAGTGAATCTTTAGTGAGGATGTCAATTCTTGTCGGTTTTAAATTAGAGGTAATGATTTAAGTGGGGGGAAAAACCTATGTTTTCGTGCTATAAAAATTTATGACTCAGATTGTTCGAATCTTTATGACTCTTTTAGTTCAAATTATCAATGTATGAATTATCTATGAATTATGATGAAACATTATTGATAAGGATTATGAATCAATGAAGTTAATTTTAATTGTGAGTTGAGAATTTTGCTTAAGGACAAGCAAAGGCTTAAATGTGGGGATATTTGATAAACCATAATTTACACATATTTTAACCCCATGCTTAGCCTAATTTTGGATGATTTACCATAGGATTTGTTGAATTCGATACTCCTAATCTCTTAATTTCATGTTTTATACTCAGGAGATCTTAGGAAGTCGAAAAGGACGAGAAACAGGCCAAAAAGGGACAAAATGGGCCTACACAGCCTGGACCACCACACACGGGCAAAACTACACGGCTGTATGTGCTAAGCGGATCGAACACGGCCTAGGCTATCGACCACGGGCGTGTCCCTGCCGAAATAAGGATGAATTCTATTCGGAATAGGATACTTGTGGGCCAAGAAAGGCATCTCGAAGCCTATATAAACACCCTAGGGGGCAACCTAAAAGGGGACGTCGACTAGAGGTCGAATAGAGTTCGACAGGACGTCGACTAGAGGTCGAATAGAGTTCAACAAGACGTCGAATAGAGGCCCAGTAGAAGGAGAAAATACTCCAAGATAGCCGTTGGGAACAGCTTAGGAGAAGTATCTCCATCAAGACTGAGGATCTCCCATCAAGTTCTTTACGAGTTTTTTGGGTTTTCTTATGTTTTGTTGTTTTTCCTCTTTTATGATGCTTCCTTCTTTTAGTATGAACTAAATCCGTCAAATACCTGAGGGGATGAAACCTAAGATAGACCTTATTATTATTTGATTTATAAGATAAATACTTGTGCTTATTCTTAATTGTGAGTTCTTATTCTTATTTTGATAATTCAGGTTACTGATTCAAGTCAAATGTGCTTATTCAGTGGAGCAAAAGTCCCTGTTTAAGAGTAGGTCAACACAATTAAGGGAGTTGATTGCAACCCCAGAAATAGGGCGAAGAAAATCTGCCAGATTAGGGTCAAACCTAATAAGGGAATCCATAGATCAAGTTAATGTGACAATAAGGGTTTTAATTAGAAAGAGATTTCAATTAATCAACCTAGGGTCAGTTGTTAGTAGCCTCGAAAGAGGTATTAATATAATTCAAGGATTTCTACGAATTAATCCAAGTGAATAAATCACATGAATCAAAAGTAATAAGTGAAGTCTAGGTGGATTCTTCCTTAGGTGTTGCCTATCTCATATAAGTTGTCCAAAAGTATTTTCCCCAATTCGCTCTCTGTCGCGTTCATAGTTAGTTTAATTAGTTACTTAATTTTAGATTAAAAATAAATCCCCTTAATTATTAGGCTAGATAATAAAAAGATAGTTGATACTAGTACTCTTGGTCCTTGAGGATACGATATTTCGGACTCACCTTAGCTATACTACTGTTTGATAAGTGCGCTTGCCTTTGTCGAAATAATAGTTAGTTTCGAATTCCATCAAACTCTGGGGATGATAATGAAGACCCTATATACCCCCAAGCTTTACCCCAGTAAATGTCTAAGCCCAACTAGATACATATTCACGAAGGCTACCCATTACCATAAGACCTCAACAATATCTGTAACACCTCTCACCCGTATTCAAGCTAGAATAGGGTTACGGAGCATTAAATACTTATTTCAGAAACAAACATACATTTCACATACATTTTCTATTTCCAATTAAACATCATTCATAATCAATCTCATTGTCCCTAATACGGGCAAACGAGGCCCAAAACATGCATTCGGGGTGGTTCGAGACTAAACCGATAACACAGTAAATTTTTAGAAAAGTTATAATTTTTTTCAAAATACAGAGAACACATGTCCGTGTCGATCGGCCGTGTGGACATTCGAAATGGGATCACATGGCTGTGTCCCAGCCCGTGTCCGACCCCGTGTAACTCCTTGACTTGGGTCACACGGCCAACCACATGCCCGTATGACTAGCCCATGTGCCCTTCGAAATGGTCACACACTCCCGTGTGCCAGGCCGTATGCTAGGCCGTGCCAAACCTGTAGAGTATACTGACTTGATTTCTAATTAAACACCAGGGGACACAAGGCCGTGTCACCTGACTGCGTGTCACACACGGCTGAGACACACGCCCATGTGGACAAAAATAGGTTATTTACCAAGCCATTTTGCTCACCCAATTTGCATACACTTACACCAAACCCATTGGCACATAATATGGCATAAATAGGCATTCAACCAACCTCAACCAAGCATAATTCATACCATTCCAATATCAACAACAATAAGATACATTTGTACCACAATATGCTATTCTATTCCATTCATGTCAATTTCACATCATGTCAATTTCACATACTCAAATCATCTACTTGGTCACTTTCATTTATGCATCTCATTACCTAAATCACAAGCATACCAATTCTCAACTATCAACTATATGATACTCAATCTACCAATTCACAACCAACCATTCACCACAAGCATTTACATAGCAATTACCAAATGCATAACAAAGGCCACTTGCACATATATATACATCACCAAAAGTATACCAAATTAAGTCAACTCACATGGCTATACACAAAACCAAACACTTAACATTTACAATACCAAATCAATTGGCTAAATACATTATCATACTAAACCAAAATGACGATAATTCCTATACATGCCATATAACCAAAACATAAGTTCAAAAATACCAAAGTGATAGCTTGATAGTGTGGTGAGATCTCTAACGATTCCCAAATCCGAGCAAACTTCGATTACTCTATAAAACACGGAAAATAAAAAGAGTAAGCTATAAAGTTTAGTAAGTTCGTATAATAATAAACTCATCTTTCCATACAAACACAATTCAAACAATTTAACATATCATGATATAATTCATAATGATATACAACCTATCACATTTTCATTTTCAAGGTTAAATACAAATTTCACAACTTTCATCGATTCAATACTTGTACGGTTTATGTACATACATGTACCATCTCGTATCAATCTCGTACTCATCCGTATCTTTGACATGCCCGTTGAACCATTTGGAATACTATCGGATACTCAGAATTTCACACTTTAAGTGCCACATACATAGTCGAAGCTATCTCAATCTCATATCACATATAATGCTCATGAGTGAGCATTTAAAACATAATTGTAATGTAAAAACGACGAAACTGATCGACTAATCCAGAACTTTGTTTTTTCCCCGATCTAAATCTGAACTTTGTTTTCCTTGATCTATATAATATCAAATTTAACTTATTCGATAATCAAATTATTCAATTTAGCCCAACAAGCACATTATAGCAACTTTATACTTTTGCCCCTAATATTTCAACATCTTTTCAATTTAGTCCTTATCACATAAAAATACAAATTCATGCAATTAGGTCCCTACCCATGCTAGCCAAATTTCAAATAGACACATAGCAGCCCATACTTTTAATTTATTTCACAATTTAACCACAAAATTTTCATATTTTCTCAATTTAATCCCTAAATGACAATTTTGTCAAAAATCACTTTACAAGTGTTGTTTATCTAACAACAAGCATATATTTTCTATCATCACACATCAAAATACACCTATATTTATAAATGGAAAAACCCTAAACCTTTAACAATTTTGCAAATTAGTCCTTGGGCTAGCTAGATTAAGCTGTAACGATCTCACAAACATAGAAATCATTAAAAAACGGGATAAAAATGAACTTATATGCAAGGATGAACAATGGCTGAATGTTTGGTGTTCTTTAATGGCTTCCTTCTTGCTATTATTTGGTTGAAGAAAACTAAGAAAGATTGTCGAAACCATTTTTATAGTTTTTATGAAAAATAGGGTCGACTTAAAAAAAAAATGGAGTCGCCACCAATCCCTTTTTACTTAGGTGTGATCAGACCACCTTATAAAACATTTTATTTCAAGACATTGATTTCGGCCTACGAAATTCAAGAAAACGGGTTCGAGAGTCGGTTACGTACGAGGAAGGATTAGCACCCTCGTAACGCCCAAAATTGGTATCGGATTGATTAGTCATTGCCCTAATGTTGAAAATTTGAAAATATTTGAAAACATGATTTCTTTAAAAATTTGAACAATTTGAGTTGGAATTGGAGATTCCTTTGTTCCAAAAGCATACAAACATCACATCCAGCATGTTAGGACGTGATATTTTAAACCCTCGTAACCAAAATCATCTCATGATTTACAACATTCATTAAAAGGATATTTTGTTATTTGGACGAACGAAAAATCGAAACCCAGCACGTTAGGGCACAATTTCTCGAACTTCTAAAAACAAAACATTACCTTGTTTTCTGGAATCCTTATCTCAAGATAACAAAACGTCATATTCAGTGAGTTAGGACACAACAATTTTGAATTCTCGGAAATAAGCTTTTATTTAATTTTTAAAGGAAAATGATTAATTCTTTAGATTCGGTGAGATAAGTCGAAACCCAGTAAGTTAGGGTACGATTTCTTTCGAACCTTAGAACACGGAGTATTTGCTTATTTCGAAATGAAAATTTTAATGTAAAAACATAATGCGGCCGTAATAAAATAAGGAGTGAATTACAATGCCAACAAGTGCATGACAACAATAAACATCAAAATTCAAGTAAAGCGAGCTGAAATAAAAGAAAAAAATAAAATAAATATAAGATAAATAACAATACTAGAATAAAAGAATAATAAAAAACTAATTTTAAGAAAAATAAGTAAGTAAATAAATGATAAAAATAGTGAATCAAATAAATAAATAAAATGATAGTAGGTAAATAATTTTAAAAAAAAATAATAAAAAATAATAATAAGAGCAAAGATAAAAATAATACTGTTAATAGGAAAATAATGATAATAGGGTATAATAATAGTAATGGTAATATATATACAAATAATGGTAATAAAAATATAATAATGTTGATAATAATAAAGGCAATAATAATAATAATAATAATAATAATAATAATAATAATAAGCAAGTTAATTACTAATAAAATAATAATAAAAATAGTAATAGTAATATTAAAATAGCAATTATAATAATAAAATACTAATAACACTAAATCAATAGTAATAATAACCATAAAAATGATAATAAAAGTATTGGTAAAAAATAAAAATGGTATTAATAATAAAATAATAGTAATAATATTAAAATTAATAGTAATAACAATGATAATAAATGATAAAAATAAATAAATTAAAATGATAATAATAATAATAGTATAATATAGTAATAATAATAATGGTAATAATAATATTAAATATTAATAGATAGTAATAATAAACAAATAATAGTAAAAATATAATGATAATAATAAATACAAAAATAAAATAGTGATAATGATAGAAATAATAATAATAAATAGTATTAAGATTAAATAATAATAATAGTTGCAAAAATAACTAAAATGGGACTAAATTACACTTAAAGCAAAAATATGGGAAAAATCGGTAATAAAAAGAAAAGAAAAGGACTAATCTATAACGCGCTAAGAACACTAGGGGGCAAAAGGGAAAATATCCCTGGCCCTCTGTGAACAGCGTTTTATACGGGGACTAGAATGACGCACAAGTAAAATTATAGGATGAATTTGTAACATCCCGAATTAATGGGCTTATGCGTTTAATGTGTAGACATGTTTAATGCGTTAATTTGAGAATTAGAGGTGCAATTGGGCTCAGGAATGGGCTGAGGCGTTGATTAAATTTCTATGTAGGCACTCCAGTGCTTTTAAGATAAGTATCTGTGTTTAAAATATTAGGTTGGGCTTGTGGCCAGTGGCAAAATGGCGCCACTAAGAGGGAAGGGAGTTGGCGTCAAGGGCAAAAGAGGAGGTCCAAGTTTTGGCCACTTGGAGCCCATGTTTTTGGGCCAAATTCGGCACTTATAAGGGGACTAAGGGGGGGACGGCAACAAGGCTATTATTTAGGGGTTTTTAGTGTTTAAAATATGTGGATATTATGCTGATAAAGGAGGGAGGAGTTGGAGCTAGTTAAGTCTCTTTTGGATGGGTGTTCTGATAAGGATAGGGGAAAGGATGAGGAGCTATCTAGGAGGATAGAGGTGGCCGAATATGGGACTGTGTGTGTAAAGGAGGGGACGGCTAGATAGAGTTAGGGAAAGCCAAATTTTGTCAGTTTCTTTTTTCCTTTCTTTTTCTTTTCTCTGAAGTACTTTCTCTCAGTTTTCTCTGCTGCCGAAATCTTTTCTCCGAAATCTCCAAGCTTCTTTCTTGATTTCTTTTCTTCTTCTCTTTTTCTGCCGAAAACCGAGACTCCTCATTCAATTCCTCTAAAAGCTGAAAAACACATCAGCCTTCTCTCGTTCATCTTTTTCGAGATTTTCTTAAAAGCCGAAATCCCTAGATCTCATCTCCTGTGATTGCCGAAATCCTTCTGTGGTGTCTGCTTGTGCTGAATCTTGAAGAAAACTAAAGGTAAGTGTCGATTTGCAAGATTTCAATCTTTTTCCGGCTTTTAGAGATCTTAGCCGAATGGCTATATGGTTAACTAATCGGGTGTTTTCTCTCATTTGCGGCATTCTGGGATTTGAAGGGGATTCAATCGCTTAGATTTCTAAGCCAGAGTTCAGTAGCACTTGAATCGTATTACTTTCGGGATTTCAAGGTAAGGAGATCTGTTATTATATACGAATAAATTCGGGTAAACACTAACCCTTGGCCGAATATAGGAGAGGCCTTATCTTTGCGTTCTTCCGGCTTTTGAGCAAAGTTGTGGATAAAGGGCAGGAGATCTGATTAGTGAGGGTATAGACATAGAGAGTAGTCCTACACATTAATTAGGTGTGTAACATTCTCACACCATTTAGATTGCTTGATTAGTATGTATATAAGCCTGTTATATTCTGTATATTCTGTTAAATGCCGAAATTGTAACACCCCAAACCCGGCCCAAACACTACGACCGAATTTGGTGTGCTACAGAGAAAACATCTTTGAAAATCCTTTTAAGTCGAATTATCTTTTTGGTAAAAGATAGTTATTTTGTTTAAAACATTTGAGGTGTATAAAATCCATACTTAGGTTTATTTTTAAAAATATTTATTAAGCCAGATTGTTATAGATTGCAAATGTGCCCGATGGCATTTTTAAAACATTTTACGTTTGATTGGGAAAAACATGTGAATTCATTTTTAACATAATTAAATAGTTTAAACAAATATTCAAAGCATGAAACAATAATAAAATACTTCTAGGAGGGCTTATTACAACTTAACAAAAATAAAACCAACATTAAAATTAAATAGAATAAAATTCCAAGTCCATCAAATTAAAATTTCCACTGCATGGCCACCTCGAGTCCATCCGGCTCCACCTCCGCGATCTACTCATCTGCAAAATGTTAAGGGAAGGGGTGAGTCACCAAGACTCAGTGTGTAAATCCCCCACCCGGAAAATACATCTCATACACAATTCATTAATAAACATGCACATGCAACCCAACCTAACCATCCATACTCCTTTTCTACCCCGTGTGGTCAAAACCACTGAGGGTCAAAACCACTGATGACTTAGAGTCACGAATCAGATGATGGGGCCAACCTATCGTGTGGTCAAAACCACCGATGACCATAGGTCACAATATATCAAATGTGGTCAAAACCACTGGTGGTACCAAACCACTGGGACTTAGTCGCAAATAATCGATCGTTGTGGTCAAAACCACTGATGACCATAGGTCACAAATAATCTGATGGGGCCAACCCATCTTGTGGTCAAAACCACTGACGACAGTCCATAATTCATCCCCCTCCTCTCATCAATCCCACCATCACATGCTTATACATCAAATTTCATATATCATGTCATAGTATTAAACATCATGTGATGGCATGCAATCATATATCAAATATTACAAGTTAGGGGACTTACCGAAATCCATGATTATGCCACAAGCTAACCTCAACCAAAAGATTTAAGGCAAACGATAATGTCATGTAAATTAATAAAGTGTGTAGAGAGATTTTACACACCTGCTTCTATCGAAATTCCTAGATCCCGAAAAGCCGATCTATAACGTTAGATCTCTTAACCTTAAACGGATTTGATTTCCTAACAAATCCCGAAGCCTTAATTAGTCCTTTGGAAAATAAATCCCGAAAGCTTCCCTACAATTGGTTTTAATCAAGTTAATACGAATCATAGGCCATAATTTTAATTCCAAAAGAGATGATTACCCCTTACCACACTTATTGAAAATTGGCAGCACCTTGTTGGAGATATGATATTCGACCTAATACACAATTGGAAGGGCTGGAAATTTTTGTGAAGGAGGAGGGTGTATTCGGCTAAGAGAAACAACAGTGCTGGAATTTTCTGAACAATTTTGGCTAAGAGTTTAAGGGAGATTTTGGCAGCACAATGAAGAGAGGAAGAAGAGAAAGAGTTTGCTGGAAATTTCCTCTTAAAGATGGGGTATATTCGGCTTGTAAAAGAGAAGAGAAGCTGGAATTTTTGAATGGTTTTGGCTATGAAACAATAAAGATTTCGGCAGCAGTAAATTTTGGAGAAAAGAAAAGAAAATTGATTCAACTTTGGCACATCTTTGCTGTACAAAACAGATATAGACAGCCCCCCCAAGGTCTCAAATTTTCAGCAAACACTCCCTTAATTTGTGATAATTCCAAGATAAATCTAATTTTATCATCCTTTTAATTCCTTAATCCCCTCAACAATTTTATAGCAAATAAAACACTAAAACCCCCCTATGCTTGCCGTCCACTCTTCCCATGAAGAGTTCAAATTTTCGACAATTTCCTTGAATTGCTCCTGACCAATTGTTTGAAAATATTCAAATTAATTGAATAAATTAAAAGCCTAAATTTTCTCCTTGGAATTAATCAATTAAAATCCCATTAAAACCAAATAATATCCTTATAATATCCTTATCCCTTCATCACCTCTTCAATTTAAAATACCCATTAAAAAGAACCCATGTGCTCATCAATTTCTTCCAGCCGAATACTAAGCAACAAAATAAAAAAAAATATGCCTTATCTCTAATCAATTTAAGAGTCCTAAATACTGCCAACCCTACTCTCTTCATGCCAGCAGCAGAGGGAAGGAAAAATAAAGTCAAGGTGCTGCTCCTGGGTTCGAACCAGCGACCCCATGCAGCAGCCTCCCCTCCAACGCGCTTTGCCACTTTTCCCCTTAGACTTTCATGTCAAATAACCACGATATTTAATTATAAGGCCTTCCAACTTGAGCCCAGCATCGCATATAAAAATTAAAACACAAACCTCTGCCCTAGCTACTCGAACCTAGGACCAGCTAGGTCCCTTGCTGCATGATGCGCCCCAAACCAACTCTTCCTTTTGGACTTTCATGTTAAATATTCCCACCATTTATTTATAAAGCCTTATACCTGAGCCCTTTTCTCTTTTAGCGTCAAAGCTCAAAAATAACACTCCTTGCATCCATTGCATTTCGAACCTGAGACCTTCGTGCCAACACCCTTAAGTGGCACCTCAAGCCACTCCACCAACCTGCCATTCATGTCATGAACCTTCACCAACTAAATTTAAGGTCCTCTTTCCTGGCCCCCTTACTTTTAACGCAAAACCCCAAAAATAGAAATACACCCCTTGTTTCTCCCATGAATCGAACCCAAGACCTCCCTTGCAACCCCCCTTAGACGCGCCAAGCCAACTGTACCAAGCCTATTCCTTGTGCCATAATTCGCCCAAATTTATACTTAAGCCCTAACTTCTCCTAGCTCCTTTCTTTAAAGTACCTTAAAAGAGTTTTTTTTTTTAATTCCAATTTCAACCTAATTCGGGGTTGTTTCTAGACCCTAAATCATGCCAAATAAAATCATATTTATTTATTTCTTGAAGCCCACATGGAATTTATTTAAATTACAAATAACCCCTAATTCAGGGTGTTACAATTCTACCCTCCTTAAAAATAATTTCGTCCTCGAAATTACTTACTAACGAACATCTGTACACCCTAACTTACCACACTTACTTTACTGCTGTGCACTTTGATCTTATTTAAGCTGTCATTCCACCTTGACCACGTTCGCGACAACCACGTCCCATCAAGCTCATTTCTACACCGCGATTTAGTCTAATTAAAAGTTTTATGTATTAGAAATTTTGTTCCACTGTTTATCCACGAGCAAATGTTATGAAATAAAGTTCTAGCAGTGGTTCTTTCGATCACACAAAATTTCAGTTCAAGTTCTCTATTCTAATTCAAGAGTCACATTAATTCATCCATGTCACTTCCTTGAGCATTCCCAACCCAAGGGTAATTTCGTCATTTTCCTATAGGGGTATTTTTGTAATAAATCAGAGGAGTTTTAAAACTTTAATAAATCAGGTCACTTTGAAATTTCTAAAACTGGAGGGTATTCTTGAAAATTTGTAAAATTTAAAGATATGGCAAAATTTTGGAAACCAGGGGTATTTTGGTAATTTTAGCAATCAAGGAAATTTTGAAAATTTCAAAAGTCAGGGTATTATTTTGAAATACAGAATTTTGGATACTTTTGCAAAATAAGAGAATTTTATTGAAATCGGGGTGGTCTTGGTAATTTTAGAAACCAAGGGCATTTTCGTAATTTTGTAAATCAAAATTTTTTTGATTTTTGATTTTTTTTTTCAAAAATAAATTTTTCCTACTATTTAAAGAGTACTTAAACAATTTTAAAACTAGAGTTTTCATGAAAACATGGCTAATCCCTTTCGGGTTTTATCGTGTTTAACCTATGACCGAGTCCTCTTGGTTAGGGTGAACCGAAGTTATGCACCAGGTAGGATTCCTGCGAAGAGGAGGTGAGTCACGTGGATTGCTTAAATACCAAGCTCTTCCGGATCCAATCCTAGACATGCGCACTAAGGTTACCACACCCTAACTTGGCGACTTGGTCCTAGGTTGTTTAATTAGGCTTTTAAAGTCTTATGTCCTTGTTTGGGGTAACTAGCCCTAAAAAGTTCAAAATACTTTTCGATATCTACGTTCCATGCTTCCTACTCTTCTACAAAAAATAATAATTATAATAAATCACACAGAAGTTAGGAGTACTTACCTGGGCGGATAGGTGCCGGAGACTCGGTGCCATGCTGTTCAAAAACCCAAAAATAGTTCAAAAAGGCCTACCAAAACATTTTTGGGCCTTGGGCCCCCACAGCGGAGCTTTGAACTGGGCTCTGATACCAATTTGTAACACCCCAAACCCGGCCCAAACACTACGACCGAATTTGGTGTGCTATAGAGAAAACATCTTTGAAAATCCTTTTAAGTCAAATTATCTTTTTGGTAAAAGATAGTTATTTTGTTTAAAACATTTGAGGTGTATAAAATCCATACTTAGGTTTATCTTTAAAAATATTTATTAAGCCAGATTGTTATAGATTGCAAATTTGGCTGATGGCATTTTTAAAACATTTTACGTTTGATTGGGAAAAACATGTGAATTCATTTTTAACATAATTAAATAGTTTAAACAAATATTCAAAGCATGAAACAATAATAAAATACTTCTAGGAGGGCTTATTACAACTTAACAAAAATAAAACCAACATTAAAATTAAATAGAATAAAATTCCAAGTCCATCAAATTAAAATTTCCACTGCATGGCCACCTTGAGTCCATCCGGCTCCACCTCCGCGATCTACTCATCTGTAAAATGTTAAGGGAAGGGGTGAATCACCAAGACTCAGTGTGTAAATCCCCCACCCGAAAAATACATCTCATACACAATTCATTAATAAACATGTACATGCAACCCAACCTAACCATCCATACTCCTTTTCTACCCCGTGTGGTCAAAACCACTGAGGGTCAAAACCACTGATGACTTAGAGTCACGAATCAGATGATGGGGCCAACCTATCGTGTGGTCAAAACCACTGATGACCATAGGTCACAATATATCAAATGTGGTCAAAACCACTGGTGGTACCAAACCACTGGGACTTAGTCGCAAATAATCGATCGTTGTGGTCAAAACCACTGATGACCATAGGTCACAAATAATCTGATGGGGCCAACCCATCTTGTGGTCAAAACCACTGACGACAGTCCATAATTCATCCCCCTCCTCTCATCAATCCCACCATCACATGCTTATACATCAAATTTCATATATCATGTCATAGTATTAAACATCATGTGATGGCATGCAATCATATATCAAATATTACAAGTTAGGGGACTTACCCGAAATCCATGATTATGCCTCAAGCTAACCTCAACCAAAAGATTTAAGGCAAACGATAATGTCATGTAAATTAATAAAATGTGTAGAGAGATTTTACACACCTGCTTCTATCGAAATTCCTAGATCCCGAAAAGCCGATCTATAACGTTAGATCTCTTAACCTTAAACGGATTTGATTTCCTAACAAATCCCGAAGCCTTAATTAGTCCTTTGGAAAATAAATCCCAAAAGCTTCCCTACAATTGGTTTTAATCAAGTTAATACGAATCATAGGCCATAATTTTAATTCCAAAAGAGATGATTACCCCTTACCACACTTATTGAAAATTGGCAGCACCTTGTTGGAGATATGATATTCGACCTAATACATAATTGGAAGGGCTGGAAAGTTTTGTGAAGGAGGAGGGTGTATTCGACTAAGAGAAACAACAGTGCTGGAATTTTCTGAACAATTTTGGCTAAGAGTTTAAGGGAGATTTTGGCAGCCCAATGAAGAGAGGAAGAAGAGAAAGAGTTTCTTTGAAATTTCCTCTTAAAGAGGGGTATATTCTCGCTTGTAAAAGAGAAGAGAAGCTGGAATTTTTGAATGGTTTTGGCTATGAAACAATGGAGATTTTAGCAGTGATAAATTTTGGAGAAAAGAAAAGAAAATTGATTCAACTTTGGCACATCTTTCTTTGTACAAAAAAGCAGATATGGACAAATTTCCAAGGTCTCAAATTTTCAGCAAACACTCTCTTAATTTGTGATAATTCCAAGATAAATCTAATTTTATCATCCTTTTAATTCCTTAATCCCCTCAACAATTTTATAGCAAATAAAACACTAAAACCCCCTATGCTTGCCGTCCACTCTTCCCATGAAGAGTTCAAATTTTCGGCAATTTCCTTGAATTGCTCCTGACCAATTGTTTGAAAATATTCAAATTAATTGAATAAATTAAAAGCCTAAATTTTCTCCTTGGAATTAATCAATTAAAATCCCATTAAAACCAAATAATATCCTTATAATATCCTTATCCCTTCATCACCTCTTCAATTTAAAATACCCATTAAAAAGAACCCATGTGCTCATCAATTTCTTCCAGCCGAATACTAAGCAACAAAATAAAAAAAAATATGCCTTATCTCTAATCAATTTAAGAGTCCTAAATACTGCCAACCCTACTCTCTTCACGCTAGCAGCAGAGGGAAGGAAAAATAAAGTCAAGGTGCTGCTCTTCGGGTTCGAACCAGCGACCCCAAGCAGCAGCCTCCCCTCCAACGCGCTTTGCCACTTTTCCCCTTAGACTTTCATGTCAAATAACCACGATATTTAATTATAAGGCCTTCCAACTTGAGCCCAGCACCGCATATAAAAATTAAAACACAAACATCTGCCCCAGCTACTCGAACCTAGGACCAGCTAGGTCCCTTGCTGCATGATGCGCCCCAAACCAACTCTTCCCTTTGGACTTTCATGTTAAATATTCCCACCATTTATTTATAAAGCCTTATACCTGAGCCCTTTTCTCTTTTAGCGTCAAAGCTCAAAAATAACACTCCTTGCGTCCCTTGCATTTTGAACCCGAGACCTTCGTGCGAACACCCTTAAGTGGCGCCCCAAGCCACTCCACCAACCTGCCATTCATGTCATGAACCTTCACCAACTAAATTTAAGGTCCTCTTTCCTGGCCCCCTTACTTTTAACGCAAAACCCCAAAAATAGAAATACACCTCTTGTTTCTCCCATGAATCGAACCCAAGACCTCCCTTGCAACCCCCCCTTAGACGCGCCAAGCCAATTGTACCAAGCCTATTCCTTGTGCTATAATTCGCCCAAATTTATACATAAGCCCTAACTTCTCCTAGCTCCTTTCTTTAAAGTACCTTAAAAGAGTTTTTTTTTAATTCCAATTTCAACCTAATTCGGGGTTGTTTCTAGACCCTAAATCATGCCAAATAAAATCATATTTATTTATTTCTTGAAGCCCACATGGAATTTATTTAAATTACAAATAACCCCTAATTCAGGGTGTTACAGAAATACTGGCATGGCTGTTGAAAACTGGAGAGGGGTAAAGGTGAATCACCAGGTTAGCGATCTCTGTCATTCTAAAGTGAATGTTTCCATTGATTTGATATGATAAACATGTATGCCGATTTCTATGTTGCACGGGGTTGGTGATTGATGAAAGGGAAGGTGTTCTGTTGTAGTGGCTTTTGCCATGGTCTGTTGTAGTGGCTAATGCCATCATCTGTTGTAGTAGCTATTGCCATGATCTGACGATGAGCAGCTATCTGCAGCATGACTGCCATCGATGGTGTGTAGCGGTATAGGTTGATTGTAGAAATCCCCAATGGTGTGATTGGCAGTAAGGGTGGTGTGCAGCGGATGGAAACCTAGGATTGGGTTGGGCTTTGCATATTTTCTGATATAATATACTCTGTTATCTGTTCTATGGGGTTGAGGCCCAATCTGATGGTGCACGAGGGTTGCACACTGAGTCTCGTGACTCACCCCATTATTTAACATCTTTCAGGTAGCACCTAGTGCATCGGACCGGGCTGGAGAGGAGCGCAAGGTGGCCATGCGAGAGATTATTTTGATTCAGCAAAAGACTTTACCAGTTTATTAATTTTTAATATTTTCAGTTAGTGGGTTTTAAATTTCATTGTAATAAGGCCATGGGCCACTAGCTTTATATGTTCGTTTGTTTTGGGCTTTTATTATTATTAGACATTTACATTTTTTTTCATTTTAATTAAGTTAAAACATGTATTAAATTTTGGTTTCTAATTCATAAAGGCGTTTAAGTGAAAATTCATATCTTTTACAAAGTATTCAACCATTTATTTTCCCGAAGAAAATGTTAAAATCAAGAAAAATATTTTCCAAAAATGCGACATGTTTTATTAAATCTTCTTAGTGACATGCCAGATCCGGTCGTGGTGTTTGTGCCGGGTTTAGGTTGTTACAAATTGGTATCAGAGCCCGGTTCAAAACTCAGCTTTGGGGTTTTGGGCTTAAAACATTTTCTAAAGATGGGTTTTGGAAACATGCATGGTTATAAATAACACAGGAGGGTTTTTCTTGGCATGGCACCTGCGTCTTCGGCCCAAGTCTGCCAGGTAAGTATTCTGAACTCACTGTATGTTATATATGTATGTGGGCTTGATGGGCTTTAAGGGACGTAGATTATTTTACTCAGAACTTGATGGACTTTAGGCTTAGCTTAAAAAACTTCTTAAATTTCATAAGACTTAATCTATCCAAACAAACCCGTGAACAAATCGCTGGGTTAGGGTGTGGCAACAGGCATGCGCATGTCTAAGATTGGATCCGGAAGAGCCTGGTACTTAAGCAGTCCTAGTGACTCACTTCCTATTCGCTGGAATCCTACCTGGTGCGTAGTGACTGTTCACCTTAACCGTGAGGACTTGTTAACGGGCCAAAAGTTTCTAACTAAAACCCGAAAGGGATCAGCCACCCTATTTTGAAAAAAAAAAATTACCAAAACACCTTTGATGTGGAAATTTTCAAAACACCCTTGATTTGGAAAATTAACAAAATTTGTAAAATTACCGAAATACCCCTAGTTTACAAAAATTATCGAAATACCCTCGAGTTGCAAAATTTCCAAAATACCCCTGCTTCACGAAATTACCAAAATACCCTTATTTTGAAAACTAGCAAGATACCCATGATTTGCAAATATACCCTCAGATTTACGAAAATACCCCGATTTACAAAGTCAACGCAATTTTGAAAAAAAAAATACAACACATAACATCAATCAAAAACCACAAACACCTGAACGCCACTATTATTCTTTTGAAATCAAATTCTCCAGAATACCCCTGTTTTAAAAAATATATATATATACAAACCTTTATTTCGAAATCTCAACATACTTTATTACAAAGAAACCCTGTAGGGTGAAATTCCGAGAAAACCCCTGGGTAGTGAAATGACGAAAATACCCTTATGTGGTGAATGTGACTTCATGTATGTGATATGTATGTTGAGGTGTGAATGTATGTGGTTTCTAGAATTATGAGGTAAACCTGAGACTGAAACTGTAGATAGGATCGAATTCAAAAGAATCACTCTTAAAACTACTTTTCATAAGATTGTTCGTGGATAATCAGTGGTAAGAGTTAATAATTCATAAAATTTTTAATCAGATAAACATCAATCAGAAGAATGAGTACAAGGGGTCGAGAACGTCCGCCGCGTGGTCGTGGTAGGGGTAGGAGGACCGTGTCAGAGCCAATAGGGTCTGGCCACAGGTCAGGAGACGAGATACCGGACCTGCCGACCGTTGAGGGAGAATTTTGAGATCAGGCGCCCGGAGATGATGCAGTATCTCAGGCGATGTTGCGGGTCCTCAAAAGAGTTTCTAGGGCAGGCACGGGTTCAGGAGCCCGAAAATCTGTCTCTGAACGACTTTGAGCCAACGGAGCGGAGATGTTTAGGGGTGTTTCAGGCGTAGCCCCTAATACAGCTGAGTATTGGTTGACTAAACATCGTGCTAAGTTGGATTGTAAGACTAAGCGCATGGTGTTGAGTACCCCAGAAGGCGAGGAGGTGGTTGTGCTAGGAGAAAGAAGGAATTACTTATCCAATGTAGTGTCCGCATTAAAAGCTGTTAAGATGATTTGGAAGGGATGTAATGCGTTTCTAGCCTTCATCAGTGCTTTGGATGTTAAGGAGATGACGTCGATGAGGTTCGAACAGTCAAGGATTTCACAGATGTCTTTCCTGAAGAATTGCCCAGATTACCCCTAGATCGCGAAGTGGAGTTTGGAATAGAGCTACTTCCGGGTACAGCTCCGGTGTCTATTGCTTCGTATAGAATGGCGCCGAAGGAGCTGGTGGAACTCAAAGCCTAGATCCAGGAACTTTTGGATCGTGGATTTATCTGACCGAGTGTGTCTTCGTGGGGAGCGCCGGTCTTATTTGTGAAGAAGAAGGACGGATCCATGCGTTTGTGCGTGGACTACCGACAGCTGAATAAGTTAACGATTAAGAACAAGTGCCCACTGCCAAGAATTGACGACCTGTTCGATCAGCTCAAAGGAGCTTCAATCTTTTCTAAGATTGACTTAAGGTCAGGATATCATCAGTTAAGGGTAAAAGAAGGAGACATTCATAAGACGGTGTTTCGGACTTGGTACGATCATTATGAGTTCTTGATGATGCCGTTCGGGTTGACGAATGCTCCAGCGGCATTTATTGATATGATGAACCGCGTATTTCAACCGTATCTTGATCGGTTCGTCGTGGTGTTCATCTACGATATCTTGGTTTACTCCAAGTCCGAGGAGGAGCATGATGTACATCTTCGTGTGCTGTTACAAATTCTGAGGGAGAAGTAGTTGTATGTAAAGTTCAGTAAGTGTGAGTTCTGGCTGAAGGAAGTGACTTTCTTAGGGCATGTAGTCTCGGCAGAGGGAATTAGGGTGGACCCTCAGAAGATAGAAGCCGTATTGGATTGGAAATCGCCAAAGTCTGTGACGGAGATTTGAAGTTTCTTGGGATTGGCCGAGTATTACAGAAGGTTTGTTGAAGGGTTCTCATTAATTGCGACACCTTTAACTAAGTTGTTGACGAAGGGAGCATCGTTTATGTGGACCGACAAACAGCAGGAGAACTTTGAGAAGCCGAAGAGAATCTTGATGGAAGCGCCACTGTTAATTCAACCAGAGGCGAGAAAAGAATTTACTGTCTACTGTGTTGCGTCACACACGGGTCTAGGATATGTGTTGATGTAAGATGGAAAAGTTGTTGCATACGCGTCTCGACAGTTGAGACCGCATGAATTGAACTACCCTACGCACGATTTAGAATTGGCGGCGGTAGTGTTCGCTCTGAAGATTTTGAGGCACTACCTGTATGGGGAGAAGTCGGTTATTTACACGGACCATAAGAGCCTGAAGTATCTCCTTACCCAGAAGGAGTTGAATCTGAGGCAATGTAGGTGGATTGAGCTCTTGAAGGACTATGATTGCTCAATCGAATTATCATCTGGGTAAGGCTAACGTAGTGGCAGATGCGCTGAGTAGGAAGGCGATAGCGGATTTGAGGGCGATGTTCGCTCATCTTAGCCTGTATGAGGATAGAAGTTTGGTAGCTGAACTCCAAGTAAGGCCTATGTGGACAAATCAGATCAAAGAGAAGCAACTTCTAGATGATGTCTTGAGTACTCGAATCCGGTAAGTGCAAGTTGGTAAAGGAGAGGACTATAGTGTGAATGGTGATGGGGTTCTGTGTTTCCGTAAGAGAATTTGTATGCCAAAGGATGTTGAGTTAAGGCAGATGATTCTGCGGGAGGCGCATAGTAGTCCATATGCTATGCATCCTGGAGGAGTTAAGATGTATCGGGATTTACGAGAGCAATTTTGGTGGCCAGGTCTGAAGAGGGAAGTAACGGAATTCGTGAGTAAGTGTCTGACGTGTCAGCAGGTGAAAGCGGAGCATCAGTTGCCCTCAGGGTTATTGCAGTCGGTGAAGATTCTGCAGTGGAAATGAGAAAGAATCACGATGGATTTTGTTAGTGCGCTACCTCTTACGCCCACTAAGAAGGATTCGATTTGGGTGATTATGGATTGGTTGACGAAGTCTGCTCACTTCGTACCGGTTCGTGTGGATTATTCATACAAAGGTTGGCTAAGCTGTACGTGGCTGAGATAGTGAGATTGCATGGTGATCCTGTGTCGATCATATCGGATAGGGACCCTAGGTTCACTTCAAGATTTTGAAAGGCTCTTCATCAGGCAATGGGAACAACGTTAGATTTCAGCACCGCTTTTCACCCATATACTGATGGTCAGTCTGAGAGGGTAATCTAGGTCTTGGAGGATATGCTAAGGGGTTGTATCATCGATTTTAGGGGTAGTTGGGAGGAGTATTTACCTCTGGTAGAATTCGCGTACAATAATAGCTATCAATCTAGTATTCAGATGGTGCCCTATGAGGCGTTATACGGACGGAGGTGTCGTACTCCTACTTGTTGGACAGAGTTGGGTGAGCGTCAGGTGTTGGGTCCAGAATTAGTTTCAGAAACAGAGGAGAAAGTTAAGTTGATTTGTGCTCGGTTAAAGGAAGCGTCCGATCAGCAGAAATCTTATGCGGATCTAAAGCGTACGGAGTTGGCATCAAGGGTAAAGGAGGAGGTCCAAGTTTTTGGCCACTTGGAGCCCATGTTTTTGGGCCAAATTCGGCACTTATAATGGGACTAAAGGGGGGACGGCAACAAGGCTATTAGTTAGGGGTTTTTAATGTTTAAAATATGTGGAAATTATGCTGATAAAGGAGGGATGAAACACCCCAAACCCCGCCCATGAGCTTTGACCAGATCTGGTATGTTCCTCAAGAAAACCGGTTTCAAATTCTTTTGTTGCTTAGAGAAAACTTGTGCGATTAAAAAAAATATTGTTTGGGTTGGGCTTGTGTTGAAACAGACTCGATTTTATTTTTGGAAACCCCTTTTTAGTATTAAGAGATAAAACAATTAGGATTTAGTTTAAGGAAATTTTTACTTAAACTTTAATAAATAAGGTTCCTAAACATAATAAATAATAATAAGTGTAAAATGATTCAACTATGGCCTATGGCCTTATTACAACAAATAATTTCCAAATAATTCAAGTACTTAAAAAAAATTAATAGTTCCATAAAAATAAAGACTTCATGTTGAGCATGGCCACCACAAGTTCTGTGCCGTCGGCCCATCACATTCATCACCAAACATGGTCCCACAACGGGGTGAGTCAAACAGACTCAATGTGTACACGACACTAAATCATAATAGAATTAGGCATACAAGAGTTACACATTGAACAATGAATACAAGTTATGATGCATTCCCAAACCCAAACCTAATTGTCCATCCGCTACACACCCCCTGCAGCACTCGCGGTCACACCGTGGGACTACTAAGTCGACCCTCCTTCCGCTACACACCAAATTGCGGTCTTAGGTCACCGCATTCGCGGTCTTAGGTCACCACGTTCAGACATCGTGGTCTTAGGTCACCACTTTCGAGACATCGTGGTCTTAGGTCACCACTTTCGGATATCACGGTCTTAGGTCACCGTGTTCGTGGTCTTAGGTCACTACATTCACTTCCCTTTCAAACAAACCCATATGCCCCATATAATAATAATATGCATAAATATGCCAGAGTTCACATTCTTATCATATTCTCATGTTACTAATAACTTTTTTCATATTCCTAGTAGGAGTAGGTAACGTACCTGAGTACTTTGTACCACATTATGGTACCTTAGCCATATTCACATTCTTAATATCACACATATTAATTAAACATAGCCATAAAACGTATTATAAAATAGTGTGGGGTACACACCTGATTCGCTTAAAATTTCTTTGAGATCCCGAAAAGCTTGATCTAATGCTTAGATCCTTAATCCCTACATTGATTTATCACTTATTACCTTAATAAAAAGCCATTCGGCCAAAATTCCAAATCCTAGTAGGATTAGTATTCTTACCTTGTTGCCGATTGGAACACCAACAAATCCCGAAAATGTTCCTTGTTTCCCTAGGAATGTCGAAATCCCTAAAACCTTATGTTAGACTTAATCTTAATCATCGAAACATAAATCAAGGCCTTTGACCGAATATTCACATGTCTTACCTTAATCTTAGAAATCCCGAATACTCCTCCTTTTAGTCTACTACTCTGATAATCCCGAAAGATCCTTCCATATTCAGCAACCATAATATGTATGGGGTTAGATTATCTCTCGACTAATCTAAAAGAAAAGAATGGAAATCAAACTTGTTCTTACCTTTGAAGAAATCAACAGCACCTATGCTTGAAGCCCTTCCAAGATTCGGCTTTTGAATGGATTGGTAAGAAGAAATAGGAAGAAAAGAAAACTTGAGAATTTTGACAATGGTGGACTATAGATTCGGCTTGACAAAAGAAAAAGAGAAGAGAAGAGAAGAGAGCACTCAAAAATTCGGCAGAGAGAAGAGGAGGAAGAAAAATTGATGAGTAGCCCTATTCTCTTCCTTTTATAGCCGAAACTACTACTCAGAATCCCTTACTTGGCCACCACTCTTCTTTATTTGATAGCTTTATCTCCTTAATTTAAAATAATTAGAGAATAATCCTTTATTATCTCTTCAAAAATAATCCAAATTAAATCCCATATTTATCACCTTATTAATCGAATATTAAAGAAAATAAAACTCCTCCTTTCTAGAAGGCTTGTGCCGTCCACCTCAGGCTTCTGGAAGCAAAAATAAAACTTCCTTTATTTACTTCCCAGGTGACTCGAACTCAGGCCCATCACCTTGCATGTGGCGCCATTTTCATAGGCCGTAAGTGACATCTTCAGGCCACTTTTCCAAGCCTATTTGTGTGTCAAATTTCACAAACTTTTTCTTTTAAGGCCACCTTGCCTTTATTCCCTGCTTTAAAACTTAAAACTCGACATTTCTAAGTCATTTCTAAGTTTCCAAAAGTTTTCGTTCGGCTCTGTAAACTTGACATTTTCTTACATTTCCAAGTTTCCAGAAATGTTCACTTTCCTCTTTTGAATTATTTCCTTACATTTCCAAGTTTCGAAATGTTCACTTTCCTCTTTTGAATCATTTCTAGATCATGTCCATACATTTCGAGTTTCCAAAAATGTTCATTTCCAAATCATTTCCATTCATTTTCGTGTTTCAAAAATGTTCATTTCAAATCATTTCCATTCATTTCGGGTTTCCAAAAATGTTCAAAATTTATTCTTAGTACATAAAACATGTCGCCATACAATTAAACTGAAAATGCATAGGCCCTTTTCGAGGATGTTACTGATTCTACCCCTTAAAATAATTTCATCCTCGAAATTACTTACTAACGAACAATCATACGGTCTAACTCACCCCACTACGCTATTGCTGCGCACTCTGATTTTATAAAACTATCATACTTCCTATGCACAATCTCTAAGTTCATATGCAAGGCTTCGAACACATTCACTAGCAATATAAGAATACTCTACAATAATCAAAGCAATTAAGGGTATCCCAGAAATAAGGAATGTACCCGTTATCACATCTGGCACATCTTCCTCCTCGCGACGGTCAACCGCATAAACCAACCTTGGTTGCCTCGCGTTTGCACCTTCAGCATCTCTGCTTGGTACTCCACGTCCTCGGCCCGAACCATTTCCTCCATGGTTCGGTCCACGATTCTCTGCCGAGGTCGCTGGCCCACCTCTACCCACTGATTAACATCTCCGAAGTGGCGATCGACTTTTATCCGGTTTCTTAGGACAATCCTTGAGCATATGGTCCTTGGACCCACACCTAAAACATCCTCCCGTCTTTTTCCAACACTCCCTTAAGTGCTCCTTTCTACAATGATCGCAAAGACGATACTGCCCTCTTGTAGCAGCTTGCTGACCTCGCAACCCATCAACGCTAGGCCACTTATTCCCAGATGATCAAGACAATCCAAAACCTCTTTCTGGCCTATTCTGATCAGTGTTCTGCCTTGTAGCATCCTTAATTCCCTCAGCTACCTTGGCCTTTTCTACTAAAGCAGAAAACTCCCGCTCCTGATGCGGTGCTATCAACGATCTCAGATCATCCCTTAGTCCGTCCTTAAAACGGACACAGCGCTCATGCTCAGTTGCCACTACTCCTCGAGCATACCGGCTCAACCTCAGAAATTCAGCCTCATATTCCGCAACGGACTTGTTTCCTTGAACCAGCCCCAGAAAAGCTTTCCTCTGTTCATCTGTATACCTGGTTCCAACATACTTCTTTTAATACACTTCCTTAACGTACTCCCAGGTCAGATCCTCAGCTGTGGCACCATCCCAAATAGTTAACCACCACTGGTACGCTTCATTGCGTAATAGTTCCACCATTCCTTTTAACTTCTCCTCAGGGATCAGGTCAAGCTCATCCATGATGCGCTCAGTTGCTTCCAACAAGTACTCAGCTGTACTGGGTGCCACACCCGATACTCCACGAAACATTTCGGCTCTATTAGCTCGGAGTTGTTCAGGCACAGACTTACGATTTCCCGAATTTCCTCCTGCACTAGCCACCAATTCCAAAACTCGTAGCACAGCCTACGATACAGCATCTTCTCCTGTTTGAGCTTGCTGCTCAACACCCACAGCTAGAGGTGGTGGTGGCGGTGGTATCTCATTGTCAGACCCTTGACCCGATCTAACGGGTTCCGACACGGTCATCCTTCCTCTACCTCGTCCACGATGACCGCGTCCTCTAGAGCCCATTTCTAACGTCGAGATCTGATTAAGAAGTTTTATGAATTAGTCTTTGTTTCACTTGATTACCCACGAAGAAGTTTTATGAAGAGAGTTTTAGGAGTGGTTCTTTCGTATTCATACATGCACACAGTCTTTTCATTCATTCATACATCCATCAATCAATTATGAACTTTCGTTCATTCAGAGAAACGTTATAGTTTTCATTGTTGTTGTTTCTCCACTACCCAGGGGTATTTTCGTAATTTTGTCCTATAGGGGTATTTTCGTAATTTTTCAAAAGAAAAAGTTTCTTGGTGATTTGCCGACAAGTATTTTGGAAATTTTAAGTTCCCGGGGTATTTTGGAAAAATTTTGTAATCCGGGGGTATTTCGGTAATTTTAGACTTCGGGGGTTCTTTTTGAGAATTTGTTTTCCAAATTGGTAGTGTTGCAAAAATTTCAAAAATCTGGGTCATTTTGGTGATTTTGTAAGTTAGGGGTAATTTCGTAATTTTTTCCAAAATCAAGGTATTTTTGATAATTTGCAAATTAGGGTTTTTGAACATTTATAAAGTAATAAAATCTTGATAAGAACTGTGGTTATTTTGGGAATTTCATAAACCAAGGGCATTTTTGTAATTTTACCACTAGGGGTATTTTTGTAATTTTATAAATCGAAAATTTTTCGAATTTTTTTTTTTGTAAAAATAGTCTTCACAAATTAAAAAGGTAATTTTAAGAGTTTTAAACACGGCTAGTTCCCTTTCGGGTTTTAGTTATTGTGTTTAGCCTATGACCGAGTCCTCTTGGTTAGGGTGAACCGAAGCTACGCACTGTAGGATTCAGCGAATAGGAGGTGAGTCACTAGGGACCGCTTAAGTACCGAGCTCTTAGGATCCAATCCTAGACATGCGCACAAGGGTTACCACACCCTAACTCGGTGACTTAGCCATAGGGTTGTTTAGTTAGGCACTTAAGTCTTATGTAAGTGTTGGGGAAAACTAATCCTAGGGTTCAAGTACTTATCATGCTAATCTACGTTCCATTCCATTTCTACCCTTCTACACATCATACTATAAACCACACAAATGGATAGAAGTACTTACCGGTGGATCATGTCGTCGAGAGACTTAGGTGCCATGCCGAAAAAAACCCGCTCATCTTCAAAAATACTTTCATAAAACTCATTTGGGCTCGATTTGAAAACGTTTTGGGCCTTAGCCCACAGGCCGAGAGTTTGAAACGAGCTCTGATACCAAACTGAAACACCCCAAACCCGGCCCACGAGCTTTGACCGGATCTGGTATGTTCCTCAAGAAAACCGGTTTCAAATTCTTTTGTTGCTAGAGAGAAAACTTGTGCGATTAAAAAAATATTGTTTGGGTTGGGCTTGTGTTGAAACAGACTCGATTTTATTTTTGAAAACCCCTTTTTAATATTAAGTGATAAAACAATTAGGATTTAGTTTAAAGAAATTTTTACTTAAACTTTAATAAATAAGGTTCCTAAACATAATAAATAATAATAAGTGTAAAATGATTCAACTATGGCCTTATGGCCTTATTACAACAAATAATTTCCAAATAATTCAAGTACTTAAAAAAACTAATAGTTCCATAAAAATAAAGACTTCATGTTGAGCATGGCCACCACAAGTTCCGCGCCGTCCGGTGGCCCATCACTGCTCATCACCAAACATGGTCCCACAACGGGGTGAGTCAAACAGACTCAATGTGTACACGACACTAAATCATAATAGAATTAGGCATACAAGAGTTACACATTCAGAACAATGAATACAAGTTATGATGCATTCCCAAACCCAAACCTAATTGTCCATCCGCTACACACCCCCGCACTGCCCGGTCACACCGTGGGACTACTAAGTCGACCCTCCTTCCGCTACACACCAAATTGCGGTCTTAGGTCACCACGTTCAGATCACTGTGGTCTTAGGTCACCACTTTTAGATTACTGTGGTCTTAGGTCACCACTTTCAGATATCACGGTCTTAGGTCACCGTGTTCGTGGTCTTAGGTCACCACATTCACTTCCCCTTTCAAACAAACCCATATGCCCCATATAATAATAATATGCATAAATATGCCAGAGTTCACATTCTTATCATATTCTCATGTTACTAATAACTTTTTTCATATTCGTAGTAGGAGTAGGAAACGTACCTGAGTACTTTGTACCACATTATGGTACCTTATCCATATTCACATTCTTAATATCACACATATTAATTAAACATAGCCATAAAACGTATTATAAAATAGTGTGGGGTACACACCTGATTCGCTTAAAATTTCCTTGAGATCCCGAAAAGCTTGATCTAATGCTTAGATCCTTAATCCCTACATTGATTTATCACTTATTACCTTAATAAAAAGCCATTCGGCCAAAATTCCAAATCCTGTAGGATTAGTATTCTTACCTTGTTGCTGATTGGAACACCAACAAATCCCGAAACTGTTCCTTGTTTCCCTAGGAATGTCGAAATCCCTAAAACCTTACGTTAGACTTAATCTTAATCATCAAAACATAAATCAAGGCCTTTGACCGAATATTCACATGTCTTACCTTAATCTTAGAAATCTCGAATACTCCTCTTTTTAGTCTACTACTCTGATAATCCCGAAAGATCCTTCCATATTCGGCAACCATAATATGTATGGGGTTAGATTATCTCTAGGCTAATCTAAAAGAAAAGAATGGAAATCAAACTTGTTCTTACCTTTGAAGAAATCAACAGCACCTATGCTTAAAGCCCTTCCAAGATTCGGCTTTTGAATGGATTAGTAAAAAAAAATAGGAAGAAAAGAAAACTTGAGAATTTTGACAATGGTGGACTATAGATTCGGCTTGACAAAAGAAAAAGAGCAGAGAAGAGAAGAGAGCACTCAAAAATTTGGCAGAGAGAAGAGGAGGAAGAAAAATTGATGAGTAGTCCTATTCTCTTCCTTTTATAGCCGAAAATACTACTCAGAATCCCTTACTTGGCCACCACTCTTCTTTATTTGATAGCTTTATCTCCTTAATTTAAAATAATTAGAGAATAATCCTTTATTATCTCTTCAAAAATAATCCAAATTAAATCCCTTATTTATCACCTTATTAATCGAATATTAAAGAGAATAAAACTCCTCCTTTCTAGAAGGCTTGTGCCGTCCACCTCAGGCTTCTGGAAGCAAAAATAAAACTTCCTTTATTTGCTTCCCAAGTGACTCGAACTCAGGCCCATCACCTTGCATGTGGCGCCATTTCCATAGGCCCTAAGTGACATCTTCAGGCCACTTTTCCAAGCCTATTTGTGTGTCAAATTTCACAAACTTTTTTCTTTTAAGGCCACCCTGCCTTTATTCCCTGCTTTAAAACTTAAAACTCGACATTTCTAAGTCATTTCTAAGTTTCCAAAAATTTTCGTTCGGCTCTGTAAACTTGACATTTTCTTACATTTCCAAGTTTCAAGAATTGTTCACTTTTCTCTTTTGAATCATTTCCTTACATTTCCAAGTTTCCAGAAATGTTCACTTTCCTCTTTTGAATCATTTCTAGATCATGTCCATACATTTTCAGGTTTCCAAAAATGTTAATTTCCAAATCATTTCCATTCATTTCCAGGTTTCCAAAACTGTTCATTTCCAAATCATTTCAATTCATTTCTGGGTTTCCATAAATGTTCAAAATTTATTCTTAGTACATAAAACATGTCACTTCATACAATTAAACCGAAAATGCATAGGCCCTTTTCAGGATGTTACAAGGGAGGAATTGGAGCTAATTAAGTCTCTTTTGGATGGGTGTTCTAATAAGGATAGGGGAAAGGATGAGGAGCTATCTAGGAGGATAGAGGTGGCCGAATATGGGACTCTGTGTGTAAAGGAGGGGACGACTAGATAGAGTTAGGCAAAGCCAAATTTTGTCAGTTTCTTTTTTCCTTTCTTCTTCTTTTCTCTGAAGCTCTTTCTCTCAGTTTTCTCTGCTGCCGAAATCTTTTCCATTCTTTTCTTCCTAGCCGAAATCTCCAAGCTTCTTTTTTGATTTCTTTTCTTCTTCTCTTTTTATGCTGGAAACCGAGACTCCTCATTCAATTCTTCTGAAAGCCGAAAAAAACATCAGCCTTCTCTCGTTCATCTTTTTTGGGTTTTTTTTTAAAAGCCAAAATCCCTAGATCTCATCTCCCGTGATTGCCGAAATCCTTCTGTGGTGTCTGCTTGTGGCGAATCTTGAAGAAAACTAAAGGTAAGTGTCAATTCGTGAGATTTTAATCTATTTCTGGCTTTTAGAGATCTTAGACGAATGGCTATATGGTTAACTAATCGGGTGTTTTCTCTCATTTGCGGCATTCCGGGATTTGAAGGGGATTCAATCGCTTAGATTTCTAAGCCAGAGTTCAGTAGCACTTCAATCGTATTACTTTCGGGATTTCAAGGTAAGGAGATCTGTTATTATAAACGTATAAATTTGGATAAACACTAACCCTTGGCCGAATATAGGAAAGGCCTTATCTTCGCGTTCTTCAGGCTTTTGAGCAAAGTTGTGGACAAAGGGCAGTAGATCTGATTAGTGAGGGCATCGACATAGAGAGTAGTCCTACACATTAATTAGGTGTGTAACACTCTCACACCATTTAGATTGCTTGATTAGTATGCATATAAGCCTGTGATTGGCAGGTAAGGGTGGTGTGTAGCGGATGGAAACCTAGGATTGGGTTGGGCTTTGCATATTTTCTGATATAATATACTCTGTTATCTGTTTTGTGGGGCTAAGGCCCAATCTGATTGTGTACAAGGGTTACACACTGAGTCTCGTGACTCACCTTATTATTTAACATCTTTCAGGTAGCACCTAGTGCATCGGACCGGGCTAGAGAGGAGCGCAAGGTGGCCATGTGAGAGATTATTTTGATTCAGCAAAAGACTTTACCAGTTTATTAATTTTTAATATTTTCAGTTAGTGGGTTTTAAATTTCATTATAGTAAGGCCATGGGCCACTAGCTTTATATGTTCGTTTGTTTTGGGCTTTTATTATTATTAGACATTTACATTTTTTTTGTTTTAATTAAGTTAAAACATGTATTAAATTTTGGTTTCTAATTCAAAAAGGCGTTTAAGTGAAAATTCATATCTTTTACAAAGTATTCAACCATTTATTTTCCCAAAGAAAATGTTAAAATCAAGAAAAATATGTTCCAAAAATGAGACATGTTTTATTAACTCTTCTTAGTCACATGCCAGATCCGGTCGTGGTGTTTGGGCCGGGTTTGGGGTGTTACAGAATTTAAAAGAAAACAAAAACAAACAAAAGGACCAAATTGAAAAATGCAGAAAAAGAGGAGGGACCGCGTGCGAAAATATCCCAGGGGCCAAAACATGCGGGTCCTCTGCCTTGGGTCGGGTCGAATTTCGGGTCGTTAAACGAAACGTCGTCGTTTTGGTAGTGGAGCTTAAGTCCAAAACGGAGCCGTTTTAAATCCGATATAAATAGCCCAAATTAAAAAAAAAAAACATTTCCCATTGTGTTTTAAAAAAACAAAATCTAAGAAAGCTCTCAGATCCTCTGCCAGGTGATTTTCGGCAGGCTCCGACTGCCGTCCGCCCTCTGCCACCATTGGAAATTAAAAAAAAGGTAATTTTTTGCTTTTTTAATATATATATTATATAGCTTAAAAAATGATTAGAAAAAGAAATAACAGTATTCGAAAATAGAGAAAAAATAAAAAAAACGAAAAAGAAATCCTTTGAAATAACCTCTGTTATTGGGTTTCTTTGTTTTTATTATTGTATATATCTTGCTTGTGTATTCTCCTTCCGTTTTTACAGATTATTATAGGGTTTTTATAACCCTCGAAATGAAAAATAAAAAAGGAAAAATATATTGTCCATATTTTGCTGCAGTTTTTCCTTGTTTGTGCAGGAGATCGACGAGAAGCCTGGCAGTGATAAGGCGATTTGCGCAAACTGTGGCGCGGCTGGTGGCCTGGGTGCGAGGCAGGGGCTACTTGCGACGCGATGTTTTCCTAGGGTTTCAGAAACCCTTTTTTCTGACTTTGGTTCTAGGCCTTTTGGGCTCCGTAGGTTGGGCTTAAAACGTTTTGGGTCTGTTTTGGAAAGGGTCTGTGGTAATTGGGTTTTGGGTCTTTGTTTAGTTTGTTTAGGTATTGGGCCTCTGGTAATATTTTAGCCTGTCAATGGTTTGTAAATGGACTGTATTAATGGACATTATTTATTTATTTTTATTTATTTTGGATTTTGTGTGAATGGAACGGGCTCGGGCTAAATTGGGTTCCTACAGCTGCCCCTCTCTGCTCATTGTCGTGTAAAAGGACCAATTTTTCCCGGTATTGTCGAATCTTGAGTTCTTGATCCTCATCTTTAAATGGCTCTAATTCCACTACAACTTCAACGGTATTAGAACTTCTTTTCAATAAGTTGATGGCGTCAATCTACTTCCTGCAACTTCAAGAATGCCAGATCTACTATTTTCCGATCTGCTCCACTCCAAACTCAGGGAGATAAGATCTGATGTTTTTGATCTGCTTCACTGCAACTTCGGGAAGATGAGATCTGCTGTCTTCAGTCTATTCCATTGCAACTTCAAGGAGACAAGGCTGAAAGTGTCTTCGATCTGCCTCCTGCAACTTCAGGAAGATGAGATCTGTTGTCTTCAGTCTACTCCACTGCAACTTCAGGGAGACAAGCTGAAAGTGTAACAGTCCGAATTTGACCCTAATCGGAACGGTGGTTTCGAAATCACGAATCCGAGCCAGAAAAATTTCCTAATATTATTTTTGTGTCGTGTGTAATAATCATGAATAAATATGTGTGGAAATTTATGAACTTAATTGCTTTGGTGTGCTTAAATTAAGAGAAAGGACTAAATAGTTAAAGTAGTAAAAACAGTATCTATTAAGTTGAAGGGTTAATTGAATTGTCTTTCTTGCATGAGGACTTGCATGTCAAATTGCCCAAATTTCATGATGTGGACGGCAAGCATGCTAGAAAAAACAATTTTATATGTATAATGGGTGCATTATTTTAGTTTAAGTATATTATAATAAGTATTTATTTTATAAAATAAAAGAAATGTGTTTTTAATTTCATTGTCTCTTTCCTCATCATCATCATCTTCTCCACCGAAATTTTCTTCAAAGGGAAGAAGAAAGTTGAACCCCCATTTTTCGGCCATTGCATGTGGTACTAAGGTAAGTAGTTGAGTTTTATTTTAGTAAATTCCTATTAAATTGAGTAGGTTATCTTGATTTTTATCAAAACGATGTTAAAATTTCTAGAATTTGGTACACTTAGATTCGGCCATGGAGGTGAAATTGTGGGTTGTTGTGTTAGTAAATACAAGATAAGTTGAGAAAGGGATTTTGAAGAAATAGAGAATAGTAGTTTTAAATTGTTTGAAATGTTATGGAAATTATTGTAAATTGAGCATAGAAATGCCCTTTACATTCGGCTAATGTTTGGGTGAATGTTTATGATGTTGAGTTGGTTTAAATTGTTTGGTCTTATAAATTTGTATATATATATGTTGAGGTATATATGTGTGTTGAAGTAGTATATGCGGCCATAAAAAGGGGTGAAGAGACAAAATGTGTTAGATTGTTATTGAATGAAATTTTCAAAAGGGGTCAAGAAGCTAATAATATTAATAAAAAAAAATGAATTGATACAAGGGCTAGGGGTATTCAGCCTTCAATGTGTCTTAGTCGAATCTTGGTAATTTGAGTTTTAAATGCTTTGAGGACTTAAATTTTAAAAGGTGTAAATTATATGAGTTAAATAGTAGAATCTTGTCAATGTTATTATTGGATTAAATTAAACAGGAAAGGAATTTGAATAAATTACTTGGCGACTATTTAGATCAAGTACAAAAAGAATCGGGATTGGATTGGGGAAAGGAGAAATTAATTGAATAGTCGGGAAACGAAGTCCGTCGATATTCGGGGTAAGTTTTAAGCAATCGGATTAATTTGAATTATCTCTATATTAAATTGTACATGTTCGAGTGACATAATAAATTTTATTTTCAAATTGCCGAATAAGGCATAGAAATTATTATATGTGATAGCCGAATGTGGATTAGTAAATACATGTATATATCTATAACCATTGAATAATTGAGTTGGCCAAATATATGCACTTGGGATAAGGGATAATATATATATGGGAATAGAATATTCGGATATGTGAGTGTATATATATATTTGATGATGCCAAATGTGGTATGGTGACTTTAAATATGTTTGCCCAATATAATAGTATCATGAACATGTATTTATTTATATAAATACCTTGGATGGTTGAAATATGTATAAAGATATATATATAAATGTTACCAATGTGATAGGGTATAAGATTAAATATTTGTATTGGCCGAATGTATATTTGCCTTATGTATGAAATTTTGATATGTTTGGATTGAATAAATAAATATGTGTTTAATTGAGTGTGACCGAATGTGATGAAAAATTATAGGAAGAAAGAGTTGGTTTGAATGTGTGCATTTGTGTATGTTCATATTTATAATATGTGAATATATATGTTATGTTTAAGAGGAGATTTGTTAATGAACACTATGTGCGCGAATATTCAATGTCCGAGTACTATGTGTGCGAAATCGGCTAAAGAGCACTAAGTGTGCGATCAATTGTAATCTCAAAGGTTGAATTCAGTAAGTTGATACTATGAAATCTTATCATTCGAAATCTAGTATATATGTTAAAGGGTGGCTTAGATGGATTGTTATTTTAAAGGTATAATTTAATATGATTAAGTTTAGTTCGATTGAGATATGATGTTTGAAAAATTTGTACAAAGATTATGAAGTATATAAAAGTTTCGATATATGAATTGGTTGTGAAACAGCTTTATAAACATGATATTTAGGCTTTGAGCCTAGCAAGCCTCGTGCTGGTGAAAGTATTCGGGCTTTAAGCCTAGCAGGCTTTGTGCCGATGAAAGTATCGGGCTTTAAGCCTAGCGCAGCTTTGTGCGATGAAAGTATTCGGGCTTTATGCCTAGCAGGCTTTATGCCGGTGAATTATTATAAGTATATGCTTAAATAGATTTTGATGATGTGGAACTTAAATTCGGTAAATGAGTTCGATGTTCAGGTATGTGTAAGTCTATTGGTTATTGGAGATAAGGTAAATTAGTAAATTGATAATTGTTACTAGTTATATGTGATACAATTGGAGAATGTATGTGAATTATATGGATTGAAAGGTAAGAAAGAAAACTTAGTAGTTAATATGTATATACTTGAACAAATGTATATGTATTGGTCTTGAGATGAGAAAGTGATTTATAGATCGATGTGAAATCTATTATTGAATATGTGAGTGTTTGGCTTTAAGGCTATGAAAGGTGAAAGTTATGAATGAAGATAAATTATGAGTAAGTGAACTAGATATAAATTATGAGATGGAATATATGCATAATTACGATATCCCATGAATGAATTGGTGACTAACTGTGTATTTGAGTTAAATGATTCAGGTATGTATGAGGTTTAATTGTTAAATAAAAAAATAGGTAAGTGAAGTTACTTAACGAGGAACATGGATTATACGAGAAAAGTGATTGTATATATGTATGTGATTAACCAAATTTGGCCTTTTTAAATTGAATTATATATGTTTCTATGGTGAATTATTTGCTTATGGCTTACTAAGCTTTCAAAGCTTACTTTGTGTAATTTTCCTATGTTTATAGAGTTTCGAGGACTTGCTCGGGTTGGAAGTCGAAGGAGATCTCATCACACTATCCAATTTTTGTTTCGGTAAATAAATGCTTGGAGATTTAGTTACGTGGCATGTATAGTCTAGTTTTGATATTGTTGGTTTTGAAGTTGTATATAATTGTATAAGCCATGCGAAAATGGCTTGTCCATCTTATTAAATCTTGGAATTTATATTTTGGCTTGATTATCATGTTTGGTTGTGGGTTTGGTTGATTTGGTTTTGGGTATATATAAGTATGATTAATGTATGGAGTTTAAATGAAACAGTTTTTGGTTAACAGCAGTAACGTGATTTTTAAAAATCACTAAAAATAGGAGAAATGGAATTAGTAGTTAAGTTTAGTAATACCTCGTGCTCGACTCCGACAACGGTCTCGGGTAAGGGGTGTTACAGAAAGTGTCTTCGATCTGCTTCCTGCAACTTCAAGAAGATGAGATCTACTATCTCTAGTCTGCTCCACTACAAATTCAGGGATGCCAGACTAGTATCTTCGATCTGCTTCACTCCTGCTCAGTGAAGATAAGATCTGCTATCTTCAGTCTACTCCATTACCGATACATGGAGACAAGACTTGCTCAAATTCGATCTACTCCACTCCTGGTCAGTAGAGATAAGATCTAATTTCTTCATTCTGCTCCATTGCCAATACATGGAGATAAGACTTGCTCAACTTCGATCTGCCCCACTCCTGCTCAGTGGAGATAAGATCTGATTTCTTCAGTCTGCTCCATTGCTGATACATGGAGACAAGACTTGCTCAAATTTGATCTGCTCCACTCCTGCTCAGTGGAGATAAGATCTAATTTCTTCAGTCTACTCCATTGCCAATACATGGAGATAAGACTTGCTCAAATTCGATCTGCTCCACTCCTGCTCAATGGAGATAAGATCTGATTTCTTCAGTCTGCTCCATTTCCAATACATGGAGATAAGGCTTGCTCAAATTCGATCTGCTCCACTCCTGCTCAGTGGAGATAAGATCTTCTATGGTAAATTCAATCCGACCTACTGTAACTTCAGAGGTATAGGATTATCATTTTAATCCGCTCCACTGCAACTTTAGGGAGATGGGATTAACTGTCTTCAGTCTGTTCCACTACAACTTCAGGGAGATAAGACTTGTGACTTCAACCTGCTCCACTGCAACTTCAGGGAGATAAGTTTAGTGGCTTTAATCTGCTTCACTGCAACTTCAGGAAGATAAGATTTTCCGTTTGATCTCGTCCCACTACTGCTTAGGGTGACAAGATTTACAATCTTCGACCTATTCCACTGCTAATCAGGGAGATAGGACTGGTGAATTCACCGATGTTGCTACACCGTCCTCTGGGGGACATAACCTATAGACTTATGTTTATGCCAAATGATTAGGATGCTATAATCGGAATGAATCTAATGCTCCTAACTAAATGTCTTATGGACGACATTTGCATGAATGCAGAATGTCATAAGAATGATCCTATTTTTTAAATGTGTAATGATTAGGATGCAATGATCGGAATAAGTCTAATGTTCCTAACTTAAATGATATTAGGGATGACATTTGCATGCATGCAGAATGTCATGAGAATGATCTCCGTCTCTCTCTTTTTTTTTAATGTACAACGATTAGGACACAATGATCGGAACGAATCAAATGCTCCTAATTGGATGTGTGAGAATGGTCCCTATTTAATGTTTGGGTTTTTATTGCTCATAGTCCATCAAGGTTCTATCACTGATGTGCTACCATACTTTCTCGTTCAGCTGGTATCTTTGACAAAAAACCCAAAGAAACAATCATATTCTGTTCAGCAAGCTTGCCCTGCTGTAATTTCAGAGTCCCTTCCACTGTACCTTTTGGGACATAAAGTTTGTACCTCCCACTGCAACTTCAAGGGAATAACATTTGGTTTCTTTCATCCAATCTGTTATCAATTTGATCTATTACACCATTCCCTGGGTGTAATAACTAGATGTATGTGCTTGAAATTTACATGAATGCAAGGTATCATTTTTCTTTTCTCGAGAATGATCCCCTTTTAGCCTTGGGTTGACATTGCTTATCATTTGTCGAGAGGGCATCATTGACGAAATGTCTTATCCAATAAAACTCGAAGAGATCATCTTTCAATGTTTCCAACCCTTAGGCTTGGTGAGTTCTAAACAATAGTCCTGTTTCAGATTCTCATATTATTTATAAGCTTCCAGAGTAATATGCGAAACTCCTTTTGTGAAAGTATTATTAGTCCATTAATCATTATTTTAATAAAATGCTTGAAAAATATCACAACAATGGACGGGAAAGAAAATAATCAGGAGCCTAGCTCGAAACAAATAAGTTAATCAAAGCTAACCAAGCTAAAAGAATTGACTGAGGTGCATCTTAAAAATAATAAAGTAAAAATAGCCAAGACCATAAAAGAAAATTGATTAGGGTGTATCTTTGAAAAGAATAAAGTAATCAAAGATAGCAAATTCAAAATGGGTAAGATAGGTGCCCTAGATATCGCAGCCTGAGCTTCTCTGTACAAACTTCTTAAGGACCATTTTGAGCTCGATATGTGTTTAAAAGATCCAGAGTATTTTGTCAATGCCCCAAGATGTAGAATACTTTCTCATTGTTAATTCAGGCATAGCAAAACTATCACACGCCCTATCTTTGATCAAAATTTGAGCCGCCCTTTTCGGGTTTTCGGCTCAAAACCCCTTTGGTCTCATAGCGCCCTTTACGGGTTTTCGCCTTGGCCTCTCTTTTTTTTTTTTTTTGCATTTGACCTCAAGACGCCCTTTGCGAGTTTTCACCTTGGCCTTTCCCCTTCCAAGTAAAATACTTCTTAACTGAACCTGAATTCGTCGAATTGGGCAAGTCTTCGCCATCCGTTTTGGTCAATATAAATGCTCCTTTAGAACAAGCTCCTACATAAGGTCCTTCCCAGTTTGGCATCTGTTTTCCTCTGAAATCTTTTTGTATATGGAAGATCTTTTTCAACATCAGGTTCCCCTCGTGGAATTCCCTAGGATGAACCTCTTTTTTGTAAGCTTGCATCATCTAACCGTGATGGATAACTTTTAACCTTTTCTTCGATTAGGTTCAATTGGCAAAAAATGCTTCCATTCCATAAACCAATGGGTAAGATGTTGCCCCGGCAAAGGTCCTGGCCAACGTTCGATAATCATAGAGGATAAATAGTAACTTCTTTATGCCAACCCTTACGAGTCTAGGTCATCTTTCCTACAATCCTTGTTTTGTTTTTTTTTTTTCTTTTGGCAACCTTTGCTGCACTGTGATATACTGTCTGATCTTTGAACAAACTGTAAACTTTGACATTGTATAGTTATGCATTAGATGATCCTGTTTTTTTTAGAATTTGATGACTGTCGACCTTGTAACATTGGCATATGAAGAAACATTCACCCTCTTAGTGACGTAATCGACGACCACGAAGATGAATCGATATTAACTAAAAGCTTTTGATGAGATTGACCCCATCACATCCATGCACCACATATGGAAAATTTGTGAAGAACTGGAGAAGGCACATGAAACTTGTCTCCTTAAATACAGCATAGCTAATACCATCACCTTCTATGTAGATTAACAGTATCCAAACCTCATGATTAGCTTGACTATTGTAAAATCATTAGCATGTTCTCTAAACACTCCTATGGAACTCTTTTAAGATTTTCCCAAGCGTGTCTTGATATGATCGTGCAAAAACATCTTTGAAATTTTTTTTAAAATAACTCAATGATGTCTTGCCTTATCTCTGTGGTGAGCTAGGCTACAATCTTCACCTCTCATAATGTCTACTATCCTTTTGTAGAGTAAGGTCTATTTTTCATCTTGTTCTACCCTTATTAACAAATCAGAAGACAGGTTACAATCTATGTCATCTTCAAAGTCTTGAGATCCCTCTAGACACATATCTTACTCGAAAGGAGACTCTGAGTCAATAACAGCATAGCTCACATCATTGATATCTGGAGACCTATTCTAGGTTCGAAGGAAGATTCCAAAGAATAAATGATTCAAAGAATTATTATTTGTATGATCATGAAGGAATAAAAGAATATTTGAAAGAAAGTCCAAAAATAAAAGAATCTATACGTGGAAAGAAATAAAAGAATATTTGTTCAAAAAGATGCATTTTATTGAAATAAAAATTTTGGACATGAGCCTATTTCACAAAAGGATTCTTATTGCCTCTAGGCTTAAGGCAACAAGCTTGTTTTGAATATTACTCTAGATTAGCTCTAAAAATACAGGGATCTCTTCCACAGTCCCATTATTCAAAACACGCCCAAGTATCCAAGAGCTTGGAAACATCGTTCCTAGGTTCCTTCCTCGCTTTTGATTTCTTCAAGGAGTCGTAACTTTCTTGTATCCTCCTTCAATTATCGCATTTACTGCCTCACCAAAGTGATTAGGTTCTAATGAATCGTCGAACTTCACAATTCCCATTTTGATGAACCTTTCGACCAACTTTTTAAATGTAGTACAGTTTTCAATTAAGTGACCCGTTATTCTCGCGTGGTACTTGCATTTGGCATTCTCATTATACCACTTTGGGAACGGAGGTTGCATAGGTTCCGAGTAGGACGAAGACACCGCATGCACATAAAAAAGATTCTGATACAACTCCTTATATGTCATCGAAATGGGTGTGAACTGGAGCTTTTCTATATTTAGCCTTGAGTTAGGTTCCTGCCTTGAAGAGCCTTGATAGCTAGTGGTTACAGCCTTCGGCTGGCTTACAGTGACTGATTTGGGATGCCTGCTCAAGGTACTCACTTCATTTTCCTCGTTTCTCAGGGCTGATCTTTTGGCACTTTCTCCCGTGTCTATCCTTCCACTCCTTATCAGATTTTCAATCATCTCGCTAGACATTACCACATTTGAAAAGCTTATAGTGGTGCTTCCCAACATATGGTTAATGAATGGGGTTTTTAGAGTATTGATAAAAAGCATCGTAGTTTCTTTTTCTAGGAGTGGCAGCTGAACTTGCATAACAACCTCCCTCCATCTTTGCGTATACTGCCTGAAACTTTCATTTGACTTTTTTTCCATATTCTGCAGCATGATTCTGTCAGGCGTCATGTCCGTGACATGATTGTATTGCTTCATGAAGGCTTGAGCCAGATCTCTCCAAGAGTTAATCTTAGCACGGCTGAGTTGATTGTGCCACTTGGACGCTACCCCCACCAAACTATCTTGGAAACATTGAATCAAGAGTTGATCATTGTAGACGTAGCCAGTCATCCGTCTACAGAACATAGTAATGCTTTAAGGAAGCTGGTCTGTAACAACCCAAACCCGGCCCAAACATTATGACCGAGTTTGGTTTGCTACGGAGAAAACATTTTGAAATCTTTGAAAACCAATTTTTCTTTTTTTTTGTAAAAGATAGTTATTTTGGTTAGAACATTTGAGGTGTATAAAACCCATACTTAGATTTATTTTGAAATCAATTTGTTAAGTCAAGTTAATATGTATATTTTGAATGTACCCGATGGTACTTTAAAACCTTTACGATTGCTTTGGAAAACATATGAACTCGTTCTTATAAGTAAGTAGTTTAAAACAAGTATTCAAACATGTAACGATAAAAAAAATGATCCTAGGAGGCCTTATTACAACCCAATTAAAATTAATCCAACAACCGAAAAATAAATAAACCGAAATTCAAAGTCTATTAAATTTAAATTCCACTGCATGGCCACCTCGAGTCCCTCCGGCTCCATATCCGCGATCTACGTGTCACCTGAAAAATAAAGGAGAAGGTGAGTCACCAAGACTCAGTATGTAACCCTTCCCCCGGTTTAAGCAATTTCATACACACTTTATAACAATCAACAAGCATAAGGTTATGTACCCAACCTAGCCAACCAAACGCCTCTGTCTACCCCGTTGTGGTACCAAACCACTGGTGGTGCCAAACCACCGGTGACGTATACTCGCTGAGATGTGATGCCAAATCACTGGAGGTGCCAAACCTCTGGTGTCCATAGACGCAAATCAATTGATGGGGCCAACCCATCGTGTGATACCAAATCACTGGCGTCAATCCCTTAATATCATCTGTGGGGCCAACCCACTGTGGTGCTAAGCCACTGGGACGAGACGCGATGAGGTGCCAAACCTCTGGAGGTGCCAAACCTCTGGTGACCGTAGTCACAATGTGTTACCAAAACACTGGTGTCCGTCGACACAATATCACTGCCCCCTCCACTCATTTAACCCGCAATAGTCAAACAGTCATAAACAGAGTTCATACATTCACCACATGTATCTAATAAGCCATGCTTCCCAAAAGCATTATAATAATCTCATACTGACAGAGACTTACCGGAATCCTCACTTGTACCGTTAAGGTACTAAATTCGTATCTACATCAAGCAGATTTACATACAACATGTATTTAGTACAGTTTATTAATTGTTATAAGTGTGTAGGTACACAACTGTTACCACAGAATAGTCTAAATCCCGAAAAGAGAAGTCGACCACCCCTAGATCTACTTGTCCCTTTTCTCTTTTGGCTACTAACCACAGCACTCGATTCCCGAATCACCACTTACCACCCGATTGATCACGAATGAAGGCTTGGTTTGACGATCTAAAAATCCCGGAGCACCTTCCCAAAATCAATTAAAAGAAAGCCTCCCCCTTGTACAATATTCGGCCTAGGTGTTTAAAAATAGAGAAAGAAATTCGGCACTTCAAATGGGTGTATTCGGCTTTTGTGAAGGAAAAATAATGGAAGAAAAGGTGCTAAGAGTTTCGGCTAAAGGGGTTTGAGGAGGGAAAAGAAGAGTATAAAGAGTATTTTTGGTTTTGGCACAAAGAAGAAAAGAGGATCAATGGCAATAGAGGTATCGGCCTCCCCCTATGCTTAGCTTACCAAGCCGTCCACCCCTCTCAACAAGGAATTCAAATTCGGCCAACTCCTTGATTTACTCCAGGCCACTTATTTTGAAACAATTCAAAATAATTTGAATTAATTCCAAATAATCAATTAATAATCTCCTAATAATCCAACTAATATCCTTATTTATCCCCTATTATCTTATTATCTAAATAATTAATAAAAAGAGTTTAAAGAGAGAAAATCTCTCCCCCCCATGCCGTCCATTTTAAAGAGCAAAAAGGAAATTTTTGTGACTCGAACCAAGGCTCTTCCTTATCCCTTGTGGCGTCACATGTAACTCCCAAGTAGCCCTCATTTTGCCACTTTACCAAGCTGATTTTTATGTCAATAAATCCTCTATTTATTCTTGTATCCCCTACTTGCTAGGGCTCCCTACCTCTAAAGCTTCCAAATAATATTTTCTACTATCCCGAGTCAACTCAAGACCCCTAACTAAGTCTTATCATTCCATAAATAATATCACAGCAACTCAAACATAGGAGAAATAATTCAGTCCCAAATAGCCCCATTTTTAGGATGTTACAGTTCTACCCCCTTAAAAATAATTTGGCCTCGAAATTACCCGATTAGAAGAGAGATGGGGTATTCTTTGCCACATCACATCCTCGGGTTCCCACGTAGCTTCTTCTACACCATGGTTCCGCCACAGCACTTTCACCAAGGTACTGACTTCCTACGTAGAACCTTAACATCTCGATCTAAGATCTGAACCGGTTCTTCTTCAAAGGACAAATCTGAGTTGACCTCAATCTCGACCAGCGGCACAACAACGCGGCGATGGATCTCGACCGATATCGCCTAAGCATCGACACGTGGAAAACGTCATGAATCTGATTCAACTCCGCCGGCAGCTCGAGCTGATAAGCTACCGGTCCCACTCGCTTCAACACTGTATATAGGCCAATGAACCTTGGGCTTAGCTTCCCTTTTCGTCCAAATCTCAACACCTTTTTCCAAGGTGACACCTTCAGAAAAACCTTGTCTCCTACATCATACTCTATTTATTTCTTTGCGCTTGGATCGGCATAAGACTTACATCTATCGATGCTTCCTTGAGACGAGCCCGGATCACTTTGACTTTATCCTCAGTTTCTGTTACCAAATCTGAACCCAAAACTTGTCGTTCATTCAATTCTGTCCAACACGTAGGAGTACGGCATTTTCGTCCATATAGTGCTTCATATGGAGCCATCCGAATACTCGCTTGATAACTATTATTATAAGCGAACTCCGCCAATGGTAGGTACTCTTCCCAACTACCACTGAAATCCAAAACACACCCTTTCCGCATATCCTCTAAGATCTGTATAACCCTTTCCGACTGCCCGTCCAACTATGGATGGAAAGCTGTACTGAAATCCAATCGTGTACCCAACGCCTGATGCAACGCTTTCCAGAACCTTGACGTGAATCTCGGATCCCTATCCGAGATAATTGACATTGGCACACCGTGCAATCTTACTATTTCAGCCACATACAACTTTGCTAGCCTCTGAAGAGGATAATCCATTCTTACCGGTATAAAATGGGCTGACTTCGTCAGACGGTCTACAATCACCCAAACTGCATCCTTTTTGCTAGGCATCAGGGGTAGCCCACTGACAAAATCCATGGTGATCCTCTCCCATTTCCATTGAGGGATCTTTACTGGCTGAAGTAGCCCTGATGGCAACTGGTGTTCAGCCTTAACCTGCTGACACGTCAGACACCTTCCCACAAATTCGGTTACCTCACGTTTTCAACGGCCACGTAAGCTGTTTAGTAAATCCCCATACATCTTGCTTCCTCCAGGATGCATAGCGTATGAGCTGCTATGTGCATCCTGAAGGATTCTTTGCCTTAATTCCACATCCTTCGGCATACAAGTTCGCCCTTGGAAACACAACACTCCATCACTAGACAGACTGTACCCTTCCAGACCACCATCTTGAACTTGCACCCTCTTAGCATTCAACCCTTCATCCACTAACTGCTTTTCCTTAATCTCCACAATCCAGGTTGGCTTAACTTGGAGTTCTGCCAAAAGACTTCCATCGTCATATAGACTCAACCGAGCAAACATCGCTCTTAAATCATCCACGACCTTAGGCTCAACGCGTCCACCCACCACGTTAGCCTTACCGGATGGTACTCTATTGAAGCGATCGTAGTCTTTACAGTTCAATCCATCGGCGCTGCCTTAGGTTCAAGTCCTTCTGAGTCAAGAGATACCTTAGGCTCTTGTGATCCGTGTAGACTATCGACTTCTCCCCATACATATAATGCCTCCATATTTTCGTGAGGCGAAAGAAACGATCACGCCAACTCCAAGTCATGCGTTGGGTAGTTAACCTCATGCGGTCTTAACTGACGGGATGCATAGGCTACTACCTTCCCTTCCTGCATCAACACACATCCCAAACCAATATGGGACGTGTCACAGTAAACTGTAAACAACTTCCCCGCCTCAGGCTGTACCAAAACCTGAGCTTCCGTCAAAATCTTCCTTAGCTTATCAAAACTTTCTTGTTGCTTCTCCGACCATACAAATGGAACACCTTTCCTTAGTAACTTAGTCAACGGTGCTGCGATTAAGGAGAACCCTTCCACAAACCTTCGATAGTACCCTGCTAGACCCAGAAAACTTCGGATTTCTGCCACCGACCTAAGCGGTTTCCAATCCAACACCGTTTCCACCTTGCGAGGGTCCACTCTAATTTCTTCCGCCGACACTACGTGCCCTAAGAAAGCCACCTCTTTAAGCCAAAATTCGCACTTACTGAATTTGGCATATAATTGCTTCTCCCTTAACACTTGTAGAACTGTACGCAAATGCATATCATGCTCCTCCTCCGTCTTTGAATAGACCAATATGTCGTCTATGAACACCACGACAAATTGATCCAAGTACTATTGGAATACTCTATTCATTAAGTCCATGAACGCCGCCGGTGCGTTGGTCAACCCAAATGGCATCACTAGGAACTCGTAATGCCCATACCGAGTTCGGAATACTGTCTTGTGCACATCAACCTCCATCACTTTAAGTTGAAGATAACCCGACCTAAGGTCTATTTTCGAAAACACCGACGCACCCTTCAATTGGTCAAACAAGTCATCGATCCGAGGCAATGGGTATTTGTTTTTGATCGTTAACTTGTTTAACTGGCGGTAGTCGATGCACATCCGCATCGAACCGTCCTTCTTCTTGACAAACAACACAGGTGCTCCCCACGGAGATATACTTGGTCGGATAAACCCCCTATCCAAAAGCTCCTGAATTTGAGCTTTCAGCTCCACCAATTCCTTTGGTGCCATTCGGTACGGTGCTATAGACACAGGTACCGTTCCAGGTAGCAAGTCTATATCGATTCAACTTCCGATGCGGAGGCGGACCGGAAGTTCTTACGAGGAACACATCGGCGAATTCCCCAACCGTTCGGACCTTCTCCACTTACGATTCCTTAGCCTCCAAGGCACAAATGCGAACCAAATACGCCTCACAACCTTTCTTGACCATCTTCTCAGCCTTCAAAGCAGAGACCACGTTGGATAGGTAATCCCTTCTATTACCTATCATGACCACTTCATCACCCTCGGCCATCTTAAGGACCATGCACTTAGCCGCGCAATCCAATCTCGCCTGATACTTAACCAACCAGTCCATTCCAAGGATTAAATCGAACTCCCCAAACGGTAGTTCCATCAGATCAGCCACAAACACTACCCCTTGGAGTTCTAGGGGTACATCCCTATAAAGCTTGTTCACAACTACAGAATGGCCTAAAGGGCTAATTACAGTCATCTCCCTAGAAGCAGTCTCAGAGTTTAAGTTCATAGTCTCTACCACACTACTAGCTACGTACGAATGCGTCGAACCCACATCAATTAAAGCAACATAAGGAAAACCGAAAATTAAAAACATACCGGTTATGACATCCGGTGCGTCACCCTCCTCACGGCGCCTCGCTACATAGACTAATCCAGGCTGCCTTGCCTCTGTGTTGCCTGCGCCTCTGCCCTGAGTTCCACGACCTCTATTAGGACCATTGCCGCCTCTACCGTTACCGCGACCTCTCTGTGGTCCCACATTTCTATTCTGAGTACGGTTCTGCCCCTCTGACTGATTCTAGGCTCGCTTCCGGGGACAATCCCTCACACGGTGATCCAAAGACCCCCATTCAAAGCAACCCCTTTCACCGGTCCAATAACCTCCGCAATGGGATTTTCCACAGCGATTTCACTGAGCCGGTCTCTGATTAGTAGCCATAGGCCTTACCGCCTGATTTGGCCCACTCTGCCTAGCCTTTTTCTGAACATTACCACTCGACCCAGACGACCCAAAGCCTCTTTTCAGCTTATTCTTATCATAATTCTACCTCACGGACTCCTTGACCCCTTCGGCTACCTTAGCCTTCTCCACTAGCGATGAAAACTCACGAACCTGCTGTGGAGCAATTATCAGCCTCAAGTCATCTCTAAGCCCGTCCTCAAAGCGAACACAATGCTCATGTTCGGTAGCTACGATGCCTCTAACATATCTACTCAGCCTTAAAAATTCCGCCTCATACTCCGACACTGACTTAGTTCCTTGCACTAACCCCAGAAAAGCTTTCCTCTGGGCATCAGTGTAGCTAGTGCCCACATACTTCTTCTGATAAGTGGTTTTGAAGTGATCCCAAGTCAGATCATCTGCCGTAGCACCATCCCGAACCGTAAGCCACCACTGATACGCTTCATCCTTTAGAAGCGACACCGCTCCTTTCAGCTTCTCCTCCTCAGTCAGATCAAGATCATCCATGATCCTTTCAGTCGATTCTAACCAGTATTCCGCTGCACTGGGTGCCATGCCCGACACACCCCGAAATACCTCAGCTCCGTTAGATCAGAGTCGCTCGAGAACAGATTTTCGAGCTCTCATTCCTCCACTAGCCCCAGCCACCATCTCCAAGAGACGCGCAAAAGCGACTTGCGATCTGACCTCACCACCGGCCCGATCCGCTCCTCTCACTCTAAAAGTTGGAGGTGGTGGTGGCGGTGGTACTTCATTCTCAGAACCCTGACCTGACCTGACCGGTTCTGACACGGTCATCCTACCCCTACCGCGTCCACGGTGTCCACGTCCTCTAGAACTCATTCTATCTACTGCGCTTTTAATCTGATTAAGAAAATTTTATGGATTAGTACTTGTTCCACTTGATTATTCGCGAGGAAATTTTATGAAGAATGTTTAGTTAGGGATTCTTTCGAGCAAACAAGGTTCCACGTCTTCTATCCTAGTTCACATAAAAGAGTACATCCATTCCCTAATACTTTCCATACTTATTCACTCCTTGGACATTTTTGTCCGTTTCTATCCTAGGGGTATTTTCGTCATTTTCCTACAGGCGCATTTTCGGTATTAAAAGAAATTTTAACTTTTAATAAAGCATGTCACTTTGAAATTCCCAAAACTAGAAGGTGTTTCTGAAAATTTGCAAAATTTTAAAGACATGGCATCATTTTGGAAACCAGGGGTATTTTGGTAATTTTGTCAATCAGGGCAATTTTGTAATTTTGGTAAATTAGAGATATTTTAAACAGTTGTACAACTTCGAGGGTTCTTTTTGAGAGTTTTCCTTTTCAAGTGGTGATGTTTGTAAAGATTTCGAAAACCAGGGTCATTTTGGTAATTTTTGCAAATGGAGGGCGTTTTCGTAATTTTCCAAAACCCACGTATTTTATTGATGATGAGCAAAGTAAAGTTGTTGGATTTTGATAAAATAATGAAAATTTTGGGCAAAACCATTGAGTTGATATTTTATGAACCAAGGGCAGTTTAGTAATTTTACCCCTAAGGGCATTTTTGAAATTTTTTCACAAATCAAACTTTTCGAGAAAAACGTTGTAAAAATGGTTGTTCTCAAATTCAAAGAGTAATTTTGAAAGTTTTGAAGCACTAGGGTTTTGTTGTTTCATTCTTTTTCAAAAAACATGGCTAGTTCCCTTTCGGGTTTTAGTCATTATGTTTAGCCTATGACCGAGCCCTCTTGGTCAGGGTGAACCAAAGCTACGCACCAGGCGGGACTCGAGTGGAGAAGAGGTGAGTCACGTAGACTGCTTAAATACCAAGCTCTCACCGAGACCTTTCTACACATGCGCACTGAGAGGTTGCCACACCACCTGAGCCCTGCGAGTTAGAGTGAACAGAAGCTACGCACCGGTGCAGGATACTGCGAGAGAGAGGTGAGTCACGAGGATCGCTTAAATACTGTGCTCTTAGGATCCAATCCTCGACATGACGCGTCTGTGGGGTTCCCATACCCTAGCTCAGTGACTAAGTCATAGGTTGGTTTAGTTCATTAAAGCTTATGTTTTGTTTTGTAAGTTTGAGTAGCCTAATCCTAGGGTTCAAATTCCTATGAGTCTATCTACGTTCCATGCTTCCTACCTTTCTACAAGAAATAAATCACCAAGAAGTTTAGAAGTACTTACCTGGGCGGATCGGTGCCGGAGACTCGGGCCATGCTGTTCAATACCCAAAAACATTTCAAATCATTCCAATAAGGCCTACTAACATAAAACCAAACATTTTGGGCCTTGGGCCCCCACAGCCGAGCTTTGAACTGGGCTCTGATACCAATTTTGTAACAACCCAAACCCGGCCCAAACGTTATGACCGAGTTTGGTTTGCTACGGAGAAAACATTTTGAAATCTTTGAAAACCAATTTTTCTTTTTTTTTTGTAAAAGATAGTTATTTTGGTTAGAACATTTGAGGTGTATAAAACCCATACTTAGATTTATTTTGAAATCAATTTGTTAAGTCAAGTTAATATGTATATTTTGAATGTACCTGATGGTACTTTAAAACCTTTACGATTGCTTTGGAAAACATATGAACTCGTTATTATAAGTAAGTAGTTTAAAACAAGTATTCAAACATGTAACGATAAAAAAAATGATCTTAGGAGGCCTTATTACAACCCAATTAAAATTAATCCAACAACCGAAAAATAAATAAACCGAAATTCAAAGTCTATTAAATTTAAATTCCACTGCATGGCCACCTCGAGTCCCTCCGGCTCCATATCCGCGATCTACGTGTCACCTGAAAAATAAAGGAGAAGGTGAGTCATCAAGACTCAGTATGTAACCCTTCCCCCGGTTTAAGCAATTTCATACACACTTTATAACAATCAACAAGCATAAGGTTATGTACCCAACCTAGCCAACCAAACGCCTCTGTCTACCCCGTTGTGGTACCAAACCACTGGTGGTGCCAAACCACTGGTGACGTATACTCACAGATGTGATGCCAAATCACTGGAGGTGCCAAACCTCTGGTGTCCGTAGACGCAAATCAATTGATGGGGCCAACCCATCGTGTGATACCAAATCACTGGCATCAATCCCTTAATATCATCTGTGGGGCCAACCCACTGTGGTGCTAAGCCACTGGGACGAGACGCGATGAGATGCCAAACCTCTGGAGGTGCCAAACCTCTGGTGACCGTAGTCACAATGTGTTACCAAAACACTGGTGTCCGTCGACACAATATCACTGCCCCCTCTACTCATTTAACCCGCAATAGTCAAATAGTCATAAACAAAGTTCATACATTCACCACATGTATCTAATAAGCCATGCTTCCCAAAAGCATTATAATAATCTCATACTGACAGAGACTTACCGGAATCTTCGCTTGTACTGTTAAGGTTCTAAATTCGTATCTACATCAAGCAGATTTACATACAACATGTATTTAGTACAGTTTATTAATTGTTATAAGTGTGTAGGTACACGCCTGTTACCACAGAATAGTCTAAATCCCGAAAGGAGAAGTCGACCCCCCTAGATCTACTTGTCCCTTTTCTCTTTTGGCTACTAACCACAGCACTCGATTCCCGAATCACCACTTACCACCCGATTGATCACGAATGAAGGCTTGGTTTGACGATCTAAAAATCCCGGAGCACCTTCCCAAAATCGATTAAAAGAAAGCCTCCCCCTTGTACAATATTCGGCCTAGGTGTTTAAAATTAGAGAAAGAAATTCAGCACTTCAAATGGGTGTATTCGGCTTTTGTGAAGGAAAAATAATTAAAGAAAAGGTGCTAAGAGTTTCGGCTAAAGGGGTTTGAGGAGGGAAAAGAAGAGTATAAAGAGTATTTTTAGTTTTGGCACAAAGAAGAAAAGAGGATCAATGGCAATAGAAGTATCGGTTTTGAGAGAAAGTGAAGAAGAAGAGAGGTGGGAATGAGAAAGTGCTTAGCCGAAATTTGTTCAACAAGTGTCTAAGGGAATTCGGCCCCCCCATGCTTAGCTTACCAAGCCGTCCACCCCTCTCAACAAGGAATTCAAATTCGGCCAACTCCTTGATTTACTCTAGGCCACTTATTTTGAAACAATTCAAAATAATTTGAATTAATCCCAAATAATCAATTAATAATCTCCTAATAATCCAACTAATATCCTTATTTATCCCCTATCATCTTATTATCTAAATAATTAATAAAAAGAGTTTAAAGAGAGAAAATCTCTCCCCCCCTATGCCGTCCATTTTAAAGAGCAAAAAGGAAATTTTCGTGACTCGAACCAAGGCTCTCCCTTATCCCTTGTGGCGTCACATGTAACTCCCAAGTAGCCCTCCTTTTTCCACTTTACCAAGCTGATTTTTATGTCAATAAATCCTCTATTTATTCTTGTATCCCCTACTTGCTAGGGCTCCCTACCTCTAAAGCTTCCAAATAATATTTTCTACTATCCCGAGTCAACTCAAGACCCCTAACTAAGTCTTATCATTCCATAAATAATATCACAGCAACTCAAACATAGAAGAAATAATTCAGTCCCAAATAGCCCCATTTTTAGGATGTTACATGGTCCCATTGTACTTCTCAAATTCTGGCATTTTGAATTTATGAGGAAGCACCAAATCTGGAATCAAGCTTAAGTCTTTAGCATCAATTCCATGATGATTATCAGCATTTTCTAAAGCCCTGAACATTTCTTCCAACCATCTGCAACGATCTTCTAACTGCCTAGAAGATTCAATTCTTATCCCTTCCCTCTCTGCTATATCCAAATCAGGAATAACAGGATTAGTTGGGTTATCTCCTAGGTTGGATCTTGAGCCAACGTGGAAGTTCATGGGCGGTCTAGTATCAGCTTGCCCTTGTTGAGGCCTAATCGTGACAGATGGCCTTTGGGGATATTCTTCAGGCTGTATATGTGGTGGGGTAAAACCCGGAAGAATGCCTTCACTATCTTCTCCAATAATAGCCATGGAACCTTTTCCTTTGTCCATCACCCCGTTCCGCATCTGGGCCATTTGAGCCATCATATTTCTTTGGGTTTCCAGCATTTGGTCTCTCATCTCCTGCTGGAGCTTTGCTAATTGCTCTTGCATCTAGTCTTGCATGTCTCTTTGAATTTGTTCAAGTCTTTGATCCATTTTCTTTGTCTTGGCACGTGTATTGTAATGGTGTTCAGTTTCCAGATTTTCTTTCTTTCTTTCTCTTTTCTCTCTGTTATAATTTCAACTAATTAGAATCTCTCTATGGACTTAAATGCATATGATGTGATGTAATGCAAATGCATGAATGCAAAGAAAGAGAGGCATTGATTTTGAATTCAATTCCATTAGAAAAACTTTTCTAGAAAGTAAATTTCTTTACATAAAACGGATTACATATACGACCTTGCCCTCATATTCCAAGCAAAAACATCAATCCCCTTCTTCGCAAAGGTCAAGTCTTGCAAACTTCTAATAGACGCCTCCACTAGCTCCTTTTTGCTTGATATGGCTCACTGCTCACTTATTTCCATAATGTTCATTAGCCTCTTCAAGAAAGCTGAGACGTGGTTATTCTCGAATAGTCTTTGTCAGCTTGAATCCTTGGGCAATAAAGTCTTGTATTCTTTCACAGACTATCAGCCTTCTCTCGCTGTGTTTACTTGGACCATATTCAGACGAACGTATTATAATCCACGTTATCAAAAATGCCATTTTCTCATGACAAACTCTTCTATTTAGTAATCGAATTTGAATCAACACCTCTTTTCTATGATATGAATGCAATGCAATCAAAATAAAAGAGATCACGTTAGCATGAAAGAAAGAAATAACAGAATAGGGCACCTATCTGAATGACCATTAGGGTTTGACATAGTTCTACCTAGGGTAAGAACTTAGGTTTTATACATGTGGTTTAGCTCTAAAGTTGAGGTACCCGAACTAGTAGATTCCTCGATCCTCACCCATTATAGGCTCATATGGATCGAGTTTAGTGCAGGGGAATACATTTCCCTATGGCTATGCGGAGGTGAAAACCTCACGAAGACAAAGGTACAGATGTATCCCGGAAGTAGTCCACTAGCTTATGCGGAGGTGAAAACCTCACGAAGGCATAGTTTCTCACTCCCATTTAAAAGGTGTGACCACAATGGTCATGCAGTGCAATGTAGAAATATTTTATAAAATAGAACTACATGCGATAAAAGGATCATGGTTTTTCAAATCATATTTTTTTTAAATTTAAACAAAAGGACAAGAAATAATCAATTTTTGAGCTTGACTCTCTTATTAGGTCCCCAGTGGAGTCGCCAAGTTGTCGGAACCATTTTTATAGTTTTTATGAAAAAACAGGGTCGACTTAAAAAAACGAAAATGGAGTCGCCACCAATCCCTTTTTGCTTAGGTGTGATCGGACCACCTTATAAAACATTTTATTTCAAAACATTGATTTTGGCCTATGAAATTCAAGAAAATGGGTTCGAGAGTCGGTTATGTACAATGAAGGATTAGCACCCTCATAACACCCAAAATTGGTATCGGATTGATTAGTCATTGCCCTAATGTTGAAAATTCGAAAAGATTTGAAAACATGAATTCTTTAAAAATTTGAACAATTTGAGTTGGAATTGGAGATTCCTTTGTTCCAAAAGCATACAAACATCACATCCAACACGTTAGGACGTGATATTTTAAACCCTCATAACCAAAATCATCTCATGATTTACAACACTCATTAAAAGGATATTTTGTTATTTGGACGAACGAAAAACAGAAACCCAGCACGTTAGGGTACAATTTCTTGAACTTCCGAAAATGAAATATTGCCTTGTTTCCTAAAATCCTTATCCCGAGATAACAAAATGTCATATCTAGTGTGCTCGGACACAACAATTTTGAATTCTCGAAAATAAGTTTTTATTTAATTTTTAAAGGAAAATGATTAATTCTTTAGATTCGGTGAGATAAGTCGGAACCCAGTAAGTTAGGGTATGATTTCTTTCGAACCTTAGAACACGGAGTATTTGCATATTTCGAAATGAAAATTTTAATGTAAAATTGTATCACCCTAAACCTGACATAGACGTTATGACTGGATCTAGCATGTCACATAAAAGGGTCGTTTAAAAGCTACGTGTTCGTTAAAAACTTCGTATTCTTTTTGAAACTCTGAAAGTTTGTTGTTTGTGAAATTCAGATTTATCATAATTGTTTTCTTGTAAAAATGTTATTATTATTTTGGAAAACTTTGTTTCTTTCTGATGTTTAATTAATGAATTGCAGAAACGTGATATTTTGAAAAACGATTATTTTTTACTTAAGAAAACCCAGAGTTTCATCGTTAATATTTTAAAAATAGCTTAAATGAAAGTTATAAAGAAAATAAAATCCAATGGCCTTCTAACATAATATAAACCTCAAATTAAATAATCATAAAATAAAGTAAAAATTGGATTTACTAATTATCGAGGAAAGTAACTCCAATGTATGGCCCCCACCGAGTCCTCCGCAGTTCCAAATCCTCTAACGTTGGGGGATTACCTGCAGGGTTAAGAGAAAGGGGGTGAGTTACGAGAACTCAGTGTGTAATCCCCTAAACGGTCACTAACTGGGCCCGAGCCCATATGACATCAAACTGGGCCTAAGCCCTATAATCATGAAAGTGCAAATAATGTAATGCAATGTAACCCAACCCAATCCAGCCAATCACACCCCCGTACCAACCAATCGTCACCTGTGGGGATCAAGTCAACCCACCCCACCAATCACACAAATATTGCAGTCGAGCTGCTAATCACAATGTTTGTGGCTGAGCCACCAGAGTCATAGTATGTATATATATATATGTGTGGCATAGCCACTAGAATAGTATGTGGCATAGCCACTAGAATAGTATGTGGCATAGCCACTAGAATAGTATATGGCAGAGCCACCAGGCCACACTGCTCTTCAGTCATTATACCCGCCCCATGTAGCATGATAAAATGCAATGTATCAAATGTATAAAAGTGAAAATAAAATCATACATACAATATTCAACCACTATCAAGGGTATAACGATCATTTTCACTACTTTGGAGTGTTTCAGTAATTCTACCCATCGAGGGTATTTTGGTAATTTTGCAACCTAGGGGTATTTCTGTAATTTACCCACCAAGCGTATTTTGGTAATTTTTGTATTCAACGGCCTTTCTGAAAGCCTACTATCGCCTCGAGCAACACAGAACTCTTTTTAAGCCACTACAGATTTAATAAGCCTAAAGTCTATCTTAGTCCCAATGGGGCCCACACGTACGTGTGGCCCATTTCCCACGATTTTGGTCTTAGTTTTGCAGATTTGGCATTCGGAGTTATCATCTGACAGTTTTTCGATCAATTTTGCCCAAGTGGGACGGATAGCCCATTGGGCCCATTTGGCCCGTTACAGCCTCAGTATCGCGAGAGTGTTCGTGACACTCTCAACGACTTACTGTTATTATTCGTATTTCGATTTACCACTACGTGCGCTTGCATGCTCGAGTGGTCACAGTTTCCAGCTTTCTGGCTTTTCGGCTTTTGGCTGTTTCACAGAACACCACATGCAATCATCGAAGTGCGTGTGAGATTACACACCTGTTACGAGCGTTGCTTGAATCCCTGAAATTTGTACCTACGATCCAATATATTCCACATGGTTATTATACACTCTAATATAACATATCTAAGTTGAATCCGAATAGCCACTAACCTCACTTACCACAAAATAATCTCCTCCAATAGTGTGACAATAATCGGTTTTGTCTCTCTCTTGGCTAGAGCAACCGATCACCTACACTGGTTGATGTTCAAGGTGGTGTTAGCAACTATCACATTTGACACTAGGGAGAGATTTAACAAAGATAAGTGTTACCTACCCTTAGATTCGGCAACAGCAGACCCCTTTGAACAAGAGGAGTTTAATTACGCACGGCCCTCAGAGACGACGTTTACTTGGAAGAAGAAGAAAGAGTTAGAAGTACACAAGAAATAAAAGAACATGATTCGGCCTACCCCCAAAATGCTAGCTTCGCACCGTGAAGAGAGGAGTATCACAACACGAGGATTAGATGAGAAGAGATTCGACAGTTGATTCCTGATAAAATCGGCCTTTGTTCAGAGAGAACCCGAATGAAAAGATGATTCGGCCACCACGACTAGCAACAATGAATAATAAATGAAACTACTCGGCACTTACAACAACACCCAAAGCTCGTATTTGGCTATGGAAAGGAGGAGTTGAAAAGAAGTCTAAACAAAATAGAGAGAAGGCTCAGGAGAAATTCGGCTAGGTGAAAGAAAAGATGGAAAAGAGTTGAGAAGAAAGAAAGAAAAGGACCGCCAAAGAATTCTGCAGAGACTTACCAAAGAATGAAAAAGACCCGAAATGCCAAAAGAAGAGAATACTCCAAAAAGCACAAATGCAAAGTAACAAAAAAAAATACTTAAGAAATTCAGCACACTCACAAAAGGTTTCGGTTTCCTTTCTTGCTACCTACCAAATGCCGAATTTGCTTCACTATACTCACCTCTAGCCGAAATTCCACCCCCACACACTCCTCATTCGGCCAACCACTTCCGCATTCTCAAATCCCCTTGATTCTCTCCTTGATTTACTCGCCAACTTCCTCTCCATCACCCATTCAAACAACTTGACCAAGTCTTCCCTCTCTCCTGCAGAGTTTGATCTCCACTCAGCTTCCTCCTTTCTTGAGCAAAAAAATAAAACTCCCCAACTGCTGTTTGTGGGATTAGAACCTCCCTTCCCTTGCTTCCATGCCGATGCCACCACCACTCCACCATGTGGCCATTTGTGTTAGCTAAACACCTACATATTCTCTTAAGCCTTGCTTCCCACAGTCCTTTCCCCTAAAGTGCCCAAAACCCAAAATTTTCCCAGGGCTTGGACTCTAACCCGAGCCTCCCCAGGACCCCCAAACACACCCAAATAACAAGCTTATCAAGCACAACACATGCAACAACGCAAAAAACTGCCATACCCTATTTTTAGGATGTTACAAAAACATAATGCGACCGTAATAAAATAAAGAGTGAATTACAATGCCAAAAAGTGCATGACAACAATATACATCAAAATTCAAGTAAAGTGAGTCGAAATAAAAGAAAAAAAAAATAAATATAAGATAAGATAAATAACAATACTAGAGTAAAAGAAAAATAATAATGAATAATAATAATAAAACTAATTTTAAGAAAAATAAGTAAGTAAATAAATGATAAAAATAGGTAATCAAATAAATAAATAAATAAATAAATAAAAGGATATTAGGTAAATAATTTAAAAAATAATTATTAATAATAAAATAATAATAATAATAGTAAAGATAAAAATAATACTGTTAATAGGAAAATAATGATAATAGGGTATAATAATAGTAATGGTAATATATGTAACATCCTGGAAAGGGCCTATGCATTTTCGGTTTAATTGTATGAAATGACAAGTCTTAAGCATTATGAATAAATTTTTGATATTTTTGGAAACTCAGAAATGTATGAAAATGCATGGAAATGAAAATGAACATTTTTGGAAACCTGAACATTTTTGGAAACCTGGAAATGCATTAGGACATGAACATTTTTGGAAACTAAGAAATGAAAATGGAAATGATCCAAAAATGGAAAGTATACATTTTAGGAAACTTGGAAATGTAAGAAAATGGCAGGTAAACAGAGCCAATCGAAAATTTTAGGAAACTTAGAAATGATGCAGAAATGTCAAATTTTAAAGTTTAAAATAGGAAATAAGGGCAAGATGGCCTTAAAAGAAAAAGTTGGTAAAATTTGACACACAAACAGGCTTGGAAAAGTGGCCTGAAGGTGCCACTTAGGGCCTATGGAAATGGCGCCATGTGCAGGAGGCATGGGCCTGAGTTCGAGTCACAAGGGAAGCAAATAAATGAAGTTTAATTTTTGCTTCCCAGGCTTAAGGTTGGACAGCACATGCTTCTAGGAATAAAGGTGTTTTATTCTCATTAATATGTGAATATTAAGAGATAAATAAATTATTTTCTTTAATTGGATTATTTGAGGAGATAATTGATGGATTAAATGCTTTTATTTTTAAATAAAAGAGATAATATTATCACATATGTGGAGTGGTGGCCAAGTAAGGGACTCCTTGGCTGATAACTTTGTCTATAAAAGGAAGGAAGGAGGGCTACTCATCGTTTGTTTCTTTTTTTTCTCTCTCAGAAATTCCCTAATTCTTTCCCCTCTCTCAGAAGTTCTTCTTAAGCAAAATCCATCTTCTCTTCTTCTATTTTCTTCTCCTCTCCTTTACTATTATCAAGCCAAGACACTCTTTGATCCCTGTTAAATCTCCATAGCCGAATCTCTAAAGCAGTGTCAAGAAAGATCTGTCGGATTCATAAGGTAAGGATCTAGTGGTTGTCGATTACAAGAAGAAGTTCAACAAAGTTTCGGGATTTCTACGAATCTAAGGTAAGAGATATGAATATTCGGTCAAGAGTTATATTTTTATGTCTCCATGTTAGAATTAAAATCTGACATGAAATTATAGGGATTTCGACAAACAAACAAAGGAATACTTTCGGGATTCAAGATTTAAAAGGTAAGCACCAAAATAAATTCAGCCAAGGCCTATTTTTACATATATATGGATTATCAAAAGCCGAAAACTAATCTATGGAGTAACATAGTGTTTTAGCCGAATTCACAAGGAAGGAATACGAAGATCCGGCATTTGATTCTTACAATCAATTCGGCAAACAAGGTAAGTGTTAGTAATTCTATTCCTAGTAGGATTTGGTTTTAAAATCGAAAGGGTATTAATATGTTTATATATGATGGGCCGAATATAGGAGTTAACAGATCTAAAGTCTGAATCTGTGATCGATTCACTTTGGGAATTCAAGGAATCTATTAAGCGAATAAGGTGTGTACCCACACTAACTCCCAATATATTACGGCAATTATTTTATATGTATATATATGAATGTGCATGCGAATGAGAATGTGGCTAAGTGTCACAAATGAGGTAAAAGTACCAGTGCACGTTTCCTATTTCCGATAGGATTACAAATCGATATATATATATTTGAATATGTAATATGAATGAGAAATAAGATATGCATGATATAAATATTTGGGGCATATGGGATATATGTGAAAGGGAAGAATAGGTGTTGACTACGGTCTCACCAACGAAATATGGTGGCTACGGTCCCATTAAGTGAACATGGTAACCGGTTACATTTTTCGAACATAGTGTCTAATGACACAACGTATATGGGTGATGAGCACGTCGATTATGCGGCGCGCCGATGGTGTGTAGCGGAAGGAGGGTTGACTTAGTAGTCCCCACGGTGTGGTGGCAGTACGGGTGGTGTGTAGCGGATGGATAATTAGGCATGGGTTTGGGTTGCATCATTTTGATATGTATATGTTCTGATATGAATATGTATGCCCGAAATATTGTTTGTTAGTTTGTGTACACATTGAGTCCGTTGACTCACCCCTTTGAGGGATTATTTTTCAGGTGATGAGTAGTAATGGACCGGGTCGGCAGGAGCTAAAGGTGGCCATGCGTAGCAAAGAAAATATTTACGAATTGGACCTTTATTTTTATAAAGTTCTTTAAATTTTAAGTTTTGGAAATTATTGATGTAATAAGGCCCAAAAAGCCATAGTTTTATGTTCGTTACTATTGTTTACTTGCAATTATTATGCTTCAAAATACTTTACATTTATGATATTAAAATTTTATGTCTTTACATTTAAACCCTAAATTATTTTGTCACCCTAATTAAATGATTTCTAAATTAAATAAACGGGTTTTTAACCTAAGCCCAATCCAAAATGAACAGTTTTCTAAAAAATACACCAATATTCTCTAAGTAATAAAGGACTTCGAAAACCGATTTTCTTAAGGAACATACCAGATCCGGTTCAGGCTCGTGGGCCGGGTGTGGGGTGTTTCAGTTTGGTATCAGAGCCCAATTTTCAACTCTCGGCCTGTGGGCTAAGGCCCAAAACATTTTGAATTCGAGCCCAAATGATTTTTTTTTTGAAAAAAAGCAGGTGTTCTAGCATGGCACCTAAGTCTCCGACCCGCAATCCACCAGGTAAGTACCCCTAACTCTATGTGTGATTATGTGATTTAATAGGGGTAGAAAAGGCATGGAACGTAGAATAGTGTGATAGGAATTTGAACCCTAGGATTAGACTACTCAAACACATGAAACTCATAAGACTTAATGAACTTAACAAACCTATGGCTAAGTCATTGAGCTAGGGTGTGGTAACCTCATGACGCATGTCTAGGATTGGATCAGGAAGAGCACAGTATTTAAGCGATCCTAGTGACTTACCTCCTCTTCGCAAGTATCCTACTGCACAGTGCGTAGCTTCGGTTCACCCTAACTCGAGAGGGCTCGGTGGTGTGGCAACCTGCATGCGCATGTCTAGGAATGGTTTTGGTGAGAGCTTGGTATTTAAGCGATCGCGTGACTCACCTCCTCTCCACTCGAATCTGCTTTGTGCGTAGCTTTGGTTCACCCCGACCTGAGGACTCGGTCATAAAGTTAAACACAAAGACTAAAACCCGAAAGGGACTTAGCCGTGTTTTTTCATGAAGAACAACAAACCCTAGTTTTAAAACTTTTAAAATCACTCTTTTAATTTGTGAAAACCATCTTTACAAAATTTTCCGAAAATTTTTCTAACTTATGAAATTACAAAAATACCCCTAGTGGTAAAATTACCAAAATGCCCTTGATTCACAAATTGTCAAATTTCTCAACGATTTTGCCGAAACTTCATTATTTTATAAACATTCAAAACCCCTAATTTGCAAAATATCAAAATACCTTGATTTTGAAAAATTACAAAATTGCCCCTAACTTACAAAATTACTAAAATGACCCTGGTTTCCGACAATTTCGTAAACATCACCATTTGAAAAGGAAAACTTTCAAAAAGAACACCCAAAGTTTTATAGCTTTTGAAATATCCATAACTTCTTAAAATTTACCCTGGATTTTGGAAAATTATCGAAAATACCCCTGAGGTCAAAAATTACCGAAATACCCCTGGATTTCAAAATTCTTCCAAAATTTCCCCAGAACTTTAAAAGTACCAAAATACTTTCGTCAAAATCATCAAGGAACTTTTCATTTTGAAAAAATTACGAAAAGCATACTGTGTAGGACAAAATTACGAAAATACCCACAGGTAGCGGAAAAACAACAACAATGAAAATTTCAACGTTTCTCTGGATGAACGAAAGTTCATATTTGTTTGATGGATGAATGAATGAATGGAAAGACTGTATGTTTGTATGAATACGGAAGAACCACTCTTAAATTCTTCTTCATAAAACATCTTCGCGGGTAATAAGTGAAACAAGAATACTAATTCATAAAGCTTCTTAATCAGACCTCGACGATAGAAAATGAGCTCTAGAGGACGTGGTCTTCGTGGAAGAGGTAGAGGAAGAATGACTGTGTCAGAACCCGTTAGGTCGGGTCAAGGTTCTGACAACGAGATACCACCGCCACCGCCACCCCCAGCTGTGGGTGTCGAGCAACAAGCTCAAACGGGAGAAGATGCTGTGTCGTAGGCTGTGCTGCGAGTTTTGGAATTGGTGGCCGGTGCAGGAAACAATTCAGGAAATCGTAAGTCTGTGCCTGAGTGGCTCCGTGCTAACGGAGCGGAAATGTTTAGAGGAGTATCGGGAGTGGCACCCAAGATGGTGAAAATCGTTGGTTGGAAGCGACTGAGCGCATCATGGATGAGCTTGACTTGACCCCTGAGGAGAAGTTGAAAGGGATGGTGGCACTGTTACGCGATGAAGCGTACCAATGGTGGTTAACTATTCGAGATGGTGCCACGGCTGAGGATCTGACCTGGGAGTATGCGAAAGAGGCATTTCAAAAGAAGTATGTGGGAACCAGGTATATAGACGAACAAAGGAAGGCTTTTCTGGGGTTGGTGCAATGAAGTAAATCTGTCGCAGAATATGAGGCAGAATTTCTGAGGTTGAGCCGCTATGCCCGAGGAGTAGTGGCAACTGAGCATGAGCACTATGTCCGTTTTAAGGACGGACTGAGGGACGATTTGAGACTGTTGATAGCACCGCATCAGGAGCGGGATTTTTCTGCTTTGGTAGAAAAGGTCAAGGTGGCCGAAGGGATCAAGGATTCTACCAAGCAGGCTGTGGATAAGAGTAAGCCAGAAAGAGGTTTTGGATCGTCTGGATCATCTGGGAATAAGAGGCCTAGAGTTGACGGCCCACAGAATCAACAAGCTGGTACGGGCTGGCAGTATCGCCCTTGTGAGCACTGTGGAAAGAGGCACTTAGGAGAGTGTTGGAGGAAGACGGGTGGATGTCTCAAGTGTGGGTCCAAGGACCATATGTTTAAGGATTGTCCCAAGCAACCAAATGAGAGCCGACCGGCAGCTCAGAATGCTAGCCAGGCTGGTAGAGGTGGACAGCAGCCTCAGCAAGGTTGTGAACCGAACCATGGAGGAAATAATTCAGGCCGTGGATGTGAAGCACCAAGAAGAGGTGCTGAAGGTACAGACGCGAGGCAACCAAGGTTAGTTTATGCAGTTGGCCATCGCGAGGAGGAAGATGTGCCAGATGTGACAATGGGTATGTCCCTTATTTCTGGAATACCCTTAATTGCGTTGCTTGTTATAGAATTAGCTTATGCTTGCATTGCTAGTGAAGTGACTGAAACCTTGGATGTGAACTTAGAGAATGTGCTTAGAAGGTATGATAGTTCTTTAAGATCGAGTGCGCGTGACAATAGCGTGAGTGGGGTGAGTTAGACCGCACGATTATTCGTTAGTAAGTAAATTTCGAGGACGAAATTTTGTTTAAGGGGTAGAAGCGTAACATCTCGGAAAGGGCCTATGCATTTTCGGTTTAATTGTATGAAATGACAAGTCTTAAGCATTATGAATAAATTTTTGATATTTTTGGAAACTCAGAAATGTATGAAAATGCATGGAAATGAAAATGAACATTTTTGGAAACCTGAACATTTTTGGAAACCTGGAAATGCATTAGGACATGAACATTTTTGGAAACTAAGAAATGAAAATGGAAATGATCCAAAAATGGAAAGTATACATTTTAGGAAACTTGGAAATGTAAGAAAATGGCAAGTAAACAGAGCCGATCGAAAATTTTAGGAAACTTAGAAATGATGCAGAAATGTCAAATTTTAAAGTTTAAAATAGAAAATAAGGGCAAGATGGCCTTAAAAGAAAAAGTTGGTAAAATTTGACACACAAACAGGCTTGGAAAAGTGGCCTGAAGGTGCCACTTAGGGCCTATGGAAATGGCGCCATGTGCAGGAGGCATGGGCCTGAGTTCGAGTCACAAAGGAAGCAAATAAATGAAGTTTAATTTTTGCTTCCCAGGCTTAAGGGTGGACGGCACATGCTTCTAGGAATAAAGGTGTTTTATTCTCATTAATATGTGAATATTAAGAGATAAATAAAGGATTTTCTTTAATTGGATTATTTGAGGAGATAATTGATGGATTAAATTCTTTTATTTTTAAATAAAAGAGATAATATTATCACATATGTGGAGTGGTGGCCAAGTAAGGGATTCCTTGGCTGATAACCTTGTCTATAAAAGGAAGGAAGGAGGGTTACTCATCAGTTTGCTTCTTTTTCTGCTCTGCCGAAATTCCCTAATTCTTTCCCCTCTGCCGAATTTCTTCTTAAGCAAAATCCATCTTCTCTTCTTCTATTTTCTTCTCCTCTCCTTTACTATTATCAAGCCAAGACACTCTTTGATCCCTGTTAAATCTCCATAGCCGAATCTCTAAAGCAGTGTCAAGAAAGATCTGTCGGATTCATAAGGTAAGGATCTAGTGGTTGTCGATTACAAGAAGAAGTTCAACAAAGTTTCGAGATTTCTACGAATCTAAGGTAAGAGATATGAATATTCGGTCAAGAGTTATATTTTTATGTCTCCATGTTAGAATTAAAATTTGACATGAAATTATAGGGATTTCGACAAACAAACAAAGGAATACTTTCGGGATTCAAGATTTAAAAGGTAAGCACCAAAATAAATTCGGCCAAGGCCTATTTTTATATATATGGATTATCAAAAGCCGAAAACTAATCTATGGAGTAACATAGTGTTTTAGCCGAATTCACAAGGAAGGAATATGAAGATCCGTCATTTGATTCTTACAATCAATTCGGCAAACAAGGTAGGTGTTAGTAATTCTATTCCTAGTAGGATTTGGTTTTAAAATCAAAAGGGTATTAATATGTTTATATATGATGGGCCGAATATAGGAGTTAACAGATCTAAAGTCTGAATCTGTGATCGATTCACTTCGGGAATTCAAGGAATCTATTAAGCGAATAAGGTGTGTACCCACACTAACTCCTAATATATTACGGCAATTATTTTATATGTATATATATGAATGTGCATGCGAATGAGAATGTGGCTAAGTGTCACAAATGAGGTAAAAGTACCCAGGTACGTTTCCTATTTCCGATAGGATTACAAATACGATATATATATATATGAATATGTAATATGAATGAGAAATAAGATATGCATGATATAAATATTTGGGGCATATGGGATATATGTGAAAGGGGAAGAATAGGTGTTGACTACGGTCTCACCAACGAAATATGGTGGCTACGGTCCCATTAAGTGAACATGGTAAACCGGTTACATTTTACGAACATAGTGTCTAATGACACAACGTATATGGGCGATGAGCACGCCGATCGCAGCTGATGCGCTTTGATGGTGTGTAGCGGAAGGAGGGTTGACTTAGTAGTCCCACGGTGTGATTGGCGGAGTGCGGGTGGTGTGTAGCGGATGGATAATTAGGCTTGGGTTTGGGTTGCATCATTTTGATATGTATATGTTCTGATATGAATATGTATGCCCGAAATATTGTTTGTTAGTTTGTGTACACATTGAGTCCGTTGACTCACCCCTTTGAGGGATTATTTTTCAGGTGATGAGCAGTAATGGACCGGGTCGGCAGGAGCTAAAGGTGGCCATGCGTAGCAAAGAAGATATTTACGAATTGGACCTTTATTTTTATAAAGTTCTTTAAATTTTAAGTTTTGGAAATTATTGATGTAATAAGGCCCAAAAAGCCATAGTTTTATTTTCGTTACTATTGTTTACTTGCAATTATTATGCTTCGAAATACTTTACATTTATGATATTAAAATTTTATGTCTTTACATTTAAACCCTAAATTATTTTGTCACCCTAATTAAATGATTTCTAAATTAAATAAACGGGTTTTTAACCTAAGCCCAATCCAAAATGAACAGTTTTCTAAAAAATACACCAATATTCTCTAAGTAATAAAGGACTTCAAAAACCGATTTTCTTAAGGAACATACCAGATCCGGTTCAGGCTCGTGGGCCGGGTGTGGGGTGTTTCAATATATATACAAATAATGGTAATAAAAATATAATAATGCTGATAATAATAAAGGCAATAGAAATAATAATAATAATAATAAGCAAGTTAATTACTAATAAAATAATAATAATAGTAATAGTAATATTAAAATAGCAATTATAATAAAATACTGATAACACTAAATTATTAATAATAATAATAAACATAAAAATGATAATAAAAGTATTGGTAAAAAATAAAAATGGTATTAATAATAAAATAACAGTAATTATAATAATAGTATAATATAGTAATAATAATAATGGTAATAATAATATTAAATATTAATAGATAGTAATAATAAACAAATAATAGTAAAAATATAATGATAATAATAAGTACAAAATTAAAATAGTGATAATGATAGTAATAATAATAATAAATAGTATTAAGATTAAATAATAATAATAGTTGCAAAAATAACTAAAATGGGACTAAATTACACTTAAAGCAAAAATATGGGAAAAATCGGGAATAAAAAAGAAAAGAAAAGGACTAATCTATAACGCGCTAAGAACACTAGGGGGCAAAAGGGAAAATATCCTTGGCCCTCTGTGCGCAGCGTTTTATTCGGGGACTAGAATGACGCACAAGTAAAATTATAGGATGAATTTAAAAGAAAACAAAAACAAAGAAAAGGACCAAATTGCAAAATGCCGAAAAAGAGGAGGGACCGCGTGCAAAAATATCCCATGCGCCAAAACACGCAGATCCTCTGCCTTGGGTCGGGTTGAATTTTGGGTCTTTAAACGAAATAGCGTCGTTTTGGCAGTGGAGCTTAAGTCCAAAACGGCGCCGTTTTAAACCCTATATAAATAGCCCAAATTAGAAAAAAAAAATTTCCCATTGTGTTTTAAAAAAATAATTCTGAGAAAGCTCTCAGATCCTCAGCCCAAATTAAAAAAAAAGGTAATTTTTCACTTTTTTTAATATATATATTATATAGCTTAAAAAAAGATAAAAAAACGAAAAAGAAATCCTCTGAAATAACCTCTGCTATTGGGTTTCTCTGTTTTTATTATTATACATATCTTTCTTGTGTATTCTCCTTCTGTTTTTACAGATTATTATAGGGTTTTTATAACCCTCGAAATGAAAAATAAAAAAGGAAAAATATCTCGTCCATATTTTGCTACAGTTTTTCCTTGTTTGTGCAGGAGATTGACGAGAAGCCTGGCGGTGATAAGGCGATTTGCGCAAACTACGGCACGATTGGTGGCCTGGGTGCGAGGCAGGGGCTGCTTACAGCGCGATGCTTTCCTAGGGTTTCAGAAACCCTTGTTTCTGACTTTGGTTCTGGGCCTTTTGGGCTCCGTAGGTTGGGCTTAAAATGTTTTGGGTCTGTTTTGGAACGGGTCTGAGGTAATTGGGTCTTTGTTTAGTTTGTTTAGGTATTGGGCCTCTGGTAATATTTGGGCCTGTCAATGGTTTGTAAATGGACTGTATTAATGGACATTATTTATTATTATTTATTTATTTTGGCTTTTGTGTGAATGGAATGGGCCCGGGCTAATTTGGGTTCCTACAAAGATGATAACCTTAACTTTTATGTTATTTTACTTATGTTTATTTATTAAATTACATATTTAACCTTTGTTGTAATTCATTAAAAACACTTAAAAGATGTCCAACTTTGTCCGCTAACATTAACAATGGTCTAATTACCATATAAGCACCTCCACTTTATTAATCCATAGCTATTAGACACCTTTAGCTAATAGAACATAAGTTTTACATGTTACGCGATTTAGTCCTTTTTATCAAATTAAGCACTCAAACGATTAAATTTCTTAACGAAACTCTCACATAATCATTTTATCATGCTGTAGAAATTAAAATAATAATAAAATAATTATTTCAACCTTGGATTTGTGGTCCTGAAACTACTATTCCAAATTGATTAAAAACGGGTTGTTACAATATCAAGCCGGCTCTTCAGCACTGTTGAACTATCCTACGGGTTCAGGTTCCAATCTCAGGGATAATCCGACCAACCCTGTCATTCTAGATTTGGATGACATGTCGAAAATGGATAGACCAAGAGTAGAATTGCCGAAACAACTAGAAGATCGATGCAAGTGGTTGGAAGAGAAATTCTGAGCTATGGAGAGTGCCGACTACCTTTGCGGGGTTAATGCTAAAGAGCTGAGCTTAGTCCTAGATGTAGTGCTACCACAAAAATTCAAAACTCTAGAATTCAAAAAATACAATGGGACTAGTTGTCCTGAAGCCCATATCACAATGTTCTACCAAAGAATGACGGGATACATCAATAACGACCAATTGTTAATCCACTGCTTCTAAAATAGTTTGATCGAGTTGGCTGCCAAGTGGTACAACCAGCTAAGCCGTGCAAAAATCAACTCATGGAAAGACCTGGCACAGGCTTTCATGAAACAATAGAGCCATGTGACTGACATGACACCTGATAGAATTATGCTACAAAACATGGAGAAGAAACAAAGTGAAAGCTTTAGGCAGTACGCTTAGAGATGGAGAGAGGTGGCAACACAAGTTCAACCACCTCTTCTGAAGAATTAGACAACAATACTTTTCATAAACACTCTAAAAGCCCCGTTCGTTAACCATATGTTAGGAAGTGCTACCAAGAGCTTTTCAGATATAGTAATGTCCAAAGAGATGATTGAAAATGCAGTAAGGAGTGGGAAAATAGATGCGGGGGAAAACACTAAAAGATCAGCCTCGAAAAAGAAGGAAAATAAAATGAACACTACGAGCATGTATAATAAAGGTTATTCAAAATCGATCACTGTAGACCAACCAAGGACCGTAATAACTAGCCATCAAGGCCTTTTAAGGCAAGAATCTAACTTAAGACCAAATACAGAAAAAGTCCAGTTGACATCTATCCCGATGACATATAGAGAGTTATATCAAAATTTGTTTGATGCACATGTGGTACACCCGTTTTACTTGAAATCCATGCAGTCTCTGCTCCCCAAATGGTATGATGTGAATGCTCAATGCGAGTACCACGTAGGATTAACGGGACACTCAATTGAGAACTATACTACATTCAAAAAGCTGATTGAAAGGTTCATCAAGATGGATATTGTAAGGTTCAATGATCCATCTGGACCTGATGTGGAAGGAAATCTATTACCCAGTCATTCAGATCAATAGGTAAACACGATAATTGAGAGTGTAGGAAAGAGGACTAAAACCAATGTGGGAGAAGTAAAAACCCTACTAAAATGGGTTTGGAAAAAGATAATAGACGTAGGAAGGAGGAGACATCTACACCTCAGAGGAAGGATCAACGGAGAAGGTCCACAAGGTCAACCACCTAGTGGTGATTATTTCATGACCAAGAAACAATGAAGTGGGAGCATAAGTTGCGTCAAGAGTCATAATTCATAAACTTGTGGCTTTTCCCTATAAGGATAGCAAAAGGGTTCCATGGAATTATGACTGCAACGTAATGATCCTAGGAGAGGAGAATTCGGTTGGTACTTTAGAAAAGGGCTAAGAAATTGGTTTATACACGCATAGTGGGAGGCGCTATGACCCTAAAAATGCAAGAACCAAGCCTGTTAAAGGAAAAACTCTGGTGGTTCAACATAAGAAAGAAAAAATGGCTAGACCTGAATCACCTGTTAATGAGCCGATAACTAAGAACAAGGCTAAGGAATTCCTGAAATTCTTGAAGCATAGCGAGTATAGTGTTGTAAAATAGCTACACAAACAACCAGCTCGCATATCAGTACTAGCCTTGCTCTTGAGCTCAGAGACACATCGTAGCGCGTTGATGAAGTGCTGAATGAAACTTATGTCACTAATGATATCTCTATGAACAAGCTAGACCACTTTGTTAAATTTCATCTTTTTCAATGATGATGAAATACCTCTAGAGGGCATGGGATCCACGAAGACTGTAACATCCTAGATTAGGGGTTATTCGTTTGTGCATAATTCATGAGTTAGTAGGTTTTGGCAGTGTTTGGAAGTGTATTAAGGGTTTTTAAAATTCTAGGATGGAAGAGAAAACTTAGAAAAATTATTGGATTTTAAGTGAAAAGAGGAAACGAGGCAAAGAGGCCTTAAGGAAAATTTGTGTTGGACTCATGACACAAGGAAGGCATGTGGCAAAGTGGGCTCAGTGGGTATGTTGGAAGTGTTCTGAGGAGTTTAGGAACCCTAAGGTGTATGGAAATGTATGGAAATGTATGGAAAAATAAGGAAATGTAAGGAAATGCAAGGAAATGTAAGGAAATGGTTCAAAAATGGAAAGTACACATTTTTGGAAACCTGAACATTTTGGAAACTGAACATTTTAGGAAACCTGAACATTTTTGGAAATGTATCAAAAATGGAAAGTGAACATTTTTGGAAACTTGGAATGTAAGAAAAATGGCAAGTTCTGAGCCGATCGAAAATTTTAGGAAACTTAGAAATGACCCAATGATGAGTTTGAAAGTTTAAAATAGGAAATAAAGGCAAGAGGGCCTTAAAAGAAAAAGTTGGGGAAATTTGACAAACAAACAGGCTTGGAAATGTGGTGCAGAAGATGCCACTTAGGGTCTATGGAAATGGCACCATGTGAAGGAGGCATGGGCCTGGGTTCGAGTCACTTGGGAAGCAAATAAATAAATTTTATTTTTGCTTCTAGACACACCAAGGTGGACGGCACATGCCTTCTAGAAATAGAAGTGTTTTATTTCCATAAATATTTGATTAATTAGGGGATAAATAAAGGAGTTTTATTCGCATAAATATGTGAATAAATAAAGGATTTTCTTTTAAGAAAATTGAGGAGATAATTGATAGATTAAAGGCTTTTATCTTTTAAATAAAAGAGATAATATTATCAAAAAGAGGAGTGGTGGCCAAGTAAGGGACTCTTTGGCTGATAACTTTGTCTATAAAAGGAAAAGAGGAGGGCTACTCCTCAGTTTACTTCTTTTTCTGCTCTTTTCCCCTCTCTGCCGAAATTCCCTAGCTCTTTTCCCCTCTCTGCCGAAATTTTTCTTCATCTTTTACGCTTCTCTTTTCTTCATCTGTCGAGCCAAAACCCTTTTTTTTTTCTTTTGATCCCTGACAAAAACCCCATAGCCGAATCTCTGTGACTCTAGGTAAGGAAGCAATCGACTAAGGTATTAAGGTAAGAACAATCAATTTTGTTCTTCTAATTCTCCTAATCAAGATCTAGGGAATAATCTCTTCTATTGTCTCTTAGCCGATTATTAAAGAAGAATATCGGGATTTTGATTCAAGGAATTTCAGCTAATCGGGAAGATAGATCATTCGGGATTCAAGATTTAAAAGGTAAGTATCAAAATAAATTCGGCCAAGGCTATTTTAATATATATGTATATGGATTATTAAAAAGCTGAAAACTAATGAAGTGATATGGTGTTAGCCGAAATCACAAGGAAGGAATACCAAGATTCGGCACTTGGTTCTTGAAAACAATTCGGCAACAAGGTAAGAAATACAAATCCTACTAGGATTTGGTTTTAAAGTCAAAAGGGGTTTATTATGTATTTTAATAATGTGGCCGAATATAGGGATTGAGATCTAAGGCAACAGATCAATTTCTTCGGGATTTCAAGGAATCTATTAAGCAAATTAGGTGTGTACTCACACTAACTTTCAATATATATATTATGGCAATAACTGTTTTAATATATGAATGTGTATAAGAATGAGAATGTGGCTAAGTACCACAAATGTGGCAAAAGTACCAGTGCGTATTCCTACTTTTGATAGGATTATGAATGTGTTATATTCGAAAAGTGACATAATGTGAATTTAAGTATGATATGAATGATATGTAATAATTGGGGCATTTGGGATATATGTGAAGGGAGAAAGTGAAGGTGATGACTACGGTCTCACCAACGAAGGTCTTGACTTTCGGTCTCACCAACGAACTATGGTGGCTACGGTCCCATTAATTGAATATGGTAACTTCGGTTACATTATCTGAATATAGTGTCTAAAGACACAACGTAAGTGGGCGATGAGCACGTCGACTACAGCGACTGCCTTCGATGGTGTGTAGCGGATGGAGGGTCGACTTAGTAGTCCCCACGGTGTACAGGTTGGTACGGGTGGTGTGTAGCGGATGGACAAATAGGCTTGGGTTTGGGTTGCATCATCCTTAAATTTGTATGAACATGAAATTGATATGACTTGTATGCCTGATTTGTTGAAAATTAGTACTATGTACACATTGAGTCTGTGGACTCACCCCCGTTGGGGAATTATTTTTCAGGTGATGAGCAGTAATGGACCGGGTCGGCAGGAGCTAAAGGTGGTCATGCAACACTTGAAGAATTTATTAGAATTTGGACTCTATTTAAATTTAGTACTTTAAATTTTATTTTGGGTTTGAATGATGTAATAAGGCCATAAGGCCCAGTTGGATTTTCTTTACTTCTGCTTATTTAAGTTGGATTTTCAAAATTTACTAAATGGGTTCCAATTTAAGCCCAACCCAAAAGAATTTTTCTTAACTACACAAATTTTCTCTAAGTTATTCAGGACATTGAAAACCGGTTTACTTAAGGAACATACCAGATCCAGTTCAGGCTCGTGGGCCGGGTGTGGGGTGTTTCAAAGACCCTACATATCACTACCCGCAACAAAAGATATACATTGCTAGGAGTGTTAATTGACAATGAAATTGCACTGAACATCTTACCTCTATCCACACTAAATAAATTAGCAGTAGATAGCTCTTATATGAAGACATGCCAAAACATAGTGAGAGCATTCGATGGTATATAAAGAAGGGTGATGGTAAGGATTGAAATATCTCTTCTAATTGGTCCGAACACATATGAGGTAGACTTTTTGGTAATGGATATCAAACCCTCTTATAATTGCTTGTTGGGTAGGCCTTGGATTCATTCAGCTGGGGCAGCGCAGTCGTCACTACACCAAAAAATGAAGATGGTAACGGAGGGTCGACTGATGACGATAAACGCTGAAGTGGATATCATTGCATCTGTAACTAGTGACGCACCATACATAGGAGCGGATGATGAGGCAATAGAATGTTCCTTTCGATCACTGGAATTTGTTAATGCAACTTTTATTGTTGAATAAAACAAGATCCTAGTACCAAGAATATCCAAAACCACGAAGATGGCCTGCAGTTGACAGTTGAGAAAGGAGCCTTACCTGGGAAGGGACTTAGAAAATACCTACAAGGAAGGGTCGAGAAACCCATGCTGATGGACAAACAAGACCGTTTTGGCTTAGAGTACAAGCCAAATGCGAGGCAAAAGAAAAAGGAGATGGAGAAGAGACAAGAAAAAAGAAGAGTGCGACTGAGTGGAGAATAGGTCAAATAGGAACCGATGACCTTTCCCCATATATCCAAAACATTCGTGTCAGGAGAAATTATTTATCCTGAATGAAGAATGGCAAAAAAATAAAGCCCGGAAGGAATGTTGGGAAACTTGAGCATCAATGCCATATCTAAAGAAGGAATTGGGGAAAACTTGTTAGGTATTCGTCCTTATATCCCTCAAGTGTTCTAAATAATTAGACTGTGGAAGAGATCACCGTAATTTTTAGAACTAATTCAGAGTAATGTTCAAAACACACTTATTGCTCTAAGCTTGGGAATAATAGGAATCTGTTTGTGTAAAAGGCATATGTCCATTATTTTTATTTCAATAAAATGCATCTTTGTGTCTCATTCTGGCAAACATTCTTTTGTTCTTTCCATTTCATTCATACTTATACCACAAAATAATTATTCTTAGATTTATTTCTTCTTTGGGTCTTCTTTCATTCCTATAACAGGTCTCCAGATATCAATGATATGAGCGACGCTGCTACTGATTCAGAATCTCGTTTTGAGCAAGATATGTGTCTAAAGGAACCTCAGGACTTTGAAGATGATCGAGATTTTAACTTATCCCCTGATTTTTTAAGAATGGTAGAATAAGATGAGAAAAAAATCCTACCTTACAAAAGTCAGTAGAAATTGTGAGTTTAGGAGACAAACAAGGAAAGAAAGAGGTAAAGATCGGAGTTTGCATCACTACAGAAATAAAGACAGACCTCATTGAATTACTCCAAGAATTCAAAGATGTCTTCGTATGGTCATATCAAGACATGCTTAGGCTAAGTATTGATATCGTGGTACACCAGCTCCCCATAAAGGTAGAATGCAAGCCAGTTTAATAGAAACTCCAAAGGATGAGGCTCGACGTCCTGTTAAAAATAAAAAAAGAGGTCAAGAAGTAATTTGACGCTGGTTTCCTACAAGTGGTTAAATACTCGGAGTGGGCAACTAATATAGTCCCCGTCCTTAAGAAAGATGGAAAAGTATGAATATGTGTAGACTATAGAGATTTAAATAAAGCCATCCCGAAAGACAATTTCCCGTTGCCTCACATCGTTAGTGGACAACACGGCAGGTTACTCACTATTCTCCTTCATGGATGACTTCTCCGAATACAACCATATTAAGATGCATCATGAAAACATGGAAAAGACACATTCATAACCACCTGGGGAACATTTTATTATAAAGTGATGCCATTTGGACAGAAAAATGTGAGAGCGATGTATCAAAGAGCCATGTTAACCTTGTTTCATGATATGATGTATAATAAAATTGGGGTTTATGACGATGATATGATTGCAAAATCCCGAACAGAGAAAGAGCATATACAAGTCCTGAGGAAATTATTTTTGAGGTTGAGAAAATTCCAACTAAAGCTCAATCCAGCAAAATGTACTTTTGGGGTTAGGTCGGGAAAATTGCTAGGATTAGTAGTGAGCGAAAAGGGAATCAAGATCGACCCAGACAAAGTCAGGGCTATACAGGAGTTGCCTCTGTCGCGTACTCAAAAGAAGGTCCGGGGTTTCTTAAGGAGATTAAATTAGATCGCTCAGTTCATTTCACAACTAACCGAGAAATGCAACCCCATATTTCGTCTCCTTAAGAAACATAATTCAGGTGTACGGGATGAAGAATGACAGAAGACTTTCGACAATGTCAAACATTACCTGTCCAATACCCCAGTGCTGATACCACCTAGTACAAATAAGCCACTGATATTGTACTTGGTAGTATTTGAGAATTCTATGGGATGCGTGCTGGGCCAACACAATGAGTCAGGAAGGAAAAAAAGAGCAATATACTATATCAGTAAGAAGTTCATTGAGTGTGAGACAAGATACTTACCAATTGAGAAGTTGTGTTGCGCCTTAATCTGGACAACCCGACAGTTGAGACAATACATGTTGTACCATACAACTTGGCTCATCTAAAAAATAGACCCCCTAAAGTACATAATGGAGTTGACCACTCTGAATGGAAGGATGGCCCGATGGAAAATTCTGCTTTCCAAATTTGATATAGTCTATGTGAACCAGAAGGCAGTAAAAGGGAGTGCTATAGCAAATTTTCTAGCCAGTAGAGCTCTAGACGATTACGAGCCTTAGAATTTTGATTTCCCAAATGAACATCTTATGTATGTTGCAACTACTGAAGAAGATGCTCAAGATGGATATCCTTGGAAACTAAATTTTAATGGAGCTTCAAATGCTATGGGTAACGGAATCGGGGCAGTCCTGGTATCCTTAAACAAAGATCACTATCCTTTTACTAGTAAATTGGATTTTGATTGCATGAGCAATATGGCAGAATATGAAGCATGCATCGTGGGTATCCGTGCAGCAATAGAACGTAAGATCAAAATACTAGAGGTATATGGGGAATGGAATGGGAGACAAGAGATCCCAAGTTGATTAAGTATAGAAGGGTGGTCCTAGAGTTAATTAAAGAGTTTGATGTCATCACCTTTGATACCTTTCTCGAGATAAAAATTAGATGGCTAATGCCCTAGCTACTTTAGCTTCCATAGGAGATAAAAATCAGATGGCTAATGCCCTAGCTACTTTAGCTTCCATAGTCAAAATGAACAAACAAGAGGAGGTAAAACTTATCCCGATGAGTATTTATGAGGCTCCGGCTCATTGTTACAAAATCAGAGAAGAGGAAAAAGATGATCACCCTTGGTACTATGATATATAAAGAATTGTGAATACCCTGATCAGGTGACCGAGAATGATAAAAGGCGTTGAGGAGATTGGCCAATGACTATGACTTAGATGGGGAGATCCTGTAGAAAAGAGGAAAGGATCAGGTGCTACTAAGATGTGTGAGGGCGTTTGTGAAATGCATGCTAATGGTTTTACAATGGCCAGACAAATCATAAGGTTCGAGTATTATTGGCCCACCATGGAAGGGGATTATATCTGTTATACTAAGAGATGTCATAAGTGCCAAATTTATGGAGACAAAATTCATGTGCCTCATTCACCTCTTCATGTTATGACTTCTCCATGGCCTTTCATTATGTGGGGCATGGATGTAATTGGGTCGATCTCACCAAAAGCTTCCTATGGGCATCGATTCATCTTTGTAGTAATTGATTACTTCACCAAGTGGGTAGAGGCCACTTCTTAAGCCATTGTCACGAAGTTTATAGTCAGCAAATTCTTGAAAAAAGAGATCATATGTCTGTATGGGATGCCAGAAAAGATTATATCTGACAATGCATTGAATTTGAACAACAGTACGATAGCGGAGATCTGTAGTCAATTTAATATCAAACATCACAACTCGTCACCATATCGCCTAAAAATGAATGGTGCGGTGGAGGCAGTCAATAAGAACATTAAGAAGATTGTGGGGAAAATGATTGAGACTTATAAATATTGGCATGAGAAGTAACCATTTGCCTTCTATGCTTATCGAATGTATGTCAGGACCTCCATCGGGGCAACGCTTTTCTCATTGGTTTATGGAATGGAGGCAATTTCGCTTATTGAAGTCGAGATTCCTTCTCTTTGAGTTTTGTCAGAGTTGAAGTTAGATGAAGCAAAGTGGATCCAATCCCTATATGATCAACTGAACTTGATTGAAGAGAAGAGGTTGAAAGTTATCCATCATGGTCAGATGTGCCAAAAACGAATGATGCCAGCTTATGATAAAAATGTTCACCCAGAGAATTCTATGAGGGGGACCTGGTATTGAAAAAGATCCTTCGCATACACAATGAATTTAAAAGAAAGTAGATGCCAAACTAGGAAGGACCTTATATGGTAAAGAAGGCCTTTTCTAGAGGAACGCTGATTTTGACCGAGATTGATCGTGTGTCAGAGTCTTAAAAATTTATAAAACAAATGATCAAGCCTAGAAATTAACTATGACAACGATTGAGGCAAGCACACCTATCGAACAGTAGTATAGTTAAGTGGCAAGACCGGATTGTCGAACCCAAAGGAACCAAAAGTACTAATACTAACTTTCTTTTATTATTTAGCCTAAGAATAAAGGAAATTATTAATTAATCTAAAATTAACTAACTATTAAGCTAAAGATGCTAAGACAAAGAGAATGAATTGGGAAAATACTTGTGGGAAAAACCAATTGATTAAGACAATACCCGAGGAAGAATCCACCTAGACTTCACTTGTATTTAACTCTGAACCAGACGATTTATTCACTTGACTTGATACGCAAGATTCCCTAATTTATATTAATACCTCTGTCGAAGCTACTAACGTCTAATCCTAGGTTGATTAATTGAAATTTCTTTCTAATTAAAACCCCTAGAATTGCATTAACTCGATCTATAGACTTCGATATTAGGTTTGACCCTAATCCGGCAGATTTTCGTCATCCTATTTCTAGGGTTGCGATCAACTCCGCTTAATTATGCTAGATCTACTCTTAAGCAGGGACTTTTGCTCCACTGCCTAAGCACATCAATACTTGAATCAATATCCTGAAATATCAAAGAAAGAATTAAGAACACATAATTAAGAATAAATAAAGTATTTATCATATGGTTCAGAAAACAATAACAAGATCTGTCTTAGGATTCATCCCCCTCAGGTATTTGAGAGGTTTAGTTCATCATAATAAAAGAATACATCTCAGAAGAAAATATAAAACAAAACATAAGAAAAACCCTAAAACCCCCTAAAGGAATTGAAAGGAAGATCCTCCGTCTTGAGTATGATTCCGGCTTCTTGAGATGAATCAACTGTCTTTCTTCGAGTAAATCCCATAATTCTGGCCTCTCTGGCTCGGCTCTTCGACCAAACTGGACCCCTAACTAGACTCCCCCTTGAAGGTTGGCCTCTAGGGTGTTTATATAGGCTTTTAGAATGGCTTTCTTTGCCTCTAAGTACCCTAATCTGAATGAAACTCTTCTTTGTCATGACAGGGACACGCCCATGGCACACGCCCGTGTGAATCATGGCCAGGCCGTGTTCGGGTTCGTTAATGAGGCACGACTGTGTGGTCTTGGGACCAGGCCGTGTTGGTTTCGTGATATGGCCCGTTTACTCTATTTTAGGCCCATTTCTGAAACACCCCAAACCCGGTCCACGAGCTTTGACCAAATTTGGTATGTTCCTTGATTAAACCGGTTCAAAATTCTTTTGATCCTTAGGAAAAACTTGTGCGATTCTCAAGAAAATGTTGTTTGGGTTGGGCTTGTTTTGAAAACCAATCTATCTTGTGTTGAAATCCATTTATTTAAGGTGACAAAATATTTAAAGTTTATTTTAAAGTAAATTTACTTAATTTTTAATAAGTAAAAATATCATAACAAAGCAAATAGAACAGAAAATAACATAGTTCAGTGGAGGCCTTATTACATCAATTAAAAACCCAAAATAAAATAATGAAATACTTAAATGAAATAAATTGTCCAAATCGAGATAAAACTTCAAAGTGAGCATGGCCACCACAAGTTCTGCCGTCCAGGTTCATCACTGCTCATCACCTGAAACATGTTCCTACAACGGGGTGAGTCAATAGACTCAATGTGTAACCAACACAAAAATTTAATAGATCAGGCATACCGTATCATATCACATGCATATTCATATACAGATAAAATAATGATGCAACCCGAACCCAAACCTAGTTGCCATTCGCTACACATCCACGTACCAACTCGCTTTTAACCGTGGGGACTACTAAGTCAACCCTCCATCCGCTACACACCATCCATCGAAGGCGATCATTTGCGATCGGCGTGCTCATCGCCCATATAAATTTCGTGGCATAGCCACCAGATTAAATAATTGTGTCATGAGACACCACATTCAGATAATGTAACCCAAGTTACCACATTCAGATAATGTGACCGAAGTCACCACATTCAGATAGTGAGACCGAAGTCACCACATTCACTTCCCCTTTTTCATATAACCCGAATGCCCCATATTATTCATATCATGCATATCATACTTAAATTCACATTCATGTCACTTTTCACATGTTAAATATAACATATTTCGTAATCCTAGTAGGAGTAGGAAACTTACCTGAGTACTTTTTGTACCGTAACACGCAGTACCTTAGCCATATTCTTATATTTTGATTAAAACATATATTAAGTTAAAGCCATGAATCTATCAATATTGGTGTAGGGTACACACCTGATTTGCTTAACAACTTCACTGAAAATCCCGAAATCTGATCTACTGCCTTAGATCTCAAGTTCCTACATTTGATTAATCACCTACTAATTTAATAAAAAGCCATTCGGCCATAAATCCAAATCCTAGTAGGATTAGTACACTAAGACTTACCTTGTTGCCGATTTGAATTAAGAATCAAGTGCCGGAAACTTCGTATTCTTCCCCTTTGAAATCGGCTAAACACTAGATTACTCCACGGGTTAGTTTTCGGCTTTTGAGAAGATAGTAAATAGATCTATATATCAAAATAGGCCTTGGCCGAATTTACTTTGGTACTTACCTTCTAAATTTTGAATCCCGAAAAGTATCCTTGCCTCCCCAGGGATGTCGAAATTCCTATAATCATGTGTTAGATTTAATCTAACATTAAAACTTAAAACATGGCCTTTGGCCGAATCTTATAGTTTCTTACCTTAGATCTTTATGAATCCCGAAATATTCCTCTTTGTAGTTGACAGTTGTAGAAACCCGAGAGATCCTTTGTAGATTCGGCCATAAAAAAATAGTAGAGATTAGATCTTAGTTTTTGACAAACCTAAGAGAAAAAGAATGAGAACCGAATTGGATCTTACCCTTTTATATGGAAATCGGCAACACCTATGCTTGAAGCCCTTCCAGGATTCGGCTTTTGAATGGATTGGAAAGAAAGAAATAGGAAGAAAAGAAAGGTGAAGAGATTAGCTTCCTCTACTAAAGTTTTCGGTTTTTGCAAAATAGCAGAGAGAAGAGAGAATTTGCTAGGGAAAATTCGGCAGAGAGAGGAGAATTCTTTAGGGAATTTCGGCAAGGAAAAGAGTGAATGAAAATTGGCCTTACTTTTCCTCCCTTAGCCGAATTTACTAGGCTAGAGTCCCCTAGTTGGCCACCACTCTTCCTTTGTGATAACTTTATCCCTTTAATTTAAAATAATTAAAGAATAATCCTTTATTATCTCTAAAATAAAAATCCATTATTTATCCTTATTAGCCGAATTTTAAAGAGGATAAAACTCCTCTTTTGCAAGCCTTGTGCCGTCCACCTCTGTGTTTCTAGAAGCAAAAATAAAACTTCTTTTATTTGCTTCCCATGTGACTCGAACTCAGGCCCAACACCCTTACATGTGGCGCCATTTTAAGAGGCTTTAAGTGGCATCTCCAGGCCACTTTTCCAAGCCTGTTTGTGTGTCAAATTTCACATACTTTTTCTCTTAAGACCACCTTGCCTTAGTTTCCCCTTTTTAAACTTTAAAACTTAACATTTCTATGACATTTCCTTACATTTCCAAGTTTCCAAAAATTTTCGTTTGCCTTTTTAAACTTGACATTTCCTTACATTTCCAAGTTTCTAGAAATGTTCACTTTCCTCTTTTGAATCATTTCTAAATCATTTCCTTACATTTCCAGGTTTCCATAAATGTTCACTTAAAACTTAACATTTCCATACATTTCCAGGTTTCCAAAAATGTTCAAAATACTTTCATAACACGTAAGACATGTCATTTTGTACAATTAAACCGAAAATGCATAGGCCCTTTTCAGGATGTTACAGTTTCTCATTCTTTTCATCCTCCAATGCTTTCCTAAGTATAAAACATGAAAATAAAGGATTAAGAGCACCAAATTCCACAATTCAAGGCTTAAATCATCCAAAAGTATGCTAAATGTGGGATTAAAATATGTTTATATTATGGTTTATCAGAGATAGATGGCAAAAACCTGCCTAATCCTGTGAATTCAAATTCAGTCAGGAAATACTTCACCTAAAAAAATGGAGAGGCAAAGACGAAAACTCGCAAAGGGCGCGTTGAGACCAAAAGTTTGAGTTGAAAACCCAGAAAAAGGCAGCTCAAATTTGGATTAAAGATTGAACATGTGATGGTCGGGTCTTCTCAGAAGAAAGAACATTACATCTTAGGGCATCAACAAAGTACTCTGGATCTTCTAAACACATATCAGGCTCAAAAGGGTCATCGAAAAGTTAGTGCGGAGAAGCTCATGCTATGATATCTGGGGCACCTGGTTTCATCTTACTCATTTTGTATTTTAGTAATGTTTACTATTTTGATTAATCTATTCATTTTGAGCTTTGCTCCTAATAAATTTCAATCTTGTCTGTTGTTATGATCTTTTTCAAGCATTTTTCATTGAAATAATGATTAATGGACTAATAATATTCAAGTAAAAGGATTTCTGTATATTGTTCTAAAAGGTTTTCTAAATAGTATAAGGACCAGAAACAGGACCACTAGTCAGAACTGACCAAATTTAAGAGTTGGAAATGTTTGGGAACGAATAGTTTAAATTGTGATTATTTCTGCAGGTTTCTATCAAAGATACCATATCTGAACAAGAAGGCATGGTAACATATCAGTGATGGAATCTTGACAAACAACGTGCAATGTCAACCTAAGCATTAAAAAAGGGATCATTCTCAAAAAATGACATTATGCATTCATGCAAATACCATTCATATACATCTAGTTAGGAGCATTTGTTTCATTCTGATCATAACATTCTAATCGCTTGGCACAAATATAGGCCCATGAAATGGATTCTACAGGTCATGTTCTTAAGACAATGGTGTAACAGATCAGTGAAACCACAAATCCTATACCCCTGAAGTTGTAGTGGAACGGATTGAAGCCATTGTAGAAAATCTTATCTCCCTAAATTTGCAGTGGAGCAAATTAAAGCCACAATTCTTATCTCTCTAAATTTGTAGTGGAATAGGTTAAAGCCATAAATCTTATCTCCCTAAAGTTGTAGTGGAACATATTAAAACCACAAATCTTATCTCCCTGAAGTTGCAGTGGAGCATATTGAAGTTACAAATCTTATCTCCCTGAAGTTGCAGTGGAGCAGATTGAAAAATAACGAATCTTATCTCCTTGAAGTTGCAGTGGAATAGATTGAAACGAAAAATATTATATCCCTGGAGTTGCAGTGGAGCAGATTGAAGCTGCAAATCTTATCTCCCTGAAGTTGTAGTAGAGCAGATTGAAAAATAGTAAATCTTATCTCCCTGAAGTTGCAGTGGAACAGATTGAAATGAGAAATCTTATCTCCCTAAAGTTGCAGTGGAATAGATTGAAGCTACAAATCTTATTTCCTTGAAGTTACAGTGGAATAGATTCAAGCTACAACTTACAAACCTTATCTCCCTGAAGTTGTAGTGGAGCAAATTGAAGCTACAAATCTTATTTCCCTAAAGTTGCAGTGGAACAGATTAAAGCTACAAGTTACAAATATTATCTCCCTGAAGTTGCAGTGGAGAAAATTGAAACTAAAAATCTTATTTTCCTGTGGTTGCATTGGGATAGATTAAAGTTACAAGTTACAAATCTTATCTCCCTAAAGTTGCAGTGGAGCAGATTAAAGTTACAAGTTTCATCTCCTTGAAGTTGCAGTGGAGTAGATTGAAGTGACGAATCCTATACCTCTGAAGTTGTAGTGGGCTAGAATAAAGTTACTTGAAATAAAGGAGCACCAAAGAGGTCGATATTCAGCGAGATCGGACAAAATTGGTCCTTCTTAAAAGTCTTTGATTCATTCTCGTTACACGACGACGAGCAAAGAGGGGCAACTGTAGAGGCCCAATTTAGCCCAGGCCCAAACAGAAATCAAATAAAAGAAATAAAACCAAAAAAAAAATCAAAAGTCCATATAACAGTCCATGCTCGCACCCCGAGGTTTGTCACCGTCCCATCAGTTGACTCCAGAGATGCCTGCAAAAACAGAAAAGCAAGAACATCAACGACACGCAAACAGTGGAAAAAATATAAAAATGAATTTGTAAATTGGCTATAAAAAGCCTAAAAAATAGATTGTAAATGGGTTTTCTTTTTGTTTCTAATAAAAATCGAATTCAGAGAAATAGAGAAAACAATCAGAAAATAAAAAAACCGAATACAAAAGGTGAACTTTTTGGTTTATTTATTTTTTTCGAAATTAGTAGAAAAAATTAAAAGTCGTTTTGTTTCTTACCTTTTTCGGTCGTCGAAGACCCATGTCCGGCTTGAGAAGCCTTGGAGACCCCTTAGGGCTCTGTCAAAGGCTTTGTCAGAGGAGGGAAGAAACCGAAAGGTTTCTTGACCAAAGACACAATTTTTACTAGTTTTTTCGACGATTTTCACCCTAAAACGGGGCTCCGAGGAAAAAGGGGATCAAAAGAAAATTTTTTGAAATTTTTCGGCCACCAGAGACGGCAGTTGCCGTTGTCGACAACCGGTGGCTGCGGCTCCCATGGCTGGCCCAAGGGAAATTTCAGAGAAAAAATGGGGTGAAAACAATTTTTTTAAAAAAAAGAGAAATGAAATTTTTTGAAAAAAAATTGACTTAAATAGGGCACCAAAACGACATTGCTTTTAGGATGGTCTGAAATGCCCCAAAACGATATCGTTTTGGGGCCAACCTGACAACCCGACTTGGTTCCTCCTAGGATCCGCGTGTTTTTGAGGGGAGGGTCTAATTATCGCTCCAGTCTTTCACTTTTAATTGTTTTTTTAATATGGTCCTAATTCCTTTTTTTTTCTTTTAGATTGCACCTTCTAATTTTATTTCGTTTTCAATTTAGTCCCTCATTTGCCAAAGAAACGGTGTGTTTAATAGGATTTGGGATATCTTCCCATTTAGTCCCTATTTCTTTTCGTTCATTTCATATTTTTCCTTTGTTCTGTTTTATTAGTTTTTTTATTTATAATTTATCCCTTAAATTTCATTTAAATGTCAATTTAGTCCTCAATTTATTTATTCATTTACTTTATTACAGTTTAGCCCCTTATTATTTATTTTATCCCGATTTACCCTTTTAATTTCATTTAAGTTACAATTAAGTCCTTTTTATTTTAATTTTTTTATTCATTTATTTACTTATTTATTTATTCATTATTCCTTTTTATTTTATTCATTTATTTACTCATATACTTATCTATTTATATATTATTCACTTATTTATTTATTTTTATTTTAATCCTTTTATTCATTTATTTATTATTCCTTCATTTTTTAATATTTAAAATTAGATTGTATACATGCTTTTATTGGAACATTTTTTGTTTATCATTTTCATTTATTATTTTATTTTTATTTTTTTAAGTGTGTTCTTGTTATTTTATTATTTCTCTTATTATTTTTGGCACTTTCATGTCATGTCCATTTATCTTTTTAATCATGCACCTTCCACTTTATTTTATCTTAAATTACTTCATTTATTTATTATTACTATAATATGATTATTAATATTAATAATATTATTATGTTATTATTATTATAATATTCCTTTATTTACTTATTATTTATCATTCTACCCGCAAAACCATTTTAAATTATTTCATTATCACTATATCATACATTAAGTTTAAGCATTTATTCATGCGTATATTATGCCCGAATAAGTAAAATGCACATCGTTTTAAGTGTTACGTTCGTTTTTTCGCATGATGCATAAAAAATAAAATTTTAACCCGTGGTAATGTTCATTATTTTTGGAATTAGAAGGGTCGTGTTCCTAACTTACGTAATATGGATTCTTTCTAAAACCGAAATAGTCGAAATACATTTCAAAAATATAAAAACGAGATTTAAGTAACGATTTAAACGACGATTATTCTGGTTTTCGAAAATTAAAGGTGTCATGTCCTAACTCACGGGGCATGATCCGTCTTCTCAATTAAATCGGAATAAAGCTTTTTCCATTAAAATATCTTAATACAAAGGGATCGCATTTTAAATTCTCTTCAAATTTTCAATTTTCGACATTAAGACATCAAGTAATCAATTAGGTACCAATTTTGGACGTAACGAGGGTGCTAATCATTCCTCATGCGTAACCGACTCCGGAACCCATATTCTGGATTTTTTTAGACCAAAAAACATTGTTTTAGTAAATCAAACCTATTATTTAAATGATCAAATTACGAGGTGACCCGATCATACCTCCTAAAAGTGATTGGTGGCGACTCCATTTTCGTTTTTTTAAATAAAAAGTCTATTAAAAAAAGATTTCGACAATTTGTATAAAATGTTATAACAACAACCATTAAACACATGTTAAATCGAATTTGTAGACTAATAATGTATCTAAAGATAGGAGTGAGCAAAACTCAATTCAACTCGAAAAAATAAAAAAAATTGAATTTTGAGTTAAATGAATCGAGTTAATTCGAGTCAACCCAAATTTTTTTTTTTCAAATTTAGAGTTCGAATCGAGTTTAATTTTCAAATTCAAATAACTCAAATAATTCGAATAAACCAAACACCAAACTATAATATTTTACATTTTTACCCCGAACCCCCAAACCTTTTTACTTTCCCCCAATACTTTTACTCCCTCACACTTTCCCCCAAACTTTTACTCCCCTCCTCCCACCCCCATCTACCCCAAACCCATTTCCCCCAATTTTGTTTTGAATATTTTCCCCCTATTTACTTTCTCCCCAAAATTTCTCTCCTAACCCTTAAAACTTTTTATTTTCCCTCTAAAATTTTACTTTTCACCCTTTATCCCCAATTAAAAAATCATTCAAAAAAATCCCTAAACCTAAATAGTAATAATTTTATTTATATCTACTATTTATATTATTAAATTAAATTTCACATTATGTACTATTTATATTATTGAATTGATTAATCATATTAAATCTTTATAAATTTTTTTAAAAAATTGAATTATTGATGATGCCATAAAATATTCGTATTAAAATTTTATGTTGGTTTATCTTTAAGATAACTTTTATTAAAAAATCACATTTTTTATATTTAATATATTTTAAATTTCAAAATACATAGTGACAAAAATCAAAAGATAATTGGAGCAACTAAGCAAGCAAAGAAGCTAACCCGTATATAAAAGATTAATAAATAAATTATAAGTAGATGAAAGTTAATAACAATTTGATTATGGTGAGTAAATTTGATTACAGTGGGTGACAGTGGTTACAAGGACCCAAAGTTATTTTTTAAATTTAACTCGAACAAATATATTTCATTTGATTCTATTCAAATTCCATCTCACTCGACTTGATTAGAGAAAATTTTAAATCGAGTTAGGATGATAAAATAGGATTCGTTAACTCGATTAACTTGAAATTTTTTTCATTCGATTCGATCAAACACTCACCCCTATCTGAAGGTTATTGCATCTACAACAACAATACATATTTTCATAATCAATGCTAGAACTTAGTGAAAATCTTCAATTTACTTATTTCATTTTTGCAAAATTACTTCATTTGTATCCTTGTTGGCTTTATACCTTTAGTCATTTGGACTTTTGGTCTAAAAACTTCACGAATTTAATTCTACTTGAATTGCGTCTTTCCATTTTGACCAATCTATTCCATGTCTATGTTTCTCAGTTGATTTCTTCAATATCCTTATTTTCTTTCATTATTTTAACAATACTATTATATGCAAAACTGTTGTCGATAACTTTTCATTTCGCAGTTTCATGTTTTCTCGTATTGACGTAACTTTTTGAGATTTCTTTATTTTCACTATTTTATCTTCAATTTTAGGTACTTGAATCTATTCTAGAGTTCTAATAATTTTTGGAGAGTAGAATGGGCTAACACAGCAGATGATTCGAACATTGTTGGAGAAAGTTCAATATATGTTGTACAATGCTGGGTTAAGCAAGAAAATTTGGGCTAAGGCTATTACATATACTAGTCATCTCATTAATCATTTTCCATAATCTACAATTGAAGGAAAAACACCTATGATGTGGTTTGGAAAACCCACTACTGATTATGATTCCTTACATCTGTTTGGATCCATTGCTTATTACTATGTGAAGGAGTTTGAACTAGATCCAAGAGAAAAAAAGGCTCTCTTTATGGGAATCAAGTAAAGGGATTTTGATTTTGGTGTTTTGACAAGAAGAAAATAATTTATAGAAGATATGTTACCTTTGATGATTGTGCCATGTTGAAAAATGTAACATATAAAGATGTCAAACAAGTGGTACACTATAGTAGGCAGAGTTTGAGCAGATGGTGATTAGCCTAGTTAATGAATCTGATTCTCAAACCATAGTAGAGGAATAAAAAAAACCAGAGTTTGATCCAAGAGCTATTGAACACACCAAAACCACTTGCAGTTATAAGGCCGATGAGAAAAATACATAGACCTGCTTATTTTGCTCATATGGTGGTCTATGCACTCCTAGTCGTAGATGATGATATTCCTGTCAATTATCGATAAGCACTATAGAGCTTTGAATGTGACGAGTGGAAAAAGGCCATGGATGGAAAATTTCAATCTCTCAAGAAGAACAATACTTGGGGGTTGGCACAATTACGAAAGGGTAACAATGCAATCGTATACAAGTGAATATTTGCAAGGAAAGAAGGATTTCCTGGCAAGAAAGATTTTCTCTACAAAATAAGGTTGGTAGCTAAAGGCTACGCTTAGAAGGAAGGAATTGTATAATGAAGTATTTTCCCTTGTTATGAAGCATTCTTCTATTAGAATTTTGTTAGCTTTTGTAGCATAGTTGAAATTGGAGCTATCTAAACTTGATGTGAAGATGGCTTTCTCGCATAGTGATTTAGAAGAAGGAATCTATATGACTTAGCTAGAAGGATGCAAGGTTGCTAGTGGAGAAATTTGAGTTTGCAAGTTAAAAAAAATCATTGTATGGGTTGAACCAATCCCCGGGGAAGTGATGTCAGCGATTTGATAGCTTTATGAGAAGGCAAAAGTACACTAGAAGCAAATATGACCATTGTGTGTATTTGCAAAAGCTACAAGATAGATCCTTCATTTATCTCCTCTTGTATGTTGATGATATGCTGATCACTTCAAAAAAGATGAATTAAAGGCTCAGCTAAATTGAGAGTTTTGTGAGGCTAAGAAAATTTTCGACATGGAGATACATAAAAACAAAAAGTGAATCAAGCTTTTTTTTACTCAAAAACAATATCTTAGAAATATATTACAATATTTTGGTTTGAATAAAAATAAAACATTTAAGTACCCTACTTTTTTTTCTCATTTGAAATTTAGTGCTCAATTATCTTATAAGAGTAATGAAGAACAAGAATATATGTCAAAGGTTCCATGAGCTAATGCAGTTGGGAGCCTAATGTATGAGATGTTGTGTACTCAACGAGACATTTTACAAGCAAGTGCAGTTGTGAGTAGGTATATGCATAATCCTAATAAAAGACATTGGCAAGTTGTGAAATGGTTTCTATGGTATCTTTTGAAAACCATAGATGTTGGTTTGATCTTTGAGTAGGATAAAATGCTTGGTCAGTGTTTTGTTGGATATGTTAATTTTGATTATGTTGGTGATTTGGATAAATATTGACCTACTACTAGGTATTTGTTTACTCTTGCTAGAGCCTTAGTAGTTTGGAAGTCTACCTTCAGTCTACATTATCTTTTTCAGCTATAGAGGTGGAGTATATGACAATTTCTAAAGTTGTTAAAGAGGTTGTTTGGCTTAGTGGGTTGTTGGAAGAATTGGGAGTAGTTCAAAGTCACATTAGTTTTTACTGTGACTGCTAGAGTGCTATTCATGTAGTGAAAAACCAAGTTTACCATCCAATAACTAAGCACGTCAATGTGAGGTATCACTCTGTACGAGAAATCTTTGAAGAATGAAAGATTCTACTTCAAAAGATTACAACACCTGAAACTCTTGTAGATATGATTATCAAGGTGGTAACAACAATCAAATCCAATCACTACTAGAACTTGATTAATATCCTGCAAGTTCGAACACCTTTGGGTGTCTGACATTCAAAAACAAGTTTGGAGGCACTTTTGAATATGGCTTCACAAAGTTTAAGAAGTGGAAGAGACTGAAGTTGAGTGGGATTGAAAAATTGTTGAAGGTGGAGATTTGTTGGTTATTGCCTCTTTTTTATCCCATATTGAAAGGGATTAAAAGGTTGTCGTGCCTCAAGTAATATATAAAAGAAGGCTTTAAGCGTTCACTTAGCATTATCCCTAACCATTTTGTTATCTCTTGCTTCCATTGGTATACTTTGGTATACAATTGAGAAATCCTTAGTTTGTAAATTTTTTTTTAGAGGTAATAAAGTTTCACTCAGTGTTAGTGCTTGAGGATGTAGGCAATTAGTTAAACCTCGTAAATTTGGTGTGTTCTCTTCTTTATTTATTTTATTTACATTTATTGGTTTTTCTATCGCATTTATTTGATAGTAATTTGTCGAGTTAATTTGTTGTCCTTAAATAGTTTCAATTTGCTTTCAGTGTTCTCAATTTAATTTTAGTGTTCAATATTGAAGCTACAGACGTGTGCAATATTACCCAATGTCCCCAACAACTGCCATAGCTTTCCAAAAATATCATTATCAATTAGAAAGCAATAAAGGATTCTCCTACCTTGAATGAATGCAAACTAATTTCCACCAACAATCTCTTCAATATGATGTCTTATTAAGTTTATTAGCTAATATTTTGTTAAACACTCCCCACTAAACTTATTGGTATGTATTCATTTAGAAAAGGGGCATCACATTTCGGTATCAGAGCAAGAAAAGATGCATATGATTTTATGACATGTTACTTATACATGAAATTGAGAGTCATTTGAATAATGTAATTAGGCATGTGGTAAGATTCTAGGGAACATGAACACAATATAAAAATAATTAAAATATAACACATCACAAAATAACGTCAACACAATACAAAATATTAATGTGTCAAAACTTACATAAGAAAAAAAATTTAAAATACAACAAAAAATATGATTGCAACATGAAATCATAGATACATCAAAAACTCAAAATGTTAATATATGAAAATTTATATATATATATAACATATATAAGGTTAATATTTAACACATTGTCAATGTATAGTTCTATACATAATAGTGAAACAGTTACTTGTACATCAATAGAAATAAAGTTAAACTTAATTTTAATAATATATCATTATTTCATTTTGTTATTGTGTATATGTCAATTAGTGGTGTGTATTTCTTAGTTTTAACCCAATTAATTCGATTAATCGGTCAGTCACTGGATCTACTTCGATTGAGAATCAGTTAAATGTTTTTAAAATTTCCAATTATTGATTAACTTAGATTCGATACTGAATTAACCAAAATTATTAATAATATATTATATTCCCAATATATTATAGATAAATCGAATATATCAACGATAAGTCCAATACATTATATAAGCTCAATATATAAAAAATAATAGGTTTATAAATATTGTTAGAATGGGATTAAAAAATATTATGAAAATTAAAAAATATTTGAAAAAAAACTAAAACTAAGTTAAAAAGTCAACAAAAATAAAAAAATAATAATCAAAGAAAAGTAAAAAATTAATATTTTTAATTTAATGTTTGTTATTATATTTTTAATTTAGTGTTATTATTGTGTTATTTGTTGTTGTTTTTTTATTTCTTTTAAACTTCTTTAAATTAAAAAAAAAAGAAAAAATTTCTCAGGGTTTTTTTTTATATGTCTTAAACTTGTTAGAATAAAAAAAATGTGCAAATTTCAATTAATTTAGTTAACTACTTGATTTAATAGAAATTAATTCAGTTGATCAATAAGTTTCAAAAACAATTTGGTTCGATTAATAATTAGGAGTTTCAAAAATTCGATAAATAATAGTTCAATTTGATTGATTCGAACCAACCGCTTAAACATTTTTAACCTAAATACATCACATATAAATTTATCTATATATATTGTCGAAACCTTTTTTTTTTTTTGAAAAAACAGGGTCGACTTTAAAAATAAAAATGGAGTCGCCACCAATCTTTTTCGAGGTGTGATTGAATCACCTTGAGATTGATCATTAAAATATTTTGATTATTAAAACAATGATTTTGGCCTACAAAATTCGAGAAAAAGGGTTCGGGAGTCGGTTACGTACGAGGAAGGATTAGCACCCTCGTAACGCCCAAAATTGGTACCTAATTGATTAATTAACGTCTTAATGTCAAAAATTTGAAAAGATTTTAAAATACAATCCTCTTTATTTAAAAGAAAACTTGAAGAAATTAAATTGGATGCTAAGCCCCTCTTATTTCGAAGAAGTAAAATGTCACGCCCAGTGAGTTAGGATATGACATTTCAAATCCTCGAAACTAAACTTGTCTTTTGACTTTTAAATCTCATATATTTAAGTTTAAGAAGGATATTCGGTTATTTGGGTCAAATGAAGAATTGGAACCCAGTAAGTTAGGGCACAATTTCTCAAAATTCCAAATATAGAATATTGCCTTTTATTTTTAGAAATCCTTACCTCGAGATAACAAAATGTCACATCCAGTGAGTTAGGACACAACATTTTTGAATTCCCAAAAATAAGCTTTTATTTAACTTATATGCTTTGATTTAAAAAAAAATAATTGGTTCGTTAGACTCAACGAGAAAATTCGAAACCCAGTAAGTTAGGGTACAATGTCTCGAAGCTCCCAAATTCCGAGCATTGCCACATTATGAAAACATTTTGAACCAGAATGTAGCAATAAAGTGAAATGCATTTTTATTTAAAACGATGGTTTGTGAATAAAATCCTTACACCAATAAATTACAATATACCAATACTAAAAGGAACACTTCGAGAAAATTACACGATATACTAATCTTCAATGCTAATACAAACAATCAAGAGAAAGTATTATAACATAAAATAGCTAATAACACCAACAGTGCAATGACAATGCTATGGCTAACATAAAAATAATAATGAAAATGTTGAAATAACAAAATCTAAATCTTAAAAAATGAATAAAAAAATGAAATAAATAATTTAAAAAATATATAAAATAAAATAACCTAATGAAATGAAGACAAAATGGCAATAATAGGAATAATGATGAAAATAAGTAAAGTTTATTAAAAAAGGGGTAGATAAACAAAAATATTTGATACTAAATCAACCAATTTAATGATATAATAATATTAACTAATTAATTTGAAAATAAAATAGCAAATATGACAAAGAGGGTCTAAATTAAACTTAAAACCAAAATTTGGGGCAAATCTAAAAACAAATAAAAGAGAAAAGGACTAATTTGCATCTGCGAATAACAAGGTGGGACCAAAAGGGAAATTATTCCTCCCATCCAAAACGCGTCGTTGCGGGGGGACTAAATTGTAATCGAAATAAAATTCGAGGCACAAATTGAAAATAATTAAAAGAAGAAAAGACCAAAATAAGAGACACTGAAAAGGACAGGGATTGAATGGAGCAATATCCCTTTGTCCACATGAGCATGTTTATTAGGTGGACCAAAATGGAACAGGGCCAAAAGAAACATGAGCATGTTTATTAGGTGGACCAAAAGAAAAAAAAAAGAAAAAAATCGAATTAAAAATTGAAGAAAATGTAGAAGGGCTATTCGCCCAAATAGACCCTTAATAAAAAAATAGGTGGATCCCCTGGTGGGTCGGGTCGCGCACGCGGGTCTGGAGGGGAAAACGGCGTCATTTTATGCCCTTGGAAACTAAGCCAAAATGGCATCGTACAGGTAGGCTATATAAGCCAATATTTTCAGAAAAAAATCATTTGACCCTTCCCCTTAAAAAAAAAAAACTGAAAACCCTTAGGAGCTCTCCCCCCCTTTTGCGATTTCCGGTCACCGGACCATCACTGGTCCGCCGCCGTTGACCACCAAGCATGACGGTCGGAGCCCCGAGAACCCCTTTTCCAAGCGAATCAAAAGATGGGTATTTTTTCCTCTTTCTATTTTTTACATATATATGTATATATGGCTAGAAGAAAAGAAACAGATTTGGAAAAAAAAATCACCTCTTTTTCGATTTGATTTTGTTGTTTTTTTTATTGCTTTTTTTCTGTTGATTTTGTCTCCGAAAAAAATTACAAAGGTTCGTTCTTCGGTTTTATAACCGAAGTTGAAGAAATAAAAAAAATAAAAATACAATGTTTTTCTTCTCTTTTTTTTTCTGCTATGCGTGTTTGTCCTTTTTTGCAGGTACGGGGCGGTGGTTGGACGTGCTACAGAGGCACGTGGGTGTGTTGACGTGGAGGCTGCGGAGGTACGGAGGCCCTTGCGGCGCAAGAGGAAACCCTAGGGTTTCCTAGTTTGGCTGAGAATGCTTAAGACTTTGGGCCATTTGGGCCTTGTAACTTTGGGTCATTTGGGCTAGGCTGATTAAGTTTAGTTTGGTTTCTAAATTGGGTAGTATTGGGCCTGGTATATTTTGCATTCGGGCTATTATTGTAACTGGACATTTTATTATTATTTTGTTTTGTTTTGTTGGGTCTGTTTAAGGCTAATTAGTTTAAGCCTCTTATTAGCCCGGGCTAAAATTAGGCCTTATAGTTGCCCCTCTTTGCTCATTGTCGTATAATGGGAATGGAGCAAAGACTTTGAAAAGGCTAATTTTGTCCGGCCTTGCTAAGTCTCTACTTGTTTTAGTGCGTCTCTTCTTCGAGTAGCTTCGTTCTATTCCACTGCATCTTCAGGGGCATAGGAACTAGTGCTTCAGTCCACTTCAGAGGGATTAGACTTGTAGTTTCAATCTGCTCCACTGCAACTTCAGGGAGATAAGATTTGCTACCTTCAGTCTGCTCCACTGTGACTTCAGGGAGATAAGATTAATGGCTTTAATCTGCTCCACTGTAACTTCAGGGAGATAAGATTCGCCATGGTAGATTTGATCCAACCTACTGCTGTAACACCCCAAACCCGGCCCAAACACTACAACCGGATCTGGTATGTCACTTGTGTGATTTTACAAAAAGATATAGCACTTTGAAAAGAAAAACAATTATCAGGTTTAAATTTTTTTTACCGAAAGCTATAGAATTTAATAATTCATATAAGATGTAATTTTTATAAAATGCCTTGGTAAATTTTTATTAGAAAACTAGATTTGATTCATGTCTTAACTAATGTTAAACATAAATTTTAAATGCCTATTAGTAAAAGCCCAACATAAAACCCAAAACATGAATAATAGTCTAGTGGCCCATGGCCTTATTACAACGTGATTTAAAACCCATTAAATAAAAATATAAAATAGTAATCTAAAGTCTTTTTGCTGAATCCAAATGTTCTTTTGCATGGTCACCTTGCTCTCCTCTCCAGCCCGGTCCGATGCACTAAGTGCTACCTGAAATTGTTAAAATAATAGGGTGAGTCGCTAAACTCAGTGTGCTACACTGGTGCACCATCAGACTGGGCCTTAGCCCACAGATCAGAATATAAAACATAACATAAAAGATAACATACATAGAACCCAACCCAATCCTAGGTTTTCATCCGCTACACACCACCCTTACCTGCCAATCACACCATTGGGGATTTCTACAATCAACCCACACCGCTACACACCATCGATGGCAGTCATGCTGCAGTTAGCTGCTCATCGTCAGAGTTGTGACAGAGTCACCAGGCTGAAATGGCAAAAGCCACCAGAAACAGAGATTGTGACAGAGTCACCAGGCTGAAATGGCATAAGCCACCAGAAACAGATCACTTCCCCTTTCATCAATCACCCAACCCCAAACATATATAAAAATTGACATATAATACATATCGTTTTTAACAGAAACATTCACTGATGAATGGCAGAAATCACTAACTTGATATTTAGCCTTTACCCTTATCGGGTTTTCAAACGTTATGCCGGGATTTCAGCATTTAACAGAGTATAGCAGATTTATCACATATACATATATTAACAACCAATCTAATGGTGTGAGAAGTTACACACCTGATATCGCGTAGCTTTATACCCTTAGTCAGTACCCTTACTATCCGGATCTACAACCTTAGTCTAAATCCTTGCTCAAAAGCCGGAAGAACCCAAAGATTTGGCCTCTCCTATAATCGGCCAAAGGTTAGTAAATCTCGAATTTACCCGCTAAAATCAATAAATCTTCTTACCTTGAAATCTCGAAAGTGACACGATTCGAGTATTACTGAATGACTTAGAGATCCACACGATTGACTCCTCTTCAGATCCCGGAATGCCAAAAATAAGAGAGAAATAAGAGATTAGTTTCTAAATAGCCATTTGGCTGGGGACTTTGAAAAGCTGAAAAAGATTGAAATCTTACGAATCAATTCTTACCTTCAGCTTCCTTCGAGATTCGGCACAAGCAGATACCCCAGAGAGAATTCGGCAAACACAGGAGAGGAGATCTAAGGATTTCGGCTTTTATGGAAATCCCGAAAAAGATGAACTGATGCGTTTTCGGCTTTTAGAAGATCTAAATAGAGTGTTTGGGCTTTGGCTTAGAAAGAAAGTAAAAATAGATCAGGAAAAGGCTTAGAGATTTCGGCTAAAATATTTGAAAGAGATGAGAAAGAAGTTGTCAGAGGATTCGTCCAAATGGGAAAAGAAAAGAAAGAAAGTTGAGAGGAATAATGGAGTGGGAATTTCAGCAGAGAAAGAAAAAGATGATGTGAACTTAGCAGTCAATTTTCAGCACACCTCTCTGCCTATACAAAACCGATTTCCCTCCTTCACAGAGTTTGATTTTCAGCCAACTCAAGCCTCCTGGATGAGCCCTCATCTTTTCCCTTATCTTAATCTATTATCTCCTCAAAGATAGCCTTTATCTGCGTATTATCCACATTAAATAAATCCCTAAATAATAGCCTTGTGCCGTCCCCCCTTAGTCCCTTATGAATGCCAAATTTGGCCCTGCAACTTGGGCCCCAAGCAGCCAAAATTTGGGCCTTTTACATCTACTAGTAACGCCACTTACAGCTCTCCTTTACTGCACCCCTATTTGCTGGGCCACAAGCCCAATATGTCAATTAAACTACTAAAACTTTATTTTAAAACCTAGAGTGCCTAACAGAATATCTCATCAAGGCCTCAGTCCATTCTTGAGCCCAACTGAACCTCTATTTCTCAATCTAACATATTTAAGCATACATTACACAAAATGCATAGGCCCATAATTCAGGATGTTACAGTTCTACCCCCCTTAAAATAAATTTCAGCCTCGAAATTTACCTAATCAAAAGAGATGGGGATACCGTTGTCGCATAACATCCTCTGGCTCCCACATCGCCTCCTCTGCTCTGTGATTTTGCCACAAAATTTTGACCAAAGGGACGGACTTCCTTCTCAACACTTTTACGTCTTGATCTAAGATTTCCACTGGTTCCTCCTCAAAGGATAAATTTGGCCTTACTTCAATCTCTTCCACCGGTACAATGAGCGATGGATCAGAACAATATCGTCTTAACATCGAGACATGAAACACATCATGTATCTGCTCCAACTCTGAAGGCAACTCCAAATGATAGGCCACTGGCCCTATGCGTTCCAGTACCCGATAAGGCCCAATAAACCGAGGACTTAGCTTACCCTTCCGTCCAAACCTTATTACCTTCTTCCATGGAGATACCTTCAAAAAGACTTGGTCTCCTACTGCAAATTCCATCTCCTTCCGCTTTAGATCCACATAAGACTTCTGCCGATCAGACGCTTCCTTCAACTGAGCCTGTATTAACTTAACTTTCTCCTCTGTTTCCGAGACTAACTCTGGACCCAACACTTGACGTTCTCCCAACTCCGTCCAACACGTAGGGGTACGACATCTCCTTCCAAATAATGCTTTGTATGGTGCCATCTGAATACTAGCTTGATAGCTATTATTGTATGCGAATTCTGCCAAAGGTAAATGCTCCTCCCAACTGCCCCTAAAACCGATGATGCAACCCCTTAGCATATCTTCTAAGATCTGGATTACCCTCTCAGACTGACCATCAGTCTGTGGGTGAAAAGCGGTACCAAAGTCTAACCTTGTTCCCATTGCTTGATGAAGAGCCTTCCAAAATCGTGACGTGAACCTAGGGTCCCTATCTGATATGATCGACATAGGTACACCATGTAATCTCACAACCTGAGCCACGTACAACTTAGCCAACCTTTGCAGAGAGTAGTCAACACGAATCAGTATGAAGTGAGCAGATTTCGTCAATTGATCCACAATCACCCAAATTGAATCCTTCTTAGCGGGCGTAAGGGATAACCCACTAACAAAATCCATCGTGATTCTTTCCCATTTCCATTGGGGAATCTTCATCGGCTGCAACAATCCCAAAGGCATTTGGTGTTCAGCTTTGACCTGCTGACATGTCAAACACTTCCCCACATATTCTGTAACTTCTCGCTTCAAACCTGGCCACCAGAATTGCTCTCGCATATCCCGATACATCTTAACTCCTCCAGGATGCATAGCATAAGGACTACTATGCGATTCTTGAAGAATCATCTGCCTTAACTCCCCATCTTTTGGCATGCAAACCTTCCCACGGAAACACAAAACTCAGTCATTGTTTAGACTATAATCCTCCATTCCACCATCCCGTACTTGCAGGAGTCGAGCACTCAGGACATCATCCATTAACTGTTTCTTTTTAACCTGACTCACCCATGTCGATTTTACTTGCAACTCAGCTAGCAAACTCCCGTCGTCAAATAAACTCAGATGGGCGAACATCACTCTTAGTTCCGATACTACCTTACAGCTTAACGCATCTGCCACCACATTTGCCTTACCCGGATGGTATTTGATCAACCAATCATAGTCCTTCAAAAGCTCGATCCACCTACGTTGTCTTAAATTTAACTCCTTCTGGGTAAGGAGATACTTCAGACTTTTATGGTTGGTGTAAATTACCGACTTCTCCCCGTACAAGTAGTGCCTCCAAATCTTCAGAGCAAACACTACCGCCACCAATTCCAAATCATGCGTAGGGTAGTTCAATTCATGCGGTCTCAACTGTCGAGACATATATGCAACAACTTTTCCATCTTGTATCAACACACACCCTAATCCTGTGTGTGATGCATCACAGTAGGCGGTAAATTCTTTTCTTGGCTCTGGCTGAATTAACACTTGCGCTTCTATCAAGATTCTCTTTAGCTTCTCAAAGCTCTCTTACTGTTTGTCAGTCCATACAAACGGTACTCCCTTCCTTAAAAACTTAGTTAAAGGTGCCGCTATTAACAAGAACCCCTCAACAAACCTTCGATAATATCATGCTAATCCTAAGAAACTTCGAATCCCCGCCACAGACTTCGACGGTTTCCAATCCAATACAGCTTCTATCTTCCGAGGGTCTACTCTAATTCCCTCTGCGGAAACCATATGCCCTAAGAAAGTCACTTCCTTCAACCAGAACTCACATTTGCTGAACTTCGCAAACAACTGCTTCTCCCTCAAAGTTCACAACATTACACGAAGATGTTCGTCATGTTCCTTCTTAGACTTAGAATAAACCAGGATGTCGTCGATGAACACCACCACGAATCGGTCAAGGTAGGGTTGGAACACTCGGTTCATCATATCCATAAAGGCTGTTGGCGCGTTCGTCAACCAGAACGGCATCACCAAGAACTCATAATGACCGTAGCGTGTTCGAAACGCCGTCTTATGGATGTCCCCTTCCTTCACCTTCAACTGATGATAACCCGACCTTAGATCAATCATAGAGAAAACTGAAGCTCCTTTGAGCTAATCAAACAGGTCATCAATTCTTGGCAATGGGTACTTGCTCTTAATCTTCAACTTATTCAGTTGACGATAGTCCACGCACATACGCATGGATCCGTCCTTCTTCTTGACAAATAGGACCGATGCTCCCCACGAAGACACACTCGGTCGAATAAAACCTCGATCTAACAGTTCCTGAATTTGAGCTTTAAGCTCCACGAACTCTTTCAGCGCCATTCGATAAGGAGCAATGGATACCGGAGCCGTACCCGGAAGTAGTTCTATTCCAAACTCCACTTCGCGATCCAGGGTTAATCTTGGCAACTCCTCCGGAAAGACATCCGCGAAATCCTTGACTGTTCGAACCTCATCGACAATCACTTCCCTAGCATCCAAAGCACTAATAAAAGCTAGGAATGTGTTGCATCCCTTCCGAATCATCTTAACAGCCTTCAATGCCAATACTACATTGGACAAATAGTTCCTTCTTTCCCCTAACACAACCACCTCCCCGACTTCCGGGGTACTCAACACCACACGCTTGGTCTCACAATCCAACTTGGCATGATGCTTAGTCAACCAATCCATCCCTAGGATAAGATCAAACTCTCCAAATGGCAATTCTATTAAGTCTACCGGAAACACTACCCCTTGAGTCTCTAAAGGCACATTCTTAATTAGTTTGTCTACTACCCTAGATTGTCCTAGAGGACTAACCACAGTTATCTTCCTAGTGGTTGTTTCAAAGTCTATACTTAGGGTCTCAGATATTAAACATACAACATAGGAGTGGGTTGACCCAATATCAATCAACGTATAAACAGGGTTACCAGCAATAAGAAACGTACCAGTTATGACGTCTGGTGCGTCACCATCCTCCTGTCGGTGAACTGCATAAACTAGGCACGGCTGCCTCACATCTACATTACCTGCACCCCTACCAGGTGCTCCACGACCTCGACCAGCCCCATTTCCTCCTCTACCTGGGCCACAACCGCTCTATATTGGCTGACCACCTCTTTCACCGATGATCGAACCTCGTCCATTGGTCGCACTGATGATCATACGTGGGCGATCCTTAATCATATGGTCCATGGATCCACACCTGAAGCATCCACCGATTCTTTTTCTACACTCCCCGGAATGTTCTTTCCCGTACCAATTACATGATCGATTCTGACCCGTCGGAGCACGAGCTGGCCCATCAGTCCTAGGCCTTTTCTGAAAATTCCCAGATGCTCTTGACTGCCCAAAACTTCTTTTATTCTTTCCCCATTCCTTATCTCTTTCCTATCTTTCAGTCTGTTTTACCTCCTCAGCTATCTTAACTTTCTCAACCAGGACAGCAAAGTCTCTCTCTCGCTGTGGAGCTATCAAAAACCTTAACTCATTCTGCAATCCATCCTCAAACCGAACACAACGTTCATATTCAGTTACTACCATTCCTCGAGCGTAGCGGCTCAAGCGCAGAAACTCTGCCTCATATTCAGATACGGACTTACTTCCCTGCACCAAATTCAGGAATGCCTTCCTCTGTGCATCCACGTAGCTGGCCCCAACATACTTTCCTTGAAATGATTCCTTAAAGAAATCCCAGTCTATACGGTCTGCGGCAGTACCCTCTTTCACTGTGAGCCACCACTGATAGGCCTCGTCTCGAAGAAAAGACACAACCCCTTTCAACTTTTCCTCCACCGTGAAATCTAAGTCATCCATTATACGCTCAGTCGCTTCCAACCAATACTCAGCTGTGTTAAGGGCTACGCCAGAAACTCCCCTAAACACTTCTGCTCCATTGGCCTTAAGCCGCTCCGGCACAGATTTTCGGCCTCCTGTGCCCATGCTTACTCCAGCAACCCTCTCTAAAACCCTCAACATCACCTGAGATACAGCATCATCTCTGGGCGCCTCATCCCGAAATTCTCCTTCTACAGCCGGCAGATCTGGCATCTCGTTTTCTGACCCGTGGCCAGACCCTACTGGCTCTAACACGGTCCTCCTACCCCTACCGCGTCCACACGGCGGACGTCCTCTACCCCTTGTGCTCATTCTTCTGTTCATCGTTTATCTGATTAAGAATTTTATGAATCATTAATTCTTCCCACTGATTTAACCACGGACAGTCTTATGAATAGAAATTTTAAAGGTAGTTCTTTCGAATTCGAACCTATCTACAGTTTTAGTCTCAAGTTTACCTCTTAATTCTAGAAAACACACACATTCAATCATCAAACCTTGGCATACAAGTACCTACATTCTTCGTCTAGGGGTATTTTCGTCATTTCACTACCCAGGGGTATTTTCGTAATTTATCCTAAGGGGTATTTTCGTAATTTTCAAAAATAGGGTTCCTTGTGATTTTGTGAAATAAGGGTATTTTGGTAATTTTACAATCTGAGGGTATTTTGGTAATTTTTGAAATTAGGGGTACCTTGGTCATTCTACAAATCAGGGGCATTTTGGTGATTTTGTAAATCAGGGGTAATTTGGGTAATTTTTACAAATAAAAAAATTTAAAAAAATTTACGAAACTAAGGTTTTTCTCTTTTTTTATTAAAAAAAAGGGTATCTTAGAAAATTTGATTTTAAAAGAATAATAGTGGAGTTTAAGTGTTTGCGGTTTTTGATTGATGTTGTGTGTTGTATGTTTTTTTTCTTAAAGAAAACCGTTGACTTTGTAAATCGGGGTATTTCCGTAAATCTGGAGATATATTTGCAAATCATTAGTATTTTGGTAATTTTCAAAATAAGGATTTTTTTGCAGTTTTATGAAAATAGGGTGGCTAGTCCCTTTCGGGTTTTAGTTATGGATTTTGGCCCGTCAACAAATCCTCGCGGCTAGGGTGAACAGTCACTACGCACCAGGTACGATTCCAGCGAAGAGGAGATGAGTCACTAGGACTGCTTAAATACCAGGTTCTTCCGGATCCGATCCTAGACATGCGCATGCCTGTTGCCACACCCTAGTCTTACGACTCATTCACGGGTTTGGTTTAGTGAAATTAAGTCTTATGAGATTTTAGGAGTTGATTCAGCTAGGCTTAAAGTCCTTCAAGTTCTAATCTAACTAATCCGCATCCCATAAAGCCCATCAAGCCCACATATAATTCACACAATGGTTTAGAATACTTACCTGGTGGGCTTGGGCTGGAGACGCAGGTGCCATGCTGAGAAAACCCTCCTGTATGATTCATCAATATATAAAAAAAAAAACCTATTTTTAGAAAATGTTTTGAGCCTAAACCCCAAAGTTGAATTTTGAACCGGGCTCTGATACCAATTTGTAACACCCCAAACCCAGCCCAAACACTACAACCGGATCTGGTATGTCACTTGTGTGATTTTACAAAATGATATAGCACTTTGAAAAGAAAAACAATTATCAAGTTTAAATATTTTTTTACTGAAAGCTATACAATTTAATAATTCATATAAGATGTAATTTTTATAAAATGCCTTGGTAAATTTTTATTAGAAAACTAAATTTGATTCATGCCTTAACTAATTTTAAACATAAAATTTAAATGCCTATTAGTAAAAGCCCAACATAAAACCCAAAACATGAATAATAGTCTAGTAGCCCATGGCCTTATTACAATGTGATTTAAAACCCATTAAATAAAAATATAAAATATTAATCTCAAGTCTTTTTGCTGGATCCAAATGTTCTTTTGCATGGTCCCCTTGCTCTCCTCTCCAGCCCGGTCCGATGCACTAAGTGCTACCTGAAATTGTTAAAATAATAGGGTGAGTCGCGAAACTCAATGTGCAACACTGGTGCACCATCAGACTGGGCCTTAGCCCACAGATCAGAATATAAAACATAGCATAAAAGATAACATACATAGAACCCAACCTAATCCAAGGTTTCCGTCCGCTACACACCACCCTTACCTGCCAATCACACCACTGGGGATTTCTACAATCAACCCACACCGCTACAGACCATCGATGGCAATCATGCCTCCTGGATGAGCTCTCATCTTTTCCCTTATCTTAATCTATTATCTCCTCAAAGATAGCCTTTATCTGCGTATTATCAACATTAAATAAATCCCTAAATAATAGCCTTGTGCCGTCCCCCCTTAGTCCCTTATGAGTGCCGAATTTGGCCCTACAGCTTGGCTCCAAGCAGCCAAAATTTGGGCCTTTTACATCTACTAGTAACGCCACTTACAGCTCCCCTTTACCGCGCCCCTATTTGCTGGGCCACAAGCCCAATATGTCAATTAAACTACTAAAACTTTATTTTAAAACCTAGAGTGCCTAACAGAATATCTCATCAAGGCCCCAGCCCATTCTTGAGCCCAACTGAACCTCTAATTCTCAATCTAACATATTTAAGCATACATTACACAAAATGCACAGGCCAATAATTCAGGATGTTACAACTGCAACTTCAGAGGTATAGGAACTGTAACTCGTAGCTTAAATCTGTTCCACTACAACTTCAAGGAAATAAGTTTTGCTATCTTCAGTCTGCTCCACTGCAACTTCAGGAAGATAAGATTTGCCATGGTAGATTTGATTTGACCTACTGCAACTTCAGAGGTATAGGACTTGTAACTCGTAGCTTTAATCTGTTCCACTGCAACTTCAGGGAAATAAGATTCGCTATCTTCAACTTGATCCACTGCAACTTCAGGGAGATAAGGGTAACGGCTTTAATCTACTCCACTGCAACTTCAGGGAGATAAGATTAATGGCTTCAATCTGCTCCACTGCAACTTTAGGGAGATAAGATTTGCCATGGTAACTTCAATCCATCTCACTGCAACTTCAGGAGTATGAGATTTGTAGATTCATCGATCTTGCTACACCGTCCTCTGGGGGACATAACCTATAGAATCGATTTCATGGGCCTATGCTTATGCCGAATGATTAGGATGCAATATAAGAATGGATCGAATGCTCCTAACTAGATGTGTTATGGATGTTTTTTGCATGAATGCAGAATGTCATGAGAATGATCCCTTTTTAATGTCTGGGTTGTCATTGTTAGTTGTTCTTCAAGGTTGTATCACTGATGTAATATCCTATCTTCTTGTTTAGCTGATATTTTGACAGAAAATCCAAAGAAATAGTCATGAATTAGATTCTTCTTTCTCAAATATTTCCAACCTTTAGGCTTGGTGAGTTCTAAATAATATTCTTGTTTCAGGTTCTTGTACTATTTACGAGCTTCCAGAGTGATATGCAAAATTCCTTTTGTGAAAGTATTATTAGTCCTTTAATCATTATTCCAATGCAAAACGCTTGAAAAGGATCATAATAATTAGACAACTAAAGTTTATCAGAAACAGAATCTAAAAAGAATGGATTAATTAAAGAAAGTAAACATTGCTGGAATACAAGATAGGTGAGGGGACAAATAAGTGCCCTAGATATCGCAACCTGAGCTTCATTGTACGAACAGGACCATTTTGAGCTCAACATGTGTTTAGAAGATTTAGAGTACTTTGTCGATTCCCCAAGATGTAGCATACCCTCTGTTCGTTAATTTAGACATAGCAAGACTACCAAATGCCTCACCTTCGATCAAAATTTGAATTGCCCTTTCGCGGGTTTTCAATTCAAAATCACTTTGGTCTCAAAACGCCCTTTGCAAGTTTTCGCCTTGGCCTCTCCTTTTTTTTTAAGAGAAGTACTTCTTGACTGCGTCTAAATTCATTGGATTAGGCAAAGTCTTGCTGATCGTGTCTGAGAGTTTTAATATTTATATAATGAATGATCAAGCCGAGAAACTAACTATCACCACGATTGAGGCAAGCGCACCTATCGAATAGTAGTATAATTTAATGGCAAGACCGGAATGTCGAACCCAAGGGAACCAAAAGTACTAGTATTGAATTTCTTTTTATTCCCTAGCTTAAAATAAAGGGGATTGATGTTTATCTAACTAATTCCTAAGCGAAGGATGCCAAGACACAGAGAATGAATTGGGAAAATACTTTTGAGAAAATCAATTGATTAAGACAATACCCGAGGAAGAATCCACCTAGACTTCACTTATTATTTAACTCTGAACCAGACGATTTATTCACTTGACTTGATCCGTAGGATTCCCTAATTTATATCATTATCTCTTTCGAGACTAATAACGTCTAACCCTAGGTTGATTAATTGAAATCTCTTTCTAATTAAAACCCCTAGTGTTCATTAACTCGATTTATGGACTCCCATATTAGGTTTGCCCCTAATTCGATAGATTTTCGTCGTCCTATCTCTAGGAGTGCGATCAACTTAGCTTAATTATGCTAGATCTACTCTTAAACAGGGACTTTTGCTCCTCTGAATAAGCACATCAATACTTGAATCAATATCCTGAAATATTAAAGAAAGACTTAAGAACACATAATTTAGAACAAATCAAGTATTTATCATACAGTTCAGAAAACAATAACAAGATCCATCTTAGGTTTCATCCCCCTCAGGAATTTGAGGGGTTTAGTTCATGTTTATAAAAGAATACATCTCAGAAGAAATTAAGTAACAAAACATAAAGAAAAACCCTAAAACCCCCTGAAGGAAATTGAAGGGAAAATCCTCAGTCATGAACGTGATTCCGGCTTCTGAGATGGATCAACTGGCTTTCTTCGAGTAATTCCCTATATTCAGCCCTCTCTGGCTTCGCTCTCCGTCAAAAGGCCTGACAGAGGCCTTCTGTCGAACTCCCCTTTTAGGTTGCCCTCTAGAGCATTTATATAGGCTTTCGGGATGCCTTACTTGGCCCACAAGTATTCTATTTCGAGTTGAATTAAAATGGGTCACAGCAGGGACACGCCCATGTGAAACGCCCGTGTGAATCAAGCCCAGGGTCGTGCTCGAGTCTGCTAAAGTGGCACGGCTATGTGGTGAACTCCAGGCCGTGTTGATTTCTTACTTTGGCCCATTTTCTCCGTTTTTGGCCCGTTTCTTGTTCTTTTCATTCTTTTATGCTCTCCTAAGTGTAAAACATGAAATTAAAGGATTAGGAGCATCAAATTCCACAATTCAAGGGATAAATCATCCAAAAGTATGCCAAATGTGGGATTAAAATATGTATATATTACAATTTATCAAATACCCCCACACTTAAGCATTTGCTTGTCCTCAGGCAAAATCCTCAACTCACAATTAAAATTCATTCTTTTCAACTTATAACTCCTATCAATAATGTTTCGAAATAATCCGTAGGTAATCATACATTGAGAATTCAACTAAAAGAACATCAAAGTTTCAAACAATCCAAGTTTAGCATTTTATTCATGAAAACATAGGTATTCCCTCTTATCTAAGTAATCACCTTTGATTCAAAATATCAGAGTTAACATCCTCACTAAGGATTCACTCAAATCACTCGAAGTGTTTAAGGGACAATAAATTAAGCACTCAATAGTCAACAAGAAAAGTTATTACCATAGGCTTGTATGAAAATCAAATCTCCACCACTACAAATTGAGATGATACATCGATCAAAAGGTCTTTGAAAAGGGTTGTAACGTGGCTTGGTTAGGGGGCGTGGTCATAGGCTGAAAGAGGAGATTAGAATCAAGATCGAATTGAAAAATTACCTAACTAGAAAAATAGACTAATAATGAATAATTACATTAATAATACAAGCTTCTTTCTAAAGATGTGAGATTTACTGTTTAAGCTCATAAAAACATAGAACTAATAGTGGATATACTTTCAACTTTTTTTAAGAACAAATCAAGTACAATAATAAGAATTTAACAACTGAATTGGAAAATATGGTTAGACAACTTCTCAAATCAAACCTCGATAAAAAGGTTAATACAATAGGAAAAATTCTTAATGAATCGAAAAAGAGTAAGTCTTGGGTTAATATTAAGGGTAAATCAATGAATAGCTTATTAGGATCAAAGGGGTTCACTAGGGGTTAATTAAGAAGGTAGGCCTTTTGGGAAGTAAGTGGGTTAAATCCTAGGTGCCTTTATCATATCAGTATATCATATCAAAAGTTTGATCTTGACATGCATAATCGAAGCAAATTCTAGAATAACAAATCAATATTTACACACTCATAAACAATAAAAAAAGGGAGCAAGAAAAATATATGCTCTAAAAGGCTCAAGATCTCACAAAAATTATGGTTTTTGATGTCAACCCTGTGAACTTCAAATTTCAAGATAATACCTAAACTTGGGGAAACAACCTAGAAAATTTTTAATTTTCAAAAATCAACTTATCATGCTTGATTCTATAAGGCATTAATGTTTAAACAATCAATGCACAACTGCCTATGTTTTAATTCAAGACATATCAATAAAAATCATAAATCAATAAGAATTTGTTCTAATAGTGATATAAGAAAGAAAAGACAAAATTCAGGGATTTGAGAATAATGCAAAAAGTTTTCTGAATAAAATTCACCCCTCATACTTAAGATGTACATTGCCCTCAATGTACAAAGATAGATATCTACAATATATAAAATCATAAGATAAGGAGAGAAGTGAACTTCCTGAATTTTGGATGAAGTCAAGGAAAAGAAATGGTAAGTTGCGCATAGATGAATATGGCGGTGGTGTCTATGGTCGTGGTGTGGTGATTCCCAAGCAGCCTTTTGAACCTAAATCAAAGAAATCAAAATGTAATAATAAAAATTTAAGACAAGAAAGATAAAGGGAAGGAAGATAAAAGAGAAGAGAAAAGAAAAGAAAAAGAAAAATTCAATGGACCCAAATGTCCTTGGCTTGTCAGATAATTGAAGCGGTCGGCATGAACTCATATAGATTGGTCTCGTATGGGGAGACTGTGCTAGGGTCCTTTCGCTTCTTCGACATGAGAATGGTGGTGTAAAGAAAGAATGAGGGAAAGGAAAGTGGCTAGGGTTTGATTGAAGAAGAAATTGGGGAGAAAGTGAGAAAAATGGGGGTTTAAATAGGAAATAAGGATCTGATGGCTTCCCACGCCCGTGTACCATGGGCATGTTAGATCACACGACCGTATCGCACGACCGTGTTGTGCTTCATTCATTTCCCCCACACCCGTGTAGAGGTCGCCATGCCCATGTTGGTAAATCAGTGTTAACCACAACCGTGGCATTTTATATCCACCCATGGTTTGGGGATTTTTCGTTCTTCGTTCGTACGATCTCTGCCATACCGGTGTGTAAATTCGTGGTGTCCACACGGCCACAGCCACGCCCGTGTGTAAGGCCGTGTGGTAGGGAAACCTATGTTTCATTGATTTGGCTAGTTTGTTGTTAGGTGCTAAAAGTAAAAATAAAATAAAAATATGAAAATTAATGGGGTTCGTGTTCGGGTTGCCTCTCGAGAAGCGCTCATTTAAAGTATTAAGCTAGACTTACCTCTCATTCACGTCTTCGTGATGGTTTGAGGAGTTGAAACTCCTCACCTCTGCTATCAGTTATATGATCACTATATAGTTCGAGTCGAGTAGTGTTTACCTTAAAAGTGTTGAACTTGGGATTAGTTACCTCGACTATTCCATATGGGAAGATGTTCAGTACCTCAAAAGGGATTTCTTCATTTGTATCAAGGTCTGAAGTGGCGATCCGAGGGTTTGTTTTATCCAAAAATACCTGATCTCTGATCTTAAATTGGTTTGGCTCATGGAGTCACTTTGTTTTTGCTTCGTGTGTTTTTAGTTTCTCCTTGTAATGTGTCTTCTACTCGTCTAGTTCATCGATTTGAAGCCTTCGTTCCTCATGAGTTATTTTCTTGTTGACACGAGGTCTAAAATTTGGCTCAGTTGTGTAGTTTCATGGTGTTTTTTGCAATGAAGGTAGAACCAAATGGTCATTAGTAGAGTTGATTTTTTCACCTTGATTACTCAATGTCCTAGCCAAGTCAAGAGCCTGAAGAGTGATTGTTTCATCACCTACAAGAAGTATGATTTCTCCTGTACCAATATAAATTTTAGTTCTAGTAGTTGCTAAAAAGGGTCTTCCTAAAATTAAAGGAATATTATTGTCCTCATCCATGTCTAAAACGACAAAGTCTACTGGGAATACGAATTTATCAATTTTTACTAATACATCTTCGATTATACCCCTAGGAATTCTAATAGTTTTATCAGCTAATTGAATGCTCATCCTAGTTTGTTTAGGTTTCCCTAGACCTAGCTGTTTAAACATTTTATAAGGCATAACATTTATGCTTGCCTCTAAATTAGCTAAAGCATTATCAACAGATAAACTACCAATTAAGCACGGAATTGTAAAACTCCCTGGATCTTTTAACTTTCCTGGTAGTTTATTTTGTAGAATTGCTGAGCATACTACGTTTAGCTCCACATGTGACGCCTCGTCTAACTTCTGTTTGTTTTTCAAAAGCTCTTTTAAAAATTTCCTTGAATCTGGCATCTGTGAAAGAGCTTCAAGAAGCGGTAAGTTAATATGTAATTTCTTTAGAAGTTTAAGAAATTTATCGAATTATTCATCTGTGTGGTCTTTCTTCATCGCATTGGGGTATGGCACATGAGGTTGGTACTCTGTAATTACCGGTTTTGGTTTATCATAGCTTATCTCAATCTTACCTTCCTCTACCACTTTCTCTTGCCTTAATTCTGGTTCATCTAACCCTTCACTATCGTGAGTTGTTATGGCTTGAAGTTGTTCCTTTGGGTTAGTTTCAGTGTTGCTTGGCAAGCTACCTTGTGGTCGTTCAGAGATCAGCTTAGCAAGTTGTCCTAATTGGTTCTCGATCCCTTGAATTGATGCTTGTTAATTTTTGAGTGTTGTTTCGATGTTTTGGAAATGAGTTTCTGACACCGGGATGAATTTTGTTAGCATCTCCTCAAGGTTAGGCTTGTTCTCTTGTGGGTAGTGTTGCTGTTGAAAGCCTGGAATGGGTTGTTGTCTTTGATTTCCTTGGCCACCCCATGAGAAGTTGGGGTGGTTCCTCTAAAATTATTACCCATATAGTTCATCTGTTCGCTTTCTATGCCAGGGTTGTAGGAAGGATATTCTATGTTGTTCATTCCTCTTCCATTCGTATCGCACTGCATCACTGGATGTACCTGCTAAGAACCATACAAACCATCAATTTTCGTACTTAAAAGTTCTACCTGATTTGATAGTATGGTTACTGCCTCGAGGTTGAAAACACTGGCGGCTTTTGTTGGCCTTATCCTTGTAACTTGCCACTGATAGTTATTCAGTGACATCTCATCTTAAACTCATAAGCTGCTTCAGGGTTCTTGTTATTCAGGGTTCCACCGGTGACTGAATCAATCAACTGCCTAGTTGAGGGGTTCATACCGTTGTAAAAGGTTTGAATCTGTAGCCACAAGGGTAATCCATGGTGAGGGCACCTTCTTAGAAGATCCTTGTATCTTTCCCATGCATCGTAGAGTGTCTCTAAATCCATCTGCACAAAAGAAGAGATATCATTCATCAACTTAGCCGTTTTAGTCGGCGGAAAATATTTTAACAAAATTTTTTCGATCATTTGTTCCCATGTAGTGATTGATCCTCATGGTAACGAGTTTAACCACTGTTTAGCTTTGTTTCTCAATGAAAAGGGAAACAACCAAAGACGAATGGCATCATTAGAAACACCATTTATATTGAAAGTATCACAAAATTCGCCAAGTGATTGTTTGGATCTTCATCCTGCAAACCATCAAACTGAAAAAAATGTTGTCTCATCTGAATTGTGTTAGGTTTCAGTTCAAAATTATTTGCAGCAATAGTAGGTCTAACAATATTTGGCTCAGTTCTTGTTAAATTAGGTTTAGCATAATCATACATAGTACGAGGAGCAGGATTTTGATTCACTGGACTTGCGGGAACCATAGGAGGTAGCTGATTGTTATCAGCCATCTCTTCGGTAGTATTGGTTTTGTCTTCTTGCTCTTCTTCTATGTACTTTAAGCTTCGCCTTATTTCAATTTCACTGTCAAAAAGCAACAAACCTAATGGGAACCTCCTAGTCATAAACTAGAAAAACCTATCAGAACAAATAATAGAGAGATTAGAAAACTAAAAATAAAAATTAGAAATAAATAAATAAATAAAAGAAAAATGGCTAAAGTAATAAAATTGAGCGTTCCTAATATTTTAGTTCCCCGAAAACGGCGCCAAAAACTTGATCGTGTCTGAGAGTTTTAATATTTATATAATGAATGATCGAGCCTAGAAACTAACTATCACAACTATTGAGGCAAGCTCACCTATCGAACAGTAGTATAGTTTAGTGACAAGACCGGAATGTCGAACCCAAGGGAACCAAAAGTACTAGTACTGATTTCTTTTTATTCTCTAGCCTAAAATAAAGGGGATTGACGTTTATCTAACTAATTCCTAAGCTAAAGATGCCAAGACACAGAGAATGAGTTGGGAAAGTACTTTTGAGAAAATCAATTGATTAAGACAATACCTGTAACGCCCCAGATCTTTGGGCCTAGTAGAATTAGGCCTATTGGGTCTTGGGCATGAGAGCATTTAAAATTTTTGAGAATAAGAGAACGACACTAATGCAAGTTGGACCTATTAGGTGAGTGATTTTGGAAGGTTGGGGGGGCTTCCATGAAGTCTTGGGTTCAAACCTGGGATTTAGGAAAAATTTTGGTTTTAGGTGAATAAAACCCTGGGAGTAAGTAAGTAGGCTTTAAGAATAAATGGTGGGAAAAAATGACACAAGAAAGTGAGTGGTCTAGTGGCAAGGCATCATTAAGGGTGTAAGGGAGAGCTTGGGTTCAAGTCTTGGCGCTTGCAATTCATTTTGATTTCCTTTTAAATGAACTTAGACTTTGGCCCATAGGCTTATATTTAGTTGCGCATGTTTTAAGTCACAAAAGGAGCTTGTGTTGTGGTGGCACGTAGCGTCTTGAGCATAGGAGAGGGCAAGGGTTTGAATCCCATTGCAGGCAAAAAAGGATATTTAATTTTGCTTAGTTAGGACGACAGGTGGTTGTGTTGGAATTAAACTCTGCTGAATGTGAAATCCCACATCGGGAAGCTAGCGTGAGAGTAGGAGAGAAGCTAGCTTTAAATGGAGTGATCTATGAGGAGAGTAAGTATACCTTGGTTGGCGTTTGGGCATAGGAGTGTTCGGAGCGCGGATTAACTCCAGATTCCTATCACGTGTGTATTTCGCACTACACTAGCTGTAGAGCGGCAAATGCCGAAAAGCCGAAGTACCGGCAAATGATGCCACACGAGTGTGCGATCACATGTATAGTGGATCGAACCCATGAGTATGGGCGAACGTTCATGGGCTTAGATCGTTATGGGCCTCGTTGGGCCAATATGGGTGGGGTGGGCCCAATGGGCTCGTGGGCCCCACATAGACTAGTTTACGAAAAGTGGCAAAAATTGAACTGGGCTATATCGTGCACATAGCTGTGATTGGAAATGGGCCAAATAGGTCACACAAGAGCGTGGGCCCACCTGGGTCGAGTATTGGGCTTTGGGCCAAAATACACTGTTTTGATGATGTGTGTTATCTGCATCGCTCGAGGCGACTGTAGACCTTTGGGAAGGTTGTATAATGATTGAAATACCCTCGAAGGGTAAAATTATCGAAATGCCCCTAGAGGGTAAAATGACCGTAATACCCCTAGAGGGTAAAATGACTAAAATGCCCTTGTATGTTATATGATTGTTATTGTATGCTATTTAAAGTATGTCTGCATTCATGTGATATTATGCTGCATGGGGGATGGGATTATTGATCTGGAGGAAGTATATGAATTGTTAGGGTCGCATGGTTGCTTGACAATTGTGGATCCACCGATGCCTTTAAGCTGATTATTTGATTGGCAGCTCTGCTAAAATATTGGTTAATGCCGCAACCGGTGCTACATAAGGAGTGTAGGGACGGGTGGGTCGATTAAACCCCCATAGGAGTGCAGGGTTGGACAAGAGACGGAGTGTAGGGTTGGTAATACATTGCATACACTTGTTCTGTTATTGAGATGGGCTTAGGCCCAAATAGATGTGATATGTGACATTTGATATGGGCGAAGGCCCAACTGAGGCTATTATGGGCTAAGGCCCAATTACCACCGTTACTGTGTTGGGCTTAGGCCCACATTGATTACTGTAATGGGTTTAGGCCCGGATTGATGTGATGCATGCTTTATGACTGATGAGGGTTGTACACACTGAGTTTTTGTAAACTCACCCCCTTTTAATTTTTTCAAGAAATCCTCAGTAGGCGATTCGACGAACTGGAGTACTCGGAGGTGGCCACACTATGATCAGTTTTAGGTTTTAGTATTCTATTTTTCATTACTTGAACCGCTTTCTTATTGAGTTGTAATAAGGCCATTTTTAATTTCTGATTTCTAATTTGGGATTTTCAATTTATTACGATTTATATCTGCTAGAAGTAGAACGTGGTTTTCCCAAAACGATTACTATTTTCAAAACATTACATTTCCGCAATGCAATTTTTAAACATCACATTTTCATAAATCATCTACTTTAAATTAAGCTTAGGCAAAAAATAACGTTTTAAAAAAGGAATGACCTTTTAATAAACCACGAGTAAAAATAAACTTACGTAACTACAATTTTTACTCAAGTTTTTTTTCTTTAAGAAGGGTTTTTAATAAAAAGATGGTTTTTGAAAAACACTTCAATGTGGCATGCCGGATTCGGGCCTAACTTCTAGGCCAGGTTTGGGGTGTTACAATACCAGAGGAAGAATCCACCTAGACTTCACTTGTTATTTAACTCTGAACCAGACGATTTATTCACTTGACTTGATTTGTAGGATTCCCTAATTTATATCATTATCTCTTTCGAGAATAATAACGTCTAACCCTCGGTTGATTAATTGAAATCTTTTTCTAATTAAAACCCCGAGTGTTGCATTAACTCGATTTATGGACTCCCATATTAGGTTTGCCCCTAATCCGGTAGATTTTCGTCGTCCTATCTCTAGGAGTGCAATCAACTCTATTTAATTATGCTAGATCTACTCTTAAACAGGGACTTTTGCTCCTCTGAATAAGCACATCAATACTTGAATCAATATCCTGAAATATTAAAGCAAGAATTAAGAACACATAATTAAGAACATATCAAGTATTTATCATACAGTTCAGAAAACAATAACAAGATCCATCTTAGGTTTCATCCCCCTTAGGTATTTGAGGGGTTTAGTTCATGTTTATAAAAGAATACATCTTAGAAGAAATTAAGTAAAAAAACATAAAGAAAAACCCTAAAACCCCTTGAAGGAAATTGAAGGGAAAATCCTCAGTCGTGAACGTGATTCCGGCTTCTGAGATGGATCAACTGGCTTTCTTCGAGTAATTCCCTATATTCAGCCCTCTCTACTTCGCTCTTCGTCAAAAGCCCTGACAGAGGCCTTCTGTCAAACTCCCCTTTTAGGTTGCCCTCTAGGGCGTTTATATAGGCTTTTGGGATGCCTTACTTGGTCCACAAGTATTGTAACATCCCGAAATTGGGCCTAGCAGAATTGAGCCCGATGGGCCTTAGGCGTAATTGAGTAAAAAAAATTTAGAGAATGACTTTAGTGCATGTTGGACCTATTGGATAAGTGATTTTGGAAGGTTAGAGGGCTTCTATGAAGTCCCGGGATCAAATATTGGCTTTGGGGAAATTTTGGTTTTAGGTGAAAAAAACCCTAGAAGTTGGCATGTAGGTTTTAAGAAAAAAATATGGAGGAAAAGAACACAAGTGGAGTGTGTGGTGTAGTGGCAAAGTGTTGCCACTTAGGGGGCAAGGGGGTGACTTCCACAGGGAAAGAAGGAGGTCCAAGGTTCAAGTCTTGGCTTTTGCATTTTAGTTTTCTCTTTAAATAGACTTTAGTATTTGGCTATAGATTCAAATTTAGTTGTGCATGGTTTAAGACACAAGAGGAGCATGTGGTAAAGTGGCTAGCGGCATGGATTATGTGACAAGGGAGCCTGGGTTCGAATCTCATAAGAAGCAAGGGAGTATTTATTTTGTGGATTGGACGGCAAGAGTTTCAGTTGAATTTAAACTCTACTGACGAAGGGATCCCACATTGGAAAGACACAAAGAATGAAGGTGAAGAGCTAGCTATATAAAGAGCATGCCAGGAGGAGAGTTAACATACCTTGGTGGGCGTTTGGGCACAGGAGTGGTCGCAGCGCGGTTTAGCACCAGATTCCTATCAGGTGTGTGTACTTCTCTACTCTAGCTGTAGAGCGGCAAGTGCCAAAATACTGGTCACACGACAATAGTAGCCACACGAGCGTGCGAGCGCACGTGTGGGGCTTCGACGCGATAGTTGAGGCCATCAGTACTATTCTTATGGGTTGAGGTTGCTTGGGCCACGATGGGCCAAAGTGGGCCCAATAGGCCCGAGGGCCCATATGAGTAAATTGTATGATGATATAGTATATAGTGGACTAGACTAGGTGGAACTTGTATACGTGGCTAAATTTTTGCTAGGTGGGCCACACGAGTGTGTGGGCCCGAATGGGCCGAAATCGGGTTTTAGGCCCAATAGTCCGGTAACGACCGGAAATGACAATTGCGTCGCTTGTGGCGACATTGGGCCTAGGGAAAGGCCATTGCAGGTGCGAGATTATTGAAATGCCCTTGGTGGGTAAGTTACGAAAATACCCCTAGTAGGTAAAATTACGGTTGTACCCCTAAAGATTGATTTGCTTGATTATGTTGTAGTGGTTATTCTGATTATAATGGTAGTTAGTTTCATGTTATTCTTATGTTTGATATATGGTTTGCATACATGTCATACTGCATACACGAATTATTATGTTATGACATGTTGCATGGGATTCGGGATATATTTAATGAAGGAAAGGGTGTACATTTATGTACGTGGATTGATGATTGGCTTCGTACCACATCGTGGATTGATGATTGGCTTCATGCCACATCGTGGATTGATGATTGGCTTCGTGCCACATCGTTGATTGATGATTGGCTTCGTGCCACATCGTGGATTGATGATTGGCTTCGTGCCACATCGTGGATTGATGATTGGCTTCGTGCCACATCGTGGATTGATGTTGGCTTTGTGCCTCATCGTGGATTGATGTTAGGCTTGAGCTACATCGTAGATTGACGTCGACCTTGAGTCATGTTGTGGATATTGTTATTTAATCACGTGGACCAGTGGCTAGACCACTAAGTGGATGGCATTGATTGCCGAATTGATGTGTAGCGGATGGAGGGTCGATTTAGTAATCCCCTGGTGTGTGGTGGCAGGATACGAGGGTGTGTAGCGGTTGGATACTAGGTTGGGGTTGGGTTAGTATGTTGCATCATTACATTGCCTTATTTTGAACTTATTATATTGGGATTCTGTTATGTAATAAGGCCTATGGTATTTTATTTGATTTTAGCTTTTAATTTGGTTACTGCTTATTATTGTGGAATTTTAATTCTGGATTTTCCTGAAATATTAACAAATCGTTTCTTATTCAAAATTACTTAAACTCGATTTTTCACAAAAAAATATAAAAAATACGAACTTTTTAATGAACGCACAGTTTTTAGACATTCCTTTCATGTGACATGCCAGATTCGGTCGTAACGTCTAGGTCGGATTTGGGGTGTTACAATTATGGTATCAGAGCCCAGTTTCAAAACTCGGCTGTGGTATGGGTTCAAAAACATTTTTTCAAAATTGGTTTGAAATGTGGTTTAAAAAAATAAAAATACATGTTTTTTTGAAAGTATGGCAGCTGAGTCCCCGGCACCAAATCAGTAAGTTTCCTTTTTACTATATTCTATTATATGCTTGAATATAGGAATTGTATGTATGTGTGAAAATATCTGTTTGCTTCGGAGTTAGATAGTTGGTTATATGAAGGGGTTCCAAGATTTAGTTAGAACGTATATTAGTTTTATTAAGATCAGAGTGCGCAGCGTGGGTGTAGTGTTGTAAGTTAGGATGTACGACTGATAGTTAGTTGGAAATTTCGGGGACGAAATTTCTTTAAGGAGGGTAGATTTATAACATCCCGAAATTGGGCCTAGCAGAATTGAACCCGATGGGCCTTAGGCGTAATTGAGTAAAAAAAATTTAGAGAACGACTTTAGTGCATGTTAGACCTATTGGATAAGTGATTTTGAAAGGTTAGAGGGCTTCTATGAAGTCCCAGGATCAAATATTGGCTTTGGGAAAATTTTGGTTTTAGGTGAAAAAAACCCTGGAAGTTGGCAAGTAGGCCTTAAGAATAAAATATGGAGGAAAAGAACACAAGTGGAGTGTGTGGTGTAGTGGCAAAGTGTCGCCACTTAGGGGGCAAAGGGGTGACTTCCACAGGGAAGGAAGGAGGTCCAAGGTTCAAGTCTTGGCTTTTGCATTTTAGTTTTCTTCTTAAATAGACTTTAGTATTTGGCTATAGATTCAAATTTAGTTGCGCATGGTTTAAGACACAAGAGGAGCTTGTGGTAAAGTGGCTAGCGGCATGGATTATGTGACAAGGAGCACAGGTTCGAATCTCATGAGAAGCAAAGGAGTATTTATTTTTATGATTGGGCGGTAAGAGTTTGGTTGAATTTAAACTCTCTCTTGTGAAGGATCCCACATCGGAAAGACATAAAGAATGAAGGTGAAGAGCTAACTATATAAAGAGCATGCCGGGAGGAGAGTTAATATACCTTGGTGGGCGTTTGGGCACGAGGAGTGGTCAGAAATGCGGTTTAGCACCTGATTCCTATCGGTGTGTGTACTTCTCTACTCTACTGTAGAGGCGGCAAGTGCCAAAATGTTGCTCACACGACAATAGTAGTTACACGAGCGCGTGCGAGTGTGCGTGTGGGGCCCACGCGATAGTTGAGGCCATTAGTAGTATTCTTATGGGTTGAGGTTACTTGGGCCACGATGGGCCAAAGTGGGCCCAATAGGCCCGAGGGCCCATATGAGTAAATTGTATGATGATATAGTATATAGTGGACTAGACTAGGTGGAACTTGTATAGGTGGCTAGATTTTTGCTAGGTGGGCCACACGAGCGTGCGGGCTCGAATAGGCCGAAATCGGGTTTTAGGCCCAATAGTCCGGTAACGACCGGAAATGATAGTTGAGTCACTTGTGGCGACATTGGGCCTGGGGAAAGGCCATTGCAGGTGCGGGATTACTGAAATGCCCTTGGTGGGTAAATTAAGAAAATACCCCTGGTAGGTAAAATTACGGTTATGCCCCTAGAGATTGAGTTGCTTGATTATGTTGTAGTGGTTATTCTGATTATGATGGTAGTTCGTTTCTTGTTATTCTTATGTTTGATATATGGCTTGCATACATGTCATACTGCATACACGAATTATTATGTTATGACATGTTGCATGGGGCTCAGGATACATTTAATGAAGGAAAGGGTGTACATTTATGTACGTGGATTGATGATTGGCTTCGTGCCACATCGTGGATTGATGATTGGCTTCATGCCACATCGTGGATTGATGATTGGCTTCGTGCCACATCGTGGATTGATGATTGGCTTCGTGCCACATCGTGGATTGATGTTGGCTTTTTGCCTCATCGTGGATTGATGTTAGCCTTGAGCTACATCGCGGATTGACGTCGACCTTGAGTCATGTTGTGGATATTGTGATTTAATCACGTGGACCAATGGCTAGACCACTAAGTGGACGGCATTGATTGCCGAATTGGTGTGTAGCGGATGGAGGGTCGATTTAGTAATCTCCTAGTGTGTGGTGGTAGGATACGAGGGTGTGTAGCGGTTGGATACTAGGTTGGGGTTGGGTTAGTATGTTGCATCATTATGTGTGGTATGTGGTTATATGTGTGTATTTGGGCCAAGCCCATTTGTGGAATCATGTGGATTAATTGCATTGCACTAATTATTGATATGCCATGGCGTTGGGCTAATATATTACTGTCGCTTTAGGCCCAGTTATCGTAGTAAAGGGAATTGCACATTGAGTTTTCGTAAACTCACCCCTCTTTTTAAATGTTTCAGGTAATCCCTAGTTTGAGGACTTGGGTAGAGAGGCGGACTCGAGGTGGCCATGCGTTACTATTTTTACAGTAAACTACATTGCCTTATTTTGAACTTATTATATTGGGATCTCGTTATGTAATAAGGCCTATGGTATTTTATTTGATTTTAGCTTTTAATTTGGTTACTGCTTATTATTGTGGAATTTTAATTCTGGATTTTCCTGAAATATTAACAAATCGTTTCTTATTCAAAATTACTTAAACTCGATTTTTCACAAAAAAATATAAAGAATACGAACTTTTTAACGAACGCACAGTTTTTAGACATTCCTTTCATGTGAAATGCCAGATTCGGTCGTAACGTCTAGGTCGGATTTGGGGTGTTACAATTATGCTATCAGAGCCCAGTTTCAAAACTCGGCTGTGGTATGGGTTCAAAAACATTTTTTCAAAATTGGTTTGAAATGTGGTTTAAAAAAATAAAAATACATGTTTTTTTGAAAGTATGGCAGCTGAGTCCCTGGCACCAAATCAGTAAGTTTCCTTTTTACTATATTCTATTATATGCTTGAATATAGGAATTGTATGTATGTGTGAAAATATCTGTTTGCTTCGGAGTTAGATAGTTGGTTATATGAAGGGGTTCCAAGATTTAGTTAGAACGTATATTAGTTTTATTAAGATCAGTCTTGTGGCGTGGGTGTAGTGTTGTAAGTTAGGATGTACTGAGTGATAGTTAGTTGGAAATTTTGGGACGAAATTTCTTTAAGGAGGGTAGATTTATAACATCCCGTAATTGGGCCTAGCAGAATTAGGCCCGATGGGCCTTAGGCGTAATTGAGTAAAAAAAATTTAGAGAACGACTTTAGTGCATGTTAGACCTATTGGATAAGTGATTTTGAAAGGTTAGAGGGCTTCTATGAAGTCCCGGGATCAAATATTGGCTTTGGGAAAATTTTGGTTTTAGGTGAAAAAAACCCTAGAAGTTGGCAAGTAGGCCTTAAGAATAAAATATGGAGGAAAAGAACACAAGTGGAGTGTGTGGTGTAGTGGCAAAGTGTCGCCACTTAGGGGGCAAAGGGGTGACTTCCACAGGGAAGGAAGGAGGTCCAAGGTTCAAGTCTTGGCTTTTGCATTTTAGTTTTCTTTTTAAATAGACTTTAGTATTTGGCTATAGATTCAAATTTAGTTGCGCATGGTTTAAGACACAAGAGGAGCTTGTGGTAAAGTGGCTAGCGGCATGGATTATGTGACAAGGGAGCCTGGGTTCGAATCTCATGAGAAGCAAGGGAGTATTTATTTTGCGGATTGGACGGTAAGAGTTTCAGTTGAATTTAAACTCTACAGACACTGATGAAGGGATCCCACATCGGAAAGACATAAAGAATGAAGGTGAAGAGCTAACTATATAAAGAGCATGCCAGGAGGAGAGTTAATATACCTTGGTGGGCGTTTGGGCACAGGAGTGGTCGCAGCGCGGTTTAGCACCAGATTCCTATCAGGTGTGTGTACTTCTCTACTCTAGCTGTAGAGCGGCAAGTGCCAAAATGCTGGTCACACGACAATAGTAGCCACACGAGCGTGCGAGTGCACGTGTGGGGCTTCGACGCGATAGTTGAGGCCATCAGTAGTATTCTTATGGGTTGAGGCTACTTGGGCCACGATGGGCCAAAGTGGGCCCAATAGGCCCGAGGGCCCATATGAGTAAATTGTATGATGATATAGTATATAGTGGACTAGACTAGGTGGAACTTGTATAGGTGGCTAGATTTTTGCTAGGTGGGCCACACGAGCGTGTGGGCCCGAATAGGCCGAAATCGGGTTTTAGGCCCAATAGTCCGGTAACGACCGGAAATGATAGTTGAGTCACTTGTGGCGACATTGGGCCTGGGGAAAGGCCATTGCAGGTGCGGGATTACTGAAATGCCCTTGGAGGGTAAATTAAGAAAATACCCCTGGTAGGTAAAATTACGGTTATGCCCCTAGAGATTGATTTGCTTGATTATGTTGTAGTGGTTATTCTGATTATGATGTTAGTTCGTTTCTTGTTATTCTTATGTTTGATATATGGCTTGCATACATGTCATACTGCATACACGAATTATTATGTTATGACATGTTGCATGGGGTTTAGGATATATTTAATGAAGGAAAGGGTGTACATTTATGTACGTGGATTGATGATTGGCTTCGTGCCACATAGTGGATTGATGATTGGCTTCATGCCACATCGTGGATTGATGATTGGCTTCGTGCCACATCGTGGATTGATGATTGGCTTCGTGCCACATCGTGGATTGATGTTGGCTTTGTGCCTCATCGTGGATTGATGTTAGCCTTGAGCTACATCGCGGATTGACGTCGACCTTGAGTCATGTTGTGGATATTGTGATTTAATCACGTGGACCAATGGCTAGACCACTAAGTGGACGGCATTGATTGCCGAATTGGTGTGTAGCGGATGGAGGGTCGATTTAGTAATCTCCTAGTGTGTGGTGGTAGGATACGAGGGTGTGTAGCGGTTGGATACTAGGTTGGGGTTGGGTTAGTATGTTGCATCATTATGCGTGGTATGTGGTTATATGTGTGTATTTGGGCCAAGCCCATTTGTGGAATCATGTGGATTAATTGCATTGCACTAATTATTGATATGCCATGGCGTTGGGCTAATATATTACTGTGGGCTTAGGCCCAGTTATCGTGGTAAGGGGAATTGCAACACTGAGTTTTCGTAAACTCACCCCCTCTTTTTAAATGTTTTAGGTAATCCCTAGTTTGAGGACTTAGAGCCGAGGCGGACTCGAGGTGGCCATGCGTTACTATTTCTTCTGTAAACTACATTGCCTTATTTTGAACTTATTATATTGGGATTCTGTTATGTAATAAGGCCTATGGTATTTTATTTGATTTTAGCTTTTAATTTGGTTACTGCTTATTATTGTGGAATTTTAATTCTAGATTTTCATGAAATGTTAACAAATCGTTTCTTATTCAAAATTACTTAAACTCGATTTTTCACAAAAAAATATAAAGAATACGGACTTTTTAACGAACGCACAGTTTTTAGACATTCCTTTCATGTGACATGCCAGATTCGGTCGTAACGTCTAGGCCGGGTTTGGGGTGTTACAATTATGATATCAGAGCCCAGTTTCAAAACTCGGCTGTGGTATGGGTTCAAAAACGTTTTTTCAAAATTGGTTTGAAATATGGTTTAAAAAAAATAAAAATACATGTTTTTTTTGAAAGTATGGCACCTGAGTCGCCGGCACCAAATCAATAAGTTTCCTTTTTACTATATTCTATTATATGCTTGAATATAGGAATTGTATGTATGTGTGAAAATATCTGTTTGCTTCGGAGTTAGATAGTTGATTATATGAAGGGGTTCCAAGATTTAGTTAAGGAGGGTAGATTTGTAACATCACGAAATTGGGCCTAGCAGAATTGAGCCCGATGGGCCTTAGGCGTAATTGAGTAAAAAAAATTTAGAGAACGACTTTAGTGCATGTTAGACCTATTGGATAAGTGATTTTGAAAGGTTAGAGGGCTTCTATGAAGTCCCGGGATCAAATATTTGCTTTGGGAAAATTTTGGTTTTAGGTGAAAAAAACCCTAGAAGTTGGCAAGTAGGCCTTAAGAATAAAATATGGAGGAAAAGAACACAAGTGGAGTGTGTGGTGTAGTGGCAAAGTGTCGCCACTTAGGGGGCAAAGGGGTGACTTCCACAGGGAAGGAAGGAGGTCCAAGGTTCAAGTCTTGGCTTTTGCATTTTAGTTTTCTTTTTAAATAGACTTTAGTATTTGGCAATAGATTCAAATTTAGTTGCGCATTGTTTAAGACACAAGAGGAGCTTATGGTAAGGTGGCTAGCGGCATAGATTATGTGACAAGGGAGCCTGGGTTCGAATCTCATGAGAAGCAAGGGAGTATTTATTTTGCGGATTGGACGGTAAGAGTTTCAGTTGAATTTAAACTCTACTGACGAAGGGATCCCACATCGGAAAGACACAAAGAATGAAAGTGAAGAGCTAGCTATATAAAGAGCATGCCAGGAGGAGAGTTAATTTACCTTGGTGGGCGTTTGGGCACAGGAGTGGTCGCAGCGCGGTTTAGCACTAGATTCCTATCAGGTGTGTGTACTTCTCTACTCTAGCTGTAGAGCGGCAAGTGCCAAAATGCTGGTCACATGACAATAGTAGCCACACGAGCGTGCGAGCGCACGTGTGGGGCTTCGACGCGATAGTTGAGGCCATCAGTAGTATTCTTATGGGTTGAGGTTACTTCGGCCACGATGGTCCAAAGTGGGCCCAATAGGCCCGAGGGCCCATATGAGTAAATTGTATGATGATAGAGTATATAGTGGACTAGACTAGGTGGAACTTGTATACGTGGCTAGATTTGTGCTAGGCGGGCCACACGAGCGTGTGGGCTCGAATGGGCCGAAATCAGGTTTTGGGTCCAATAGTCCGGTAACGACCGGAAATGACAGTTGAGTTGCTTGTGGCGACATTGGGCCTAGGGAAAGGCCATTGCAGGTGCGAGATTTCTGAAATGCCCTTGGTGGGTAAATTACGAAAATACCCCTGGTAGGTTAAATTACGGTTATACCCCTAGAGATTGATTTGCTTGATTATGTTGTAGTGGTTATTCTGATTATGATGGTAGTTCGTTTCATGTTATTCTTATGTTTGATATATGGTTTGCATACATGTCATACTGCATACACGAATTATTATGTTATGACATGTTGCATGGGGTTCGGGATATATTTAATGAAGGAAAGGGTGTACATTTATGTACGTGGATTGATGATTGGCTTCGTGCCACATCGTGGATTGATGATTGGCTTCATGCCACATCGTGGATTGATGATTGGCTTCGTGCCATATGGTGGATTGATGATTGGCTTCGTGCCACATCGTGGATTGATAATTGGCTTCGTGCCATATCGTGGATTGATGATTGGCTTCGTGCCACATCGTGGATTAATGTTGGCTTTGTGCCTCATCGGGGATTGATGTTAGCCTTGAGCTACATCGTGGATTGACGTCGACCTTGAGTCATGTTGTGGATATTGTGATTTAATCACGTGGACCAGTGGCTAGACCGCTAAGTGGACGGCATTGATTGCCGAATTGATGTGTAGGGGATGGAGGGTCGATTTAGTAATCCCCTGGTGTGTGGTGGCAGGATACGGGGGTGTGTAGCGGTTGGATACTAGGTTGGGGTTGGGTTAGCATGTTGCATCATTATGCGTGGTATGTGGTTATATGTGTGGATTTGGGCCAAGCCCATTTGTGGAATCATGTGGATTAATTGCATTGCACTAATTATTGATATGCCATGGCGTTGGGCTAATATATTACTGTCGCTTTAGGCCCAGTTATCGTAGTAAAGGGAATTGCACATTGAGTTTTCGTAAACTCACCCCTCTTTTTAAATGTTTCAGGTAATCCCTAGTTTGAGGACTTGGAGCCGAGGCAGACTCGAGGTGGCCATGCGTTACTATTTCTTCTGTAAACTACATTGCCTTATTTTGAACTTATTATATTGGGATTCTGTTATGTAATAAGGCCTATGGTATTTTATTTGATTTTAGCTTTTAATTTGCTTACTGCTTATTGTTGTGGAATTTTAATTCTGGATTCTCCTGAAATGTTAACAAATCGTTTCTTATTCAAAATTACATAAACTCGATTTTTCATAAAAAAATATAAAGAATACAAACTTTTTAACGAACGCACAGTTTTTAGACATTCCTTTCATGTGACATGCCAGATTCGATCGTAACGTCTAGGCCGGGTTTGGGGTGTTACAATTATGGTATCAAAGCCCAGTTTCAAAACTCGGCTGTGGTATGGGTTCAAAAACGTTTTTTCAAAATTAGTTTGAAATATGGTTTAAAAAAAATAAAAATACATGTTTTTTTGAAAGTATGGCACCTGAGTCCCCGGCACCAAATCAGTAAGTTTCCTTTTTACTATATTCTATTATATGCTTGAATATAGGAATTGTATGTATGTGTGAAAATATCTGTTTGCTTCGGAGTTAGATAGTTGGTTATATGAAGGGGTTCCAAGATTTAGTTAGAACGTATATTAGTTTTATTAAGATCAGAGTGCGCAGCGTGGGTGTAGTGTTGTAAGTTAGAATGTACGACTGGTAGTTAGTTGGAAATTTCGGGGACGAAATTTCTTTAAGGAGGGTAGATTTGTAACATCCCGAAACTGGGCCTAGCAGAATTGAGCCCGATGGGCCTTAGGCGTAATTGAGTAAAAAAAATTTAGAGAACGACTTTAGTACATGTTAGACCTATTGGATAAGTGATTTTGAAAGGTTAGAGGGCTTCTATGAAATCCCGGGATCAAATATTGGCTTTGGGAAAATTTTGTTTTTAGGTGAAAAAAACCCTGGAAGTTGGCAGGTAGGCCTTAAGAATAAAATATGGAGGAAAAGAACACAAGTGGAGTGTGTGGTGTAGTGGCAAAGTGTCGCCACTTAGGGGGCAAAGGGGTGACTTCCACAGGGAAGGAAGGAGGTCCAAGGTTCAAGTCTTGGCTTTTGCATTTTAGTTTTCTTTTTAAATAGACTTTAGTATTTGGCTATAGATTCAAATTTAGTTGTGCATGGTTTAAGACACAAGAGGAGCTTGTGGTAAAGTGGCTAGCGGCATGGATTATGTGACAAAGGGAGCACAGGTTCGAATCTCATGAGAAGCAAGGGAGTATTTATTTTGCAGATTGGACGGTAAGAGTTTCAGTTGAATTTAAACTCTACTGACGAAGGGATCCCACATCAGAAAGACACAAAGAATAAAGGTGAAGAGCTAGCTATATAAAGAGCATGCCAGGAGGAGAGTTAATATACCTTGGTGGGCGTTTGGGCACAGGAGTGGTCGCAGCGCGGTTTGGCACCAGATTCCTATCAGGTGTGTGTACTTCTCTACTCTAGCTGTAGAGCGGCAAGTGCCAAAATGCTGGTCACACGACAATAGTAGCCACACGAGCGTGCGAGCGCACGTGTGGGGCTTCGACGCGATAGTTGAGGCCATCAATAGTATTCTTATGGGTTGGGGTTACTTGGGCCACGATGGGCCAAAGTAGGCCCAATAGGCCCGAGGGCCCATATGAGTAAATTGTATGATGATATAGTATATAGTGGACTGGACTAGGTGGAACTTGTATACGTGGCTAGATTTGTGCTAGGTGGGCCACACGAGTGTGTGGGCCCGAATGGGCCGAAATCGGGTTTTAGGCCCAATAGTCCGGTAACGACCGGAAATAATAGTTGAGTCGCTTGTGGCGACATTGGGCCTAGGGAAAGGCCATTGCAGGTGCGAGATTACTGAAATGCCCTTGGTGGGTAAATTACAAAAATACCTCTGGTAGGTAAAATTACGGTTATACCCCTAGAGATTGATTTGCTTGATTATGTTGTAGTTGTTATTCTGATTATGATGGTAGTTCGTTTCATGTTATTCTTATGTTTGATGTATGGTTTGCATACATGTCATACTGCATACACGAATTATTATGTTATGACACGTTGCATGGGGTTCGGGATATATTTAATGAAGGAAAGGGTGTACATTTATGTACGTGGATTGATGATTGGCTTTGTGCCACATCGTGGATTGATGTTGGCTTTGTGCCTCATCGTGGATTGATGTTAGCCTTGAGCTACATCGTGGATTGATGTCGACCTTGAGTCATGTTGTGGATATTATGATTTAATCATGTGGACCAGTGGCTAGACCACTAAGTGGACGGCATTGATTGCCGAATTGGTGTGTAGCGGATGGAGGGTCGATTTAGTAATCCCTTGGTGTGTGGTGGCAGGATACGGGGGTGTGTAGCGGTTGGATACTAGGTTAGGGTTGGGTTAGCATGTTGCATCATTATGCGTGGTATATGGTTATATGTGTGGATTTGGGCCAAGCCCATTTGTGGAATCATATGGATTAATTGCATTGCACTAATTATTGATATGCCATGGCGTTGGGCTAATATATTACTGTCGGTTTAGGCCCAGTTATTGTGGTAAGGGGAATTGCACACTGAGTTTTCGTAAACTCACCCCCTCTTTTTAAATGTTTCAGGTAATCCCTAGTTTGAGGACATGGAGCCGAGGCGGACTCGAGGTGGCCATGCGTTACTATTTCTTCTGCAAACTACATTGCCTTATTTTGAACTTATTATATTGGGATTCTGTTATGTAATAAGGCCTATGGTATTTTATTTGATTTTAGCTTTTAATTTGGTTACTGCTTATTATTGTGGAATTTTAATTCTGGATTTTCCTGAAATGTTAACAAATCATTTCTTATTCAAAATTACTTAAACTCGATTTTTCACAAAAAAATATAAAGAATTCGAACTTTTTAACGAACGCATAGTTTTTAGACATTCCTTTCATGTGACATGCCAGATTCGGTCGTAACGTCTAGGCCAGGTTTGGGGTGTTACAAGTATCCTATTCCGAGTGGAATTAAAACGGGTCATGGCAGAGACACGCCCATGTGAATTGAGCCCAAGGTCGTGTTCAAGTCTGCTTAAGTGGCACGACCGTGTGGTGAACTCCAGGCCATGTTGATTTCTTACTTTGGCCCATTTTCTCCGTTTTTGGCTCGTTTATCGTTCTTTTCATCTTCCTATGCTTCCCTAACTATAAAACATGAAATTAAAGGATTAGGAGCATCAAATTCCACAATTCAAGGGATAAATCATCCAAAAGTATGTCAAATGTGAGATTAAAATATGTATTAATTACAGTTTACCACTTGCCGTCCATTTCAGTTAAAATCAACGCTCCTCCAGAAAAGGCCTTCTTTACCACGTAAGGTCCTTCCCAATTTGGTATCCATTTCCGTCTGAAATTCTTTTGTATGGGGAGGATCTTTTTCAATACCATGTCCCTCTCATGAAATTCTCTTGGGCGAACCTTTTTGTCATAAGCTCGCATCATTTGTTTTTGGTACATCTAACCCTGACAAATAGCCCTTAGCCTTTTTTCCTCAATCAAGTTCCACTGATCATATCGAGACTGGATCCATTCTACTTCTTCTAACTTTAGCTCTGACAAAACTCAAAGGGAAGGTATCTCTACTTCAATGGGTAAAACCGCCTCCATTCCATAAACCAATAAGAAAGGCGTTGCCCCGGTGGAAGTTCTGATAGACGTTCGATAAGCATAGAGAGTAAATGGCAACTTCTCGTGCCAATCTTTATAAGTTTCAGCCATTTTCTACACGATCTTCTTAATATTTTTATTGGCTGCTTCCACTACACCATTCATTTTTGGACGATACGGTGATGAATTATAGTGTTTGATTTTGAATTGACTCCAGACCTCTGCTATCGTGCTGTTGTTCAAGTTTAATGCATTGTCACATATGATCCTCTCAGGCATTCCATATCAACATATGATTTCCTTTTTTAGGAATCTGTTGACTGCCGAATTAGTAACACTGGCATATGAAGCAGCCTCTACCCACTTGGTGAAATAGTCGATGACTATAAAGATGAATCGATGCCCATTTAAAGCTTTTGGCGAGATCGGCCTAATGACATCCATACCCCACATAGAGAAAGGCCATGGGGAAGTCATAACAGGCAAAGGCGAAGGAGGTACATGAATTTTGTCTCCATAAATTTGGCATTTGTGACATCTCTTAGCATAATTGATGTAGTCTCCCTCGATGGTAGACCAATAGTACCCGAATCTCATAATTTGTCTAGCCATTGTGAAACCATTAGCATGTGTTCCACAAACACCCTCGTGGACTTCTTTCAGAATTTTCATAGCTTCAGCATAGTCACAGGCTAGTCTTCTCAACATCCTTTTATCATTCTCAGTTGTCTGATCAGGGAAATTCACAATTTCTCACGTATCGTAATATATCGTGGTACCTAGGGTAATCATCTCTTTCTTCTTCCTCCACGTTGTAACAATGAGCTGGGGCCTCATAAATACTCATTTGAATGGGTTTTACATCCTCTTGTTTGCTCACTTTGATCATGGAAGCCAAAGTAGCCAAAGCATCTGCCATCTAGTTTTCGTCTCACGGGAGATAATTGAAAGTAATATCATCAAACTCCTCAATTAACCCCAGAACTATCCTTCGATAATTGATCAATTTGGGGTCTCTTGTCTCCCATTCACATTTTAGTTGGTAGATCACCAGTGCAGAATCTCCATATACTTCCAGTGCTCTAAATTTGCATTCTATGACTGCATGGAGTCCCATGATACATGCTTCATACTCTTCCATATTATTTGTACAATCAAAATCCAATTTGCATGTGAATGGATAATGATCTTCATTTGGGGATACCAAGACTGCCCCAATTCCATTACCTATAGCATTTGATGTTCCATCAAAGTTCAATTTCCAATGGTGATCTTTTGTAGTGACTTCTTCAGTAGCTGCCACATACATTAATTCTTTATTGGGGAAATCAAAGTTTAGAGGCTCAAAATCTTCGAGAGCTCTACTGGCCAGAAAATCTGCTACTGCGCTTCCTTTCACGGTTTTTTGGCTCACATAAACTATGTCAAATTAAGAGAGCAGAATTTGCCATCTAGCCATCTTTCCATTCAAAGCAGTTGACTCCATCATATATTTTAGAGGGTCCAACTTCAAGATTAGCCAGGTCGTATGGTACAGCATGTATTGTCTAAACCTCCGAGTTGTCCAAATCAAGGCACCACACAATTTCTCAATTGCCGAATATCTCATTTCACACTCAGTGAATTTCTTACTGAGGTAGTATATTGCCTTTTCTCTTCTTCCAGAATCATCGTAAGCTATCTTCTTCCAGATAGGCCAGAATCAAGTCCCAGACATGGTCTTACACGAAACCTCAAATCAATGCCGACGTCCCAGACGTGGTCTTACATGATATCACATATCGGACACCTATGTCATGACATATACTATCCTATCTATTCCTAGGTTTAGACGGGACTTCTCGAACATTAACCATCTCTCGACACTTTCTCGGAATTTATATATTCATCATTTCGAGTATTATTCATAGCAATTCAGATTTCATATGTTCACAAATAAGTCAATTTACATACATTTATTTGTATATCGACTTACCTCGGATTTGGTTTAACAGAAACGGATACGGCTACTCGATTACTTTCGATTTCCCATGATTTAGGGCAATTTGTAATTTAGCCCTCAGATTTTCACATTTGGACATTTTAGTCCCTATTTCACAAAATCACAAAATATACCAAATTTCATGTTACCCATCATAGCCAAATTTTACTCATACTCATATGAGTCCATAAAATTTATTTATTTCTCAATTTAATCCCTCAAAAAATCATTTTTTCAATTATAACCAAATCACTCAAAATCAACAAAATTCCAAAGACGAGATATGCTACTCAAACACATATATTCCATATTTCATCATCAAATATTTCAAAGCTCATGTGTTCATCAAAGACACATTTCAAAATCATCATCAACTCTCAAAATTAAGGATGGGTTTTGTGGTATACAAAGCAACGATTACAAAAACGTAGAAATTATCAAAAACTAAAGTCAAAACTTACATTAATTGAGCTTAGCAATGGCCGAACATTCAAAAGCTTAAAACCCTTGTTTCTACTCTTATTTTCGGTGAAAACGTGAATAGAAATGGCCATTTTAATGCTTTGTTTTATTAAAACATTACTCATTTATTCATTTACAAAAATAACCTTAAAAACAAATATATAAAACACATAAATATAAGGCCATTAATGTCCTTTATCAATCCACTAACTTGTAAAGTGGTTTAATTGCCTCATAAAGCCTCCACATTTAAAAGCCACAACAAATAAGTATTTTTTATAAAGCATGCAAATTTTATATTTAATGCAATTTAGTCCTTTTCTCAAATTATACACACAAACGGACAAATTAACTCACGAAACTTTAGCACATGCTTAATCACACATAGTAGACACAGAAAATAATATTATTTTTTTTGGACTCGAATTTATGGTCCCGAAACTACTGTTTCGACTAGGGTCTAAATCAGACTGTAACATGTACCCTAAGCCAAAGCGGTCATGCTTGTCCTTCAGCATTGGAGCCTCAACTCTTCCCTAAAGATGTCTCTGTAGTCCTTTTCCCGGTAAAGCTCCCTTTCCTACCATCAGCTGTAATCCCATCCTTGTAGCCTTGGATATTTTTGGCATTGGAATCCAGTTCCCCTCAGTAATGAATGTTGCATTCATAAACTCCAAGGACTGGAAAGAACATTCAATTGTGCAACCAGAAAACTGACTTCACGCAACCAGAATTCACATTTGTTGAATTTCGCATACAATTGCTTTTCTCTCAGAGTTTGCAATACAATTCTCAGATGCTCAGCATGTTTAGTTTCATCCCATGAATAAATCAAAATTTCGTCAATGAATACAACAACAAATCGATCTAGGTACGGTCTGAAAATTCTGTTCATCAGATCCATAAAGACAGCAGGAGCATTCGTTCATCCGAAAGGCATAACTAAAAACTCGTAATGCCCGTTCCTCGTTTTGAAAGCAATTTTTGGAATGTCTGAATCTTTTACTCTTAACTGATAGTAACCTGATCTTAGATCTATCTTTGAAAATACGGTGGCTTCTTTTAGCTGATCAAACAAATCGTCAACCTTGGGCAACGAATATTTGTTCTTTATAGTTACTTTGTTCAACTGATGATAATTTATACACATCCTCATCGTGCCATCTTTCATTTTCACAAACAGAATGGAAGCACCCCAAGGTGAGAAACTCGGTCTCACAAACCCTCTGTCAGTTAACTCTTGCAACTGTGATTTTAATTCTTTTAGCTCTGTTGCTGCCATTCTATATGGAGCTACCAAAATAGGAGTTGTACCAGGCAACTGATCAATACCAAATTCAACTTCACGTATCGGAGGCAATTCCGGTAGTTCTTCAAGGAATACATCAGAAAACTCGCAAACAACTGGCAATGATTTAACTTTCTTTTTAGATACTTTCGAATCAATCACATAAACAAAATATGCTTCATATCCCTTTTTCACATATCTTTGAGCTTTCAATACAGATATCACCGCAGGCAATCCATTCAAATCATTAGATTCATTCCGAACTATTTCATCATTCTTACCTTTCAAATCAATGATCTTTCTTTTGCAATTCACAACCGCATCATGCAATGTCAACCAGTCCATACCCAGAATTATATCAAACTCATCAAACGGTAATAGCATCAGATCAACAAGAAAACAGATATCTCGAAACAGTAAAAGACAGTTCTTGCATACTTTATCAACCATGGCACTTTTACCTAAGGGGTTCGATATTTTTATAACAAACTCAGTAGACTCTACAAGCAAGTCTTACTAGATACTAAGTTCATGCATATATACGAGTGAGTAGAACCAGGATCTATCAATGCAATCAAAAAAGTATCATAAAGTGTAAATATACCTGTTATAACATCTGGAGATGAAACTTCCTCCCGAGCTAAGATGGCATACGCTCTGGCAGACGATTTATCTTTAGATCTCGCAATAGTATCTATCGTAACTCTCTGACTACCACTAACATTTCTTACATTTCGAGAAGGTCTACCTCTCGCTGGAGCATTATTAGATCTCGAATTCTGAACAATTTCTGGCTCAACAGACTCTGAGCAATCACGGTTGAAATGATCTAATAATCCACATCTAAAGAAAGCTCGATCATTTAATCTACAACTTCTCGGATGCCTTTTTCCATAATGCTTACATTCAAGTTTCTTAGATCGAACATTTCCAACACTTGCTGTTGAAGTTGCCAGAGCTTTAGAGCTCAACTGTGATCTAGCTCGATCTCTACTAAAATGTCCCACAGTAACTCTCGAACAACTTTGTTCATCTCTGAATTTCTTTGAAGCAAACTGAAATGATTTACTTGAGAATCTCTTTCTCACATCTCTAGTTTCAAACTCAGCTTTTCTTTTATCTTTCCCGAGTGCCTTAGCTTTGCACGCTCGGTCAACAAGCACAACAAACTCTTTTATCTCCAAAATCCTGACTAACAAGCGAATATCTTCATTAAGGCCATGTAATGCCTCGAATTTGGGCCTAGTAGAATTGGGCCTATTAGGCATTGGGCTTGGGGGCGTTTAAAATTTTTGAGAACAAGAGAATGGCACTAATGCAAGTTGGACCTATTAGGTGAGTGATTTTGAAGGTTAGGGGGCTTCTATGAAGTCCCGGGATCAAACTTGGGCTTTAGGAAAATTTTGGTTTTAGGTAAATAAAACCTTGGGAGTTAGTAAGTAGAGTTTAAGAATAAACTGTGAAGAAAAATGACACAAAAGGAGTTGTGGTCTAGTGGCAAATAGTGCCACATAGGAGACAAGGGAATGACACCACACAAGGAAGAAATGGGTCCAAGGTTCAAGTCTTGGCGCTTGCATTTCATTTTGATTTATTTTTTTAAGTGAACTTAGACTTTGGCCCATAGACTTATATTTAGTTACGCATGATTTTAGACACAAGAGGAGCTTGTGGCCTAGTGGCGAGCGGCGTGGATTAAGTTACAGGGGAGCCTGAGTTCAAATCCTATCGCAAGCAAAAAGGGATATTTATTTTGCTAAGTTGGGATGGCCATAGTTTGTGTTGGAATTAAACTTTGCTGAAAGAGGGATCCCACATCGGGAAGCTAGCAAGAAGGAAGGTGAGAAGCTAGCTTTAAATAGAGCAATCTATGAGGAGAATAAGGATACCTTGGTTGGCGTGGGGCATAGGAGTGGTCAGAGCGCGGATCAACTCCAGATTCCTATCAGGTTTGTATTTCGCACTACTCGAGCTATAGAGCGGTAAATGTCGAAATGCCGGTCACACAGTGATGGTAGCCACACGAGCATGCGAGCGCACGTGTGGGAGCTTCGACGTGATAGTTGAGGCCATCATGAGTGTTATTGAGGGTCTAGGCTGTTTGGGCCAAAAGGGGCCAAGTGGGCCCAATGGGCCCGTGGTCCCATATGAATAAATTGTATGATTGTGTAGTAGATATTGGACTGGTCTATGTGAATCTCATATCTGTGGCTAGATTTGGGCTAAATGGGCCATACGAGCGTGTGGGCCCATTTGGGTCGAGAATGGGCCCTAGGCCCATTCGCATCGTTATCTCTGTTTAGAATACCTTGATTTACAAAATTACTGGAATACCCTTGTTCACAAAATTACTAAAATACCCTTAATTTACAAAATTATAGAATACCCTTGGTTTACAAAATTACTGAAATATCCATGGTTTGCAAAATTACCGAAATACCCCTGATTTGTGAAACTACCAAAATACCCTCAAGTTGCAAAATTACCGAAATACCCTCAGATTATAAAATTACCGAAATACCCTTGATTTGTGAAATTACCAAAATACCCCTAATTTGTGAAATTACTGAAAGACCCTTGATTTGTGAAATTACCGAAAGACCTCTAATTTGTAAAATTACCGAAATACCCTTAGATTGCAAAATTACATAAATACCCCTAATTTGTGAAATTATCAAAATACCCTCGGATTATAAAATTATCGAAATACCCTTGATTTGTGAAATTACTGAAATACCTCTAGTTTACATTATTATCGAAATACCCCAGTTTGTGAAATTACCAAAATACCCTTGGTTTGCAAAATTACTAAAATACCCTTTATGGGTAAAGTTACCGAAATACCCTAGACTAGTAAAATTACTGAGATGCCCTTACGAGGTGAAATGACCGTTTTACCCCTAACCGATTAAATGACCGTTGTACCCTCGTGGTAGTACTAGTGTTGTATGTGTTAATTGTATGATTGATTATGTTTGAGATGCACTGCATACATGGATTAGTTATGAGTAGAATTACCAAATTACCCCTGTAGGGTAGGATTACCGAAATACCCTTATAGGGTAAAATAACTATTTTGCCCCTGAGGGTAAAAGACGGATTTTGTGCCATGACTTGACTGTGATCGTATGACTGTGTTTTAACTAACTTGACTATGGTCGTGTGACTGATATGCTTGTAATATATGTTTTAAATGACTGTTACTGAGTATGGTCATTTTGCATACACGTGTAATGATTGAGCATGACATACACGACATGTTGCATGGCTTAAGTTTGATGATTGGAGGAAGTATCGTTTTAGTGGCTCTGCCACATACCGTTCTGGTGGCTCTGTCACATACTGTTTGAGTGGCATTGCCACATACCCTTTTAGTGGCTCAGCCACATATACCATTATTAGCAGCAAGGCTGCATTATTGGAGAGCTTGGCTCTGTGCCATCTTGATTATGGCTTTGTGCCAATCGTATTTTCCCGTGGCTATGTGCCTAACAGATATCGATGACTCTGTGTCAATCATATTTACCCAAGGTTGTGTGTCGATTATATTGCCGTCGCTGATGGCTATGAGCCAAACATAATACAGTTACTGTTGCATATCTGTTTATAAGATCTGTCACTGTACTGGGCTTAGGCCACTTGTTCTATCATTGGTTTGGGCTAGGCCCAATTGATACTGTTATAGGCTATGACCCAAATAGTTTTGTAGTGGGCTTTGACCTATGTATGCTCTAATGCATGCATCTTTATTCGCTTGAAAGGGCTTGGCCTAGACCTGCTGATTTAGTTTTCTCGCTTCAGATATCTTGATTGTTACTCTGGTAAGGGGATTACACACTGAGTTTTCATAAACTCACCCCGTTTTTAACTGTGTAGGTAATCCTTACCTTTAGACAGATCAGAGTTACGAGGGACTCAGAGGTGACCACACGTCCGATTGGCTTTAAAGTACACGTCCTATTTTTATTTTAGTTTAATTTGTTGGGTTCTAAATTTTGTAATAAGGCCTTAAGATTTCTGAACTTTAAGTTTTGGGATTTTATTGATTGTTTTATAATTGCTAGAAGTAGAACACAATTTATCATAAATAACTACTGTTTTTCAAAATATCACGTTTCGCAACTGTTTTAAATTAAGCTTTCTGCAACGGACAAGGTTTTAAAGATAATAATGTTTTCCAAGATTGATTTCTAATAAACCAGGTTTTGAAAATAAGCAAACGAAATCAGAGGTTTTGAATAGCAGAAAGTTTTAAGTTGTAAGAAGGGTTTCTAATGAAAGCATGGTTTTCGAAAAATTCTTCAATGTGACACGCCAGATTTGGGCCTAACTTCTAGGCTGGGTTTGGTGTGTTACAGGCCATCTTCAAATCTCTTACACATTATTGCTTCAGACGATACACATTCCCGAGCATACTGACTCAATCTCATGAATTCTCGTTCGTATTCAGAGACAGACATATGGCCTTGTTTCAAGTCCAGAAATTCCTTTCGTTTCTAATCTATGAATCTCTGACTGATATATTTCTTCCGAAATTCAGACTGAAAGAAATTCCATGTGACCCGCTTTTTCAGAACAACAGAAATCAAAGTTTTTCACCACTGATAGGCTGCGTCTCGCAACAAAGATACAACATATTTAATACTTTCTTCCGGAGTCAAAGACATCTCATCAAATACTCGGATAGTGTTTTCTAACCAAAACTCAGCTTTTTCGGCATCGTCATCACTAGTAGCCCTAAACTTTTCAGCCCCATACTTACTGATTTTGTCAATCGAAGGCTTATTCAACAGATTAAGATTCATAGTCAAAGGCATAGCAGATGTCTGAGGGGGATTAGGCGGGGGCAGAGGTTGTGGAACAGTCGGATTATTTCTTACGAATTGACTGAACAACTCACTCATCATTTGGAAGAAAGCTTGTTTAGCTTCTCCCTCTTGATCGCTCGTAGTCGGTCTCGAATCAGATGGCACTGTATCTTGCATGAGAGCGGGCGAATTGCTTTCTACATCGTCAGCTACGGCTCTTTTGGGATCCATTACTATATGTTAAACACATTTTACGCGTCAGGATTCATCACACTATCACAGTTAAAATATATGGCATGTATAGCTAGACTCTTTCACGCTACGTTAGTTCAAGAATCGGCTAAATTGTAGCTCTGATACCAATTAAATGTAACACCCCTAACCTGTAACCGTCGCCAGATTAGGGTTATGAGGCGTTACCGGACAAACGAAAAATTTTACAGATATTTCATAATATAATAAAACCAATCAAATCAAATGTCCCTTTCATAGTTCAACGAGACCTCAAACATGCTTTAGAATAGGGCCAGGACTAAGCCGAACACATACGAAAATTTTTGGAAAATTTAAACATTTCAAAGTTACAGAGGTCACACGCTCGTGTGGGCAAGCCGTGTGCCTCCCATGGCCTTTAGACACGCCCATGTGTCTAAGACATGTCAAAATAGGACATACATACTGACTTGTCCACACGGCCACCAGACACGCCCGTGTGCCATGGCAATGTGTGAAATTAAGCTAGCTACTAACTTGGTCACACGGCCATCAGGCACGCCCGTGTGCCACAACCGTGTAACCTGCCCAAGCAGACTTCAAAGTGGCCCTTGAGCCACACGGAAGAGACACACGCCCATGCCTCTTGGCCGTGTATGCAAAATAGGCCATTTGTAAGGCCAAAATGCCACCCACACTTGGGTCATACCTACAAGCACATACAATCCTATTCTCACCCACAATTTGGCTACGAAATACATGTCAAATGATCAACATATTATCTCTTTCAATCTCATCTCCAATCATGCCAATTTGTACAACCATAACACATGTATAACCAAGCATGATTCAATCACAATTTGCTATCATATAACTATTTCTTTGATCACACATATGTGCTCATATAGCATCAATTTCCTTACCACAATTTGACCATTTCATGGACATATAATCATACCAAAACCAACATCATATACCATATTCACACATGCATATTACCAACATTTAACTAGCCACATCACATGGCTCATTTCATATCTCAAACATATTTATCAAAACAACTAGCCTATACATGCCATACTTTATATATACATTTCCAAAAAGTACCAAAATGAGATTAGGTAGTGTGATGACGATCCTCGACGGTCCCGAGCCTTCAGTAGCTTTGACGATCTATAAAACAGAGCAAACACACACAGAGTAAGCTTTCAAAAGCTTAGTAGGCCATATGAAAATAAATTTAACATATAATCATTCAAAACATATAATCAATATTGATTCACTAATAGCTCAATTGCTTAGCCATAATTCTTCTTGGCACATTTATTTAGCCATTTATCTTTCAATCTTGCATATCACCATATGCTTTATTGGATCATAGCTTATCCATTCATGTAACACATTTTACTTTCTCAAATCCAAATACATAGCTCATCTAGGTAAGTTCATGAATATACTTACCTTTTTATACACACAATGTGTATATATCAAATGTACCTGAAACAGATATACAAACCACATAGACATTCGTTTCTCGAACTCACCCATTGAACCGTTCGGAATCTAATAGGATACTCAGAATGCTTGGAATATTCGTACAATGCCAACGTCACAGACATGGTTTTACATATAATCAAATATCAATGCCACTGTCCCAGACAAGGTCTTACACGAATCAAATACGATGCCAATGTCCCAGACATGATCTTACACGTAAATCTCATAACAATGCCAACGTCCCAGACGTGGTCTTACACGAAATCTCAAACCAATGCCGACATCCCAGATGTGTTCTTACATGATATCACATATCGAACACCTATGTCATGACATATACTATCCTATCTATTCCTAGGTTCAGACGGGACTTCTCGAACATTAACCATCTCTCGACACTTTCTTGGAATTCATATATTCATCATTTCGAGTATTATTCATAGCAATTCATATTTCATATATTCATAAATAAGTCTATTCAAATACATTTATTTGTATATCGACTTACGTCAGATTCGGTTTAACAGAAATGGATACGGCTACTCGATTATTTTTGATTTCCCGCGATCTAAGTCTGTTTTCTTCGGTTCTTAATCTATACATATTCAAATTTAACCCATTTATTCACCAAAACATTCAATTCAATCCAAGAACACACATATAAGGCAATTTGTAATTTAGCCCTCACATTTTCACATTTGGACATTTTAGTCCCTATTTCACAAAATCACAAAATATACCAAATTTCATGTTACCCATGCCTAGCCAAATTTGACTCATACTCATATGAGTCCATAAAATTCATTTATTCCACAATTTAGTTCCTCAAATAATCATTTTCTCAACTATAACCAAATTACTCAAAATCAACAAAACTCCAAAGACAATATATGCTACTCAAACACATATATTCCATATTTCATCATCAAATATTTCAAAGCTCATGTGTTCATCAAAGACACATTTCAAAATCATCCTCTATTCTCAAAATTAAGACATGGGTTTTGTAGTATACGAAGCAACGATTACAGAAACGTAGAAATTATCAAAAACCGAAGTCAAAACTTACCTTATTTGAGCTTAGCAGTGGTCGAACATTCAAAAGCTTAAAACCCTTATTTCTACTCGTATTTTCGGTGAAAAAATGAATAGAAATTACCATTTTAATGCTTTGTGTTGATAAAACATTACTCATTTATTCATTTATAAAATTAACCTTATAAACAAACATATAAAACACATAAATATAAGGCCATTAATGTCTTTTATCCATCCACTAACTTTTAAAGTGGTTTAATTACCTCATAAGGCCTCCACATTTAAAAGCCATATCAAATAAGTATCTTTTCATAAAGCATGTAAATTTTGCAATTAATGCAATTTAATCCTTTTCTCAAATTATACACATAGACGGAAAAATTAACTCACGAAACTTTAGCACATGCTTAATCACACATAGTAGACACAGAAAATAATAATAAATTTTTTCGACTTGGATTTGTGGTCCCGAAACCACTGTTCCGACTAGGATCTAAATTGAACTGTTACATGTACCCTAAGCCAAAGCGGTCATGCTTGTCCTTTAGCACTGGAGCCTCAACTCTTCCCTAAAAATGTCTCTCTAGTCCTTTTGCCGGTAAAGCTCCCTTTCCTACCATCAGCTGTAATCCCATCCTTATAGCCTTGGATATTTTTGGCACTGGAATCCAGTTCCCCTCAGTAATGAATGTTGCATTCACAAACTCCAAAGACTGGAAAGAACATTCAATTGCCTCATCATTTGCCTCCACGTACGACGCATCACTAGTTACAGCCGCGATAATATCTTCTTCAGTATTTATCGTCACTAGCTGACCTTCTGATACTAGCTTTAACTTTTAATGTAGTGACGAAGGCACTGCCTCTATCGAATGTACCAAGGTCTTCCCAATAAGAAATTGTAGAAGGGCTTGATATCCATTACTCGGAAGTCCACCTCATAGGTAGTTGGGCCAATCAACAGAGGTATTTCGATTCTTCTCATGACCCTCCTTTTTGTGCCATCAAACGCCCTCACTATCTTCTAGCATACCTTCATGTGTGAGCTATCCACAGGTAACCTATTAAGTGTGGATAGGGGCAATACGTTTAGTTCTGATCCATTTTTTATCGGAACCCCTTGCAATATGTACCCTTTGCATCTGGTAGTAATGTGCAGAGCTTTAGTGGATCCCATACCCCCGGGTGGTTTTTCATCATCGTTGAAGAAGATGAAGTTACCGACACTTATGTTATTAACCAGATAATCCAGTTTATTGGTAGAGATACCATTGGCCACGTATGTCTCATTCAGCACTTTCATTAATGCACTTCAGTGTACCTCCGAACTCAAGAGTAAAGCTAGTACAGACATGTGAGCTGGTTATTTCTACAACTATTCCACCACATTATACTCGTTGTGCTTCAAAAACTTCAGGAATTCCTTAACTTCCTCCTCTTTTACTGGCTCATTAACAAGCAGCTCGGGTCTGACTGCTTTTTCCTTCTTTTACTCCACCGTTAAGGTCTTTCCTTTTACGGGTTCTGGTCGGGCATCTATCAAATCATAACGCCTTCCACTACGTGTATGAGAACCTACGTCTTGATCCTCTTTTGAAGTGCTGGCTGAGTTCTCCTTTCCTGGGATTGTCACGTTGCAATCATAATTTCAAGGGACCCTTTTGTTATCCTGATAAGAGAAGACCGCCAGTTTTTGAATTATGATCTTTGGTGTCATCTATACTCTAGCTTCATTGCTTTTAAGTTGCAAAATGATGACCACGGGATAAATGACTTTTGGGACCTTCACTGTTGATTCTGACGCACATATGCTTCCTTCTTCTTTAACTTCTTCACAGAACTCTATCTCTTTATTATCTATCAGACCTTGCACCAAGGCTTTGAATTCTATGCATTCTTGGATCTTGTGCCCCTCTTCATGATGGAACTCACAGTAGTTCCTCATGTTTTCACAACTCCCTTCAGGATCCGAAATGCTTAACCCCCTTTTTACCATATCCATCCAGACTCATCTCAAAGGAATTTTTACTTCTGCATTATCTGTCTTGATTCTTCTTCCCACATTTCCATCTATCATATTTACCCCATTATCAGTATGATTGGGTAGTGAATTTTCGGCACTAGGTGCATCATCAAATTTCACAATGCCCATTTTGATAAGTCTTTCAACTACTTTCTTAAAGACAGTGTAGTTTTCTATTGAATGCCCTGGAATTCCTGCATAGTAGTCACATTGAGCGTTTGCATCGTGCCATTTGGGGTATGGAGGCTGTCATGGTTTTAGGTAAAAAGGAGATACCACGTGTGCGTCAAATAAACTTTGATAAAACTCCCTATATGTCATTGGGACTGGGGTAAATTGGAGCTTCTCAGTGTTTTGCTTTGCACCGGACTCCTGCCTTGATAAACCTTGTTGACCAGTAGCCACCGTTCTTTGTTGACTTACAGTAATCAATTTTGAGTAACCCTTGTTATATGTACTTGTGTTTTTCACCTCGTTTTCCTTTTTCCTTGAGGCTAACCTTTTATTACTCTCTCATGTATCTATCTTTCCACTTCTTATCGCATTCTCGATCATTTCGCCAGTCATCACTATGTCTGAAAAACTTTTTGTAGCGCTTCCTATCATGTGAGTGATCAACGGGGCTTTTAGGGTGTTGATAAAGAGCATCGTAGTTTCTTTTTCTAGAAGCGGCTGTAACATCCTGAAAAGGGCCTATGCATTTTCGGTTTAATTGTACGAAATGACATGTCCTATGTGTTATGAATATATTTTAAACATTTTTGGAAACCTGGAAATGTATGGAAATGTTAGGTTTAAAAGAGGAAAGTGAACATTTTTGGAAACCTGGAAATGTAAGGAAATGATAGGTTAAAGGAGGGAAACAAACGTTTTTGGAAACTTGGAAATGTAAGGAAATGACTTAGGAAATGTTGAGTTTTAAAGTCTAAAAGAGGAAACTAAGGCAAGGTGGCCTTAAGAGAAAATGTATGTGAAATATGACACACAAACGGGCTTGGAAAAGTGGCTTGGAGATGCCACTTAGGGCCCCTGGAAATGGCGCCACATACAGGAGTATTGGGCCAAGGTTCGAGCTCCAAGGGAAGCAAAATAAAAGTTTTATTTTACAGCAGGGATTAGTATCAAGGGACGGTACAAGGCTATAAATTAGGAGTTTTTATTCTTTTATAATTAGTGGATAAATAAGGGATAAATAAGGGATTTATTTATCGTTATTTTCAAGAGATAATTGTGGGATTAAATTCTTTTAATTTGAATAAAGGGGATAATTCAAAGGATAAATCTATCAAAATAAGGGAGAGTGGTGGCCAAGTAAGGGACTCTAGCTAGTAATTTCAGCTACTAGAGGAAAAGAGGCCATTCATTCATTCACTCTTCCTTTGCCGAATTTCTTAAGCAAATTCTCCTCTCTCTGCCGAATTTCCTAGAGCTTTGTTCTTCTTCTTTTATTTTTGCCAAAGCCGAAATCTACTTCTTCATTATTCACCATTGCCGATTCTTCAAACCTCAACACCCTCTCTTCTCTTTTCCTTATTCAAGCCGAATCCTCTGTGTAGTGGCCATAGCCGAATGCTCTCCTATCCTTTAGGAGCCGAATTGATTCTTTAAGCAAGAGCCGAAACTCTTTGGGACTTCAAGCTTAGGTGCTGTCGACTTCTTCAAGTAAGGGTAAGGATCTATTGCTATTATTTTCTTTCTTCTTTAAACCAAAAGTCAAGATTCTAATGCCATATACATGTTGGCCGAAACTTTGAAGGAAAGCTTCGGGATTCTGTGACTGTCGATTACAAGGAGGAAGGTTTCGAGATTTCTAAGATTTAAAGGTAAGGCATGTATTCGGCCATAGGCCATTCTAATTGATTTTTGTGTAAAGGGCCGAATCTAACTATGGATGTGTAAGGGCAGTCGACAGTGGTACACAAGGTTTCGAGATTTCAAATCATAAAGGTAAGTACATATGTACAATCGGCCAAGGCTATAACCATGATCTAGATCTATTTCTATTTGTTTAAAAAGCCAAAACTAACCCGTGAAGTAATCTAGTGCTTGGCCGATTACCAGGAGGAACTCTACGAAGATTCGGGTTTTGATTTGTAGTCAATCGACAGGAAGGTAAGGATTTAAGTGTGTTAATCCTTCAGGATTTGGTTACATAAACGAATAGGGTTTTGCTAATATGCCTAGTAATGGTCGAATATAGGAATTGAAGATCTAAAGCATTAGATCAGATTTTCGGGAATCTCAGTGAAAGCGATAAGTTAATCAGGTGTGTACCCCACACTATTTCTTAATAAGTTTTATGGCAATGTTTAATAAATATATGTATGTGATATTAAGAATGTGAAAAGTATGGCTAAAGTACCATGCAATGGTACAAAAGTACTCAGGTACGTTTCTTACTCCTACTAAGATTATGAAATATGTTATATCTAAGATGTGATAAGAATGTGATATGCATGGCATGTATAATATGGGGCATATGGGTTATTGAAAAGGGGAAGTGAATGTGGTGACCTAAGACCATGATATCTGAATGTGGTGACCTAAGACCACGATATCTGAATGTGGTGACCTAAGACCACGATATCTGAGTGTCGTGACCTAAGACCATGAATACTCATAAGGGTGATGAGCACATCGACTGCAGCGACTGCCTTCGATGGTGTGTAGCGGATGGAGGGTTGATTTAGTAGTCCCCACGGTGTGTAGGTTGGTACGGGGAAGTGTAGCGGATGGCTAATTAGGCTTGGGTTGGGAATGCATCATTAATTGTATACTATGATATGAATGTGTATTATTTGTTATGCCTGATTCTATTTGGACTTAGTGTGTACACATTGAGTCTGTTGACTCACCCCGTTGTGGGAACATGTTTCAGGTGACGAACAGTGATGGACCGGGTCAGCAGGAGCTTATGGTGGCCATGCTCAGCTTGAAGTTTATTTAATTTTGGGCTTTTATATTTTAAGTACTTTGAATTTAAAGTTTGGAAATTATTTGATGTAATAAGGCCATAGTTGAACCATTTTACATTTATTTTTATTTATTATGTTTATGAATCTTTATTTATTAAAGTTTAAGTAAATTTCTTCTAAACTAAACCCTAAATGTTTTGTCACCGTAAATAAAGGGATTTCAATATAAAATGAACTTGTTTTCAACTCAAGCCCAACCCAACACAATCCTTCTTTCAAAACACACAAGTTTTTCCCAAGTAACATAAGAATTTGAACCGGTTTTTCCTAAAGAACATACCAAATCTGGCCAAGGCTCGTGGGCCGAGTTTGGGGTGTTTCAATTTGGTATCAGAGCCCGTTTCAAACTCTCGGCCTGAGGTTTAAGGCCCAAAACGTTTTTAAATCGAGCCCAAATAAGTTTTACGGAAGTATTTTTGAAAACAAGCAGGTTTTCTGGCATGGCACCTAAGTCTCCGACCCGCAGTCCACCAGGTAAGTATCCCTATCTATTATGTGATTTATATTATGATTTGTAGAAGGGTAGAAATGGAATGGAACGTAGATTAGCATGATAGGTACTTGAACCCTAGGACTAGTCTACCCCAACTATTACATAGGACTTAAGGACCATTAAACAAACCTATGACTTAGCCGCCGAGTTAGGGTGTGGTAACCCCTGTGCGCATGTCTAGGATTGGATCCGGAAGAGCCTGGTATTTAAGCAATCCTAGTGACTCACCTCCTCTTCGCTGGAATCCTACCTGGTGCGTAGCTTCGGTTCACCCTAACCAAGAGGACTCAGTGGGTGTAGCAACCTCTGTGCGCATGTCTAGGAATGGTTTCGATGGGAGCTTGGTATTTAAGCAGTCCGCGTGACTCACCTCCTCTCCATTCGAGTCCTACCTGGTGCGTAGCCTTGGTTCACCCTGACCAAGAAGACTCGGTCATAGGCTAAACACAATAACTAAAACCTGAAAGGGAACTAGCCGTGTTTTTATAAAAACCCCAGTTTTAAAACTCTTAAAATTATTTTTTTTAATTTGTAAGAACTATCTTTACAAAATCTTCCGAAAAATTTCAGATTTACAAAATTACAAAAAGTACCCTTAGTGGTAAAGTTACAAAAATGCCCTTGGTTTATAAAAATGTCCAAACCACCCACAGTTTTAATCAAAATTTCATTACCTTAAAACAAATCCAAAAACTCTAATTTGCAAAATATCAAAATCCCTTGATTTTGAAAAATTGCAAAATTGCCCCTAACTTACAAAATTACCAAAATGACCCTGATTTCCAAAATTTTTGCAACCTCATCATTTTGGAAAGTAAAATTCTCAAAAAGAACCCTCAAAGTTTTGCAAATTTGGAAATACCCCTGAATTACTACACTTTACAAATTTACCCCCAGATTTCAAAATTTTCCAAAACACCCCCGGGAATTTAAAATTACCAAAATACCCTTATTGACAAAATAACCAAGGAACCTTACTTTAACAAATTACGAAAATACCCCTGTAGGACAAATTACGAAAATACCCCTGGGTAGTGGAAAAGCAACAACAATGAAAACTACAACATTTCCCTGAATGAACAAAAGTTCATAATTGATTGATGGATGTATGAATGAAAAGACTGTGTGCATGTATGAATACGAAAGAACCACTCTTAAAAATTCTTTCCATAAAACTTCTTCGCGGGTAATCAAGTGAAACAAGGACTAATTCATAAAACTTCTTAATCAAATCACGACGTTAGAAATGAGCTCTAGAGGACGTGGTCGTCGTGGACGCGGTAGAGAAAGGATGACCCTGTCAGAACCCGTTAGATCGGGTCAAGGGTCTGACAATGAGATACCACCGCCACCACCACCAACAGCTGTTGGTGCTAAACGGCAAGATCAGACGGGGGATGATGCTATGTCGCAGGCTGTGCTGCGAGTTCTTGAGCTGGTGGCTGGTGCAGGAGGAAATTCGGGAGCTCGAAAGTTGGTACCTGAGCGACTTCGTGCCAACTGGTCGAGGTGTTTCGTGGAGTGTCGGGAGTGGCACCCGAAGATCACCGAGTATTGGTTGGAATCAACTGAGCGGATTATGGATGAACTAGATCTAACCCCTGATGAGAAGCTGAAAGGAATGGTGGCATTCCTACGCGATGAAGTGTACCAATGGTGGCTCACAGTTCGTGATGGTGCCACAGCTGAGTATCTGACGTGGGACTATGTTAAGACGGCTTATCAGAAGAAGTATGTCGGTACCCGGTATACTGATGAGCAAAGGAAGGCATTTATGGGGCTGGTTTAAGGGAACAAGTCCGTGGCAGAGTATGAAGCTAAGTTTCTGAGGCTGAGCCGTTATGCTCGAGGAGTGGTGGCTACGAAGCATGAACGGTGTGTCTGATTCGAGAACGATTTGAGGGATGATTTAAGGTTATTGATAGCCCCACATCGGGAATGGGAATTTTTCGCGTTAGTGGAAAAGGCTAAGGTAGCCGAGGGAATCAAGGACTCAGTAAAGCAGAGCTCTGATAGGAATAGGCCCAAGAGGGGTTATGGGTCGTCAGGATCATCTGGGAGTGTGCAGAAAAGGCCCAGAGTTGGTGGGCCGCGAGGTCAGCAAGTTGGTGCAAGAGGGCAGTATCGTCCTTGTGATCAGTGTGGGAAGAGACACTTAGGAGAGTGTTGGAAGAGGACAGGAGGATGTTTTCGGTGTGGGTCCAAGGACCATGTGATCAAGGATTGTCCTACGAAACCAGACGGGAATCGATCAGCAACTCAGAGTGTTAATCAGGTTGGTAGAGGAGGGCAGCAGCCTCAACGAGGTCATGGTCGGAATAACAGAGGTAATGGCGCTGGCAGAGGACGTGGAACACAGGGCAAAGGTGCTGCTAATACTGAGGCAAGGCAACCGGGTTTGGTCTATGCGGTTCGCCGTAGGGAGGATGGAGACGCGCCGGATGTTATAACCGGTACGTTCCTTATTTATGGAAAGCCTTATTATGCCTTAATTGATGTGGGCTCGACCCATTCATATGTTGCATGTAGTGTAGTGGAAACACTAGGCCTAGACTCGAAACTTTCTGATAGGCAGATGACTGTAGTAAGCCCATTAGGCCAAACTGTAGTGGTGGCTAAGATCTTTCAGAGTGTACTTTTAGAGATTCAGGGAGTGAACTTTCGGGCTGATTTAATGGAACTACCCTTTGGGGAGTTTGAACTCATACTTGGAATGGACTGGCTAGTAGAGCACCGGGCCATGTTGGATTGTGCGACTAAACGAATGGAACTAAGGACCCCGGAGGATGAAGTAGTAATAATGATCGGAGAAAGAAGAAACTACCTGTCTAACGTAGTTTCAGCATTAAAGGCTGAGAAAATGGTTAGGAAAGGGTGCAAAGCGTTCTTAGCCTTTGTAAGTACGTTGGATAGAAAGGAAGAAGGTGTCAGTGGAGTTAGAACTGTAAGGGACTTTAAAGATGTATTTTCGGAGGAATTACCAGGAATACCCCCAGATAGGGAGGTGGAATTTGGAATAGACTTGCTACCGGAAACAGCTCCTGTGTCAATCGTTCCATACCGAATGGCGCCAAAGGAGTTGGTTGAGCTCAAGGCTCAAATCCAAGAATTGCTGGATTGTGGGTTCATCTGACCCAGTGTGTCTCCATGGGGAGCACCGATCCTGTTTGTGAAGAAGAAGGATGGAACTATGCGAATGTGCATAGACTATCGTCAGTTGAATAAACTGACCATCAAGAACAAGTATCCTCTACCAAGGATAGATGACTTGTTTGATCAGCTGAAAGTGGCAGCTGTGTTTTCGAAAATAGATCTACGGTCGGGATATCATCAATTGAAAGTGAAGGAGGCAGACATCCATAAGACCGCCTTTAGAACAAGATACGGCCATTACGAGTTTGTAGTAATGCCATTTGGATTGACGAACGCGCCAGCCGCGTTCATGGATATGATGAATCGAGTTTTTCAACCCTACTTGGATAGATTCGTTGTCATATTTATCGATGATATCCTTGTGTACTCCATGTCGGAGGAGGAGCATGATGAGCACCTCCAAGTTGTGCTGCAAGTATTAAGGGAGAAGAAGCTCTATGCCAAATTCAGCAAGTGTGAATTTTGGCTCAAGGAGGTGGCATTCTTAGGGCATGTGGTATCTGCAGAGGGAATAAGAGTGGACCCTAGGAAGATCAAAGCAGTGTTGGATTGGAAACCACCTAGGTCCGTGGCTGAAATCTGAAGTTTCTTAGGTTTGGCAGGCTATTACAGAAGGTTCGTAGAAGGGTTCTCGTAAATAGCCGCGCCTTTGACAAAGTTGCTAAGGAAGGAAGTACCCTTTCGAATGGGGTGATAAGCAACGCAGGAGAGCTTTGAAAAGCTTAAGAAGGTGTTGTGGAAGCCCGGTGTTAATTTAGCCGAGGCGGGGAAGGATTTTGTGGTGTCTTGTCGCGACTTCGCAGCACGGGACTAGGATGTGTCCTAATGCAAGATAGAAAAGTAGTCTCTTATGCGTCTCGGCAGTTAAGGCCGCATGAGGTTAACTACCCAACCCATGACTTGGAATTGGCAGCAGTGGTTTTCACTCTTAAGGTTTGGAGGCATTACCTTTATGGAGAAAGGTCGATAATCTACTGGACCACAAGAGCCTTAAGTATCTGTTGACTCGAAGGAGTTGAACTTGAGGCGCGAAGGTGGGTGGAGTTATTAAAGGATTATGATTGCTCGATAGAGTACCACCCGGCAAGGCGAATATGGTAGCCGATGCCCTAAGCCGGAAGGTTGTGTCTGATCTAAGGGCTATGTTCGCACGCTTGAGTTTGTATGATGATGGAAGCTTTGTTGGCGAGTTACAAGTCAAGCCCACATGGTTTGAATAAGGTGAAAGGGGGACGGTTGGCGATAAGGACCTAAGTGCTAAGTTACAGCAAGTACGAGCGGAGAGTTAGAGGATTATGGCGTTAATGATGAAGGAGTATTGTGCTACAAAGGAAAGGTCCGTATGCCGAGGGACGAGGAGTTCGCATGCAGAGAATTCTTCGAGAAGTGCATAGTAGCCCTTACGCTATGCATCCCGGAGGCATTAAGTCGCATGCAGATCTAAGGAACAATTTTGGTGGCACGATCTAAAGCGAGAAGTTATCGAATTTGTGGGAAAATGTCCGATGCGTCGGCAAGAAGAAAGGTGAACACCGAGTTCCATCGGGATTGCTTGACTAATCGAGATTCATGATGGAAGTGGGAGAGAATTACCATGGACTTCGTTAGTGGGCTTCCCTCACGCCTACTAAGAAGGACTCGGTATGGGTAATAGTGGACCGTTTGACCAAGTCCGCGCACTTCATCCCGGTAAGAGTTGATTATTCACTTCAGAAGCTGACCAAGTTATATGTGGCAGAAATTGTGAGGTTACATGGAGTACCGGTATCGATCATCTCCGATAGAGACCCAAGGTTTACGTCTCGGTTTTGGAAGGCACTTCATCAAGCTTTAGGCACTAAGTTAGACTTCACTACGGCTTTTCATCCACAATCGGGCAGGCGATGCAAGCGGGTTATACAAGTGTTGGAAGATATGTTGAGAGGCTGTGTGATGGATTTCCGAGGAAGTTGGGAAGACTATTTGCCTTTAGCAGAGTTCGCCTACAACAACAGCTATCAGGCTAGCATCCGGATGGCACCATATGAAGCATTGTATGGTCAGAAGTGCCAAACTCCTACTTGTTGGACTGAGTTAGGAGAACGTCAAGTTTTGGATCCCGAGTTAGTGGCAGAAACTGAAGAGAAGGTTGAGATAATCTGAGCACGGTTAAAGGAAGCCTCTGATAGGCAGAAGTCGTAAGCAGACCTTAAACGGAAGGAAATAGAGTTTGAAGTGGGAGATCAAGTGTTTCTGAAAGTCTCGCCTTGGAAGAAGGTGATGAGGGTTGGTCGCAAAGGGATGTTAAGCCCAAGGTTTATAGGGCCCTATCGAGTGTTGAAGCAAATTGGACCAGTGGCATACCAGTTAGAGTTGCCACCAGAGTTGCAGCAGATGCACGACGTATTCCATGTACCCATGCTATGTCGTTACCGATCAGATCCATCTCATGTAGTACCAGTTGAAGAAGTGGAGCTAAGGCCAGACTTATCCTACGAGGAAGAGCCGATTCAGATATTGGAACGTGATGTGAAAGTGCTACGGAGGAAGTCAGTTCCTCTAGTCAAAGTGTTATGGTGCAATCATGGATAGGAAGAAGCTTCATGGGAGCCAGAAGAGGCAATGCGACAGCAATACCCTCAATTATTTTGGCTAGGAAATTTCTAGGACGAAATCATTTTAAGGGGGGTAGAACTGTAACATCCTGAAAAGGGCCTATGCATTTTCGGTTTAATTGTATGAAATGACATGTCCTATGTGTTATGAATATATTTTAAACATTTTTGGAAACCTGGAAATGTATGGAAATGTTAGGTTTAAAAGAGGAAAGTGAACATTTTTGGAAACCTGGAAATGTAAGGAAATGTTAGGTTAAAGGAGGGAAACGAACGTGTTTGGAAACTTGGAAATGTAAGGAAATGACTTAGGAAATGTTGAGTTTTAAAGTCTAAAAGAGGAAACTAAGGCAAGGTGGCCTTAAGAGAAAATGTATGTGAAATATGACACACAAATGGGCTTGGAAAAGTGGCTTGGAGATGCCACTTAGGGCCCCTGGAAATGGCGCCACATACAGGAGTATTGGGCCAAGGTTCGAGCTGCAGGGGAAGCAAAATAAAAGTTTTATTTTGCAGCAGGGATTAGTAGCAAGGGACGGCACAAGGCTATAAATTAGGAGTTTTTATTCTTTTATAATTAGTGGATAAATAAGGGATAAATAAGGGATTTATTTATCATTATTTTCAAGAGATAATTGTGGGATTAAATTCTTTTAATTTGAATAAAGGGGATAATTCAAGGGATAAAGCTATCAAAATAAGGGAGAGTGGTGGCCAAGTAAGGGACTCTAGCTAGTAATTTCGGCTACTAGAGGAAAAGAGGCCATTCATTCATTCACTCTTCCTTTGCTGAATTTCTTAAGCAAATTCTCCTCTCTCTGCCGAATTTCCTAGAGCTTTGTTCTTCTTTTATTTTTGCCAAAGCCAAAATCTACTTCTTCATTATTCACCATTGCCGATTCTTCAAACCTCAACACCCTCTCTTCTCTTTTCCTTATTCAAGCCGAATCCCCTGTGTGGTGGCCATAGCCGAATGCTCTCCTATCCTTTAGGAGCCGAATTGATTCTTTAAGCAAGAGCCGAAACTCTTTGGGACTTCAAGCTTAGGTGCTGTCGACTTCTTCAAGTAAGGGTAAGGATCTATTGCTATTATTTTATTTCTTCTTTAAACCGAAAGTCAAGATTCTAATGCCATATACATGTTGTCCGAAACTTTGAAGGAAAGCTTCGGGATTCTGTGACTGTCGATTACAAGGAGGAAGGTTTCGGGATTTCTAAGATTTAAAGGTAAGGCATGTATTCGGCCATAGGCCATTCTAATAGATTTTTGTGTAAAGGGCCGAATCTAACTATGGATGTGTAGGGGCAGTCGATAGTGGTACACAAGGTTTCGGGATTTCAAATCATAAAGGTAAGTACATATGTACAATCGGCCAAGGCTATAACCATGATCTAGATCTATTTCTATTTGTTTAAAAAGCCAAAACTAACCCGTGAAGTAATCTAGTGCTTGGCCGATTACCAGGAGGAAATCTACGAAGTTTCGGGTTTTGATTTGTAGTCAATCAACAGGAAGGTAAGGATTTAAGTGTGTTAATCCTTCAGGATTTGGTTACATAAATGAATAGGGTTTTGCTAATATGCCTAGTAATGGCCGAATATAGGAATTGAAGATCTAAAGCATTAGATCAGATTTTCGGGAATCTCAGTGAAAGCGATAAGTTAATCAGGTGTGTACCCCACACTATTTCTGAATAAGTTTTATGGCAATGTCTAATAAATATATGTATGTGATATTAAGAATGTGAAAAGTATGGCTAAAGTACCATGCAATGGTACAAAAGTACTCATGAAACACCCCAAACCCGGCCCATTCGTTACGACCGAATTTGAAATGCCACTGTGGAAAACGTTTGAAAATACTCTTACTTAAAAGTAAATACCGTTGTAAATTTGTTTCCTTTAATAAAACATTTTCGTAATTTAAAACATTCTAAGTAAAAATTAAGTTGTTATAAAAATATCCGGATTAAAACTTTATTATAAATAAATTTAAGAAAAACATAACCATTTGCAAATAGCATCTCAATTGTCAATCCATAATAAAACATAATAATAAAGATACTTAATAAAAATACTTAAATACTTTAATGGTCCTTATTACAAGAAACACTTAAACAAGATACTGAAAATATAAATACTTAATTAATTAAAATATCTTTCTGCATGAAAATTTGCTTCTGCATGGCCACCTTTGTATCCACTCCAACCCGGTCCAATTCCACGATCACCTGCGATGTTGGTAAATATTTGGGTGAGTCATACAGACTCAGTGTGTAATTAAACCACTGAATTCCACCCACATGTTAAACCACATATTTACCCACAAATCAGATAGTAAGATAATTAACCACATATTTCCACATTCTGGGCTTGGCCCATATTCATATCACTTATCCACATTCATATACTGGGCTTGGCCCTTTTCTTAATAATCCACATATCAACTGGGCTTGGCCCATTTTCACATTAAATACTTATATCACATTAATCCACATATCATATTGGGCTTGGCCCATTTCCACATATGTTCACATACCAAATCATGCAATTATGAAGCCCAACCCAAACCTAGGGTCCATCCGCTACACACCCCCTTATCCAGCCTACCACACACCAGGGGATTATCAAATCACCCTCTCCTTTTCACTCCAAAGGCAATCAATGCCGTCCACGTGCAATTAAGCACAATAATCCACAACGCGACCTTAGTCAGCGCCAATCCACGATGTAGCTGTAGCTAACACCAAAACCATGATGGGACACATAGTCACTCATCAACCACGATATGGCACATAGCCGATATCAACCACGATGAGGCACATAGCCACTCATCAAGCCACGCGAACTTAATCGCAATTTATCCACAACGTGACCTCAGTCAACGTCAATCCACGATGTAGCTCAAGGCTAACATCAAACCACGTACTCAAGAAGTACACCGTGCATCTTCTTTCATATCATATCCCACCCATGCACATGCCACATAAAATAATGATACAATGTAATGATGCATGAGCATGTTCATCAAGCATATTATCACATATTCATATTAATAATCACACATACCTCTTGAGGGTATCCTTATCACAATTCCCACTGCATTAGTTAGCACATTCATAACACATACACATATCACATACATATCATATACCCGGAAAACGGTGGGTTAATCACACACCTTATAACTTGCAGAACTATGCTTTCGATCCCGATGCTATCACTAAGCGACACTACAGCTATCTGCCTATTTTGATGCTCTGACGCTGGTCCACACCCTGGTGGCCAATCCCGAATTGCAGAAACAGATCTCCTCTTAAACCTGGGGATAGGGACTACCCCTTTACCTTCTTGTCTGACATCCACGTTCATCGCAGATCACTTAATCAGAATCATTTGGTTAAACGACAAAGTATGAGATCTAAAATGAATAAAAATCACAGCTTATTATCCTTACCAAAAATGGATCCAAAAACCCGAAAGCTTTCTTTGTTCTTATCGATTTGGCCCTAAAACATCATAGCCAAAATCGGTCACACTTAATACCAATAATATGGTCTTAGGCCGAATACTAGCAACCACATACACAACTTACCAAATCCCGAAAAGCCACTCCTTGCCTTTGAAACTGTCGAAATTCCCATTTAGCAAAAGTTAGAATCGGCCTTACTACAAAAATCCATGAAAAAGGGCCCTTGGCCGAATATCCAATATGACTTACCTTGATTTGTCGCATCCAAGAGACTCCCTTAATACTTCCTTCTATCGGCTATACAAAAGGACACTAGGTCAAGGCTTATGAATATTAGGCTAACAATAAAACAAATGTGGAGTTGAAGAAAAGAAAAATGGAAGAAACAAGAGAGACTTAGGGGCATTAGAAACATATAAAAAAATAGAAAGAAATTTGGCAAACAATTAAAAGAGAAAGAAAAAGATGAATGCCCAAAGAAAAGGTAATTCGGCACTCCCCTGCTACTCTTCAAAGCCGAAAATCCCAGCTCCCAAAGTCATATATTGGCCACCAACTCCACTTATCAAATCTCCTATATTATCTTAACACATTAATAAAATAATCCTTCACTTTATCTCTTAACACCCATTCAAATAAATAAAATAAAATAGCAATTATCTCTTATCTACCCACCTACAATAAATAAATAACACAGCCATTATCTCTTATCTTACTAATTTAAACTAATAAAATAAACCAACCTTTATCCCTTATCTTCCCATAAAAAAAAAATAAAGCCATATATTTATCCAACTCTTCCAGCCGAAATTTAAAAACAAAAACATCAAGCTTATCCCCATCTATTTGAGAGTCCATGTGCAAACCACTAGCTCCTCTCTTTGACGCAAAAAGCTAAAAAAAAAAATCCCACTCCTTGCTGCTCACCAGCCTTGAACCCGAGACCTGTTGGAGCCCTTGACTGTAGGTAACGCCCCAGCCACTTTGCCAAGGTGCTGTTTGTGATATCACCTCCCCAGAATTTCTTTTAAGCCCTCTTTCGCCAGGCGCCTTCTTAACGCAAAAATAAAAGCTCCTTCCTGCCTCCTTCGTAACTCGAACCTGGGCCCTCTACCCATTGCTTGAGGCGTCACTTGCCCAAGCCTTAAGTAGCGCCCTGCTGCCACTTTACCAGGCCAACCCTTGTGTCATAAATCCCTCACGAATTTCCCTTAAAGCCTTTTTAGCCTACTTCCCTTTTTGACGCAAAAATAAAAGTCTCTGCTGCGCCCCGCGTTACTCGAACCTCTTCCCTCCTGCACTCCCTTTTGACGCAAGCTTCCAAGCCCCTAAAGTAGCGTCCCAAGCCACTTTACTAAGCCCAAGTTCATGTCCATAACCTCCTACAATTTTCCTTTAAGGCCTCCATTGCCCAGCTTCTCCTTTTAAGCACTTAAAACAAAATTTTCCTAAGGCATTCCCTTTTTATCCTAGAGTTTTAAAAACCCCTAAAACACATCCAAACCACTCACTGAGCCTACTAACTCATGAATGTATGCACCAAATGCATAGCCCCTAATCTAGGATGTTACAGTTCTACCCTCCTTAAAAATAATTTCGTCCTCGAAATTACTTATTAACGAATAGTCGTACATCTTAACTCACCGCACTACACTTATGCTGCGCACTCTGATCTTAATAGAATCATCATACTTCCTAGGCACAATTTTTAAGTTCACATCTAGGGTTTCAAGCATTTTACTAGCAACACAAGAATGAATTATCTCTAAAGCAATAAATAATATTCCAAAACAAGGAACTTACCTGCTATCACATCCTTGGTTGCCTTGCATCCAAACCTTCAGCACCTCTGCCGGGTGTTCCACGACCTCGGCCAGAACCATTTCCTCCATTGTTTGGACCACGAACCTTCGTTGCCTGAGGACAATTCTTAACCAAATGAGCCTTAGATCCACACCGAAAACACTCCTTACTATTTCCCTAACACTCTCCTGTGTGAGTTCTCCCACACCGAGCACAGGAATGATTCCAATTCTCAGTAACTGGTACTGGTGCACGTACAGAATTCTCGATCCTTGGCTTTTTCTGAACATCTCCAAACGATGCTGATGGTCCAAAACTTCTCTTATTCTCGTTCCTATTTTTTTCTCGGTTTTCTCTTACAGTCCTCTTAACTTCTTCAACGATCCGAGCTTTCTCCACCAGAATGGCGAAGTCTCTTTCTCTGTGCAGAGCAATTAACTCTCGCAACTCATCTCGTAGCCCATCTTCGAACCGAACACACCTTTCGTAATCAGTAGCCACGATCCCTTTGGCGTACTGACTTAACCGCACAAATTCAGCTTCATACTCTGCTACCGACTTGCTTCCTTGAACCAAGTTTAGAAACGCCTTTTTCTGCGAGTCTAATTTGCTAGCTCCAACGTACTTCCCTTTAAACTTAACCTTAAAATATTCCTAATCCACTTGGTCTGTCGGGACACCTTGCCTGACAGTGAGCCACCATCGATATGCTTCGTCTCAGAGCAACGAAACAGCACCTTTCAGCTTTTCCAAATCAATACAGTCTAAATCATCCATGATTCTTTCGACTGCTTCCAACCAATACTCCACTACATTCGGAGCTACCCCAGACACTCCTCTAAAAACTTTAGCCCCGTTAGACGTAAACCTTTCCGATACCGACTTCCAAGCTCCACTTCTCATGCTAGCTCCTACCACACGTTCTAGTACTCGTAACATAGCTCGCGACACTGCTTCATCTTCTCCTATCGGATCTTGATCCTCCATGCCCACGTGGTGGCGCGCGACATCGTTTTCGACCCATGGCCGAACCTCATCGGGTTCCGACATCGCTATTCTACCTCTACCGCGTCCACGACGACCACGTCCCCTAGAACTCATTTCTAACGTCGTGATTTATCTGATTAAAAAGTTTTACGAAATAAAGATATTTAGAAGTAGTTCTTTCGATCACACAAAGGTTCAGTTCAAGTTCACTACTCTAATTTAGAGAGTCACATTCATTCCTCAATAGAGGAACATTCATTCATCAACGTAGACATATTCATTCAGTGGTATCCACCACCCACATTCACTATTCAAACATTTCTGTCCGTTTCTATCCTAGGGGTATTTTCGTCATTTTTCCTACAAGGGTATTTTTGTAATAAATCAGGGTCAATTTAAAAATCAAAGGCATTTTCAAAATTTTCAGAACTCGTGGGTACTTCGGAAATTTTCTAAATCAAGGTATTGCAAAAATTTCAGAAATCTGGGTTATCTTGGTAATTTTGTAAGTTAGGGGTAATTCAGTAATTTTTCAAATCAGGGTATTTCAATATTTGTAAAACAGAAGTTTTTGATATTTTTGTAAAGTAGAAATATTTTAGCAAACGTCGAGGGTATTTTTGAAAATCTTAAAAACTAGGGGTATTTTAGTAATTTACAATACATGGGCATTTTTGTAATTTTGTAAATCAGAGATATTTTGGAAAAATTTTCACAATAATCTTTTACTACAATTAAAAAGGTAATTTAGGGATTTTAAAACTAGAAATTTTATAAAACTGCATGGCTAGTCCCTTTCGGGTTTTAATTATCGGGTTTAGCCCGTGAATAAGTCCTCTTGGTTAGGGTGAACCGTAGCTACGCACCAGGTAGGATTCGCGTAAAGAGGAGGTGAGTTGCTAGGACTGCTTAAATACCAAGCTCTTACCGAATCCACTCCTAGACATGCGCACAACAGTTGCCACACCCTAGCTCGGCGACTTAGCCACAGGTTTGTTTAGTGATCTTTAAGTCTTATGTATGTGTTTGAGTGCACTAGCCCTAGGGTTCAATAGCCCTAATATTCTAATCTACGAGTCCAAATAAGCCCATAACAGTTCATATAAACAAAGCACTTCAAGAATTAGAAGTACTTACCTGGTGGACTTCGGGGCCGGAGATACAGGTGCCATGCCAGAATAACTTCAAATAAAAGTCCATTTTCTTGAAAAGCCCATTCTTGAAAACATTTTTGGACCCAAAACCCTAAAAGCCGAGTTTTGAACCGGGCTCTGATACCAAAATGAAACACCCCAAACCCAGCCCATTCGTTACGACCGAATTTGAAATGCCTCTGCGGAAAACGTTTGAAAATACTCTTACTTAAAAGTAAATACCGTTGAAAATTTGTTTCCTTTAATAAAACATTTTCGTAATTTAAAACATTCTAAGTAAAAATTAAGTTGTTATAAAAATATCCGGATTAAAACTTTATTATAAATAAATTTAAGAAAAACATAACCATTTGCAAATAGCATCTCAATTGTCAATCCATAATAAAACATAATAATAAAGATACTTAATAAAAATACTTAAATACTTTAATGGTCCTTATTACAAGAAACACTTAAACAAAATACTGAAAATATAAATACTTAATTAACTAAAATATCTTTCTGCATGAAAATTTGCTTCTGCATGGCCACCTTTGTATCCACTCCAACCCGGTCCGATTTCACGATCACCTGCGATGTTGGTAAATATTTGGGTGAGTCATACAGACTCAGTGTGTAATTAAACCACTGAATTCCACCCACATGTTAAACCACATATTTACCCACAAATCAGATAGTAAGATAATTAACCACATATTTCCACATTCTAGGCTTGGCCCATATTCATATCACTTATCCACATTCATATACTGGGCTTGGCCCTTTTCTTAATAATCCACATATCAACTGGGCTTGGCCTATTTTCACATTAAATACTTATATCACATTAATCCACATATCATATTGGGCTTGGCCCATTTCCACATATGTTCACATACCAAATCATGCAATTATGAAGCCCAACCCAAACCTAGGGTCCATCCGCTACACACCCCCTTATCCAGCCTACCACACACCAGGGGATTATCAAATCACCCTCTCCTTTTCACTCCAAAGGCAATCAATGCCGTCCACGTGCAATTAAGCACAATAATCCATAACACGACCTCAGTCAGCGCCAATCCACGATGTAGCCGTAGCTAACACCAAAACCACGATGGGACACATAGTCACTTATCAACCACGATATGGCACATAGCCGATATCAACCACGATGAGGCACATAGCCACTCATCAAGCCACGCGAACTTAATCGAAATTTATCCACAACGTGACCTCAGTCAACGTCAATCCACGATATAGCTCAAGGCTAACATCAAACCACGTACTCGAAGTACACCCGTACCTTCTTTCATATCATATCCCACCCATGCACATGCCACATAAAATAATGATACAATGTAATGATGCATGAACATGTTCATCAAGCATATTATCACATATTCATATTAATAATCACATATCATCAGGTTTGGTACTTACCGGATTATCAACATACCCCTTGAGGGTATCCTTATCACAATTCCCACTGCACTAGTTAGCACATTCATAACACATACACATATCACATACATATCATATACCCGAAAAACGGTGGGTTAATCACACACCTTATAACTTGCAGAACTATGCTTTCGATCCCGATGCTATCACTAAGCGACACTACGGCTATCTGCCTATTTTGATGCTCTGACACTGGTCCACACCCTGGTGGCCAATCCCGAATTGCAGAAACAGATCTCCTCTTAAACCTAGGGATAGGGACTACCCCTTTACCTTCTTGTCTGACATCCACGTCCATCGCAGATCACTTAATCAGAATCATTTGGTTAAACGACAAAGTACGAGATCTAAAACGAATAAAAATCACAGCTTATCATCCTTACCAAAAATGGATCCAAAAACCCTTCTTGTCGATTTGGCCCTAAAACATCATAGCCAAAATCGGTCACACTTAATACCAATAATATGGTCTTAGGCCGAATACTAGCAACCACATACACAACTTACCAAATCCCGAAACGCCACTCCTTGCCTTTGAAACTGTCGAAATTCCCATTTAGCAAAAGTTAGAATCAGCCTTACTACAAAAATCCATGAAAAAGGGCCCTTGGCCGAATATCCAATATGACTTACCTTGATTTGTCGCATCCAAGAGACTCCCTTAATACTTCCTTCTATCGGCTATACAAAAGGACACTAGGTCAAGGCTTATGAATATTCGGCTAACAATAAAACAAATGTGGAGTTGAAGAAAAGAAAAATGGAAGAACGGTAGAGACTTAGGGGCATTCGGCTTATATAAAAAAAATAGAAAGAAATTTGGCAAACAATTAAAAGAGAAAGAAAAAGATGAATGCCCAAAGAAAAGGTAATTCGGCACTCCCTTGCTACTCTCCAAAGCCGAAAATCCCAGCTCCCAAAGTCATATATTCAGCCACCAACTCCACTTATCAAATCTCCTATATTATCTTAACACATTAATAAAATAATCCTTCACTTTATCTCTTAATACCCATTCAAATAAATAAAATAAAGTAGCAATTTTCTCTTATCTACCCACCTACAATAAATAAATAACACTGCCATTATCTCTTATCTTACTAATTTAAACTAATAAAATAAGCCAACCTTTATCCCTTATCTTCCCATAAAAAAATACATAAAATAAAGCCCTATATTTATCCAACTCTTCCAACCGAAATTTAAAAACAAAAACATCAAGCTTATCCCCATCTATTTGAGAGTCCATGTGCAGACCACTAGCTCCTCTCTTTGACCCAAAAAGCCAAAAAATAAAATCCCACTCCGTGCTGCTCACCAGCCTCGAACCCGAGACCTGTTGGAGCCCTTGACTGCAGGTAACGCCCCAGCAACTTTGCCAAGGCGCAGTTTGTGATATAACCTCCCCAGAATTTCTTTTAAACCCTCTTTCGCCAGGCGCCTTCTTAACGCAAAAATAAAAGCTCCTTCCTGCCTCCTTCGTAACTCGAACCTGGGCCCTCTACCCATTGCTTGAGGCGTCACTTGCCCAAGCCTTAAGTAGCGCCCTGCTGCCACTTTACCAGGCCAACCCTTGTGTCATAAATCCCTCACGAATTTCCCTTAAAGCCTTTTTAGCCTACTTCCCTTTTTGACGCAAAAATAAAAGTCTCTGCTGTGCCCCGCGTTACTCGAACCTCTTCCCTCCTGCACTCCCTTTTGACGCAAGCCTCCAAGCCCCTAAAGTAGCATCCCAAGCCACTTTACTAAGCCCAAGTTCATGTCCATAACCTCCTACAATTTTCCTTTAAGGCCTCCATCGCCCAGCTTCTCCTTTTAAGCACTTAAAACAAAATTTTCCTAAGGCATTCCCTTTTTATCCTAGAGTTTTAAAAACCCCTAAAACACATCCAAACCACTCACTGAGCCTACTAACTCATGAATTTATGCACCAAATGCATAGCCCCTAATCTAGGATGTTACAACTTAGGTACGTTTCCTACTCCTGCTAGGATTATGTAATATGTTATATCCAAGATGTGATAAGAATGTGATATGCATGGCATGTATAATATGGGGCATATGGGTTATTGAAAAGGGGAAGTGAATGTGGTGACCTAAGACCACGATATCTGAATGTGGTGACCTAAGACCACGATATCTGAATGTGGTGACCTAAGACCACGATATCTGAGTGTGGTGACCTAAGACCACGAATACTCATAAGGGTGATGAGCACGTCGACTGCAGCGATTGCCTTCGATGGTGTGTAGCGGATGGAGGGTTGACTTAGTAGTCCCCACGGTGTACAGGTTGGTACGGGGAAGTGTACCGGATGGCTAATTAGGCTTGGGTTGAGAATGCATCATTAATTATATACTATGATATGAATGTGTATTATTTGTTATGCCTGATTCTATTTGGACTTAGTGTTGTGTACACATTGAGTCTGTTGACTCACCCCATTGTGGGAACATGTTTGGTGTGACGAACAGTGATGGACCGGGTCGGCAGGAGCTTATGGTGGCCATGCTCAGCTTGAAGATTATTTAATTCTGGGCTTTTATATTTTAAGTACTTTGAATTTAAAGTTTGGAAATTATTTGATGTAATAAGGCCATAGTTGAACCATTTTACATTTATTTTTATTTATTATGTTTATGAATCTTTATCTATTAAAGTTTAAGTAAATTTCTTCTAAACTAAACCCTAAATGTTTTGTCACCATAAATAAAGGGATTTCAATATAAAATGAACCTGTTTTCAACTCAAGCCCAACCCAACACAATTCTTCTTTCAAAACACACAAGTTTTTCCCAAGTAGCATAAGAATTTGAACCGGTTTTTCCTAAGGAACATACCAAATCTGGCCAAGGCTCGTGGGCCGGGTTTGGGGTGTTTCAGCGGCAGTTGAACTTGTATGGTAATTTATCTCTGTGCATAATTGCCTGAAACTCTCACTCGCTTTCTTCGCCATATTTTGTAAAGTAATTCTATCAGGAGTCATATCTGTCACATGACTATACTGCTTCATGAATGCTTGTGCTAAGTCTCTCCAAGAACCAATCCTAGTACAGCTTAATTGGTTGTACCATTTGGATGTTGCTCCCACCAAACTGTCTTGGAAGTAATGTATTAGTAGTTGATCGTTGTTAACATACACGGTCATCCATCTACAAAACATGGTAATGTGAGCTTCGGGGCAATTGGTCCCATTGTACTTTTCGAATTCTGGCATTTTGAACTTGTAGGGAAGCACTAAATCTGGGACCAAACTCAGATCTTTAGCATCGATTCCATGCTGACTATCAGCATTTTCCATTGCCTTGAAATTTTCCTCCAGCCATTTACATCGATCCTCTAACTCCTTTTCTACCACTTCATCAAGGTCAAGGATAACAGGATTCGTTCGTTTATCCCCTGGGTTAGAACCTGATCCAGCTTGAAAGTTCATCGGTACCGAAACACCATCCTAAAATTGTTGAGGCCTAATCGTGATGGATGTTCTTCAAGGGTACACCTCAGGTTGTGTCTGTGTATTTGTTGGAGTAAAACCTGAAAGATAGAGAGGTTCCTCATTATCTTCTCCAGCATTAACCATGGGGCCCTTTCCTTTATCTATTCCTCCAATCAACAGTTAGGTCAACTTAGTCAACATATTTCTTTAGGACTCCAACATTCGGTCCATCATGTCTTGCTGGGTTTTAGCCAGTTGCTCTTGCATTTGCAATTATAGTTGATCTTGTATCTCTTTTTGGAGTTGTTCAAGTCTTTCCAATCTTTGATCCACGTCTTTTGTCTTTGCTCGGGTACCATAATGATATTTGGTTGGTAAGTTTTTGTTGGTTTCTAGATTAACTCTGAAATGATTTTAACCAATTAGGGTTTTTTCCATGAAATTTATACACATGATGTGATGTAATGTGAATGCATGAGATGAATGCAAAAAGGTGTCGATTCTGATTCAATTTCATTTAGAAAACTTTACTAGAAAACAAAATTCTTTACATAAAATGGATTACAGATATGGCTTTGCCCTAATGCTCAAAGTTTTAACTTTCCTAAGCAACGAAGCTAACCCTTGACCTCGATCTGATTCTAGCTCATACTTCACGCTTAGCATGTCAACCTGAATTGCCAAGGTTTGTAAATGATCGGCTACCTCCCGAATCTGAGCCACGGCCTCGCCCATTGTAACAGTTCGGTTTAGACCCTAGTCGGAACAGTGGTTTCGAGACCACAAATTTGAGGTCGTAAAAATATTTTAATGATATTTTCTATATGAATAGTATGTGATATAGCCTGTCTGAAAATTCTGTGCGATAATTTTATCGACTGTGTGCTGATTTATGAAAAAGGACTTAATTGCGTAAAGTGTAAAATGCTGCGTGCTAATTGTTAAGTGCTTAATTATTGTTGTCTTTATAATGAGGAGGATTTATGATGCAATTTGACCATAATTGAGTGTAGTGGATGGAATAGTGATAACATATATGTTTTTATATGTTAAAATTATAAGTTAAAATTTATATTATATATTATATTATAAGGTTATAATAAAAACAAATGAAAATAGATAGTGGAATGTTCATCTTGGTTCCACCGAAATTAGAAAGAAGAGAAGAGAGAAAGCTTGTTAAATATTCGGCACTTGCACAAGCAAATTAAGGTATGATTTGGTTTCAGTTTTTAATAATTTCTACGTTTTTGTAATCGTTGCTTTGTGCTCTACAAAACTCATGCTCAAATTTTTTGAATTGATGATGTTTATGAAATGTTCCATTGATGAAATGGTGAGCTTTGTGATGAGTGTTGGTGTTAAATGAAAGATATGTGTTTAATTAACATGTTTTGTTCTTGGAGTTCTGATGAATTTAGCTAATTAGGGATAAATTGAGAAAATAGCATTTTTGAAGGATTAAAATATGAAATAAATAAAGTGTGAGAGTTTGTATGAACACAAGTAAAATTTGGCTAAGCTTGTGCTAGAAGAAATTATGTGAATTTGATGATTTTGTGAAATAGGGACTAAAGTGTCGAAATGTGTAAATGTGGGGGCTATTTTGTAAAATGCCCTAAATATGTGTGTTTGGACTAAAATGAATGATTTGGTGATTGAATGGGCTGAATTTGAATGTGTTTAGACCAAGAGATGAGAGGTTCGGATCGAGATCGAGGCAAAGACAAAATGCTCGATTAATCGACCATATCGATATTTCGACTTCCGAGGTAAGTTCAGATATAATACTAGTTGTTAAATTATATCTATGTGATGTGAATTGAATGAGTATGAAAATAATTATAAGATTAGGAATGCTTTGTGCTGAATGGAAATAGATGGCACTAAGTGTGCGGAATTGGAAACGGGATAGAGATGTTTAGCACTATGTGTGCGATAAGATAAAAGCTTCGGCTTAATGATTTGGCACTGTGTGTCCGATACCGATATAAGTTTGGTTTAACGTATTAGCACTGTGTGTGCAATGTCAAATATGTTTTGATTACGAATTGACACTAAGTGTGTGAGTAATTCAAAAGAATAGCAAAGGTTGATCGTAATGTAAAATCGAGCGGTTGAGTAGCATGATTGGTGAGTAACTGTGTGTTGGTAAAGGTATGTATGGTACCTATGTGGTTGTTGAAATTGAAAGTAATGGAATGCTATGTGAATATTGAATATAGATGAATCCGGTGTCTCATTGTTAAATTATCTATGTGATGGTTTATTTGTATATTGATTTGATTTAATGAGTTTATGATATTGTATCACGAACTTACTAAGTTTTGAAAGCTTACTATGTGATTGCTTCTCTATTTTACAGTGTCAACAAAGCTAGCTCAGATTCGGGAATCATCAGCACATCTATCACACTATCAACAATTTGATTTGGTACTTTTGGAAATATGTAAATAGATGAAATATGGCATGTATAGTCTAGAAGTTATGGTATGTTTTGGGAAATGTTTAATCCTTGCCATGTGAGTTGGCTTGGAAGTGAAATGATGCTAACTTATGAATGAGTTAGGCTTATGATATGTGAAGTACATTTTGGTATGGCTTGGTGATTATGATACGTTTTTAAGTATTGTAAGATTAGTGAAGATTTGATGCCATAATAATAAAATGATTTGTGGAAGAGTCATGCTTGATAATGTGTATGATTTGGTTGAACAAGATGGTATATAAGTTAACATATTTAGTAATGAGGTTGTATGTGATGATATGATGATCACTTGGCATGAAATTGGTTGCTAAATTGTGTGTGGGATTATGCTTAAATGTGCTTGTAGGATTGGCCCATGTGGGTGGCATTTTGGCCTTGCAAATGGCCTATTTTTGCCACACGGTTGTGGCACACGGGTGCGCCTAGTGACCGTAGGCGTAAGTCAGTATATGGCTTAAGAGCACACGGCCATGGCATAAGGACGTGCCTGGTAACCGTGTGGTTTTTGACAGGATCGACCACAGCCAAAGTACACGGGCATGCTTGGTGGCCGTGGAGCAAAGGTCAGTTTCGCCCACGGGGAGGACACACGGGTGTGTCTAGCAGCCGTGGAAGGCACACGGCCTACCCCTACGGGCGTGTATTCCCTGTAACCTAGAAAAGTTTTAAATTTCCTTAAAGTTTCTGTATATGTTTTGGTTTAGTCCCGACCCCTCTCTAGCATGTGTTTAAGGTCTTATACGCCTTAATAAGGGACTAATTTGTTTATGTTTGATGTATTATGATGATGATTGACTTTGTGTCGTAATTGAGTTGTAAAATAATCCTATTATTCGGTAATGCCTCTTAACCCTATTCCGGCGATGGTTTCAGGTTAGGGGTGTTACACCCATAATGTAATCTCTGTTCCTAACTTGATTCTAAGAATGGTGAAGTTGTTCCTTACAACATTCTTCACTTACCTCAAGAAGCTCTACCCGGAGCTCACAGTTTTGTAATGTAGACTCTAGTTCTTCTATCTTTCCTTTTATTTCTTCAATCTTGTTCAAACTTGCCTCAACTCAACCGCAGAATTATGATTTCTATGCTGATGAAGTAATTTTTCAAGTTCTGCCACTCTAGCCTTTAATTCTCTTTTGTCATTTTATGTTTTTAACAAACTCCTTTCTAGGGCCTCTTTCTGTGCCTGAACCTCCTGGATTTTTTTCTCCCACCGATCGGCTTTGGTTCTTTCTTCTTGGATCTCTTGTCGCCATTGCTCCGACGTTTTTCCCAATCTGGAAGTTCTCATCGATAGACGCAATTTCTTGTAATCCGTCTTCAAACTATCCAAGTCTTCCTCGGCTTTATTCTTTCCTTTCCTTAATTTTTTGGCCTCCGGCTTTTGAACATCAGCATCTAACCTTAAATGCATCTTTTCTTTCTCCAATTGTTCTATCTTCTTTTCAAGTTCCAAATTCCTCTTCTCAAAGTCTTGCTTTATGATTTCTAGTTTTGACGGGATTACTTGTAAGTACTCTTCCATCGATTGAACGCCTTCTAAATTCGACCCGAGGATATTATCATTAATTCTTTTACTCCACCATCCATTGTTCTCAGGAGTTGTCATTGAACCTACGACCAGCCTTTTCATTTGACGAGTCTGATTCCAAGCGTTAGAAATCTCCTTTACCCGTTTCTTGTAGTTATCTCCCCTGTACGAAAACTCACATTAAGCTAGCCCATGCATTGCCAGTATGAACTTTCTTAATCTGTATTGCCTCAATACGAGCAAAGGAGCATACCCAACGGCTCCCCAAATCCCAAGCAAAAGGACCCAGTCAAAACTCCCACATCGGTAAAGAATTTCGTCGGGAATCAACCAAGGAGCTCTCAATTCGATGTCTTCTTCCTGAAGATTTTGGAGGAGCGCTATCCAATTTTCCTCTGATATGTCAACCCTTCTTGGCGTGGCCACTATCTCCTTTAATGGGGAGTAATTCTCGGAGAAAACCTGATAAGAAACCTTATCCACTTTCTAGAAATGACTGTAGAACCAAGTTAACAACAACTGCGTGCACCCTATAAATCTGCCCTCACCGGCCCTTCTACATATGTTCAAAGATCTAAATGTCATGGCCAAGATTGTAGGAACAAGTGTAACCCCTTTATCAAGTCGATCAAAGAGATCCGAAACCGCCTTATCTACATACCCTAATGCCCTAGGGAAGATCATTAGTCCGTAGATGCTCAAAGTAAACACATCGACTTTTTTTCGTATCAGGATGCGTTAGAATCAAATCTCTCAAATTCTTCCATGAAATGCACTTATACTCACCTTTTTGCTTGATCCTAGCTATAATCCACTGTTCGCTCATTCCTGTAATGTTCATCAATTTCTTCCAAAAGGTCAGGACATAAGCAGCTCTAAAATAAGCTTTATCGACTTAAACCTTTGGACGACGCAGTAGGGCTGTATATTCTTCCACAGTGGGCATTAAGTCTACCCTTCCAAAGGTAAAGCAACTGTATGCAGGGTTCCAATACTGAGCGAGGGCCCGAAATAAATGCTCGTCTACCTTTATGTCGAGTAGATACGGCAAATCCCCATAATTATAGTAGAACAATTGCTTGGTCTCATCATTCCACTGATCCCATATCTCTTTTAATTCCTGAAGGTTATTTTGCATCACGCTGATACGGGTGTAGTCCCATAATTCTGACGTTTACCCTTCAGCTAGACTATCCTCTTTCTCTAATTGCGTTTTCTCTTACCACATACGGACAGTCGCATTATCTTCCACTTTATCAAAAAATTCGTTCTCCATGACAAGCTCTCTAATTTAGTAATCAAACGTGAATCGACATTTTTTCAAATATGAAATGACATACAAACATAGCAAAAACACAATAAGTCTATACAATATACAAAAAACAAAACTCAAAGCAAATGAAAGAGAATCAAGCACGTATTTGGGTAACCGCTAGGGTTTGGTGCAATACTATCTAGGGTGGGCTCCTAGGGTCTTCTACATGCGGTTTGGTTCTAAAGTTGAGGTACCCAAACCAGCAGATTCCTCGATCCTCACCCATTATAGGCTCATACGGACCGAGTTCAGTTCAGGGGAATACATTTCCCTATGTCTGCACAGAGATGAAAATCTCATGAAGACATAGGTACGAATATATCCCGAAAGCGATCCACTATCCTGCATGGAGCTGAAAACCTCACGAAGGAGTAGCTTCTCTCTCCCACTTAAAAGAGCTTATACAAAATGATGCGGAAACATTCTACGAGACTCAAACCACAGCAATCATATGAAATAACACAAGCAAATGCAATAAAAGGATCGTAATTTTTCAAGTCAGATTTTCAGTTTTCGATAACAAGACAGAAAATAATCAATTTTACGGCTTGACTCTTTTATTGTCCCCAGCGGAGTCGCCAAGCTGTCGAAACCATTTTTTTTTTGAAAAAAGAGGGTCGACTTTAAAAACGAAAATGGAGTCGCCACCAATCTTTTTCGAGGTGTGAACGGATCACCTTGAGATTGATCATTAAAACATTTTGATTTATTAAAACAATAATTTTGGCCTACAAAATTCGAGAAAACGGGTTCGGGAGTCGGTTATGCACGAGGAAGGATTAGCACCCTCGTAACGCCCAAAATTAGTACCTAATTGATTAATTAACGTCTTAATGTCAAAATTTTGAAAAGATTTTAAAATACGAGAAAACGCGATAAAGAAGACGCAGTAAGTTAATGGAGCAATATCCCTTTGTCCACATGAGCGTGTTTATTAGGTGGACCAAAATGGAACAGTGAAAAAATTAAAGGGAAAAAGAAAAAAAAGAAAAAATCGAATTAAAAAATAAAGAAAATGTAGAAGGGCTATTCGTGCAAATAGACCCTTAACAAAAAACACGTGGATCCCCTGGTGAGTCGGGTCGCGCGCACGGGTCTGGAGGGGAAAACTGCGTCATTTTATGCCCTTGGGTACTAAGTCAAAACAACGTCGTACAGGTAGGCTATATAAGCCAATATTTTCAGAAAAAAATCATTTGACTCTTCCCCTTAAAAAAAATTGAAAACCCTTAAGAGCTCTCCCCCCTTTTGCGATTTTCGGTCACCGGACCATCACCGGTCTACCGCCGTCGACCACCGTGCATGACGGTCGGAGCCCCAAGAACCCCTTTTCCAAGCGAATCAAAAGATGGGTATTTTTTTCCTCTTTCTATTTTTTACATATATATGTATATATGGCTAGAAGAAAAGAAACAAATTCGGAAAAAAAAATCACCTCTTTTTTCGATTTGATTTTGTTGTTTTTTTATTGTTTTTTTTTCTGTTGATTTCGTCTCCGAAAAAAATATTACAAAGGTTTGTTCTTCGGTTTTATAGCCGAAGTTGAAGAAATAATAAAAAATACAAATACAAATGTTTTTCTTCTCTAGTTTTTTTTTCTACTGTGCGTGTTTGTCCTTTTTCGCAGGTACGGGGCGGTGGTTGGACGTGCTACGAAGGCACGTGGGTGTGTTGACGTGGAGGCTGCGGAGGTACGGAGGCCCTTGCAACGCAAGAGGAAACCCTAGGGTTTCTTAGTTCGGCTGAGAATGGTTAAGTCTTTAAGCCATTTAGGCCTTGTAACTTTGGGTCATTTGGGCTAGGGTGATTAGGTTTAGTGTGGTTTGTAAATTGGGTAGTATTGGGCCTGGTATATTTTGCATTCGGGCTATTTCTGTATTGGACATTTTATTATTATTTTGTTTTGTTTTGTTGAGTCTGTTTAAGACTAATTAGTTTGGGTCTCTTATTAGCTCGGGCTAAAATTGGGCCTTACATATATATATTTAATTATAATAAGCTACACCACATAATTACTTAGATGTTTCTTAAATGCAAAAAGGGAAATCAAGAAATTACTTGGGAGGTGGCAAGCTAATAGACAAACAATCAAATAATTTTCCTCGTATGATTTGCCTAATAAAAAGTATCAAGATATTGAAGTAAGAAGAGAAAACAAGTATCTGGATATTTCTTTCTACTTACACGTATAAAAAGAAAAAAGAGGGAATCATATTTGAGATTAGAGTTAACAAATAAACTTAGGAAAATCAATCTTGTATTTGTATTACGAAAAATGATTTATGAAAAATGATTTTAATTTTTTTTGTGTTTGTTTCATGAAAAATAATTTGGTAAAAGGAAAATAATTTCCAAGTCAATGGAAAATAAGTTTCTTTTCCTGTAAATTGATTTATTCTTTTAAAAAAACATAAATTATTTTCTAAAAACAAGCTCTTTTATGAAAAATTTTATTTTTATTTAAAAATTAAATTTAATCAAGTCATATATTATTATATTAATAATATAATTTTAAAATATTAAAATATTAAAACAAAATATTATAATTTTTAATATTGTTAAATATATCAATTGAATTATTTATATTTAATAATATAATAAATTATTAATATATTTTAATATTTTAATAAATTATTTAATATTAAATTTTTATTTTAATAGTAAAGTTTAACAATAATAAATTTAAATAATGTTCTTAATATATTATTGAAAAATATTTATATTAATATATTAATAATAAATATATATTACAAGTTATAAATATTCAATAATAAATGTTTAATAGTATAAATTATGGATATTTTAATTATATAAATATAAATATTTATTTCTTTTCGAAAGCTATTTTCAATGAAACAAAAATAGCTTAAAGTAAATGTTGAGTTCCATCCTCTAAATGATTTAAAAGAATTTATAGGCTTAATCCACAAATTGATACCGAAATTATGCTTTTTTTTCATCTTGGCACTTTTTTTTTTTTTTTTGTCACAAGTGGTACCTAAACTGCTTTCTTTTTCCAAGTTGGTACTTCTATTAGTCTAATCATTAATCAAAGTGGTATGTCTTTTTTTTAAAAAAAATGTTTTAACCTACATATTGGTACATGACTATATCATTTTCCCCATTATAGCGCCTAATTTCTTTTATGTGAGAAGTGAAACATAAATTATCTATTTTTCTCAAGTTGGTATATCTATTAGTTTAATCATTAGTCAAACTGTTAAGTTTATTTAAAAAAGATAACCAATTAAAAATTGTCACATGGCATAAAAAGACAAAACAATATATATTCATTTTTTCTTTATATTTTTTCTTTCTTCTTCCTTTCATCTAGGGTTTCTTCTACAAGTGTGAGCATTTTCGGTTTCATGGTTTTTATCAGGATTTTTAAAACCGATTAGGCCACTAGTTCTCAGTTTGATTGGTTCTTCCAATTGGATCAAATAAATTATTAAAAATTTATAAAAATAAAAATATTTTAAAGATAGAGAAAATCGATTCAATTGATTTTTAGCTAGGTTCAACTAGTCTGTATCGATTCACAAGTTAATCAGTACAACCCCTATTTCCGAACTGGTATCTCGATCGGTCTGATTCTAAAAACATTGTTTTGATTGACGAAATAACTTCTTTGATCTTATTAGGTCGAACAGTGGTGAAGTTCGAAACAAAACTAATTGCCAACGACTCGACCTTAGAAGGGTGAATTTTGAGCATTGTTGGCATTGCCAAACATTATAAAGGAAGAAACAAAAAAAAAAACATAACAAATAAAGAGAGAAATAATGTAAAAGAAAATAAAAGAATTAAAATTTTAAAAGAATTAAGGAATAAACGTATAGCTTTGGTTAAAGTTCTCTGGCATTGCCATGAGATCGAGGAAGCCACTTGGGAACCAGAAGAAGCTATGAAAATGCAATACCCAAACCTATTTTCTGGTAAGATTTTTCAGGCACAAAAATTCCATTAGGGGGAGAGTTGTAACAACCCATTTTCAGTAGGGTCAGAAACAGTGGTTTCGGGACCACGACTCCGACGAGTAAGTAAATATTTCAACGTTTATTTAATGTCTATATGGTTAATTTAAGGTAACATTAAATTTTAGTTAAGAAATTTTGAAGTTTAATTGGTTAATTAGAAAAAAAAAAGGGACTAAATTGAAAAAGATGCAAAAGTAAGTTTCTATTAATTAAAGAAGTTATATGCTTAGGGGAAAATTAGTATGTGGACTTAAATAGTAAATATTCCAATTGATTTTATAGTGGATGGTTTTGATGAGTAAATGCATGAAATTTGGTTAATTTTTAAAAGATAAATTGGTAATTTAGTATATTAATAACATAAATTAATAGAAAACAAAAATGGTCATCTTCTTGCTTGAGTATTTGTGAACCAGAAATTCAATGGGAGAGCATTGAAAGTTCGGCCAAGCATATTTTTCGCATGCTTGTGTTTTTGAGATCAAGAAAAGAATCAATCGGATTTGAATTAGGGAAAGGCAAAAATCTCAAATTAGTTTTCAATTTAGTTGTAACAACCGTAGTGATCGAGGTAAGTTTGTATAGAGATTAAAATTTGTCATTTGATGTTTTGAATTGAGTTCACTTATCGTAATATATTAGATTTACTTTGACTTGATGGGTATGATAATATTTCGGAGTGTTGATGGTTAATTAGTCCCGATTGAATCTTAAAAATTCTTAGAATACAAATGACATGTCATTAGGGATTTCATGTTTCGAGTGCTGATCTTGAATGTCCTATTGATGGTTGAGGTCTTGCATTTATTGCGGATTCTTCACAGCTCGTGTGAACAGCATCGTGTAGCTAACATTCTGACCCACAGCTTGTGTGAACAGACCCATTTCACAGCTCGTGTGAGCACTATTGAAAAGAAATGTTTGCGGCTATATGAAAAGGCACACTATGTGTAAGCATTCCCGAGTATCCAATGTAATTCTAGATGGTTCAACAAGTAAGTAAAGGTTAATGGCAAGGCATGTATACAAATGGGTAATTGTTCATAATCTTATGAAAAGGAAAATTTAATGAATACAAATGAATTGAAGGGAACTAAATAAGTATGTGATGAAAGGTATGTACATGGAAATTTACTTATGATATGGTTGAACTTATATGTATTTTGTATGAACTTACTAACTTGTGAGTTTGGTGGTGTATATAGGAATTTATTAAGCTTATGAGCATGGTAATGATGTTATGCATATTTATAAATTGAGTTTAAGCTTATGTTTGAATTTATTCGAGCTTACTAAGTACTGGTTGCTTACATAGTTATTTTTCTTTTGTTTCGTAGATCGTCAGAAGCTTGATCGGTTGGAAGCTTGTCGGAGTTTTATCATACTATCCAGCAATCACTTTGGTAGTTTTTGAGTTATTTTGGCTAAGGTTATAAAAGCCATGTATAGGATTTTGGCTAAGGTTATAAAAGGCATGTATAGGACTTTTGTGTAATGATAGTTGTTGTTTATGCTAATTGACTATTATGGTTCGGTTATGCTTTTATGTATATAGTTGTTTGAACTTATAATGCTTAACAAGTGTGTATCATTTAGTCTCTTTTGAGCATATGATAATTATATGATTTTTCTATATTTATTTTGAAAGGTGGAGGGATTGACAACTGTAGTCATTAGGTAGCTAATTTATATATCTTATGTGATTGAAATATGACATCATAGTTTTTTGATAAAATGATTTTGACTTGGTATAAATTGGAGGTGCCTTTGAATGGCATATTGATTAGAATTGTTAGGTTGATTAAATTGGTATGTTTATGTGTTTTTGAAATGTATTTAGATCCATTGAATGTATGCTCAAATGAAGTAGATTGTTGGGCAATGATTGGTCTTAAAAATGACTTGATTTAGGGGTTAATTATGGAGCACACAACCTGAGACACGGGTTATTACATGGCCTGGCCACACAGCTGTGTGTCATTTTTATTTCAAGTGCAGGTATCACATGGTCTAAGACACGGCCGTGTATATTAAGTTAGTGAGTTACATGGTCTAGCACACGGCTTGAGACACGGCCGTGTGACACAAGCCAAAGAGTTACACTGTAACACCCCAAACCCGGCCCAGACGCTATGGCCGAATCTAGCGATTTCACATTGAAGTGATTTTCGTAAAGTGTGATATCGATGAAAAACCCCTTTCTATTTAACCTCTTTGTGTTTTTTTATGACGATTCCAAGACGTGTCATTCACTTTCAAAATGTGAGTCATTATCAAAAAGTTGTTATTAATTTTCAAAACGTCATTTATTGCAGAAGCTTTTGCATAAGTTGCGTATTCGTGGTATTTTTTGTAAAACATTTGTCTTTTTGAAAACTCGCATCCTATACTGCTGCTAGCTGTTATAAATCAAAATAAAAATCCCAAACTAAAGTAAAAACCCATAAAGGCCAATTACAGTAAAAATACCCCAAATAATAATACTTAAAAACATAATCAAGTACGAAATGTATGCGGACGTGTGGCCACCTCTGAGTCCCTCGCTAGACTGATCCGTCTATGGTTGGGGATTATCTGTAAGGTTAAAACAAATGGGTGAGTTTACAAAAACTCAGTGTGTAATCCCATACTTAGCAAACAGGCAGAAAACAAACACAGTCTGGGCCTAAGCCCTTTTTCAGTATCAGTGACAACTTCAGTTTGGGCTTTGGCCCATCTCAGTACAAAACAGTCATGTGCTTGGGCCTTGGCCCATTACAGTAACATTTACCAGTGCAGTAACATATTAAGCAGTATATATGTCCTACCCAATCCAGCCTTTATACTCCATCTCTGTCCAACCCTACACTCCATGTGGGGATATAATCAACCCACCATCCCTACACTCCAGAGAGTACCGAATGCGGCACTATATAGTGATAAGCAGCTGGGCTGCTAGTAATTTAGGCTCAAAGCCTTTCAGTAATTTGCAGCAGAGCTGCCAGTCTCCAATCATATTTTCCCAACCCCATGCAATGCATCATACAATCGTGACATCCCATATCATAGAAACGTGCATAAAATCAGAACAGTGTAGATATCATGCTCAGCAAACAGTTATACATATTTAAATGTCATACCGTCAGTTAGGGATCTAGATATAGCTTACTGACCCTACAGTAGGTCCACAATCATCTCGGGTGACCCGTGCAACCTTAGTAATAAAATAGTGAAATGGGCCTATGAGCCCATGTTGCTAGCCTATGTGGGCCTACACGCCCATGTGGCCCATACGGCCCATGATGACCTTGGCCGTGTGAAGTCCACGGCCTGACCTAATAATTTCCACATGCTAGTTTGGTTTGCTCGTGTGGGGCCCACACGGCCCAGTTCGGCCCGACCCATGAAATCGCACATGGCCGGCCTCGTCGATCAATTGCTCATTCTTAGGCACACGGCCTACCACATGGGCGAGCGCACGCCCGTGTGGCATCTTATTCTGGCTTTTGCTGATTTCCATAGTCAAGATTGTGTTTACACACCTGGTTACGAAAATAGCGCACTCAGTCCTTGAACCTTCCAAATCTAAGTTCAAAACATAAACAATCGATTATTCGTAAGACCAACGAATTTAAAATGACTCTACTCGACCCACTTAATCGCTTCGTTGAGATCCACTTACCTTGTTTGAACAACCGAGGCCTGCCCCATTTAAACCGTTGAAACCGAAATATCACTAGTTCCTGCAATTCAACCGAACCCTTATTAACCAATATTCGTATGAATAGTTTGAACCAAACCTGAAATCCACTTACCAAAAATGCTAAACCACGAAGAGGGAAAGAAACTAACGGCACAATAACACCAAAAGAAAGGGCCAATGTCATAGTAATTTGACAAAGAGCAAAAAAAAATGATGATCATAGCAGCAAAGGAAGAAAGTAGGGAATGGCACAGAGGGGGAAGCAGAAGAAAAAGAATTGAAAAAAGAGGTGAAGGGAAAATCAGATGTGGGAAGGACAAGATCGAATGGAACCACAAGATGTAGCAAACTCCCCACTAAAAAAATTTGGCACAAGTCTTCGGGAAGAGTAAGAATTCCAAACAAGCAAATTAGCAAAATAAACAACAAATCCATAGGGTAGGAATGAAGAAGATCGGCAACACAAGCAAGGTGTTAGGAGAAGCAGACCAAATTGGCAGAGAAAACTAGGAGGGTGTGGCGGTAGAGAGGGAGAAAAATTAAACAAAATCCCAAAAGAAAACTCTATGAAACATCGAAATTTGCAAAATGAGGGGAGGAGCCGAATTCAAACTCCACTAAATCAGGATATTCCCTCAATCCCATAATTTCCTCCTCAAATCACTCCAACCTTCCCACTACTTAGACTTTTAGTAAAACACAAACACTAGTTGTCCATAATAGCAAAAATTTGACCCCTTTTTGAGCATACAAGGGTTCAAACTTCAGCCCTCAAGTAACAATATCACGCCCCTTATCCCCGAGACCAGCAGGCCCATTCTGACATACTTTTCCAATTACTTAATTATAAGCCTACTGTCTAAAGATATGGGTTTATTCAAATAAAAACAAATTTTTTCCCAAACTAAGGCTTGAACCCAAGACTTCTCAGACACTCCCAGAACGCATAACCACTAAAGCAGATACACATTTATGTCACAAACATACAAAAATAAATATGTAAGAGATTTTTGGGGCATTACATACATGGCCTACAACACAGCTGTAAGAGCCCAATTTTGACCGGGCTTTGAAATAAACCAAATAAAAATAGATAAAACAGGTGTTTATGTAACACCCCAAACTCGGCCTAGAAGTTAGACCCGAATCTGGCGTGTCACATGAAAGCGTTTTTCAAAACCTTCTTTGCAATTGTTAAAAACTTGTTTGAGAATTATAGCCTCTTTGTTAAAATCCAAAACAACTAAGGCAATTGTGTCTACGTGAAAACATAATTATCTTTAATAAACCTTTTCGGTTGCGAAAGCATATTTGAAATAAACAATTTACGAAAATGTGACGTTCGAAATAGAGTTGCAAAAGCATTTTGAAACATTGCGGAAACATAGATAAAATACAAGTATTTTTGAGAGATTGATTGATGAATCACAAATCAAGGAATTGAACTTTAAATCCGTGACTTTTTAAAACGACGTTGAAAATTTGAAAGAAAGTTCGAGTTAAATCATATTTGTAAAAGTTTATTTTGAAATCCATTTGTTAATCGATTTTGGAAAACCTTTATTTACGTTTTTAGAAAAATTTCGTTTTAAACAATTTAAGCAAAATAATAAGTATATCAACCATAAAGCAAATAATAAAATACTCCAGAAGCCCTATTACAACTTAAACCAAAATAGCAAAATAATAAAATAAACAGAAATAGAAAATTTAAAATTCAAAAACACCATTTCAGAAGTATAGCCTCCACCGAGTCACCTATGGGCCCAAGTCCTCACTATGGAGCATTACCTACAAGGATTAAGAAAGAAGGGGGTGAGTTATAAGAACTCAGTGTATAATCCCCATACCGTTGACCACTGGGTCGAAACCCACATAGCAATATTTTGGGCCTAAGCCCATTACAATCATAACATAATATCATATATAACATGCATGAGTTATGAAATTTCCCAACCAAACCTAGTTTTCCATCCGCTACACACCACCCGTACCAACCAACACACCTGTGGGGAGCTTTAGTCACCCACCTCGCCAACACACCAAACTGGGCATTAAGCCATGTATCAAACTGGCAATTAAGCCATATATCAAACTGGGCATTAAGCCATATATCAATTTGTGGACAAGCTACCAGAACTTCTCTTCGTCAAATATCCCAATCCATGCAAATCATGTATAAAATATGTACATTCAATTACTACAATTCATTCCTATAATTATTACAAACATATGGCCCATTATAAAAATTCTCACAATCTGGCCCATATCACATTTTGGCTCATGTAGCCAATATCACATTTGGCCCATAAATCAAGTATCACATTTGGCCCATAATTCAAGTATCACAATTGGCCCATAAATCAAGTATCACAATTAGCCCATAAATCAAGTATCACATTTGGTCCATTTATCACATATCACATTTGGCCCATTTATCACATATCACATTTGGCCCATTTCGCAATTTATTTCAAATCAGCCCATATAGCAAATTATCAATCGGCCCATATAGCAAATATCAAACGGCCCATATAGCAAATATCAAACTGCCCGTATAGCAAATATCAAACGGCCCATATAGCAAATTATCAATCGGCCCATATAGCAACATATTTCAATTTGGCCCATAAAGGGTATTTTTCGTAATTTTCGTAATATTACCCACTAAGGGTAATTCCGTAATTTACCCACTAAGGATAGTTCGGTAATTTACCCACTAAGGGTATTATGGTAATCTCGCAACCTAGGCTTAACTACTAATTTGGGGCATAAAATTGAAACTGTCCATCTACGTCATACTGACTAAATTGACCATAACTCGAGTTAGAAAACTCAAAATCTAAATCTGTAAATTTTCCTTGAAACTAGACTTATATATATTTCTCCTATAATTTTACAGAATTTTTAGCTTAACCATTTAGTACATTTTATTCCTTAAAGTTTCCCTTATTTCACTGTCCAATGATTCTAACCTCTCTTACCTTAATCTCAAATATCTTACTGTACGCTTTTTATATACTGCTTCCACTTGTTTCTATTCAAAATAGGTTCACTAAGTAATCCATACATATCAATTATAACTCTTAATTCACTTTGTACAATTTTATACGATTTTTCCAAGACAGAACAGAATACCCTAAAGTCATTCAGAACCAGTCTCACTAAAATTTACATATCTCAGAATATAAAATTCCTTTTCCTTCTCCGTTTCTTCCATATCAAAATAGACACAGTAAGCTTTGATTTGATATCTTATTCACTTTGTAATTCCTTTTCTCCTATTTTTCGTGATTTTTCAAATACATGACACTGTTTCCAATCGAAACTGTTTTATTACAAAATACGATTACCACTACGATCATACGCACACCCGAGTGATCACGGATGCCGGTTTTTGGTTTTCTTTGGTATTTCGACCGATTCACAGAATATTTCATACAAAATTCAGAGAAGTGTGAGATTACACACCATATACGGAAAGTACATGATTACACACCTGATTTTGATTTTCTAAAGAACCACTCTTCGTTGACCCTAGAACAATACCAACCAAAAGTTAGCCTCAAATTTCCAAAATATTTCATACCCAATGTATTACTTACAATTGAATCACTTACCACAATTTGAGTCTCTTATTACGAGCAATAGGTGATCGAGTGATTTAATCCCAATAGTTAAACTTGATTAGTCACCGCCACTAACCCGCTTAGCAAAATCACTGATCAATGAAAAAGATCCAAAAGAACCATGATGAATCCCTTACCTTAATGATTATAAAACCGATTCCCAACGATTGTACAATGGCTACGGATGAGTCAAAGATTCAGCCAAAGTAAAAAGAAAGAAGAAAAAAAATATGGTCACCAAGGTTTGTAATTTCGGCACAAAGCAAAAGAAAAGAAAAGAAAAGAGATTGAAAGGAAAAACAATGCACTATTGTCCTAAAATGTTTCGGCAAGGAGGGTTGCAAAATTGGAAGAAATGACACAAAGTTGTCAAAGGGATTTTTGGCCAAAACAAAGCTAAGACTTTACCAAAAGCCAAAATAAAAATTTCAGCCACCTATCTACCCTAAAACCATTCATATGCATCCCCCCTAGGATAAGAGTTTGGCCACCCAAACTTTCCAAAACATCACCCACGAAATAAGCCTCATGTCCCCCTTTCTTTCCTATTTCTCTTGATTCCTTTCCCCAACTTCAACCTTGCCTTATTCTTATAGCCACCTTACCAAAAATAAAGAAGTCCAACCTTGCCATAAGTACCTCTTGGCCGACGCTTAAGGAAAGAGTGCAAAAATATTAGTCAAAATTTGCACACAAAGTGATTCAAACCTCTTCCCTTCAAGTCCATCATGTGGCATCATATCCTTCTTACCAATAGCTCATTTATGCAAGAACTTTACTCATTTATTTCTATAAGTCTTGAAGCTACTTACCATCTCTCCTTAAAGTGCTAAAATATCAAATTTTTCCTAAGGCCCAATTAAACCCGAGACGTCATAGAAACCTCGTAACCTTCCAAATTCACTTAACTAATAAGTCCAATTTGCAATAACACCATTCTCATATTCTCAAAAATTTTAAACACTCCTAAGCCCAAGGCCCAATGGGCCCAATCCTACTAGGCCCAATTTCAGGATGTTACAGTTTATTTTTTAAACAGTCCAGTTACAACATTTAGCCCAAACACATTACCCGTGGCCCAAATTAACCCAAACAGAAACCCAAGTTCAGACGGCCCAAATGGCCCAGGAGCTAAACAGAATTAACAATGGCCTATGGTTTCTGAAACCCTAGGCGCCGCTTCAGTAGGAGTCCCAATAGCCGCGCCGCTCCTCGCGCCCAGGCCAACAGTCACGCACCAACAGCACCTCCAGACTTGCGTCGCAATTGGCTCTCGTACCCACGCAGAGTATCCGGTAGTGTCATGATCTGCGCCCGAGTCACTCCATCACCGCGAGATATTCGTCAATCATCTGCGCAAACAAGGAAACAAGCAGCAACAAGACTGGCAATAACGACATTTTCCTTTTTTATTTTTATTTTCAAGGCTATAAAAGCCAATTATTTTGTAACAAAATGGGGACAGATATAGATACAAAAAAAAAATAGATTAACAGAAATAAAAACAGAGGTGACTTCTCATTTCATTTGTTTCTTTTATTTTCTTCTTCTTTATTTTTCTTTCGATCTATATTTTCATGCAAAATATATTTTATGAAAAATAAAAGGAAAAGGGATTTACCTTTCGATGACGCTGAATGGTTCGATTTTGGCCTCCGGTCACCGCCTTTGGTGGCGCGTGGTATACAAGGCCCAAAAATCTGACGTTTGAACTCTGGCAGTAGAGAGGATTTTTAGGGCATTCTCTGATTTTTTTTTTAAAAAAAACAAGGAGCAAATGAATTTTTTTGGCCTGAAAACTGATTTTATAACGGTATAAAATGACGCCGTTTTCACTTAAGCCAATAAGCGTCAAAACGACGTCGTTTTACAATCAGACCCGCGTGTTGACCCATTTACCGGAGGAGGATCCGCGTGTTTCTGTATAAATGGTCTAATAACCATTTTAGTCCCTCCGTATTTTTATATTTTTTAATTCCTTTTAATTTCATTTTTTTCTAATTCGGCCCTAAAGTTTAATTTTGTTCCAATTTAATCCCTCAGACTCTTTTAAGGGCCAAAATCAAGACGTTGCCGTTTTTAAAATCTGACTTAATTGCTATTTTAACCCCTGTAATTTAATAATAGTTTTAATTTAGTCCTTTTAATATGTTTTAAATGCTATTTAACCCCTGTTTTCTTTTTTTAAATTTTTTAATTTTTTAATTTTATATTATAATTAATAGTTTTGTCCCATTAAAATATTTTATATTATTCTCTTATATTTATTAATTTATATATATATGTATTATATGTATTATTTATATATTATTATATATATTTCGTTGTTATTTGTTATATTATATTCTGTATAGTATGTATTATTATGTTACATTTATATATATTATTTCTAAAACTTTATTTTTATAAAATTTATTCATATTACCTAATCTATTTTATTTATATTGTTTATATTATGATTAGTGTATTATATATATATATATATATATATATTTCATCATTTTATTTTGTTTAATATTATTTTAATTATATATTATTTTCATAAATTAGTTATTATATTATTTCATACATTATATAGTATTATTATATTTATATTTTATATAAAATATATTTATGTCTCATTTATATTATTTATATTTTATTCAAAATCATTATATACTATTCTTTTTATTTATACATTGTTTGCATTATTTATATCATGTATGTATAAAATATTTTTTTATTAATCTTGCATGAAATATATTCATATTTGTTTTATTATTTATTTGTTTATTCATCATGTATTTGCATTTGCTTTAGTGTAGGAATCATTATTTGTCATATTTTGTATTTTACATTGTCTATCTTAAATGTTAACATATTATAATTGCTTTTAATATTTATGTGCCATAATTCGATAAATACAATATTATTACATGGATTATTGTTGAAAATAAAAATACATTTTTACAAGCTTACTATATTTTAAAATAAGGCAATGTTTTGGTATTTAGAAATTCGGGAAATAGTGCCCTAACTACTGGGTTGCGATTTTCCGTTGGGCTAAATAACTAAGTACCCTTTTAACAAGTTTTGTAAATCATGAGATGACTTTAATTACGAGGGTTTAAAAAATGTGGTGTCCTAACGTACTGGATGTGATGTTTATATTCCTTCGGAATGAAGAAATATCAAGTTTAGAAAATAAAAAAACCTATTCTTGGGAATTCAAAGTGTTTTGGCTTAACTTATTGGGTTCGACGTTTTGAGTCTTGAGGTAGGAATTTCCTCAAATAAAGACGATCTTAATTCTAAAGTAATGAGGTGTTATACCTTAACTTATTGGGTAAAGCGCTTTATTTCTTTGGGATAAGTAAGTCTTGGTTTTCTTTCAAATAAACGGATCATATTTTATATTTTCAACATTTGGAATGATTTTATCGATTTGGTACCAATTTTTGGGCGTTATGAGGGTGCTAACTGAAACACCCCACACCCGGCCCACGAGCCTGAACCGGATCTGGTATGTTTTTTAAGAAAATCGGCTTCAAATTCTTTTGTTACTTAGAAAAAATTTGTGAATTTTTAGAAAGATATTGGTTTTGGGTTGGGCTTAGGTTGGAAACCCATTTAATAAAATTTTGAAAACCCAACTTAAATAAGGTGACAAAACAATTTAGGGTTTATTTTTAAAATAAATTTAATTAAACTTAGTCAAAAATAATTCATAACATAATTTTTCTAAGTAACAAAAGAATTTGAAGCCGATTTTCTTAAGGAACATACGGATCAGGTTCGGGCTCGTGTAGTCGGGTGTGGGGTGTTCAGATTGGTATCGAGCCAGTTTTAAACTCTCGGCTGTGGGCTAAGGCCCAAAACGTTTTCAAAGCGAGCCAAATGATTTTTTTGAAATTAAAGCAGTTCTCCGGCATGGCACCTAAGTCTCCGACCATGATCCACGGTAAGTACCCTAACCATTTGGGTGATTATGTGAATTATGTTATGAACATTAGAAGGGTAAAAAAAAGCATGGAACGTAGAATAGTATGATAGGAACTTGAACCCTAGGATTAGATTACTCAAACACAAAACACATAAGACTTAATACACTAAACAAACCTATGGCTAAGTCATTTTGAGCTAGGGTGTGGTAACCCCTGTGCGCATGTCTAGGAATGGTTTCGGTGGGAGCTTGGTACTTAAGCGATCCGCGTGACTCACCTCCTCTCCACTCGAATCCTACAGTGCGTAGCTTTGGTTCACTACGACCAAAGAGGCTCGGTCATAGGTCAAACATAATGACTAAAACCGAAAAGGAACTAGCCATGTTTTAAAAAAAAAAAAAAAAAAAAGAGGAGAACAAAACAACAAACCCTAGTTTTAAAATTCTTAAAACTTTCTTTTAAATTTGTAAAACTATCTTTACAAAATTTCAGAAAAATTTTCGATTTGTGAAAATTACAAAAATGCCCTTAGTGGTAAAATTACCAAAATGCCCTTGATTTACAAAATGTCAAACTTTTCAACGGTCTTGCTAAAACTTCATTATTTTATAAATGTTCAAATTGCAAACTATCAAAAATATCTTGATTTTGGAAAATTACGAAATTGCCCCTAACTTACAAAATTACCAAAATGACCTGTTTTCCAAAATTTTTGCAACATCACCGTTTTGGAAAATAAAAGTCTCAAAAAGAACCCTCAAAGTTTTACCACTTCTAAAATATCCCTGATTTGTTAACTTTTACAAATTTACCCCAGTTTGCGAAAAATTACCGAAATACCCCTGAGGCCAAAAATTTCCAAAATACCCCCGGATTTCAAAATTTTTCCAAATTACTCCGGGACTTTGAAATTACCAAAATACTTTTTGACAAAATCACCAAGGAACTTTTTCTTTTGAAAAAATTACCCTGTAGGACAAAATTACGAAAATACCCCTAGGTAGTGGAAAAACAACAACGATGAAAATTACAACGTTTCTCTGAATGAACAAAAGTTCATGCTTGTTTGATGGATGAATGTAAAGACTGTGTGCATGTATGAACACGAAAGAACCACTCTTAAATACTTTTTCATAAAACTGTTCGCGGTTAATCAGTGAAACAAAAGTTTTGATGCATAAAACTCGTTAACCAGATTAAATCGCGACGTTAGAAAATGAGTTCTAAGGGATGTGAACTTAGAGATTGTGCCTACAAAGTATGATGGTTCTATTAAGATCGAGTCTGTAGTAGCGTAAGCATAAATACGGTGAGAAGGGATTGCATTTGTTAATAAGTAATTTCGAGGACGAAATTATTTTTAAGGAGGTAGAAGCAGTAACATCCTAGATTAGGGGTTATGCGTTTGTGCATAATTCATGAGTTAGTAGGTTTTGGCAGTGTTGGAAGTGTATTAAGGGTTTTAGAATTTTAAGATGGAAGAAGAAAGCTTTGGAAAATTATTGGTTTTTAAGTAAAAGGGAGCTAGGTAAATGAGGCTTAAAAAGAAACTCAGTGTGAAGCATGACACAAGGAACCATGTGGTAAAATGGCATGTTTTATGAATTATGAATGTGTTATGTGAATTCTAGAAATAAGGAAATGTATGGAAATATATGGAAATGTATGGAAGTGTATGGAAATGTGTGGAAATGTGTAGAAATGTATGGAAATGTAAAACAATGTTTTCTAAAATTTACAATTTTTCTCTAAGTAACCAAGAATTTAAAAACCGGTTTACTTAAGGAACATACAGATCCGGTTCGGGCTCGTGAACCAAAATGAGCCAAAATGATTTTCTTTGATACTAAATCTGAAACACCCCACACCCGCCCACCCGAGCACGAACCAGGATCACGGTATGTTCCTTAAGTAAACCGGTTTTAAATTCTTGGTTACTTAGAGAAAAATTGTAAATTTTAGAAAACATTGTTTTACATTTCCATACATTTCCACACATTTCACACATTTCCATACACTTCCATACATTTCCATATATTTCCATACATTTCTTATTTCTAGAATTCACATAACACATTCATAATTCATAAAACATGCCATTTTACCACATGGTTCCTTATGTCATGCTTCACACGGAGTTTCTTTTAAAGCCTCATTTACCTAGCTCCCCTTTTTACTTAAAAACCAATAATTTTCCAAAGCTTTCTTCTTCCATCTTAAAATTCTAAAAACCCTTAATACACTTCCAACACTGCCAAAACCTACTAACTCATGAATTATGCACAAACGCATAACCCCTAATCTAGGATGTTTCACTAACTCTTCCTCATACGTAACCGACTCCCGAACTCGTTTTTTTGTTTTTGTGGACCAAAAATGTTTTAATATAAACACATTTTACAAGGTGATCCAATCATACCTAAGTAAAAAAGATTGATGGCGACTCCCGTTTTTGTTTTTAAAGTCGATCCCCATTTTTTTTAAAACTCGATATTAAAATGGTTTCGACAACAGCCGTGTAGCATAAATTAGTGAGTTACACGATTTAAGACACAGGTTAGGACATGACCGTGTATGTAACACCCCAAACCCAGCCCAAACATCACGACCGGATCTGGTATACCACGAGTTAACAGTTAAAACCTTCACTTTAAAGGGTTTTCCAATCTGGGTTGGTTTTGTAGAAATATTCGTTGAATAAGTGACAAATGGAGAAGACTTTTGTAGCATTTTTTTTTTATAAAACTTCTTGTTTGAAAAGCCCATTTTATTTCTTTTTATAATTAAAACTTTGAACATAAATATAAATGTAAACATCATCAAATATAGATCAAAAAGTTAAGCTAGGGAGGCCTTATTACAAAATAGTCCCAATAATTCATAACTTAAATAAACACCCGAAATAGTCTAAGAAAATAAATAAATTGATGGCCCCTCGAGTCCGTCTCGGCTCCCATGTCCACAATCTACTGCTCATCTGAAAGAGTAGAGGAAAAATGAAAGGGTGAGTCACCAAGACTCAGTGTATAATTCCCGAAACACACAACGACCTAAGGCCCACAAACACATTATGAGCCCTAGCCCATACATGAAAGCATCAATCATAATTACATGATAAATAATAAATGATGAATAGCCCAACCCATCCTAGAATTCCATCCTCTACACACCAACCCGTACCAACCATCACACCTCGGGGATTTCTATAATCAACCCTCCATCCGCTACACACCATAACGGCAGCCGTACTGCCTATTCCTATTAATCAGGAATCATTAAACGTGGCATTGCCACCGATCGCTATGTGACCTAACATTAGATTTTGTGGTTTAACCACTGATCACCAAGTGACCTATCATGCACTTCCCCTTCATTATCATAATCCCACCCCATGCAAACATACTTGTAAACAAGGAAACATCATACCATCTTTAGGAAAACAAGCTTTCATATATATATATATATATCGATACACATAGAGATTTCTATGATTACGTACCTGGCGTCCTTTGCCTAACCCTTTTTGGGTTCTATTCGATTGTTTACGCAACCTCTTTTCGGCTTTTTAGCCCATAACATATATATTACAATGAACTAGTGTGTTAGAGATTTACACACCTGATTACAGACAAGACGATACTTTCTATGTCGACACTATCAGAAGCCGATACGACTGCTATCTGTCTAAGGTTTTGTTCTGAAGCCGGTCCACAACTCGGTGGCCAATCCCGAACTGCTGACACTGCTCGTTTCTTAAACCTAGGGATTGGATTTTCAGATCTAGTCCCCTCCTTTGCTTGATCGACATTTGATTCCATCAAAAAGGCCTTATTAATCATAACATATGGTTAGATTGTGATTTCGATATCGAATCTAACGAGGACCTAAAAAGAATCCCTTACCTTGAATTTTCCAAAAAGTGATATGAGATTCAGGGAATAGTGTTTTCGGCTTTTAGATCTAAGAGATCTACTTCAATTCTCAAGGTTGCCCAACAAGAAAACATCAATCCATTAATCAAACGTCAACCTTACCAATCTCAATAGCCTTTCGACTTTAACTTCCAAAAACTGAAAGAGAAAGTGAAGAGAAAAAAGATCGGCACTTACCCTATCATAGGAGATTCGGCTACTCCTAGAAGATTTCAGCTTTTGAGAAGATCAAAAGGAGATGATAGGAAGAGATCTATGTAGATTCGGCTTTTAGTGAAGAGATCGGTAAAAGAGAAAAAGCAAAGAATAATGAATATTTGGCTTATAGAAAAAAAGAATGGAGAAGAGAATTAAAATCAAGAGTTTCGGCTTTTGCATAAAAGTGAAGATGAGAGAATGGGATTTAGGGATTTTGGCTTTGGCAGAGAATGAGAGAAAAGCTTTAAAAGAATGGGGTTCAAATGCCGGAATTGAAGAGATACCCCCTATTTATAGAGAATTTCAGCACTTACCTATCAAAAACCGAAAGTGCCCTTCCTGATAACTAACAACTAATCCAATAGTAGGGGAAATTTCGGCACCCCTATTGCATAACAAAACCGATTTCTCCCCCTCCAAGAGATGGAAATTCGGCCACCTCCTAGCTCACTGGATAATTCCTAGATTTTCTCCCTTATCTACATCTTATCACTCATCCTCAAGTGGCATGGATAACACCACCTCTTCCTTCCTTTTATCAGTTATTTTATCATCCATATCATCCACATTATCCATCAATTATTCTGCCTAATTTCAAGCATTCTAACTGACTCCAACTCTGCTCTCCCTTGATGCCAAAATTAATTAAAATAGATGGGTAATGCGACTCGAACCTTGGACTTCCCTTACTGCTTATCACGCCACATCAAAGCCCCTAAGTGGCACCACTTTGCCACTGGGCCACAAGCCCATTTGTGTCTTAAAACACAGATAACATCTTTGAAGCCCTATCCTACTGGCTTTCCACTAGAGTGCTCAAGCAGAAGATTTTTAACTAAGGCATTGGCCCAACCCTAAGCCCAATCTGGACCCCTTAAACACTCTAATTAGCACATTATACATAACACACAACAAATGCAAAGGCCCATTAATTCAGGATGTTACAGTGTAACACCCCTAACCCATATCCTCCACTAGAACAGGGTTACAGGATGTTACCGGAGTTTACAGAAAAATTACAGATAATTCCACTATTTACTTACTTATGTTCAAATCAAAGTCATAGTCACTAAATTATTTATATCTGGAGCTACAGAATTCTAAATTAAGATCTACGTAATTTTTTTGAAACTAGACTCAAATATCTTTTTACCATAAAGATTTTAGAATTTATAATTTAGCCAATAAGTACAGTAAAATCTTCAAATTTATCCCTGTTCTGTTGTTTGACAGTTTTGACCTTTATTCACTAAAAATTAATTATCTCTTAGTATGAGATTTAGATTATGTTTCTGTTTGTTCTATTGAAAATAGACTCATTAATAATTTAAACATATAAAATTAAACTTCTAATTATTTTGTTAAAATTTTTGATGATTTTCCAAAGTCAGAACAGGGGAACCTGAAATCATTCTGACCTTGTCTCACTAAATTTATTATATCTCATAATTTAGAATTCTATTGCTTACATCGTTTCTTCTATGAAAAACTAGACTCAATAAAATTTAAATTTATATTTTATTAAACCTATAATTTTATTTCCACAATTTTTAGTGATTTTCCAAAGTTGGACCATTGTTGAAACACCCCACATCCGGCCCACGAGCCTGAACCGGATCTGGTATGTTCCTTAAGTAAACAGGTTTCAAAGTTCTTTATTACTTAGAGAAAATTTGTGTAATTTTAGAAAAATATCGTTTTGAGTTGGGCTTAGATTAGAAAGCCCATTTATTTTATTTGAAAACCCAATTCATTAAGGTGACAAAACAGTCGAGGGTTTATTTTTAAAATAAATTTACTTGATCTTTACTTAATAAAAATTTGTAAACATAATAGTTAAAAATAAAAAGAAATAAAGAAATAGAGAAATCCAACTTGGGCCTTATGGCCTTATTACATCAAACAACTCCCAAACTTAAAATTAAAGTACTTAGTAAAAATAAAAGTCCAAATCTTTAGATTTCTCCTTGCTATGCATGGCTACCTTTAGCTCCTGCCGACCCGGTCCATTATTGCTCATCACCTGAAAAATATTTCCCACAATGGGGTGAGTCAAACAGACTCAATGTGTGCACGACACCAAATCGCAATAGAATCAGGCATACAATACATTCAAACATAAAATACAAGTTATGATGCATTCCCAAACCCGAACCTAATTGTCCATCCGCTACACAACCCGTGCACACCGCAAAACACACAGTGGGGACTACTAAGTCGACCCTCCTTTCGCTACACACCAAATTGCGGGCTTAAGTCACCGTGATCTCGTGGTCTTAGGTCACCACTTTTCAGATTACTATGGTCTTAGGTCACCACTTTTGATTCTTTGTGGTCGCAAGTCACCACTTTTCGATTCATCGTGGTCTTAAGTCACCACTTTTCACTTCCCCTTTCAATATACAACCATATGCCCCATATACTAATATGCATAATATACTAGAGTTCACAATCGTATAATATTCTCATGTTACGAATAACATATTTCATATTCCTAGTAGGAGTAGGAAACGTAGCTGAGTACTTAGTACCATAACATGGTACCTTAGCCACGTTCATATTTCCATTAACACATATTTTAATACATATAACCATAATTCATATTACAAAGTAGTGTGGGGTACACACCTGATTCGCTTAATGAAGTCCTTGAAATCCCGAAGAACTGATCTACTGATTTAGATCTTAATCCCTATATTCGGTCAATCATTTAAACATATTAATAAACCTTTTCAACCACAAATCCAAATCCTAGTAGGATTTATACACTTACCTTGGTGTCGATTTCCTTTTGTCCAAATTAAGAAAACCTTGCCTTATAAGTGCGTCGAAAATCCTATAAGCACATGTTAGATTGATTTCTAACACTTAATCATCTTTAAATGGCCTATGCCGAATATTCATATGACTTACCTTGAGTCTTAGAAATCCGAAACTTCGTTGTACTTCTCCTGTAGTCGACAACTACTAGATCTCGAAGAAAACCTTCCAAATTTCGGCCATGGAATTCTAAAGGAGTTAGATTCCTATATTTCGGCTAAAGAGAGATTGAAAATCAAATAATAGCTGATCTTACCTTTTTGAATGAAATCGGCAACATCCTTCTATCACAACAAAGATTCGGCTTTGGCAGAATTTCGGCTTGGTTGGATTGTATTTTTGGTTTTGAATAAAAGAGAGGGGAGGCTAGGGAATTCGGCTAGAAAAGAAAAGAGAAGAGGAGAGAACCCTAAGAATTTCTACAGAGCAGAGAAAAAAAGAAAACTGATGAGTATCCCTCCTTCCTTCCTTTTATAGACGAAATTATCAGCTAAGGAGTCCTTACTTGGCCACCACTCTTCAATTATCATAAAATAAAAGAGTTTAATCTAGCCTTTATCTCATGGAAATTATGATAAATAAATTCCCTTTTAAAAATACTTAAGATAAATCATCATTTATCTCTCTAATTAAAAAAAATCCTTTATTTATCCTTAATAGCCAAATTTTAAAGAGGATAAACCTCCCTTTTCTAGAAGCCTTCTTTGTCCACTCCTTGGCTTATGGAAGCAAAATAAAACCTCCTTTATTTGCTTCCCAAGTGACTCGAACCTGTGCCCATTCCTCTTGCATATGGCGCCATTTCCATAGGCCCTAAGTGGCATCTTTCCGCCACTTTTCCAAGCCCTATTGAGTGTCAAATTTCACCAACTTTTTCTTTTAAGGCCACCTTGCCTTAATTTCCTATTTTAAACTTTAAAACTTGACATTTCTAAGTCATTTCTAAGTTTCCTAAAATTTTCAATCGGCTCTGTAAACTTGCCATTTTCTTACATTTCCAAGTTTCCAGAAATGTTCTCTTTCCATTTTTGAATCATTTCCTTACATTTCCTAGTTTCCAAAAATGTTCATGTCTATGCATTTCTAGGTTTCCAAAAATGTTCATGTCCATGCATTTCCAGGTTTCCAAAAATGTTCATTTCCATTTCACTTTCATACATTTCCGAGTTTCCAAAAATGTTCAAAATTTATTCTTAGTACATAGAACATGTCACTTCGTACAATTAAGCCGAAAATGCATAGGCCCTTTCCAGGATGTTACAGTTCTACCCCCCTTAAAATAATTTTGTCCTCGAAATTACTTACTAACGAATAATCGTACGGTCTAACTCACCCCACTACGCTATTGCTACGCATTCTGATCTTAAAGAACTATTATACTTTCTAGGCACATTCTCTAAGTTCACATCCAAGGTTTCAGTCACTTCACTAGCAATACAAGAATAAGCTAACCCTATAACAAGCAAAGCAATTAAGGGTATTCCAGAAATAAGGAACGTACCCGTTGTCACATCTGGCACATCTTCCTCCTCGCGATGGCCAACTGCATAAACCAACCTTGGTTGCCTCGCGTCTACACCTTCAGCACCTCTTCTTGGTGCTTCACGTCCACGGCCCGAACCATTTCCTCCATGATTCGGTCCACGACCTTCTTTGAGGTTCTTTGCCCACCTCACCTGGCGACTAATATTCTGAGTTGCCGGTCAGCTTTCATCTAAGTTCTTAGGACATTCCTTGACCACATGATCCTTGGACTCACACCTAAAACATCCTCCTGTTTTCCTCCAACACTCTCCCAAATGCTTCTTTCCAGACACATCACAAGGTCGATACCACCCTTCTGATCTAGCTCGCTGACCTCGCGGCCCATCAACTCTAGGCCTTTTATTCCCAGATGATCCCGACGATCCAAAACCTCTTTTTGGCCTATTCTGATCAGTGTTCTGCCTTGCAGAATCCTTAATTCCTTCAGCCACTTTAGCCTTTTCCACTAACGCAGAAAATTCCCGCTCCTGATGCGGTGCTATCAACAATCTTAGATCATCCCTTAACCCGTCCTCAAAACGGACACAAAGACTCATGCTCGGTTGCCCACGACACCTCGGCGTGCTGGCTCAACCTCGGGAATTCGACCTCATATTACGCAGAACCGACTTATTTCCTTGGACCAGCCCGAGAAAAGCTTTCCTTTGCTCATCGATGTGTACTGGTTCCCACATACTTCTTTTGGAACGCTTCCTTAACGTACTCCCATGTCGATCCTCAGCCGTGGCACCATCCTGCACAGTTAACCACCATTGATACGCTTCATCGTGTAACAGTGCCACCATTCCCTTTAACTTTTCCTCAGGGGTCAGATCAAGCTCATCCATGATGCGCTCTGTTGCTTCCAACCAGTACTCAGCTGTACTGGGTGCCACACTAGATACTCCACGAAACATTTCGGCTCTATTTGCTCGGCCGTTCGTTCGTGCATGCACTTCGATTCCCGAATTTCCCCCGCACCACCACCAATTCCAAAACTCGCAAAGACTGACTGCGCGCACGCATCTTCCCCGTCCGAGCTTGTTGCTCAACACCAACAAATTGGGGTGGTGGTGGCGGTGGTACTTCATTATCTGATCCTTGACCCGATCTAACGGGTTCCGACCTAGTCATTCTTCCTCTACCTCGTCCACGACGTCCATGTCCTCTAGAGCTCATTTTCTAACGTCGAGATCTGATTAAAAAGTTTTATGAATTAGTCATTGTTCCACTTATTTACCCGCGAAGGAGTTTTATGAAAAGGATTTAGGAGTGGTTCTTTCGTATTCATACAAACACACAGTCTTTCCATTCATTCATTCATCCATCAAACAAGTATGAACTTTCGTTCATTCAGAGAAACGTTGTAATTTTCATCGCTGTTGTTTTTCCACTACCTAGGGGTATTTTCGTAATTTTGTCCTATAGGGGCATTTTCGTAATTTTTCAAAAGAAAACTTTCCTTGGTGATTTGTCCAAAAAGTATTTTGGTAATTTCAAAGTCCCAGGGTATTTCGGAAAAAAATTTGGAATCCAGGGTATTTCGGTAAATTTTGACCTTAGGGGTATTTCGGTAATTTTTTACAAACCAGGGCAAATTTTGTAAAAGTTAAAAAATCAAGGATATTTTAGAAGTTGTTAAACTTTGAGGGTTCTTTTCGAGAATTGTACCTTTCAAAATGGTGATGTTTTCAAAGATTTGAAAATCAGGATCATTTTGGTAATTTTCGTAAATTAAGGGCAATTTTGTAATTTTTCAAAATCAAGGTATTTTTGATAGTTTGCAAATTAGGGTTTGTGATCATTTATAAAATAATGAAGTTTTAGCAAAACCGTTGAAAAGTTTGACATTTTGTGAATCAAGGGCATTTTTGTAATTTTACCACTAAGGGCATTTTTGTAATTTTCACAAATCAGAAATTTTTCGAGAAATTTTGTAAAGATAGTTTTTACAAATTTAAAAGAAAGTTTTAAGAATTTTAAAACTAGGGTTTGTTGTTTTGTTCTCCTTTTTTTTTTAAAACATGGCTAGTTCCCTTTCGGGTTTTAGTCATTATGTTTAGCCTATGACCGAGCCCTCTTTGGTCAGGGTGAACCAAAGCTACGCACTAGGCAGGATTCGAGTGGAGAGGAGGTGAGTCATGCAGACTGCTTAAGTACCAAGCTCCCATCGAAACCATTCCTAGACATGCGCGCTGTGAGGTTGCCACACCACCGAGCCCCCTCGAGTTAGGATGAACCAGGAAGCTACGCACTGGTAGGATTCTTGCGAAGAGGAGGTGAGTCACTAGGATCGCTTAAATACTGTGCTCTTTCGGATCCAATCCTAGACATGCGCATTGTGGGTTACCACACCTAGCTCAGTGACTTAGCCATGAGTTTGTTTAGTGTATTAAGTCTTATGTGTTTTATGTTTGAGTAGTCTAATCCTAGGGTTCAAGTTCCTATCATACTATTCTACGTTCCATGCCTTTTCTACCCTTCTAATGTTCATAACATAATTTACATAATCACCCAAATAGTTAGGGTACTTACCGTGGATCATGGGGTGGAGGCTTAGGTGCCATGCCAGAGAACCTGTTTAATTTCAAAGAAAATCATTTGGCTCGCTTTGAAAACGTTTTGGGCCTTAGCCCACAGGCCGAGAGTTTAAAACTGGGCTCTGATACCAAACTAAAACACCCCACACCCAGCCCACGAGCCTGAACCGGATCTGGTATGTTCCTTAAGTAAACCGGTTTCAAAGTTCTTTGTTACTTAGAGAAAATTTGTGTAATTTTAGAAAAATATCGTTTTGAGTTGGGCTTAGATTGGAAAGCCCATTTATTTTATTTGAAAACCCGATTCATTAAGGTGACAAAACAGTCGAGGGTTTATTTTTAAAATAAATTTACTTGATCTTTACTTAATAAAAATTTGTAAACATAATAGTTAAAAATAAAAAGAAATAAAGAAATAGAGAAATCCAACTTGGGCCTTATGGCCTTATTACATCAAACAACTCCCAAACTTAAAATTAAAGTACTTAGCAAAAATAAAAGTCCAAATCTTTAGATTTCTCCTTGCTATGCATGGGCACCTTTAGCTCATGTGAATGATATTTAGGTCATGTGAATGAGTCACGAAGAATCGGTTTCGATATGTGGCACGGTATGTGCTATACAAGAGTAAGTATTGTCAAGAAGCCTTGACTTGCGTAAAATTAGCTAATACCGTGGATGGATTACTTTATGAGCTTATTATTGTTGTTTATTTCCATGCAAACTTACTAAGCTTTATACTTACCCTTTTTCATTGCCCTCCTTTCTTGTAGTATTGCCAAGGTAACTCGTGGACCGTAGGTGTAGGAGTTCGAAAATCACACTATCGACAGCACTTTGGTATAACAATTTTAGGCTTGTTTTAATTGTGGCATGTATAGGGCTCAAGTATTTTGCTAGGCTTTAATTGTTAGTCAAAGTGTTGACCACGTAAGTTTGTAAAAGTCAGTTTGTAGATGGCCTATTGAGTTAAACAAATACTTGGCAAACTCTTCCATTTAATGAAGATGTAATTCATGAAGTGTATGTCCCTTCTTATTTATCTTGTAAGTTGGAATGACCTCTAGATTTGCTTGTGGCTAGGAGGTGGTATTGTTCTGAATGGAAGAATGTATGTGCTAACTCTAAGTTAACAATGGCTTGGTATATAGCCTGTTATTTGCCCATATAGGTAGACACACGGGCATGTGTTTATACCGTGTGGGAGGCACGGCTAGCACATGGGCGTGTGCCCAGGCCGTGTGAAGTCTGCACCTTACACTTAAAATTTGAATCATTACAAGGCTGGAGTACACGGGCGTGTCAAGGCCGTGTGACTTTAGTCAGAATATACCATGGTTGGAAGACACGGGCGTGTCAAGACAGTGTGAAATTAGTCAGTGTCGACCACGGGTGGGAGACACGGGTATGCCTTAAGGGTACACGGGCGTGTCCCTAGGCCAACACGGGTGTGTGGCCCCTGCTTTGTTAAAAGGTTTCCTGAACTCGTGAAAATTCCTGGATAAATTTTGATACTTCTCGGAAGTATATTTAGGGCCTCCTAGGCCGGATATCTGCGAGCGATAGGGTTAAAAGAAATTTTATAACCATATTTTATATGTTTAAGCAAGATTAGCTATGTAATGCCTCGAACCCTGTTCCAGCTCGAATACGGGCAAGGGGGGTTACATTTATTGGTATCAGAGCTACTGTTTAGTCGATTCTAGGACTAACATAGTGTAAGTACGAGTCTAGCTATACATGCCATATGTAAGAGTGTCTGAGTAATGATAGTCTGATGACTCCTGACGTAAAAAATTGTGTTTTATGTAGTAGATGGATTTTGATCCAGACTGAACTACAGCTGATGATGCTGCGAGTAACGCGCCGACTCCCGCTCAAGGGACCACGCCAGCTAATAGTAGACCTAAGACCTTGAGTTTAGGGGAAAAGGCTCGAGAAGCCTTTCTGCACATGATGAGCAACTGGTATACTGAGCATATGAATCCTAACGCTCAACCCCCTCTGCCCCCACCTATCACTCAACCTACTTCAGTAGCTCCTCAAGTGGTTGAGGTAGTAAGAAGAGAAAGGCCTCCGATGGATAAGATTCGGAAGCAAGGAGCTGAAGAATTTTAGGCGAATAAGGATGATGACCCGAAAAAAGCAGAATTCTGGCTCGAGAATACCATTTGGGTATTCGATGAGTTATCCTGCACGCCTGAGGAGTGCTTAAAGTGTGCAATGTCACTCCTGAGAGATTCAGCCTACCGATGGTGGAACACCCTAATGTCGGTGGTGCCAAGGGAGAAAGTTAGTTGGGAATTCTTCCAAGAGGAATACCGAAAGAAGTATATCAGCCAGAGGTTTATAGACCACAAAAAAAAGGAGTTCTTGGAATTGAAGCAAGGTTGTATGTCAGTGACCGATTACGAATAGGAATTCGTAAGGCTTAGCAAGTATGCACGAGAATGCGCGTCTACTGAAGCCATCATGTGCAAGAGGTTCGAGGATGGATTGAATGAAAATATTCGTTTATACGTGGGAGTTCTCGAATTGAAGGAGTTTGTAGTGTTGGTGGATAGAGCCTGTAAAGCTGAAGAGTTGGCTAAAGAGAAGAGAAGAGCTAAGTACAAGTCTCGTGACTCGAGGAAGAGACAACTGAACAAGTCTCACCAATCTTCATCTAAGAAATTGAGGGATTTCACTACTCGATCAGTCACTTCAGCGGGGTTTTCAACCCGAAATAAAGGCATGTAATTCTTGGGATCAAAAGGGCAAACCATATCAGTTGCTAGTTTGGGCAACGTTTGACCGAGTAGACCGGAATGCCCTCAGTGTGGCAGGCGCCATTCCGGTGAGTGTCGGGCTAATGAGAAAGCCTACTTCAGATGTGGGTCCTTAGACCATTTTATCAGAGATTGTCCCGAGGTGGACGAGAAAAAAAAGCCCCAGAATGCAAGATCAGGAAGTTCCACTAGGGGAAGACCATTGAGAAACCCGGGGATTGAGATGGGAAGCAAGAATCAATCTAGAGAGCAAGCTGCTAGAGTCGAGGGTAGAGCACCGGCGAGGACTTATGCCATTCGTGCTCGTAAAGAGGCATCTTTCCCCGACGTAATCACGGGTATCTTCTTCCTCCATAATACTCGTGTTATAGCTTTAATTGACCCGGGGTCTACCCATTCATATATATGCATAAAATTAGTCTCTAACATGAGCATGCCTATAGAGTCTACCGAATTTATCATAAGAGTGTCTAATCCCCTAGGCAGGTGTGTGTTGGTTGATAGAGTTGTAAAGGGTGCCCTTTGATGATTAAAGGTCATTGTTTCCCAGTCGATCCTATGTTGTTACTGTTTGACGAATTTGATGTCATTCTCAAAATGGATTGGTTAGCTACCCATGGTGTAATTGTGAATTGTGGGGAGAAGCATATCGAGTTGAGAGATGAAAATTAAGATTTTATTCGTGTTGAATCAGATAAACCGGATAGGTCACCAATAGTGATATCATCCATGTTGGCTCAGAGGTACCTAAGGAAGGGGCATGAGGCTTATCTTGCCTTTGTGTTGAACATTAAAGAAACTGAGTTAATAATCGAGTCAGTACCCATAGTATGCGAGTATCTAGATGTTTTTCCAGAAGAGTTGCCAGGGCTACCTCCGGATAGAGAGATTGAATTTGGGATTGAATTAGTTTCAGATATTGCCCCTATTTCTATAGCTCCATATAGAATGGCTCCAACCGAGCTAAAAGAACTGAAAGCACAGTTGCAAGAATTAACGGATAAGGTTTCGCGAGGCCGAGTTTTTCTCCGTGGAGTGCTCCCGTTCTATTCTTGAAGAAGAAAGATGGTTCCCTGAGACTATGTATAGACTACCGACAACTCAATAAAGTGACGGTGAAGAATAAGTATCTGTTGCCGAGGATCGATGATCTATTTGACCAACTGAAGGAAGCCACAGTATTTTCCAAGATAGATTTGAGATCTGGGTACTATTAGTTGAGAGTCAAAGACTCAGATGTGCCGAAACCAAATTTAGGACTAGGTATGGCCATTATGAATTTTTGTTCATGCCTTTTGGTCTAACAAATGCCCCCCGCGATCTTCATGGATTTGATGAATCGCATTTTTCGACCGTACTTGGATAGGTTTGTTGTGGTCTTCATCAACGACATACTGATCTACTCTCGAGATGAGAACAATCATGCAGAACATTTGAGTATGGTTCTACAAGTTTTGAGAGAAAAATAATTGTATGCCAAATTCAATAAGAGTGAATTTTGGCTCCAGGAAGTGGGATTTTTGGGGCATATTGTCTCGAGAGATGGGATTAGAGTCGACCCGAGAAAAATTTTGACAATTGTTGAATGGAAACCGCAGAGGAGTGTAACTAAAGTGAGGAGTTTTCTAGGCCTAGCAGGATATTATAGGCGTTTTGTCAAGGGGTTTTCCATGATTGCTACACCGATGACGAGACTTTTGCAGAAAGATGTAAAGCTCGACTGGACGAAAAAGTGTTAACAGAGTTTTGAGAAACTGAAGACATTGTTAACTGAGGCTCCTAGTTTGGTACAACCAGAACCGGAAAGAGAATTTGTGGTTTATAGTGATGCGTCCTTGAACGGATTGGGCTGTGTACTTATGCAAGAGGGTAAAGTGATTGCATACGCCTCTAAGCAGTTGAAGCCACACGAGAAGAACTACTCGATTCGTGATTTAAAGTTGGCCGCAATTGTATTTGCGTTAAAAATTTGGAGGCATCATTTATATGCTGAAAGGTGTCAGATTTTCACTGACCACAAAAGCCTAAAATATTTGATAACTCAAAAAGAATTGAATTTAAGGTAACAAAGATGGCTAGAGCTGATTAAAGATTATGAGTTGGTAATTGACTACCATCAAGGAAAGGCTAATGTAGTCGTCAACGCTTTGAGTAGAAAATCATATTTGCACTAAAAGCCATGAATACTCAGATGACCTTGTTAGATGATGGTTCCATTTTAGCCGAGTTGAGGGCCAAACCATTGTTTCTCCAAGAGATTTGTAAAGCTTAGAAGGATGATAACAGTTTGCAAGCCAAGAGAGTTTTATGTGAGTCAAGCGTTGATACAAACTTTCAAGTAAATCTTGATGGATGCCTAACATTTCGAGATCGAGTCTGTGTACCCAAGAATGATGAGCTTATTCGCAAAATTTTGCATGAAGCACATAACGGATGTTTGAATGTACACCCAGGCAGCATAAAGATCTACCATGATTTGAATAGATGGTATTGGTGGTTGGGTATGAAGAAAAATATTTCCGAATTTGTATCAAAATGCCTGATTTGTCAGCAAGTGAAGGCCGAACATCAAGTACCTTCGGGTTTACTCCAGCCCCTTATGATTCCTGAGTGGAAGTGGGACCGTGTTACCATGGACTTCGTGACAGGTTTACCGTTGACTCCTAAGAGGAAAGATGCAATATGGGTAGTGGTTGATAGACTCACTAAGTCAGCCCACTTTATACCAGTGCGAGTCGACTATTCACTCGATAAATTGGTAGACTTGTACATGTCTGAGATAGTAAGACTTCATGGTGTACCGTTGTCAATCGTTTCAGATAGAGATCTGAAATTCATGTCACGATTTTGGAAAAAGCTACAGGAAGCTTTGGGCACGAAATTGAGTTTCAAAGATCTGACTTTCCATCCACAAAACCGACAGGCATCGAGAGAAGGTAGTCGGATACTAGAAGACATGCTTCGGTGTTGTGTTTTGGAATTCCATGGAAATTGGGAGAAATACTTACCATTGGTGGAATTCGCCTACAACAACAGCTTTCAATCAAGTTTGAAGATGGCGCCTTATGAGGCATTATATGGGCGTAAGTGTCGAACGCCCTTGTATTGGTCAGAACTCAGAGAGAAACAGATACACGGGGTTGACTTGGTTAAGAAAACTGAAGAGAATGTAAAAGTGATACGTAACTGCCTGAAAGTCGCCTCAGATAGATAGAAGTCCTATTCGAATTTAAAAAGGAAAGAGATAGAATTCAAAGTCGGTGATAAAGTGTTTTTGAAAGTATCACCTTGGAGAAAAGTCCTCAGATTTGGTCGGAAGGGCAAATTGAGTCCGCACTTTATCGGACCTTATGAAGTTACTGAAAAGATAGGACCGGTAGCTTATCGATTAGCCTTGCCACCTGAGCTAGAAAGGATTCATGACGTCTTTCATGTATCTATGTTGCACCGATACCGTTCAGACCCTTCACATGTCGTAGAGTCGACAGAGGTAGAGATACAACTGGATATGACCTATGGCGAAGAACCAGTTAGAATTTTGGCTCGTGAGGTCAAGCAGTTAAGAAACAAAAGCATAGCCCTAGTGAAAGTCCTCTGGCAAAGGCACAGTATAGAAGAGTCTACATGGGAGCCCAAAGAAGCGATTAGAAACCAGTACCCCAATCTTTTCACCGGTAAGATTTTTGGGGACGAAAATCCTTAAGGGGGAGGATTGTAACGGCCCGATTTAGGGGCTAGTCGGAATAGTAATCTCGAGATCATTAATTTGAGATTTAAGAAATTTATTTTCATGTTATATTATGAGTTAAAACATGATAGCACATATGCATAAAAATTTTGGTGCTTTAATTTTAGCCATTTCGTGTTTAATCGTGCTCGCATAAAGTGCGAAAGTTCCATTCTATAAGTTAAAGGTGCCAAATAGCCATAGATTGTTAATTAGAGGTCTTTAAAAGGCAATTAGACCCCTAAAGATAGCATGGGATCCCATAGGAGACAATTGTAATTGGTCAAAGTTGTTGATAGTAGGTGGACTAAACTGATGTTTTATATTAAAATAAAGAAAAAGAAGATATCATCTTTTTCTCTATTCTCCTCCACCAAAAATTGGCAGCAAACTAAAGGGTTTGAGAGCTCAAATTTTCAGCAAGCTTCTTTCTTTGCTAGTAAGTGATTTTAATGATCTTTCTTGAAGAAAATTGTACTTTTGGGACCCCTAAAGCTTAAGCTTTCTAATGAGGGGATTAACTTGTAATATGGTGAAGAGTTTAGAGTTTTTCCATGAGAGCTTCCATTGTTATTTGCTACATTTTTATGGAAGACATTGAATCTTAGTTGTTAGATGAACAACTTTTGTGAAAGGTGTTAGCATGAAAACACCAAATAGGACCTTGATGAAAAGGTTACGAAATTGGTAGTAAGTATGTGAAATGTTGAGTTTTGATGATAGTCATAAGAGTATTAAATGTTCACCTAGGATTGTTGAAGCTAGAAATACGATCAGAATTTATTTTTGAGCCTAGGGGCAAAATGGTTATTTTGCCAAAGTCTAGGGGCAAAATGGTAATTTTGCCTAAGCATGATTTTTGAAATGCTATTATTAATATAGAGATTAAAATGGGTTAAATTGCTATTATAGAGCAAGAAGTACTGAGGACCCGCCTTGATCGGGGAAAGAACAAAGTCTCAGACTAGATTGACAAGCTAACTCATTTTGAAATCGAGGTAAGTTTGTATGTGATTTGAGTAACATTTATATTAGCATGTTGAGAAATGCCTGACCTTATGTTAATGCATGATGCACCACCAATTTGAGTAGTTAACTTGAATGAAATGTTGAAAGCCTAATGGGCTATATTGATTATAGAAATGCTATCATTGAAATATGAAATAGATAAGGTCCCGTATAAGACCATGTCCGGGACATGGCATCGGCACCAAGTTGAGATCCCGTATAAGACCATATCCGGGATATGGCTTTGGTAAGGGATATGAAAAGTGTATAAGACCATGTTCGAAATATGGCACCGACCCATGTTAGGAAATTCCATATAAGACCATATCCAGGATATGGCATTGGCATTTAGAGGTAATCCCATATAAGACCATATCCGGGATATGGCATTGGCAATTAGAGGTGACTCCATGTAAAACCACCTCGAAGACATGGTATTGGCTCTATACTTACAGTAGTGGCAATAAATACACGTCTTTGACTATCCCTTGAGAAGTGTGGGTAAGTAGATGAATGTAGAAGTAGAGATGTGAATGATATTTAGGTCATTGAATAAGTCACAAAGAATCGGTTTCGATACGTGGCACAGTATGTGCTATACAAGGGCAATTGTAAGTAAGTATTGTCAAGAAGCCTTGACTTGCATAAAATTAGCTAATACCGTGGATGGATTACTTTATGAGCTTATTACTGTTGTTTATTTCCATGCAAACTTACTAAGCTTGATGCTAACCCTTTTTCATTACCCTCCTTTCTTGTAGTATTGCCAAGGTAACTCGTGGACCGTGGGCGTAGGAGTTCGGAAATCACACAATCGATAGCACTTTGGTATAACAATGTTAGGCTTGTTTTGATAATGGCATGTATAGGGCTCAAGTATTTTGTTAGGCTATAATTGTTAGTCAAAGTGTTGACCACGTAAGTTTGTAAAAGTCAGTTTGTAGATGGCCTATTGAGTTAAACAAATACTTGGCAAACTCTTCTGTTTAATGAAGATGTAATTCATGAAGTGTATGTCCCTTCTTATTTATCTTGTAAGTTGGAATGAGCTCTAGATTTGCTTGTGGCTAGGAGGTGGTATTGTTCTAAATGGAGGAATGTATGTGCTAACTCTAAGGTGACAATGGCTTGGTATATAGCCTGTTATTTGGCCATATAAGTAGACACACGGGCGTGTGTCTATATCGTGTGGGAGGCACGGCTAGCACATAGGCGTGTGCCCAGGCCGTGTGAAGTTTGCACCTTGCACTTAGATCTTGAATCATTACACGACTGGAGTACACGGGCGTGTCAAAGCCGTGTGACTTTAGTCAGAATAGACCACGGTTGGAAGACACGGACGTGTCAAGGCTGTGTGAAATTAGTCAGTGTCGACCACAAGTGGGAGACACGGGTATGCCTTAAGGGTACACGGGCGTGTCCCTAGGCCTACACGGGTGTATGGCCCCTGCTTTGTTAAAAGGTTTCCTGAACTCATGAAAATTCCCTGATAAATTTCGATACTTCTTGGAAGTATATTTAGGGCCTCCTAGGCTAGATATGTGCGAGCGATAGGGTTAAACGAAATTTTATAACCCTATTTTATATGTTTAAGTAATATTAGCTATGTAATGCCTCAAACCCTGTTCCGGCTCGGATACGGGCAAGGGGTGTTACATTACCCAAGCTTAGTAAAATTTTATATAACTTTAACTCTTCTACATTTATTCCATATGCATATCATACAGCCATGATCGTAAGTTAGTGCATTTAACCAAGCCTTTTTCATTTTGAACACATAATAGGTCATTTCATAATAAATTCCATAATTTAAGCCTTATCATTATTTCATGAGCACTAACTTATTTTCACTCAAAAACTTACCATTTCAGTGCTTTAAACAAATAAACATACTACTATTCAATCAATAGCTTGGCACTTACCTAATCATCAAGCAACAACAATAGTTAGCATACTTGCACATCTTACATATAAATTCAATATTGATAAACTTATTTTCACGACATATTACATTTGGGTTTACTACTCAACACCATATACATAATTTCCTTGTATCAACATATCGAAGTTAATCACATATTTACATGTCACTTTCAATATATCAAGTAAATATTATTACCAAGTATTTCAGGTATATACCGGTAATAACCATAAGTCTTTTAATATTAATTATATATATAGATCATTCTTAGCACATACAATTCTCATCAGTTTACTATCTCAAATAGATTATCACAATTTAATACACAATCATTTAACAATATCAATGTCCATTTCATGAACTCATGATTCATACATCTTATTTATATAATTCAATTCAATATCTCATTCTAATTCATATTCAATATCGATTATATTATCAATTCATTTGTTTACCCCTATTAACCCGACTCAGACTCGGACGGTTACACGGATCCAACCAAAACACACCAGTTTGGCACCCAGTGCCTCATCGAATAATTCAAAGTAACAGATTGACACCTAGTGTCTCATCGGCCATACCGAAGTAATTTGGTACCCAGTACCTCATCGAATTTATCCGAAGTAACAATCTGACACCTAGTGTCTCATCAAATCAAGGTCGAAATATCCCTAAACACTTCCAATCCTATGGCATGCCAACTATATCCGACTCAACCCGATACAGTTAATAGGGTTTCAGTACACTTTTCAATTTTCTCAATTTTCCAATATTCAAATATCACAATTCCACATACATTCAATTCAATAACAATCAATATTCCTTATACCATTATTTTCATGAATTTCGTGTATATTTATTTTGATAACAATTCATAATCTTGAATGTACATAATTATCAGACAAGTTTCATATACATGAACTTTCCATGTCAGTAATCAAGTCTTTTCGAATCGGAGAACGACTTACAAATATGAGTACATCGTTCTCTTTGTGCCATAACCTAGTTATGGTCTTTTCATTAAAATGCCATAGCCCAACTATGGTCTTACATTTAAACATTGCCATGGTTCAACCATGGTCTTATCCGTCAATTCATCCTTTGCTACAAACGATGGTACTCAAATCCCGTGTTCCATTAAATCCGAACATTTACTTTAATTTCATTATATAATAATATTTCATGTTTTTAACAAATAGTATAAATAAATATATAATACCTTCCATCAATTATATAATGAAATATATGGACTTACCTGGGCATATTTGTAGAATTTGTAGAAATTTAGGGAATAGTCTGTTAATTTCTCTTTTCCTCGTTTATCTTCGGTTTCTTGATCTATAATATAAAACTACTCATTCATTAACATCTAATTTAATTCTAATTCACTTTACAAGTTATAACCTTCAATTTTCAAAATTACACATTTACCCTAAATTTTACAATTTTTACACTTTAGTCCCTGATCAATTAACCCATCAATTGAATTATTTTTTCTCAATTAGCACTTTATCTAATTATTTTAGGCTACGGTACAGCCACTTATATTCATAATTTCAATACCAAACCCTAATTCTTAACTTTTTCACAAATTAGTCCTAAAATCAACATCTATAAAAAAAATTACTTAATAAAATCATCAATTAACAAAATTAAAGCTTCAAATCCATGTTAATTCATCATACAAATCCAGCACTCATCAATGGTAACTTTCAAAATCACCCATAAAATCAAAAACTAATAAATTAGATAGTTGGACCTAATTGCAAAAGTATTAAAAATAAAAACAATTACCAGAAAATGGCAAGAAATAAACTCACATGCATTACAAATATACAAAACCATCTTGAGAGCTCTTTCCCATGGCTGTTTGGCCAAAATTATGAAGAGAATGGCCTAGAGACTTTTAGATTTCAATTTAAAATTTTTAATTTTGCTTTATTTACTATTTTGCCATTAAATTGGCTATATTTTATTATTTTCCTTACTTATGCCACCTCATCTCTTTTCTTTAGGTTTAATTGCTCCTTAAGTCCTCCATTATTTATTTATCAAGCCATTTAATCATCGTTTCTTTAATTAGCAAATTTTATACCTTTTTCAATTTAGTCCTTTTTACTTAATTAACTATCTAAACGTTAAAATTTTCTAACGAAACTTTAATAATAACTTAATGACACTCTGTAAATATTTATAAAAATATTTATGGCTCGGTTTATGATTTCGAGGTCTCGATATCTCGTTTCTGAAACTGATTAACCTAATAATTCTTTTAAAACACAAAATTCACTAATTCAAGAATATTTCTAAAATTATACTTAACTTATAAATTATAATTAATAGAATTTTTGAACTCACTCATCGAATTTAGTGATCTCGAATCACTATTTCCGACACCACTAAAAATTGGGCTGTTACAGACCGTGTGTCCCATTGTTTAAATACTACACTGTCTAAGCTATGCCATACGGCCGTGTGACCCCTATTTTCTAAATTTTTAAATTTTCCTTAGACTTTCCTTCTAAATTGTTTTAAATTAGTCTCAATTTGATCCCAAACTATTTTTAGGGCTTCGAAAGCTTGATTTAAGGCCCAAATGTGTATGTTTGTTGGGTTTGTAAAGAGTTTTAATTAATTAATATTAAATAGCATTATTAAACTATTTTGATGTTAATTGTTCTGATTTTTAGGGAAATGTTTCGTAACCCTAGACCGACGACAGAAACGGGTTAGGGGTATTACAATGGGTCTCTAGCACGCTTCTCTTGCACACAAAATACCTTCTTCCCAAAGGCTATGAAATCCTTATCTTGAAGAGTTTGTTAATCGAAAATCGTCAATTTTTAAAGTTCCTTTTTCGAACAAGTTTGATGCATTGATAAATTTTTCGTTCAAAGGGAATCAATCTAAAAAAGGTTATCAACTAAAAAGCAAGTCAATTTATTATAGTAGTCGTCCTCTTGAAAGCAAGAGTTGTTAAAGATTCCTTCCTTAAAACATGAAAACTATCCCACTAATTTAAACCAAATATTTCACTAGATAAGAAAATTTTATATCCCACTGATTAAGCAAAGTATCTAGTTTTCAAAAAGATTAAGATAATTTCTATATTTGTTGCAAACAAACTACCAAAAATATTAATTTATACGGTTCATAAGTTTACAAAACACATGCAATGAGAATTGCAATGTGGTAACATTCTGCCTGTCACTTGTAATGTTGTAACACTCTCGGATGATCGAATATGCTTTATCCGTTGATGCAATATGGTCTCTTTTTTTGTTTATTTATTGGTATACTGCATTTTAGTTCTATTAAGGCTCATATAGCTAGTAGGTTGTTAGTCAATTAAAGAAGTCAGTAAGTCAGTTAAAGAAGTCAGTAAGTTGTTGGTTTAGATTAAAGTTGTTATTCAAAGCTTATATAAACTCTCAACAAAGAAGAGAAAGGTAGAAATGAAATTCAAGAATTAAAATAGAATTCATTTTCTAGTTATAGTGTATCAACTAATTCTCTCTTCTACAAATCAATTTAAGCATCAACCTTACCTAGTTTCTAACATGGTATCATTCGCTGGCTGATCTTGGATCTATGGCCACCACAAATTTCACCGATTCTGCCTCAGTTGAGCCGAGTTCTGCATCATTCAATGGTGATCGTGTGATAACTTCATTTTCATATCATGAAGTTGTTAAGCTCACTGAAGAATCCTACATTCAATGGTAGCAACAAGTGAAGTTAATACTTGACAGTTATGATCTTCTTGGCTTACTTGATGGCACCTTACCTCCATCGACTTGGTTCGTTCCGAATACAGATGGCTCGTTAGCTCTGAATCCATTGGCTCAAGTGTTCAACAGCAAGATCGGTTCTTAACCTCGTGGCTCCTCTCTACGATCAATGCGTCTATACTATCGTTCTTCACTGATGCTAAGTCGGCCTGTGACATTTGGATCACGGCAACGGATCTCTTTGCGGCTGACACGGGGGCCAAACAGTCGCGTCTGCGACATGAACTACATTCGCTAAAGAAAGGTAACATGTCCATTAAAACTTACATTGCTCAGATTAAGAATCTCTGTGCTTTATTGGAGACCTTAGGTTTACGGATTTCAGATGAAAAGAAGATCGAATCATGCTTGCCTGACTGCCGCCAAATTTTGAGGTCGTTGTCTCATCAGCCTCACTGTCGATCGGTCTCCTCACCTTTCACCGCCTCGTCAACACTCTTCTGGAGTGCAAAAGTCTGTAAAACCGTCAATCCAGGAGCTCTCTCTTCATGCGAATCTTATTGAGCCTGCGCTATTTGCGGTGGAGAGTTCGTTCCGTGGCGGGTGTTCGTCCTCTCGTGGTCGTGGGAGGTCATTTTGGCCCTGAATTTAGTGCCAAATCTGTAATCGATTTGGACATCTCGCTCAATGGTGTTACTACCATTATCACAGTGACTCCGATCTCTTGCCGTCGAAACCTCTGGTAGTGTACCAAGATGGTCCGATCGCGTCACGTGGGCTCTGATCTGACGTGGCTCCAACATATGTGAATGACAAGGATGCCTTTCCTGGGAGAAATGTGGGTGCTGATGGGGTTTTCGTCAAGTCAAATCCCCTAGGGTGAGCTATTATCCTAATGTTGGTCAAAATCAATTTCATGTGGGACAAACTCAAAATTATAGGATGGCTGACTACTGTTATGAGCAATCGGCACGTGGGCCACAAGTGGCATTGGATAATTTGCCCAGGCTGCATGGGCCACCTGTAATTGGGCGTGAATTTGGCCAATTTAGGCCTGAATTTGGGCAGCAAATTGGGGTGCCTTATGGACACAGGCCGTACAATAAAGTGCCAAATGCTGCAATGGCGGGTGGTGACTTGGTTCTATGGCACACGAAACCACGATCCCGGGTGTATTCAGGCTCCGATCTGTGCATTGGGTTTCCCCGACTAGGTGATCTACATGTCTTTGATTATTCCGACACGTCTAGGTCTCACATTAACACTGCTCAAGTCGGTTCTAATGATGGTGGTAATGATTCTTATATTCCCAGGCCTATTGGTACCACGTCCTGGTACCCTGATTCGTGTGCAAGTTATCATATCTGCCGGGATCCAACGGCGCTTCGTGACACCACACCATACTCAGGTATGTCTTCTATCTTAATAGGTAATGGCACCCAGGGGCGAAGCTAGGGGGTAGGCATCGGCCCCAACCCCCCCTAAAATGTAAAATTACTATTTAAGCTCTTAATTTTTTTTAAAAATTTTAAATTAGTAAAGGAAAAGTTATACTTTGGCCCCCTTAAAATTATAAAAAATTTGATTTAATCCTTTATAAATTATAAAGATATAAACTATAAAAAATTAAAATTTCATCCGGCCCCCTAAAAAATTGTCCTGGCTTCACCCCTGATGGCACCCCTACTCAGATTTCGTCGATCGGTAATGGTACTTTACCCACTCCATCTAGAATTCTATGTTTATCAAATGTATTGTATGTGCCAAGTATACGAAAGAATCTCTTGTCGGTATCTCAATTTGCTAATGATAATGAAGTGTTCTTTGAGTTTCATCCTACATATTGTGTTATTAAGGACATAAAGACAGGGGAGATATTGCTGAAGGGCCACATACGTGATGGGTTATATCACTTTCTTGTGCCTGCTGTAGCTCCGTTCACTACTCACATGAAGGTTCAAAATAAGGTTGTGGAATGTACTGTGTTTGACCTGTGGCATAATCATCTTGGCCACCCGTCTGTTTCTGTTGTTAAGAGTGTATTAGAAAAATGTAATATGAATTTTAATAAAGGTTGTGCTGGTCATATCTTATTGCATGTAAAAAAGGAAGGTCACATAAATTGCCTTTATCTATGTCTACTACAGAATATCAACCGTTTGAATTGGTTGTTTCTGATCTTTGGGGACCCGGGGCCGTAGCCAGTGAAAATAAATAGTACTACGTGTCATTTATTGATGTATGCACTAGGTTTACGTAGATCTATCTTCTAAGTCAAAAGTCTCAGGCGTTCAAATGTTTCGTCCGCTTCTAGTAACTGATCAAGACACAATTCGGCAAGCCCATCAAATAACTTCAGAGTGACTAGGGTAGAGAGTACCAGGCATTTACGTCTGTTCTGGCATCTCAAGGGATTGTTCACCGATTAACTTGTTTTTATACTTCTAAACAAAACGGAATTGCTGAACGCAAGCATTGGCACATTGTGAAAATGGGCATCACTTTATTGGCTCAAGCAAATCTATCCATGGAATACTGGGGATACGCATTTTATTGTATGGTACATCTCATCAATCGTCTTCCAACTGTGGTTCTACAAGGACAGTCTCCTTTTGCGGCTCTGTATGGTCATGATCCTACCTATGATCATTTACGAGTTTTTGGCTGTTGTTGTTATCTTTACTTATGTCCCTATGCGACATACAAGCTAGAGTTTAAGTCACAACCTTCCACCTTTTTGGGTTACAGTACTCAACACAAAGGATATCAATGTCTTCTTCCGGGTGGTAAGGTTGTTATGTCAAGACATGTTGTTTTTGATGAAAGTAAATTCTTATCATCTAACGTTAAATCCGAAAGTCTAGATTTGGAATCTATGATGACTGTCTCAACGGCTATTTCTCTGGTTTAAAAAGTATCTGCCTGCCTAGTGGAACCCTTAACAGAGTCATTAAATCTCTCTAATTCGTCATTAGCTGGAAATGTATCATCTTTGCTTGGCTCGCTTCTGACTGGCCCTACTGGTACGCATGAACCTAGTCCTCCAACTACCGATGATACTGTTGATTTAACCAAACTTACAGGAGATGTTCCATCCTCATCTCGTGACCTGAACCACATAGTGTCTGAAGCCAACACTCATTCAATAGTGACTCGAGCTAAGGTAGGAATTTTCAAACCCAAAGCTATGGCCATTGAAGCTATAGAACCATCCACAATAGTGGAGCCATTCTCTTCTGCTGAGTGGCGTGCTGCAACTCAAGCCAAGTATGATGCCCTTATACACAACTCTACCTGGAAGCTTGTTCCTCTTTCATCAAATCGCAAGGTCATTGGGTGCAAGTGGTTGTTCAAGATTAAAAGAAATCCTGATGGTACTATTGCTTGGTGAAAGGTCAATTTGGCAGCCAAAGGCTATTCTCAGGTTCCTGGGTGTGACTTCAAAGAAACTTTTAGTCCGGTTGTCAAGCCTGCTACTATTCATATTATTCTATCCATTGCTGTGTCCAGAGAGTGGTCTCTTCGACAGGTCGATGTGAACAATGCCGTTTTAAATAGGGAATTGGATACAGAAGTGTTTATGCAACAACCTCCGAGTTATGTTCAGTCTGATTCGACTGGCAAGCCGCTTGTGTGTCGCCTGTAGAAAGCTTTATATGGCCTCCGTCAGGCATCCTGTGCCTGGTTTGAAAAGCTGAAGCAGTTTCTTGTGTCTATTGGGTTCGACATTTCAAAGTCTAATGCGTTTTTATTTATTCAAATCCAGTCTGACTCCACTCTTTATGTCTTGGTGTATGTCGATGACATTATTATTACAGGGAGCCTGGGTACCGCAATTGATCAGTTTGTTCGATTGCTCAATGATGAATTCTCGCTCAAGGATATGGGTGATCTTCATTATTTCCTTGGGATCGAAGTCAATCGGAATACCTCAGAGTGTCTCCATTTGTGTCAGGAAAAATACATACATGATATTCTTGACCGAGCATCGATGACGAATGCAAAAATTGTCTACACACCGATGGTGAGCTCGTCCACAGTATCCAAAAACGATGGTGAAAGTTTAACAGATCCAACTGAATACAGAAGCCTTGCTGGTGCGCTTCAGTACGTAGTGCTTACTCGTCTTGACATTGCTTACGCTGTGAACCAGATATGTCAATTTATGCATAGCCCTACCAATGTTCACTGACTATACTGAAATGCATTTTGCGGTACCTATGTGGTACTATTAATTTTGGAGTTATTTTTCAGTCATCCGTCCATTTGTCGTTGAGTGCGTATGCTGATGCCAACTGGGGGCTCGATTTTGATGATCGTCGGTTAACTTTAGTGTACCATGTTTATTTTGGATCCACCCCTGTTTCTTGGAGGTCAAAGAAACAATAGGTGGTAGCTCGGTCTACGGCTAAGGCGGAATACTGAAACCTTGTCGTAGCCACTAGTGAAGTTACTTAGCTCATTTGATTACTTCAAGAACTACAAGTCAAGTCGGATGATACTCCTACTGTTTGGTGCGATAGCTCCGGTGCAGTAGCTGTCGTAGCTAACCCTGTTTTACATTCTAAATTCAAGCACGTTGAGCTGGATCTATTTTTTGTTCGAGAGAAAGTAGCGGATGGGTCTGTTATGGTAGGCGAGGTTCCGGCCTGTGACTAAGAGCTGATATCCTTACCAAGCCATTATCGGCAACATGTTTTGCGCGTTTTCGTACTCTTCTTCGGGTCTTACCTACAGAGAAGCTGGGTGAATGTTAAGGCTCACATAGTTAGTAGGTTGTTAGTTAGTTAAAGAAGTCAGTAAGTTGTTGGTTCAGATTGAAGTTGTTATTCAAAGCTTATATAAACTCTCAACAACGAAGAGAAAGGCGGAAATGAAATTCAAGAATTAAAACAGAATTCATTTTCCAGTTACAGTGTTTCTCTACTAATTCTCTCTTCTACAAATCAATTTAAGCATCAACCTTCCCTAGTTTCTAACAAGTTCTAGTTTCTGGTGTTTGGGTGTTATTTTTAATGGGAGATGATGGTGGAAGAGGTTTTAGGGTTGTCCAATGACGCTCGAGTCTGTCAAAGGGGCAAAGCTTATGGTTTTGGTGGTGGTGAATTGTCAAGGAGAGTATAAGGAAGTGGTATGGTGATGGTTTAGGTATGGGTTATGGTGGTGGACTAGTTTTGTGTCGTGATTAATGGCTTAATGGTGATGGTTTAGGTATGGGTTATGGTGAGGGACTAGTTTTACGTCGTGATTAATGGCTTAATGGTGATGGTGACTGATGGAGGTATGCTAAAAGTGGCTAATATAGGTGGTAAGGTATGATGGTTTTCGAAGGATGGGTTATGTACTTGGCTTGGAGGTGGTTAATGGCTTTTGTTATGGGGAAAGGATTGTATGAAATAGTAATGTCACGTCATATGTATACATTTTCTAATGCCACATCAGTATTTTTATCTTGAATTTCAGTATTTTCATCTTGAAAAAAAATCAAATCCAAATGAAAATCTTGAAATTTAGGATTAAATTACTGATGTGACATTAAACTATTAAAAAATGATAATATTCATATTTCATACCATCCTTTCTTTTTGTTATGAGTGAGAGATGGGCAAAACTCGGGGTAGACAATGGTGTAAGTGTCGTTGGCATGAGTTTGTGTGACGAGGGTGATATGTAGATAGTGGCTGAAGTTGCGTATAGATCTTGGTGAGAGGTTGGAGATCAATATTTACATAGGTAGCTCTATTGTGCATGGTGCACAAGTGGTTGCTGTGCACTATGTGTATGTGTGCTTTGAAGGACATGACGGGAAAATTGAGGCATTCTATACAGTGCAGGGTGAGGGCATGGTCAAGATAAGGGTAATAGTAGGTGGGTACGAGTGTAGTACTATGGTGGTAAAAAAAATGGTTTGGGGTCTAGATTTGAAGGCTTGCAAAAAATGAGAATGGGGAAATGAAAATACAAATGAAATTACAACTTCTTGAATTTGGAATTGTAATTGAAGTTGCATTTAGACCAACAAAAAGGCTGAAATAAACCAATAACTTAGATATACGTCAAAGGCAGAATTAAATTTAAAATGAAACATATCCCAAATAAAACAAGATTACAACATCATAAAGATATATAAATTAAATTAATATAAAAGGTTAGTTCTGATTTTGACTTGATAAGATTGTAATTATAACCAATTAGTACATGTCTGGTTCATTAATCTGGGAAAATATCGATGTTTAGAATATCAATTATAATGCAAGTAATTTATATTTGATAGAGTGAAAGTATATAATTTTATATGCAATTAAGTGAAAGTATATAAATACTTGGGAGGAAAAGAAAAAAAAAAAAAAAAACCAAACAAGTAGATAAGTGCTTGGCGTAAGATGTGATGAGTGATATATCATTGAAGGGGCTGTCTGTAAAAAGCTGGTAGCTCCATTGATATCGTATTTTCTCGGGGCACTGACAGAACCTCGGCTTGTCGTTGAAAGTGTAGTTTCTCTCCTTATCCCGATCTGCATGCTTGGCGTTTCCTCTCATCTCCTCCCCTCTCAATCCCCATATAATAAAATTACTCTCTCCGATGCTACCTTTCACACTATTATTGTGAAAGCAACTACTGGTTTAACCACTTGCATGAAATGAAATGACAAATCATTGGAGGAGACATTACTTAATTGAATCGCTAAATCCAACATGATAACCAAATACCATGCATAGGTAAGGTAGGTAGGTAGGTATGTACCGCTATGAAAACTGCACCCACATGATGACTGGAGAGAGAGTGTGTCATTTTACAATTTGAGAGTTGGGGTAACCCTGGCCATGCATGTCGCCCTTTATTTATTATTAAAGATTGGACTCTTCATACCCCCCGCTCCAAGCCACCAGGGTCTCATCAAATTCATAGTAAATTTTTATTAAAATACACGTTTTCGTGTATTTCTTTTCCTTCTTTTGGACGTTTTCATGATGCATCTAATTTTAACATATCAGCTGATTGGATTCGGTCGGAACCCATTAGTACATACCTAAGATTTTGAGTTCATCAATTTTGCATGTGACATTTATTTCTTTAAAGTTCAACTTTTTTGGGTTTAATTTATTATTGTTTAAAATAACAAAAATCAATATTAGATTCCACTCATACTTTTAAACCAATTCAGTTTTTATTGTAAACTAATCATTATCTTGAGTTTAAACTTGGACAACTCATCTCCCCATCATTCATTCAAAAAGAAAATCGATTCGATTGTGTGTGATTGAGTCTAATGTCAGAGGTGAAGGGAAGGGGCATGTCGAAAAATTGTTTATATAGTCTCTTTAGTTTTTAGAAAATCACAAATTGATATAATGATAAAATGACTTTTAGATTTATTGCGAGATAGAATCTTAAATATTGTAATTTACATAAGATACATCCACCCTTATTAAACAATGATTTACTTTATTAACAAATTTATCAAATTTATCGGTCCACTGAAATGACAACTCTTGAAAAGATGTTTTAGTCACTAGAAACTCATTAACTAACATACCAAATTCAAAGTTACTAAGAGTATTTTCCTTGAAAGCTTTAATAATGTTTTTTTGTCTTTCCATATTTTCATAAAAAAATAAAGTAGAAGAATTAAAAACATTATTTGAAATAGGGCTAGTATTTGGTACTCTAATATTGTAATATTTTAACTTTACAAGCAGAGTTATAAATTTGTTGTGTGTCTCATTTATCTTTGATATATATATATATTAATTTCATTATACCCTATATACATTTGTCGTCACCCATTTTTGCTTGTGGAGTTTTTAAGTTCTACTTGTAATGTATCAAATATTTTCCATTTAAAATAATTTATAGATAAAAGATTGTTTCTTAACTAAGATAGAGTAGTGGTTAAAGCTATTATTAGATACCCATTTAAACGGGTTTAAACCATACGACTCCTATCCTCTACTTTCAATATTGTATAGAACAAAAAAAGATAAAATATTATACTCCACATGAATGGATGTAAATCTGATGTAATCTAGTCATTATTAATGAAGACAACCCTTGATTTAGCACAATGGTTTGGGATGTAAAATAGAATAATATTGTAAGGCTGAATATGATTTTGTGAACAGAAAACACGCGTTTAAAATTGATTTGTTGTTGTAAATGTAAGGTTGGGTTATATTTAGGAGATGTTTAGGTTTTTTAATCCCATATCATATCATCACCTTGGTTTTGTTGCAGAAATTGAGAGTGAGGTCAGAGGTTAGCTGAGTGAAATTTAGATCAGAGGCAGAAAAAGTGATAGTCGCAGGAGGGTTGTCCGTTACAGGTACGAATGTTGAGAGTACTAAAATGCTTTAATTATCGCATTATTTCTCATGAACCAAGAACTACCTCGAGAGAATGCATAGAAAACTATGCATAGGTACTATCACTCATAATTTATGACCAAGCATTTGATGCACTGTAGCCCACTATTCAAATTCAGGGAATATTTATCCTTCATTGTTTTTGTTTCTGGGTAAATTACTCACCCAATTATTAATTATAAAAAGTTATAATATGCTCATTTAATTTTTTTAGTCATTAAATTATAGAGAGTTATAAAATAATTATTTAATTATTAGTATTTTTTTATTCACTAACCCATTAGTGACCCAATTTTTAAAACAGGTATAACAACAACTTTGAGTCTCAACATTTATACACAGTGTCAATTTAGTCTTAATTCTAAAAACTCGAACCTTCAACATTTAAACATTCAATAATATTTTTTTTTATAGTTTTACTTTTCTTATAACCCTTTCATTTAAAAAGCTAAAAAAATAAAATAAATATATCAACTAAATTTGATTGAAAATATATCAAAAATTAAAACACCTAAAAATTCAATATAATATTTATTTATATTTTTATTTACGTTTTTATTTATAGTTTTTATTATAAATTTATTATTTGCTTTTTTTATTTTCAGAGTATTTCGGTAGTTTAATTAATCGAAGTATTGGCACCTACTCATCCCATTAAATTCAACTAGAAGTTTTAATTAGGTACAAGGATGAAGTTGCTAAAAATTAAACTCAAACAAACATAATAATTTTGGCAATTATTGACCAGTAGCAACTTTTATAATAATATTAATAATATATTGTTATTTGACTAATACTAAACTAAAATATATTTAGTCTTTCTATTTTTTAAAAGAAAACACTATCATTAATAGGAACCATTAATAATAAGAATACAAAGACATATCATATGGTATAAACTATAAATAAGACGTTAAAAATTGATGCACCAGCGCATGTTTGCAGAATAATTCCAAAAGATGAAAAAAACAAATTGACAATAACTGCAGTACTAGAAGAATTCAAAAACAAAGTAAAGATGCATCACATTGATTAAATTATTAAAGATTGCATCCTAGCCCCGCTATCATCGGACCAACCTGACGATGAACTCCAATCAACCAAGAAACTATTGTAAAGAGCCCCCAAGAGACCTACCACATCAGTGACGCAAAAAGCCAATTCTTAGATGATCTATCCTCCTCCTCATATTGTATTTCAATTTTACAAATATTATCACTATGCTCTATCATAGTAATACTCTTCGATGGCACTCTTACCTTGGCAAATTTTATATATATATGCAAAAACATTATTAAAAATTAAAAACTAAAAATTAACACCATCATTGGTTTAAGAGAAAACAGACTGGACAAACTAAACACCACAAAAGTGTAGACTAAAATTAAATAAAAAAAATCAAAGAATACTATTGAAGAAGTTGTAACCAACAACTAGCTTGAAGGTTAGCACTGTCATTGATAAAGCAAAAATTGAACGATTAATTTTTTTATAAAAAATAGAGAATCTAGTAAATAATTTTAAATTAAATTTTCTAAAAATTTATATTAATTATTGAATTAATATACTAAGTCTTTTACATAGAAGAAAAATTAAATTCAAAACCATTACAAAAATTATACATAATAAAACTCCTGATAGAGGTTTGTGTTACTAATTAATTGGTATCAACTTAATTAATAAAAGTAGAGAAATACTAAAATTATTAATTTTATAAAAATAAAGAATATATTATTAACTGAACCAATTCATATGAGAAAATATCAAAATACCCTTCAATATACAATTACAAAGCAAGCTATATTATTGTAAGGGTGATTTTATCTTTTTGTATTTTTATATAAAATTAATAAAATTTAATCATGATGAAATTTGAACTCATGGCACGATGAATTTTAAACATTTAACTGTACCATTTCAACTAAAGATCCATTTAATTTGAGATAAATCTCAAAGCTATACATAAACTTTAATCAAATGTTCAATTTGATGCATGAACTCTAGCTTGGTACAACTATACGCATGGAACTTTGAATGGGGTACAAATGCATATGTGAAAATTTAATTTTAATTCAATTATACACATTAAAATAAATAATCATATTGATCTATTTTTATATTGGATAAATATAGTTATTTGTGTATGCAATATGTAAACTTAAAATGCCTCTATATCAATAATTGTGTTAGTAGTTTGTGAAATTTGAATCAATCAAAATTTCATGTATTGCATTACACATGGAACCAAAGTTGATATGTAATTTTGGGATTATCCCATTTAATTTCTATATAAACTTTTAATAAATATATCTATTATACAAATTATTTTCACTTGTGGATGTATACTTGACTAAATTGATGTCAAAGTCAACTAAACACCATCTCAATTGGATAAATGAATAAATTATTTTTTTATATAGTGAAATTTAAATCCATAACACCAATATCTGTAAAAACCTCAATCTTATTTCTTTAACCAAAGTTTCGTTTCAATCTTTATATAAATTTTAGTATTTTCTTTTAAAATGTATTATAATCTAATAATACTTAAAATTGTTTAGGGATTAATGCTCATTTAGTAAAAGGTTTTGCTTTCCCAACTCTCAATCCAAGATTTTTTTTCTTCATATTTTCTATATTTTATTTAAAAAGATATTTCGCTATCAAAATTAAATAAAATATTTTAATAAAAATAAATTTCAATAAAACCTGGACTCTAATTACCCGACTCAAATTTATAGAAATAAAGAAAATTGTTGTAACTCTGTCTATTTAAACCCTTTTCTATTGTACTATTTGCTATCCTATGGACAGATGAATACTTATAGCAATTCAATTAAATCTATTTTATTAAATTAAATGACAAATTTATGTTAGATATAATTTGTTTTAAGTTAAAATTTGGTTATGATTCTTATACTATGTTTAAATTTAGGATTTAACGTTTATACTTCAATTTCATATAATTAAATTCCTCTATATAATATCATTAGTTAATCGAAATAGTTGATCCTTTATTATTCTGGTTAAAATAGTGGAATCAATTTTCTTCTGAAAAATATCTGTTCCAACTTATCATGTTGAAATAGATACTTTTTGTGTGTTAGAAAAGTGTTTTTAAGAGAAATTGACCGTCATCATTAATCACAACGTTTAAAGATATTAACTATTTGGACTAACTAATATCATTGTAAAAACATATAACCAAAATGTGCCAAGTTAAAATACAAAGGCTAAATTCCAAACTTGAGCATAGTAGAGGGATTGAAACTGTACTTTTACCCTTATCTTAAAATGACATAAATAAGAGAAAAAGGAGAGGTGTCCTTAGTTAGTTCAAATAATTAACATTCTTAATTATTTCCGTGGCTGCTGTGGATTTTTTTCAAAAACAGTTATTCCAACTCATCCTTCCAAATTAACTTTTTTTTGTTATAATGGTATTTTTAAAAAAATCCATGTAAAAATTTAATCAAAATAGTTAACAATATTAATTATTTGAATTAACTAATAACATTATAAAAATATAGGATCAACTTATATTTAAATTTCAAATATAAAAATAAAATTCAAATTTAAACCTAATAGAGAGACCAAAAATGATATTTAACCAAATTCCTATATATAAAAAAGGCTATCGTGTCTACAAAGAAGTCCTTTTAAACTTTCTTTTTATATAGAGTTATATAGAGTCCTAATTTCATCATTTTGGAAGGGACAAAATAGAAACTATTTCATTTTATGGGATTAAAGTGTAATTTTATTATGATATTAATTTATAATTTATCTATTTATAGGAAGACAGGGGTTTGAGTGCGTTGAAACACGTTATTCTTCTATTAATGGGTTAAGGAGGGGCTATAAATAGTTCTAGACACTGTATAAAAAAAAACATATATGATAAAAATTTATTGCAACACATTTATGTTATGGGTGGAAATTTTTGTATAACAAATATATTTATAAAAATTTATACTAAAAGTAGAATAGTTTAGTAAAATTAATAAAATTGAGGTTTTAAAAACTATGATGGCTTGTGTTCAAAATTCACTATATATGTTTATTTAAATTGATTTTTATAAATTTTATATAACATATAAAGAGATAAAAATATCCTCAATAATATTTATTACATTGTAAAATAATGAGTTTTTAGTAATTTTAAAATTAAGTTGATATCCGATTAACTTGTGATATCAACTTAGTCAAACACATTTATATTACTTGATTATTGTATTCACAATGTAGGTAAAAAACATAATTCTATGACTAATATATTTACAAATGAAATAATATAAAAAAATGAGATATTAGTTGAAGTGGCAAAAATAGATATGTTTAAACACAATGTTTGGGATTAATAAGCTCAAATCACATAATATTTGTACTTTTTTTCTTTTTTCAATGTAAAATATATAAAATGATAAAATTATTTTTAAAATGATAAAATTTATTTTATAAAATAATGATATTTTAGTGATTATCTATTTGAGTTAGTGCTCGGTTAATACTTCCATTTGAGTTAGTGCTTGCTTAATACATGACACTAATTTAATTAAGGGTCTAATATATAACATTCATAATATATTAGATTATGACACACCAATAATGTGTGTGGAAAATATTATGGAACAAATAAAAAAAATGAGGCTTTGTTAAAATATTAAAAACAATGAGGTCTTATGTTCAAATCTCATGAGTGTATTTTTTCTAGATTTTATATAAAAAATAAAAAAAATAAAAAAGAATCCTTACAATGTACTTATTGTTTTGTATAATGATTGGGTATTTGTAATTTTGTAACCGAGTTGAGACACAATTAATAGGTGACATTAACTCAATTAGACATTATATACATATATAGGGAGAGATAGAGAGAGAACTCTTGATTAAATTGGTGTCACAAGTCAACCGGATACCAATTCAGTTGGAGAAAGTTTAAAATATCATTTTTAACAAATGAAAAATATTATAGTAAAGGTATTTACATCTTTTAATAGTTTATATAAAATCTTTAAATTATTTTACTTAAAATTACAATATTAATGTTTGAACATTAGACCTTGAAGTGGACAAATTTCAACCACTACTTCAAGATAGACATGACATGTTTAAAGGTTAGGTTACTTACTCAAATTAAGTTCAGAAAATGAGATTGAGCAAAAAAAAATTAGGTCTATTTAAAAAACGAATTAGGACGAATTAAGCTCAGGCTTGAACATTCAAGGCCTAAACTTGACCCAACCTAACTCATTTTCTAATTTTGTGATATATTATATTATGTTATTTTGATATATTATCTAATGAATTACATAACACACACAAAAAAATCTATAATAATATATTATCCTATAACGTAAACATTAAGAAAATGTTAAGTTGCTTATATAAAATTTTAATAGACGAGAAAAAAATACTAAATTTTAAATTAAAAATAATGTAAATATATTTTTTAAAATTTTCAAAATAAATTTATGGATGGGCCTAAAACGGGCTTCGATTAACCAATTATAAATATAAACGAATTTGGATAAAACTTTAGGCTCACATATCAGTTAGACCTAACTTGGGCAAGCATAAAACGTGTCAATACCATACTTAAGTTCGGCCCAACCTAACCTATAAACACCTCTATTTAAGAGAACATTGTTCTTTAAGTTTTAAAGTCATTATAAATAGGGTTATTGACCTTTTTGGCCCTCCAACTTTACAAGAAAAAGTCATTGAACCTCCAACTTTACAAAAAAAAAAAAAAAATCATTTTAGCATTTCATTTATTTTTCACCTTTTTTAACCCTTAAACTTGTTCTTTTTTTTTTTGTGTGTGTCAAAGCACTCTAAAATAGATGAAAAAATTAATGTTTTTTAAATTTGTTGACATGGCATATACATGGATTACACATAAAGCATTTAATTAATTTTTAAATTTTTAAAAATTCAAAAAGTTATTTTTAAAATTTTGAAATCATTAAAATTATTTAAAAAAGTATAAAAAATATATTTTTTAATATTAGAATATTAATTAAATGTTGACATGTCATTCATGTGGCAATCCATGTGTATGCTATGTCAGCAAAGTTAACAAAAGTTAACTTTTTCATCTATTTTTGGGTGATTTGACAAAAAAATGCAAGTTCAAGAGTTTGACGCCAAAAAATAAATGGAGGGCTAAAATAACTTTTTTTTTTTTTTTGTAAAATTGGAGGACCAAAAAAGTCATTATGCTTTATAAATATAAATTTTAAATTTCTTTCACCCACATAGTTGATGTCATGTAATCTAATAAATATATGAATTTCTTGATTGAATTTATGTCATAAGTCAACCAACCACCAAATTAATTAAGAAAATTCCAAAATATGTCTTTTTGAACTTCCAAAATGTCATTTTTAACCTACAACAAGTTAATATTATTATAAAGGCAGTTATGCATTTTAATAGTTTATATAAAATCTTTAAAGTAGTCTACTAAAAATATATAATATCAAGGTTTGAACTTTAGAGTATGTTTGGTTGGGTGGAAAGCATAGAAATGCGAAGAGGGAATGAAAGAGTGGAAAGAAATTAAATTTGAAGTGTGTTTGGTAGGAATGAAAAGTGAAAGAAAAGAAACGAGGAGGGATCACCATTTTTCATCCCAATGTATAAAAATCAATCTTTCCAATTTGGAAGGATGAGAGGAGATAAGATGAGAGAAAAATGTATGCTAGTTGAAAATTATACCGTTACATTTTGTTTTCATTTTTCAACTTTATCAAGCAACGAATAAAAATAAAACTATTTTCTTTTTCTATTTTCCCACTTTTCTTACCAAGCACACTTATAGAAAGAAAAGTTATCTTCCATCATTTAAATTTCTACCCCTTCATCTTTTTCTTCCTTCCGATTTTCTTTTTACTCTACCAATCAAAGCCTTATATCTTATAATATAAATGTGCGAATGTTATGTGTCTCAATTATTTATTATTTATTTTTTAAATTATTAATTAAGGTCATCTGGTGTCTTTAATCTCACTTATCAAGTTAAAAAACTCATCAGTAATATATGAAATAATTATTCAAAATATACTTGATTTTTATTTTTTTTCCCAAATAGTGTAACCTAATCTAGAGATATATAAAGGCACTTACCGGCTCTTTCGACATGAGTTGAAGGTGAGGCTTGTGATATTTTTGAAAATATGCATACCAACACATATTCAAAGGTTTTATTTGATCTTTTTTCTTTTATTTTTTATTTTTTGTTTTAATATGTATACTTTATTTTCGTCAGTTATATATATTAATAATATTGTTAATTGAGTGTCACAAGTCAATTTGACACTAAATTGCAATTGACGACAATACAATGATAAATAATTATAGTACATTTAGTATTATCTGATGTATTTATGTATTTAAATTTTGTTATACTCATAATTTAATCTAATTTTTTATTTTAATAAATACACATTTAATGTATTATTATGATTAATTAATTTCAAACTCTATGTTTAATTGTTTATTGTATGTTAATTTTAGACACACATCTATATTCTAAATTCATGGTTTTTACATGCATACGTATAAGAGGATTTCATTTTTTTTTTTGATAAATATAAGAGGATTTCTAATAACACTTTAAAGGGTTATATTATAAATCCCCCCACCTAGTTTGTCAAATTTATGTGTGTGATACTTTTGCGTTAAAAATATTTAATATAGTACTTATACTATCAAACTACACTAACACGGTTAAATATTAATTATGATGTATCATTATTGATTGAGTCTTAGTTCGAATGGCATCAATATTATTGCTAGTGCAGGAGGATGTAGATTCAAGTGCGCTGAAGCGTATTATCCTCCTATTCAAAGGTTGGGGAGGGGCTATGAGTAGTTCTAAGCATTGTATAAAAAAGAGCAGATATAATAAGAACCTATAATGACATTAATGTTCAAAAAGAAATTACAATATATATTTGCCCAATCAGGTGTTGACAAGTTACAACACAGTATTTATTTAGAAACGAACCTACAATATGTTTCAAAAAGAATTAAAACGAATAAAACTTATTTTTAATTATAAAATATTTAAACAATGATATAATACTTTTGAAGAATTAAAAATTAAATATATTAAAATAATACAGTTTTTCAATATAATCTAACATATCTTATATTTAAAAAATAATTTTATTCTTTTTATTTTTTAAAGAAGGAGAATTATGTGTTAATTTCTAAATTAATCAGGGGCTATCATATATAGGTATCATTTTGAATATTTTTAAAGTAGATGTGCCATATTGAAAAATTTGATAAACTTTAGGAAACATTTATGACATTATTTTGAACACTTCAATACTTAAAACATAAAATCTCTCTCTCTATATATATATATATAGATCAAATTTTATGTAAAAACATAAAATACTTGAAGACAACTTAGACTATGAGACATTGAGATGTGAATGAAAAAATTGTACCATAACAAAAAATATATATTACATTAAAAGCAAATTTAAAAATTATGTTGACTTGCAGTCAAATCTTATATAATGTGCTGATTTTATAAAACTAATTATTATTATATTGTGAAAGGAGAATTTTTACTAATTATTTCTCAACTAAGTTAATGTTTGTTTAATTATTGAAAATTTGAATTAAAATGAGATTCATACACTAATCCTATTGTAAGAGTTAAGACAGGAAAGTGTGCAGGAAGAAGGTATGAAAAAAATCTAGGATTAAAAGGGAAAAAAAACCGTTGCAATTTCCGTTGAGAAGAGTTTATACACCATCTCTGCCCCTACATCCGCTCTGATCAGCATTTATTATAAATACAAGCATATGCTCCACCAGTCCACAATCCACGTTTTCTACTTTCAGGCTAATAACCCAAGACACACGGCCCCTTTTCTTTCCTTTTCCTCCTTTTTGATTCCTTGGATAATTCTGTGTGCTGAAGACCTTCAAGATTTTAGTTTACCCAATGGAAGAAGTATTTAGGAGACTCAATGGCATCCCTCATGTGCCTGACCCTGACCCTCACTCCATCCTCAATCCAATAAATTGTTCCGCTTCCACCACTGCCGTTCCCACCAACACCACCACGGAGTCAAAAAAGCGCTTTCTCAAAGAAATTGGTGGCCCTGGTGGGACCATAAAGTACCGTGGGGTTCGCCGCAGGCCATGGGGCCGTTACGCTGCTGAGATTCGTGACCCAAAGTCCAAGGAGAGGCGGTGGCTTGGGACTTTTGACACGGCCGAGGAAGCTGCTTGTGCCTATGACTGTGCTGCTCGAGCTATGCGTGGAATGAAGGCTCGAACCAATTTTGTTTACCCTGCCACTGACCCTCACTCCCCCAACGGCCCTTTTCTTACTCCCTTCAACTTCTCTAACCCTTCACAGCTATCCATCGGGGATCTCAACCGCACCCGTTATCAGTTTGGGCACTCTTCCAATCGGCCATTGTTTGCTAAACCTCCTCACTCTCTGGTTCACCACCTTCCATTTATCGATGGAACATCTTCGTCCTCATTATCTTCTACTTTCCCGACTCCAAGCGTTTTGCCTGCCACTACTTTCTTCAATTCCTCGCCCAGTTCTTCTCTATGGTTAAGCGACAACAGCACTGGTCCTTTTACCGCATCTACTATGACTCTTCCTCTCAAGGATAAGAATACAAGTGTTGCCACTGTTGTGCCTGCCCCTGCCATCTCAACTTGTCAAGCTGATGATATGGGAATGGGATTATTCTTCCCACAGGGGCATTCTGATTCTGGGTTGTTGGAGGAGATAATTCAAGGATTCTTACCAAATCCCACCTCAAGGAACTCAGGCCTTGTTTGTTCTACAACCTCAAACTGCACCCAACATTCCATCGTTTTACCACCCACTGAAATGTCCTTCACAGGGTTGAACTTGAAGGAGATTAAGAACGAGAGTTTAGGTTTTTATATGGACTACCATCCGCAGTTGGAGAGTTTGAATGGAATTGCAAATTCTCAAGTGGTGCCAAACAGTAATGAGATACCACTTAGCCATCTACAGCTGGTTCAAGACAGCATGCCGGATGATATCTTTCAGTAGCCGGATTCCGTTACCGCCTTACCTGCTAGGGTTCAAAATTCTTGAGCCATTGCAATGCATGCATTAGGTGAAAATCAGCAAGCCAAGTTGTAGCTCTCTTCCGTTCAGGATTTTTGATTTTTTTTTTCTAGTATAATTATATGTGTTGTCGTCTGTTTTAGGATATAACTTAATGTTATTTGAGTTGGACTGATATGAAAATAACTTCAAAAAATACAATGTCACGTAATTGAGACTTTGAATGAAAATAAGATTGATAATTTCTAGTTTTGTAACATTTAATGTAATGATATTTATCAGAAGCAAGGTCTGAGTCGTGATGTTTTTCAATCTGGTCGATCTATATAGGTATATAGCTTAAACTGCGTTGACCATGGAACTCAAAAGCCTGTATTTGTCCAGCTTTAAACAATAAAAAGGCTGTGGATAAGGATTTCTCTGGACATTCTTTTCTACTGTTTCCTTCTGAGTTTCGTTAACCGTGTATAAATTTATAAATTGTTGAGGCGAAATAAAAAGTTTAGTATTTAAAAAAAGAAATTCAATCCCTATACTAAAAAAAGTTAAAAAATTTAAATTAAATCTTTTTAACTTTTCATTTAAAAATTTTAGTCTAATTATTAATATTGTTAATATTTTTTGTCAAAATTTACCAACTTTGCAAAATTAATTAGACTGTTCTTGTTTAACGTTATATATAATTGACAGAAAAAAAAACTAGTTAACATATTTTGACAAAAATTACAAACAATGATAATGGTTAGACTAGAATTTTTAAATTAAACAAGGAAGATTAAATTTTAAATTTTTAATGTATAGGGATTAAATCTCAAATTCTAGATAACTATAAGGACTAATAGCATATTTTAACCTAAAAAACCTTAAATTAAATTATTAAATATTTTAAGGGTAAAAGCAAGTTTAAAATTTTCTATTTTAGAACACTGTCGAAATTTAATATTTTGGCTACTTATCCATTAAATCACGGACAAAGTGCTAACATGGTCATTTTTCATTGGCATAATAATAAATTTAGCTCTCCAATTTTTATAAATCCTATCAATTTGGTCTTAATTCTAAAAAATTCAACAAACTTATCCCTCAAGGTTACAAATTAAAATTTAAAAAATTATTTAGAAGTTTTATTTTTCGATAAAAATTCATAAGATTTTATAAAAGTAAAAAAAATATATAAATAAATACCCAATTTTCTCTTTTTCTAATATTAAGTTTTTATTATTATAATTTTATAAATAAAATTATTTTTTTTTAAAAACCTACAAACAATACGTAAATTGATTTGAAGTTTTCTTATTTTTAGTTTTATTTTATAAATAATAATTTATTATAAGTTGGGCTTTATTCCTCAGTTCGTGTCAATTTTGTTAAGTGTATTGCCTTCGCCCACAATCACTGACACCATTAACCCTTACTTCAAACTCCTGATTCCACATCCTCTGCCATCATGCCATCAATCTATGAATTGGTTGTGGATCTACCATCATAACCTTCTACCTTGTAGGTCTTAAGATCTCATCCTTGCCTATATATCCCCAATCATATTCATGCTCAAACACAACCTCAAACGTAACAAACTACTTTTAGACAACAACCTAAAGACATTGATTCTTACCTTTTTTTTTTTTTTACCTCAAGTTGAACTTTTGACCCAACTTAAATATGGTGGTTGTCAGTGTTGAAAAAAGAAGAAGAAGTTGAATATGCTTAAGTCTTATTCATGATTATTTTTCTTAAATTTTTTTATTTTAATAAATAATGTCATGTTAGAAAATGAGAAAAATAGATATTCATTTATTTATAAACGTTTTTATAATTTTGTATACATTTTTATAAAATCTTATGTATTTTTATCGAAAAATGAATGTTTAAATAATTTTTAAAGTTTTTATGTTTAAAATTTTAAGAATCAAAATTAAATTGACATAATGTGTAAAGCTGAGAGTTAAATCTATTGAATTTTTAAAATTAATACCAAATTAATAGAATCAATAAATAATGGAGGGCTATATTTTTTTTATGACAATGAAAAATGGCCGCGTCAACACTCCATTAGTAATTTAATGGATAGGTAACTAAAATATTAAGTTTTGATAATTTTAATAACTAAAATAAAAATTTTAAAACTTGAATGATCAAAATAAAAACAGGCTAATAATTAGATAACTATTTATTATAGAAAAGTTAAAAAAGCAAATGGCACCAAGGACACCACCTGTCACGCCTCTGGCTAATGAGAAGTTGACAACCTTTTCTTTTGTGTTATAAAAGTTTTGTTCTGAGGAGTGGATGCAAGGATGGGATCATCCAATTGCGCTTCAGATAGGAGGCAGTTTGGCAATCTTTGCATTATATTACATTGGTCATCTATTTTATAGGGTTAATGTTTGGTTCCACCCAGAAAATCAATGAACATTTTATAAATAGAGCGGTTGAGGCTGGGAGCGGGTAAGACTCAAATGGCAAGAGAAATCTGTGTTCATTTGCTACCTCAGCTCATACATAGCTGATAGTACTTCCCCTTAACAATATACTTAGATCTTAGTCGGAAGATTTACTAATTGGTATTGCTAGGTTCAGGTCTGCATGCAGGTCTTACATTTGCTACATCTACGTTATATAAGCCTTTTTTTTGTTTTTGAGAGAAAACAACGGAAATTCTTCTTTTTTTTCTCATCCAATTCAAATTTCAGATTTTACATTAATATCTTTTGTATCAACAATCTGATTCAATTCTAAGATTTTTCATCAATATCTTTTGTATCAACAATCAATACAATAAACATAAAAATGATCACTTTTAAATTTCATTTTATCTTTAAATCTTAAAACCCAGATATCGAGGTGTTGGATCATCATATTCTTACTACAACTTAGTATCATGAAGTCAAACAGGGCCAGTACCTCATTGTTAATTAAAAACGTTATCAAAGATTATTAAGGCCGTGTAAGTAATTATTACTTGGTTAGTGTGGTAGTGGAATGTTAGTTTTATTTTTGTTCATTAATGTTATTTATTAATTTATAATTAATACTCAAATTTAGTCTTATAAAATAATTAATGTAAATATATAATTTTTAAATGTTCTGTTTGTTTGTTCGACAGAATATTTTTTAAAAAATAAATTTTAGAATATTTGTTAAACAAAAAAAAAATGTTTTACACACTTTCAGCCAAATATAGGAAAATATCATGTTTTAAGAAAACCAATATATATATTTTTGGTGAAATAAACAAATAACCGAAGAGTACATCAAATTCAATTGATCAAATACTCGCCTAACTTTATCTTGAATAAGAACATCTGAGGTAGCATGAGGGCACTCATCATAAACTTAGAGACCTATCTTCTCCTCTGAGCTCAATTTAGCCAAACAGTCTGCAACGCGATTATCTTCTTGGGAACATGTTGAACCAACCAATGCCCTTCCGTACTCATTATCTCTTGGACTCTCTTGAGGATTGTAATGCCCGAATCTCCCAATAAATTTTCCTGTAGAGCTTGAACTACTTTCAAATTATCAGTATGAATCACAACTTTATTAAAACCATTATTAAGAGACATAATCATGCCATTCGCAATGCCCTAAAGATGTTGCATTTTTCAAGAAATCGATTATAGCCGAAAATGCACTTCCTGTTCTGATCTAGCAGCACTCCACCAACAGGCGTTGCTCCAGATCCTCATTCAATCGCTCTATCAGTGAACAAGTGTAATAGGTTCTCTGACAAGGTGCTCGGAAGACTAGAGATATGGACATTTGACTTATCCCCATAAAGATTCCGCTCATACTGTTGTGCCCATGAATAGGAAATTTTAACAATCTCATGGAAGCTCTAAAAAATGCCTTGGAAAATAAAAAGGGTTCCTATTCTTCCAGAAGAGCCAAGTAATTATTCCAAAAAAACAGGATCACGTTATCTCTCTTCTAGACCCTTTTGTGGAACAACAAAGAATAGAGGTTAGCCAAGTCTGTAGATCCGCAAAAAAAAAAAAAGAATTTGTTGGTCATTCGGAACAACTTGCCTCCACATCTCCTTAGCTGCTGAACAATCATGTAACACATGCAGAATATCCTCTGTATCATGACTACAAAGTGGGCATAAACTATTGCTCCCAACTCCTCGTTGTACATGCTCCACGGTAATGAGTAGTCATTGTTTAGAAACAAGGAAAAGAAAAAGTTTGACTCATTATGGTCCATGATACTTCCATGTAACTTTCTAGAGTTCATCTTTAGGGTTCCAAGAATTTTCTTTTAAAGACCAAAAGAGGCTTTTGGCAGAAAAAGATCCCGCTGTTGTCGTGTCCAAATAATCCTATCTGGCCCAGGTAAAGGATGAGTAGGGGGAATACTTACGATATACATAACAATATCCTCTGACAGCCAAAGACGAAAGAGATCCAAATTCCAAGAACCATCTTGCAACACCATCTCACTCAAGGACCAATCAAAAGATAGATTGGCATGGGCAAGAATATAACTTGCCAATGAGCCCACTATCGGTATCCATGAGTCCTTCCAACAACGAATACTATTTCCATTCCCAACAAACCAAGCTAGGTTCTCACGAAGTAGTGGTCATGGAAGTATGATCTTTTAAACCATACTTCGCCTGAAGAACCTGCACCCAGAGAACATTGTTTTTAGTCAGTAAATTAAAACCAATCTTCATTAAGAGGAAGTGTTTTGATCCCTCAAATGTCGAACCCCAGGCCACCATGAGACCAAGGCTGGCAGATATTTTCCCAACCAGCTAGTGCCATCTTCATGTGTCCTCCTAAATGGCCTCAAATGAACTGCCGAACAATCTGTTCGATCTCTGTTCAGACTCCTTTGGGTATCATCATTGTCTGCATGAAATAGTTAGGGATTGAAAGAGGGATAGACTGAGCCAGTGTTACTTTCCTCGCCAAAGATAGCTTCCTAGCATCCCAGCTAAGCAACTTGGAGCGTACCTTTTCCACTACAAAGCTTAAGGTACTATTAGTCACCTGTTCGTGGAAGAGAGGCACCCCCAAGTAAGAGCCAAAAATTTGGACTTTTTGGAATCCTAGTACCTCACTAATTTAATCGCTTAATTCTTCATCCACTCCTCTAGAAAAGAAAATATTACTTTTTCGAGCACTGATCCTATGACCAGAAAAATTGCAGAATTGTGTTAAGATATGTTTAAGTACCCAAGCTTGCTCCAACTCCGCTTGCAAAAAACGGTCAAATCATTTGCAAAGAAAAAGTGAGATAAAATAGGACTTGAATTAGATAAGCGAATGAGAAACCAGTTACTAACAAAAAAAAGTTTGCAAAAAATATTTTACGATAGCAAAATTGCAATTTCACCATTTTAATAGTCTATATCTTTAAAATATTTAAAGGATTAAATCAATTATTTATATTTTTAGGGGGCCAAAGTGCAATTTTACTTTTACTAATTTAAAATTTTAAAGGGTCTAAATAAAAAATTTTACATTTTAAGAGGGATCGGGGCCCCTATCAGCCCCGTAGAAAATATTTTTCAAAATTATTTATTTGCGCACATGTCCATGTAGAAAACATAGGCCGAGTTTTTACAAATCTGGCTCTGATACCACTAAATGTAACACCCTAAACCCTGCCTAGAAGTCTAGACCGAATTTGGAATGCTATATTGATCATCGAAGTGATCGTATGAAAATTTAACAAAAACTAGTCGTTCAAAATTCTATTTCTGAAAATATTTATCTCAAAACAACCCAAAACGTTTAATCGTTTAAAAATAACGTTTGCAAACATAACAAAACATAATGTACGGACAAAGTTTAAAATAGTATTGGTACCACAATATTATAAATCTTTACAGTTCAAAACCAAATGTAAAAACTAGAAAACACAAACTGCTCAATTGCTGTTCACAAAATCATCCAAGACTTCGCGATCGAGTCCAAAGCATCCGTAATCGAGAATGCACTAAAAGGAAGAGGGGGTGAGCTACACAAGCTCAGTGTGAAATCAAACCAGCTAAACTACAGAAGCAGAAGCAGAGGACTAGAAGCAATTCAGATGCAGAACATATTTACAGATAGAGGACAGGTAAGCGAATTCACCCCAAACCAAACGTTCTCCATATGTAACTCTACAGACATATGGCCTAATCGGACACAACAGTAGAAATTCTCAGTAGTTAAAACCTAGGCCTAAGCCCTTTCCAGAATCAGAATCGGTTTGGGCCTTAGCCCATCACACAAGGTTCTATTAGGCACAAGTGCCTTTCGGTCGAACTATACATTCAGACATTTCAAATATTTCAGTCAAACATCCAATCAAATTCAATCACCGTATCACGTTCAGTCACAGTGTCAATCAGATGTATATGAGTGCAAATGAATTATAAAACAATCCACCCATCCAGCTAGCACACCACTCCGTACCACCAACACACCATGTGGGGATAAAATTAACCCACCCATCCCTACACTCCGAGTAGAACCTTGAAAAGCCCATCAAACCTTATACCCCCCTATGATGTCATCCTGGGTTGCCCGGCAACGATGATCATCAGCATTGTCCTCGACCCTCAGGGAATTGGGACCACCCTCGACCCTCAGGGAATTGGGCTATTAGAATGTAGATAAACTGCCAAATCGTAAATTACGCAGCAAGCTAGCGTATAAGTTGTAACGTGCAATACAGTAAACCATGGTAAAGACATGCAGTATGAACTGCCAGATCAGATAGTGGTACGTAGCATAGCTAACGTACATGCGGTACAGTGCAAGGCGGTAATCCGCTATACCGATGAATTACAGTAAAACTGCCAGATCAGATAGTGGTACGTAACCTAGCTAATGTACATGCGGTACAATGCAATACGATAAACCGCTATACTGATGAGTTGCAGTAAAACTACTAGATCAGATAGTGGTACGAGTGTAGCTAACGTACATGTGGTACAGTGCAATGCAGTAATCCGCTATACTGATGAGTTGCAGTAAAACTGCCAGACCAGATCGTAAATCTCCCTTCTCTTTAAAATCCCAACCCAAAATACTTTATATGCAGATATATGTATGCAAATATATGTATGCAGGTGTGTGAATGCAGATGCACCAATTCAGAATACAATTTTGAGTGATCATTGAAGCGGTCACTTTCGATATCAACTAGTTACAAAAATGTGCACACTTATGCATTCAGATTCAGTACCTAACATAACACACATTCACTTACAAGCAATACATAATTCGAAGTCAGAACAAAATTGTATTCACCCTCAGTCACGAAACCTTTCCGAAACAACCCCGAAAACCCCATTTAAGCTACAGTAACAGTCCTTAACCCTTGCCCTATCAACATATATCAGAAAACAACGTTTTTCCTTCAACTTTAACATCTAAAAACTCAAAAACGATGGGGTTATTGTATAGTTACGAAAAGCCGAAGGGAAAGGATTTGCAACGCAAGATGGCAATCAATTTAAGAGTAAAATGTAGTAACTAGATTAGAATCCCACACCTGTTTTGACGGCGAAGAAGATGACTGAGGAGCGAAGTTCCAGAATCCAAAACCGCGATCGTTTTCAGAAGAAGAGAAAAGCACAAAGAAAATAAAACCAAGAAACATCCAAAAAGAAAAGAAAAGAAAGATAATAAAATAATAAATAAAAACCAACATATATTCAACACATAATTTAGTAATTATAAATAATCATAATTATTAACTTAAAAGAAACAAAACAAAATAAAAAGGTTCTCACAAGGAATCGAACTCGAAACTCAGAGGTTCGTTAACACTCACTCCACCACTAAACTAGCAGGCCCATTCTTGTCACTAATTTGCACAACTGAACTTATGTGCGCAACCTTCTCGCTGTCACTACACTAGAAACCCAGAACTTCTAGGCCCAAATTTCGGGGCGTTACACCCCTAGTTTCGCCCCTGAATTAAAATAGTCTGAAGTTGATTGGAAGTGATCGGAACTCAAAAAGGGCTTTGGAAAGCCAAAACAAATCAAATCAAAATAGTGCAATGCAGTGGCCATGCCTTGACATTAGTGTACCGATACAAGTCCTTGCCACTGTCTACTTGGGCATTCTGTCTCACTTATGGTGATACCATGAGGGTCAAGAATTGAAACCACAGCCCTAGACTAAAAAAATAACTTAAAACTCACTTATTTTGATACTTAAAAGCTTAATACCAAAATTTTAAACTTAGGAGACTCAAAAATCAAGTTTAAACACCAAAAACACTACCGAACACCTCTAAACATAATAAACATAAAACATGCTTAAAGAGAAAATACATGAAAATTTTCTTCATAAAACATAATCAAATTGCATTGTCACCCATCAAAATATGCATCAAACATATCTAGCATAATAAGGCATTCATAAACCATTCAAAATGAGTAATTTAAGCTTATAACATGGGAAAACTATATGCATGCATGCAACTCATGTGAAGCCATAAATCCATGGCTCTAAGGTCAACCAAATCATATTCAGAAGTAGAATTAATCACCGTACATCACTATAAACTTTAATATTAAATTATAATTATTTCCAATTGACCAAAATGCTCTTGACATAAAATTATCATTTTGTCTTTACACGATTAAGTATAAAACTTTAAAAATAACTTAATATATTTTGTAATAACTTCCAATAATCCAAAAATTATTAAATATTTGAAAGAAGCATTAATTAATTAATTAGTTTGCTAAAGTTGAAGATTCAATTTGAATTCTGTTAGGCCCAAACCCTAAATTCGGGTTCGAAATGGTTTTACGTTCATCACCGGATGTCCAAGGATTTTGCCCAAATTCAGCACCCCATCTTTTGTTCTTACCTTCTAATTTTTTAAGTTTTTAATTTTTTTATTTATGATTAAAGTTTATTTTAAATAAATTATCTCTTTATTTTAGAATTTTATAAGATTAAAATCAATGAATATTAAATTTTTAAGCTTAAAATATAGTTTTAAGAAAGAAACATATTAATAATATTTGTCAAATTAAATTTTTATTTTTCAAAAAGAATAAAAATTAATTACATATTAAAGTGGAACAAAATTAGATATTAAAGATTATAAAAAAATCAAATATTAACAAATTTATCATTATAACAAATTAAATTAACAATACATATAGAATAGATAACCGGTAAGAAATTATTAATAATATCATTCAAATTATAATATATTACTATTAATATTCAGAGCATGATGATTTTTTTATATATTTTAATATTAAATAATAAAATTAAATAACATTAATATAATTGATTCCAAATTACTTAAATATTTTGTAATTAGATTGCTTTTTCAATTTATTAATTAATTTTTTTAAAAAATTTATTAAAAATTTTAAAAATATTAATTTTATAAAATATAATATACATAATCAATCTGTGCATTACACAAGAATACAAACTAATTGTTGTATATATTTGTATTGAATATATTTATATATCTTGCACATCGTGCATATTCTTATTTATTTACTGCATAAAATTTGAAAATTACCCAAAAAAATCAATTTCTTTTTTTTTTTTTTTTAAAAAAGGTGGTTTCTCATCTTCTCAAATAAAGATGGGATTCGAGACCAAAAAGTAATTTTGAAAACTGATTTCAGTTAAATCTCGTCAAGAACGGGTAAATTTTTGGAAACTTGGCCTTCAACTGTTTTTATATATCCGAATAATTTTAAGGGTAAATTATTAAAATTGTTACTTTTATTTCTCTCATATTATAATTTAGTCAGTTATGTTTGAAATGTTACGTTTTAGGGTCCGTTTGTTTACATGTGAAAGGTTTTACGGAAAATGTTTTCTGCATTTTCCTGTGTTTGTTTCACAGAAAATAGTACGGTCTAACGGAAAATGACTTACAGATCAAGGTAAAATAAGTCTTTTTTCCTGTAAAATGACTTACCATTTTGAAAAACGTAAGTCATTTTCCGGAAAAGAGCTCATCTATAGATAATTTTATTTTTATGTAAAAATTAACTTAAATCAAGCTTAATATTATTATATTGATAATAATTTTTATTTTTATTTTTAAAAATATTTAAAATAATATATTTTCAATATTATTAAACATACATATTTAATTATTTATATTTTGTCATATAATAAATTATTAATATTTCAATTTTATTTTAATAATAATTTTAAAAGTAATGTTTTTAAATAATATTATTCACATATTATTGAAAATATTCAATATTAATATTTTAATAATAAATATTTATTATAATTATAAATATATTAATAATAAATGTTTTGTAGTATAAAGGTTAAAATATGTCATAAGTCTATGTACACTTCACAGATTTGTTATTTAGTCTTTATATTTTTATTTTCAAGAATTTAGTCCCTTTACTTTTCAAATTTGAAAATCAAGTCCAATTGTTGACATCGTTAATTTTTTGTGTCAATTTTATTGATGTCACATTTTTAAATAAAAAATACACACTTAGTAGTCATGTAATTAAAAAATGATGTTGTAATGAATCTGAATTTAACATAATATTTTTAATATATGCAAAAACAATGTAAAATATAAAATTATACATAAAAATAAATTCAATTAAACAATGAAAAAATAATAAAATCTCAAATATATGTTTGTTTAATTGAAAACAACTTTTATGAAATATTTTTAAGAAATCTACCAAACAACTGAAAATATTTTACACAGATTCCTCCAAGCACCAGAAAATATTAGCTTTTCCAGGAAAGTAAATCATTTTCCAGAAATCATTTTTCGAAAGTCATTTTCAGTGAAACAAGTGGAGCCTTAGTCACTTACGTTATCGAGTTGTAACATTTTAGTCATTAAGCATTAATTGCCATTAACGGTGTAACGATAAGCTAATGTGGCACATTAAATCATCATTTCAAACGGAAATTTTAAGTTAAATTATACAATTGGTCCCTATATTTTTTTGTTTTAAGCAATTTAAATTTTTTTCTTTTACGTTAAAAGAGATGGAGAATGGAGGAAAATAGAGGGGAGAAGCAGAAGAGAATGAAAAATAAAGAAAAAAAAGAAGTTAAAAAAAATAAATTGCTCAAAACGAAAAAATATGGAGACTAATTGTATAATTTATCCTAAAATTTTTGTTTGAAATGATGATTAGATGTGCCACGTCAAGTTATCGTTACACCGTTAGCAGTAATTAACAGCTCAATGACTAAAATGTTATAACACGTTAACGTAAGTAACTAAAACGTAACATTTCAAACATAAGTAACTAAAATATAACATGAGGAAAATAAATGTTACTAACCCTAATTTTAATAAATGGTTGATCAGATTAATGGTGCTCCAGTATTTAGACTCATTTGGCAGGTTATGACATTACCTATCAACAAACTCTTAATATTTTATGTTGTAACAATAATAATAATAATAGTTAATATTATTAAATTCTACCTATATCTAAATCAATCAAATAATTTGCGTAAATTTAATTTTATTAAATGACCGAAACAATTGAAGTAAGTAATATATAAAAAATTTGAATCCATAATATTAAAATTTTAAATCCGAAATGTCCAAAAATTTGGAATGTAAATTAAAAAAAGTTAATAATATATAATTGAGAGCATATTGGAGCTTTGAATACTCATGCTTACATTTAATCTTGATTCTTATTACATTAGGTTACACCCACAATGCACATTGAGATTGTTTTGTTTCTTAGCTAAAATATCAAGGATAAAGAGTATTGGTTTTACCCTTAAAAAGCTACCATCTCTAACTTGTAAATAAACAAAAATTCACTCACTTCTTTTCACTGCCACTTCTATTGATGGACAGCAACTTATTGAACATTCTTTTGGGTCTCCTAGGAAGTGCACAAAATGCCTTATACTTAGAAGGTCTTCCCATTCCATCACGATTCATCTCATTTTCATCCAAATCATCTTCTCCAGCTACCTTGTTCCTTAATCTCGAATTTCTCGACTTTGGGGATTTAATGCCTGAGTTGCTCCATTCATCATCTGCTGGGATGCTAGTAGTAGCGCTTAAAGGCCCTGGAGGCTTAGATGGATCAATGTTATGAGAGGCTAAAAGTGCCTTGATGTTGCTAGGGAGGTCAGCCACTTTGGCCCCCGTTGCGGCTGCTCGAGCTTGCTCGAAGAATAGAACTTGTACCACTACTCTTAGTGGAAGTTTTTCATTTTGAGCAGCATGCATGCAGGCCTCTACCGACAGCTTCCTGCAGTCCAGAATACGGCATAACCTTTTCCTTTCACTCTTGTTTAGCTCCGGGTGTGCCTGGATATTCAAAAACAGCAACTAATTGAATCTGCACCTTCATATTAGCACTAGTAACAGCTCAGTTTTATGCCACTGTTCAGAATTGGTCATGTTTATTGAGATGATTACAAATTATATTCTACGGATTTCCCTCCATTGCAGGAATTCAACACAAGTATGAAACATGGTAAACTAGTGAGGTCAGGAAACCGGTTTGTATTTACCTTGAGATAAATGTCGATGGCTCGGTAGAGATCGTCATGGTCAGGCCGTGAGAAATTTGGGATGGTCTCAGCTATTGCAATGAATTTTGAGAGAGGCAGATTTACGTCTTTGGCAATCTCTTGGAGATATCCATCTACAATTCTACCTACTTTTAGTTTGGAACTGTGTGATGCAGAAGATCTCCTAGCTTCCTGAAACTCCAAATCAACATTCTCGGCTGATCGCGACCTTCTTCTCCTCTCAATCCCCAGCTTAGATCTCGGAGGGCTTGTTGGAGGACTTTGTCCTTGTAACGTGAATTGCTCAAAAATGGTCAAAACTATGTCGACGTCATAGAGGGTATCGCTCGAGTGTGATAAACAAGGTATTAACAGATCACCGACTCTTGCCTCCTCTAATTGAAGTGCTACTCTTCTAGCCAATTCCATCTTTGAAGAAGATGAAGCATTAAGAATGTTGGCTACTTTCAAGAGCTTAAGTAGAAAACTGCAAGAAACAGCGCCTTTCTCTGATGGGAGTAAACTTACTAAAGATTCCAACACCAACCTGTGCTTTGAAGTAACCTCGCCAGCCGAGTCTGAACCCGAGGTAGATGCTGTTGTTGCTTCTCTGTTAGTTTTTACTTTTCTTGATATGTTAGGTAGCCATCGAGATGCATAAACTTGCAGTGCTTCACCAATGAGATTAGAGGGTATTTTCCCACCAGATTTAATACCTATCATGGTTCTCCAGTAGAGATCAATACTCAACTCAGCAATGTCCTCAGCCCACCAACCTTTGATCGTCTGTTGGTGCCGCTGGCTCTCGGCTCCATTGCAAGACATATCATCCTGAACCCTTCTCGAATGACTATGTGACAAGCTCACCTTTGAAGGGTGTGTCAAAACTTTCGACGCAATTGATTCTATGCATCTGCTTGTGATTCCAAGGTCTTCAGACCATAAGGAAAAGGCTTTGGTGCTTTGCAGGGTGATAATAGAGTCTTTCCAACCATGTAGGATGCAGGAATTGAAGAAAACTTCGACTTTGTAAACTAAGTTCCCTTTCTCAACATCTTCTGTCATCTGCAAATATTCAGCAGCACATCGGACCGCCACAATGTTATAGGCGCTGAGAGTGATGGTGATGCCATAACAGAACTTAGCACAAAGCTCAAACGCCTCAATTCCACCAGGGAAATCAGGTAACTGGATGATTTGGGGTTGTAATGTTTCAGGGGATTCAGAGCATATTCTTTGCAGCCGCATACACTTTGACAATAAAGGAAACTGCCCGTACAGTGAATTTGCAAAGAATCAATATAATAAGAAAAAAAAAAAAAGATTGAATGGAATCACAACAAATGCATGGAATTTAGAACAATCTCAGAAAATTTACCTTGTGAAGCATGTATCTACTTCCTTTCACTTGAATTATAAGGTCACTAGAGACTTCAGAAGAGACAGACCTGTATCGAGAAAACAAAGTTCATGGAATTTTCCTCAAATATAGATAAAGAAAAATAATGAGTGTGTCTTCATACCTTACAGCCTCTGTAGTGTAGAAGGTGTCAGGCCGAGATCCAAGTTTCATAAACTTCATGACTGGATTTTGTGTTGCTTTTTTCCCTTCAGTTGTGTATTCACCAGCTACAAATTAGCATGATGATGGAAACTAATCAAGCTCCTTCCTTGCCTGATTATAGGAGTCCCCCTTTTGGTGCACCAAAGTTCCTACTCCAACAGCCAGCTAGACCACCAATTTCTTGACCCAACCAAGCAACCCCCCAACTATATACCAGAAAGGAAAATAGACTTCAAACTCCAGAAAGTTGAAAAATCTTTCTATATAACAAATGAAAATAAATCTAAAAAGAAATATCTAGCATTTATTTACTGGAGGGAGACATCCAAAATGGTAGGAGTGCAAAGAGGATTTAGATACAGATTTTTTAGGAAACCAAGAAGATCAAATAATCTAAATTCCCAAGTCCTTTCAGTCAATCTGATTTGGACATGCAAAACAAAGAATCAAAGCCATTGCAATCCTATCAAACATCCAGTATGCTAATAACTCTCCCCAATTCAATGAACCCAAAAAGAAGAGACCACAGCAGCTCTCCTCTCTTATAGCATACATAAATGTTGAGCTTGAGTTCACCATGTTAGAAGACTCCACAACAATCAAACAAAGAATGTTTCTTGAGACAACCGCCTGAAAATTCAATGCTTTTGATGCTCGCACACACCAACTGCCAATCATTCATCGGAAAATTCAACCTGTATATGTTGTGTGTGTGTGTGTGTGTATATATTAATCCTTTTGTAACATCTAAAAGTATATATGGTTTATGTTCAAAAAAAGGAAAAAAAAAGTATTTATGGTTTGAGGCCGTAGGCTTGAAGGACATTTTGCCTTGAGTCCTATGACCACGCCATGCCAGCGAGTAATGAGGAAGGCAGCACCCACGTGCTAAGCCTGCGCCCACTTGTGCCCCTCCCTGTCATCATTGCTACACCAAATGTTTTACTTTCACCTGTACGCCCCAGGTTTATTATTCTACCCAAAAACTAGTTTATACGCAACATTGTACACCACTCAATTTCCATTCACTATATCTTTTTCAGAAGACTGAAAAAATATATCTTTTTTTACAAAAAGTTTTTCTAATTTTTATTGTCTGCTAGCTTTACACAAGGAAAGTAAAGGGGAAAGTTTAAAGAAGGAATAGAATATGTGTATGGCTATTATAGTTGCCTTTAACCATCCTCACCGACGATTTTGCACTTTGCAGATCATATACGTTAATGATTGGGGCTGCACTACAACTAAAAATCTGGAACTGATCTGGCCTTGCCATTTCACTAAAATATCCCCACCAACCCTTTCCTCGAATTTAATCCAAATGGTCCAATGATGATGAAGGAAACAGTTGCTTTAAGATTGAGTGATTGATGTTAGCATGATGAGATAAGGGAAAGTATCTCTTCTTTTCAGTCGTAGAAGGATTCGTTAATGAAATGCGTTATCTTGGCAGTTGAAGGTCACCTTTCAAACTTGTTTTTGCATTGGATTCTCACAAGCATTGCCCTCATTTTTGTTCTTAATGATATCATTTCTAAATGGCTGAGGTTCACAGGATTGAAAGAGGAACTTAAGAAAGATATGAGTGATGAGTAATCCATAGTTCCATACTAAAAATGCTTAAGCTGTTCCCTTCACTTCATCAAGATATTAATTAACCAAAATGCAACGCAATGCAATGCATGCCCATGTTAGGTAATCAATCTCACTTCGGACTTTTCACAGCTCGAATGGGTGCCATTTATGTTACTAACAAACAATCAAATAGGTAAGTGCTTTTTTCATCTTATATATGCACTGTACTACTTCTCTTATTCATTTAAAATAGAAAAAAGTAAAGGAGAGAGAAAGCAAAAACCAGGTAGAAATCACGAGGAAAATCCAGAATTTGTCAAAGCAATAAACACCAAGCCTACAAACTTGAATCAAATAAACAAGAAGGAGATGCATTTCATGGTCACCTGATTTCGCTCAAGATGGTTCAAGGGACTTTCTTCTGCTGCTATATATATCATAAAGTGAAAGAGAAAAAGCTGAAAACTCTTCAAGCTTTACTTCAATTCAAAAAACAAAAAGGGTATAAAAATGAGGGAGTGAGAGTAGGTTAAAAAGGTAACATTAAACAAGTTGGTTTTGTCAAAAAGGGAGTAATGTACAAAAGTTGTCTACCTACATGTTGTGCGTTACTGAGGCATGATCACAAGGGGGATTAAGACCCAGTCTCCGTTTAGGCTCGATCATTGTCCACTAAAGACCGAGATTTTGTCTTGGCTCGATCCATGCCTACCCTAAGCCCAGGCAACTCTGGCTATCCTTGATATTTGTTGGATAGGCTAAGGATAATCTGTGAAAATTTGAGTGGAGTTGGATACAGGTTAAGTCTTGGTGGGGGATAAATTGATGTAAACCTTACGTGAGAAAAAAGGGTTATCCACAAATGCTGTAATGGTCCTTCTCACTGCTACCTAGGGGGGCGGCCAACCGACAACCCTTCCTTTTGTGGGACCATAAGGGGGGTTGAACTTTGAAACTATTAAGGCTTTTGCTTCTAGTCGCTTATGAAAATTTGCATGTCAATAATTTCTTGTTGAATTAACATAGAGATTCAAAAAAATTTCAATGCCTAAATGAAAGGAGATGAATGATGTTAGGTGGTTGACAAGCAACATCTAAGGGATTGGAATTTTGAAAGAGAATCTTGCATAATGGTGCGCCCATGTGGGAATCCCCTCATTTCACAACTGTTCCAGTTCTTCTGTCAGGGATTATGCTTTGGGAAATCAATGAAGCTAAAGATTTCATGAAAACAATCAAAGCAATGAATAATGAATTGTCTTTCAGAAAGATAATCGAAGCAGAATATACGTTGTACGCAGCTCCCAACTTTTTCTCTGTTCATTTTCATGATTGAATTTTTCGCCAAAAATAGACAACATAATGTAATAAAGTCCCACAATTTTAATTACAGTATTTTATGATTCACTGATTAAGTACACAACATAAGTACAAAATCATACTAGAAGACACCATTTGCAGCAAACTAGGATTGGAGTGTTTCTTTCTTTTTTTTTTTTTTTTTTTTTTTTTTTTTTTTGTTTGTTTGCATTAACAACATACAAATTAAGCAGGGGGGGCTCAAGAGGGGCCTGAAACATTGACGTGAGGCCAGGCCACCAAAAAATTGTCAAGTTTGGAAATTAACATGCGAGCAATTGTTTCAAGTTCGTGTAATCGCTGTCTGTCTGTCATTTACAATCCCTTTTTAGGGCTTTGGAATTTGGTGCGTATTAGAAAAATACAGACTTGCGGCCAGATTTGATGCAGTCTGCCTTTACCGGTTGGTGTTGGAGACTTATGAAATGTAGCCTTCAGGGTTACAGGGGACCTGCCTAGTCTACTACCATACCTCCACACGGTGGGCATTGCTGGTGGCCCAGGCCCTGTGTGGATCCGAATAAATGTCACTTTCAGCTTTTCCAATGTGGTGCCAGGCTCCTTTACTCGCGGGGTTTCTGTGTTTCTAATGAATCCGGGCCTTGGCCGGAAAAACTAAAACTCCAATAGGGGAAAAGGTCGGACCCCAACTCACGTTGCATATCCATTCATTAGTTGCTGCAATATTAATATATACGTAAACAACCAGAGTCAGTCTGCAAGTTACTCTTCGTCTTAATCAAAACTCGTCTTACAAAAGCTCTCACAAGTATATCGCTAAAGTCACTACATATTCTCGATTTGGATCTGAATGTCATAAGCATAAAGTCTTGGATAAAGTTTGACATATTGGGGATTGGAGAGGTGGCTTTCACTAACTCCCGTGGGATACTAGAGGTGGCCCCCATGCTATGGCACTAAGCTCTGTTATTCTGGTTTGAGAATCATCTTATACCATTTGTGGGAAGCCGCACCTGATATTGTCCGCTCGAAACAAAACTTGCCTCGCAAATTTGTTCTTTGAGTTGTCACACTTGATAGTGGATTATTAGAATCCAATTGTGGTGGTGTTCCAAACTCTTCTTATTAAAGCAAAAAAAATAATCCGCACCAGAATCATACCAAACATTTGGATTCTAGACATGAATCCCACTGTGCAGTGCTTTGCGCTCGTATTTCAATTGGCAACTTAGCGATATCGGACATGATAGAGTACAAGATACGCAGGGGATACCAAAAAAACAACTAAAATACAATAAGAATAAGACATGCTAAGAAAAAGAAATATAAACATAAATGCCAAAATCCATGTAATATGATTATGCATATTGATTCGACTCAAGTATATAAATTACCAAGTGTAATTAATACTAATTGTTTTGACCGCCTAGTATTGTTTGTTGGTCGGGGGTGGTGCTCATCTTTTTGGTTTGATATGTTTTATAAGGTGTCTTTTCTTGATTCGATTGGTTTCTGTAGGTATTTGATTTTTGTTCTGACTCACTCTTTATTTGGACGCATTCATTTCTATCTTATTGTTGAGCTGAGGAAATATATAATGTAATTGGTGTATTAATGTCAGATTTTGTGTGAAGCGAAACATTGTGTTGGAACGAATTTCATGATTTCAAGGTCGGTTACTTTTGACCCGAACTATTTGTCCCCAAAATCGATGTTAATAACTGGGAAGGTGATTCAGTTGGATGTTTGTTGACTACTTGAAAAGTGGATATGGTTTAACTTTATTCACGCCATGCTATTAAGGATAGAGACTAGATTGGTTGATGTGCCTTAGCACTAGGAGAGCCCCAATATAGCTTTATTTATTACTCTCTACCAATTATGTCCTACGCAAATTTATATATGTGCGGCAAAGCGGAATCCCATACATACAAATCAAAGGGTTAAGAGTTGGGCAAAATATTCAAATATACTAAAAAAACTTTATTTATGGAAAAGGGTCGATTTTTTTAAAATTTACGGAAAAGAGTCATTTTCCCACAAAATGCGTCCACATCAGTGCGTTTTATGGGGATGCAGCAGGAAAACGCGCTCTTGGGGGAGCGCTTTCGCCACATCAGCACAAAGCGCGTTGACGGGGACGCACTTTGCTGATGTGGCAAAAGCGCTCCCCCAAGGGCACGCTTTTTCCCTCCTCCACGTCTGCCTTTTTAGCTGTTTTTTAATGTTAGGGTATGAAACTTTAAGGTTTCTGGGCTAGGATTTATGATTTTTTTAGGGTCATTAGATTTAGGGTTTTTAGGAGAAATTTAATTAGGGTTAATTAGGGTTTAGTAAAAATATATTTAGGGTTTTGGGCAAAATATATTAGCAAAAAAAATTATTTGAATTTTTTTGACAGTTGTATCTGGCAAAATAATTTTGAGAAATGTTTCAACAAACAAGCGATGGTAAAAGCGCTTGAGCGAGAATGCATCTGTCAACAAAAATCTTGAAAAGAGCTCCGCGTAGACGCGCTCTTTTGCTCTGATGAGTATCTGTAAAATAATTTTGAGAAGGCGTTTACGAACAAACAAAGTGGCAAAACGCTTCAAGTAAGATGCATGTCAACAAAGAAATCGAAAAGAGCTCCCGCGTGGGCGACTCTTTTGCTCTGATAATGTTCGGTAAAATAATTTTGAGAAGACGTTTCTGAACAAACAGTGGACAAAACGCTTCAAGCGAGAATCGCATTTGTCGTCAGCGAGTAATGCGAAAAGAGCTCTCATGTGGATGCTCTTTTGCTCTGATATTCTCCGGTAAAATAGTTTTGAGAAGGCGTTTACGAACAAAGCAATTGCCCAAAACGCCAAGCAAGCGTGGTGCTGTCGTCAGGAGAATCTCGAAAAGAGCTCCCACGTGGACACTCTTTTGCTACAATAGTCTATGGTAATCCTTAGACTATAAATCAGCCAAATTTCATTCTCAGGTTGCATAACAGAAATTGAGGCAAAAGAAAAATAGAAACTGAAAATGAGTGAACGTACACCAAAAATGGTGTTATTTTTTTATCGGAGAACATAGCGCGACTGGGTTTTAACCGGAACATAGATTTGTTAGAACTTCGCAAAAGAATTAGGCATAAAATCTTCGAAACAACGCCAATGAAAGTTCACTCTATTAAGTATAGATTTTGCGCTTCGATTGATCCGGTGAGATATGAATCATTCGACATCAAAAGTCCTCGGAGCCTTGAGGCAATGGTGGAGACTCATCTTGCCAGTGGATCACCCTATCTTGAGGTATATGTATAATTTTCATCGCCAAGTGATCTTCCTTCGACCTCAACATCTACTTCTATTCGAGGGGAATACACGACCCCAAGCCGACACTCTGTTAGTGGGAGGCAGAATACGGAAGTGCCCGTGTTTGGTGGTAGTATGAAAAACATAACCCCTGCACGACACTCGGTTGGTGGATGGGACATGCATATCCTTCCTTCGACGTCCGATGATAGAAATACATATTGGGGGACGTCATCAACTTCCAGTGGTTAGCAATCCACATATGATTGGGAACGTTACGAAAGATGTTTAAGGAGGGATAATGTACTCCCCATGACATCCACCGGCGAGGGGCCCTCGTTTGTTGTAGATTATGGTGGACCGGATGATGAGTCGGATGTGGATCCACTTTGAGAGCCCAGGCCCGATGGTGCAGAAGTTGGATTATTTTCTGAACCGGAGCTTGTTCCAACAGTACCTGAAGATGTTGAGGGCGGTTCAGATGAAGAAGAAGAAGATCCGCTATTCAGGGTGTACTCACCTCCAGCCCACATGCATAATGTCGATCTATCTCAAGACGATGTATTGGAGTTTCCTGAACTACCACACCGGACGCGTGACTATACAACTTCATCGTTGGATTCAGGCGAATTAGAAGTTGGTAACGAGTTTTCCAACAAGAATGCTTTTCTTGCTGCATTAAAACAATACAACATCAAGAACGGGGTTAACTACAACATGGTTAAATCCAAGCTCGATAAGTACGAGGCGAAGTGTGCAGTGCAAGACGGTACATGTTCATGGAAAATCATGGCCTCGTTGAGGAAAAGGACAGACTTGTGGGAGATTAAAAAGTACAAAGGTCCACATACATGTCTTGTCGGTACAGTATCACTATGTGTTCAATGTTTTTGAATAATACTAATATTACGTAATGTTGCATTATTTAACGTACTTCGTTGATAGGAGTTACACAAGATCATCCGAAGATGTATTCAGATATGTTGGCTGACTTAATAATACCGACAGTGAAGGCCGATCCCAAGACTACAGTGTCGGCCTTAATTGGTAATATTCGTAGCCAATTGGGGTACATGCCCTCTTATAGGAAGGCTTGGATAGCCAAGTAGAAGGCGTTGGAAAAGTTGCATGGTCGGTGGGACGCTTCATATAATGAAGTGTGGCAATGGTGTCAGGTGCTGGAGAGATATGTCCCAGGCAGCATAATAGACCTTGAAATGGAACTGGCGTACTACAACGATCGTTTGCTCCGTGGATGCGCAGTGTTCAAGCGTCTTTTCTGGACATTTAAGCAATGCTGAGGTGCATTTATATACTGCAAGCCATTGGTATAATTTGACGGTACCTTTATGGTAGATATACGCATCGGCTATTGCTAGCTGTGGCACAGGATGGCAGTAGGAGAATCCTTCCGATTGCATTCGCAATAACATCAGGGGAGTCAGCTGATGACTGGGATTTCTTCCTATCTAGGTTAAGGAGGCATGTCTGCCTCCAACCTGATATGCGTTATACCGGATCAGGGCCCTGGAATACTAGCCGCAATAGAGCGCCAGGGAAGCCTGTGGCATTGCACACACCATCGATATTGCCTAAGGCATGTTGCATCCAACTAATACGGGCAACATTGATCTAAAAGTCAGTGACGACAAGTGACCAATATGGGTATGTAATATCTATTAATATAATTTCGTTCGTAATATTCAATTTATTCTCAATTGAAGAGTGGTATGTAATATTTGCTATCAACGTATATTGGTAGGGTACGAGATCAATAATGACCGTTTTCAGGAGATGTTGGCGAGTTTGCGATCAGATAACGAAGAAGGCGCAAACTACCTGTGCAATATTCCTTTCGAACAGTGGACACAATCATACGATAGCGGCCTACGATATGGTCATATGACCTCAAACCTGGCAGAATGCATAAATTCTATTCTAAAAGGAACGCGTCATCTGCCGGTAACATCGGTTGTGCGAGAGACATATTTTCATTTAGCGGCACTATTTCCAAAGCGAGCAGCGAGTTATAAAGGCCAAATGCAAGGAGGCCATGTATGGAGCGCGAAGGTCTTGCAAGAAATTAACAGGGGGAAGGTACGGGCCAACACCATGCACACAGTGTGTCACGATCATGACAACCTATGGTTTCGTGTGACGGAGTTTGACAGATCGAACCAAGGTATGGTTGGAGGGCAGTATCGTGTACACTTTAGAAATAGGACCTGCGACTGTGGGATATTTGATGCACTTCGTTACCCATGCACTCATGTACTTGCGGCTTGTTAGAATCTCCGTCTTGATCCCATGAGCTATGTCGACAAAATGTATAAATTAGAAAACATGCACAACGTGTGGAGACACGTATTCCCACCAGTCCTAGATGAACGTAAATGGCCGTCGGTATCGCTTGCACCGTATAAGCTATTGCCGGATAGACAACTGAGGCGCAAACCAAAAGGTCGACCTTACTCGAGTAGAATACGCAACAATATGGATATCCGAGAAACGAGCAACCAACATAGGTTGTGCGGATGGTGTAGGAACCCAGGCCATACATCTCGCTCGTGTCCAAATCGGAATAGTTGACAGTCTTCTTAACTATTTTTGTCTCTTGGTGTCTATGTAAATTCAATTTATTTGTTGATGAAAACGGTGAACTTTTGTAGAATGACTAATTTGGAAAAATAAAAAACCTTTAAGTTACAATAAAATTACAAATATTGGACTTTTATTTTTAAAATTAAATTTCAACAAAAAATTAAACAAATTCTATTTTATTAAAGATATTAAAATTAAATTAAAAAAATATAAACAACTATTATTTTATTAAATATATTAAAACTAAATTACAAAAATAAAAATAAAAAAACTTTTTATTTATTAAATATATTAAAACTAAATTACAAAAAATAAAAAATAAAAAACAACTTTTTATTTATTAAATATATTAAAACTAAATTACAAAAAATAAAAACAAAAACAACTTTTTATTTATTAAATATTTTAAAACTAAATTACAAAAAATAAAAAAATAAAAAACAACTTTTTATTTTATTAAATATATTAAAACTAAATTACAAAAAAAATAAAAAATAAATTCTTATTTATTAAATATATTAAAACTAAAATACAAAAAATAAAAAATAAAAAATAAAAAAACAAATTTTTATTTTATTAAATATATTAAAACTAAATTACAAAAAATAAAGAATAAAAAATAACTTTTTATTTTATTAAAAAATTCAAATTAAATTACATATAAAAAAATAAACAACTTCTATTTTATTGAAGATATTAAAATTAAATTACAAACACAAATAAAAAACAACTTTTATTTTATTGAAAAAATAAAAAAAATTATTACAATTTAAAAAATAAAAAAGCTCGTCCGAGCCAATGTTGATGCTGGTCGGAATCAGTGCCACACGGGGGTGATCGGCAGTTACGCGCTGGATTCCTCCTTCTTCTAGCTCCCGGCGGGGTCGTGGAACCTAGGGCGGGGATTCCGGTTCCTCCGGTAGTGGGTCTGGTTGTGGGTGTTGCGAGGATGACCCACCTTGATAAAATAACGACCCCGGAGGTGTTTGAATAAACCACGGCGAGGGTGTCTGAATCCCGTATGGCGAAGGAGACTGGTAAAAAGAAGTGCTCCCTGACGGCGCCTCCTGTGATCCTTCACGCGACGGCGGCCTCAAGATCGGCTGGCCAGTCGGAGTAGTCGGGAACAGACTCGAACCGGGCCATGCATTCCAACCTGGGGTGGGACTAGGAAAAGGAAACATATATGGGTTAGGATACATATAAGGGCTAGGGTACGCACCTGGCATAAAGGCTAAAGGCGGTGATGTCGGTGTCGTCGACCGATGGCCGATGGGCCCGATGATGTGTGGCGTTTGTTGATGGGTCCGATGATCGATGTCGACCAGATCGTTGATGGTCCCGTCTCATCACCCCTTCTCCTTGGATTTAAAGGGCCCCGATGTTCCCTTTGTTCACGAAGTTGCCGTCGCCTCTCTTCTTCCGACAACAAATACAGCTTACCATGGATCCTAAACCATGGCATGTATTTCGGCACGAACGCTAACTCAAGAACGATGATCGGTTCCCGGATAGGTAAATAGTCATACCGGTTCTCCCACATCTCGATATATGCTGACCAAAATCTTGGCCAATCTGTGTGCAACTGCTGTAAGTCGACTTTGTGCTCATCATCGAGCACCTCAGGTGGCACGGGAATCGGTTGTCGGAATCCAAATTGTCGGAGAACCCGATCTGAATGGTGCATCTCCACGGTCGCATAGTTGATCAATGGGACCTTCACGTGCCAAATATTTTGATTTTGCAAGAACTCCTCTCCGATTATCTTGCCGAATTGCTTAGGATCCTCAAATCGCATCCATTGAAACTATATTAACATGACCAAAATATTAGTTATATACATAATACTAAAAACTAAGTACGAAATACTAAATTATAAATACGAAATTTGAGACTTACTTGTGATTCCGACCGTTGGTCCATTAGAAGCCGTATATCTTCAAGCGAGGTAGGTATTCCAACATAACTCGCCGAATGGTTCCACCTAATTAAATAAATTTTTAGCATACAATTATACTTTAAATCTACGTAATAATTGTAAAATATAACATTAAATTTACCTCGTTATCAATGGGAATGAATATGGGTAGTCGAGTTGAGGACGTAAAAATGGAAATCGAAACCATACCCATGACTGCAGTAGTGATAGGCAACCTCCAATTTTTGCTTTACTCGGCCGCGTCGCCCCGCACATCTAATGATACAAATCTGATAGCACGACAGACCCCCAACTCAATTCACCGGCTGCTCTAAAATCAACAAGTTTTAGCAGCCATCTCAAGTGTACGGGGTTTCTAGACAGGTCCGGTATCAGATAGCCTCCAATTATCTCAAGAATGTATGCCCGAGCATACCGTATTCTTTTTATTTCGGTTGAACCATCATTTGGCTTCGGGAATGTGTCTCGTAACCAGGCCATCTCGATCCGACCTCCATGAATGTTATCCATAATGGCACCCAGAAGCTCGTAGCATACGACCATCCAATCGGTAGAAGTTGCGGACCCGATGACTACCGACCCGTCTACCGGCAATCCCAACTGCAACTGCAACTGCACATCTTACAGAGTGATAGTACACTCTCTGCATAGAAGATGGAAAGTGTGCGTCTCGGGTCTCCACCTCTCTATCAACGCACTGATCAAGTTCGGCTCCAACTTGAACCCTCGGCCTATCGTAGCCACGTGCCAAAAACTTGCTTCCCACAGGTAATTCTCGATCAACGGCGATGGGGGACCATGCATATTACGAATATAGCATTGCAACACCCGATCTACAGACTGTTTAAAAAATTGTAAAATAAAAATTAATTAAAATTGCATAAACCTAAAAAATATTAAATAATATTGAAAAATTAAAATTAAAACTTACCATTTGCATTTGATCGACGGAGATGTGCCTGTTGTCTTGACGAATTAATTCCCCGACCATTGGTAATACGATCGAAAATTTTAAAATTTTCCAAAAAAATATATTAAAAAAATTAAAAAGGGCTTTTTTGTAAATATTAAAGGACTATTTTGAAATTTTAGAGGAAGTTTCAAGGACTTAAAGAGAAATTTGAGAGGAATTTGAGAGAAAGTTAAGAGAATGTTGAGTAAAGACTGAAGTGTGAAAAAAATAAAAGGGTTGGGGGTCTTTATAGGGAATTTTTTTGATCGTTGCAGGGCTAAAGCGCGCCCTTGGGGTAGCGCTTTCCTGCTGCATCACCACAAAACGCGCTGACGTGGACGCGTTTTGTGGGGAAATGGCCCTTTTCCGTAAATTTTAAAAAAATCGGCCCCTTTCCGTAAATAAAGTTTTTTTTTTGGTATATTTGGGTATTTTGCCCTTAAGAGTTTAGAAAGTGTTAATTTTTTTAAAAAATTGCATTCAATTAATTTTTCAAACATTAAAAATGTGTCAATTTAGTCCTCTGCTAACGGTTCACATCTTTGATTGGTATTGTACTGAAATGACCATTGTTGAGTCAAGCATCCTGATACTGACGTGTCACTTCACATCAATAAAAAATAAAAATTTAAAAAATTATAAAATTATTAAAATTTTAATTCTAAAATGAACTTAAGCAAATGAACCTCTAAGTTTATTTGAATTTAGATATTTATTTGTCCAGATTCATTATACATATAGTTTTTTAAATAATAAAAAATTTAAAATTGTATTTTAAATTATAAATCATTATAAAAATGAGAAACAATGCTTCTAATAAAATTTGAAACGTTCATTACGAGCTTCGAACCTACGACCAAATGATTAAAAACCTTGTAATTTACCGTATATGCTAAAAAATATTATTATAAATCTCTCTTTTTTCTATACGTATGTTTAATCATAATAACTTGTAACACCACTAACCCGTATCCGTCGCCGGAATAGGATTACGGAGTATTACCCGGAACATTCAGAACATTTTCAGATAAATCATGTCAATCACTATTCATTAACCGAGATCATTCGTAATGTCCCTTAGATGGACCTTCGAAGCCCATTACGAACATTTGAATCGAATCAGGACTTAATCGAAAACTCAAAAATATTTTCGTGACATTTCAAAAATTTTCCAAGTTACAATCCCAACTGATCAAAGCTTTAGTAACATTTGTCAGTCCATTCAAATCTTACATCTTTCTGTAATATCCATATCATTGATGTAGCTATCATAGAAAACACTTTCACAAAAATTAAAAAGGATATTCAAAGCTTTTAATTATTCCAAGGTCCCAATCATCAGATAGGTTAAAACCATAATACTATATTATGATCGACATTTCAACCATATAGATAAAGCAACATTTTAATATCAATAGTGTACCTCAAATTAGATGAGGGAGGACCGAAAGTGGCCCCAATAATAACCAATGCAATAATATAGTTTCTATAATCAGTGTCCCATATTACCAAGTTCCTATGATCAAGTCAGAATTCATAACAGTAATAAGCATAATTACCACTGACCAATGAATATCTTTCACAAATAAAACGTGCTTGAATAATAAAGAGGTTGATGACATCTCAGAGAAAATTTAGAAGAGCAATATTACACATACTCAGTAGAAACAACTGTGACAAAGATAATATAATTTTGCATATTCGAAATTCAGGGTTTCAATCAGTAGAAGTAGAAGATGATATCATATGAACCTTATCATCCAATCTTATATCAATCATGATGAATTAGAAAGCCCAAGTAAGGTAGAGCAATACCGCTCATGAATTAACCAGACTTACAGTAATTCCATCTATCATAGTTTACTAGCCTTTCAATATGATAAATACTCATCTGTACATACATAATTTCACATGTCTTTAAGAATAACAGAACATATAGAGTACCCAGGAGATGTTATTATAATATACTCAATTATAACAGCTATATTTAAATATCTTTGCAGTTTTATCACTATTCCACTGACCAATAATGTCATCAATAATCTTACATCATTTAGTTCACTGAAAGAGTCAATTCAGAAGAATTTTCGGCTAATCCGTTCTGTAATTATCATATCTGGATAAGTCAATTACTCATGAATAACTTCTTCCTTCACAATGACATCACATATTCAGAACAATCTTCAGAAAAATCTGATATCTCTTTTAATACCATCTTTACTTACTAACCTATTCTCATTCTGACTACATCAGTAGTCATTCAGCCTTTGAACTCTTTAGTTCCACATTTATGAGCTTAACCCATATAAATCTTGTGAATTTCATTGTATAGCACAATACTAGTAAGAGGGTGGAGTTTGTAAGCCTCAAAAATTAACTTTCGTAAATACACACATATCACTTAACGTGTACCATTAACATGTTCACTATAAAACATTTATTTCATACCTTTACAAGTCCTATTTCATCATAAGTAACATTTTTACTCGGGCACATGAGTATCACTTTCAGCAGTATCGGAATCAGCTAAGTTGGAAAGCATCTCTATCTATTTGTAAAATAATTTTCATCAAAGTTGGGAGATATCACACTATCACAGGTTATATAATGGCATGTATTTCTAGACTCCACATATGCTATGTTCAATCCAAGAACCGACTAAACCGTAGCTCTGATACCGTAAAATGTAACACCCTTTACCCGTATTCTATGCTGGAACAGGGTACGAGGCATTACCGGACTTACAACACAAGCAATCATACAATTCCGAGTCATAAATTTACGTCCAAATTAAAACCATTTGTATTCAATCATAAAGTCCTTAATTCAAGCCTACGAGGCCTAAAACATTCTTTGGAGGTGGTTCGGGACTAAACCAAGAACTTTAGAAATTTTTACAAAACTTAGAAAATTTTTGCTAACTGCAGGGCTCACACGCCTATGTGGTCCAAGGGACACGCCTGTGCTTCAAACCGTGTTCGATTTAAGGTGTCTCAGCCGTGTGTGCTACACGGCCTAGCACACGACCATGTGGCACAAGTCAGAGAGCATCCTAAATCAAACATGGTCTGAAGCATGGGCGTGTTCTAGGGTCACACGGGCGTGTCCCTTGGACCACATGAGCGTGTCCCTTCGAATCTTTTACACATTATAGCTTCTATCGACACACATTCTCGGGCATATGTACTGAGTCTCACAAATTTCCGTTCATATTCTGTCACAGTCATGTAACCCTGTTTTAACTCGATAAATTCTTTGCATTTTTTATCAATGAATTTCTGACTGATATATTTCTTTCGGAATTTAGTCTGAAAGAACTCTCAGGTGACCCGTTCTTTTGGAACTACTAATATTAGCGTATTACACCAATAATATGCAGTGTCCCGTAACAAAGATATAGCACATTTTAAGCACTCGTCAGAAGTACAAGATAGCTCATCAAACACACGGATAGTATTATCGAATCAGAATTTAGTTCGCTCAGTATCATTATCATTAGTGGCTCTGAACTCTTCACCCCAGTGTTTTCAAATTTTATCAACTGGCGGCTTATTCAATCGCACTGAATCAGTAACTTGCAGCATTACAGGTATTTGAGGGGGAATCAGTGTGGTAGGAGGTTGTGGAATAGCCAGATTCGTCCAGATATACTGAGTAAACCAATCGTTCATCATTTGGTAAAAGGCTTGTTTAGCCTCTCCCTCTTAGTTACTCGAAGTCGGTCGAGAATCAACCGGCGCTATCCCTTGAGCAGGAGCAGGCACTATACTCTCAACATCGTCAGCTACGGCTCGATCAAGATCCATTTACTATAAGAAAACACATTTCAGTTGTCAGGAAACATCACACTATCGCAGCATAAGATTATGGCATGTATAGCTAGACTCACAAGCACTACGTTAGTTGTCGTAACCATTTTTTTGTCAAAACGGGAATCAACTTTTAAAAATAAGGAGTCGCCACCGATCTTTTTGGTGTGATCGGGTCACCTTTGTTTTAATAAAACATTTTGATTTACTAAAACGGCATTTTTGGTCTACGAAAATTTGAGAAAACAGGTTCGAAAGTCGGTTACGTGCGAGGAAGGGTTAGCACCCTCGTCACGCCCAAAATTGGTACCAAATTGATTAAGGTTGTCCTTAATATTGAAAACCTGGAAATATCTAAGGGAAAGAAAATTTTAAATAGACAGTAATCCATTAAATTGGGATTGAATCTCAAGATTAACTCGTTTCAAAGTAATAAAAGTACCATACCCAACACGTTAGGGTATAACACATTCATACTCTGACACCAAGATCATCTTTGGTCTTCAAAGCGTATAAAAAGGATATTTGGTTATTTAGTTGAACAAAAAAAATCGACACCCAGCACGTTAGGATATGATCTTTCGAACTTCTAAACACGCCAATATTGCCTTATTATTATTTATTTATTTTTTTTAAGAAGGTTTAAAAGGTATCGATTTTGCAAAAATGTATTTTTATTTTCAACAGCAATTATATATTAATGTTTGTATTTTATAAACTATTGATCAAAATTATTAAAAGCAATCATGATATATTAACATTTAAAATAGGCAATAAAACAATAATAACACGAAATATAGTAAATGATAATTCCTACGCTAAAGTGATTGTAAATACAGATGAAGCATAAACAAATATAATAGACAATAAACAAATATAAACCTATTTAACGCATGCTTAAATAATAGATAAAAAGACATATATATGATAGAGCCAATATAAACATAATATGTAGTGATTTTAAATAAATATATAAAAATATAACATAAATAAATTTTAGCTAAAAATAATATACGATATAATATTATATAATATACAATTTTAAAACATATAACATATAAAAAGATATCTAATGAAAATAATTTTTAGCTAAATAAATGTAATAAATAATAATTATAAAGAATACACATATATATATATTTATACTATTAATATACTTGTATATAAATAATAATATGGTCAATTTTAACATACTACAAAATAATAAAATAAAGTAACAGGATAAAAATAAAATAAACAAAGAAAACAGGGGGTCAAATGGTAATAAAAAAACTGAAAGGATTAAAATAAAACATGCGTTAAACGAAAAGGACCGAACGGGTAAAAATCCCAGGCCTAGATGCTTATCAATGAGCCCAGGACCTGATTGAAAACCTAGAGGGATTAAAGGGGAAATTCGTAAAAAAAAAAAGTAACAAAAAGACTGATTGAATGCTGCTGCAAAAGGATAGGGACTAGCTGCGAAATTATACCTTTTAAGGAATATGCGCATATTCTTTTTAGTAAAAGGCGCCGTTTCATTGTAATCATTAAAATTAAGTTTTTTTTAGTTATTACAAATTCATTTTTTAATGCCTCAAAAACAAAACCACAAACCCCTTTTATTTTTTTATTTCATTTCCTTTCTTCGAAACAAACAGAGAACCCCTCCCCATTTTCGTTTTTTCTTTCCTTTGGGGTTGTAACCTGAGATCACGTCGTCATCGAACCGCCACCATCCGGTGGGCGCTAACGTCTTGAGGGAAAACGTTAACCCCGTTTTTGATAAGCCAATCGATGAAGACCAGATCCCAAAGTAAGTATTTTCCTTTCTATTTTGATCTGGTTTTTTGTATTGTTGTTCTGTCTTACAACAGATTGAGAAAAATGAAGATGAACCGAAAGTAAAAGAAAAGGAAAACGAGACGAGACCTTTCGACTTCGGATCTGTCCTTTCTTTTTTTTTTTTGGTTGATTTTTTCCTTTGTACTCGAAAATAAAAATAAATATAAATTGGCAGTAGACGAAAGAAAGTAAATCAACCTTTCAATGCTTTTGTTTTTTTTTATTGCTTCTAAAAGCTCTGTGTCAAAAAGAAGAGCCCCCCCCATTTTACAATGTTTCATATTCGACTTTATATAGCCGAAAATCAAAAACAAAGAGAATAAAATACACCATTTTCCTCTTTCTTGTTGCTGTTGCATGTTGGCTTCTTTTGCAGGGTATGGGCAAAGGCGTGCGAGACGTGCGAAGCGAGGAGATGTCAGAAACACGATGGCCGCTAGTCGGTGCGCGTGGTGGCCATCAGACCGAGGGTGACAGATGTCAGGAGCTTGGGTTAGGCTGCGGCTAATTTAGGGTTTTAGAAACCCTAAATTTCCCTGAGGCAACTTTAATGTTTTGGGCCTGTCGGGCCTTTCAGATTTTGGGCTTGGGATTAAATCGGTTTGGGTTATAAAATTGGGTAGATTAAATTTATTAATTGGGCTCTGAGTTTCTGTAAATGGGTATTTAAATGGACTGGTTTTATTGGGCTTTTATTTATTATTTTATTTTTTGGTTCTATTATTTGATGGGCTCGGGTTCGATTTTTGGTAGAGGACTCGGGCAAAATTTGGTTATTACATTAGTCCTAGAACCAACTAAACCTTAGCTCTGATACCAATCAAATGTAACTCCCCTAACCCTTATCCGTAACCAGATTAGGGTTACGAAGCATTACCTGACAGTACATAGCTCAAAACCGACATTCATTACATTTCATGTTTCGTATTTCAATCACATCAATACACGTGTATTTAGTATTTAATAAACAATATCACACGACTTATAAATCAAAACACATTCAAATAAATTATTATACATATAATTCACTTAATCAACTAAAACTCAATCATGCTTTAACATTAAAATACTTATACTTAATAAGTATGGAATTCGAAACTTTCCATTATTACACGCATGATAGTCGAATACTAGTATATAAACAAACATATTACATTTTTAAACCATAAGCACATATTATATCATTTATTTATAAAACATTATATTATTCACTTGATAACTTAATAACCAATATCACACATAGCTTAAAAAAATAAAAGTACATTTAGCAATAGTAACTTTACTTAATGGTCTAGCATATAACTTTAGATATCAACGCCATGTGTACATTATATCTAACCATTTTGTATCATTTAAAGAAAATTTGCATTGTTCAAAACATATCATACTCAACTTGTACAGTCATTAACCAAACCAACCCACATACATTTAGTCATTCATCTCATGATCTATTCGACTAATACATTTTTCACTTTAAATTATTCATGCAGCATACAAAGCATATAAATAGGTAAACATTTTGCATAAACAAGCATCATTTTAAGAACCAAATATCCCCATTCTCATATCACAAGTACATGCGCATATAACCATATCAATTGAATCATTTTAAGTATAATTAATAACCAAGACTTCCACCAAATCACATGCTAATTAATTTGCCCAAAATGTACATATATATAACCATTCAATTAATCACGTATACATATTCGGTCAACCATATTAACTTCCATTCAAACCACCTCAACTTTATTCATTATTTATCTTACTAATCTAAACTTAAATAATTTAGCATCATGGCCGAATATACAATATGCTTATCATTACCCCTTTACCGAATCATATAACAAACATCACAAACATATATATATTTGATATTAAGCTTACTAACTTAAACTATTTAATAATACAAATTATACCAATATGTCAAGCTTACCATAATGAACAATCTTAAACCATACATATTATTACTTTAAACTATATGCATAAACCAAACACACCACACATATATGACACGCATAATACTCAACTAATATATTACATACTATAATTCAACAAGCATTCATCATTTACCTCATTACCGAAATACATGACCAAATTTACACAACCATTAGCATTATAATCAAGCCATTATATCAAAAGCATAGAAACTAAGCTTAACCAAAAGAAATAAGCCATTTTCGCATGGCTCATATTTACATATCCCAAATCAAACATTAAAACTAGACTATACATGCCATAAGTTCAAATTCAAACATAACAAAATACCGAAAAGAGTCGATAGTGTGATAGACTTCTTTGACGATCCCCGAGCTTGTAACCAACTCCCGAAATCTATAAAACGAAGAGTAAACATACACACAGTAAGCTTTAGTAGCTTAGTAAGTCATAAGCATTGAAAACATTTAATTATATACTGAAATTAATCTATCCAAACCAAAATAAGTCATTATCAACTCATGCACATTTCCAATTTAATTTCATATATCAAGACATATATGTTTTGTATAAATTCTACTTTGGGCAAATTTTCAAATAAACATTAATATAGCTAACCATCACTTTCCTCAATTCATATACATCAAAAGTCCGAATACATATATGTTCAAATATGCAATCACATAATTCATATTTCATATGAATTCATATCATCAATTCAAGTATACAACTTACCTTAATTTCATAACTTAGTATGAATTACCTTAATTTCATAACTTAGTATGAGTTACCTTAATTTCATAACTTAGTATGAATACATACCTGAGCATTTTTAACTTGATTTACACTCGATCTTAACTTATCATTGCCCGTTGAACCATTGGGAATTAAAAAGGATACTCGGATAGTTGAACATATCGTACAATGCCAACTTCCCAGACGTGGTCTTACATGTAATCACATAACGATGCCACTGTCCTAGACAGGGTCTTACACATATACACAAGTCGATGCCAGCGTCCCAGACGTGGTCTTACACGATAACACATAACGGAATCCTATGTCATGACATATGTATCTTATCTATTCCTAAGGTTCGTACGGGACTTTCGGACATCGTAACTCGATCAAATCAATCTCGTAAACATTGCTCCCAAACACTTAGATATTCGGCTATTGCTTATATATATTCATAAAATTCAATTCAGCATATAAAGTTCACATTTATTCAAAATTCAGCATCTATTTGCTTATAAACTTACCTCGGATATCGACGGATGGAATAAACGACTATTCGATTATTTTTTATTTCCCCTAATCCAAATCCGTTTTCTTTGGTTCTTGATCTAAACATATTCAAACTAAACTTATTTAAACACCATTTTATTCAATTTAGTCTAAAAACACATAAATGGGAAAATGACCATTTTACCCCTAACATTTTACACTTTTTGTAATTTAGTCCCTATTACATAAAACACAAAATATGCAAAATTTGCACACATCATGCTTAGGCTGAATGTTACCCATGCTCATACAAGTCTATACATTTCATTTATTTCACATTTTATTCCCTCAATTTATTATTTTTACAATGTAGCCCTAATTACTCAAATTCATCAAAAATTACAATACAAAACATATTAATCCAAAACATATCTTTCATAATTCATCAACTAACATCACAAAACTCACAAACTCATCAATGTCAAAACTCAAAATATTCATCAAATTCAAAAATTACAACATGGGCTTTGTAGACTTCATAGCAACGATCTCAAAAACGTAAAAATTATCAAAAATCGAACAAAAACTAACCTTGAATCAAGCTAGATGAGTGTCGAATGCAAGAAGAGCTTTAACCTTTCTTTCTTTTCTTATTTTCGGTTAATAAAGATGAACATAGCTTTTTAATTTTATGTTTGTTTTATTATTATTCAAATTAATATACAAATTACAAAATTATCCTTTAACAATTAATCATAAAACCATATAATATAAGCCTATGACCGTCCATCCCATTAATCAATGGTCCAATTTCATTTTAAGGCTTTCACATTTAATAGCCAACTCAATTAAACACATTAACATATAGAATGTCACTTTTATCTTTTATGTGATTTAATCTTTTTCTCAAATTAAGCACATAATCAGACAAATTAGTTCACGAAACTTTCACACATTCTTAATCACATACTGTAAGCATAGAAAATAATACTAAAATATTTTTCTAATTCGGATTTGTGGTCCCAAAACCACTGTTCTGATTAAGTTCGAAACCGGACTGTTACAACCATATCAACATCACAATGGTTAGTTCAACAGTTGTTAACAGCTACGTAAACACAATAACAATTTGCGACAATAACAATCACACCACCACATACTCACAAACAAATCCTACTAAGGAAAATTCTCTATACACAATGGTAAGGGTATTGATCGCTATAAATCAGAGCTTTAAAATTTATAAAAGAATGATCAAACCTGGAAACTAACTCTGACAACGATTAAAGGCAAGTGTACCTATCGAACAATAGTATAGCTTAGGCAAGACCAGATATCGAACCCAAAGGAACTATGTAACACCCCAAGCCCGGCCAATACGCCATGACCGAATCTGGTATGTCACTGAGGAAAATACTTTGAAGAAAAACGAGTTAACGATTTAATTTTTGTGAAAAACCCTTTTGAAATTCTATATTTGAAGAAATCAGGTATATAATAAGTTAAAACTAATAATTTACTTTGAAATTACGTAAAACTTTAAAATAGGCGAATAAATCATAGGTTTGAAAACATTTATATCATTTTAAGAAAACTCGAATTATTATTTTGAAAGCCATTTGCATTTGAATGTAGAAACTTAATATTTGAAAATTATTTAAATTATCGAAAACACTTAAGTTGTTAAAATTGTCAAATAAGTTATGTTACCCGATGGTAACGCTTTTAAAATCATCGCGTTGTATAGTTTAGAAAACTTTGTGCTCAGTTTATTATAATAATCAAGAAATTTATAACCCATATTTAAAACATGCTCAAAACATAAAAATAATCCAAACCATAATTTAGAGAGGCCTTATTACAAACCCACAAAATATAAAAACCAAATATAAATAAAGTAAAGTTCTCAAACCAAAGTTCACGTAGAACCAAAATTTATTTCATGGCCTCCTCGAGTTCATCCGGCTCCTCATCCGCGATCTCACGAATCACCTGAAATGATAAGGGAGAAGGTGAGTCACCAAGACTCAGTGCATATTCCCTCTCCCGAGTAAATGCCACATACTTACACAAATTATAACAAAGCACATACATGTATAATGCACCCAACCTAGCCATCCATAACTCCTTTTCTACCCGTGTGTGTGGTACCAAACCCTTTGGTGGTGCCAAACCACTGGTGTCCAAAGACACAATTGTGATACCAAATCACTGGTGACCAAAGTCACCAATAATTAAGTGTGGGGCCAACCCACGTGTGATACCAAATCACTGGCGACGATCCCATATCTCAAAAGTGGGGCCAACCCACGGTGGAATTAATCCACAGGGGACAAGACGTTATGAGGTCCCAAACCTCTGGTGTTCGAAGACATGAATGTGATACCAAATCACTGGTGGTGCCAAACCACTGGTGACCGAAGTAACGAATCATCAAGTTGTGGGGCAACCCACGTGTGATACCAAATCACCGCGGACAATCCCATATCTCAAAAGTGGGGCCAACCCACGGTGGTGTTAACCACGAGGGGACAAGTCGCCATGAGGTCCCAAACCTCACGGTGTGCGAAGACACGAATGTGATACCAAATCACCGTGGTGGTGCCAAACCACCGGTGTCAGAAGACACGATATCAATCTTCCCCTCTCTCTCTTATTGCCCATACTAATGCAATAGATAACCAAATCATGTCAATATACTTTGATATGAACATATAACCAATACATATCGTATATCGTGATATTAAACAACATATAGCAATATCATATCGAAACGGACTTACCCGTATCCTTGCTCATACCCATCAAGGTATCATATCAATATCTCATAGTTTCAGCTTTAACAACATGAATAGTCATTTAACACACATATATATACATATATAAACCAAGTTATAAAGTGTGTAAGATACACACCTTTCACCAAAGCAATAACTAACGTCCGAAGATCCGATCTACCACTAGATCACCTTGTCCTACAATCAACCAATATTAAGATTATGAACAAAAGCCATTCGGCCATATCACTAAATCCCGAATAGTTATCCTTCGAAATACCAAGTCTTACCTAAACTTACCCAAAACGATTGTCAATGAAACGAGGCTTAGATCGATTGCTTCCAACGTCCGAAGAGCCTAAAAGAAATCGGTTCCTAAAATGGTTAGAACCTTGCAAACCAATGCCCATAGATTCGGCCTTAGTCCACAAGAAAATAACATAGAGACGAGAAAAAAATTGAAGAGAATCGACCATGAACACTTACCCTTTTCCAAAATCGATTGAAGAAAATCAAAGAGAGTTTCCCCTTGAATATTCGGCCAAAAAATAATACTAAAAGGAAGTAGAAAAATTCGGCTATGGTGAAGTAAAAAAAAGAAAAGAGAAATAGAATGGTAATGGATGTTTAAACTTTGAGTGAAAGAAAAAGAAATGGAATTTGAGATGGGTAAAGATTTAGCCAAGAGAGGATGAAAGAAAATATGATTAATCAAAAATCAAAAAGAAGAAAAGAAAAGAGAGAGGTTGAAGAAGAGAATGGTTCGGCCAAAATGAAGAGAAAGAAAATGTGATTGAACAAAAGTCAAATGAAGAAAAGAGAGATGTGGAAGAGAGAGGTTCGGCCAAACACTATTTTGCCAAAGAAGAAAAATGCACAAAAGTTCCAATATTGCTTCTGTTTCAAGAGGACAAATGAAAGAAGAGAAATGGTATTTGGTTTACACAAAATAAGGCTAAAAACCAAAAGCAAAATTGCACCAAAATGCACAATAACATTCGGCCAAAGAGAAAGTTTTTGGAGAGGAAAACAAAAATGCAAAAGATGTTCAAAAGGAGAAATTGGCCAACTATTCCCCCAAAGCTACCTACAAAATTTGGCCACCACCCCTAGAGACACCTATACTAGTCCACATACATTCACTAAAGGCCTAGGATTACTTTCCAAAACATTTTCCTACAACCAAGCCTTATGTCTCCCCAACCTTCCATAACCTTAAGATTCTTATCCCCTATTTCATGCTTTCCTTTTCCAAAATTCAACTTACCAAAAACTTAAGGTCCAACCTATCATAAACATAGGTTGACCATCCATCAATGCTAGAACACAAAAATAAAGTCTTCAAAAATGCTTTCCATGATACTCGAACCTCTAACCTCAAGCCACCTTTCAAGCTCCTTAACCAACTTGCCACTTACTCCTCTTATGCTTTAATTAACACTTAAATTAACTTAAGTGTCAAGCTCACCTAATTCACTTCATTAAATAAGCCATACTAAAAATTATTCTGGCTTCTTAAATAAAATCAAGCCTTCACAAGACTATGCTAACACACAAAATTCATACTCAAGCCAACACAAATGATACTCAAATTTGGGATATTACAAACTAAGAGTACTAATACCAACTTTCTTTTTACTATTTAGCCTTAAAAATAGAGTGAAGTTGCTTTAAACTATATTAACGAAGACTAAACTAAAGACACAAAGACAAAAAGGACGAATAGGAAAATAACTTTGAAGGAAAACTCAGTTGATTACGACGATACCCTTAGGAAGAATCCACCTAATTTCACTTGATATCTAACCTTAAATTATATGATTTCTTTACTTAGCTTGATCCGTAAGACTCCCCAACCTATATTAAACCCTCTCTCGAGGCGAATAACGTCTAACCCTAGGTTAATTAGTGGAACTCTCGTTCGTTTATAATAACCCCCTAGGATAGTAGTAAATCGATAAATGGACTCCCATATTAGGTTTCACCCTAATCTGGCAAAATCTCGTAACCCTATCTCTAGGCGTTTGATCAACTCCGCTTAATTATGTTAGATCTACTCTTAGGCAGGGTCTATTCCTCCTCCACCTAAGCACATTAGATTTGGATTAAGCAACATAATTAAGAACAAACTAAGCAATTATCATATAACTTAAAAATCAAATAAAAAGATTCATTTAGGTTTCATACCCTTCAGGTATCTGAAGGGTTTAGTTCATAATGAATAAAAAGAACATCACAAAAGAAAAGATAAAACAAAACATAAGAAATCCCTAAAACCCCCTGAAGGAATTGAAGGAGAATTTTGCCGTCTTGAGTATAATTCCGGCTTCTTGGGATGGATCAACTGGCTATCCTCGCGTTATTCCCTAACTCTGACCTTCTCGGCTTGGCTCCTTGGCCTAGCTTTGACGCCTCTTCAAAGGTGGTACTTAGGGGATATATATAGGCTCTTGGAATGCGATTCTTTCTCTCTAAGTATCCTTTTCCGACTGAAATTACTCATTCTGATGACAGAGGCACGACTATGGCACACGCCCGTGTTAATTGAGACCAGACCGTGTTCGGATTTCTAACTTGGGGCACGACCGTGTGAGGCGGAGTTGAGGCCGTGCTCTAGGTGTTCGTCGAGGCATGACCGTGTAGACTTTGGGTCAGGCCATGTCAATTTCGTGCTAAGGCCCATTTACTCCGTTTTGGGCCCGTTTTGCGTTCTTTTCATCCTCGGGTGCTTTCCTGGGTTTATCAAGTATTTTCATGGGATACTACACAAATAGCAAGGCTTATAGAGTGTACAACAAGCACACCAAGTCTATAATGGAATCCTTTAGTGTAGTTGTCAAAGATGAACTAAGAAGCTCTTTACCCAATAAGTGTGAAGATGAACAAGTAATGGAGCAGGTTGTATAAGAAGTTACAATTGAACAGGCAATTGAGCCAATTGATAGTGCAAATCAATTTACGAACATGTTTTCCAGCTTTAACCATCCTAAAAACTATTGTCAAAATCATTTTTTGAAATCGGCTTTTATTTTAAAAAAAATAAAAAATGGGAGCCACCACCAATCCTTTTTATATGAGGTGTGATCAAATCACCTCGAAATTTGATCTTTTTAATAAAATGCTTGATTTATTAAAACACCGATTTTTGGTCTACAAAGTTTAGAAATGGGTTCGGGAGTCAGTTACGCATGAGGAAGGGTTAGCACCCTCATTACGCCTAAAATTGGTACTGAATTGAGTACTTAATGTCTTAATGTCGAAAGTTGAAAACTTGAAAAGAATTAAAAATACGATCCCTGTTTGTATTATGTTATTTTTAATTAAAATTACTCGAATAAATCAAAATGTGTATAAAAGGCCTTCTTATCTTGAAGTAACAAAATGTCACATCCCGTAAGTTAGGACACGACACCTCGAATCCTTGAGAATAAGCTTACATTTTATTTTTTACTTAAATCTCATGCATTTTAATTTTAAAAGGATATTCGGTTATCTCGGTTTTAGAAGAAAGTCATATTCCGGAAGTTAGGAACACAACTCTTTTTAATTCCAAAAATAAGGAATATTACTTCAATTAAAAATTTTCCCTTTCATGCATCGTACAAAAATGAACGTCCAAGTTAATCGAGAAGAAAGAATCATGTCCCGTAAGTTAGGAACAACACTTTGAATCCTCAAAAACGAGGACGATAAAATCTTCTTTTTTATCACTTATTTTAAAATGGATATTCGATTATCTCGGTTTTAGAAGAAAGCCATATTCTGCAAGTTAGGGACACGAATTTTTTAATTCCAAAATAATGAACATTTGCCTCGGTTTTAAAAAATTTCCTTTTTTATGCATTGCGTGAAAAATGAAACGCTTAAAACGATATGCATTTTACTTATTTGGGCATAATATACACATGGATAAATGTTATAATAATAATGCAAATATAACAATAATAAGATTATTAATTCATGACATTAACAACAAAATAAATAAAGTAACTTTGGAATAAAAAATAAAAAAATGAAAGGGAAATATAAATAATATCGAATATAAGTACTTAAAAAACACATAAATAGGAAAAAAAATAATATTAAATTTAAGTATTTAAAAAGTAAAAGAATAAATAAATAAATAAAGTAAGAAATAAAGCATTTTTTTTAAAAATTTGAAGTTAAAAAAAACTAAGGATCAAATTGAAATCAGAATGAAATTAAGGAGTATAAATTGTAAGTAAATAAACAAAAACTAAAAATGACTAAAATGTGACACGCTAAAAAGTAACAGGGGCTAAATGGGAAAATATCCCCTTGTCTTTATGCGCACTGTTTTTCAAGGGGACTAAAATATAACGCACGTAAAAGGGCGAGGACCAACTAGGGAATTATTCCCTGTCCCCAAAATGACGTCATTTCCCAGGGGACTAAAATGAAATAAAAATAAATTTAGGGTAAAATTAAAAATAAATAAATAAAAAGAAATAGGACTAAATTGCAACAGGCCATAAAAGCAGAAGGATCTATCACGCAAATGGACCATTAGTTGAAAACGCGCGGATCCTCTGGAGCGGGTCGAGTCGGCACGCGGGTCAAGGGTGAAACGGCGCCATTTTGGGCTATTGGAATCAGCCCCAAAACGGCGTCGTTTTACAGGGCTTATAAAAGCTGAATTTAAAAAAGAAAAATTATCATCCTATTTTCAAAAAAAATAAAAATTCAGAGGCTCTTTCATTTTCTCTCAAGAACCCCTAAGCCGGCGCAACTCCAGAAAAGGCTCCGGTCGTCAGATCGTCGGCCACCGGTGATGGCGCTGCCGTCCGCGGTGGCTGAAAAATAAAAAAATTCCTTTTTTAGCCATTCACCTTCCCGAGCCTAGATCTGAGGGTAAAATATCCCATAACCCACCAAAATTTAAAAAAAAAAAAGAAAAACAAAAGAAAATGGAGGGACCTTTCAGTTCCCATTCATCTTCGAAGAGATTTTTGGCGAGCCCATAGTCTTGGCCACCCTCTAAGCTGGATAACCCTCCGACTACGGCCTTAACCGATTTCGTTTCTTTTTTATTTACCTACTATTGTTTATTTACTTCGAAAATAATATAAAAAAATAAAACCACTACCTTTTGAAAATATCTGTTTTTCTTTCGATTATTCTCGCGTGTCTGTAAAAAATTATAAGTAACTGATGTGGCCTTTTTTATAGCCGACATACAAGATCCTTTTTTTTGTTTTTTTTTTGCTTTTGTTCGCTACAGCTCTTTTGTTTTTTTCTTCATTGTCTTCTCTGCTTTGCGTGTCTGTTTCTCTTTGCAGGTGATAATGGAATAGCTGATGGTGGCAGTGGCAGAGGACCGCCAAAGGCATGGAAGAGGAGCGTCGACGTGGCATGCGGCTAGGGTTTCTTCTTTGCTGAAAATAGTTTAGTTTTTGGGCCATTTGGGCCACTAAGGTTTTCTTGTATTTGGGATGTAATTGGGTTTGTAATTTTGGGCTTGTAATTTGTTGTAAATGGACTCTAGACTTTAATTATTTTAGTTTAAATTTGTTTTAATTTTGTAATCTGGGCCCGGGCCAAAAATTGGCCTATTACAGCTGCATCTTTTTACTCATTGTTGTGTAACGAGAATCGAGCAAAGATTTTAAAAATGACCAATTTTGCCTAGTCCTACTGAATCTTGACTCTTTGGTGATTCTTTTCTTCAAGTAGCCTCATTCTATCCCACTGTATCTTCAGGGGTATAGGAATTAGTTCTTCGATCTACTCCACTGTAACTTCAAGGAGATTAGGCTTGTAACTTTAATCTGATCCACTACAACTTCAAGAAAATGAGACTCGTATCTTCAATCTTCTTCACTGCAACTTTAGGAAGATAAGATTTGTGGTTTGTAGCTTTAATCTATTTCACTGCAACTTCAGGGAAAGAAGATTCGCTATCTTTAATCTACTCTACTGCAACTTTAGGGAGATAAGGTTTGTAACTTCAACCTGCTCCACTGCAACTTTAGGGAGATAAGATTTGAAACTTGTAATTTTAATCTGTTCCACTACAACTTTAGGGAAATAAGATTCACTATCTTCAATCTGCTCCACTACAACTCTAGGGAGATAAGATTTGTTGCTTTAATCTGCTCCACTGCAACTTTAGGTAGATAAGATTCGCATCTTCAATCTGTTCCACTGCAACTTTAGGGAAATAAGATTCACCACGGTGACTTCAATCCGTCCCATTGTAACTTTAGGGGTATAGGATTTGTGCTTTCACTGATCTGTTACACCGTTCTCTGGGGAATATGACCTGTAAAATCCATTTCATAAGCCTATCTTTATGCCGAGTGATTAGGATGTTATGATCAGAATGAATCAAATGCTCCTAACTAGATGTGTATGAATGATGTTTGCATGATTGCATAATGTCATTTTTTTTCGAGAGTGATCCTCTTTTAATACTTAAGGTTGACATTTCTCGTTGTTCATCAAGGTTCTATCACTGACGCATTACCCCGCCTTCTTATTCAGCCGGTATCTTTGACAGAAAACTCGAAGAAATAATCACAATTTAGATTATTTTTTCCCAAATATTTCAAACTCTTAAATTTGGTTAGTTCTGACTGGTGGTCCTGTTTCAGATCCTTGTACTAATTTTAACTTTTCAGAGTAATATGCAAAACTCCTCTTACTTGAATATTATTAGTCCATTAATCGTTATTTCAAAAAAATGCTTGAAAAAGATTGTAATAATGGACAAGATTAAAATTTATTGGGAGCAGAGCTCGAAATGAATAGATTAATCAAAGATAGTAAACACTGCTAAAATACAAGATGAATAAGATGAAACTAGGTGCCCCAAATATCGTAGCATGAGCTTTTTCGCACTAACTTCTCGAGGACCCTTTTGAGCCTGATATGTGTTTAGGAAATCTAGAGTAATTTGTTGATGCCCCAAGATGTAGCGTTCCTCCTCCTTGTTACGGGTTTGGAACAAGACTACCACATGCTCCATCTTCGATCAAAATTTGAATTGCCCTTTTCTGGGTTTTGCAGTCTCAAGGTGCCCTTTGCAGGTTTTCACCTTGACCTCTCCTCCTTTTTTTTTAGGTGAAGTACTTCTTGACTGAGTCTGAATTCACAAGATTAGGCAAGTTTTTGCCATCCATCTCGGTCAAAATTAGCACTCTTCTAGAAAAGACCTTTACCATATAAGGTCCTTCCCAGTTCGACATCCATTTTCCTTTGAAATCCTTTTGTATGGGCAAGGTCTTTTTCAATACTAGGTACCCATCATGAAATTCTTTGGGGCGAACCTTCTTGACATAAGCTCGCATCATTAGTTTTTGGTACATCTGACCATAATAGCCCTTAGCCTCTTCTTTTCAATCAAGTTCAGCTGATCATATCGAGACTGGATCCATTCTACTTCATCTAACTTTAGTTTTGACAAAACTCAAAAAGAAGGAATCTCAACCTCAATAGGCAGAACTGCCTCCATTCCATAAACCAAAAAGAAAGGCATTGCCTCGATGGAGGTCCTGGCAGATGTTCGATAAGCATAAAGGGCAAATGGTAACTTCTCATGCCAATTTTTATAAATCTCAGTCATTTTCCCCACGATCTTCTTGATGTTCTTATTGGCTGCTTCAACTGTACCGTTCATTTTTGGGTGATATGGTGATGAGTTGTGGTGTTTGATCTTGAATTGAATACAGACCTCCGCTATCGTACTGTTGTTCAAGTTCAATGCATTCTCAAATATGATCCTTTCTAGCATTCCATACCAACATATGATCTCTTTCTTCAAGAATTTGCTGACCGCTGACTTTGTGACATTGGCATATGAAGTGGCTTCCACCCACTTGGTAAAGTAATCGATGTCCACGAATATGAATCGATGCCCATTGGAGGCTTTTAGCAATATCGTCCCAATGACATCTATGCCCCACATAGAGAAAGGCCATGGAGAAGTCATAACATGAAGAGGTGAAGGAGACACATGAATTTTGTCTCAATAAATTTGGCACTTATGACATCTCTTGGCATAACTGATACAATCCCTTTCCATGGTGGACTAATAATATCCGAATCTCATGATCTGCCTAGCCATCATAAAACCATTAGCATGTGTTTCGCAGACGCCTTCGTGGACTTCTTCCAAGATTTTCTTAGCCTCAACAGCGTCCACACATCTTAGTAGTACCTGATCCTTTCTTCTTTTGTATAGGATCTCCCTGTCTAAGACATAGTCACTGGCCAGTCTTCTCAACGTCCTTTTATCATTCTCAGTTGCTTGGTCAGGGTATTCGTGATTCTTCATATATCGAAGTATATCATTTTACCAAGGATGGTCATCTTTTTCTTCTTCTTCAATGTTGCAACAATGGGCTGGAGCCTTAAAAATACTCATTTGGATAGGTTTTACGTCCTCTTGTTTGTTCACTCCTTAATTAATTCAAGAACCAGCCTTCGATAATTGATCAATTTGGGATCTCTTGTCTCCCATTCTCCCTTAAGTTGATAAATCACTAGTGCAGAATCCCCATATACCTCGAGCACTTTGATCTTACGTTTTATGGCTACACGGACACCCATGATTCATGCTTTGTATTCTACCATATTGTTCGTGCAATCAAAATCCAATTTCTTAGTAAAGGGATAATGATCTTTGTTCGAAGATACCAGAACTCCCCGATTCTGTAGCCCACAGTGTTTGAGGCTCCGTCGAAGTTTAGCTTCCAAGGATGACCTTCCTGAAAGTCTTCTTCAGTGGTTGCAATGTACATTAAATCTTCATGTGGGAAATCAAAATTCAAAGGCTCGTAATCTTCTAGAGCTCTACTGGCTAGAAAATCTGCTATTGCGCTCCCTTTTATAGCCTTTTGATTTACGTAGATTATGTCAAATTTGGAAAGCAGAATTTGCCACCGGGCAATTCTTCTATTCAAAGTAGTAGACTCCATCATGTACTTTAAAGGGTCTAGTTTTGAGATAAGACAAGTTGTATAGTATAACATGTACTGTCTCAGTCTTCGGGTTGTCCAGATCAAGGCGCAACATAACTTCTCAATTGGTGAATATCTTGTCTTACATTTAGTGAATTTCTTACTGAAATAATATATTACTCTTTCTTTTCTTCCTGATTCATCATGTTGACCAAGCACGCATCCCATGGAATTCGAATCACGCCAAATCTGAGATCGATGGCCCATCTAGCCGGGAGGCATCGATCTTGGGGCATTAGACAAGTAATGTTTGACCTTGTTGAAAGTCTTTTGGCATTCCTCATCTCATACACTTGGATTGTGTTTCTTAAGGAGACGAAATATGGGGTCGCATTTCTCAGTTAGTTGTGAAATGAATCGGGCGATGTACTTTAGTTTACCTAGGAAACCTCGAATTTCTTTTTGAGAGCATGGCTGATAAACCGTAAAAGTAACATATTTTAAGCCTACATTTAGCATGCTTTTGGATGATTTAAGCCTTGAATTGTGTAATTTGGTGCTCTTAATCCTTTGTTTTTATGTTTTATACCCAGGAGAGCACCAGATGACGAAAAGAACGGAAAACAGGCCCAAAACAGAGTAAATGGACCATATCACGAAATCCACACGGCCTGGGCCCAATACCACATGGCCGTGCCCCATTCAATAGGTTCGAACACGGCCTGGCCACGACTTACACGGGCGTGTGCCATGGGCGTGTCCCTGTCGTAGGAAAGAAGAGTTTCACTCGAATTTGGATACTTAAGGGCAAAGAAACATATTCAAAAGCCTATATAAACACCCTAAGTATGACCAGAAAAGGGGGAACCCAAGGCCTTAGTCAAGGGCTGTTTGATTAGGCCAAAGAGGGCAGATTTGTGGAGATTTACTCGAATATAGCCAGTTGATCCATCTCAAGAAGCCGAAATTATACTCAAGACGGAGGATCTCTCCTTCAATTCCTTCAGGGGGTTTTAGGGATTTCTTATGTTTTGTTTTATCTTTTCTTCTGAGATGTTTTCTTTTATTGTTATGAACTAAACCCTCAAATACCTGAGGGGGATGAAACCTAAGATGAATCTTGTTATCATTTGCTGAACTATATGATAAATATTTGACTTGTTCTTAATTATGTGTTCTTAATTCTTGTGTTTATATTTTTGGGATATTAATTCAAGTGTGATGTGCTTAGGTGGAGGAGCAAAAGTCCCTGTCTAAGAGTAGATCTAGCATAATTAAGTAGAGTTGATCGCGCACCAAGAGATAGGGTTACGAGATTTTGCCGGATTAGGGTGAAACCTAATATGGGAGTCCATAGATCGAGTTAATGCGATTCTAGGGGTTTTAATTAAAAAGAGAGTTCAATTAATCAACCTAGGGTTAGACTTTAGTCGCCTCGAGAGAGGGATTAATATAACTTAGGGAATCTTATGGATCAAGTCAAGTGAATAAATTGTCTGGTTCAGAGTTAGATAACAAGTGAAGTCTAGGTGGATTCTTCCTTGGGTGTCGTCTTAATCAATTACTTTTTCTTCCAAGTTATTTTCCCATATTCATTCTTCTTCGTCTTAGGGTCTTTAGATTAGTTGTTAGTTAATTTTAGGTTAGATAAAATTCACTTTAATTCTTAGGCTAGATAATAAAAAGAGAGTTAGAATTAGTACTTTTGGTTCCTTTGGGTTCGACATTCCGATCTTGCCTTAACTATACTACTGTTCGATAGGTACGTTTGCCTCAAATCATTGTCATAGTTAGTTTCTAGGTTTGATCATTCTTTTTATAAATTTTATGACTTTGACATCGCGAAAACAATGATCAATGGCGGAGACAACTTCTGTATAGCCTTAACTTTATTTGGGTCGATCTCGATCCCCTTTTCGCTAACTACAAATCCTAGCAATTTTACCGACCTAGCCTCAAAAGTACATTTTGCTAGATTGAGCTTCATCTGGAATTTTCTCAATCTCAAGAACAACTTTCTCAAGACTTGTATATGCTTCTTTTATGTTCGGGACTCTGTGATCATATCATCAACATAATCTTCGATCTCTTTGTGCATCATGTTATGAAACAAGGTTACCATAACTCTTTGGTACATTGCTCCCACGTTTTTCAGTCCAAATGGCATAACGTTATAGCAAAATGTTCCCACATGGTTACGAATATGGTCTTCTCCATGTCTTCAGGATGTATTTTTACCTGGCTGTATCCTGAGAAATCATCAATGAAGGAGAACAATAAGTAAGCTGCCGTGTTGTCCACTAAAGTATTGATGTGAGGTAATGGGAAATTGTCTTTCGGGCTGTCTTTGTTCAAATCCCTGTAGTCTACGCACATTTGTACTGTAACACCTCTAACCCATAACAATCGCTGGCCTAGGGTTAAAGGCATTACTGTACAAATCGGATCTTTTACGAACATTTTACATCATAAATTAACAAGTCAAATCAAAGAGTCTCTTAAATAGGTCTATTAGACCTTAAACATGTATTAAAAAGGGGTCGAGACTAAACCGAATACATACAAAATTTTCTAAAAATTTAAACATTTTTCAAAGCTACAGAGGTCACACGCCCGTGTGTCTAAGCCCTGGCAAAATATGGCATACATACTGACCTGTCCACACGGTCGAGAACACGCCCGTGTGCCTCACCCGTGGTCGACACTAACTTGCATCACACAGCTAGTCACACGCCCGTGTGTCCAACCCGTGGTCGACACTGACTTGTTTTGAATTACAATCTCGAATGACACGGTCGAGCCACACGCCCGTGTGCTCATCCGTGTGGGCAAATGTAGGCCATTTACAAGGCCAATTTGCCACCCATTTTAGGGTCAAACTACATGCAAAAACAAGCATTATTTCAAGTACCAAAAGCAACCCAAAACATACTAAAATGACCATCTTTTCTAACCATTTAATAGCATATCAAACACACCAACTTATGTACCGTTTATATCATTCTCATTGTACGGGCCCAAATTTACCCGGGCCCATTAACAAAGTTAATAAACCAAATTAATAAAAATCCATTACACAAAATTTGCAGCAGGCCTAATCAACCCAATACAAAACCCAAGTACTAATTTTAAAACCCAAACAGCCCAAATAACTAAAACCCAATTCAGGCCTAATCGCTCAGGCCCAATGATTGAATAGGCCCGGATGACCCAATTCCGATTAAGGTTTCAGAAACCCTAGAACCTCCTAGCCAAACCAACGTCACAACAGCCAAGCCCCCCTCCACGTCATCCCGTAGCCTGCTCCTCCGTACGGCCTTCGTACCCTTGCCCACTATGCGTCACACACCTGCACAAGGAAATAAGAGCAACAGGCCAGCAAATGGGAGCAGAGATAAAAAGTTTTTTTTTTGTATTTTCCTTTTATTATTTCGGCTATAAAAGAAGCCGAGGGAAATCTGTATTTTTTTTACAACCTTTTATGAATACAAAATCGCAAAGAAAATCAAGAAATATAAGATCTTTTCGAAGGTATTCACTAAAACTTTGAGCATAATTCGAGTATTAGGTATATAAGTATGGTATAAACGCTGTTGGGGGGGTTTTACCTTTTTTTTTACGATTAAGGGCAGAATCTGAGGAGTAGTGTGTTTTTTAGGTTTGAAAGGGGTTTCAATTATTTGGCGCCTGGATTTGTGTTTAGGACGTCTAAGAGGGCAGAAAGAACTGCCTTTTGGGTCTCCGACCACCGCGCACGAAGTCGGTGGCAGAGCACGGTGGCTCAGTGACGGGGCTAGGTCAGAACCCTAAGAGCCTTCAGAGCATTTTCTTTGTTTTTTTTTTAGAAATGGTTTAAAAATGAATTTTTGCTATGATTTTTTGCTAGTTAAAGTTGAACTATACGACGTCGTTTTGGGGCTGGGCATTAAGCCTTAAAACGACGTCGTTTCTTGGCCAAGATTCGCGTGTTGACCCGACCCGGGAAGGATCTGCGCCTTTTTTTTATAAAAGGTAAATTTATCCCCTAAGTCCCTCCGCATTATTACTTTTATGCGATCTTATCCTATTTATATTCTGCTTTTATTTTTTTACCCTTGACTTTATTTTTATTTCGATTTGGTCCTTAATTTTTTGGGTTTTAACCTTTTACTTAATTTATTATTTATTTATTTATTTTAATATGTTACATACTGTTTGTTTTAAATTAGTTTTCATTTATATAAGATTATTTTACTATATATATTATTTTATTTATCATATATTATCTTCTATACATATCGTTAATTTTAATTACCTTTAATCTAATTTAAAGTTTTGGTATATCTTTTACTTTTTAAATTGTTTTATTATTTATCTAAATATTTTATCATATTATTTACTTAAAATATATATTATTCATTTTATTCTATTACGTATATATATTATCCTTTGTAAGCTTCATCATATTTTTTTAATTTTTTCATTAACCATATATATTTATATATCATTCATTTTACATACTTTGTTATATTTTATATATATTCTATCCTTTTATATAAATCCTTATTTTCTTTCTTAATTTTTATTTTATGTATATATTTTTGAACCGCTATTCACTTTTTTTTTTTTAATTTGAAATTTTGAGATGTATCACTTTTATTTTGTGTTAGCCTTGGCATTGTCTTTGTATTATTTGAGATACTAGTTATGTTGTTATTACATTTTCTTTTAATTGTTTATTAGTATCGAAAGTTAGCATGTCGTGTAATTTCCGTGAATCGTCATTTAGTATTTGTATTCTATATCTTATTGTTGTAATGGTTTTATTAATAAATCATCGTCTTAAATATTAAACGCATTTCGCTTAATTACTATATTTTATTCAAAAGTTTTTCAAAATAAGGCAATACTCGTATTTGGGAATTTCGAGAGGATTGTGCTCTAACATACTGGGTTCCAATTTTCCTCGTTGAATCTAAATAACCGAGTACCCTTTTTAAATCAAAACGTATAAATTTCAAATAAAAGCTTATTCTCGAGAATCCAAGGTGTTGTGTCCTAACTCACTGGATATGACATTTTGTTATCTCGAAGTAAGGATTTCTAAAAAGATAAAAGCAATATTCTGAATTTGGAATTTTTAGAAATTGAGCCCTAACTTACTGGGTTCTGATTTTTCATTTAACCCAAATGACCGAATATCCTTTTTGAATTCAAATGCATGAGTTTTAAAAGTCAAAAGACAAGCTCAGTTTCGAGGATTCGAAATGTTGTATCCTAACACACTGGGCATGACATTTTACTTCTTCGAAATAGGCGGGTCTCAGCATCCAATTTAATTTATCCAAGTTTTTTTTTATAAATAGGATCGCACTTTTAAAATCTTTTCAAATTTACGACATCAAGACGTCAATCAATCAATTCAGTACCAATTTTGGGCGTTACGAGGGTGCTAATCCTTCCTCGTGCGTAACCGACTCCCGAACCCATTTTCTCAAATTTTTTAGGCCAAAATCATCGTTTTAATAAACCAAAATGTCTTAACGATCAATCTCAAGGTGACCCGATCACACCTCAAAAAGGATTGGTGGTGACTCCATTTTTGTTTTCTAAAGTCGAGCCTGTTTTTCAACAACAAAAAAATGGTTTCGACAACTTGGCGACTCCACTGGGGACCTTCAAAGAGTGTCAAGTCGTAAAATTGATTATTTTCTGTCTTATTGTCGAAAATTGAAAATCTGATTTGAAAAATTACGATCTTTCTATTGCATTTGTTATTTCATATGATTATTGTGGTCTGATTCTCGTAGAATGTTTTCGCATCATATTGCATAAGGACCGTTTGGTCTTACCTTTTTAAGTGGGAGTGAGAAGCTACTTCTTCATGAGGTTTTCACCTTCATGCAGGATAGTGGATCATTTTCGGGATACATCCGTACCTATGTCTTCGTGAGATTTTCATCCCTGTGCAGCCATAGGGAAATGTATTCCCCTGCACTGAACTCGGTCTGTATGAGCCTATAATGGATGAGGATCGAGGAATCTGCTGGGTCGGGTACCTCAACTTTATAACCAAACTGCATATAGAAGACCCTAAGAGCCCACCCTAGATAGAGCCACGACAAACCCTAGTGGTTACCGGGATAGGGGCTTTATTACTTCTTGCTTGCTTTAAATTCCTGCTTCTATACGGACTTGTTCATTTTGCTTTGATTGCATGACATTTTCATCACAAAAGGGTGTTGATTCGTATTCAATTCCTAAGAAGATAACTTATCATGGAAAAGGGGTTTTTTGATAATGTAGAGGATAATGCGGCCGTTCGAATTTGGGCCGAGACAATCCAGCAAGAGAAAGGTGATAGCCTTACAGAATGATACGTGTCAGAATTGTGGGATTTCACTCGTATCAGTGTAACCAAAAATAATCTTCAAGAGATGAAGGAAATATGGGATCAGTGGGATGATAAGACCAAGCAGCTATTCTACTGCAATTACGGTGATCTGCTCTATCTACTCGACGTCAAAGTGGACAAACACATGTTTCGAGCTCTCGCCCAATATTAGAACCCTGCTTATAGCTGTTTCACTTTTGGAAATGTGGACTTGGTACATATGGTGGAAGATTCAAATTAATAAGGCTTACTCCAAAACGGCCAATGTCCCAACGTTCTTGAAAAAGTTGATAAACATCACGGAAATGAGCGAACAGTGGATTGCAGCTCGAGTCAAGTAGAAAAGTGACAGTAAATGTATCCCTTGGAGAAGTTAGCGAGATTTGATCCTAGCACATCCCGACGTGAAAAAAAGGGTCGATGTCTTCGCGTTAAGCATTTACAGATTGGTAATCTTCCTTAAGGCTTTGGGGCACATAGATGAGGCCGTCTCTGATTTATTTGACCAACTTGATAAAAGGGTTACACCTGTCCCTGCAATTATGGCCGAAACCTTCAGGTCCCTGGACTCATGCCAAAGAGCGGGTGAAGGGAGATTCATCGGGTATGCACAACTTTTATTAACATGGTTTCAAAGCCATTTTTGGAAAGTAGAAAAGGTCTCGTACTAAATCTTCTCTGAAAACTATTCCTCGCTAAAAGAGTTAGTGGCTACCCTGAGACGGGATGATATTACAGAAGAGAAATGGATAGTGATTCTTCAAAGTCTACAAGAAGAAGACGTGGAGTGGAGAGCCCCTTGGATGGTCCTCGACGAGATTTTATATCAGTGTGGTGATTTCGATTGAGTTCCTTTACTTGGAATATGGGGAGCTGTTGGATATGCTCTTCTACTCGTGTTAAGGCGGTATAGATCAAGGCAATTCATACCAGCAACACATGGGCTGACACAATGCGAGTTTTCATATAAGGATGAGAACTACAAGAGAAAAATCTGAGAAATGTCCAACGCTTAGAACCAAATCCGTCGAATGAAGAGGTTTGTCGTAGGTCTGATGACGACCCCTAAATATAATGGATGGTGGAGTAAAAGAGTTAATGATAATATCCCCGGGCCAAATCAAGAAGACATTCGACGAATGCAGGAATATTTACGAGTGGTCCCATCAGAGCTAGAGATTATTAAGCAAGATTTTGAAAGAAAGAATTCAGAACTTGGAAAATAAATTGAGCAATTTGAAGAAGAGAAAATGCAGTTGGGATTAGATGTCGATGTCCAAAAACTAGAAGCCAAGAAATTGAGGAAAGGAAAGAATAAGGCTGAAGAGGATTTGGACAGTTTAAAGACAGACTACAAGAATCTGCGCATGTCAATAAGAACCGCTGGTCTGGATAAAACTTCCGAGCAATGGAAGCAATAAATCCAAGAGACTAGAACTGTTCAGTGGGAGAAAAAGTTCCATGATACTCGAGCACCAGGAAGACGCCTTAAAAAAGAGCTTGTTGGAGAGCCAAAATGAAAAGGAGAAGCTAAGAGCTCAAGTGGCGGACTTAGAAAAGTCGCTACACCAGCATCGTAGTCGCAACTCCATGATTGAATTAAGGGCCAGCTTAGGCAAGATTGAAGAGCTAAAAGGGAGGATAGAGGAGCTTGAAACCGTACTGCAAAACTGTGAACTCCGGGTTGGAATGTTGGAAGCAAATGATGAGTGGTGGAAGGAGCGACTTCATCAATCTCAAGACCAGGTCAGGGATAGGGATTATGTCATGGGCGAAGCTTTGGCTCAAGTGCAAGAGATGGCTAATCATATACAAATCTTGCCAATTCAGGCTGATGTACTGAGCTTGAAATATGAGTCAGAGTCAGATCGAGGCCGAGAGTTAGCTAGGCTTCTTAAGCAATTCAAGACCTTAAGCATTAGGACAAAGCCATATATGTAATCTGCTTTATGTAAATAAATTTATTTTCTAGTAAAGTTGTTCTAATGGAATTGAATCAAATTCAATGCATCTATTTGCATTCATGCATTCGCATTAGATCAAATCATATGCATTAAGTTTCACAAAAAGACCCTAATTAAACAAAGTTATCTCAATTAATCTGGACACCCACAAGAATCAACCAATTGAACACCATTACAGTACTCGCGCCAAATCTAAAGTGATGGATCAAAGATTGGAAATGCTAGAACAAATGCAAAAATAAATGCAAGACCAGTTGCAGGCATAACTACAAGAACAATTAACAAAGGTGCAACAAGAAATAAGGGATCAGATATTGAAATCCAAAAGAAGCATGGTAAGTCAATTGGCACAATTGCTAGCCGGAGAACACGAAAAAAGGAAAGACGCTGCGGTCAACTCAGGGGATGATAATAAGGATCCTACTTACCCCCGGGATTTACTCCGATAAACGTTCGAGCACAACCAGACGCGTACCCACAAAGGGCACTTGTTACAATCAAACCCCAACAGTATCAAGTCGGTACCTCGGTGCCAATGAATTACCAAACAAGTTCAGGCTCTAACCCGAGGGATAACTCAACCAACCCCATAGTCCCCTATCTAGATGATGTGACAGAAATAGAAACTGCCAAAACAACTTGAGGACAGGTGCAGGTGGTTAGAAGAAAATTTTAAAGCAATGGAAAATGCTGATTACCATTGTAGAATTGATGCCAATAACCTGAGTTTGGTCTCAGATTTAGTGCTCCCTTCGTAGTTTAAAACTCCGGAGTTCGAAAAATATAATGGGACAAGTTGTCCTGAAGTCACATTACTATGTTCTGTCGAAAGATGACATGATATGTTAATAATGATCAACTATTGATCCACTGCTTCCAAGATAGTCTAATCGGGTCAGCAGCCAAATGGTACAATTAGTTGAGTCAATTCATGGAAGGACTTAGCCCAAGCTTTTATGAAGCAATACAGTCATGTAACGGACATGAAACCTGATAGGATTACACTACAAAATATGGAGAAAAAGTAGACTGAAAGCTTCAGGCAATATGCCCAAAGATGGAGAGAGGTGGCAACGCAAGTCCAGCCACCTCTTCTGAAGAAAGGAGCTGGAAAAGAGGCAGGAAAGAGGAAGGGCACTTGTGAGTGGGGAAGAAATCAAATGGGAACCAATGATATTCCCCCACATATCCAAAACTTTCATATCGGGAGGGATTATTCATCCCGAGCGAAGGACGCCAAAGAAAGTAAGTCTTGAAGAAATGATGGGAAATGTTCATATCAACGCCATACATGAAGAAACCACTGAAAGGGGGACCTTGTTAGATATCCGCCTTTATGAACCTGGGAGTGTTCTGAACAATTGGACTGCGGAAGAAATTCCTGTAGTTTTTAGATCTTACATAGAGTAATGTTCAAAACACACTTGTTGCTTTAAGCCTAAAAGCAATAAGAATTCCTTTGTGAAATAGGCTTATGTCTAAACATCGTTATGGAATACATTTGATATCTTTTTGAGCAAATATTCTTCAATTCTTTTAAAATTCTTTCATTGTTTTTATACAAATAATTGTGCTAGATTCTTTTATTCCTTGGACTTTTTTTTATCCAAATCATTCTTTCATCTCATTCATAATCATACTATAGAAAATTGAAACATGCATAACCGAAGAGGCGAAACGAGACCTTGTAAATTTACTTCAAGAATTCAAAGATGTCTTCGCATGGTCATACCAAGATATGCCTGGGTTAAGCATTGACATCATTGTACACCGCCTCCCTATAAAAGAAGATTGCAGGCCAGTTCAGCAGAAGCTCTAGAGAATGAGGCCTGATATTGTGCTAAAAATGAAGAGGAAGTTAAAAAGCAGTTTGACGCCGGATTTTTGCAGGAAGTCAAATACTCAGAGTGGGCAGCCAACATGGTGCCGGTCCCTAAGAAAGTTGAAAAGGTACAAATGTGTGTAGATTATAGAGACTTAGATAAGGCTAGCCCGAAAGATAATTTCCCCTTGCCTCACATTGATACTTTAGTAGTCAATACAGCAGGCTATTCGTTGTTCTCCTTCATGGATGGCTTCTCGGGATACAATCAGATAAAAATGCATCCAGAAGACATGAAAAAGACCATCTTCATAACTTTGTAGGGTACATTTTGTTATAAGGTGATGCCATTTGGTCTAAAAAATACAGGAGCGACATATCAAAGGGCCATGGTGACCTTGTTCCATGATATGATGCACAAAGAAATAGTTTATGTCGATGATATGATTGCAAAGTCTCGAACAGAAGTGGAACATATCCAAGTCTTGAGGAAGTTATTCTTGAGCCTGAAAAAATTCCAATTAAAGCTCAATCCAACAAAATGTACTTTTGGAGCTAGATCAGGAAAATTGTTGGGCTTCATAGTCAGTAAGAAGGGAATTAAGATTTCCGAGCTATACTAGAATTACCTCCGCCACACACTTAAAAAGAAGTTCTAGGTTTCCTGGGAAGGTTAAATTACATTGCTCAGTTCATTTCACAGTTAACCGAGAAATGTGATCCCATATTTCGTCTTATAAAGAAACACAATCTAGGCATGTGGGATGATGAATGCCAGAAAGCTTTTGATAAGGTCAAACAATACTTGTCAAATCCTCCGGTATTGTCACCTCCCTGCCCAGATAGGCCATTAATCCTGTATTTGATAGTGTTTGATCACTCTATGGGGTGTGTGCTGGGTCAACACTATGATTCAGGAAGAAGAGAAAAGGTAATATACTACCTCAGTAAGAAATTCACTGAATGTGAGATGAGATATTCGCCAATTGAGAAATTGTGTTGTGCCTTGATTTGGACGACTCGGAGGTTGAGGCAATACATGCTAAACCATACAACCTGGCTAATCTCGAAGTTGGACCCTCTAAAGTATATGATGGAGTCAACAACTTTGAATGGAAGGATGGCTAGATGGCAAATTTTTCTCTCTGAATTTAACATAGTTTATGTGAGGCAAAAAGCCATGAAAGGAAGTGCAATGGCAGATTTTCTGGCCAGCAGAGCTCTAGGAGAGTATGAGCCTCTAAACTTTGACTTCTCCAATGAAGAACTAATGTATGTGGCAACTACTGAAGAATACATTACAAAATATCACTTTTGGAAATTAAACTTCGACAGAGCATCAAATGCTGTAGGCAATAGAATTGGGGCAGTCTTGGTATCCCCAAATGGAGATCATTATCCATTCACATGCAAATTGGATTTTGATTGTACAAGTTATATGGCAGAATACGAGCATGTATCATGGGACTTCGTGCCACCATAGAATGCAAAATCAGAACGCTGGAAGTATATGGAGATTCTGCACTGGTGATCTACTAACTAAAAAGTGAATGAAAGACAAGAGACCCCAAATTGATCAATTATCGAAGGATAGTTCTGGGGTTGATTGAAGAGTTTGATGACATTACTTTCAATTATCTACCGAGAGACGAAAACCAAATGGCTTATGCTTTGGCTACTTTGGCTTCCATGATTAAAGTGAGAAAACAAGAGGATGTAAAACCCATTCAAATGAGTATTTATGAGGCCCCAGCTCATTGTTACAACGTGGAGGAAGAAGAAAGAGATGATCACCCCTGGAACCACAATATATTACGATACGTGAGAAATCGTAAACACCCTGATCAGGGAACCGAGAATGATAAGAGGATATTGAGAAGATTAGCTTGTGACTATGTCTTACACTGAGATATTCTGTTGGAACGGTAGAAATGTGCAAGTGTACACAATCGCAACAAGTAATAAAGTGACAAGTAAATGTCGAGTTATCGTACCCATAGAGACTGTAAAAGAATTATTTATGAAAATGATTTCGAACACTTTGGTGAAGGGAAAATATTTGGATTTAATAAAAATTTAAAAAATAAAATAAACAAAGTAAAATAAAATAAAACAAAGTTCTAATGCACGATTTCAAAAGCTGATTTTGATCAATATGATATAATTGTGTTGGATTAATTACATTTCTTACCTTAGAATTATTAAACTCATGCTTATACTTGTTACGAATAAATCACGGCAACTCGGTAATTTGCTAACTTATGAACATATTTACATTTCAAAAATCTATTCATCTCTTGTACATATCCCTATGTCAATTCGACCGATAAAACAGATTTATAAAAGTAAAGATGTTACTGCACATACATACTTATTAGATTAAACAATCTCTCGCATATTCCTATGTCGATTCAAACGATTAGTTCAACCTAATAAGCATATAAAAGATCATGCGAATTAACAAAGTATCCCTACCTTGAAACAGTTTAATCACAAAAATCTTGCAAGTTATGCAAGGCATATGTATCGCCAAATACAATACTAATTTAATCTTCAGCTACCTTAGAACAATTAAACATGCACAGATTAAGTATTGTGTCCATTAATTACAATTTCAATGCATTTAAATAATTAGTTCTTTAGTTATCTAAACAATTATAATGCCAGAATAACTTAAGCATGATTTTACTTAATCAAGCATTTTACCGAGGCCTATAACAGCATAAACACGATTTTAATAATTTAAGAGGACGAAATGCAATCAACCCAACACGAATTAAATTTAAGCTAAGCTGATTAAATTAACCATTCCACTAGCATAAATATTCATAAACATGTTTGTCAAAACAACAACAAAATTTAAATAGATAGGGAACAAGAAGCAAATCCGGTGTTTCTCCGTGGCTTGACTGATTGCTCCGTTCTTCGTTCTCCATTGTCCTCGGCTACCAAGGTGACTTATGAACACTCCAATTGCTGCTCCAAATGGCTGAGAAAACACCTCTTTTCCAAGAGGAGAAATCGGCACAAGAAGGCTTGGGTGTTTGGAGAAAAGGAGAGAAAGGAGAGAAAGGAGAGAAGAGAAGTGATGAGAGAATGAGAGAGTGAATGAGAAATGAGGGATTGAGGGGATGGTTTGAATGATCAGCAAGGGGTGGTATTTATAGCTGATTGTGGCTGCTAAAAATAGCAAATCCCATCAGCCAAAGAGACCTCCCTTGGCTGGCCATCTATGTGGCAAAGTTGATGGATTCAACTTTGCTAAATATGGCATGGGGCAATCTACAAAGTCACTAAATTTGGAGGGAGTTGAATGCAACTTTGAAAAGTATTCAAGGGCTTCTTTGCAAGCTTAATTAATCAGCTAATTAAGCTGATTGGGGCCAGTATATGGACGGTTTGGGCTGCCCAATTCATTGTTCGGTTCAGTTCAATCGATTTGGTTCAACTGATGCGGTTCAACTGGGCCTTTTTCATAATTAATTAAGATTAATTTATTTAGCCCAAATTAAATTGGGAATAAATTAAAATTAATTATATTATGATTAAATATTCATAATTGGACCGCCTTGGGCTGGAAATAAATTCACCTTGATACTTCAAATTGCTTCTCGGTGTTTATTCTTCGAGCAGTGTCTGCCGAGACAATTTTTGCCCTTTATGCGAATCTGTCGAAAATAGTCAAAATAAATCAAAATTAACTATCAAATTAATTAAAATTCATGTTTATATTTTTAGCAAAATTTAATTATTTTATAATATTTAATTATTTTTCGATAAGAATTTAACCGAAACTGCATAAATTTGAGTTAAAAAGGGCATGAAAAAGTGTATATATTTCCGTGTTTCCATCTGTACAAAAGAAGAAAGGATCAGGTACTATTGAGAAGTGTGTACGCTGTTGAAGCTAAGAAAATTTTGGAAGAATTCCACGAGGGTGTTTGTGGAACACATGCTAATGGTTGCACAATGGCTAGACAATTATGAGATTCAGGTATTATTGGTCTACCTTGGAGGGAGGTTGCATCGATTATGCTAAGAGATGTCACAAATGCCAAATTTATGGAGACAAAACTCATGTACCTCATTCACCTTTGCATGTTATGACTTCCCCATGGCCTTTCTCTATGTGGGGCATGGATGTCATCGGGCCGATCTTACCAAAAGCTTCCAATGGGGATCGGTTCATCTTTGTAGTCATCGACTATTTCACCAAATGGGTAGAGGCTGCTTCATATGCCAGTGTTACTAAGTCGGCAGTCAGTAGATTCTTAAAAAAGGAAATCATATGTCGATATGGAATGCCTGAGAGGATCATATCTGACAATGCATTAAACTTGAACAACAGTACGATTGCGGAAGTTTGCAGTCAATTCAAGATTAGACACCACAATTCATCCTCGTATCGTCCAAAAATGAATGGTCCAGTGGAAGCAGCCAATAAAAATATTAAGAAGATCGTGGGAAAAATTGCTGAAACTTATAAAGATTGGCATGAGAAATTACCATTTGCTCTTTATGCTTATCGAACATCAGTTAGGACTTCTACCGGAGCAACTCCTTTCTCATTGGTTTATGGAATGGAGGTAGTGTTACCTATTGAAATAGAGATACCTTCCCTTCGAGTTTTCTCAGAGCTAAAATTAGATGAAGCAGAATGGATCCAATCTCGATATGATTAGTTGAACTTGATTGAGGAAAAAAGGCTACGGGCTAGTCGTCATGGTCAGATGTACCAAAAGTGAATGATGCGAGCTTATGACAAAAAGGTTCACCCTAGAGAATTTCACGAGGGGGACCTGGTATTGAAAAAGATTCTCCCCATACAAAAAGATTTTAGAGGGAAATGGATGCCAAATTAGGAAGGACCTTATGTGGTAAAAAAAAGCTTTCTCCGGAGGAGCACTGGTCTGGCCAAAATGGATAGGAAAAACTTGCCCAATCCTGTAAATTCGGATTCAGTCAAGAAGTACTATTCCTAAAGAGGAAAAGAGGCCAAAGTGAAAACCCATAAATGTCGCTTTGAGACTTTCTCTAAAAAACAAAAAACGGAGGGGCCAAGGTGAAAACCTGCAAAGGGCGCCTTGAGACCAAAGGGGTTTTGAGTCGAAAACTCGAAAAGGGCAGCTCAAATTGCAATTAACGAGGGGTCATGCGGTGATCTTGCTATACCTTAATTAAGAAGGAGGACATATGTTACGTCTTGGGGCATCAACAGAGTACTCTCAATCTCTTAAACACATATTGAGCTTAAAATGGTCTTTAGAAAGCCCGTACAAAGAAGCTCAGGCTGCGATATTTGGGGCACCTATCTTTTCCCCTAAACATTTTGTATTTTAGTAATGTTTGCTTTCTTTAATTATCCTATTCTTTTCAGATTTCATTTCTGATAAATTCCATTTTTATCCATCATTTATGATCATTTTCAAGCATTTTGTATTGAAGTAATGATTAATGGACTAATAATACTTTCACAGAAGGAGTTTTGCATATTACTCTGGAAACTTCTAAATAATACGAGAACCTGAAACAGGACTTTTATTTAGAACTGACCAAGTCTAAAGGTTGGAAATATTTGAGAAGGAAACTCTAAACAATGACCATTTCTTCGGATTTCTGTCAAAAATGTTGATTGAACAAGAAGACATGATATTACGTTAGTTATACAACCTGGAAGAACAACGAGTAATGACAACCCTAAGCATTTAAAAAGGGATCATTCTCATGAAATTATGCATTCATGCAAAACACATTTAGTTAGGAGCATTCGATTCATTCTGATTATTGCATCCTAATCATTATGCATGACATTTTGCATTCATACAAATATCATCCATAATACATTTAGTTAGGGGCATTCGATTCATTCTGATCATTGCATCCTAAGCATTATGCATAAGCATAAGTCTATAAATTGATTCTACAGGTTATGTTCCCTAGAGGACACTGTAACAAGATCGGTGAATCCACAAATCCCATACCCCTAAAGTTGTAGTGGGATGGATTGAAGTCAAGATAGCGGATCTTACTCCCCTAAGTTGCAGTGGAGCAGATTAAGCTACGAATCCACAAGTCCTATACCTCTGAAGTTGCAGTAGGATGGATCAAATCCACCTTAGCGAATCTCATCTCCCTGAAGTTGCAGTGGAGCAAATTAAATATAGCAAATCTTATTCCCCTCGCGTTGCAGTGGGACAGATTAAAGCTACCACTTACGGCAGATTTTATCTTCCTGAAGTTGCAATAGAGTAAATTGAAGCCACCAGCCTTATCTCCCTGAAGTTGCAGCGGAGCAGACTGAAGATAGCCAATCTTATTTCCCTAGCGTTGCAGAGGGACAGATTAAAGCTATAGATTTCGGCAGATCTTATCCCCCTGAAATTGCAGTAGGGCAGATTGAAGCCACAAGTCTTATTTCCCTGAAATAGCAGTGGAAAACACAAAAGTTACAAGTACTATACCTCTGAAGTTGTAGTAGGTCAGATTAAATTTACCAAAACCAAACCTTATCTCCCTGAAGTTGCAGCGGAGCAGATTAAAGATAGCAAATCTTATATCCCCAAAGTTGCGGCAGAGCAGATTGAAGCTACAAGTCTAATTTCCTTGGATTGGATTGAAGCGCTAGATCTTATACCCCTGAAGACGCAGTGGGATGGAATGAAGCTACTCGAAGAAGAAAAGCACCGAAAGAAGTCAGGATTCAGCGAGAACAGGAAAAATTGCCCCTTTTTAAGTCTTTGCTCCAGTTTCGTTACACGACAACGAGCAAAGAGGGGCAGCTATACGGGCCCAAATTTGCCCAGGCCCATTAACCAAATTAATAAAAATCTATTACACAAAATTGACAGCAGGCCTAATCAACCCAATACAAAGCCCAAATACTAATTTTATAACCCAAACAGCCCAAATAACTAAAACCCAATTCAGGCCTAATCGCCCAGGCCCAATGATTGAACAGGCCCGGATGACCCAAATTCGATTAGGGTTTTAAAAACCCTAAAACCTCCTAGCCAAACCAGCACCGCAACAGCCAAGCCCCTCCAGTCACCCCGTAGCCTGCTCCTCCGTACGGCCTCCGTACCTTTGCCCACTGTGCGTCACACACCTGCATAAGGAAATAACAGCAACATGCCAACAAATAGGAGCAGAGATAAAACGTTTGTTTTAAATTTTCCTTTTATTATTTCGGCTATAAAATAAGCCGAGGGAAATCTATATTTTTTTACAACCTTTTACAAATACAAAATCGAAAAGAAAATCAAGAAATATGAGATCTTTTCGAATGTATTCACTAAAACTTTGAGCATACATTCGAGTATTAGGTATATAAGTATGGTATAAACGCTGTTAGGGGGTTTACATTTTTTTTGTGATTAAGGACATAATCTGAGGATTCGTGTGTTTTTGTTTAGGTTTGAAAGGGGTTTCGGTTATTTGGCGCCTGGATCTGTGTTTAGGACGTCTAAGAGGGCATAAATAACTGCCTTTTGGGTCTCGGACCATCGTGCACAACGGCAGACGGTGGCGGAGCACGGTGGCTCAGTGACGGGGCTAGGTCAGAACCCTGAGAGCCTTCAGAGCATTTTCTTTGTTTTTTTTAGAAACGGTTTAAAAATGAATTTTTTCTATGATTTTTTTTTGTAACACCCCAAACCCGACCTATACGTTACAACCAGATCTGGCATGTCACATGGAATGGTTGTTAAAGAGTTTCTGCGTTCGTGAAAAACTTCGACTTTTGTTTCCATTTTGAAAGTCAGATGTTTTAAGGTTTTCTTGAAAAAAAATTATAACTATTACTAACACCGCAACATGTATTATAACACAATGCTAGATTTAAAGGATTTCGAAAATGTGCCATTTTAAAACAGTTAATGCAGTTTTAAGAAAATCCCGAGTTTATTTATCTATAGGTTGTGAACCGTTCATTAATATTTTGGAAAACAGTTATTTACGTTTTTAGTAAAACCCCATATTGATCATTTCATAATAGATATTAACCGCATTAAAACAAAAACCAAAACAAAATCCCAGTGGCCTTATTACAGAACATAATCCCATATTAACATAAATTTAAAGTAATGTAAAATGGAGTTTACTAAAGAAACGATGTATGGCCACCACAGAGTCCACCTCGGTTTCAAATCCGCAAAGCTAAGGATAACCTGCAAAATTAAGCAGAGGGGTGAGTTACGAGAACTCAGTGTGTAATCCCCTAAACGACCATTAATTGGGCCCGAGCCCATTCAGATATACACTTGGCCTTAGCCCCTTACGAAATCAAACTGGGCGAAGCCCATATAGAAACGAACTGGGCCTGAGCACTTTTAGCATGGTAACAAAGATAAATGCATGCAATGCAACCCAGCCCAACCTAACAATCCATCCGCTACACACCACCCGTTCCAGCCAAAACACACCAGTGGGGATTTCTACAATCAACCCTCATCCGCTACACACCTGCAGTCACACTGCTTATCGCCGAAATTGTGGCAGTGCCACCGAAATAATGTGACAGAGTCACCGAAATATGTGGCAGAACCACTGAAATCCACTTCCCCGAATCATCAATAACCCTTTCCCATGCAGCATGTCATATCATCATAATGTGGTGAATGCATACATATATCAATACAAATCAAATAATTAGAACGCACATGCAACCATGCTATTTTACTCAAATGGTATAGTCATAAATTTACTTACCTGGTATATCTCCAACCCTACCCACTGGGGTATCTCAACTGCATTCCCGTTAAGGGTATTTTGGCTTTTAGCCGACATATAGTATACCACACAAAAGTATTTCGGCTTTTAGCCGGCACATAGTATAGTACAAAACAAACCGAAATAAAGGTGTGAGATTACACACCTGACTAGGCAAAGAACTATACACTCCTGATCGTCGTCCCCCTCACTAGCGCGAACAACAGCAATTTGCCTATCCCAAACAGATGTCGACTCCCTTCCACAGCCCGGCAGAAAATCCCGAACCGCTGACACCTTACGCCGTTTGAACTTGGGAGCAGACACTACTCGTCCACTCCCCTCAGGCTCCCTCAACGCAACCCCCTTAGACCGGCTAGCACTCGCCTTCATAAAGAAAGTCTTGATCAATAAAGTTACACAGTGAAAAATGGTGGTTGACTAACAAGGGTTTCGGCTCTTACCACCACTTTTCGAAGTCTGATTGATTATGAGCAGGGAAGAGAGTCGCTTGATCCTTGATCAATGGAGAACCGAACACCAACAGATTCAGCTTGCGATTCTGGATGAGTCGAAGAAGAATGAGAGATTCGGCCAACCCTGCTTAAGCAACTACAAGAGGAGAACGCAAGAAGAAAGAGTGAGAGGGAATGGAGTTTCGGTTATAGTGATGAAAAGAAACGAACAAAAAGGAAAGGGGAGGGTTATACATTTGACTATAGAAAGGAGAAAATGGGAGGAAGGGAAAGAACCTGTTCTTACCAGATTCGGCCAAGAAAGGGGGTGATAATCGAGCAGAGAAAAAGAAAAAGAGATGAAATGCTGAAGAGGTTCGGCTATGTTGACACAAGAGGGAACAAATGGTAAGGGAAATGTAGAAAAAAGCAAATGAAAAGAGAGGTACAGAGGAGTTTCGGCTCACAGATATTTAGGTAACAAACAAAGAAAAAGCATGATTACAAGATGGAGCAAAGAGGAAGAGAAAAACTATTAATTCGGCAAGAAGGCTCTTCAAAGAAAAGACCTGAAATGCACACACACTTATTTGGCCAAACACTTCCAGCACATTCGGCCACATTCGGCCAAACACTTCCAACACCATCCACATCCCTTGATTTACTCCTTGAATTACTCCCTTCCACTTATTTAAACAATTTGACCCATTCAAATCTCCACCTAGTAGAGTCCCACACCAACTCCACCTCTTCTCCATCCTAGCACAAAATAAATACCCAAAAGTGCTACTTGTGGGATTCGAACCTCACTCCCCTTGCATGCTTGTTGACGCCATCACCACTAAGCCACACACTCTACTTGTGTTATCAAACAGAAATAATTATTCCTAAGGCCTGCTTCCACTAGCTCTCCCCCTTAAGTGCCCAAAAAGCAAAATTTTACCAAGGCCTAGGCTCGACCCCGAGCCTTCTCAGGACCCCCGAACACACCCAAATAACAAGCTTAGCTAGCCAAACACATAGAATAATGCAAAATGCAGAACCCTTAACTTTAGGATGTTACATTTTTGCTATTTAAACCTGAGGTATACGACGTAGTTTTGGGGCGGGGCATTAATCCTTAAAACGACATCATTTTTTGGCCAATATTCGCGTGTTGACCCGACCCGGGGAGGATCCTCGCATTTTTTTATAAAAGGGAAATTGATCCCCTAGGTCCCCCTGCGTTATTGCTTTTGTAACACCCCAAACCCGGTCAAAACCCTACGACCGAATCTAGTATGTCACAGGAAAGAAAAATGTTCTTGGAAATCAAGTTGTCGTCTTTAAATTAAAAAGAAACTTCTCATTTAATAAAACCCGTGTTGTTTTAAGCAAATTGCTAAAATCATTTTAAAGTTTGTTTTAAAGATAATTGAGTTAACTTATTGGTGTTACATGTTTGCTTTTTACCCGATGGTAAAGTTTTGGAAAAATCCCAAAAATTCACTGAAGTTTGTGAAAACATTCATTTTATAGGTTCTTTTCCTTTTAAAACATGCTTTAGTGTTTAACACAAATTCATAGATGCTTAGCAAAATAACTAATCCCGAAGTAAAAATTTAGATGGTTTTATTACAACCCAAAAAAACCAAATTTAAAGTAAACTAAATCCAAGAGAATAATTTAAAGCGAAAACCCAAAATATCGTGCGTGGCCACTTCGAGTCCGTCCCGGCTCCATATCCGCGATCTATGAATCATCTGCAAAATGTAAAGGAAGGGGTGAGTCACCGAGACTCAGCGTGTAAATCCCCATCCCGAAGATAATAAGCCCTTACACAGTTTCATAAGTGAATATGTATGCCATGCAACCCAAAACCTAACCATCCGAAACTCCCGATTCTACCCCGTTGGTACCAAACCACTGGTGGTCCCAAACCACTGGTGACCAAATGCACAAATAATCATGTGTGGGGCCAACCCACTTTGTGGTACCAAACCACTGATGACAATTCCGTATATCGATATGTGGGGCCAACCCACTGTGGTACCAAACCACTGGGACGAGTCACAAAGATAGATATATGTGGTACCAAACCATCTGGTGGTGCCAAACCACCGAGACTTAGTCACAGATTACAGAAAAAGGGGCCAACCCATCTGTGGTACCAAACCACTGGTGACAGTCTGAAATCATACTTTCCCCCTCCTCTCATCACCCATATTTGTGCACATGCTTTTCAGGGCAAAATAATCATGCTTTACATTCAAAGATAATATAACATGGCATATGCAGTTTTAGCAGAGACATTTAACATTAGCGATTTCAACAAGGGTAACTTACCGATTTCAACAGTCATTCCGGCTTTTGACAATATACAAGATATAACATATTAATGTATGAAGTGTGTAAGAGTTACACACCTGATTACTCTAATACGATGCTCTCTATGTGGACACTGTCGTTAATCGACACTACCGCTATCTGTCTACTACTTTGCTCAGATGCGGCCCACACCCAAGTGGCCAATCGCGAACAGCCGACACCGCCCTTTTCTTGAACTTAGGGGCTGGGGTCACAGATCCAACCCCTCGTGACGCTTGGCTAGACTTCGAGTCCATAACACACCTTAGTCACTAACTCAGATTAAAGCAACGAAATGGAATCTAAGAAATTAACATAACCCGTAGAGCGAAAGCCCTTACCTAAATCGATAACCCCCGAGGTTCTAGACTTGACTCACAACCCAACGAATCCCGGAAGTCTACACAAGATAACGTCACCACTCCCCCTGCATTCGGCCAAGCATCAATAACCTTGGATCTCTGCCTTCGGCATTTAACGCAATAAGAGTTGTCGAAATAACAAAAACACTTACCACACTTAGCAAATCGATTGGAAAAACGACCGATCGAAGACAGCAATCTACTGCATCCAAGAGTTAAACGAGAAGGTTTAAATGCCAAGGGATTTCGGCTTCCCTTTCCAAAGAAAACGATAGGAAAAAGAGTAAAGAGAATGAAAGAGAGTGTTAGGGGGATTCGGCCAAAGGCCAAGAACTTACCCAAATGCCGAAAGCGTTCCTCTAAGAAAAGAGAAAGATGAAAACGAAGGATGATCCTTAACAGATGGTATTTGGCTTAAGTGTTAGAAGAGAAGAGATGAAAAGAATGAGATCTCGACACTTGCTGATCCAAATGAAAGTAAGAAAAGAAAGCAACAGGGTGCTAGAAAGATTTGGCTATGGCTTTTGAGAGAGAAGAAAATGAAGAATGATGTTTGGCAGGCTACAGAGGGTTTTCGACTTTTGAAACAAAAGAAAGAAGAATGAGAAGTGGACAATAGATTTTGGCTAACAAGGTGTCTCAACAGGGATTGGTGATTCGGCTTTTGAAAGCAAGAGAGGGAGATGGGGTAGAAGGATTCGGCTACCACCACAAGAAAAGAGAAGAGGATCCACTTAGAGGTTTCAGCTATAGTCAAAAGATAAGAAAAGAAGCAGATGTTTAGGAGGCTATTTGATTTTGGTAAATAGAAATGAAAAGAAAAGAAAAACAAATGCAATGGGTGGTTTCGGTACAAAAGCAAATGAGAGAAGAAGAACCTAAAGGCTCCCTATCGAGTCGGATTCACAACACTCCCTAAAGCACATTCGGCCTCCCCCTAAAGCACCCAAAACCGAATCCACCCCTTACAATTTTAGCTACAATCCCAACTCCCCTCAAACACTACGCCGTCCCTCCCTTTACTCATTGCTTCCCTCTCATCCAATCGTTCAAACGAATTTGAATGATTCAAACTCCTTAATTTTCTCCCATCCACACATTCAAATCCTGTTGACTTCTTCAACCCTCATCCATCAGTGTCCATCCTGAGCACAACTCTCCCTTGTCCTGGCGTCAAAAAGAATGCCCAAAAGGAGATTCCCGCAGCTCGAACCAAGGCTCCTTCTGCTCCCTGTGGTGTCACTCCCTTGCCTCCTAAGTGGCGCCTCCCTTGCCACCTTACCACTTGGATTCTTGTGACAAATCATGGCACTATTTTCCCTTAACACCTAACTCAAACAGCTCTCCCCTCTAAGCACTTAAAAAGAAAAATTTTTGCTATAGCTCTGGCCTACCCCTGGCTTTTACATAGACCCTAAATTAGCCTAAACCAGCATGTCATCCATACTAACAGCATGCAAACATACAAAATGCAAAGGCCCCGATTTAAGGATGTTACAGTTCTACCCCCTTAAAATAATTTCGACCACGAAATTACCTGGTCAAAAGAGTTGAGGGTATTGCTACCGTATCACATCCTCTGGTTCCCACGTAGCCTCTTCCCTTTCATGATTCTGCCATAACACCTTCACCAAAGGAACTGATTTTCTACGTAAGACTTTGACATCCCGATCCAGAATCTGCACTGGTTCCTCCTCAAAAGACAAATTCGGACTCACTTCAATCTCCTCCACTGGCACAACATGAGACGGATCTGAACGATAGCGTCTAAGCATGGAAACATGAAATATATCGTGAATCTGACTCAATTCTGATGGTAACTCAAGCTGGTAAGCTACTGGTCCTACCCGCTTCAACACCTGATAAGGCCCGATAAACCTAGGGCTCAGCTTGCCCTTTCGACCAAATCTCAGTACTTTCTTCCATGGCGACACCTTCAGGAAAACCTTGTCATCCATTGCAAACTCTATATCCCTTCACTTAAGATCGGCATAAGATTTCTGGCTGTCTGAAGCTTCCTTTAGACAAGCTCGAATCAGCTTAACCTTATTTTCTATTTCAGCAACCAACTCTGGACCAAACAACTGATGTTCACCCAACTCTGTCCAACACGTGGGAGTACGACACTTCCGTCCATATAATGCTTCATATGGTGCCATCTGAATACTTGCCTGATAACTATTGTTGTACATGAACTCTGCTAATGGTAGAAATTCTTCCCAACTACCTCTGAAATCCAAAACACAACCCCTCAACATATCTTCTAAAATTTATATTACCCTCTCCGACTGCCCATCTGACTGCGCGGATGAAATGCCGTGCTGAAATCCAACCTCGTACCTAATGTCTAATGTAACGCTTTCAAAAACCTTGACGTGAATCTAAGATCCCTATCTGAGATAATCGACACTGGCACTCCATGTAGTCTCACGATTTCCACCACATACAACTTAGCCAACCCTTGTAGTGAGTAATCCACACGCACAGGTATGAAGTGAGCAGACTTTGTTAGACGATCAACAATCACCTAGACCGAATCCTTCTTTCTAGGCGTAAGGGGTAGCCCACTGACAAAATCCATCATAATCCTTTCCCAATTCCACTGCGAAATCTTAATCGGGTGCAACAAACCCGAAGGTAATTGATGTTCAGCTTTGACTTCCTGACACGTCAGACACTTACTTACAAACTCTGTTACCTTTCGCTTCAGACCTGGCCACCAAAACTATTCTCACAAATCCCGATACATCTTACTACCCCCAGGATGCATAGCGTATGGGCTGCTATGAGCTTCCTGAAGAATCTTCTGCCTTAACTCTATGTCTCTTAGCCTACACACTTTTCCTTGGAAACATAACACTCCATCGCTACTCAAGCTATACCCCTCTAATCCACCATTCTGTACTTGCAAACATCGAGCACTTAAGGCTTCATCCACTAGCTGTTTCTCCTTAACCTGGTTCACCCACATCAGCTTCACTTGCAATTCCGCTAATAGACTTTCGTCATCATACAGACTAAGATGGGCAAACATTACTCTTAAGTCCGCTACCACTTTGCGGCTCAACGCGTCAGCCCCTACGTTAGCCTTGCCCGGATGGTATTCAATCGAGCAGTCATAGTCCTTTAACAACTCGATCCACCTTCGCTGTCTCAAATTCAATTCCATCTAAGTCAAGAGGTACTTCAAACTCTTGTGGTCTGTGTAAATGATCGACTTCTCCCGATACAAGTAATGCCTCCAAATTTTCAGAGCGAAAACCACTGCAGCCAACTCCAGATCATGCGTCGGGTAACTTACTTCGTGAGGTCTCAACTGCCGAGATGCATACGCCACTACCTTCCCCTCTTGCATCAGTACACATCCCAAACCAGTATGCGACGCATCACAATACACCATAAACTCCTTCCTTGCTTCAGGCTGAATCAAAACTGGAGCTTCTGTCAGAATCCTCTTTAACTTATCAAAACTTTCTTGCTATTTGTCTGACCACACGAATGGAACCCTTTTCCTCAGCAACTTGGTTAACAGCACCGCAATCAAGGAAAACCCTTCCACAAACCTTCTGCAATATCCTGCTAAACCCAGAAAACTCGGAATCTCCGCTACAGACTTAGGTGGTTTCCAGTCCAATACCGCCTCAATCTTCCGAGGATCCACTCTAATCCCCTCAGCTGACACCACATGACCCAAGAAGGTTACTTCTTTTAGCCAGAACTCGCACTTACTAAACTTTGTGAATAGCGTAAATGCGCATCATGCTCCTCCTTAGATTTCGAGTACACCAAGATGTCGTCTATAAACACTACGACGAACCAGTCTAAGTACGGCTGAAAAACCCGATTCATCATGTCCATGAATGCTGCTGGCGCGTTGGTCAACCCAAACGGCATTACCAAAATTTCGTAGTGACCATAACGGGTACGAAACGCTGTCTTATGAATATCCGCCTCCTTTACCTTAAGTCGATGATACCCTGACCTCAAATCAATCTTAGAAAAAATTGATGCTCCCTTAAACTGGTCAAACAGATCGTCTATCCTCGGTAACGGATACTTATTCTTAATCGTCAACTTATTCAGCTGACTATAATCTATACACATCCGCATTGTTCCGTCTTTCTTCTTAACAAAAAGCACAGGTGCTCCCCAGGGTGACACACTCGGCCGGATAAAACTCCGGTCCAACAACTCCTGAATCTGCGCTTTTAGCTCCACTAACTCTTTCGGCGTCATCTTATATAGGGCAATAGACACTGGCGCGGTTCCAAGTAGCAGATCTATACCAAACTCAACTTCGCGATCTGGGGGCAGACCCGGAAGCTCTTCTGGGAATACATCGGTAAATTCCTTTACCGTTCGGACATTCCCCGATGTTGATTCCTTGGCCTCCAATGCACACACATGAACCATGAACGCCTCACATCACTTCCTCACCATTTTCTCGGCCTTCAAAGCGGATACCACATTAGCTAAATAGTTTCTCCTCTCACCGATCATCACCACCTCTTCACCCTCAATTGATCTCAACACCATGCGCTTAGTCGCACAATCTAGACTTGCTTGGTACTTCACTAGCTAGTCCATCCCTAAGATCAAATCAAACTTCCCGAATGGCAGTTCCATCAGATCAGCCGAAAACACTACCCCTTGAAGTTCTAGGGGTACATCTTTATACAGTTTGTTTACTTCTACAGAGTGACCTAGAGGGCTAATTACAGTCATCTCCCTAGAGAAATCTCATAAGCTAAGTTCATAGTTCCCACTACACTACTAGCAACATTCGAGTGCGTCGAACCAACATCTATCAAAGCAGTATAAGGCAGTCTAAAAATTAAGAATGTACCGGTTATGACGTTCGGTGCGCCGCCCTCCTCTCGACGCCTCACAGTATAGACCAACCCAGGCTGTCTTGCCTCAGTACTCCCGACACCTCTGCCCGGTGCTCCACAGCCTCGTCCAAAACCATTACCTCCCCTGACCGAACCGCGACCCCTCTGTGGTTGCTGTCCACCACCTCCAAACTGAACACGCCCGACCTTTGGATCGCATCCCAGCGACTTTACGTGGACAATCTCTTACTCGATGCTCCGTTGACCCACACTCGAAGCACCCTCTGTTTCCTATTCAACACCCCCCAAATGGGACTACCCACATCGAGCACACCATGGCGGCCACTGAGTAGTAGTAGCAAGCTTTGCAGCATGACTCAGCTAGAACTTCTCTTATTCCAATTTCTATCCTGATTTTGTTTCACCGACTGCTTCACCTCCTCAGCTATCTTGGCCTTCTCCACCAAAACAACAAATTCTCTCTCCCGCTGTGGGGCAATCAACAACCGCAGCTCATCTCTCAGCCCGTCCTCAAATCTGACTCAACCTTAAGAATTATGCCTCACATTCCGATACTGACTTACTCCCCTGGACCAAATTCAAGAACGCCTTACGCTGCGCATCTATGTAACCAGACCTGACGTACTTCCTCTGATAAGCCGCCTTAAAGAAATCCCAGGTGATATCATCGGCCATTGCACCATCTCTGACCGTGAGCCACCACTGATAAGACACATCCCGGAGAAGAGACTATCCCTTTTAACTTCTCCTCAGCCATAAAGTCCAAATTTTCCATTATGCGCTCGGTCGCCTCTAACCAATACTCAGCTATATTAGGAGCCACACCAGAAACACCCCTGAATACTTTTGCCCTATTGGCTCGGAGTCGTTTGGCTCGGAGTCATTCAAACACCGATTTCTAAGCTCCCGTTCCAACGCCTACACCAGAAACTCTCTCCAGAACCCGCAGCATCGCCTGCGACACTGCGTCATCACCACCCGTCTGACCTTGAAACTCCGCGCCCTCATCTGGCGGCGGTGGTACCTCATTCTCTGACCCATAGCCAGACCCTACTGGTTCCGACACAGTCATCCTACCTCTACCACGACCACGCGTATTACGCCCACATCCTCGGGTGCTCATGACTAGCGTTCTCGAATTAATCTGATTTAAAAATTTTATGAGTTAGTCTTCTTCCACTTTTTATTACAGCACAATTTTATGAACAGTTTATTATAGCAGTTGGTCTCGCAAGTTCCCACAGCCCTACGGTCTCAGTCTCTAAAGTGAATTCCTATCACTATCATTCATATCACAATCATTGAAAACATATATAAACAGCGGTTAAGGGACTTACCTTCGCGAATCGGTGCCGGAGACTCAGTGCCATGCGCTCTAAAATATGTATTTTCCATCAAAATCATTTTGCAACTTCTTTATAAAACGTTTTGGACCTCAGGCCCACAATCGAGCTTTTGGACCAGGCTCTCATACCAAAATTGTAAAACCCCAAACCCGATCAAAACGCTACGACCGAATCTGGTATGTCACAGGAAAGAAAAATGTTCTTGGAAATCAAGTTGTCGTCTTTAAATTAAAAAGAAACTTCTCATTTAATAAAACCCGTATGGTTTTAAGTAAATTGCTAAAATCATTTCAAAGTTTGTTTTAAAGATAATTGAGTTAACTTGTTGGTGTTACATGTTCACTTTTTACCCGATGGTAAAATTTTGGAAAAATCTCGAAAATTCACTGAAGTTTGTGAAAACATTCATTTTGTAGGTTCTTTTCCTTTTAAAACATGCTTTAGTGTTTAACGCAAATTCATAGATGTTTACCAAAATAACTAATCCTGAAGTAAAAATTTAGATGGCCTTATTACAACCCAAAAAAACCAAATTTAAAGTAAACTAAATCCGAAAGAATAATTTAAAGCGAAAACCCAAAATATTGTGCGTGGCCAACTCGAGTCCGTCCCGGTTCCATATCCGCGATCTATGAATCATCTGCAAAATGTAAAGGAAGGGGTGAGTCACCGAGACTCAGTGTGTAAATCCCCATCCCGAAGATAATAAGCCCTTACACAGTTTCATAAGTGAATATGTATGCCATGCAACCCAAAACCTAACCATCCGAAGCTCCCGATTCTACCCCGTATGGTACCAAACCACTGGTGGTCCCAAACCACTGGTGATCGAAGTCAAAAATAATCATGTGTGGGGCCAACCCACTTTGTGGTACCAAACCACTGATGACAATCTAGTATATCGATATGTGGGGCCAACCCACTGTGGTACCAAACCACTGAGACGAGTCACAAAGATAGATATATGTGGTACCAAACCACTGGTGGTGCCAAACCACTCAAACTTAGTCACAGTATCATAGAAAGCGGGGCCAACCTAACTGTGTGTGGTACCAAACCACCGGTGATGATGCCAAATCATACTTTCCCCCTCCTCTCATCACCCATATTTGTGCACATGCTTTTCAGGGCAAAATAATCATGCTTTACATTCAAAGATAATATAACATGGCATATGCAGTTTTAGCAGAGACATTTAACATTAGCCAAACAAAGTGGACTTACCCAGAGTCCTCGCTTTTACCCACAAGGGTAACTTACTGATTTCAACAGTCATTCCGACTTTTGACAATATACAAGATATAACATATTAACGTATAAAGTGTGTAAGAGTTACACCCCTGATTACTCATAATACGACGCTCTCTATGTTGACACTGTCGTTAACCAATACTACCGCTATCTGTCTACTACTTTGCTCAGATGTCGACCCACACCCAGGTGGCCAATCGCGAACAGCCGACACCGCCCTCTTCTTGAACTTAGGGGCTGGGGTCACAGAGCCAACCCCTCCTGACGCTTGGCTAGCCTTCGAGTCCATAACACACCTTAGTCACTAACTCAGATTAAAGCAACGAAATTGAATCTAAGAAATTAACATAACCCGTAGCGCGAAAGCCCTTACCTAAATCGATAACCCTCGAGGTTCTAGACTTGACTCACAACCCAATGAATCCCGGAAGTCTACACAAGATAACATCACCACTCTCCCTGTATTCAGCCAAGCATCAATAACCTTGGATCTCTGCCTTCGGCATTTAACGCAATAAGAGTTGTTGAAATGACAGAGACACTTACCATACCCTAGCAAAACCGATTGGAAAAACGACCGATCGAAGACAGCAATCCACTGCATCTAAGAGTTAAACGAGTAGGTTTAAGTGTTAAAGGATTTCGGCTTCCCTTTCCAAAGAAAACGATAGGAAAAAGAGTAAAGAGAATGAAAGAGAGTGTTAGAGGGATTCGGCCAAAGGCCAAGAACTTACCCAAATGCCGAAAGCGTTCCACTAAGCAAAGAGAAAGATGAAAACGAAGGATGATCCTTAACAGATGGTATTCGGCTTAAGTGTTAGAAGAGAAGAAATGAAAAGAATGAGATCTCGACACTTGCTGATCCAAACGAAAGAAAGAAAAGAAAACAACAGGGTGCTAGGAAGATTCAGCTATGGCTTTTGAGAGAGAAGAAAATAAAGAATGATGTTTCGGTAGGCTACAGAGGGTTTTTGGCTTTTGAGACAAAAGAAAGAAGAATGAGAAGTGGACAATAAATTTCGGCTAACAAGGTGTCTCAACAGGGATTGGTGATTCGGCTTTTGAAAGCAAGAGATAGAGATGGGGTAGAAGGATTCAGCTACCACCACAAGAAAAGAGAAGAGGATCCACTTAAAGGTTTCGGCTATAATCAAAAGATAAGAAAAGAAGTAGATGTTTAGGAGGCTATTCGATTTTGGTAAATAGAAATGAAAAGGAAAGAAAAACAAATGCAATGGGTGGTTTCGGCACAAAAGCAAATGAGAGAAGAAGACCCTAAAGGCTCCTTATCTAGCCGGATTCACAACACTCCCTAAAGCACATTTGGCCTCCCCCTAAAGCACCCAAAACCGAATCCACCCCTCATAATTTCGGCTACAATCCCAACTCCCCTCAAACACTATGCCGTCCCTCCCTTTACTCCTTGCTTCCCCCTCATCCAATCGTTCAAATGAATTTGAATGATTCAAACTCCTTAATTTTCTCCCTTCCACACATTCAAATCCTATTGACTTCTTCAACCCTCATCCACCAGTGTCCATCCTGAGCACAACTCTCCCTTGTCCTGGCGTAAAAAAGAATGCCCAAAAGAAGATTCCCGCAGCTCGACCCAAGGCTCCTTCTGCTCCCTGTGGCGTCACTCCCTTGCCTCTTAAGTGGCGCCTCCCTTGCCACCTTACCACTTGGATTCTTGTGACAAATCATGCCACTATTTTCCCTTAACACCTAACTCAAACAGCTCTCCCCTCTAAGCATTTAAAAAGAAAAATTTTTGCTATGGCTCTGGCCTACCCCTGGCTTTTGTCTAGACCCTAGATTAGCCTAAACCAGAATGTCATCCATACTAACAGCATGCAAACATACAAAATGCCAAGGCCCCGATTTAAGGATGTTACAGCTTTTATGCGATCTTATCCTATTTATATTCCGCTTTTTTTTTACCCTTGACTTTATTTTTGTTTCGATATGGTCCTTAATTATTTGGGTTTTAACCTTTTACTTAATTTATTATTTATTTATTTATTTTAATATGTTACATATTGTTTGTTTTTAATTAGTTTTCATTTATATAAGATTATTTTACTATATATATTATTTTATTTATCATACATTATCTTCTATACATATCGTTAATTTTAATTACCTTTAATCTAATTTGAAGTTTTGGTATATCTTTTACTTTTTAAATTGTTTTATTATTTTTCTAAATATTTTATCATATTATTTACTTAAAATTTATATTATTCATTTTGTTCTATTATGTATATATATTATCCTTTGTAAGCTTCATCATATTTTTTTAATTGTTTCATTAACCATCTATTTTTATAAATCATTCATTTTACATACTTTGTTATATTTTATATATATTCGATTCCTTTTATATAAATCCTCATTTTATTTCTTAGTTTTTATTTTATGTATATATTTTTGAACTGTTATTCACTTTGTTTTTTTTAATTTGAAATTTCGATATGTATAACTTTTATTTTGTGTTAGCCTTGGCATTGTCTTTGTATTATTTGAGATATTAGTTTATTACATTTTCTTTTAATTGTTTATTACATTTTCTTTTAAATGTTATTACATTTTCTTTTAATTGTTTATTAGTATCGAAAGTTAGCATGTTGTCTAATTTCCGTGAATCGTCATTTAGTATTTGTATTCTATATCTTATTGTTGTAATGGTTTTATTAATAAATCATCGTCTTAAATATTAAATGCATTTCATTTAATTACTACATTTTATTCAAAAGTTTTTCAAAATAAGGCAATACTCGTATTTGGGAATTTCGAGAGGATTGTGCCCTAACTTACTGGGTTCCAATTTTCCTCATTGAATCTAAATAACCAAGTACCCTTTTTAAATCAAAACGTATAAATTTCAAATAAAAGCTTATTCTCGAGAATCCGAGGTGTTGTGTCCTAACTCACTGGATATGACATTTTGTTATCTCGAAGTAAGGATTTGTAAAAAGATAAAAGCAATATTCTGAATTTGGAATTTTGATAAATTGAGCCCTAACTTACTGGGTTCTGAATTTTCATTTAACCCAAATGACTGAATATCCTTTTTGAATTCAAATGCATGAGTTTTAAAAGTCAAAAGACAAGCTCAGTTTCGAGGATTCGAAATGTTGTATCCTAACTCACTGGCATGACATTTTACGTCTTTGAAATGGGCGGGTCTCAGCATCCAATTTAATTTATCCAAGTTTTTTTATAAAGAGGATCGTACTGTAACGCCCCGAATTTGGGCCTAGTAGAATTAGGCCCATTGGGCCTTGGGCATGGAAGCGTTTAAAATTTTTGAGAACGAGAGAACGGCACATGCAAGTTGGACCTATTAGGTTAGTGATTTTGGAAGGTTAGGGGGCTTCTATGAAGTCCCGAGATCAATCTTGGGTTTTAGGAAAATTTTGGTTTTAGGTGAGTAAAACCCTGGGAGTTAGTAAGTAGGCTTTAAAAATAAAATATGGAGAAAAATGACACAAAAAAGGTTGTGGTCTAGTGGAAAATGACGCCATATAGGAGACAAAGGAATGGCGCCACACAAAGAAGCAAGGGGTCCAAGGTTCAAGTCTTGGCGCTTGCATTTCATTTTGATTTCTTTTTTTAAAGGAACTTAGACTTTGGCCATAGACTTATAGTTAGTTACGCATGTTTTAAGACAAAATGAGCTAGTTGGTAAAGTGGCTAACGGAGTGGATTATGTTACAAGGGAGCCTGAGTTCGAATCCCATTGCAAGCAAAAAGGGGATATTTATTTTGCTAAGTTGGGGCGGCAAGTGTTTGAGATGGAATTAAACTTTGCTGAAGGTAGGATCCCACATCGGAAAGCTAGCATGAGGGAAGGTGAGAAGCTGGCTTAAAATAGAGCAATCTATGAGGAGAGTAAGGATATCTTGGTGGGCGTTTGGGCATAGGAGTGCTCGGAGCGCGGATTAGCAACTTCAGATTACTATCAGGTGTGTATTTCACACTACTCTAGCTGTAGAGCGGCAAATGCCGAGAAGATAGTCACACGGTGATGGTAGACACACGAGCACATGAGCGCACGTGTGGGAGCTTCGACGGGATAGTTGAGGCCCTCATGAGTGTTCTCATGAGTCTAGGCTGCCTTGGGCCAAGTGGGCCCAATGGGCCCGTGGGCACATATGAATAAACTGCATGATTGTGTAGTAGATATTGGACTGGTCTTTGTGAATCTTATATCTGTGGACAGATTTGGGCTAAATGGGCCACACAAGTGTGTGGGCCTATTTGGGCCGAGAATAGGCCCTAGGCCCATTCGCATAGTTATCTCTGCTTAGAATACCCTGGTTTGTGAAATTACAAAAATACCCCTAGTTTGCAAAATTATCGAAATACCCCCAGTTTACGAAATTATCGAAATACTCCTGCTTTACGAAATTATCGAAATACCCCTAGTTTGTGAAATTACCGAAATACCCCTAATTTTTTAAATTACCAAAATACCCTCAATTCGCAAAAGCCCGCAAATGGCGCTTTGAGGTTTTCTGCCCACCAAAAAAAAAACACGGAGAGGCCAAGGTGAAAACCCGCAAAGGGCGCTTTGAGACCAGAAGGGCTTTGAGTCGAAAACCCGAAAAGGAAGGCTCAAATTATGATCAAATCGTGATGGGGCATACAGTAGTTTTGCTACGCCTGAATTAACAATGAGGAAGTATGTTACGTCTTGGGGCATCAACAAAGTACTCTGGATTCCCTAAACACATATTGAGCTTAAAATGGTCCTCAAGAAGTTTGAACAGAGAAGCTCAGGCTGCGATATCTGGGGCACCTAGTTTCTATCTTACCCATTCTGAATTTGCTCGTTTCAAAATACACTACCAATAAATTTCCTTCTTGATTGCATTTGCTATCTTTGCTTAATTTATTTGTTTCGAGCTATGCTCCTAATTAATTTCTTTCTTGTCCATTGTTATGATCTCTTTCAAGCATTTTGCGTTGAAATAACGATTAGTGGACTAATAATGCTTTCACAAAAGAAGTTTTGTGTATTACTCTAAATGTCTCTAAATAATTCAAGAATCCAAAACAGGACAAAAATTTAGAACTCACCAGGCTTAAAGGGCTCGGAGCACTTAAGAGAAGGGTCTAAGCAGTAACGACATCTTCAGATTCTCTGTTGGAAGTATCAACTGAACAAAATGACATACTCCAGGGATATCATTTTAACAAATTGGCAAGCAATGATAGCCCAAATGTTAAAAAAATTTTCACCCTCATGACATTTTGCATTCATTCATTTGTAATACATATGGTTAGGAGCATTTTTTGATCATGACATCCTAATCATTTGGTATAAGCATAGACCCCATGAAATCAATTCTACAGGTAGGTTCCCCAGAGGGCAATGTAGCAAAATTGATGGGAGTTACAAAAAGATAGCAGATCATATCTCTACTGAGCAGGAGTAGAGCAAATCGAAGTCAGTAAGCCTCAACCCCCTAACCAGTAGGGTAACAGGCTGAAAATTATAGATCTTATCTCTACTGAGCAGAAGTGGAGCAGATCAAACACAATAAGTCTTATCTCCATGTATCGGCAATGGAGCGGACTGAAGATAACAGATCTTATCTCCATTGAGTAAGAGTGGAGCAGATCGAAGACAATGAGCCTTAATCCCCTAAGTAGTAGGGTAACAGGCTGAAAATTATAGATCTTATCTTCACTGAGTAGGAGTGGAGCAGATTGAAGATGATGAGCCTTAATCCCCTAAGCAGTAGGGTAACAGGCTGAAGATAGCAGATCTTATCTCCACTGAGCAAGAGTGGTGCAGATCGAAGACGATGAGCCTTAATTCCCTAAGCAGTAGGGTGACAGGCTGAAGAAGCAGTTCTTATCTCCACTGAGCAGGAGTGGAGCAGATCGAAGACGATGAGCCTTAATTCCCTAAGCAGTAGGGTAACAGGCTGAAGAAGCAGATCTTATCTTCACTAAGTAGGATTGGAGCAGATCGAAGACAATGAGCCTTAATTCCCTAAGCAGTAGGGTAACAGGCCGGAAATTATAGATCTTATCTTCACTGAGTAGGAGTGGAGCAGGTCAAAGACGATGAGCCTTAATTCCCTAAGCAGTAGGATAACAGGCTGAAAATTATAGGTCTTATCTCCACTGAGCATGAGTGGAGCAGATCGAAGACAATGAGCCTTAATCCCCTAAGTAGTAGGGTAACAGGCTGAAAATTACAGATCTTATCTCCACTGAGCAGGAGTGGAGCAGATCCACATGGGCGTGCTACATGGCTGTGCCTCTGTCGTCAGAATAAGCAATTTTAGTCGGAAAAGGATACTTACGGAAAAAGAATCGCATTCCAAAGAGCCTATATATATCCCCTAAGTGCCACCTTTGAGAGGGAGGCGAGCTAGGCCAAGGAGACAAGCCGAAAAGGTCAGAATTGTGGGAATCGCTCGAAAATAGCCAGTTGATCCATCCCAAGAAGCCAGAATTATACTCAAGACGGCGGAATTCTCCTTCAATTCCTTCAGGGAGTTTTAGGGATTTCTTATGATTTGTTTTATCTTCTCTCTTGAGATGTTTTCTTTCTTAGTTATGAACTAAACCCCTTAGATACCTGAAGGGGATGAAACGTAGATGAATCTTGTTATTTGATTTCTGAATTTTATGATAATTACTTAGTTTGTTCTTAATTATGCATGCTTAATCCCAATCTGATGTGCTTAGGTGGAGGCGGAGTTGATCGAACGCCTAGAGATAGGGTTACAAGATTTTGCCTAATTAGGGTGAAACCTAATATGGGAATCCATAGATTGATTTACTACTATTCTAGGAGGTTATTATAAGAGAAAGAGAGTTCCACTAATTAACCTAGGGTTAGACGTTATTCGCCTCGAGAGAGGGTTTAGCATAGGTTAGGGAGTCCTACGAATCAAGCTAGGTAAATAAATCATATGATTCAGGGTTAGATAACAAGTGAAGTCTAGGTGGATTATTCCTAAGGGTATCGTCGTGATCAATTGAGTTTTTCTTCAAGTTATTTCCCAATTCATTCTTTTTTCTTAGTGTCCTTAGCCTAGTTGTAGTTAATTTAGATTAAAACAAACTTCACTTTATTTCTAAGGCTAAATAATAAAAAGAAAGTTAGTAGTAATACTTTTGGTTCCTTTGGGTTCGATATCCGGTCTTGCCTAAGCTATACTACTGTTCGATAGGTACACTTGCCATTAATCGTTGTCAGAGTTAGTTTCCAGGTTTGATCATTCTTTTATAAATTTTAAAGCTCTAATTTCAGCGGTCAAGTTTTTTGCGCCGTTGCCGGGAAACTAAAGTATTAAGAAAACTCTATTTTTATTACTTTAGCCATTATTTTTATTTTCAGCAATTTATTTTGTTTTTAGTTTAATTTGTAAATTTTGCTAATTTTTCTTTCTTTCTTTTCTTTCCAGGTACCTCTAGTTTATGACTAGAAGGAACCTGAGAGGACCTTTAGTATACGACAGTGATATTGAAGTTACCACTCGAAAGAATCGCCGAGAAATCAGGCAAGCCTTAAACTATACAGAAAGAGAGGAAGAAGACAGATCCAATCTTACTGAAGGGACGGACGAGATTAATCCACCACCACACGATATGGGGGAACGCAACGCTCCACATACTATGTTTGATTATGCTAAACCACATTTAACAGGAGCAGAATCGAGTATTGTTAGGCCTGCTATAGCTGCTAATAATTTTGAATTAAAGCCTAACACGATACAAATGATTCAACAGTTTGTTCAATTTGATAGTTTGCAGGACGAAGATTCAAACACTCATATAGCTAATTTCTTAGAGTTCTATGACACCTTCAAAATAAATGGCATTTTTAATGATGCCATACGTCTTCGGTTATTCCCTTTTTCATTGAGAAATAAAGCCAAACAGTGGTTAAACTCGTTACAACGAGGATCAATCACTACATGGGACCAAATGACCGAAAAGATTTTAATGAAATATTCCCCACCGGCCAAAACAGCCAAATTACGGAATGATATCTCTTCCTTTGTGCAGATAGATGTAGAAACATTATACGATGCATGGGAGAGATATAAAGATCTCTTGAGAAGGTGTCCACACCATGGTTTACCCTTGTGGCTTCAAGTCCAAACATTCTATAACGGCGTAAACCCCTCAACGAGATAACTAATCGACTCAGCCGCCAGTGGAACCTTGAACAACAAAACTCTTGAAGTGGCGTACGAGTTCATTGAAGAAATGTCACTGAATAATTATCAGTGGCAAGCTTCAAGGACGAAACCGAAAAAATCAGCAGGAGCCTTCAACATAGACACAGTAACCATGCTATCGACAAAAATAGAGATAATGAATAAAAACATTGATAGTTCGTGTTCTTCACAGGTACACCTAGTAATGCAGTGTGATGCAAGTGGAACTGTGGCGAATTCTGAGTACCCACCCTACCAACCGGAAGTAGAGAGCGAACAGATGAACTATATAGGTAACAATTTCAGATCTAATAATAATCCATATAGTAATACTTACAATCCAGGTTGGAGGAACCACCCAAATTTTTCGTGGAGAGGCCAAGGAAATCAAGGTAATCAAAGGCAACAACCTCCTCAAAACTTCCAAAATCAGCCCTATCCACAAGAGAAGAAACCAACTCTCGAAAAGATAATGGCAAGATTTTCGGAAAATATAGAAACACGTATCCAAGAAACCGAGAGAACAATTAAAAGCAATGAGAGCCGAATTGGAGAAATTACCAAGTCAGTTAAAGAAGTCACCAGTGTAGTTGAACGACTTGCAAAGCTCATGTCAGAACGACCGCAAGGGCGTCTACCAAGTAACACCGAGATTAATCCAAATGAGCAAATTCAAGCCATAGCAGCTTAGGAAAATGTAGAGATAGACGAACCTATCTCGCAACAAGAAGACAAGGTAGACGAAGGAAAGGTAGAGGTAACACAGGAAAGGCCAAAATTGGTAATCAAAGGGTATCATCCTCGCATTCCTTATCCCGAAGCATTAAAAAGAGACGATTCAGAAGAATAGTTCGGTAAGTTTCTTAAACTTTTAAAGAAATTACACATTAACTTACCTCTTCTTGAAGCTCTTTTCCAGATGCCAGATGCGAGGAAATTTTTAAGACAGCTCTTGACAAACAAACGCAAATTAGATGAAGAGCTACACATTGAACTCAATGCAAAGTGCTCAGTAATTCTACAGAATAGACTACCACAGAAATTAAAAGATTCAGGGAGTTTTACAATTCCATGTTTAATTGGTAGTTTAACTATTGATAATGCGTTAGCTGATTTAGGGGCAAGCGTAAATGTCATGCCTTATACATTGTTTAAACGACTAGGTCTAGGGAAGCCCAAACAAACTAGGATGAGTATTCAATTAGCTGATAAAACTGATAGAATTCCTAGGGGCATTATCGAAGATGTTCTCATAAAAATTGATAAATTTGTTTTTCCGGTAGACTTTGTTGTCTTAAACATGGATGAGAACAATTTGATTCCTTTAATTTTAGGAAGACCTTTTCTAGCAACTGCCAAGACTAAAACTGACGTTGCCACAGGAGAACTCATACTTCGTGTAGGTAACGAATCAATCAGTCTTCAAGCTCTTGACTCGGCCAGGGCAACAATCGATGAAGGTAAGAAAGTCAATACAGATGATAACCAATTTGTTCAACTTTCATTGCAGGAAAAATCAAAATGACAAAAACTTGAGCTGACACACGAACCCCAACCTAACAGAAAAGAAGCACACGAGGAACAAAGCTTTAGGGTCGATAAATTAGAGGAGTGAGAGACACAGGTCAAAGAAGAACCAGAACCACACAAAGTAAAATCAGATGAACCACCAAGAAAGGGAATGATAGAACCTGATCTTCAGTTCAGTACCAAAAAAGAAACAACTCACGAGGAGCAAAGGATTCAAATCAATGACTTAGACGAGTGGAAAACACACTTCAAGAAGAAATTAGGGATACAGGAAACAGAATCAAAACCACTCTACGAGATAGACAATCTAGAGTCAGAGATCAGGTATTGTCAGACAAAACAGACCCACGACTCTTTCCTCCAGACCCTGACACAAACAAAGAAATTCTTTTTAAGGTAATCAATGTTCTTCCACAAGGAACAGTCGAGGTAAGCAATCCTATTTTTGGCAATTTTACAATAAATGCTACTAGACCTAAAGAATACAATGACAATAAAACTGTAAGCATGAGGGAAGATATTCAAACTTTTAAACCTCCCTGAATTTTTTTTAAACACGAGAAAAGTCTAGCTTAAGACTATAAACAAGTGCTTCTCGGGAGGCAACCCGAGCACTAATCCTACTTCTTTTTACAATTTTTTCCATTTTATTTCTTTTTCCTTTTTCTTTTCCTTTTTATCTAACAAGAAATGCAGATTTCCAGGCCACACGGCCTTACATACGGCCGTGTCTGTGTGGACTACTGGAACCACCCCACTGACAGAGCAGAGGCCGTGTAATTCAGTCCAACCACCCTCCAACGTCACGGATCCAACCACCCTCCCCACAAGCTTCGACAAAATAGCACGGCCATGCCCCACGACCGTGTGAAGCTACTGACTTATCGAGCACGGGCAACACACGCCCATGCATCCCAACCGTGCCAACATACTGACTTCATAAACACGAGCATGGTGGGCTGAAACACGGGCATGAAAAACCAACACACTCCAACACACGGCCGTGCGAGGCGGCCGTGTAAATTGAAACGGGCTTGAACCACGGCCGTGGGGACGTGCCAGAATTTAACCACTATTTAAACCCCATAGCTTTTTCCTTCACCCCCTAACTTCCCACATCCTCTTTCTCTTTAAAAATTTCTCTATTTTACTTAGAAAAAGTGTTCAGACTCTTTAGCCACGCAAGAACCATGCCGAAGAAGCGGAAGCAACCCAGCATAGTCTCTTTAACGGAGACCCTACACATAAGTTCATGCCGATCGCTTCATCCAAACAACAGGCCAAGGGTCTTTGAGACCAATTAGTTTCTATTTTTTGTTTCTCTTTCCTTTCATTCTCCTTTTCTTTAATAATTTTATGTTTAATTTAGTTTAACTTAGTTTAGTTTCGTAGTGTCAGGTTCTAAAGTCTGCTAGAGAATCACGCCACTTCCGCCACCGCCAGCACCTCCCCAGCCTTAGAGGTCACACCCACCTCGCGAACCAACCAACAATAAGGACTCTTCGGTCCATTTATCTTTTATTTTCATTCCATTTACATTTTTGTTTCCTCTTTCTTTATCTTTCTCACTGCGCTACCCAATTTCTTCAACTAGCGCAGGTTCGTCATCAAGATCGACCATCACCACCACCAAAGACACTCCTCCGGGAAAACATCCACAATTCAGGGAGTAATTCCTTCCCCTTCTCTTTTGATTTATCCATTAAATGTTATTATTTATGTTTGTACATTGAGGACAATGTACATCTTAAGTGTGGAGGGTGAATAGTTATTCTGAGAAAATGCTTAACATTCTTGATTATTCTCAAACCCCGAGGATAAAAATGCCTAACTTTCTGCATTATTCTCAAATCCCTGAATATAATCTTGTTTTAAAACAATTTTCTCATATTATTAATTAAGATGAAATTTCTGATGGTTTATGATTTTTATTGACATGTTTTTGAATAAGTCATAGTTAATTGTGCATTGATGATTAAATTTGAAGAATACTAGAGAATCAAGCATGATAAGTCTAATTTTCAAAAATTTAAAACTTTAGGTTGTTAACCTGAAATTGAATATTACTTTGAAGTTTGAAATTTACAAGGTTGATGTCAAAAACACCCATAATTTTTGTGAGATTTTGAGCCTTATAGAGCGTAATTCTTTTTCGTGCTTACTTTATTGATTATGACTGTGTCAACTATGAACTGTTATTTTAAAACTTGCCTCGTTTATACATGTCAAGACCACAGTTATGATTTGATATATCGAGATGATAAAGGCACCTAGGTTTTAACCCACTTGCACCACTAAAAAGCCTACCCTTATAATTAACCCCTAGTGAACCCCGTTGATTCTAACAAACCCTTTTTATTGTCTCACCTTCTAATATGAACCCAAAGCCTTTTGTATTATCACCCTTTTCCCTTTAACTACCCCTTAATCGAGATTTGGTTTGATCAGTTACCTAAGTATATTATTCTAATAGTTAAATTTATCTTGTATTACTTAATTTTTTCTTAAAAAAAATCAATTCAAAGTATATTCAGTATTAATTTTAAGAAAAGTGAGCTTACACAATCAAAGTCTATTTCCAAAAGAAAAGCTCGTATTAGTAGGATTATTATTTTCAGTTGATGTAATTGTTACCTTAGAAATTTTTAGGTAGGTGACTTATCAATTCAGTCTCGATTCTAACCTTCTAATTTCAACCTTTATCCACACCTTTAACCCAAGCCCCGTTACAACCCTAACAAAGACCTTTTGATCTGTTTATCATTTCATTTTACAGTGGTGGAGATTTGATTTTCAGACAAGCCTATGGGATTAACTTTTCAGGTTCGACTTCTGAGTGCTTAATTTTGACCCTTAAACACTTTTCAAGTGATTTGAGTGATTCTTTTGCGATGATGTCAATCCTTGTCGATTTTGAATTAAAGGTAATTATTTAGATGAAGGGAAACACTAATGTTTTCGTGCTACAAAAATATGACTTATCTTGTTTGAATCTTCAGGACTCTTTGAATTGAATTATCCATGTATAAATTATCTATGAATTAAGACAAGGCATTGTTGATAAGGATTTATGAATCATGGAAAGTTCATTTTAATTGTAAGTTAAGAATAACATATTTTGATAAACCGTAATTATAACATATTTTAATCCCGCATTTAGCTTACTTTTGGATGATTTATCCCTTGATTTATGTAAAAAGGTGCTTTTAATCCTTTCTTTTCATATCTTATACCCAAGAAAGCACCCGAGGATGAAAAGAACGTAAAACGGGCCCAAAACGGAGTAAAATGGGCCTTAGCACGAAATCGACACGGCCTGGCCCAAAGTCCACACCGTCGTGTCTCGCCGATCACCTAGAGCACATCCTCTCCCCCGATTTACACGGTCGTGCCTCATTAAAGAATCCGAACACGGCCTGAAGTCGATCCACACGGGCGTGCTACATGGCCGTGTGCCTCTGCGTGCCGAATGAGCAATTTCATCGAGTAAAAGGATACTTAGGGAGAAAGAATCGCATTCCAAAGAGCCTATATATATCCCCTAAGTGCCACCTTTGAGAGGGAGGCGAGCTAGGCCAAGGAGCCAAGCTGAAAAGGTCAGAATTGTGGGAATCGCTCGAAGATAGCCAGTTGATCCATCCCAAGAAGCTGGAATTATACTCAAGACGGCGGAATTCTCCTTCAATTCCTTCAGGGAGTTTTAGGGATTTCTTATGTTTTGTTTTATCTTCTCTCTTGAGATGTTTTCTTTCTTAGTTATGAACTAAACCCCTCAGATACCTGAAGGGGATAAAACCTAGATGAATCTTGTTATTTGATTTCTGAATTTTATGATAATTACTTAGTTTGTTCTTAAGTATGCATGCTTAATCCCCATCTGATGTACTTAGGTGGAGAAGGAATAGACCCTGGATCTAGCATAATTAAGCGGAGTTGATCGAACACCTAGAGATAGGGTTACGAGATTTTGCCTAATTAGGGTGAAACCTAATATGGGAATCCATAGATCGATTTACTACAATTCTAGGGGGTTATTATAAGAGAAAGAGAGTTCCACTAATTAACCTAGGGTTAGACGTTATTCGCCTCGAGAGAGGGTTTAGCATAGGTTAGGGAGTCCTACGGATCAAGCTAGGTAAATAAATCATATGATTTAGGGTTAGATAACAAGTGAAGTCTAGGTGGATTATTCCTAAGGGTATCGTCGTGATCAATTGAGTTTTTCTTCAAGTTATTTCCCAATTCATTCTTTTTGTCTTAGTGTCCTTAGCCTAGTTGTCCTTAATTTAGATTAAAACAAACTTCACTTTATTTCTAAGGCTAAATAATAAAAAAAAAGTTAGTATTAATACTTTTGGTTCCTTTGGGTTTGATATCCGGTCTTGCCTAAGCTATACTACTGTTCGATAGGTACACCTCCCTTTAATCGTTGTCAGAGTTAGTTTCCAGGTTTGATCATTCTTTTATAAATTTTAAAGCTCTGATTTTAGCGATCAAGAGCAATCACTGTTTACAAATATACACAAAGGCAATACACTGAATCTCACAGAAAATTTTGACAGAAACGCAAAGAAGGTTTATATTCCCTTTGTTATCTGTTGTTGTTGAGTTCCGTTTTGGTTTTTTTTTATTCTTTATATTTTTTATTATTTATTTAAAAAACTGCACATATTAAACAAAAAAATACCTTGTTTTGGCCGGTGTCGGTGGCGGGAGATACGGCAGAGGGCCGCCGGACTAGGGGAACCCAAACCCTAATGATAGACGAAGGAAGGGGGCTCCTGGTCTGCTGCTTTGAAGCAGAAATGAGAAATGAAGGAAATTTTTTCCTTTAATTTTAAAACTTTAAAAACGGCGCCGTGTAAACAAAAAGGGGAGCTCCGCATGATAGCCCTATCCGCAATTGGATCCGCGCAAATTTACCCTAAATGGGTAAATTACGCGTTTAGTCCTCCCTTCTTGCGCCCTGTTTTAATTGTGTCCTATTTCATGTTTTTGTTCTTTTAATTTTTCTCCTGAATTTTGCTCGCCAATTCTATTTTGTCCCCGTCCGAACGCACAGTTTCAGAGGGTGGGGTTAATTGCTATTTTGGTCACTCTATGTCGCGCGCGTATTACGATTTAGTCTTTTTATCTTCTTTTATTTTAAATTTGGCCCAAATCTTTTGATTTTGATCCAATTTAGTCCCTTTACGATTATTTTGCTATTTTACCATTAAATTAATTAACTATTTTTTAATATTATTATTATCATAATCATATTCTTTCTATTATTATTATTATTATTATTATTATTATTATTATTATTATTATTATTATTATTATTATTATATATAATTGTTTACTTTAATTCTTTTAATTATATATTATTGTTTTTTTACTACTATTATTTCTTTCTTTTACTATTACTTTTATTATTATTATATTTACCATTAATATTACTTCTATTTTCACTACTGTTATTATTTTTTTAAAAAAATATTATTACTATTGTTTTATTATTAATGTTATTTTTAATTTACTAGTACTATTATTATTATAATTATATATTTTCTATTATATGTACTATAATTATATATATTATTTTGCTTACTTTTTTTGTATATTATTATTATATTTATATTTTTAATATCAATATAATTTTATTTTTTTTACTACTACTATTTTTTATTAGTACTATTATTCTAATATTATTACTATTACCTTTTTTATTAATATTTTTTTATTTTGGCTTATTGTTGTTATTATTCTATTGTTATATTTTTATTATATTTACCTTTTTACTATATTCGTTAGTTTCATTAGAAGTATTATTATTACTATTTGTTTTATTTGTCACATATTATTTTTGTTATTATAATACTATTGTTTATTTTCCTTTCCCTTTTTTTGTATTTATTATTATTATCCCTCATTATTATCGTGTTTATATTTCAATTTTTTTTCAAAATTCATAAAAACGGTTTTCACAAAGGTAATATTTCGTGTTGGGAAGTTCGAGAAATCGTGCCCAATCGTGCTGGGTTTCGATTTTTCTTTCGTCTAGAGGTCTAAGTATCCTCTAAAGATTTTGATTGCATTTTTTTAAATAAGGCAATGTTTCACGTTTGGAAATTCAAGGAATCGTGCCCTAACGTGCTGGGTTTTGGTTTCCGTCTGTCCAAATCATTAAACATCCTTTAAAATTGTGCCCGTGCTTCCTTAAATTAAAAAACAAGGCAATATTTTGTGCTTGGAGGTTTTGAGAAATTGTGCCCTAACGTGCTGGGTTTCAATTTTCCGTTCGCCCAAGGGACTAAATATCCTTTTAAAATTTTGATCGTGTTTTCTCAACTTTAAAAAATAAGGCAATATTTCATATTTTGAAATTTGAGGGATCGTGCCCTAACGTGCTCAGTTTCGGTTCTTTTGTTTGGCCAAATAATGGAATACCCTTTTTTAAAATGACAATGCATGAATTTTGGAAATCATGAAATGATCTTGGTGTCTAGGGTTTGAAATATCATATCCTAACGTGCTAGATGTGATATTTTATTCTTTTGAAAAAGGAGAATTTTGATATCCAATTCGTACCATCCAGACATTTTTTTGAAGGATTCATATTTTAAAATCTCTTTCAATTTTCTATATTAGGACGTTAATCAATCAATAAGGTACCAATTTTGGGCGTTGCGAGGGTGCTAATCCTTCCTCGTGCGTAACCGACTCCCGAACCCGTTGTCTTGAGATTCGTAGACCAAATGTTTTATACAGTGACCCAAACACACTTCAAAAACGATTGGTGGCGACTCCATTTTCTTTTTTAAGGTCGGCCCGTTTTTTAAACAAAAAATGGTTTCGACACCCCCAGTTTACAAAATTACCGAAATACCCTTAGTTTGCAAAATTCCCGAAATACCCCCATTTTACGAAATTACCAAAATACCCCCAGTTTACGAAATTACCAAAATACCCTCAATTTGTGAAATTACTGAAATACCCTTAATTTGAAAAATTACCGAAATACCCCCTACAGGGTAGAATTACTGAAATACCCCTGTAGGGTAGAATTATCGAAATACCCCTGAAGGGTAGAATTATCAAAATACCCTTCTGGGCTAAATGATTGCTTTGCCCTTGTGAGTAAATGACTGACTTGTGCTATGATTTGACTGATTTGACTGTGATCATATGGCTGTGTTTTAACTGACTTGATTGTGGGCGTGTGACTGATATGTTGTTAATATGTGTTGAAATGACTGTTACCGAGCATGGCCATTTTGCATACACGTGTAATGATTGAGCATGACATACACGACATATTGCATGGGGTTGGGACATTGATACGGAGGAAGTTCTGATAGGGTCGCACGTGTCGCACGACGACTGTAGACCAACGGACGGCTTAAAGCCGTGTAATCTGAATATGGCTCTGTGCCAACCTAAATATGGCTCTGTGCCATCTTGATTATGGCTTTGTACCAATCGTATTTACCCGTGGCTATGTGCCTAACATATATATTGATGACTCTGTGTCGATCATATTTACCCAAGGCTGTGTGCCGATTATATTACCGTCGCTGATGGCTATGTGCCAAACATAATACAGTTACTGATGGCTTTGTGCGAATTGTAATACCGCTACTGAAGGCTTAGAACTTTATATATATGCTTAGCAGCCTTGCTACAACGTTTGAGTAGTGCCGCTGTTGGTGCTACATTTGGAGTGTAGGGATGGGTGGGTTGATATTTATATCCCCACAGGAGTGTAGGGTTGGAAGGGAAATGGAGTGCAGGGTTGGAATTGGGATGGGATGCATCCTCATACTATTGCATATCTATTATGAGAGCTTTTATTGGTTTGGGCTAGGCCCAATTGATTCTGTTATGGGTTGTGACCCAAATGATATTGTAGTGGGCTTGGCCCACGTATGCTGCCCGATCTGCATTGCATCTTGATGATCGTTGAAAGGGCTTTGGCCTGCATCGCATTTAGGTTTCTACTTACAGATATCGATGTTACTCTGGTAAGAGGATTACACACTGAGTTTTCATAAACTCACACCGTTTTTAACTGTGCAAGTAATCCTCAGCCTTTGACGATTTGAAGCTACGAGGGACTCAAAGAAGACCACACACTGCTTATGTTTTCCATTTTGATCATCTACTTTGAAATATTTTGAATTGGGTTGTAATAAGGCCTTTTAAAGTTTTCGCACTTTAAATTTTAGATTGGTTTTATTTTAGTTTATATCTGTTAGAAGTAAATCGCAGTTTTCTGAAATGTTAACTGTTTTTAAAACAACACTACGTTTTCGCAATATTTTTAAAATGGTTTTACGACTTAATCTTTTCGTAAATCAATTACTTCCGCAACTGAAAAAAATATTTTCGGAATAAAACTACGTAACCAGGATTTTACTTAAGCTTTTAAACAAGAATGTGACACGCCATATTCGGGCCTAACTTCTAGGCCGGGTTTAGAGTGTTACACGTACTTTAAAAAGCTTTTTAAATTTACGACATCAAGGCGTTACGAGGGTGCTAATCCTTTCTTGTGCGTAACCAACTGCCGAACCTGTTTTCTCAAATTTTGTAGGCCAAAATCATCGTTTCAATAAACCAAAATGTCTTAAAGATCAATCTCAAAGTGACTCGATCTCACCTCCAAAAGGATTGGTGGCGACTCCATTTTCGTTTTCTAAAGTCGACCCTATTTTTCAACAACAAAAAAATGGTTTCGACACTCATCACAAGTATTTCTAAGTATAATCCATCCAAAAACTTACCAATTCATTATGGCAACCTTTTATCAATAATATACCAACTTTTCATCACAAAGCATAGATCAAATATTACCACATTCACATCCCATTTACAAGCCATATCACATAGCTTATATATACAACTGAAAATATCATCCAAATCATCTAGACCATATATGCCATACTTAAATATATACACATTCAAAAGGTACCAAAATAGGGTTTGATAGTGTGGTGATGATCCTCGACGATCCCCGAGCCTTCTTGTAATATCTGGGAATTAGGGGTTATGCGTTTTAATTCATATCTATGTAGCAGGGTGTTTGTGTGTTGTTTGTATGTGTTTTGGGGGCTTCGGAAACCTTGGGGTGTAGGTAGAAACCTTGGAAAATATTTGACTTTAAGTCTTTAGAGGAGGAGATAGAAGAGCTAGGCTTTAAGAAAATTTACGTGTGGGTTATGACACAAGAACTCAGTTGGTAAAGTGGTAAGGGAGGCGCCACTTAGAGCTCAGGAGAGTGACGCCTCAGGGAGTGAGAAGGGACCTAGGTTCGAGCAGCAAGGGAAGCATTTTGGAGGTTCTTTTTGTGTCAAGGGGAATGGATGAGAATTGGACCTGATCAAGGCACTTGAAAATTCGGCTAAGAAGGAAGATAAGTGTTGACTCATTCAAACTCTTTTGAATGAGGGGAGAAGAGAAGAATTAGGGGAAAAATGTGGGATTAGGGGAGAAGGAAAGAGGTGGCCGAATGTGGGATTCTAAGAGAGTGCATAATTAGTTTGGGGGGAGGCTAGGTGTGCCGAAAATTAGTGTTATCAAAGTGCCAAATTGGTTACTTTCTTTTTAGCCGAAATTTAACTTCTTTCTCTTAACATTCTCATTCTCTTCTTTCATAACCAAAACCACACTGAAATCGACCCTTTTCTCATTTGTTAGTCCTTGGCCGAAACTTCATAGACTATTAGGGGTATTTGCATCTCATCTTCTATCTCCTCTATTTGTTTCCCTTTAAGCCGAATCTATTTTCCTCTCCCTATCTCACTTCTTTCTCTCTTCTTGATAGCCAAACCCTCCCACTCATTCTCTCCATTGCCGTAACTCCTTAAACCCCAAACTCTTTTTTTTCTTTCATTTGTTGAAAGCCGAATGCACCTAATACTTTAGCCGAAATTCTCTAAAGTCTTCATCTTTCTCTCATTGTTGTTCCATACTACTTTATCTTCATTAAATCGAACCCTTTCTTTCCATAACTCTCTAAAGCCGAATCCCTATTGAGCCTCATCATTATTTCTTTTTCTCTTACGTTCTTCAAAGTCGAAGATACCATTGGCCAGAGTCTGCTCCAATCGATTCTTAACAGTAGGTAAGCAGGTTCTTCTAATCGATTTTCTTTTTACTCTTTGTGGTTGCTGAAGGCTGGAAGTCTAACCCCATTTTCTTGGCATGACCGAAACCATGGAAGGTTTTTGGGATTCCTTGTAGCCGACATTAGAAGGAGAAACTTCTGGGATTTGATCAGTTAAGGCAAGGGGATATTGATATTCGGCCAAAGGCCATACTCTCTGTGTTAGCCAATTTCTCATAAAGTATTATGTAGGTACTCAATCGACTTCTGAAGTAAAAGCCAGAAACTCTAGTCTTCTGTCGATCTAGGTAAGCCCTGTTCATTTAGATCAATATTCTTAGATCTATTCACTCAATTGTGTTTTTCTGATTAAGTTGATCTCATGGAGTCGGGATCTAGCCAATCTAAGGAGGGGGTTGGAAGCGCAGTTCCTACCCCTAGATTTAAGAAACGCTCAGTTTTTGCAGTATGGGATTGGCCACCGGGGTGTGGGCCAGTATCGGAAAGGGATAAGCAAATTGCTGTGATCCCTGCAAGCGAAAGTGTCAGTGAGATCGAAAGCATTGTTCTCAGTGTTATCAGGTGTGTAACCCCACACTAACTTCTGATAGATTAATAATAATAATGTTAAATATGTGTTAATAAGGTTATGAATAAACATGGCTAAGGGTACCATTCAATGGTACAGTGTATTCAGGTACGTTACCCTTTAACACTCAGTTAATGGTTACAAACATTGATATGAAAACATGTGTAATTTCGTTATGGCCTTGGGGTAAGGTATATCGCATGATATCTGTATATTTTGTATGTTGCATGGGCATGAGGGTGATAATGTAAAGGGGAAGTGTTCCGGTGGTCTTACCACATTATCCGGTGACTTATGTCACAATATTATGTATCCGGTAACATTGTCACATTATCCGGTGGCTATGCCACGTATTAAGGGCGATGAGCAGTTGACTGTAGCGACTGCCTTCGAGGGTGTGCAGCAGATGGAGGGTCGATTTAGTAATCCCACGGTGTGATTGCCAGGTACGGGTGGTGTGTAGAGGTTGGATATCTAGGTGGGTTCGGGTTGCATTTCCATTTTATATATATGTGACTTGATATGCTATGATAAGTATGCTATGTTATGGGCCTATGGCCGAATATGACTAAAGATGGGCTTTGCCCGAAACGTTTGAGATTAAGGCTATAATCAATTGGGACTTTGTGTTGGCTGTTACACATTAAGTCTGTTGGCTCACCCTTCGTGGGCTAACATTTTGCAGGTGATACTTAGTGCTATGGACCGGGTCAGCGGGGACTATGTGGTGGCCATGCTCAGTAAATTTCAGTTTTTCTTATATTTGAACTCCTTACGTTTTCTTTAGTATGTTTTCGGGATTTCTTTCGGGTTTTATTTGGTTCAGTTGTAATAAGGCCGCTATTAAACTGTTTTCATTTTGCGATTTGAGTTTTAGTGATTAAATATTTTTCCCAAGCAACTTCAAATGTTTTGTCACTTAACCAACTTACAGTTTCTTCCAACTTAATAAGCTCTAAAATCCAGCATTACTTTTAAATTATGAAATGTGAAGGAAATGTTTTAATGAAATACCAAATTGAACGACAACTTGTTTTCAACTCGTTAAAATTACAAACTTGTTTTAATAATCGACTTATTTTACTAGAACATGAAACGAAATTAAGTTAAGTTTTTCTGAAGGAACATGTCAGATCTGGTCGGGGCTTGTGGGCCGGGTTTGGGGTGTTTCACTTCTGTAGTTTTAACGATCTATAAAAAAATGCAAACATACACAGAGTAAGCTTTCAAAAGCTTAGTAAGCCATATACAAATAAACTCAACATATAAAACATTTATAACCATTTCAATTACGAGAACATTAACGTATCTCAATAGCATATTCATAATTCTTCTTTAGCTCCATTATATCTATCCATTTGCTTGACAACAAATTACATTTTCATGTATCTCATTAGATTATAGCACATTCATACATATATCACATTTTGTCTCAACAAGTCTATGCACATAACTCACTTGTGTCAATTCATATATATTTACCTTTCATACTCAAACATAGTATATTTTTCAAACGTACCTGAATCAGTTACACATTTCACATAGTCTTTCATTTTTCAGAATTGCCAGTTGAACCATTCGAAATCAAATAGGATACTTGGATAACTAGGAATACTATTACAATGCCAACGTCCCAGACATGGTCTTACAAGTAATCCAATATCGATGCCATTGTCCCAGACAGGGTCTTACACGAATCAAATATGATATGTCCCAGACATGGTTTTACACGTAAATCTCAAATCGACACCAACGTCCCAGACGTGGTCTTACACGATATCACATATCTGAACCCTATGTCATGACATATGAATCCTATCTATTCCTAAGGTTTGTACGAGACTTTTCAGACATTATCACATTGTCGATACTTTCTTGGTTTTCACATGTATATCTTCCAAAGCCATTTATCTCAATTCAATATCAAATGAACATGAATAAATCATCTTAAATACATTTATTTGTATATAGACTTACCTCGTATTCTGAATAAACAGACGGATTCGATTACTTGATCACTTTCGACTTTCATCGATCTAAATTCATTTTCTTTGGTTCTTGATCTATACATATTCAATTTTAACCCATTTATTCACCAAATCATTCAATTTAATCCAAAACACACATTTAGGGCATTTTACAAATTAACCCTCATATTTTCACATTTTGACATTTAAGTCCTTATTTCACAAAATCACAAAATACACACAATTTCTTTGTACTCATGCTTAGCCTAATTTTCACATGCTTCATATAAGTCCACACATTCCATTTATTTCACATTTTAATCCCTCTAAATATTATTTCCACAATTTAGTCCAAATTACTCAAATTCACCAAAAATTCAAAGACAAAACATGTTAATCTAACACATATATTTCATATTTCATCAACTAACATCACAAAGCTTAATCATTCATCAATGACACATCTCAAAATTTTCATCAAATTCCAAAATTAAGGCATGGGTTTTGTAGTACTCGAAGCAATGATTAGAAAACGTAGAAATTATCAAAAACCGAAACCAAAACATACCTTAATTTTGCTTGAACATAGCCGAAACCTAGCTAACCTTTTTCTTTTTCTTTTCTTTGTATTTCAGCAATATAGATGATGATAATGGCTTCATTTTTAACATTTGCTATAATAATAACAACCTTATTAATTCATTTACTAATTTAGCCTTTTAATAAACATATAAAACTTATATACATTAAGGCCATTTATGTCCATTATCATACATAATGGTTTAATTGCTTCATAAAGCCACCATATTAATAAAAACATAGCACATGGGTACTTTTAACACATGGCATGCTAGTTTTGCATTTTACACAATTAGATCCTTATATCAAATTAAACACTCAAACAGATAAATTAAATCACAAAACTTTCACACATGCCTGTTCACATGTTGCAAGCACAGAAATTAATATTAAAATATTTTTCTGACTCGGATCTGTGGTCCCGAAACCACTATTCCGACTAGGGTCTAAACCAGACTGTTACACGTACTTTCTCATATTTTTTTTGGGACGGGGACAATATTAGCTACTCATTCTGAGTATTTAACAACTTGTAAGAAACCAGCATCGAATTACTTCTTGACCTCCTCTTTTATTTTTAGCAAAACAACGGGCCTCATCCTTCAGAGCTTCTGTTGAACTGGCTTACACTCTTCCTTTATGGCAGACGATGTACTACAATATCAGTACTTAACCCGGGCATGTCTTGATATAACCATATAAAGACATCCTTGAATTCTTGGAGTAACTCAATAAGGTCTCGCTTTGTCTCTGCGATAATGCCAGCTCCAATCTTCACCTCTTTTTTTATCTCCTAAGCTCATAATTTCCACTTACTCTTTGTAATGTAGGATTTGTTTCTCATCTTCTTCCACCATCCTCAATAAATCAGGAGATAAGTTACAGTCTCGATCATCTTCAAAATCCTGAGAATCCTCTATACACATATCTTGCTCAAAAGAAGACTCTAAGTCAGTAGCAGCGTCGCTCATATCATTGATATTTGGATACCTGTTATAGGGATGAAGGAAGATCCAAAGAACAAAATAATCTAAGAATTATTATCTGTATGGTATGGTTATGAATGAAATGGAAAGAATAAAAGAATATTTGTTCAAGATGATACGCAAAGATACATTTTATTGAAATAAAGATGTTGGACATAAGCCTATTTCACAAAATGATTCTTATTACTCCTAGGCTTAGAAAAATAAGCGTGTTTTGAACATTACTCTGAGTTAGCTCTAAAAACTACATGAATCTCTTCTGTAGTACAATTGTTCAAAAAACTTCCAGGTACATAAAGGCAGATTCCTGATAACTTTTCTCCCCCAATTCCTTCTTCAGATATGGCGTTAATGTTCAAATTTCCCAACATTTCTTTTGTGGTTTCTTTTTTTGACATCTTCCGTTCAAGGTAAATAGTTTCTCCTGACAAGAAAGTTCCGGATATATGGGGAAAGGTCATTGGTTCCCACTTGACCTCTTCCCCATTCAGTCACGCTCTTCTCATTTCTTGCTTCTTCTGCTCTCGCTCTTCTTTTGCCTCGCATCTAGCTTGTATCCTAAGCCAAAGCGAACTCATTTGTCCATTAGCATGGGTATCTCGACCTTTCCTTGGAGGTATTTTTCGAGTCCTCTTCCCGGCAAGGCTCATTTCTCAACCGTCAATTGCAGGCCCATCCTTGTAGTTTTGGAGATTTTAAGCATCGTGATCTTATTTCCTTCGACAATGAAGGTTGCATTCACATATTCCTGCCATCGAAAAGAACATTCTATTGCTTCATCATCTGCCCCTATGTATGGTGCGTCACTGGTTATGGATGCAATAATGTCTTCTTCCGCGTTTATCGTTACCAGTATACACTCAGTTACCAACTTTAGCTTTTGGTGCAATGATGACGGTACTGCCCTAGCTAAGTGAATCCAAGGCCTCCCCAATAAGCAATTATAAAAAGGCTTGATGTCCATCACCAAGAAATTTACCTCATACGTGTTTGGACCAATCAAAAGGGGTATCTCAATCCTTTCTATCACCCTCCTTTCCGCATCATCGAACGCTCTTACTATGTTTTGGCATGTTTTCATGTGAGAGCTATCCACTAGTAATCTGTTCAGCGTGGATAGAGGTCAGACGTTCAGTGTAGATCTATTGTCTATTAGCACCCCCGACAGTGTATAACCTTTAAAGCAAGTGGTGATGTGCAGAGCCTTTGTAGATCCTATGCCCCCTAGCTGTATTTCGTTGTCATTAAAGAAGATGAAGTTGTAGGCACTTATATTGTTAACTAGGCGGTCCATCTTATTTATAGAGATATCATTAGCGATATAGGTTTCATTCAGTACCTTCATCAACACGCTACGATGAGTCTCTGAGCTCAAGAGCAAGGCTAGTACTGATATGCGAGCTGGTTGTTTGTGTAGCTTTTCTACAATGCTGTACTCACTATGCTTTAAAAATTTCAGGAATTCCTTAGCCTCGTTCTTAGTGACTGGCTCGTTAACTAGTGATTCAAGCCTAGCCGTATTTTCTTTCTTATACTTAACTACTGGGGTCTTTCCTTTAACAGGCTCAGTTCTTGTACTTGCAGGGTCATAACGCCTTCCATTGCGTGTGTAGAAACCCACATCTAGGCCGTCTTTTGAAGCACTAGCCGGGTTCTCTTCTCCTGGGATCGTCACGTTGCAGTCATAATTCTAGAGAACTCTCTTGATATCCTTGTAGGGAAAGGCTATAGGTTTTTAGCTTATGACCTTTGGTGCAATTTGTACTTCGGCTTCATTGCTTGTTGGTCGTGAAATAATAACCACCGAGTGGTTGACCTTATGGACCTTCTCTGTCAATTTTTCCACTGAGCTCTTAACCTCCTCATAAAATTCAATTTCCTTGTTATCCATTAGATTTCGTACTAGGGTCCTGAACTCAATGCACTCTTAGATTTCATGACCTTCCTTAGCATAGAACTCACAATAGTTTCTCATCCATTTGGGTCCCTTCTCTAAATCTTGTTTGATTAATCCTCCCTCTACTAACTTTTCCCAAACCCATCTCAGTGGGGTTCTTACTTTTGCCACATCAATTTTGGTTTTTTTACCTCCACTCTCAATTACTGCGTTTATCCATTTATCAGAATGACTAGGTAACAGGTTTCCTGCCACATTAGGTCTCGATGGATCATTGAACTTCACAATACCCGTCTTGATGAAACTTTCAATCAACTTTTTAAAAGCGGTGCAGTTCTCGATTGAATGTGCCGTGATTCCCGCATGATACTCACATTGAGCATTCGTGTCATACCATTTGGGGAATGAAGGTTGCATAGGTTTCAAATAGAAAGGAGATACCACATGTGCATCAAATAAACTCTGATACAACTTCCTATATGTCATCGGGATGGGTGTGAACTAGAGTCTTTCTGTATTTGGCCTCGGGTTGGATTCTTACCTTGGGGGGCCCTGATGGCTAGTAGTTACTGTCTTTGGCTGGCCTACAGTGATTGGTTTTGAATAACCCTTGTTATATATGCTTGCATTATTCACCTCAATTTCTTTCTTCCTTGAGGCTGATCTTTTGGCGCTTTCCCCCGCGTCTATCTTACCACTTCTCACTGCGATTTCAATCATTTCACCAGACATTACTATATCCGAGAAGCTCTTTGTAGTGCTTCCCAACATATGGTTGATGAACGGGGCTTTTAAAGTATTGATGAAAAGCATTGTAGTTTCTTTCTCCAAAAAAGGTGGTTGGACTTGCGTTGCCACCTCTCTCCATCTTTGGGCATATTGCCTGAAGCTCTCCCTTTGCTTCTTCTCCATATTCTGCAACGTGATTCTGTTGGATGTCATGTCCGTCACATGACTATATTGCTCCAAAAAAGCTTGTGCTAAGTCTTTCCATGAATTGATTTTGGCATGGCTCAGTTGGTTGTATTATTTGGCTACTGACCCGATCAGACTGTCTTGGAAGCAATGAATTAATAACTGGTCATTATTAATGTATCCTGTCATCCTTTGATAGAACATTGTGATGTGAGCTTCAGGACAGCTAGTCCCATTCTACTTTTCAAATTCTGGAGTTTTGAACTTCGGGGGAAGCACTGGATCTGAAACCAAACTCAAGTCCTTAGCATCAATTCCACAATGACAATCAGTGTTCTCCATTACTCTGAATTTTTCTTCTAACCATCTGCACCGATCTTCATGTTGCTTTAGCAGTTCCACTCTTGCTTTTTCCATTTCTGTCATATCATCTAGATTAGGAACAACAGGATTGGTTGGATTATCCCCTGGATTGGAGCTTGAACCCGTTGGGTAGTTCGTTGGTACTGAGGTACGAACCTGATATTGTTAGGGTCCGATGGTAACGAGTACTCTTCGTGGGTACGCATCTAGTTGGGTCTAGACATTTATCGGGCTAAAACCTAGGGGATAGGTAGGATCTTCAGTATCATCCGCTGAGTTAACCAAAGTACTCTTTCCTTTTTTGAATCCTCTAGCTAGCAACTATGTCAATTGGCTTATCATACTTCTTTGGGATTCTTGCATTTGATCCCTCATATCTTGTTGAATTTTGGCTAATTGTGCCTGCATCTGTGCTTGCAACTGATCTTGCATATCTCTTTGCATTTATTCTAATCTTTCTAATCTTCAGTCCATTACTTTGGTTTTGCGGCGAGTACCGTAGCAATATTTAGTTGGTAGACTCTTGTTGGTTTCCAGGGTAACTGTCATAATTTTAATTAATCAAGGTCTTTTTATGAAAATTGATGCATATGATGAAATGTAATGTAGATGAATTAAATGAATGCAAAAAAAGAGGCGTTGACTCTGATTCAATTCAATTAGAATAACTTTACTAGAAAACAAATTTCTTTACCTAAAAAGATTACATATATGGCTTTTCCCTAATACTCAAAACCTTAACTTTTCTAAGAAGCCAAGCTAATTCTCAGTCTCGATCCGATTCTGACTCATATTTTAAACTCAGCATGTCGGCTTGAACTGCTAGGGTTTGCAGATGATCGGCCACTTCCCGTACTTAAGCCATAGCTTCACCCATGATGTAGTCTCTATTCCTAACCTGACCTTGAGAACGTTGGAGCTGCTCTTTCCAGTGTTCGTTATTTGTTTCAAGAAACTCCACTTGAAGTTCGCAATTTTACAGTGCGGTCTCGAGCTCTCCTATTTTTCCTTTCAACTCCTCGATCTTACTTAGGGTTGCCTTCAAATCTATTGCAGAGTTACGACTACGATACTGATTCCAATTCTGCTACTCGGGCTTTTAATCCAATCTTTTCATTTCGACTTTCTAACAAACTCCTTTCTAGGGCATCTTCTCAAACTCGATCATCTTGGCATTTCCTTTCCCACTAATCGGCTCTAATCCTTTCTTCTTTAACCTCTTACCGCCATTGCTCTGATGTTTTACCCAAACTGACAATTCTTATCGACAAACGCAGCTTCTTATAATTCGTTTTTAGACTGTCCAAGTCTTCCTCAGCCTTGTTCTTTCCTTTCCTCAATTTCTCGGCCTCTAGCTTTGGACGTCGACATCTAATCCTAGCTGCATCTTTTCCTCATCTAGTTGCTCTATCGTCTTTCCTAATTCCGAACTCCTTTTTTCAAAGTCTTGCTTGATAATCTCTAACTCAGACGGGATTACTTGTAGGATGCTCTTCTATTGGCCGAGTGTCTTCTTGACTTGGCATAGGGATGTTTTCGTTGACTCTTTTACCATACCACCAACTATATTCGGGGGTTGTCATTGAATTTTCGGCAAATATTTTCATCCTGTGGGTTTGGTTCCAAGCATTCAATATTTCACAAACCTTCTTCTTGTAATTATCACCCTTGTACGAAAACTCACACTAAGCCAACCCTTGCGTCACTGGTATGCACTGTCTCAATACGAGCAAATGAGTATATCCAACAGCTCCCCAAATCCCAAGGAGAGGAACCCAGTCAAAGTCTCCACACCGATACAGAATCTCAACGGGAATCATCCAAGGAGCGCTCCATTCGACGTCATCGTCTTGGAGACTCCAGAGAATCGCCATCCATTTTTCTTCTGAAATATCGTCTCGCATCGATGTAGCCACTAAAATTTTCAATCGAGAGTAGTTCTCGAAGAATACTCGATATGAGAAATTTTCTACCTTCCAAAAGTGGCTATGGAACCATGCTAACAAAAGTTGCGCACATCCAATAAATCTTCCTTCACCCGTCCTCTGGCATGCTTTAAGGATCTAAAAGTTTCGACCAAAATTACTGAGATGGGTGTAATCTTTTTGTCAAGCCGATCAACTAAATCTGAAAATGCCTCATCTATGTGCCCTAATGCTTTGGGGAAGACGACCAAACCGTAAATGCTTAAAGCGAAAACATCAACCCTCTTCTTTATATTCGGATGTGCCATGATCAAAGCCCGTAAACTTCTCCAATGTATGCATTTACTATCTCCTTTTTGTCTAATCCGGGCTGCAACCCATTGCTCACTCATCCCCGTGATGCTCATTAGCTTTTTTAAGAAACTCGGGACACTGGCCGCTGATCGTTGTTTTATACGATGTCAAAGTCTTAAAATTTATATAAAGAATGATCAAACCTGAAAGCTAACTATGACAACGATTTAAGGCAAGCGCACCTATCGAACAATAGTATAGTTAAGGCAAGGCCGGAATGTCGAACCCAAATGAACTAAAAGTACTAATACTAACTCTCTTTTTATTATTTAGCCTAAGAATTAAGTGAATTTTTATATAATATAAAATTAACTAACTACTAAACTAAAGGCTCTAAGACAAAGAAGAATGAATTTGGAGAATAACTTTTAGGAAAAACCAATTGATTAAGACGACACCCAAGGAAGAATCCACCTAGACTTCATTTGTTATCTAACTCTGAACCAGACGATTTATTCATTTGACTTGATCCGTAAGATTCCCTAAGTTATATTAATCCCTCTCTCGAGGCGACTAACGTCTAACCCTAGGTTGATTAATTGAAATCTCTTTCTAATTAAAACTCCTAGAATTGCATTAACTCGATCTACGGACTCTCATATTAGGTTTCACCCTAATCCGACAAAATCTCGTCACCCTATCTCTAGGCGTGCGATCAACTCCGCTTAATTATGCTATATCTACTCTAAGGCAGGGACTTTTGCTCCTCCACCTAAGCACATCACACTTGAATTAATATCCCGGAAATATCAACACAAGAATTAAGAACACATAATTAAGAACAAGTCAAATATTTATCATATAGTTCAGGAAACGGTAACAAGATTCATCTTAGGTTTCATCCCTCTCAGGTATCTGAGGGTTTAGTTCATAACAATAATAGAAAACATCTCAAAAGAAAAGATAAAACAAAACATAAGAAATCCCTAAAACCACCTGAAGGAATTGAAGGAGAGATCATCCGTCTTGAGTATGATTCTGGCTTCTTGAGATGAATCAACTGTCTATCTTCGAGTAAATCGCCACAAATCTGCCCTCTTTGGCCTAGCTGGACGCCCCCTGACTAAAGCCTTGGGTTCCCCCCTTTTAAGTCATACTTGGGGTGTTTATATAGGCTTCTGAATATGTTTCTTTGCCCCTAAGTATCCTAATCCGAGTGAAACTCTTCTTTCTCACGACAGGGATATGCCAATGGCACACGCCCATGTAAGTCGTGGCCAGGCCGTGTTCAAAGCTGTTGAATGAGGCACGGCCGTGTGGTCTCGGGCCCAGGCCATGTGGATTTCGTGATATGGCCCATTTACTCCGTTTTAGGCCCGTTTTTTGTTCTTTTCATCATCTGGTGTTCTTCTAAGTATAAAACATAAAAACAAAGGATTAAAAGCACCAAATTACATAATTAAAGGCTTAAATCAGCCAAAACCATGCTAAATATAGGCTTAAAATATGTTACTTTTATGGTTTATCAAATACCCCCACACTTAAGCTTTTGCTTGTCCTCAAGCAAAATTCTCAACTCACAATTAAAATGAACTTCCTTGATTCATAATATTCATTAATAATGTTTCATCATAATTCAAAGATAATTCATACATGGACAATTCAATTGAAAGGGTCCTAAAGATTCAAACAATCAAAGTCATAGTTTTTATAGTATGAAAACATAGGTGTTTCCTCTTACCTAAATAATTACCTCTGATTCAAAACCGACAAGGGTTGACATCCTCACTAAAGATTCAATCAAATCACTCGAAGTGTTTAAGGTTCAGAATTAAGCACTCAAAAGTTAAACATGAAATGTTAATCCCATAGGCTTGCATGAAAATCAAATCTCCACCACTATAATATGAGATGATACACAAATCAAAAGGTCTTTAACAGGGTTGTAACGGGGCCTGGATTAAAGGTGTGGATAAAGGCTGAATTAGAGGGTTAGAATCGAGGTTGACCTGACAAATTACCTAACTAGAGATATTGGACTAATAATAATTAAAAACTTGTACTACTAATAGTAATATTCTGATATTAGCTTCTTCTTCAATAATTGGAATTTAACGTATAAGCTCGCATAATCACAAAACTAATAGTGAATATTCTTCGTTTTTTTTTCAAAAACAAGTCAAATATATAATAAAGGATAAATTCAACTGCTTGAAATAAAGATCATAGTCAAGCAACTGATCAAATCAAATCTCAACATAAGGCTAGTCAAAAGGAATGGTGATAACAAATACAAAGGGTTTTGGGTTAATATTAGTGGGTGAGTCAATAAAAAGGGTTGTTAGGATTAAACGGGGTTCACTAGGGGTTAATTGTGAAGGTAGGCTTTTAGTGCAGTGAGTGGGTTAAAACCTAGGTGCCTTTATCATCTCTGTATATCAAATCAAAAGTGTGGGCTCGACATGTATAATCGATGCAAGTTCTAGAATAACAAATCAATGTTGACACACTCATAATAAATAAGATGAGCAAGAAAAAGAATATATGCTCTATAAGACTCAAAATCTCATAATAAAATTATGGGTTTTTGATGTCAACCTCATAAATTTCAAACTTCAAAGTAATATCCAAATTCAGGTAGACAACCTAAAAAAATTTTAATTCTGAAAAATAGACTTATCATGCTTGATTCTCTAGTATCTTTCAAATTTAATCATCAATGCACAATTATCAATGACTTAATCCAAAACATATCAATAAAAATCATAAATCAAAGGAATTTTCATTCTAATCATAATATGATAAACTTACTTTAGAACAAGGCATAATTCAGGGATTTTCAAATAATACTATAGTTAAACCCCCGCACTTAAGATGTACATTGCCCTCAATGTACAAAGATAGATAATAGCAATAGAGTAATCAAAAGATAGGGAGAGAAGTGAAACTTCCTGAATTATTGATGAAATCCTTGGAGGTGTGGAAACTTGATTTGGAGGTGAAAGATAAGTTGGAGGGGCCGCCTCGAATTCCTGCGCTAGATGAAGAAATTGGGAAGCTCTTAGAGATTTAGCCAGGGAATATAAAGACATATTTAAAATAAACTAAATAAATAATTAAGGAAAAGAAAGAGAAAGAGAAAGAAAATAGAGATGTAAATAAAATTAAAATGAAAGATGAATGGACCGAAGAGTCCTTATTGTTGGATGGTTCGCGAGGTGGGTGTGACCTCTAAGGTTGTAGTGAGGTGGTGGTCGTGGTTCCGGTGTGATTCCCTAGCAGCCTTTAGAACCTAAAAACAAGAAACTAAGATAAAATAAACTAAATTAAGCATAAGGTAGTCAAAGAGAAGGAAAATACAAGAGAAGAGTGAAAAAGAAGAAAAATTAAATGGCCTTAAAGATCCTTGGCTTGTCGAGTGGATGAAGCGGGCGGCATGAACTTATGTAGATTGGTCTCCCTAAGGAAGACTGTGCTTGGATCCTTCTGTTTCTTCGACATGGCCATTGTGGAGATAAAGAGTTAGAAAAATGATATGGGAGGTTAAACTAAATAAATAATTAAGGAAAATAAAGAGAAAGAGAAAGAAAATAGAGATGTAAATAAAATTAAAATGAAAGATGAATGGACCGAAGAGTCCTTATTGTTAGATGGTTCGCGAGGTGGGTGTGACCTCTAAGGTTGTAGTGAGGTGGTGGTTGTGGTTTCGGTGTGATTCCCTAGCAGCCTTTAGAACCTAAAACCAAGAAACTAAGATAAAATACACTAAATTAAGCATAAGGTAGTCAAAAAGAAGGAAACTACAGGAGAAGAGTGAAAAAGAAGAAAAATTAAATGGCCTTAAAGATCCTTGGCTTGTCAAGTGGATGAAGCAGCCGGCATGAACTTATGTAGATTGGTCTCCCTAATGAAACTGTGTTTGGATCCTTCCATTTCTTCGACATGGCCATTGTGGAGATAAAGAGTTAGAAGAATGATATGGGAGGTTAAAGATCTGAAAAAGAAAAGAAAATGAAAATGATATGGAAGAAGGGAGATGGGGAGTAGGTTAGAAGAGCGAGAGGGTGGTTTAAATAGAATTTTCAGGTTTGGTACGTCCCCACGCCCATGTGCCGTGGGCATGTTGTGTCACACGGCCATATCGTACGGCCGTATTGTACTTTGTTCGCTTATCCCACGCCTATGTTCTGATCTCCACGCCCGTGTATGATCTAACAGTGTTGGCCACGGCCGTATCGCACAGCTGTGGCGTGGTAGTTAGAGTCCGTGACTTGAAAATTGATTCGCTCTGACTCGTACCATCTCTGCCATGTCAGTACGGAGATTCGGTGCATCCACACAGCCACGGCCACAGCAGTGTGCAAGGTCGTGTGGCTTGAAATTTTGTACTTTTGGTTAGTTTATAGTTAGGTGCGATAAAAAAAGGATAAAATAAAAATGAAAATGTAGAAGTTAATGGGGTTAGCACTCGGGTTGCCTCTCGAGAAGCACTCGTTTATAGTCTTAAGCTAGACTTACCTCTCATTCGCATATTCATGGTGGTTTGAGGAGTTAAAAGTCCTTCCTCATGCTAGCAGTTCCATTATCATGATAAATTGTAAGAAGAGTAGCGTTTATTTTCAAAGTTCCAAATATAGGGTTACTTACCTCGACTGTTCCGTAAGAGAAAACATTGACCACCTTAAAAGGGATTTCTTTTTTTGTGTTAGGATCAATGGGGTATTCGTGGGTCTGTTTTATCTAACAATACCTAATCACCGATTTTGAATTTGCCTATCTCGTAGAGTGGCTTTGATTCTACTTTATGTATCCCTAGTTTTTCTTTGAGATGCGTCTTCCACTCTTCTAATTCATCGATCTAAATCCCTTGTTCCTCATGAGTTATTTCTTTGTTGGCACAGGGTCTAGGATCGGGATCATGCCGTAGTGCTTCCTGAAAAGAAGGGTTAACCGAATGGTTATCAATAGAATTTAATTTCTCACCTTGATTATTTAATGTCCTAGCTGAATCGAGAGCTTGAAGAGTGACTGTCCCGTCACCTACACAGAGTATGAGTTCGCCTGCATCAACATCGATTTTAGTTCTGGCAGTTGCTAAGAATGGTCTTCCTAAAATTAGGGGGACCGTGTTGTCCTCATCTATGTCTAAAATGACAAAGTCTACTGGGAATACGAATTTATCAATTTTCACGAGTATATCTTCAGTTATACCCCTATGAATTCTAACAGTTTTATTAGCTAATTGAATGCTCATCCTATTTTGTTTGGGTTTCCCTAGACCTAGTTGTTTAAACATTTTATAAGGCATGACATTTATGCTTGCCCTTAAATAAGCTAACGCATTATCAATAGATAAACTACCAATTAAGCATGGAATTGTAAAACTCCATGGATATTTTAATTTCTGTGGTAGTTTATTTTGCAACATTGCTGAGTATATTGCATTCAGCTCTACATGTGATTTCTCGTCTATCTTCCACTTATTTGTCAATAGCTTCTTGAAAAATTTCCTAGAATCTAGCATCTATGAAAGAGCTTCAAGAAACGGTAAGTTAATATGTAATTTCTTTAAAAGTTTAAGAAACTTACCGAACTGTTCCTCTGTGTCGTCTTTCGTTATCCCTTCGGGATATGGTATGCGAGGTTTGTACTCTTTGATTACCGGTTTTGATTTTACCTCAACCTTTCCTTCTTCTACCACATTCTCGTGCCTTAAATTGGGCTCGTCTAACCTTTCACTATCTTGAGCTGTTATGGCTTGAATTTGCTCGTTTGGGTTAGTCTCGGTGTTGCTTGGTAGGCTTCCTTGTGGTCTTTCAGAAATCTACTTAGCGAGTTGCCCTAACTGATTCTCGATCCTTTGAATCGAGGCTTGTTGATTTTTCAGGGTTGTTTCGATATTCTGAACACGTGTTTCTGTGGCTGCTATGAATTTTGTCAGCATCTCCTCGAGGTTTGGCTTTTTTTCCTGTGGGTAGGGCTGTTGTTGGAAGTTTTTGGATGGTTGTTGTCTTTGATTTCCTTGGCCACCCCATGAGAAATTGGGGTGGTTCTTCCAACCTGTATTATCAATATTACTATAAGGGTTATTGTTAGATTAGAAATTGTTGCCCATATAGTTCATTTGTTCGCTTTCCGTGCCCTGTCCGTAAGGTGGGTACTCAGGATTCTCCACTCCTCCACTTGCGTCGCACTGCATAACTGGATGTGCCTGCGAAGAACCATACAAATCATCAAATTTTTTATGTAGCAACTCTACCTAATTTGATAGCACGGTCACTACGTCTAGGTTGAAAACTACGACTGCTTTGGCTGGCCTTAACCTTGTAACTTGCCACTGATAGTTATTCAGTGACATCTCCTCTATAAACTCGTAGGCCGCTTCAAGAGTTTTGTTATCCAAAGTTCCGCCAGCAGCTAAATAAATTAGTTGCCTTGTTGAAGGGTTCACACCGTTGTAGAGAGTTTGGACCTGTGGCCACAAAGGTAATCCGTGGTGTGGGCACCTCCTTAACAAATCTTTGTATCTCTCCTATGCATCGTAAAGTGTCTCTAAATCCATCTGCACAAAAGAAGAGATATCATTCCTCAATTTGGCCGTTTTGGCCGGTGGGAAATATTTTAATAAAAATTTCTCGGTCATTTGATCCCATGTAGTGATTGACCCTCGCGGAAGAGAATGCAACCACTGTTTGGCTTTATTCCTCAGAGAAAAGGGAAATAACCGAAGACGGATGGCATCATCAGAAATGCCATTTATCTTGAAGGTATCACAAAATTCTAGAAAATTCGCTAAGTGTGTATTAGGATCCTCATCCTGCAAACCATCAAACTGAACAAACTGTTGTATCATCTGTATAGTGTTAGGTTTCAATTCAAAATTATTTGCAACAATAGTAGGCCTAACAATACTAGACTCAGTTCCTGTTAAACTAGGTTTAGCATAATCATACATAGTGCGTGGAGCATGATGTTCGGCCATCTCTGGAGTTGGCGGATTATTCTCAACCATCTCTTCGGTGGTATTAATTTCGGCTTCTTGCTCTTCTTCTATGTAGTTTAAGCTTCGCCTTATTTCTCTGCGATTTCTACAAACGGTACCTTCAATATCACTGTCATAAAGTAGGGGTCCTGTCGGGTTTCTTCTAGTCATAAACTAGAGGTACTTGAAAGGAGTGAAAGAAGAAAATTTAGAAAAAAAATAAAATTTAATTGCAAAAATAAAATAAAAATAAATATGGCTAAAGTAATAAAAATTAAGCATTCTTAATATTTCAGTTCCCCGACAACAGCGCCAAAAACTTTATCATTGTTTTATGCGATGTCAAAGTCTTAAAATTTATATAAAGAATGATCGAACCTGGAAACTAACTAAGACAACGATTTAAGGCAAGTGCACCTATCGAACAATAGTATAGTTAATGTAACATCCTGGAAAGGGCATATGCATTTTCGGTTTAATTGTACGAAATGACAAGTCTTAAGTACTATGAATAAATTTCTAATATTTTTGGAAACCTAGAAATGCATGGAAATGAAAATGGAAATGAACATTTTTGGAAACCTAGAAATGCATGGAAATGAAAATGGAAATGAACATTTTTGGAAACCTGGAAATGTAAGGAAATGATTCAAAAATGGAAAGTAAACATTTCTAGAAACTTGGAAATGTAAGGAAATGGCAAGTTTACAGAGTCGATCGAAAATTTTTGGAAACTTAGAAAAGACCTAGAAATGTCGAGTTTTAAGGTTTAAAAGAGGAAATAAAGGCAAGGTCGCCTTAAAAGAAAAAGTTTGTGAAATTTGACACACAAACAGGCTTGGAAAAGTGGCCTGGAGATGCCACTTAGGGCCTATGGAAATGGCGTCATATGCAAGAAGAATGGGCCTGGGTTCGAGTCACTTGGGAAGCAAATAAAAAGGAGTTTTATTTTTGCTTCCAGAAGACTGGAGTGGACGGCAAGGCTTCTAGAAAAGGGAGTTTTATTCCCTTTAAATTTCGGCAATTAATGGGATAAATAAAGGATTTTAAATTTGGATTATTTTGAAGAGATAATTAAATGCTTTTAATTTAAATAAAGTGATAATTAAAGCATAATATTATCACAAAGGAAGAGTGGTGGCCAAGTAGGGGACTCTAGCCTGGTAAATTCGGCTAAGGGAGGAAAAGTGAGGCCATTCTTCCATCTTTTCTAAGTGGTTGCCGAAAATTCCCTAGCCCTCTCTCTCTCTGCCGAAATTTTCCTTAAGCAAAAATCCATCTTTTCTTTTTCTTTTCTCTTCTACTGTCAAGCTGAAACCTCTTTGATCCCTGTCTATGTCTCCATAGCCGCATTCCTCTGAGAATCTAAGTAAGAGAGCAATCAACTACAGCATCAAAAGGGTAAGATCTGTGGTCAATCGATTTTTATTCCTTTTCTTTTTACCGAAATCAAGGTACTAATCTTATTAGCAATTTTGGCCGAATCTACAAGGGATCTCTCGGGTTTCTACAATTGTCGAATACAAGGAGGAATCTTCCGGGAATTCAAGGATCTAAGGTAAGAAATATGAATATTCGGTCAAAGGTTATGTTTTATGTCTTAATATTAGATTAAATCTAACATGAAGTTATAGGGATTTCGACAGACATACAAGGCAAGGAATACTTTCCGGATTTGGAAATTGTAAGGTAAGTGCATAGATCCAATTGGCCAAGGCTTATTTTGGTATTTAGAATTATTTCCCCTTTATTCAAAAGTCAGAAACTGACATGATTACATGATTTTGTGGCTAGCCGATTTTAAGGGAGGAATACAAAGTTCCGGCATTTGATTCTTAATTCAGTACGGCAACAAGGTAAGTTTTAGTAATACAAATCCTACTAGGATTTGGTTTATAGCCAAATAGGTCTTTGCTAAAGATTACCATGTTAACTGAATATAGGCATTAAAGATCTAAATCAGTAGATCGATTTTCGGGATTTCAAGGACTTCGTTAAGCGAATCAGGTGTGTACCCCACACTATCTTTTAATACGATTTATGGCTTAAACTTGTTATATGTTCTAATATGAAAATACAAGAATGTGGCTAATGTACCATGTTATGGTACAAAGTACTCAGGTACGATTCCTACTCCTACTAGGATTATGAAATATGTTATATTTAGCATGTGAAAGGTGACATGAATGTGAATTTAAGTATGATATGCATAATATGAATAATATGGGGCATTCGGGTTATATGAGAAAGGGGAAGTGAATATGGTGACTTCGGTCTCATTATCTGAATGTGGTGACTTCGGTCACATTATCTGAACGTGGTGACTTCGATCACATTATCTGAATGTGGTAACTTCGGTTACATTATCTGAATCTGTTGTCTCATGACACAATTATCTGGTGGCTATGCCACAAATTTTATATGGGCGATGAGCACGCCGATCATCGCAGACGATCGCCGATGTGTGTGTAGCGGATGGAGGGTTGACTTAGTAGTACCCACGGTGTGTAGGTTGGTACGGGGATGTGTAGCGGATGACACCTAGGCTTGGGTTTGGGTTGCATCATCATTTTTATCTGTTATATGAATAAGTATTTGATATGAAAATGTATGCCTGATCTATTGAATTTTAGTGTTGTGTACACTTTGAGTCTGTTGACTCACCCCATTGTGGGACTATTTTTCAGGTGACGATCAATAATGGACCGGGTTCAACAGAAGCTTAGGGATGTCCATGCTCAGCTTGAAGTTTATTCAATATGGACGTTTTATTTTATTTAAGTATTTTAGAATTTTATTTTGGGATTTTACTTGTTGTAATAAGGCCATAAGTTACATTTCTCTACTTTTATTTTTAATTACTATGTTACGAATTATTTTCAATTAAAGTTAAGAAAAATTTATTTCTTTAAAAATAAACCCTAATTGTTTTGTCACCTTACTTAATTGGATTTTAAAATAAGATAAATGGGTTTTTAACTCAAGCCCAACCCAAGCAATATAATTTTTAAAATTGCACAAGTTTTCCTCTAGAAATAAAAGAATTTGAAACCAGTTTACTTAAGGAACATACCAGATCCGGTTCAGGCTCGTGAGCCGGGTGTGGGGTGTTTCAGTTTGGTATCAGCGCCCAGTTTTAAACTCTCGGCCTGTGGGCTAAGGCCCAAAACGTTTTCCAAGGCCCAAAACGTTTTCCAATCAAGCCAAATGAGTTTTATGGAAGTATTTCTGAAAATAAGCAGGTTTTCTGGCATGGCACCTAAGTCTCCGACCCGCGTCCACCAGGTAAGTACCCCTAACTATTTGGGTGATTATGTAAATTATGTATTGTGGAAGGGTAGAAAAGGAATGGAATGTAGAATAGCATGATAGGAACTTGAACCCTAGGACTAGTCTACTCAAACACAAACACATAAGACTTAATGCATTAAAGAAACCTATGGCTAAGTCACTGAGCTAGGGTGTGGTAACCCCTGTGCGCATGTCTAGGATTGGATCCGGAAGAGCTTGGTATTTAAGCAGTCCTAGTGACTCACCTCCTCTTCGCAAGAATCCTACCTGGTGCGTAGCTTCGGTTCACCCTAACTTAGAGGGCTTAGTGGTGTGGCAACCTCTGTGCGCATGTCTAGGAATGGTCTTGGTGGGAGCTCGGTATTTAAGCAGTCCGCGTGACTCACCTCCTCTCCATTCGAATCCTGCCTGGTGCGTAGCTTTCGTTCACCCTGACCAAGAGGGCTCGGTCATAGGCTGGACACAATAACTACAACCCAGAAGGGAACTAGCCATGTTTTTTTAAAAAAAAAAAACAACAAAACCCTAGTTTTAAAACCTTTAAAATCACTCTTTTAATTTGTGGAAACTATCTTTACAAAATTTTTCGAAAAATTTTCGATTTATGAAAATTACAAAAATACCCTTAGTGGTAAAATTACCAAAATGCCCTTGGCTTATAAAATGTCCAACTACCCAACAGTCTTACCAAATTTTCATTATTTTATAAGTATTCAAAAACCCTAATTTGCAAACTATCAAAAATATCTTGAGTTTAAAAAATTACAAAATTGCCCCTAACTTACAAAAATGACCAAAATGGCCCTGGTTTCCGAAATTTTTGCAAACATCATTATTTAGAAGTTAAAACTCCCAAAAAGAACCTACAAAGTTTTACAACTTTTGAAATATCCCTGATTTATTAAATTTTTCCATAATACCCCGTGGGAATTCAAAATTACCAAAATACTTTTTGACGAAATCACCAAGGAACTTTTTCTTTTGAAAATTTACGAAAATGCCCTTGTAGGACAAATTACGAAAATACCCCTGGGTAGTGGAAAAACAACAACGATGAAAACTACAACGTTTCTCTGAATGAACGAAAGTTCATACTTGTTTGATGGATGAATGAATGAATGGAAAGACTGTGTGTTTGTATGAATATGAAAGAACCACTCCTAAATTCTTTTTCATAAAACTTCTTCGCGAGTAATCAAGTGAAACAAAAGTACTAATGCATAAAACTTCTTAATCAGATCTCGACGTTAGAAATGAGCTCTAGAGGACGTGGTCGTCGTGGACGAGGTAGAGGAAGGATGACTGTGTCAGAACCCGTTAGATCGGGTCAAGGTTCTGACAATGAGATACCACCGCCATCACCCCCAAATTTGTTGGTGTTGAGCAACAAGCTCGAGGACGGGGAAGATGCGTGTCGCAGTCGTGGCCGCGAGTTTTGGAATTGGTGGCTGGTGCAGGTGGAAATTCGGGAACACGTAAGTCTATGCCGGAACGGCTCCGAGCTAATGGAGCGGAAATGTTTCGAGGAGCATCCGAGTGGCACCCAATACTGGTGAAATAATGGTTGGAAGCAACGGAGCGCATCATGGATGAGATTGATCGACCCTCGAGGAAAAGTTGAAAGGATGGTGGCACCGCATTACGCGATGAAGCGTATCGGTGGTGGTTAATCGTTCGGGATGGTGCCACGGTGAGGATCGACACAGGAATATGTTAAGGAGGCATTTCGTAAGAAATATGTGGGAACCGGTATCTGAGATGAGCAAAGGAAGGCTTTTCGAAATTTGGTGCAAGGGAGCAAGTCATTGCTGCGAATATGAAGTGAATTCACGAGGTTGAGTCGCTATGCTCGAGGAGTAGTGGCAACCGAGCATGAGCACCGTGTCCGCTTTTGAGGACGGACCGAGGACGATCCGAGATCGTTGATAGCACCGCATCGGGAGCGGGAGTTCTCTCGCTTTGGTAGAAAAGGCCAAGGTGGCCGAGGAATTAAGGATTCTACCAAGCAGTGTGGATAGGAATAAGCCCAAAAGAGGTTTTGGACCATCCGGAAAGGTTCATAAGAGGCCTAGAATTGATGGGCGCAAAATCGCAAAGTTGTGCAGGATGGCGATGATCGTCCTTGTGAGCATTGTGGAAAGAAGCACTTGGGGAGTGCTTTGGAAAAGACGAGAGGATGTTTTCGGTGTGGGTCCAAGGACCATATGCTCAAGGATTGTCCTAAGAAACCAGATAAAAGTCGACCAGCCACTCAGAATGTTAGTCAGGCTGGTAGAGGAGGACAGCAGCCTCAACGAGGTCCTGGTTCGAGTAATCGAGGTAACGGTGCTGGTAGAGGACGTGGAGCACAGGGCAGAGGTGCTGCTAATGCTGAGGCAAGGCAACTGGGTTTGGTTTATGCGGTTCACCGGAAGGAAGATGGAGACGCGCCGGATGTTATAACCGGTACGTTCTTTATTTTTGACGAGCCCTATTTTGCTCTAATTGGTGTGGGCTCAACCCATTCATATGTTGCATGTAGTGTAGTGGAAACACTAGACCTAGACTCTGAACTCTCTGATAGGCAGATGACTGTAGTAAGCCCATTAGGCCAAACTGTAGTGGTAGATAAAATCTTTCGGAATGTACCCCTAGAGATTCAGGGAGTGAACTTTCGGGCTGACTTAATGGAGTTACCCTTCGGAGAGTTTGAACTTATACTCAGAATGGACTGGCTAGTAGAACACCGAGCCGTGTTAGATTGTGCGGCTAAATGAATGGAACTAAGGACCTCGGAGGATGAAGTAGTAGTAATGGTTGGAGAAAGGAGGAACTACTTGTCTAACGTAGTTTCGGCGCTGAAGGCTGAGAAAATGGTTAAGAAAGGGTGCAAGGCATTCCTAGCCTTCGTAAGTGCGTTGGGTGGAAAGGAAGAAGGTGTTAGCAGAGTTAGAACGGTCAAGGACTTTGAAGATGTATTTTCGGAGGAATTACCAGGAATACCCCCAGATAGGGAGGTGGAATTTGGGATAGATTTGCTACCGGGAACAGTTCCTGTGTCAATAGCTCCATACCGAATGGCGCCAAAGGAGTTAGTGGAGCTCAAGGCTCAAAACCAAGAGTTGTTGGACCGTGGGTTCATCCGACCCAATGTTTCTCTAGGGGGAGCACCGGTCCTATTTGTGAAGAAGAAGGACGAAACTATACTTATGTGCATAGATTACCGTCAGTTGAATAAGCTGACTATTAAGAACAAGTATCCTTTGCCAAGGATCGATAACTTGTTCGATCAGCTGAAGGGGGCCGCAGTGTTTTCAAAGATCGACTTAAGGTCGGGATATCATCAGCTGAAGGTGAAGGAGGCAGATATCCATAAGACCGCTTTTAGGACAAGATACGGCCATTTTGAGTTTGTGGTGATGCCGTTTGGATTGACGAACGCTCCAGCCTCGTTCATGATATGATGAACCGAGTTTTCCAACCCTATTTGGATTGGTTCATCGTTGTGTTCATCGACGATATCTTGGTGTACTCTAAGTCTGAAGAGGAGCATGATGAGCACCTACGGGTTGTGTTGGAAGTATTAAGGGAGAAGAAGCTCTATGCCAAGTTCAGCAAGTGTGAATTTTGGCTTAAGGAGGTGGCATTTTTAGGACATGTGGTATCCGCAGAAGGAATAAGAGTGGACCCTAGGAAGATCGAGGCAGTGTTGGATTGGAAACCACCTAGGTCCGTGGCTGAGATTCGAAGTTTCTTAGGTTTGGCAGGCTATTACAGAAGGTTTGTGGAAGGGTTCTCGTCTATAGCCGCGCCCTTGACAAAGATGCTAAGGAAGGAATTACCCTTTGAATGGACTAGTAAGCAGCAGTAAAGCTTTGAAAAGCTTAAAAAGGTGTTGACGGAAGCTCCAGTGTTAATTCAGCCGGAGGCAGGAAAAGATTTTGTGGTGTACTGTGACGCTTCACATACGGGGTTAGGCTGTGTGCTAATGCAAGATGGAAAAGTGGTCGCTTATGCGTCTTGGCAGTTAAGGCCTCATGAGGTTAACTACCCAACCCATGACTTAGAATTGGCAGCAGTGGTTTTCGCCCTTAAGGTTTGGAGGCACTACCTCTATGGAGGAAGGTCAGTGATCTACACAGACCACAAGACCCTTAAGTATCTGTTGACTCAGAAGGAGTTGAACTTGAGGCAACGAAGGTGGGTGGAGTTGTTGAAGGATTATGATTGCTCGATAGAGTACCACTCGGGCAAGGCAAATGTGGTAGCTGATGCCCTAAGTCGGAAGGTTGTGTTGGATCTAAGGGCTATGTTCGCTCACTTAAGTTTGTACGATGATGGAAGCCTGTTGGCAGAGTTGCAAGTCAAGCCCACATGGCTAAAGGAGGTGAAAGTGGGATAGTTGGTTGATAAGGATCTAAGTGCTAAGTTACAGCAAGTGCAGAACAGGGAATTAAAGGATTATGGCGTTAATGATAAAGGAGTATTATGCTACAAAGGAAAAGTCTGTATGCCGAAGGACAAGGAGTTAAGACAAAGGATTCTTCGGGAGGCGCATAGTAGCCCTTATGCTATGCATCCCGGAGGCATTAAGCTGTACAGAGATCTAAGGGAACAATTTTGGTGGTCCGATCTTAAATGAGAAGTTACTGAATTCGTGGGGAAATGTTTGACATGTCAGCAAGTTAAGGCTGAACACCAAGTCCCATCAGGATTGTTTCAACCAATCGGAATTCCACAATGGAAGTGGGAGAGAATTACCATAGACTTCGTTAGTGGGCTTCCCCTTACGCCTACTAAGAAGGACTCGGTATGGGTGATAGTGGACCATTTGACCAAATCCGCGTACTTTATTCCGGTGAGAGTTGACTATTCTCTTCAGAAGTTAGCCAAGTTATATGTGGCGGAGATCGTAAGGTTACATGGAGTACCAGTATCGATCATCTCCGATAGGGACCCAAGGTTTATGTCTCGATTTTGGAAGGCACTTCATCAAGCTTTAGGCACTAAGTTGGACTTCACTACGGCTTTTCATCCACAATCAGACGGGCAGTCTGAATGAGTTATACAAGTGTTGGAGGATATGCTGAGAAGCTGTGTGATGGATTTCCGAGGAAGTTGGGAAGATTACTTGCCTCTAGCTGAGTTCGCCTACAACAACAGCTATCAGGCTAGCATTCGGATGGCACCATATGAAGCATTATATGGTAGGAAGTGTAGAACACCTACTTGTTGGACTGAGTTAGGAGAACGTCGAGTTTTGGGTCCAGAGTTAATGGCAGAAACTGAAGAGAAGGTTGAGTTAATTTGGGCACGGCTGAAGGAAGCCTCTGATAGGCAGAAGTCGTACGTAGACCTCAAGCAGAAGGAAATAGAGTTTGAAGTTAGAGACCGAGTGTTCCTGAAAGTCTCGCCTTGGAAGAAGGTTATGAGGTTCGGTCGCAAAGGAAGTTAAGCCCAAGGTTTATAGGGCCCTATCGAGCATCGGCGAGTTGGGCGGTGGCGCACCAATTGGAGTTGCCACCAGAGTTGCAGCAGATGCACGACGTATTCCATGTATCCATGCTACGTCACTACCGATCGGATCCGTCTCATGTGGTACCTGTTGAAGAGGTGGAGCTAAGGCCAGACTTATCCTACGAGGAAGAGCCGATTCGGATCTTGGAACGTGATGTGAAAGTACTACGAAGGAAGTCAGTTCCTCTAGTCAAAGTGTTATGGCGCAATCATGGATCGGAAGAAGCTTCGTGGGAGTCGAAGAGACAATGCGACAAACAATACCCTCAATTATTTTAGTTAGGAAATTTTGAGGACGAAATTATTTTAAGGGGGTAGAACTGTAACATCCTGGAAAGGGCCTATGCATTTTCGGTTTAATTGTACAAAATGAAAAGTCTTAAGTACTATGAATAAATTTCTAATATTTTTGGAAACCTAGAAATTCATGGAAATGAAAATGGAAATGAACATTTTTGTAAACCTAGAAATGCATGAAAATGAAAATGGAAATGAATATTTTTGGAAACCTAGAAATGCATGGAAATGAAAATGGAAATGAGCATTTTTGGAAACCTGGAAATGTAAGGAAATGATTCAAAAATGTAAAGTAAACATTTCTGGAAACTTGGAAATGTAAGGAAATGGCAAGTTTACAGAGCCGATCAAAAATTTTTGGAAACTTAGAAATGACCTAGAAATGTCGAGTTTTAAGGTTTAAAAGAGGAAATAAAGGCAAAGTGGCCTTAAAAGAAAAAGTTTGTGAAATTTGACACACAAACAGGCTTGGAAAAGTGGCCTGGAAATACCACTTAGGGCCTATGGAAATGGCGCCATATGCAAGAAGAATGGGCCTGGGTTCGAGTCACTTGAGAAGCAAATAAAAAGGAGTTTTATTTTTGCTTCCAGAAGACTGGAGTGGACGGCAACGCTTCTAGAAAAGGGAGTTTTATTCCCTTTAAATTTCGGTAATTAATGGGATAAATAAAGGATTTTAAATTTGGATTATTTTGAAGAGATAATTAAATGCTTTTAATTTAAATAAAGTGATAATTAAAGCATAATATTATCACAAAGGAAGAGTGGTGGCCAAGTAGGGGACTCTAGCCTGGTAAATTCGGCTAAGGGAGGAAAAGTGAGGCCATTCTTCCATCTTTTCCAAGTGATTGTCGAAAATTCCCTAGCCCTCTCTCTCTCTGCCGAAATTTTCCTTAAGCAAAAATCCATCTTTTCTTTTTCTTTTCTCTTCTACTGTCAAGCTGAAACCTCTTTGATCCCTGTCTAAGTCTCCATAGCCGAATTCCTCTAAGGATCTAAGTAAGGGAGCAATCAACTACAGCATCAAAAGGGTAAGATCTGTGGTCAATCGATTTTTATTCTTTTTCTTTTTACCGAAATCAAGGTACTAATCTTATTAGCAATTTTGGCCGAATCTACAAGGGATCTCTCGGGTTTCTACAATTGTCGAATACAAGGAGGAATCTTCCGGGAATTCAAGGATATAAGGTAAGAAATATGAATATTCTGTCAAAGGTTATGTTTTATGTCTTAATATTAGATTAAATCTAACATGAAGTTATAGGGATTTCGACAGACATACAAGGCAAGGAATACTTTCGGGATTTGGAAATTGTAAGGTAAGTGCATAGATCCAATCGGCCAAGGCTTATTTTGGTATTTAGAATTATTTCCCCTTTATTCAAAAGTCAGAAACTGACATGATTACATGATTTGGTGGCTAGCCGATTTTAAGGGAGGAATACAAAGTTTCGGCATTTGATTCTTAATTCAGTACGGCAACAAGGTAAGTTTTAGTAATACAAATCCTACTAGGATTTGGTTTATAGCCAAATAGGTCTTTGCTAAAGATTACCATGTTAACTGAATATAGGCATTAAAGATCTAAATCAGTAGATCAGTTTTCGGGATTTCAAGGACTTCGTTAAGCGAATCAGGTGTGTACCCCACACTATCTTTTAATACGATTTATGGCTTAAACTTGTTATATGTTCTAATATGAAAATATAAGAATGTGGCTAATGTACCATGTTATGGTACAAAGTACTCAGGTACGATTCCTACTCCTACTAGGATTACGAAACATGTTATATTTAACATGTGAAAGGTGACATGAATGTGAATTTAAGTATGATACGCATAATATGAATAATATGGGGCATTCGGGTTATATGAGAAAGGGAAGTGAATGTGTTGACTTTGGTCTCACTATCGAATGTGGTGACTTGGTCACATTATCTCGAACGTGGTGACTTGGTCACATTATCTCGAATGTGGTAACCGGTTACATTATTCGAATCGGTGTCTCATGACACAATTATCCAGTGGCTATGCCACAAATTTTATATGGGCGATGAGCACGTCGATCGCAAATGATCGCTTCGATGGTGTGTAGCGGATGGAGGGTTGACTTAGTAGTCCCCACGGTGTGCGAGTTGGTACGGAGATGTGTAGCGGATGGCACCTAGGTTTGGGTTTGGGTTGCATCATCATTTTTATCTGTTATATGAATAAGTATTTGATATGAAAATGTATGCTTGATCTATTGAATTTTAGTGTTGTGTACACATTGAGTCGTTGACTCACCCCATTGTGGGACTATTTTTCCGTGACGATCAATAATGGACCGGGTTGTGAAGCTTAGGGATGGCCATGCTCAGCTTGAAGTTTATTCAATATGGACGTTTTATTTTATTTAAGTATTTTAGAATTTTATTTTGGGATTTTACTTGTTGTAATAAGGCCATAAGTTACATTTCTCTACTTTTATTTTTAATTACTATGTTACGAATTATTTTCAATTAAAGTTAAGAAAAATTTATTTCTTTAAAAAAAAACCCTAATTGTTTTGTCACCTTACTTAATTGGATTTTAAAATAAGATAAATGGGTTTTTAACTCAAGCCCAACCCAAACAATACAATTTTTAAAATAGCACAAGTTTTCCTCTAGAAATAAAAGAATTTGAAACCGGTTTACTTAAGGAACATACCAGATCCGGTTCAGGCTCGTGGGCCGGGTGTGGGGTGTTTCAATTAAGGCAAGACCGGAATATCGAACCCAAAGGAACCAAAAGTACTAATACTAACTCTCTTTTTATTATTTAGCCTAAGAATTAAGTGAATTTTTATCTAATCTAAAATTAACTAACTACTAAACTAAAGACCCCAAGACAAAGAAGAATGAATTTGGAGAATAACTTTTAGGAAAAACCAATTGATTAAGACGACACCCAAGGAAGAATCCACCTAGACTTCACTTGTTATCTAACTCTGAACTAGACGATGTATTCATTTGACTTAATCCATAAGATTCCCTAAGTTATATTAATCCCTCTCTCGAGGTGACTAACGTCTAACCCTAGGTTGATTAATTGAAATATCTTTCTAATCAAAACCTCTAGAATTGCATTAACTCGATCTATGGACTACCATATTAGGTTTCACCCTAATCCGGCAAAATCTCGTCACCCTATCTTTAGGCGTGCGATCAACTTCACTTAATTATGCTAAATCTACTCTTAGGCAGGGACTTTTGCTCCTCCACCTAAGCACATCACACTTGAATTAATATCCCGAAAATATCAACACAAGAATTAAGAACACATAATTAAGAACAAGTAAAATATTTATCATATAGTTTAGCAAACGGTAACAAAATTCATCTTAGGTTTCATCCTCCTCAGGTATCTGAGGGTTTAGTTCATAATAATAATAGAAAACATCTCAAAAGAAAAGATAAAACAAAACATAAGAAATCCCTAAAACCCCCTAAAGGAATTGAAGGAGAGATCCTCCGTCTTGAGTATGATTCTGGCTTCTTGAGATGAATCAACTGGCTATCTTCGAGTAAAACCCCACAAATTTACCCTCTTTGGCCTAGCTGGACACCTCCTGACTAAAGCCTTGGTTCCCCCCTTTTAGGTCATACTTAGGGTGTTTATATAGGCTTCTGAATATGTTTCTTTGCCCCTAAGTATTCTAATCCGGGTGCAACTCTTCTTTCTCATGGCAGGGACATGCCAATGGCAAACGCCTGTGTAAGTCATGGCCAGGCCGTGTTCGAAGCTGTTGAATGAGGCACGACCGTGTGGTTCAGGCCCAGGCCGTGTGGATTTCGTGATATGGCCCATTTACTCTGTTTTGGGCCTGTTTTCCATTCTTTTCATCATCCGGTGCTCTTCTGAGTATAAAACATAAAAACAAAGGATTAAGAGCACCAAATTACATAATTCAAGGCTTAAATCATCCAAAAGCATGCTAAATGTGGGATTAAAATATGTTACTTTTACGGTTTATCAGCCGCTCTCGAATAGGCTTTGTCAACTTGAATCTTTGGGCAACAAAGTAAGGTCGTGTACTCTTTCACGATGGGTATTAAATCAACTTTCCCAAAAGTAAAGCAACTGTAGGCAGGATTCCAATACTGGACGAGAGCTCGGAATAAGCGCTTGTCCATTTTCATATCTAGTAGATCGGGCAAATCACCATAGTTACAGTAAAATAAGTGCTTGATCTCGTCATCCCATTGGTTCCATATCTCTTTCAGTTCTTGAAGATTACTTTGAGTCACACTGATGCTAATGAAATCCCACAAATCTGACACATACCCCTTCGTAAGACTATCACCCTTCTCTTGTTTCATTTTCTCAAACCAAATTTGAACGGCCGCATTATCCTCCGCTTTATCAAGAAACCCTTTTTCCATGATAAGCTCTCTATTTAGTAACTAAACGTGAATCAACACCTTTTTTATGATGAAAATGCCATGCAATCACAGTCAAAGCAAAACAAAGCAAGTCAGTATTATACACAAAGCTAGAATTCAAAACAAACGAGAAATAATAAAAAAAGCACCTATTTGGGTAACCACTAGGGTTTGGTGTGGTTCTACCTAAGGTAGGCTCTTAGGGCTCATTATATGCGATTTGGTTCTAAAGCAAAGGTACATGAACTAGCAGATTCCTCGATCCTCACCCATTATAGGCTCATATGGACCGAGTTCAGTTCAGGGGAATACATTTCCCTATGGCTATACGAACATGAAAATCTTACAAAGACATATGTACGGATGTATCCCGAAAGCGATCCACTATCCTATACGGAGGTGAAGACCTCACGAAGGAATAGTTTCTCACTCCCACTTAAGAGGGTAAAATCGATCGATTTATACGATGCAATATACGAAGATATATCAAAAGGCTCAAACCAATAAAGCAAACATATTATGACAAAGACCACAAAAATGACGGATGAAATGCAATGAAAGGATCGTAAATTTAAATTAGATTTTCAATTTTTGACAAAAAATAGAAAATAATCAATTTGCGGCTTGATTGGGTCCCTAGTGGAGTCGCCAAGCTGTCGAACTATTTTTTAAAATTGACTTTTATTTTAAAAAAATAAAAAATGGGAGTCGCCACCAATCCTTTTTATATGAGGTGTGAACGGATCACCTCGAAATTTGATCTTTTTAATAAAAAGTTTGATTTATTAAAACAACAATTTTTGGTCTACAAAGTTTGCACGAGGAAGGGTTAGCACCCTCGTTACGCCCAAAATTGGTACCTAATTGATTACTTAATGTCTTAATGTCGAAAGTTGAAAACTTGAAAAGAATTAAAAATACAATCCCTCTTTGTATTATGTTATTTTTAATTAAAATTACTAGAATAAATCAAAATGTGTATAAAAGGCCTTCTTATCTTGAAGTAACAAAATGTCACATCCCGTAAGTTAGGACACGACACCTCGAATCCTTGAGAATAATCTTGCCTTTTATTTTTTACTTAAATCTCATGTATTTTAATTTTAAAAGGATATTCGATTATCTTGGTTTTAGAAGAAAGCCATATTCCGTAAGTTAGGAACACAACTCTTTTTAATTCCAGAAATAATGAATATTACTTTGGTTAAAAAATTTTCCTTTTTTATGCATCATACAAAAACGAATGTCCAAGTTAATCGAGAAGAAAGAATCATGTCTCATAAGTTAGGACACAACGCTTTGAATCCTTAAAAACAAGAACGATAAAATCTTCTTTTTTATCACTTATTTTAAAATGGATATTCGATTATCTCGGTTTTATAAGAAAGCTATATTCCGTAAGTTAGGGACACGACTTTTCTAATTCCAAAATAATAAACATTTGCCTCGATTTTAAAAAATTTCCTTTTTTATGCATTGTGCGAAAAATGAATGTAACGCTTAAAACGATATGCATTTTACTTATTTGGGCATAATATACACATAGATAAATGTTATAATAATAATAATGCAAATATAACAATAATAAGATTATTAATTCATGGCATTAACAACAAAATAAATAAAGTAACTTTGAAATAAAAAATAAAAAAATGAAAGGGAAATATAAATAATATCGAATTTAAGTACTTAAAAAAACACATAAATAAGCAAAACAAATAATATTAAATTTAAGTATTTCAAAAGTAAAAGAATAAATAAATAATAAATAAAGCATTTTTTTTAAAAAAAAATTGAAGTTAAAAAAACCAAGGATCAAATTGAAATCAGAATGAAATTAAAGAGTATAAATTGTAAATAAATAAACAAAAACTAAAAAGGACTAAAATGTGACATGCTAAAAAGTAACAGGGGCTAAATTGGAAAATATCCCTCTGTCCTTATGCTTCACTATTTTTCAAGGGGACTAAAATATAACGCACGTAAAAGGGCGGGGACCAATTGGGGAATTATTCCTGTCCCCAAAACGGCATCATTTCCCATGAGACTAAAATGAAATAAAAATAAAATTATAGGGTAAAATTAAAAATAAATAAAAAAAGGAAATAGGACTAAATTGCGACAGGCCATAAAGCGGAAGGATCTATCGCTCAAATGGACCATTAGTTGAAAATGCACGGATCCTTTGGAGCGGGTCAGGTTGGCACGCGGATCAAGGGTGAAACAACGCCGTTTGGGGCTATTGGAATCAACCCCAAAACGACGCCGTTTTACAGGGCTTATAAAAGCTGAATTCTTTTTTTAAAAAAAAAAACATTCTCATCCTATTTTAAAAAAAAAAAAAACTGAGAGACTCTTTCATTTTCTCTCAAAACCCCCTAGGCCGGCATAACTCCGGCAAAGGCTCCGGTCGTCGGACAGTCGGCCACCGGCAACGGTCCCGCCGTCCGCGGTGACCAGAAAATAAAAAAATTTCCTTTTTTAGCCCTTCACCTTCCCGAGCCTAGATCTGAGGGTAAAATATCCCATAACCCACCAAAATTTCAAAAAAAGAAAGAAAAACAAAAGAAAACGGAGGGACCTTTAGGGTCCCATTCGCCGCTGACTAGATTTTTGGCGAGCCCACAGTTTTGGCTACCTTCTAAGCCGAAGAACCCTCTAACTACGGCGGTTAAGGTAACTGATTTCGTTTCTTTTTTATTTACCTACTATTTTTTATTTACTTCGAAAATAATATATAAAAAATAAAATCACTACCTTTTGAAATTATCTGTTTTTCTTTCGATTATTCTCATTTGTCTGTAAAAAATTACAAGTAACTGATGTGGCCTTTTTTATAGCCAAAATACAAGATCCGTTTTTATTTTTTTGCTTTTATTCAGTACAAGTCTTTTGTTTTTTTTCTTCGTTGTCTTCTCTGCTTTGCGTGTCTATTTCTCTTTGCAAGTGACAATGGAATGGCTGATGGTGGCAGTGGTAGAAGGGCGTCAGAGGCATGCAAAGAGGAGCACCGACGTGGCATGCAGCTAGGGTTTCTTCTTTGCTGAAAATAGTTTAGTTTTTGGGTCATTTGAGCTATTAAGGTTTTCTTGTATTTGGGCTGTAATTGGGTTTGTAATTTTGGGCCTGTAATTTGTTGTAAATGGACCCTGGACTTTAATTGTTTCAGTTTATATTTGTTTTATTTTTATAATCTGGGCCCGGGCCAAAATTGGCCTATTACAACTACAACAACAAAAAACATTCTTTGGATAGAGTTTTTACTTGATGTTAATAAAGGAATCAAGACCAGAGACATGCCTGGGTCTAACTACCATGACATGGTCAGGCTATCCTACTACATATCCTTTATAGAGCCTAAAATGGTAGAAGAAGCCTTAAGAATAAGCACTAGATTCAAGACATGTAAGAGGAGTTGGATCAATTTAAAAGAAATGATGTATGGAAATTAGTCCCTAACTTAAAGATTGCAATGTGATTGAGACAAAACTCACCTTTAAGAACAAGATGGAACAAGGCTAGACTTGTGGCTCAAGGCTACAACTAGGTGAAAGGATTTAATTTTGATGAGACCTTCTCACTTATAGCTCATTTGGAGGCCATCATACTCTTATTGGTAGTTTCAACTTACTCGGATATCAAGTTGTTTTAGATGAATGTAAAAAGTATGTTCTTGAATGGATTTATTAATGAGGAAATATTTACGGATCAACTTAAAGGATTTGAAAGCCCAAACTTCCAAATCACGTTTACAAACTAACTAAAACACTATATGGATTAAAGCAAGCCCCAAAAGCAAGGAACGAGATTTTCTAAGTTCTAATTGAGAAATGATATTTGAGAGGAAATGTGGACAAGTTATTGTTCATAAACAAGCAAAACAGGTGCTGTAATCACATTGGCTTGGATTTTTGTAGATGATACAATATTTGGCTCAACTTCTTAGCAAGCCAAAGAAGCCTTTGTGAAGATGCAAATTGAATTTGAGATGAGTATGGTGATAGAATTGTCCTATTTCTTAGAACTGCAGATTAAATAGCTCAAGGATGAGATCTTATCGCAAGAGAAGTATGCTCTTAATTTGGTGAAGAAATTTGGCCCGGATGGATTAAAGCCTATTAGGACACAAATGAGAGTTTCTATTAAATTATGCTTGATATAGGAGGGTTGCAACTAACCCAAGAAACCACCGTAGTATTATTGGTAGCTTCTTTTAATTCACTGCTAGTATACCTAATTTTTAGGAATGAAAAGTGATAAACTAAATAATTTGCATATTATCTACTAGAGTAATAATAAATTTTATCTAAAAAAAACCTTATCTATTAGAAAAGAAACTTATATAATAATAAAGTAAATAAATCATTTAACTAACGAATTTTAAGATAAATGCTTAAGTGATGATTTGACTTTAAATTTATAGTTGTTGTTCTACTTTGCTACTTTTAACCTTTTTTCTATTATTTTTGTAAATAAACTTTCATGTCCATCTTCTTCTTTTTTTTACCTCTAAAACTTACTCATCTGCGATAAGAATTACGAGTACTTTTAATTTTTGAAGTAACTGTGACGAAAATAATACTTTAAGCACTTATGTCAGAAAATAAAAGTTTAACTACCAAAATAAATAAATAAATAATAACATGTATAGTTGAAGATGAATTATGAAATAAACCTAAGATAAATAATGGATTTATTAAAATTTATCTATTTTTTTAACTTCCAAATATACCTACAATTAAGGATGGTATCAGTTCGATTCGATTGAGTTTTTTAGATTTGTTAACCATCCATCCTAAATTGGTTTGGTTCTCGATATTTTCATATTATTTTTTGTTTTGAATTTTCAAACTATTTTGACCAAATGAGCTTTGTTTTATGGCTTTTAAATATTACTTGACAAATTTTCATTGTTTTTTCATAAACATTTCTATAATTTCGTGAATGCTCGATTCTTTTGTCGCTTTTTGCTTGTTGCTTTGGACTATCCGGAACTGATTTCCTTATCGTGTTAAGTGCTTGCAATCACTCCAGATATGTCGTGCTTAAGTTGTGACAAAGCCAATTGTCAACGTGTCATAATGTTCTATTGATGTTGAGGCTAAAGCATTTGTTGTGTTGATGGTGCTTGTCCTTCACCATCTACGACGAGTGTTTTTTTCCCCCTAGATTATATAATTCTATTCATTGAATGAATTAATGAATTTACCTTTAAAAAATATTATTTGACAAAATTTTATTGTTTTTCATAAATATTTCTAAAAGAAAACTTTCAACAACTTTTAAATTATATTCAGTATTTTAAATATAAAATATTTATTTTTATTTAATAAAAATTAGAATTAATTATATATTAAATAAAAAATAAAACTAACCACTATTTTCAAACTTAAATTCTATAAATCATTGAAACACTTCAATTCATGTTGATTTTAGATTTTTCTTCCTAAATCCTGGCTACAATAGTGAAAAACCCAATTCTTTAGAGGTCAAGAAGCACAATATCTAGTCTTCAGCTCGGGGGTCCCACCTTATCACTAATCAATCCCCTTTCTATTTTCGCCTTATACCTAAATCTCTATCATGATCATTAATCATTTGCTAAAGCAAAATTGATGCCTTTCAATAGGAAGACGTCGTACGCTTTGTCAAAATATACGATTACCATCTAAATGGTAATATCTCCAATGTCCAACATTTAAGTGGATAATGGACAAAAAGTAGGAGAAAAGTCAAGAAGGAAATCGTTTTAAAGCTTCAAAAAGATCATAGTTGCAGTTGTTAATGATGGGGTTTAGTTACTCTTCCCCTCCGCCCCCCTCCCCAGTAATTAAGCAACCTGCTTCCTGTTTTTGTAAAAGGTTCGCGCATGGCAAAGGCAAGGATGAGTCTCACACCACATTTACATTTAAGCTGTCTTATTATTTACTGAGGAAAGAGAAAGTGGAGGAGAAAAAGTAATGTAGAAGGGTTGTTTTGCTATTAATGTGGGAGTGAATGATTAATAGTAATCCAATTCCTTTTCACTGTTTGTGGGGCTTAAAACTCAAGCTTTTTTGCTGTTTGGGTACCAAAAAAGATGATTCATCCAGCTATGTATAGCCATTTCATCCCTATATGTCAATTGAAAAATCCAACCCTTGACTGAGGATTGAGGCGCCCAAAAGAACTTGTATGCTTGGTGTATAGAGTTGTGAGTTGGAACCAGCAGGTATGAGTTCATATCAACTTTGAAAAAAGGTGTGGGAAGTGAAACAAAAAGAGGTGACCTTTTATCAGTTGTAGTGGGTGGGGTTAAAATAAGATGAGATGATCCACAAATACGTGTGATTCGGCTTCGGCTTTGTAATTGAAACCTTTCGTCTTGTTTGTTCCTTGTCAATCATTGTTGGCAGTATTCATATTGTAGTTTCAAATTTAAATAATAATAAGAAGAAGAATAAGAGAAAGGTGTGCAAATTGGGTGAGAATCTAGAAGTTGCAATACAAATGTCACAATTTCAATAGATGCTTGGTCCATATCTATATCTTAGGCCTTCTGGCCCCTATAATGGACACTCATCATTTTTACATTCTAATTTACACCTACTTTTTGGTAATGCAAATAATAAATATAAAAGTTTATGATTTCATAAACGAGTTTACATCATATTTAAAACATAATAATAATAATAATTGGCTAAAGAAATAACAAAAGCTGGTTACAGGAAATATATATAAACTAGTAGCTTCCATCAATTATTACAACTTATCCATTCACCAATACCTTAATTAATTAAAGATTAATGTCAAGATTTGTTTAGAGTAACAATCGAAGATATCATTGACACCTAAATGATATAATCATCACTTCTTCTCCTTCAATATATATTCAAAGAAACATTTGTCATCAACTTTTCTTTCTATCTTTGGTTTTGTTTCTAATAATGGGAGGAGATTGAGTCTTTTGAAGACTGATTTACACGTCATTGATGCAAAAGAGTCTTCTAAACTTGTCATGGTTGATGGGTATGATATAATAGTGGTGGGGCTAGCATGTAATTATCAACAATTAATCATAATGGTCTCTGATAATGTTTTAACATTGTCATTATTTTTGGTCATTATCGTTTATATCTCTCCTTCATTAGAATTTTCATGAACTTGTAGTGATTTATTCTTGATGGGTATGGAAATAAAAATAGAAGGAATGATTCCAATTTGATTTTCTTCTAACATGGTGTCTTTTCATGTTTGTAACAAACTTCTATTGCTTAGTGCGTTGTATTATCATACGTACCATTTTCACTATTAATAGAATTATTATTTTAATCTAAAAAATACCTTAAATAATTAGAAATAAATGTATTAGTTAAATAATCAACTTACTTAAGAGTTGGGTTATAAACTTGATTTTTGAACAAATTATATTATTTATGAAGTAATTTTTTATTTAAGTATAATTAGAAAATAGCATAGAAATAACATTTCTAAAATTTGGAATATTAAAGCAAAATTGGGGTTGGAGATGGAATAATAGCATAATAGGACTAAAATATGAAATTGAAACTTAAAAAATAGAAAGATAGAAAGCGGAGAAGGCGAAACACACGAGGGATTTTGAGAAATTAGAAAATGAGGAGGTAAGTAAAGGAATAAGAAAAGAAATGAGTAGGTGAGGTCCAATCCATTCCACATTGCCATCACCACTAAACTAAAAGAATGAATGAATCAAATTTATAATAACAAAAAAAAAAAAAAGAAAAAAGAAAATGATGGTCATCCAAAATCCAGTTTGGTAATTATGATTATGTTTTATGGACAAAATATGATTAAGTTTCATTGTTAAGGTTTTCTTTTTGGGGATTTAAGAATCTTTTTTAAGCATTGAGGGTGGACTTAACTGTGGCTTAAATGGCATGAGGAGCGGCTGTCCAATCTTATGGGACCACTGAGTACGTATTGGACATCTTTTTTGGGTTTGCAATAATTTAAGCATGCCTCTACTCTACATCACATAATTTTTATCAAACTTTTTAACAACCTCTTCTTTTATAAGCTCTCTAAATTTCCTAGAATTTTCTCTTTTTATCTACATACTTCAGGGAAACTTTATCCATGCACATTTCACACATGTTTAGTTTTTTTTTTTTTTTTTTTTTGGTTGAGATAGGAAACAATAAGGTAAAGATAAGAAAATAATATAAAGAGGGAAGAATGTTCTTTTTAAAAGAAAAATGCATTTAAAATTATTGGTATGCATTTTAACTCTTCAACCAATTTAAAATTAATATATGATGACATAAGGAATCAATAAGGAAAAGATAAGGAAGAGAAGATGGTGGTGACTAGAGGGTCAGTTCACTTGTGACATGTGAAGATCCAAAGTAAAATGCTAAAGAGAAAGAAGGTTATGCTTAGGATACTAGGGGAAGCGGGAGAGGAGGATCCCTAATTTCTCATGCTCCAAGGTGTAATAGGCTCAATTTGCCCGGGCCCAAAACCAGATATAAAAACCAAAATAGAAAAAAATTAACAATCCAAGTTTAATGTTTCAAGCCCAATTTACAAAACAACCCAAAATAATTAAAAAAAACCCTAAGCCCAATAGGCCCACAGCCTAAACAACTTCAGCAGAAGCAAAAACCCTAGCCCCCATGTGCGCCGCTCCTCCTCGAGCACACCTGTAACATCCCGAATTTGGGCCTAATAGGATTGAGCCCAATGGGCCTTGAGCATAGTAGCGTTTAAAATTTTTGGAGAACAAGAGATCGGCTGTAGTGCAAGTTGGACCGATTGGATAAGTGATTTTGGAATGTTAGAGGGCTTCTATGAAGTCCCGGGATCAAACTTTGGCTTTAAGGAAATTTTGGTTTTCTTTTTAAATGGACTTTAGAATTTGGATATAGATTTAAAATTAGTTGTGCATGGTTTAAGATACAAATGGGCTTGCGGCCCAGTGGCAAAGTGGCGCCACTTAAAGAGTAAGGAAGTGGAGCCAACTGAGGAGGCCCAAATTCAAGTTGCATGAAGCCCAATTATTTTAATTAAAATTTTTGCATTAGGGTTTTATTCTCCCATTCTCTTCTTTATTTTCGGCATTTAGGGTTTTCATCTTCTCTCTTTTCCTTCTTTTCTGAATAAGAGTCGAAAACTCCCTTAAGCATTCTTTCTTTTCACATTTGTCCGCCATAGCCTAATAATCGCTCTAGCCTTGTCAAAATTCTTCTTTTTCCTATACCGTTCCTATCACTTCTTTACGTTTGATATTACTCTTTTCTCTCAATCATCTCCTTCTCAAAAGCCGAAACTTTATAGATCTCTTGAGATCATCTTTTCTTTTTGATCTTCTCAAAAGCCGAAACTTCATAGATCTCTGAGATCATCTTTTCTTTTTGATCTTCTCAAAAGCCGAAACTTCATAGATCTCTTGAGATCATCTTTTCTTTTTGATCTTCTCAAAAGTCGAAACTTTATAGATCTCCTGAGATCATCTTTTCTTTTTGATCTTCTCAAAAGCCAAAACTTTATAGATCTCTTGAGATCATCTTTTCTTTTTGATTTTCGCAAAGAGCCGAAATCTTCTAGGAGTTGCCGAATTTTCTGTAAAGGTAGGTGTCGATTTCTTCTGATCTATTCTTTTCCTCTTTTGGTTTTTAGAAGACAAAGCCAAAAGGCTAATGGATTGTTGGTTTCTTGTGTTTACGTGTTGGGTGACATTCGGGAATTGAAGTAGATCGCTTAGATCCCAAAGCCGAAACCGCTAGTCTTTGAACCTCATATCTCTCTTTTCGGGATTTCAAGGTAAGGGGTTCTTGTTAGATTTTCGCAAGGTTCGTTTTCGTAATTGTGATTTTAACCCTATGATATGGATTAACAACCATATGTTGTGATGGTAGCAACTGATAAGGTCTTGTGATGGAATCACATGTCGTTCAGGCGAAGGAGGGGATTGGATCTGTAAACCCAATCCCTAAGTTTAAGAAGCGAGCAGTGTCGGCAGTTCAAGATTGGCCACCGGGTTATGGACCGGGTTCAAAACAAAACCTTAGACGGTTAGCAGTTGTATCGGCTTCTGATAGTGTCGACATAGAAAGTCTTGTCTTGACTGTAATCAGGTGTGTAGATCTTTAACACACTAACTAATCTGTATTATATACGTTATGGGCTAAAAGCCGAAAAAAGGCTATTTAGACAGTCGGATTACCCAAAAAGGGTAGGCAAGGGATGCCAGGTACGTAACCATAGAAACTTCTCTATGTGTATTGATGTATGTAATAAACTGTGATCTTTTAGGTAGTATATTGTTTTGATTCTGCATGGATGTATGCATGGGATGGGGTTAATATGATGAAGGGGAAGAGCATGTTAATAGGTCACTTGGTGACCGGTGGTTAAACCACGAATTGTAAAATTAGGTCACAATAGTGATCGGTGGCTGAGCCATGTTATATTATAAGGTCACATAGTGATCGGTGGCTAAGCCACGTTAAATTTATTCCTGATTGATAGGAATAGGCAGCATGACTGTCGATATGGTGTGTAGCGGTTGGTGAGTTGATTGTAGAAATCCCCAAGGTGTGTTGGCTGGTACGGGCTGGTGTGTAGAGGATGGACTTTTAGGTTGGGTTGGGCCATGTTGCATGTAAATATTTTTTTGCCATTGTGTATGGGCCAAGGCCCATAATGTGTTTGTGGGCCTCAAGCCTTTTATGTGTTTCGAGATTTGCACACTGAGTCTTGGTGACTCACCCCTTTATTTTCCCTGAATTTTCAGATGAATAGTAGATCGTGGACATGGGAGTCGAGGCGGACTCAAGGGGCCATCAAGTCTTTTTATTTTCATAAACTATTTTCGATTTTTCTTTAAATTTAAATTTTGGGACTATTTATGTAATAAGGCCTCCATAGCTTAGGTTATCAATTTATAATTGTTAATGTCTTCATTTATTTTTTTAAATTTATGTTCAGCAAAAGAGCAAAGGTTTTCTTCCAATATTACTTACTTAACGAATACTTCTATAAAGAAATTGAATTTCCAAAGATCATTTAAATGAAGTTTTTAACGTAAACCCCGTAGCATACTAGATCCGGTCGTAGCGTTTGGGCCGGGTTTGGGGTGTTACATTTTGGTATCATAGCCCAGTTCAAAAACTCGGCTGTGGGTATGAGGTCCAAAAATATTTTCAAAAGTTGGTTTCGAAAATGGTTTAGAAAAATATATATCTGTTTTCTGAAAGTATGGCACCCGAGTCTCCGGCACCAATCCACACTGTAAGTTTCCTGATACTTTGCTTTGTTATATGCTGTATTTCTGGTATCTATTCTATCTGTTTGGTTTGGATGTGATGTTCAGATATAGAGTTGGTTGCATATGAAATATTTGTCTGCTTTAATGGCTAGGTGTTTTTGAGTATGTGTAGGAGTTCTAAATTCTAGTTAAAAGTATATAGTGTTATTAAGATCAGAGTGCGTAGCAAAAGCGTAGTGTGGCAGGTTGGGATGCGTGACTGTTAGTTAGTTGGAAATTTCGAGGACGAAATTTCTTTAAGAAGGGTAGATTTGTAACATCCAAAATTTGGGCCTAGCAGGATTGAGCCCAATGGGCCTTGAGCGTAGTAGCGTTTAAAATTTTTGGAGAACAAGAGATCGGTTTTAGTGCAAGTTGGGCCGATTGAATAAGTGATTTTGGAATGTTAGAGGGCTTCTATGAAGTCTCGGGATCAAACTTTGGCTTTAAGGAAATTTTGGTTTTCTTTTTAAATGGACTTTAGAATTTGGATATAGGTTTAAAATTAGTTGTGCGTGGTTTAAGATACAAATGGGCTTGTGGCCCCGTGGCAAAGTGGCGCCACTTAAAGAGCAGGGGAATGGCGTCAACTGAGGAGGCCCAAATTCAAGTTGCATGAAGCCCAATTATTTTAATTAAAATTTTTGCATTAGGGTTTTATTCTCCCATTCTCTTCTTTATTTTCGGCATTTAGGGTTTTCATCTTCTCTCTTTTCCTTCTCTTCTGAATAAGAGCCGAAAACTCCCTGAAGTATTCTTTTTTTTCACATTTGTCAGCCATAGCCGAATCTGCCCTAGCCTTGCTGAAATTCTTCTTTTTCCTATACCGTTCCTATCACTTCTTTACGTTTGATATTACTCTTTTCTCTCAATCATCTCCTTCTCAAAAGCCGAAACTTTATAGATCTCTTGATATCATTTCTTTTTTTTTTTTATCTTTTCAAAAGCCAAAACTTTATAGATCTCTTGAGATCATCTTTTCTTTTTGATCTTCTCAAAAGCCAAAACTTTATAGATCTCTTGAGATCATCTTTTCTTTTTGATCTTCTCAAAAGCCAAAACTTTATAGATCTCTTGAGATCATCTTTTCTTTTTGATCTTCGTAAAGAGCCGAAATCTTCTAGGAGTTACCGAATTCACTGTAAAGGTAAGTGTCGATTTCTTCTGATCTATTCTTTTCCTCTTTCAGTTTTTAGAAGACAAAGCCGAAAGGCTAATGGATTGTTGGTTTCTTGTGTTTACGTGTTGGGTGACATTCGAAAATTGAAGTAGATCACTTAGATCTAAAAGCCGGAACCACTAGTCTCTGAACCTCATATCTCTCTTTTCGAGATTTCAAGGTAAGGGGTTCTCGTTAGATTTTTGCTAGGTTCGTTTTGTAGATCTCTAACACACTAACTAATCTGTATTATATATGTTATGGGCTAAAAGCCGAAAAAAGGCTGTTTAGACAGTCGGATTACCCAAAAAGGGTAGGCAAGGGATGCCAGGTACGTAACCATAGAAACTTCTCTATGTGTATCGATGTATGTAATAAACTGTGATCTTTTAGGTAGTATATTGTTTTGATTCTGCATGGATGTATGCATGGGATGGGGTTAATATGATAAAGGGGAAGAGCATGTTAATAGGTCACTTGGTGATCGGTGGTTAAACCACGAATTGTAAAATTAGGTCACAATAGTGATCGGTGGCTGAGCCACGTTATATTATGAGGTCACATAGTGATCGGTGGCTAAGCCACATTAAATTTATTCCTGATTGATAGGAATAGGCAGCATGACTGTCGATATGGTGTGTAGCGGTTGGTTGGTTGATTGTAGAAATCCCCAAGGTGTGTTGGCTGGTACGAGCTGGTGTGTAGAGGATGGACTTTTAGCTTGTGTTGGGCCATGCTGCATGTAAATATTTTGTTGCCATTGTGTATGGGCCAAGGCCCATAATGTGTTTGTGGGCCTCAAGCCTTTTATGTGTTTCAGGATTTGCACATTGAGTCTATGTGACTCACCCCTTTATTTTCCCTGACTTTTCAGATGAGCAGTAGATCGTGGACATGGGAGCCGAGGCGGACTCGAGGGGCCATCAAGTCTTTTTATTTTCATAAACTATTTCCGGTTTTTCTTTAAGTTTAAATTTTGGGACTAGTTATGTAATAAGGCCTCCATAGCTTAGGTTATCAATTTATAATTGTTAATGTTTTCATTTATTTTTTAAAATTTATGTTCAGTAAAAGAGCAAAGGTTTTCTTCCAATATCACTTACTTAACGAATACTTGTATAAAGAAATTGAATTTCCAAAGATCATCCAAGTGAAGTTTTTAACGTAAACCCCTTAGCATTCCAGATCCGATCGTAGCGTTTAGGCCGGGTTTGGGGTGTTACAGCACCGCCCGCGCCTCGTCTTGAGGCTTGACCCCTTCTGCCGCCTTGCACCAAAATAGCAAGACCTGTCCTCTGTTGACCCTCCAAGAATACCTGCAAGAAGAAAGAAACGAGGACAACAGAACACGAAACAGAGCAGAAACAAAAAAAGCAAACAGTAGCAAATTTTTGTATTCGACTATAAGGCCACAATGAAAAAACAAATTGTATTACACACAATTAATCAAAAAACGAGAACAAGAATCGCCAAGAGGTGATTTTTTATCGATTACTTTATATTTTTTATTTTTTTGAGGCATAAAATAATAAATAAATATTAATAAAACCTTACCTGTTGTTTGGTCTCCGCACCGTCATCAGCGTCTCTTTATTAGTTTTTTTATTAATAAATATTAATAAATATTAATAAAACCCGACCCACTCCAACATCAGAGTCCGCGTGTTTTTGCTAAAGGGTCTAATTGCACTTTTAGCCCTTCCGTTTCTTATTAGTTTGTGATCCAGTACTTTTGTTTTTTTTTTTTTAAATTTGGTCCGATAATTTTGCATTTATTTCATTTTAGTCTGTTTGAAACGGCGAGTTTTGGATGACAGGGAATATTTCCCCATTTTGTTCCCCATCTCATCCGCGCGTTATAATTTGGGTCCCCTATTTTATATCATTCTGATTTATGCCCTTAAATCCCATTTAAACTTCAATTTAGTCCTTTTGACATTTATTTTATTATGATTTAGGCTCTTGATTTCATTTTAATTCCAATTTGATCCTCATTTATTTAATTTCCACCATTTATAGATTTATTTATTTTTTATATGTTATTTTATTTATTATTTATTTATTTATTTATTGTTCCTCATTTTTTAGTACTTAAAATTAATTTATTTCCTTTTATTGTACATTTTTATTTCATTTTATTATTATTATTATTATTATTATTATTATTATTATTATTATTATTATCTATTGTAATTTATTACAAATTGCACCCCAACTCTCATTTATATTTTAATTTGATCTTTTATTTTCAATATTTTATAATCATTTTTCTCAATATTTGTTTATGTATGTATTTATTTCTTTGTCCTTATTACATTTAAAAAATTGGTATTTTCTTTTTGTGTGCATTGTTTTATCATTATTATTGTTGTTATCATTGTTGTCATTTGTTTTATTATTTATTTTATTTTTCTTTGATTGTCAATATTGGTATTAAAAGTGATACGTATTATGTGATTGATGTCATTATATGTACTATAAATTGCTTATTAGTACATTTTCATTATTGTCATTCATTAGCATAATATTTTATTCATATATCATTTTAAATATTACATTAATTTTCACCCAAATTCGTAAGAAAGGAATATTTTGAAAATAAAGGCAATATTTTGTATTTGAAACTTCGAGAAGTTCTATCCTAAATTACGGGGTTTCGATTTTCTCGTTGGACTTAAATGTCTGAATATCCTTTAGAATTTAAACATACAAGTTTTAAAATATAAAAAATTAAAAGGCAAAGCTTATTCTCGAGGGTTTAAAAGTCATGCCCTAACTTACGGGATATAACATTTTGTTATCTCAAGAAGAGAGGGCATTTAATGCTCGTTTTAATTTATTCAAGCGTTGTTTTTTTTTTTAAATCAACATTAATAAAAAAAAGGATCGTATTTTAAATTCTTTTCGAATTTTCAACTTTCGACATTAAGATACTAATTAATCAATTAGGTGCCAATTGTGGGCATTACGAGGGTGTTAATCCTTCCTCGCACGTAACAGACTCCTAAACACATTTTCTCGAATTTCGTAGATCAAAATCGTTGTTTTAATAAATCAAAACATTTTATTAAAATGATCAAATTACGAGGTGATCCGATCACACCTCATAAAAAATAAAGATTGGTTGCGACTCCATTTTTGTAACACCCTTAACCCGTATCCGTCGCCGGACTAGGGTTACGGAGCATTACCAGATAAGACACAACTCAGAACAGGCATATATATATATATATATATTGTTTTATTTTTTTGGTTTAAAATATAACACATTACATCTAAGCTGAGTATAACAATACTATTAATACATATCACACATGTCATATGTTTCTGTAACCACATTTCTACATTTACGATTAAAAGTGATCATTACATAACATACCAATTCACATACTTAACATTCAAATCAAAATTGATATTTATATCCTGAATCATTCAAACAGAATAAAGTTGCACATTTTTCTATTCCAATCAAATCATACTAATCTTTATAAATTTAAACATATATTATTATCTTATACTTATCAAACAGTAAGACATTCAATATTTCAATTTCATTTACTAATCAAATACCAAATCACCATATATTTAATCATTTTAGTATATCATTAACTAAATAAACCACATATCTAATCACTCATTTTGTATGCTATTCGAATATCATACTATTTATCTTAGATAATCCATGCAGCATATCCATCATTTAAATGGGTAAATGATGCACTTAATCATGCCTCCTTTCAAAACCAATACAAACACATATACATATAACATATTAACCACTTGTCCATTACTTAACATAATTTAACTTATAATTATACATTCAAGATTTTCCATTCAAATTTATTATCACATCATGCAACCAAATTTCATACCTAAACACAATACCAAATCCATTTACCTCACATTTAATTTTTTTTTTTATCACAAGTATATAACCAAACATTCATAATTAATATCATCAATTCAAACCAACTTATCAAAGCTTAATGAGTAAACAGCACTTTATACCTATTTGTTGTGTTCGAACATATATATATATCATCAAAACCAAATCACATCAACTAGTATACATACTTGCTAAAACTATATGTACATGCCTTTCATTTAACATCAACCACAATTTATATATATACACCCATTCGGCCTTAGGCCATTTAATAAACAAATCAAACCATCACTCAATGCACAACACTTATACATTTACATATCACTAAACCGAATTCAACATATCCAAATTAAAACATCATACTTACTTACCTATCATGAACATATACTATAAACAAATATGCATAAGTATAAACTCATTTCCAATGACCATCACAACCAAAAACATAAATATTTAGTCGATCAAAAGAAGATAAGCCATCTTCGCATGGCTATTAATTACATACAAAAGTACTTAATCCACATTCGACTTTTTACTATGCTATACATGCCATATAACCAAAATCAACTTAGTAAAAATATCAAAGGAAACTGTCGATAGTGTGATAAGTCTTGCTGACGATCCCCGAGCTTGTAACATATATCTAAAATCTATAAAGCAGAAGTAAACAGAAAAACACAGAGTAAGCTATTTAAGCTTAGTAAGTCATAAGCAAGCTAATACGAACTAAATTAACAAAACCAAATATACAAAGATATGAATATAATTTAACATTAAATCCATTCAATTACAAATCAAATAGTTACCTTATACACATTCACAAGAACTAACACAAATCTCATTATCAAATTTACACATAAATCACTTTGGCCGAATACCTTAAATTACAATCTTACATATAGTTCACATCCTCATACTTAAACTTTTATACAATGCATTAAACATATAACTTACCTTACTTTTCATAACACGGTTTATATACGTACTTGAGTTCTTTTAATTTGAATTTCACATTGGCCTTCACTTACACATGCCTGTTGAACCATTCAGAATTCAAAAGGATACGCGGATAGTAGGAAGCTCGTACAATGCCATCGTCCCAGATGTGGTCTTACATGTAATCACATATCGATGCCACTGTCCCAGACAGGGTCTTACACGAATCAAATACGATGTCAATGTCCCAGACATGGTCTTATACGTAAACACAAGTCGATGCCAACATCCCAGACATGGTCTTACACGATAACACATATCGGATATCCTATGTCATGACATATGTATCCTATCTATTCCTAAGGTTCATACGGGGCTTGCGAACGTCGAATTTCGATCGAATCAAGCTCGGAAGATAGCCAATTTTCCAAGTACACATTCAGCCATGGCAAATAATAGTTCAAACAATTCAAGTAATTACATAACAAATTATATTCATAGGTATAACAACATTTAAATACTTATTGACTTACCTCGGACGTCGACGACTATGAAATAGGCTATTCGACTACTTTTGTCTTTCCCCGATCCAAATCTATTTTCTTTAATTCTTGATCTAAACATATTCAAATTAAGCTTATTAAAATACCATTCTATTCAACTTAGCCTAAAACACATAAATGGGCAAATTATAATTTTACCCCTAATATTTCACACTTTTTACAATTTAGTCATTTTTGCACAAAACATAAAATACACAAAATTTGACTACACCACAAAAGGGCTGAATCTTCCTAGTCCTCATACAAGTCCATACATTTCATTTATTTCATATTTTACTCCCTCAAAAATTTATTTTTGCAATTTAGTCCAAATTACTCAAATTCATCAAAAATTCAAAGACAAAACATGTTAATCTAATACATATATTTCATATTTCATCATCAAACAACAAAAATCACAAGTTATAATCAATGGCAAAACACAAAATCATCACCAAAATCAAAAATTCTAGCATGGGTCGGATTGTAATAAATCAGGTTATATCTTTGAAACACCCCACACCCTACCACGAGCCCGAGCAGGATCCGTATGTTCCTTAAGAAAATCGGTTTTCAATGTCCCGAATAACTTAGAGAAAATTTGTGTAATTAAGAAAAATTCGTTTTGGGTTGGGCTTAAATTGGAACCCATTTAATAAATTTTGAAAATCCAACTTAAATAAGGTGACAAAATAATTTTAGGGTTTATCATTTTAAAAGAAATAAATTTACTTAACTTTCATCAAAAATATGTTGTATCATCATCAAATAAAAATAAGCAGAAGTAAAGGAAATCCAACTGGGCCTTATGGCCTTATTACATCATTCAAACCCAAAATAAAATTTAAAAGTACTAAATTTAAATAGAGTCCAAATTCTAATAAATTCTTCAAGTGTTGCATGGCCACCTTTAGCTCTCTCGCCGACCCGGTCCATTACCGCTCATCACTGAAAAATAATTCCCCAACTGGGTGAGTCCACTGCACTCAATGTGTACACAATACTAATTTTCAACAATTCAGGCATACAAGTCATATCAATTTCATGTTCATACAAAATAAAGGATGATGCAACCCAAACCCAAGCCTATTTGTCCATCCGCTACACACCACCTGTACCAACCTGTACACCGTGGGGACTACTAAGTCGACCCTCCATCCGCTACACACCATCGAAGGCAGTCGCTGCAGTCGACGGGCTCATCACCCACTTACGTTGTGCCTTTAGACACTATATTCAGATGATGTAACCGGTTACCATATTCAATTAATGGGACCGTAGCCACCATATTTCGTTGGTGAGACCAAGTCGGGACCTTCGTTGGTGAGACCGTAGTCATCACCTTCACTTTCTCCCTTCACATATATCCCAAATGCCCCAATTATTACATATCATTCATATCATACTTAAATTCACATTCATGTCACTTTTCAGAATATAGCACATTCATAATCCTATCAAAAGTAGGAATACGCACTGGTACTTTTGCCACATTTGTGGTACTTAGCCACATTCTCATTCTTATACACATTCATATATTAAAACAATTATTGCCATAATATATATTGAAAGTTAGTGTGAGTACACACGATTTGCTTAATAGGTTCCTTTTGAAATCCCGAAGAACGATCTACCGATTTAGATCTCAAATCCTACATAAGTTAATCACTTTAAAAGACCATTCGGCCACTTTTCCGGATACAACTAGGATTTGTATTACTTACCTTAAAATTTCCAAATCGAAAAGGATTCCTTGCCTTGTATGTCCTGTCGAAATCCCTTAGATTCTTGAATCCCGGATGATCTCTCCCTTGTAGTCGATAGCACTAGAAATCCCGAAATACTCCTTAAGTGTTAAATTCGACAGATCTATCCTGACACCACTTCAGAGATTCGGCTTTGGCAGAATTTCAGCTAGGTTGGATTTGGTTTTGAAAAGGAAGAAGAAGAAGAAAAGAAAAAGAAAGATGAAGCTAGAGAATTCGGCTAGACAAAAGAAAAGAGAAAAGAGCCCTAAAATTTTAGAGAGATGAGGAGGAAGCAAAAAAAATTGATGAGTAGCCCTCCTGTCCTCCTTTTATAGCCAAAAATATCAGCCTAGGAGAGTCCCTTACTTGGCCACCACTCCTCTTTCATCATCTATTTTATTTAAAATAAACTAGAGAAAAATCCTTATTATCTCTTCCAAATAATCCAAATTAAAAAGCTTTTATTTATCACTTAATTAAGCAATATTAATGGAAATAAAACACCCCATTCTAGAATGCTTGTGCCGTCCACCTTGGTGTCTCTAGAAGCAAAAATAAAACTTATTTTATTTGCTTCCCAAGTGACTCGAACTCAGGCCCATGCCTCTTGCACATGGCGCCATTTCCATAGGCCCTTAGTGGCATCTTCAGGCCACATTTCCAAGCCTGTTTGTGTGCCAAATTTCTCCAACTTTTTCTTTTAAGGCCCTCTTGCCTTTATTTCCTATTTTGAACCTTAAAATTTGACATTTTGCATCATTTCTAAGTTTCCTAAAATTTTCGATCGTCTCATTTACTTGCCATTTTCTTACATTTCCAAGTTTCGTAAATGTTCGCTTTCCATTTTGAATCATTTCCTTACATTTCCTAGTTTCCATAAATGTTCACTTTCCTCTTTATTCCTTTACATTTTCAGGACATTTCCTACATTTCAAGACAAGACATTTCTTACATTTCCTTGCATTTCCTTACATTTCCATACATTTCTCACATTTCCTTACATTTCCTTACATTTCCATACATTTCCATACATTTCTTACATTTCCTTACATTTTCTTACATTTCCTACATTGCCTTTCATTTCCATACATTTCACACATTTCCACGCATCTCCATACACTTCCATACATTTCCATATATTTCCATACATTTTCTTATTTCTAGAATTCACATAACACATTCATAATTCATAAAACATGCCATTTTACCACATGGTTCCTTGTGTCGTGCTTCACACGGAGTTTCTTTTAAAGCCTCATTTACCTAGCTCCCTTTTTATTTAAAAGCCAATAATTTTCCAAAGCTTTCTTCTTCCATCCTAAAATTCTAAAAACCCTTAATACACTTCCAACACTTGCCAAAACCTACTAACTCATGAATTATGCACAAACGTATAACCCCTAATCTAGGATGTTACGAGTTCTACCCTCCTTAAAAATAATTTTCGTCCTCAAAATTACTTATTAACAAATCGTGACTATCCTTTCTCACCGCACTATGCTACTTCTGCAAGACTCGATCTTAAAGAACTATCATACTTTCTAGGCACATTCTCTAAGTTCACTTCCAAGGTTTTGACCACCTCACTAGCAATACAAGAATAAGCTAACCCTATAACAAGCAAAGCAATTAAGGGTACTCGTAAATAAGGAACGCACTCCGTGGTCACATCCGCACATCTTCCTCCTTGCGACGGCCAACCGCATAAACCAACCTTGGTTGCCTCGCGTCTGCACCTTCAAAGCACCTCTCCTTGGTGCTTCACGCCCACTGGTCCGAACCATTTCCTCCATGGTTCTGGCCCACGACCTTGCTGAGGCTGCTGTTCGCCTCTACCACCGACTAGCATTCCGAGTGCGGTCGGCTCTCATCTAGCGACTTGGGGCAATCCTTAAGCATATGGTCCTTGGACCCACACTTGAGACATCGTCCGTCTTTTTCCAACACTCTCCCAAGTGCTTCTTTCCACAATGCTCACAAGGCGCGACATCGCCACTGTACCGGCTTGTTGATTTTGTGGCCCGTCAACTCTAGGCCTCTTATTCCCAGACAATCCAGACGATCCAAAACCTCTTTCTGGCCTAATCCGATCAGTGTTCTGCCTTACAGAATTCTTAATTCCTTCAGCCACTTTAGCCTTTTCCACTAACGCAGAAAATTCTCGCTCCTGATGCGGTGCTATCAACAATCTTAGATCATCCCTTAACCCATCCTCAAAACGGACACAGCGTTCATGCTCGGTTGCCACAACCCTCAAGCATAGCGGCTCAACCTCGTAAATTCGCGCTTATATTCTGCGACGGACTTGCTTCCTTGTACCAATCCCATAAAAGCCTTTCTTTGTTCATCCGTATACCTGGTTCCCACATACTTTTTCTGAAATGCTTCTTTAACATATTCCCAGGTCAAATCTGCGGGCCGTAGCACCATCCCGAACAGATTAACCACCATCGATACATTTCATCGCGAACGAAGTGCCACCATCCCTTTCAACTTCTCCTCGGGGTCAAGTCGAGCTCATCCATGATGCGCTCCGTTGCTTCCAACCAAGATTTCATCGGCATCGGGTGTTACTCAGAACACTCCACGAAACATCTCGGCTCCATTAGCTCAAGCCGTTCGAGCACTGACTTACGGGTTCTCGAATTTCCTCCCGCACCAGACCACCAATTCTAAAACTCGCAAAGACACTGCGACACAGAGATCTTCCCGTGCGAGCTGCTTGCTCAACATTAACAAATGTTGGGGGTGGTGGTGGCGGTGGTATCTCATTGTCGTAACCCCGACCCGATCTAACAGGTTACGACCTAGTCATTCTTCCTCTACCTCTTCCACGTCGACCACGTCCTCCTGGAGCTCATTTCTAGCGTCGAGATCCGATTTGAAAGTTTTATGTATTAGTACTTTGGTTTCACTTGTTTACTCATGAGAAATTTTATGAAAAGGGATTTAAGAGTGGTTTTTTCGTATTCATACAAACACACGATCTTTTCCATTCATTCATTCATCCATCAAACAAGTATGAACTTTCGCTCATTTCGCAGAAACGTTGTAATTTTCATTATTGTTGTTTTTCACTACCCAGGGGTATTTTCGTAATTTTGTCCTACAGGGGTATTTTCGTAATTTTTCAGGGAAAACGTTCCTTGGTGCTTTTGTCAAAAGGTATTTTGAAAATTTCAAGGTTTTGGGGTAATTTGGAAAAATGTTGAAATCCGGGGGTATTTCGGTAATTTTCTACCTCAGGGGTATTTTGGTAATTTTTCGCAAACTGGGGTATATTTGGAAAAACTAACAAATCAGGGATATTTCAAAAGTTGTAAAATTTTGTGGGTTCTATTTGAGAGTTTAACCTTTCAAATGGTGATGTTGCAAAAATTTGGAAATCAGGGTCATTTTGGTAATTTTGCAAGTTAGGGGCAATTTTATAATTTTCCAAAATCAGGTTATTTTTGATGGTTTGCACATTAGGGTTTATGAACATTATAAAATAATGGAGTTTTGACAAAACCATTGAAAAGTTTGACATTTTGTGGATCTAGGGCATTTTGGTAATTTTGCCACTAAGGGCATTTTTGTAATTTTCACAAATTAGAAATTTTTTCAAAAAAATTTTGTAAAGATGGTTTTCGAAAATTTAGTAAAGTAATTTTAAGAGTTTTGAAATCTAGGGTTTGTTGTCTTTTTTTTTTTTTAAAAACATGGCTAGTTTCCTTTCGGGTTTTAGTCATTATGTTTTGCTTTATGACCGAGGCCCCTTTGGTGGGGTGAACCAAAGCTACGCACTAGGCGAGATTCGAATGGAGAGGAGGTGAGTCACACTGCGTTCGCTTAAATACCAAGCTCCCATCGAAACCATTCCTAGACATGCGCATGAGGTTGCCACACCACTAAGCCCTCGAGTTATGGTGAACCAGTTAAGCACGCACCGGTAGGATTTCTGCGAAGAGGAGGTGAGTCACTAGGACCGCTTAAATACTGTGCTCTTAGGATCCAATCCTAGACATGCGTGCATGGGGTTACCACACCCTAGCTCAATGACTTAGCCATAGGTTTGTTAAGTTCATTAAGTCTTATGAGTTTCATGTGTTTGAGTAGTCTAATCCTGTGGTTCAAATTCCTATCACACTATTCTACGTTCCATGCCTTTTCTACCCCTATATAAATCACATAATCACACATAGAGTTAGGGGTACTTACCTGGCGGACTGCGGGTCGGAGACTTAGGTGCCATGCCAGAAAACCTGCTTAATTTCAAGGAAAATCATTTTGGCTCGCTTTGAAAACGTTTTGGGCCTTAGCCCACAGGCCGAGAGTTTAAAACTGGGCTCTGATACCAAACTGAAACACCCCACACCCGGCCCACGAGCCTGAACTGGATCTGGTATGTTCCTTAAGAAAATAGGTTTTCAATGTCCTGAATAACTTAGAGAAAATTTGTGTAATTAAGAAAAATTCGTTTTGGGTTGGGCTTAAATTGGAACCCATTTAATAAATTTTGAAAATCCAACTTAAATAAGGTGACAAAATAATTTTAGGGTTTATCATTTTAAAAGAAATAAATTTACTTAACTTTAATCAAAAATATGTTGTATCATCATCAAATAAAAATAAATGTATAAAGGAAATCCAACTAGGCCTTATGGCCTTATTACATCATTCAAACCCAAAATAAAATTTTAAAGTACTAAATTTAAATAGAGCCCAAATTCTAATAAATTCTTCAAGTGTTGCAAGGCCACCTTTAGCTCCTGCCGACCGCCCATTCCATTCTTGCTCATCACACGAAAAATAATTCCCCAACGGGGTGAGTCCACTGAGACTCAATGTGTACACTGAGACTAATTTTCAACAATTCGGGCATACAAGTCATATCAATTTCATGTTCATACAAAATAAAGGATGATGCAACCCAAACCCAAGCCTATTTGTCCATCCGCTACACACCACCCGTACCAACCTGTACACCGTGGGGACTACTAAGTCGACCCTCCATCCGCTACACACCATCGAAGGCGTCATTTGCAATCGACGTGCTCATCGCCCACTTACGTTGTGTCTTTAGACACTATATTCGAATGATGTAACCGGTTACCATATTCAATTAATGGGACTGTAGCCACCATATTTCGTTGGTGAGACCGAAGTTAGCACCTTCGTTGGTGAGACCGTAGTCATCACCTTCACTTTCTCCCTTCACATGTATCCCAAATGCCCCAATTATTACATATCATTCATATCATACTTAAATTCACATTCATGTCACTTTTCGTAATATAACACATTCATAATCCTATCAAAAGTAGGAATACGCACTGGTACTTTTGCCACATTTGTGGTACTTAGCCACATTCTCATTCTTATACACATTCATATATTAAAACTATTATTGCCATAATATATATTGAAAGTTAGTGTGAGTACACACCTGATTTGCTTAATAGGTTCCTTGAAATCCCGAAGAACGATCTACCGATTTAGATCTCAAATCCTACATAAGTTAATCACTTTAAAAGACCATTCGGCCACTTTTCCAAATACAACTAGGATTTGTATTACTTACCTTAAAATTTCCAAATCTGAAAAGGATTCCTTGCCTTGTATGTCTGTCGAAATCCCTTAGATTCTTGAATCCCGGATGATCTCTCCCTTGTAGTCGATAGCACTAGAAATCCCGAAATACTCCTTAAGTGTTGAATTCGACAGATCTATCCTGACACCACTTCAGAGATTCGGCTTTGGTAGAATTTTAGCTAGGTTGGATTTGGTTTTGAAAAGGAAGAAGAAGAAGAAAAGAAAAAGAAAGATGAAGCTAGAGAATTCGGCTAGACAAAAGAAAAGAGAAAAGATCCCTAAAAATTTCGGCAGAGATGAGGAGGAAGCAAAAAAAATTGATGAGTAGCCCTCCTGTCCTCCTTTTATAGCCGAAAATATCAGCCTAGGAGAGTCCCTTACTTGGCCACCACTCCTCTTTCATCATCTATTTTATTTAAAATAAACTAGAGAAAAATCCTTATTATCTCTTCCAAATAATCCAAATTAAAAAGCTTTTATTTATCACTTAATTAAGCAATATTAATGGAAATAAAACACCCCATTCTAGAATGCTTTGTGCCGTCCACCTTGGTGTCTCTAGAAGCAAAAATAAAACTTATTTTATTTGCTTCCCAAGTGACTCGAACTCAGGCCCATGCCTCTTGCACATGGCGCCATTTCCATAGGCCCTTAGTGGCATCTTCAGGCCACATTTCCAAGCCTGTTTGTGTGCCAAATTTCTCCAACTTTTTCTTTTAAGGCCCTCTTGCCTTTATTTCCTATTTTGAACCTTAAAATTTGACATTTCTGCATCATTTCTAAGTTTCCTAAAATTTTCGATCGGCTCTGTTTACTTGCCATTTTCTTACATTTCCAAGTTTCCAGAAATGTTCGCTTTCCATTTTTGAATCATTTCCTTACATTTCCTAGTTTCCATAAATGTTCACTTTCCTCTTTATTCCTTTACATTTTCAGGACATTTCCCTACATTTCCAAGACAAGACATTTCCTTACATTTCCTTGCATTTCCTTACATTTCCATACATTTCCTCACATTTCCTTACATTTCCTTACATTTCCATACATTTCCTTACATTTCCTTACATTTTCTTACATTTCCCTACATTGCCTTTCATTTCCATACATTTCCACACATTTCCACACATTTCCATACACTTCCATACATTTCCATATATTTCCATACATTTCCTTATTTCTAGAATTCACATAACACATTCATAATTCATAAAACATGCCATTTTACCACATGGTTCCTTGTGTCATGCTTCACACGGAGTTTCTTTTAAAGCCTCATTTACCTAGCTCCCCTTTTTATTTAAAAGCCAATAATTTTCCAAAGCTTTCTTCTTCCATCCTAAAATTCTAAAAACCCTTAATACACTTCCAACACTGCCAAAACCTACTAACTGATGAATTATGCACAAACGCATAACCCCTAATCTAGGATGTTACATATACCCTAGTCGAAACAGTGGTTTCGGGACCACAAATTCGAGTCTGTAAAATATTTTAATAATATATTCTATACTGGTGATATGTGGTTTAGCATGTGTTAAATTTTTGCAAGTTAATTTGATTGTCTGTGTGATTAATTTGACCAAAAGGACTAAATTGCATAATTGGTAAAAGTAGCCTCTTAGTTGATTAATGGCTAAATTGAGATGGTTTTATTAAAGTAAAGTCCTAAAAGGGCAAATAGCCCATTTTCATTTATATTGGGCGTTAACATGGCTTATTAACATGATTTTATATGTTATTTTTATATGTTAAAAGTTATATTATGTTTATTTTATAAGTTATATTATATTATATTAAAAGAAACAAAAGTGATGGTGGATATTATTCATCCATAACACCACCGAATAAGCAAAGAAAGAAAAAAGAAATTCTAAGCAAAGGTTCGGCCATAGTTTGGTTTAATTCAAGGTTAGTTTCTGATCGGTTTTTGATAATTTCTACGTTTTTGTAATCGTTGCTTCGTCTACTATCAAACCCATGTTTCAATTTTGGTATTGGTGATGTTTGCAAGTTATGCCATTGATGCTAGGTTGAGCTTTGTGATGCTTTAAGGTGTTAAATGATAGATTGGTGGTAGATGAACATGTTTTGTTCTTGAAGCTTTGATGAATTTTGCTAAATAGGGCTAAATTGAGAAAATGATAATTTGAGGGATTAAATGGTGAATTTGATGAAAAATGTGGGCTTGTATGTGACATGTATATATTCGGCCAAGCTTGTGTATAAGTAGATTCTGTGAATTTGATGTTTTGAGAAAAATAGACTAAATTGCTAAGTTGTGCAAATAAGAGGGTTATTTTGCAAATTGCCCTAAATGTATGTCCTTGGATTGAATTGAATAAGTTAGTGAATAAAAGGGTTAATTCTGAATATGTTTAGATCAAGAACTGAGAAAAACGGATTTAGATCGCGGGAAAACGAAAGTTATCGAGTAGCCGTTTTCTATTCCGATAGACCGAATTCGAGGTAAGTCACTATACAAATAAATGAATATATATGCATTTGTAATTGTTCATATGTTAAATGATGATAATGAATGTTTATGAGAAATTCTGTAATTGAGTTCCGAGATAAGTTCGGTATATTGACTAAGTCTGAGAAGCCTCGCACGAATCTTGATAGAGGTATCTGTTCTGTTTATTCATGTAAGACCACGTCTGGGACGTTGGCATTGATTTGAGATTTGTGTAAGACCCTGTCCGAGACAGTGGCATTGATATCTGATTATGTGTAAGACCACGTCTGGGACGTTGGCATCAATATAAGCTTTACGTATAAGACCACGTCTGGGACGTTGGCATCAATATAAGCTTTACGTATAAGACCACGTCTGGGACGTTGGCATCATTATGATCTTTATGTGTAAGACCATGTCTGGGACATTGGCATCGTTCTGATTCATGTAAGACCCTGTCCGGGACAGTGGCATCGATATTTGAGTACTTGTAAGACCTCGTCTGGGACGATAGCATTGTACTACTATTCCGAGCTTTTGAAGTATCCTATTGGATTTCTTATGGTTCAACGGGAAAATCTGTTATACGAATTACAATTCCGAGTTAGGAACATATACATGAATGTACATCCGTTTCAGGTACGTTGATATATATATGCTTTGTACATCCGTTTCAGGTTCGTTGATATATATATGCTTTGTATAAGCATGGAAGGTAAGTATGTATGTGTATTAATTCAAATGAACCTTGAGATATATGTGTGTTTGAGGTATGAGCAAATGAGATCTTTAGGATGTGTGGATTTGTATGAAATAGCAAACCAATTGAACAAAGAGTTCATTTATGTGCTTGAGTTAAGGATATGTTAATGAATTCAAATTGTCATACTTATGAATGAATTATGTTAAGTTATTTGTATATGACTTACTAAGCTTTTGGAAAGCTTACTCTGTGTGTGTGTGTTTAATCTGTTTTATAGGTCGTTAAAGCTACTGAAGGCTCGGGACCGTCAAGGATCATCATCACACTACTAATATCATTTTGGTACACCTTGGATATGTATATAGCTAGATATGGCATGTATAGGCTAGTTCTTATGATGATTTGTAAAGTGAACTTAGCCATGTGATTTGGCTAGTTATGTTTTGGTACCATGCTTAGATCAATGTGATATGTGAAGTTGTTATGATATGATTAGTTAATATATGGAATGGTTATGAGATGGTAAGTATATAGACAAATGATGCTTATAGGTATGAATCTTTTTGGTTGGCATTTTGGCCTTGTAAATGGCTTATAATGTCACACGGTTGTGGCACACGGGCGTGCCTTAGACCGTGGGTAAATTAGCAGGATGCAGACTAAAATCACACGGCCTCGACACGGGTGTGTCATCTGGCCGTAGTGTACAAGTCAGTAGCTAGCATAAAAATACACAGCCTCGGCACGGGCGTGCTTGGAGGCCGTGGTGGAGAAGTCAGTATATGGCCTAAAAGTACACGGCCATGGCACGCGGGCGTGCCTAATGACCGTGTTGGAATAGTTTGTATAACAAGGATGGTTACACGGGGGTGTTTAGAAGCCGTGGAGGGCACACGTTCTCCTCCCACGGGCATGTCTCCCCTGTATTTTAGAAAAGTTTCAAATTTTCATGGAATTTCATATGTGTTTCAGTTTAGCCCCGACTCGGTTTATAAGCATGCTTAAGGTCTCGAGGACCCGATTAAGGGACATTATGTCTGAGAATGATGATTGAATGTATGATTTTGTCTATGAAAGTTTCCGATCTGTCCGGTAATGCTCCTAACCTTAATCCGGGGACGGACTCGGGATAGGGGTGTTACACGGATAATACTCAAAGTAACGATCTCAAAAACATAAAAATTATCAAAAACTGAAACAAAAACTAACCTCAATCAAGACTTCCAATGGCCGAATATTTGAAGCTTTCAAACCTAATTTTTCTCTTCTAGTTTCGGTGATAAAGAATGAGAACATGGCTTTTAACTTGCTATATTTTAACATATATTAACCTATTATTATATTACTTATTTAACCTTTTATATTTAATAATTATAACATATAAATTAAGGTCATTTTAGACCATGTGTCGTCCACTATAGCTAGAATGGGCTATTTGCCCTTTAAGGACCTAATATTAAAAAGCCATTAGCAAATTAGCACTTATACATTAATTAGCAAATTTCATATTTTTCGCAATTAAGTCCTTTTATTTAATCGGATACTAAACAACAAAATTAAGTCACGAAAATTTAACACCAACAAATTCACACATATTAAACACAAAAAATAATCTTAAAATAATTTTTGGACTCGGATTTGTGGTCCCAAAATCATTTTTCTGATTAGGGTCAAAATCGAGCTGTTACAATTTTCGTTTTTAAATAAAAGTTGACCTCTCAAAAAAGATGGTTTCGATAGCTTGGCGACTCCACTGGGGACCAATTAGAGAGTCAAGCCACGAGTTGATTATTTCTTGCCTTTTTGTCGAAACTTGATAATTTGGTTTAAATTTACGATCCTTTCATTGCATTTCATTGGTCTGCATCATTTTGATATGTTTGCTTTATTGGTTTGAGTCTTTTAATATATCTTCGCATATTGCATCACATAACCAGTCAATTTTACCCTTTAAGTGGGAGTGAGAAACTATTCCTTCGTGAGGTCTTCACCTCCGTATAGGATAGCAAATCACTTTCGGGATACATCCGTACCTATGTCTTCATGAGATTTTCATCTCTGTATAGCCATAGGGAAACATATTCTCCTGAACTGAACTCGGCCCATATGACCCTATAATGGGTGAGGATCGAAGAATCTGCCTATTCAGGTAACCTTACTTTAGAACTGAACTGCATATAATGAGCCCTAAGAGCTTACCCTAGGTAGAACTACATCAAACCCTAGTGGTTACCCAAATAGGCGCTTTATTTATTATTCCTTGCTTACTTTGAATTCTAGCTTTGTATACTGACTTGTTTTGTTTAGCTTTGACTGTGATTGCATGACATTTTCATCATAAAAAATGTGTTGATTCACTTTCAATTACTAAATAGAGAGCTTGCCATAGAGAACGGATTTCTTGATAAAGTGGAGGATAACGAGCTGTCCGAATATGGTCTGAGAAAACGCGACTAGAGAAAGGTGATAGTTTGACAGAGGGGTACATATTAGAATTGTGGGACTTCACTCGTGCCAATGTGACCCAGAACAATCTCCAGGAATTGAAAGAGATATAGGTCTAATGGGATGAATAAATCAAGCAGTTATTTTACTATAATTATGGTGATTTGCCCTATCTATTCGATATCAAAGTGGACAAGCACTTGTTTCGAGCTCTGGCTCAATTTTAGAATCTCGCCTACAACTACTTTACTTTTGGAAAAGTGGACTTGTAGCTACTGTGGAAGAATACACGACCTTACTTCGTTCCCCGAAAATTAGGCCCGACAAGGTTTATTCCAGAGCCGCTAATGTCCCGACCTTCCTAAAGAAACTAATGAACATCACAGGGATGAGTGAGCAATGGGTTGCATCTTGGATCAAGCAAAAGGGAGGTAGAAAATGTATCCCTTAGAACAGTTTGCGAGATTTGATCTTAGCATACCCAGATATGAAGAAAGGGTCGATGGCTTCGCTTTGAGTATTTATGGGCTGGTTGTTTTCCCTAAAGCACTAAGGCACGTGGACAAGGCAGTTTCAGATTTGTTTAACAGACTTGATAAGGGGGTCACGCCCATCCCTGTAATTTTGGCCGAAACATTTTGATCTTTGAGTGCATGTCAAAGAGCGAGTGAAGGAAGATTCATTGGATGCGCGCAACTCTTGTTCGAATGGTTTCTTAGCCACTTTTGGAAGGTAGAAAAAGTTTCTTATCGAGTATTCTCTGAGAACTACTCTCCATTAAAAGAATTATTGGCTACACCGAGGCGAGATGATATTTCGAAAGAAAAATGGATGGATATACTCCAGAATATCCAAGATGAGGACGTCGAATGGAGAGCCCCTTGGATGATCCCCAATGAGATTCTGTACCGGTGTGGAGATTTCGACTGGGTTCCTCTACTTGGGATTTGGGGAGCTATTGGATATGCTCCTCTACTCGTGTTGAGGTAATATAGATCGAGGCAGTTCATACCAGTAATGCAAGGGCTGGCCCAATGTGAATTTTCGTATAATGGTGATAACTGCAAGAAAAGGGTTTGAGAAATGTCTAACGCCTGGAATTAAACCTACCGAATGAAAAGATTGGATGCAGGCCCGATGGCGATCCCCGAATATAGTTGGTGGTGGGGTCAAAGAGTCAATAACAACATCCCTGTGCCAAATCAAGAAGCCATTCGACCGTTGGAAGAACACCTGCAAGTGGTTCCCTCTGAGCTAGAGATCATCAAGTAGGACTTTAAAAAAAAATTGGAGCTAGGAAAGAAGATAGAGCAATTAGAAGAGAAAAAGATGCAATTAGGACTAGACGTTAACATTCAGAAGTTAGAGGCCAATAAGCTAAAAAAAAAAAAGAAAATAATAAGGTCGAAGAAGATCAGGAGACATCAGAACAATGGCGGCAAGAGATCAAAGAAGAAAAAAATAGAGCCGATCAATGGAAAAAGAAATACCAAGATGCCTAGGTTCGAGAAAATGCTCTAGAAAGAGACCTATCGAAATGTCAAAATGAAAAAGGCAAATTAAAAGCCAAGGCAGCAGAACTAGAAAAGTCACTTCATCAGTATCATAATCGTAACTCCACAATTGAGTTGAAAGTGAGCTTAAACAAGATTGAAGAGCTGAAAAGGAAAATAGAAGAGCTCAAGATCATATTACAAAATTGTGAACTCCGAGCTAAACTCCTTGAAGCGAACAACGAGCCGTAGAAAGAGCAACTTCACCATTCTCAAGGTCAGGTCAGGTATAGAGACTATATCATGGGTGAAGCTGTTACTCAAATTCGAGAGGTGGCCGATCATTTGCAAACCCTAGCAGTTTAGGCTGACATGCTAAGCTTGAAGTATGAATCAAAATCGGATCGGGGTCAACAGTTGGTTTGGATTCTTAGGAAGGTTAAGGCTTTAAGCATTAGGGCAAAGCCGTATATGTAATTTGTTTTATGTAAAGAAATTTTTTTCTAGTAAAGTTGTTCTAACGAAATTGAATCAGAGTTAATGCCTCTTTTTGCATTCATTTCATGCAATTACATTGCATCATATGCATTAAATTTCACAAAAAGACCCTAATTAAACGAAATTATTCCAATTAATTTGGAAACCAATAAGAGCCAACCAACCGAACATCGTTACAGTACTCGCGCCAAAACCAAAGTAATGGACCAAAGATTGGAAAGGCTAGAACATATTATAAAAAAGATGCAAGACCAACTGCAAGCGCAACTACAAAAACAGTTAGCGAAAGTACAATAGGAGATGAGGGATTAGATACTGGAATCCCAAATAAGTATGATAAGTCAATTGGCGTAGTTGCTAGCTGGAGAACGTGAAAAAGGGAAGGGCACTGCGGTCAACTCAAGGGATAATAATGAGGATCCTATTTACCCCCCGGGTTTTACCCTAATAAATGCCCAGGCACAACCAGAGGTGTACCCACGAAGGGTACCTGTCATAATTAGACCCCAACAGTATCAAGTCAGTCCCTCGGCACCAATGACCTACCAAACAGGCTCAGGCTCTAATCCAACCAGTCCTGTTGTCCTTGATCTAGATCATATGGTAGAAATAGAAAAAGCAAAAATGAAACTGCCAAAGCAACTCAAGGATCGATGCAGGTGGCTAGAAGAAAAATTCAAAGCAATGGAAATCGCTGATTATCATTGCGGAATCGATGCCAAAGAGCTGACTTTGGTCCCAGATTTAGTACTTCCTCCGAAGTTCAAAACTCCAGAGTTTGAGAAGTATAATTGACTAGTTGTCCAGAAGCTCACATCACTATGTTCTGTCGAAGGATGACAGGATACGTTAATAATGATCAACTATTAATCCCCTGCTTTCAAGATAGTCTGATCGAGTCGGCAGCTAAATGGTACAACCAACTGAGTCGTGCCAAAATCAATTCATGGAAAGACCTGGAACAAGCTTTTATGAAGTAATATAGTCATGTGATGAACATGACACCTGATAGAATCACACTGCAGAACATGAGAAGAAGCAAAATGAGAGCTTCAGGCAATATGCCCAAAGATGGAGAGAGGTGGCAACGCAAGTCCAGCCACCTCTTCTGGAAAAAGAAATCACAATGATTTTCATCAACACTTTAAAAACCCTATTTATCATCCATATATTAGAGAGCGCTACTAAGAGCTTTTCGGATATAATAATGTTTGGTGAAATAATTGAGAACGCAATGAGAAGTGGTAAGATAGACGCTGGGGAAAACTCCAAAAGATCAGCCCTGGGGAATAAAGAAAACGAGGTAAATAATGTAAGCACATACAACAAGGGTTGTTCGAAATCAATTACTGTTGGCCTGCCAAGGACAGTAACCACTAGCCATCAGAGCCCTCCAAGACAAGAATTCAACTCAAGGCCAAATATAGAAAGGCTCCAATTCACGCCCATCCGGATGATATATAGGGAGCTTATTAGAGTCTGTTTGATACACATGTGGTATCTCCTTTCTACCTGAAACCCATGCAACCTCCACTCCTCAAATGGTATGACGCAAATGCTCAATGCGAATACCACGCGAGAATCACGGGACATTCAATCTAAAACTACACTGCATTTAAAAAGTTGATCGAAAAGTTCATTAAAATGGGAATTCTAAAGTTTGACAACCCATCAGGACCTCATATAGCAGAAAATTCGTTACCTAGTCATTCTGATAAAGGGATAAATGCGATAATTGTAACATCCTGAATTAAGGGGCCATTGCGTTTAATGTGTGGTTATGTTTAATGTGAGTGTTAGGGGTCCAGAATGGGCTCAGGGTTGGGCCGAGGCCTTAATTGAATTTTCTGTTTAGACACTCTAGTGGAAAGCCTGATAAGATAGGGCTTTAAAGATATTAGCTGTGTTTTAAGACACAAATGAGCTTGTGGCCCAGTGGCAAAGTGGCACCACATAAAGAGCAGGGTGGTGGCGTCAACTGAGAGGGCTCAAGTTCGAGTCGCATGAAGCTCAATTATTTTAATTAAAGTTAGGTAATTTTCGGCATTTAAATGATCAGAGTTGGATTCGGCTAGGATGCTTTAAAATAGGATTTATTTGTTTGGATAATGAGGATAATATGGCTGATCATGTGGTAGATAAAGGAAGGAAGAGGTGGTGTTATCCATGTCACTTAAGGATGAGTGATCAGATGAAGATAAGGGAGAAAATTTAGGATTTATCTGTTGGTCACAGTGTTGGCCGAAATTCTATCTCCTAGAGGAGGAGGAATCGATTTTTATTTGCCAAAAAGGGTGCCGAATTTTCCCTTTTTAATTGCTTAATTTTAGTTAACAGGAAGGGCACTTTCGGTCTTTGATAGGTAAATGCCGAAATTTCTATAAATAAGGGAGGATATCTCACCAATTCCGGCATTTGAACCCTATTTTTTCTTCATTTTTTGTACCGAAATTCTCAATCTCCCTCTGCAAGTTCTTTTCTTTTGATTTCTTCAGAAGTTGAAACCTCCCAATCTTCTCAACATCTTTTCTTTTAAAAGCCGAAACCTTGAACTCTCTTCTCACCTCCATAGCTGAATACCCCTATTTCCTTTTGCCGATTTCTTCAACCAAAAAGCCGAAACTACTTAGATTTCTTCTTCTCTTCTGATCTTCTCAAAAAGCCGGAATCTCTAAGGGGTAGTCGAATTCTTTATGTAAAGGTGAGTGCCAATTTTTCTATCTCTTCACTTTCTCTTTCGGGTTTTGGAAGACAAAGCCGAAAAGCTAATGGTTTAATGGTTTTATGTATTCTCTTGTTGGGCGACATTCGAGAATTGAAGTAGATCTCTTAGATCTAAAAGCCGGAAACACTAGCCCCTGAATCTCATATCACTTTTCGGGATTTCAAGGTAAGGATTTCAATTTTCCTTAAGATGATCAACCGTTTCCTTTTCGATAGTTGTGCCTTAACCTAATGTTTCGTTACCAGCCTCTGAACAACACCTTAGACAGATAGCGGTTTGTCGGCTACGGATAGCGTCGACGTAGAAAGTATTGTTTTAACGATAATCAGGTGTGTAGATCTCTAACACACTAGTTAATTATAATCTATATGTGTTATGGGCTATAAAGCCGAAAAGTGGCTGTATGACAGTCGAATAAAACCCTAAAAAGGGTTAGACAAGGATGCCAGGTACGTAATCATAGAAATCTCTATGTGTATCGAAATATATGTAAGCCTACTTTCTTAAAGATGGTATGATGTTTTCTGTGTGTATGATGGGGTGGGATTACGATAATGAAGGGGAAGTGCATGATAGGTCACTTGGTGATCGGTGGTTAAACCACAAAATCTAAAATTAGGTCACAATAGTGATCGGTGGCTGAGCCACGTTATATTATGAGGTCACATAGTGACCGGTGGCTATGCCACGTTTAATGATTCCTGGATAATAGAAATAGGCAGTACGGCTGTCGTTATGGTGTGTAGCGGATGGAGGGTTGATTGTAGAAATCCCCAAGGTGTAATGGTTGGTACTGGTTGGTGTGTAGAGGATGGAATTCTAGGTTGGGTTGGGCTATGCATCATTTATTATTTATAATGTGGTTATGATTGTTACCTTTATGTATGGGCCAGGGCTCATAATGTGTTTGTGGGCCTCAGGTCATTGTGTTTCGGGATTTACACGCTGAGAGTCTTGGTGACTCACCCTTTCATTTTCCTCTACTCTTCTGGATGAGCAAGAGGTCGTGGACATGGGAGCCGAGACGGACTCGAGGGGCCATCAAGTTTTACTTCTATAGATTATTTTCGGATTTCTTTAAGTTTTTTTTATTTTGGGAATATTTATGTAATAAGGCCCCATAGTTTATCTTCATCTAGTAGTTTTTGATATTTGCAACTTATGAAACTATGTCAAAGGTTTAAATATACGAAATAATAATATAAGGTTTTCTTTTCAAAAGTCACTTGTTTATTCAAATTTTGTCTACTTAACTTGTGATTTTCTAAAGCCAACTTAGCAAAAGTTTTCAATTTACAACCCGTAGCATACCAGATCTGGTCAAAACTTATGGGCCAGGTTTGAGATGTTACAATAATTGATAATTGAAGGAAAAGAACCAATATGGATGTAGCAGAAGTAAAAACCCCAATATAATGGGTTTGGAAGAAAATGGTGGGTGGAGGATTAATCAAACAGGATTCAAAAGAGAAACCTGAAGGAATGAGGAACTACTGTGAGTTCCATGCTAAGGAGGGTCACAAGATCCAAGAGTGTGTTGAATTCAGGGCCTTAGTGCAAAATTTGATGGACAATAAGGAGCTAGAATTCTTTGAATATGCTATGGGCTCTGAAAGAGAATATGTGTGTGCCTCAGAAAAGGGGCCAATAGAGAATGTCTATAAAGTCATACACCCTATGGTTATTATTTCATGACCTAGAAGCAATGATGCCGGAGTACAATTTGTACCAAGGGTTATAACCCAGAAACTTATAGCTTTTCCCTACAAGGATAGCAAGAAAGTTCCCTGAAATTATGACTACAACGTGATGATCCCGGGAGAAGAGAACCCAACTACTGCTTCAGAAGAAGGCTAAGATGTGGGTTTCTACACGTGCAGTGGGAGGCACTATGATCCATTAAATGTAGGAGCTGAGCTTGTTAAAGGAAAAACACCAATAGTTGAAAAAAAGAAGGAAAAGATGGTCAAGCTCAAATCGCCAGTTAACGAGCCAGTAACTGAGAACGAGGCTAGGGAATTCATAAAATTCTTAAAGTGTAGCGAGTACAGTGTTGTAGAACAACTACACAAGTAACCGGCTCGCATCTCAATGCTAGCTTTACTCTTAAGTTTGAAGACATATCATGGCGCGTTGATGAAAGTGCTAAACGAAACTTATGTCATTAACGATATCTTTGTAAACAAGTTGGACCGCCTAGTTAACAATATAAGTGCCGACAACTTCATCTTCTTTAATGATAATGAAATACAGCCAAAGGGCATGGGATCTACAAAGACTCTAAACATCACCACTCGCTGCAAAGGGTATACATTTCCAAGGGTGTTAATTGATAATGGATCTGCACTAAATGTCTTGACCCTATCCACCCTGAACAGGTTACCTGTGGAGAGCTCTCATATGAAGACATATCAAAACATAGTGAGAGCATCCGATGGAACCGAAAGGAGGGTGATGGGAAGGATTGAGATACCCATCTTGATTAGTCCAAACACGTATAAAGTAGATTTCTTGGTGATGGACATTAAGCCTTCTTATAATTGTTTGTTAGAGAGCCCTTAGATTCACACGGCTGGAGCAGTTCCGTCATCACTGCACCAGAGGCTAAAGTTGGTAACGGAGGGTCGACGGGTAACGATAAGCACTGAATAAGACATTATTGCATCCGTAACCAGTGGCACGCCATACGTAGGGACAGACGATGAAGCGATAGAATGTTCCTTTCGATCGTTGGAATTTGTGAATGCAACCTTCATTGTTGAAGGGAACAAGATCCCGATTCCCAAAATCTCTAAAACTACAAGGATGGGCCTGCGACTGACAGTCAGGAAAGGAGCCTTGCCTAGGAAAGGACTCGAAAAATACCTACAAGGAAGGGTCGAGACACTCATGCTCATGGACAAACGAGACCGCTTTGGCTTAAGATACAAGCCAGGTGCGGGGCAAAAGAAGAGAGAGCGAGAGAAAAAAAAAAGGAGAAGAGCACGACTGAGGGGGGAAGAGGTCAAGTGGGAATCGGTGACCTTTCCCTGTATATCTGAGACTTTTGTATCAGAAGGAACTATTCACCCTAAAAATGAAAGATGTCAAGAAAAGAGACCACTGAAGAAATGTTGAGAAATCTAAACATCAATGCCATATCTGAAGAAGGAATCTGAGGAGAAAATTTATCAGACATTTGCCCCTATGTACCTAGAAATGTTTTGAACAATTGGACAGCGAAAGAGATTCCTGTAGTTTTTAGAGCTAATTCAGAGTAATGTTCAAAACAAGCTTATTGCTCTAAGCCTAGGAGCAATAAAAATCCTTTTTTGAAATAGGCTTATGTCCAACATCTTTATTTCAATAAAATACATCTTTGCGTATCATCTTGAGCAAATGTTCTTTTCATTTCATTTATAATCATACCATACAGATAATTATTCTTAGATTCATTTGTTCTTTGGATTTTTTTCATCCCTATAACAGGTCTCCAGATATCAATAATATGAGCGATGCTGCTACTGACTCAGAATCTCCTTTCTAGCAAGATATGTGTACGGAGGATTCTCAGGATTTTGAAGATGATCGAGACTGTAACCTATCTCCTGATTTTTTTAGGATGGTAGAACAAGATGAGAAACAAATCTTGCCTTATAAAGAGTCAGTGGAAATTGTGAGTTTAGGAGAGGAAAAAGAGGTGAAGATAGGAGCTTGCATTACCGTAGAGACAAAGTAAGACCTCATTGAATTACTCCAAGAATTTAAGGATGTCTTCGTATGGTCATATCAAGACATGCCCGGTTTAAGTACTGATATCGTGGCACACCAGCTCCTCATAAAGGAAGAGTGCAAGCCAGTTCAACAGAAGCTCTGAAGGATGAGGCACGATGTTTTACTGAAAATAAAAGAGGAAGTTAAAAAATTGGTTTCTTACGGGTGGTTAAATACACAGAATGGGTAGCCAATATCGGCCCCGTCCCTAAAAAAGATGGGAAAGTACGAATGTGTGTAGACTATAGGGGCTTGAACAAAGCCAGCCCGAAAGATAATTTCTCATTGCCATATATCAACATTTTAGCGGACAGCACGGTAGGTTACTCACTATTCTCCTTCATGGATGGTTTCTCAAGATACAACCAAATAAAAATGCATCCTAAAGACATGGAGAAGACCACATTCGTGACCATGTAGGGAACATTTTGTTATAAGGTGATGCCATTTAGACTGAAAAATACAGGAGCAACGTATCAAAGAGCCATGGTAACTTTGTTTCATGATATGATACACAAAGAAATCGAGGTTTATGTAGACGATATAATCGCAAAGTCTTGAATAAAGATGGAGCATGTACAAGTCTTGAGGAAATTGTTCTTTAGATTGAGAAAATTCCAACTGAAGCTCATTCCAGCAAAATGTACTTTCGGGGCTAGGTCGAGAAAATTGTTAGGATTTGTAGTCAGTGAAAAGGGGATCGAAATCAACCCAGATAAAGTTAAGGCTATACAAGAGTTACCTTCGCCACGCACTCAAAAAGAAGTTTGAGGTTTCCTAGGAAGACTAAATTACATCGCCCGGTTCATTTTATAACTGATTGAGAAATGCGACCCCATATTCCGTCTCCTTAAGAAACACAATCCATACGTTTAGGATGAGGCGTGTTAGAAAACTTTCGACAATGTCACATTACCTGCCCAATGCCCCAGTACTGATGCCTTCCAGCCCATATAGGTTATTGATACTGTACTTGGCACTATTCGGGAATTCCATGGGATACGTGCTTGGTCAACATGATGAGTCAGGAAGAAAAGAAAGAGCGATATACTATCTGAGTAAGAAACTCATTGAATGTGAGACAAGGTATTCGCCAATTGAGAAGCTATGTTGCATCTTGATCTGGGCAACCCGAAGACTGAGACAGTACATGCTGTACCACACAACTTGGAAGAATGGAGTCGACTGCTTTGAATGGAAGAATGGCCTGGTGGCAATTCTGCTTTCCGAATTTGATATAGTCTATGTGAATCAAAAGGCTATAAAAGGGAGCGTAATAGCAAATTTTCTTGCCAGTAGAGCCCTAGAAGATTACGAGCCTTTGAACTTTGATTTCTCGAATGAAGATCTAATGTATGTTGCAACCACTAAAGAAGACTCTCAAGAAGGTCATCCTTGGAAGCTAAACTTTAATGGAGACTCAAATGCTATAGGTAACAGAATTGGGGCAGTCCTAGTATCCCCAAACAGAGATCATCATCCGTTCACTAGCAAATTGAATTTTGATTGCACAAACAATATGGCAAAATACGAAGCATGCATCATTGATATTCGTGCAGCCATAGAACGTAAGATCAAAGTGCTAGAGGTATATGGGGATTCTACACTAGTGATCTATCAACTTAAGGGAGAATGGGAGACAAGAGATCCAAGTTAATCAATTATCGAAGGTTGGTTCTTGAGTTAATTGAGGAGTTTGATGACATCACCCTCTATTACCTCGCACGAGATGAAAATCAGATGGCTGATGCTTTGGCTACTTTGGATTCGATGGTCAAAGTGAACAAATAAGAGGATATAAAGTCTATCCAGATAAGTATCTTCCTGCTCATTGTTACAACATCAAGGAAGAAGAAGAAGAAGAAGACGATCACTCTTGGTACTACGATATATTGCGATATGTGAAGAATCGTGAATACACTGACCAAGCAACTGAGAATGATAAAAGGACGTTGAGAAGACTGATCAATGACTATGTCTTAGACGGAGAGATCCTATATAAAAGGAGGAAGGATCAGGTGCTACTAAGATGTGTAGACACTGTCGAGGCTAAGAAAACCTTATAAGAAGTCCACGAGGGTGTCTACAAAACACATGACAATGGTTTTACAATGGCCAGGCAAATCATGAGATTCAGGTATTATTGGTCCACCATGGAAAGAAATTGTATCAGTTATGCCAAGAAATGCCACAAGTGTCAAATTTATGGAGATAAAATTCATGTACCTCCCTCACCTCTTCATATTATGACTTCTCTATGGCCTTTCTCTATATGGGGCATGGATGTCATTGGGCCAATTTCACCTAACAGGCATCGATTTACCTTCGTGGTCATCAATTACTTTACAAAGTGGGTAAAATTCACTTCATACTCCAATGTCACTAAGTCGGCAGTTAACAAGTTCTTAAAGAAGGAGATCATAGGTCGATATGGAATGCTAGAAAGGATCATATCTGACAATGCACTAAATTTGAACAACAACATGATATTAGAAGTTTGCAGTCAGTTCAAGATCAAACACCACAATTCATCACCATATCACCCAAATATGAATGGTGTAGTGAAGGCAGCCAATAAGAACATTAAGAAACTCGTGAGGAAAATGACTGAGACGTATAAATATTGGCATGAGAAATTACCATTTTCCCTCTATGCGTATCGAACATCTGTCAGGACCTCAACCGGAGTTGGTTTATGGAATGGAGGTAGTTTTACCCATTGAAGTCGAGATTCCTTCTCTCCGAGTTTTGGCAGAATTGAAGTTGGATGAAGCAGAATGGATCCAATCCCGATATGAACAGCTAAACTTGATTGAAGAGAAAAGTTGAAAGTCATCCGTCATGGTCAGATGTACCAAAAAATGAATGATGCAAGCTTACAATAAAAAGGTTCGCCCCAGAAAATTCCATGAGAGAGACTTGGTATTAAAGAAGATCCTTCCCATATAAAAGGACTTCAGAGGAAAATGGATGTCAAACTGAGAAGGTCTTTTTTGGAGGAGCATTGATTTTGACTGAGATGGATGGCAAAAACTTGTCCAATCCTGTGAATTCAGATTCAGTCAAAAAGTACATCACTTGAAAAAAAAAAGAAAAAAAAAAGGGAGAGGCAAAGGTGAAAACTCACAAAGGGCACCTTGAGACCAAAGGGGTTTTGAATTGAAAACCCAGGAAAAGAGAAATTCAAATCTTGATCAAAGATGGGGCATGTGGTAGTCTTGTTATCTCTGAATGAATAAAGAGGAGAGATGCTACGTCTTGGAACATCAACAAAGTATTCTAAGTCTTTTAAACACATATCAAGTTCAAAAAGTTCCTCGAGGAGTTTGTGCGAAGAAGCTCATGCTACGATATCTGGGGCACCTATTTTCATTTTATTCACTTTGTATTTAAGCAAATTTGCTATTTTGATTAATCTATTCATTTCAAGCCTTGCGCCCAATAAACTTCGTTCTTGTCATTATTACAATCTTTTTCAAGCATTTTTATATTGAAATAACGATTAATGGACTAATCGTATTCAAGTAAATGAAGCTCTGTATATTGCTCTGAAAGGTTTTCTAAAATAGTACAAGGATCTGAAAACAGAACCACTATTCAAAACTAACCAAACTTGGGGATTTGGAAACATTTGAGAAAAAATAGTCTAAATTGTGACTAATTCTTAGAATTTTCTGTTAAAGATACCAGCTGAACAAGAAGGCATGGTAACACATCAGTGATAGAACCTTGATAAACAGTGAGTAATGACAACCTAAGCATTTGATTCTGCATTCATGCAAATATCATTCATACATATCTAGTTAGGAGCATTTGATTCATCCTGATCATGACATCCTAATCACTAGGCATAAATAGGCCCATGAAATGGATTCTACAAGTCATGTCTCTAGAGAACGGTAACAGATCAGTGAAACCACAAACCTATATACCCTGAAGTTGCAGTAGGTCAGATTAAATCTATCATAGCAAATCTTATCTCCCTGAAGTTGCAGTGGAGTAGATTGAAGTCACAAGTCTTATCTCCCTAAAGTTGCAGTGAAGTAGATCGAAGATAACAAATCTTATTTCCCTGAAGTTGCAGTGGAACGGATTAAAGCTACAAATTACAAACCTTATCTCCCTGAACTTGCAGTGGAGCAAATTGAAAATAGCAAATCTTATCTCTCTGAGGTTACAGAAGAGTAGATTAAAGCTATAAACCATATCTCCCTGAAGTTGTAGTGGAGCAGGTTAAAATTACAAGTCTTATGAAGTTGCGGTGGAGCAGACTGAAGATAGCGAATCTTATTTCACTAAAATTATAGTGGAGTAGATTAAAGCTACGAATCTTATTTCCCTGAAGTTGCAGTAGAGCATATTGAAGCTACTAATCTTATCCCCCTGAAGTTGCAGTAAAGTAGATTGAAGCGAAAAATTCTATACCTCTGAAGTTGCATTGGGTTAGAAATAGGCTACTTGAAGAAAATGAGCTCCAATAGGTCATGATTCTGCGAGGTCGGGCAAAGTTGATCATTCTTAAAATTCTTTGCTCTATTCTCGTTACACGACAACGAGCTAAGAGGGGCAGTTGTAATAGGCCCAATTTGCCCGAGCCCAAAACCAAATTTAAAACTAAAATAAAATAAATATTAACAGTCCAAGTTTAATGTTTCAAGCCTAATTTACAAAAAAACCCAAAATAATTAAAAAAAACCCTAAGCCCAATAGGCCCACAGCCTAAACAACTTCAGCAGAAGCAAAAACCCTAGCTCCCATGTGCGCAGCTCCTCCTCGAGTGCACCACCCGCACCTCGTCCTGAGGCCTGACCCCCGCTGCCGCCTTGCACCAAAATAGCAAGACACGTCCTCTGTTGACCCTCCAGGAATACCTACAAAAAGAAAGAAACTGTAGTGACTCGATAGTCGGGTAACTGAAAAATATATTTTTGGGTCTCCATTTTCATAAAACTGAATCGTAAATATTTATAATAAATATTTATGAAGCTAGTTGTGTGTCTAATTAGGTTTTGATTTGGTGAATTTGACTTAATTAGAAGTAATTAGGAAAAAGGATTAGATTGAAATAAGTGTAGAAATCTAATTATAGATTAAAGAAAGTAAAAAGGACTAAATTGGCAAATATGCCATTATTATAAATTGAGGCGGTTTAGCATTGAAAAATCTAAGATATTTTTAATTTAAAATATATATTATATTATATTTACTTAATTAATAAGTATGTTATTATATTATATTATTATATTATTATATTATATTATTATATTATTATTATATATAAAACAAAAGAAAGAATAGAAATAAGAAAGAAACAGAATCGAAACAAAGAAAATAGGGAGAAAGAAAGAAGAAAGAAAAAGAAAATTTGGGATTTCAAGGGTTCAAACTTAAATTGGTAAGTCAATTTAATTCCTTTTCTTGTAATTTTTGAGTATTTATGATCCTAAAACTTTAACACCCTCTAACCCCAAACCGTCGCCGGGATAGGGTTACGAGGCATTACCGAACATACCAGACAACTTACAAATAATTCATAAATAAAATAACATTCATAGTATAATTGAATAACTAAGTCCCTATAATGAACTCTCGAAATCTAAAACATATATTAAAAGTGAAACGGGACTCGTTCAAGTGCTTTAGAATTTTTTATTTTATAAATTTCGACAGTATTTCTACTTATTTTCACATAAAACCTCCTGCAATTAAAACCATATCCATTTCAAACATAACCAATTCAACCAATTCATTTCATATACTCATTTTCTATTCTAAATATCTTCTAATCAAACTCAATCAATATAATATCAATTTAAATTTATCAATGTACTAATTAAATTGAAATGGATAAACTTCTTTCATTATAACTCTTAGACTTGTAATACTAACATTTTTAACCATTTATATTCAAAACATAATAACCTTTATACACATCCTATGTACATGCCACATTACCAAAAGAAAATATACATCACCAAAAATTTACTGAAGCCGGGTCTGGCTTTGGATGCTGGTTCAATATTTGACTTCTACAACATGCGCACGGAAACAACCGTAAGCTGAGTATGCATATACTCAGTGGTATCACTATAATTCAATTTATAATTAAATACATTAAATCACACACATACTTTTACACTACAATTATCATCATTTAATGAACAATTCAATCTTTTTATGTTATCATTTGATTGTATATATACCATTCTTATTTCTTTATTTCAATTTTCATCTTTCACATATGCCATATCATTCAAATTTAGTTTTATCAATAAATTTATCTCATTTGTCCCTATTAACTTGACTTGGACTCGGCAGATACACGGATTCCAACCAACACACCAGTACGGCACATTGTGTCTTAACGGTACACAGTACCTAAATAGTAATCAGTAACGGTAGCAGTAACAGTAACAGTAACAGTATTGAACACACAAAGTGCTGAATCTGTAATAGTAACGGTAACAATATTCGACACACAAAGTATCAAATAGGTAACAGTAGCAGTAGTAGGCACATAAGTGCCTAATCAGTAAGCCGGCAAAAACCTGTACTCTTCCATATCCTATAGCATGCCAACTATATCCGATTAGCCCGACTAGTTAATAGGGTATTTAATTCACTTTTCAGTACAATTTCCATCTTAGTTTAGTATCAATTATAATTTCTCTATTTCAATCAATTTCACAGTATTGCAGTAATTCATTACTTCAGTAATTTCACAGTTCAATGTAGTACACATAATATTCAGTAACTTCACAATTCAATTCAGTACTCAAAACAATATTCAGTATTCCATAATTCAGTTCAGTATCAGTCTCAATTTCAATACCCAATCATAAATTTACCATTTTACTAAACACTTACCTTAAAATACTTACCACACATAATTAGTAAATTAAACACATAATAATGATAAAGTTTGAATTATAGTGATACAAACCAGAATTCTCTTCGGATTTAATCCTCGACGATCTTTTCTTTTCCTTTTTGGGCCGATGCTTCAGGCTCAATATTAGCTACGAACAATTAAAATAATTTCACAATCATTAGCACAACACAATTTAATTGCTGAAATTTTTATCTAACTTTTACTTTAATTCCAATTTAATCCTAACTAAACCTATATAGTTTTCTTTCTCAATTCATACCTTTTTGCTACTCAATTTCTTGTCAAACTCACATTTAACTATCTAATTTTTATCATATTTTCATAATTTCGAATTTATTTCAATTTAATCTCTAAAACTCAAAACTTATAGCTTAGTTTACAATTCAATCCTTTATTCAATTCCAATCAAAATTTCTATCAAATAAACCCCCAATTCCATCATTTGTTCAACATAAACCCTACTAAAAAATCTATTAACTTTCAAAATTCCAACTTAAATCCAAGAGTATTTCACTCTAGGATTCCAAAAACATCAAATTTATAAGAAAATGACTTGGTTAAACTTACCAATTTAAGTTTCAAGCTTCAAATCCCTAGTTTTCTCTTTTATTTTTCTTTCCCTTTTTCTTTCTCTTTTTCTCCCCTGCTTCTCGTTTCAATTCTGTTTCTATTCTTTGTTTTTGTTTCTTTTATATTTTATTTACTTTATTAACATAATATAATGATTATAATAAATATCTATTTTAATAACAATATTCATTTTACATTTGGTCACACCTAGATTTCTATATTTGTACCAATAATTTTATTACAATTGTCATTATTTAATTTTTTTATCAAATAAAAATATCATTATTTAATTATTTAATTTAAAAATATCATTATTTAATTATTTAATTTAATAAATATCTTTACCTTAATAATAATAATTAGTAAATATCTATTTTAATATCATTTACATTTATTACAATTGCACACGTAAATATTATTACATTTGTACCTTATCATCATCATACACTTGTCATGTCTTTAATTTATTTATTATATAAAAATCTCATAATATAATTAATACAATTAATAATTATAAAATATCTTCATACTTAAATTATAAGTAATTTAGGTGTTTAGTTTACAAATGTACAAATATAATTTTTACAAATATAATTTTTACACATGTATACTTTATAACCATACAATTGTCTACTATTTATTTTATTTAATAATAATAATAATAATAATATAAAACCATAATAATGATTAATAATTATAATAATTATATATATAATATTTATATATAACTTAAATAAAATCTTAGATTTTAATGCATATATGCCGCCTCATTTCATATAAATGGCTTAATTGCCATTTTAGCCCTTTTTACATTCTTTTAAACAATAATTAGACTTTCACTCTTTATTCAATTTGATCCTTTTTCCTAATTACTTTAAATTAAGCTAAATTCACTAAATAAAAAAAATCTAATTGAACACACTATTAGACTCATAATTACTCCTAATAATTATTTACTAACTCAGTTTACTAAGACGGAGGCCCGATAACACACTTTTCTGATGCCCACGGATTTTGGGTCGTTACAAGAACAAAATACTATTAAGTATATGTTGAAATTTTGAAATTTAGTAGATTTTTTAATGTAGTTTATGTTGAATTAATGGATGAATTAGAGATTGAATAGATGGAAATTCAAAGTAGAATTGGAAAAAAAAATTGTAAAATAAGTTATAAGTTTAATGCAATAAGGACTAAATTGTAAGAAATTCAAAATTAGGGTTTATTAGTGAAAATTTTAGAGTTAAGTTAAGTTATAAGTAAAATTTAAGTAAAATAAGGTATAGATTGTGATATAGAAATAATTTTAGTTATGGATTAAATTGAAATGTGAGCTAAGGTAAGAAATGATGAATTTATTATATCATACATGTTTATTTTTATTAAATAGTATAGGAAAGTCATTTGATTTTTTTTTTTTCTCTGACATATAAAATGTTATATGTTTTATATGAAATTGAAGAGAAAGAAAAGAAAGGAGAGGACCTAATTGAAGAAAAAGGAAAAGAGAAAGCTAAGGAGTGAAGGAAAACATCATCTCAACCTTTTTGTTGTAAGTACTACAAGATTTTTAAAATTTTTTTATTTAAATGCTTATATTATAGTATAGAATTACTTAGAAATAAAAATATAAAATCTATATTTATTTTAATTTGTAAATAAAATAATAATAATAATAATAATAATAATAGATTGTGGAATTATGAAATTATGAAATTTGTAAAAAAAATTATAGATGGAGAATATAAGATGGTATATTGTTTGAACATTAAGTAATAATGTTGTGACAAAAGTATATATGTGAAAAAGGTGTGATATTTGTGAATTGTGAAATGTGCACTAAAGTGTAATGAGGGAGAAATGAGAAATCTTTTTCGAAATATATATGTAAAGTATTTAAATGTATAAAATTTAGTTTTAATGCCCAAGTAGATGGAATTTAGAACTACTAGGATATTAGTGGCATGCCATTAAAGAACTTTAGCGCGCGCTCTGATTATTAGCACGTTAGTGCTCTCTGATTATTAGCACATTGATGCTCTCCGTTTAGCACATCTGTGCTCTCTGTATAGCACTTTAGTGCTCTCTGTTCACTAGTGCATAATAATGCACCTCTGTATTTGTTCCGTATATCTGGTATGTTCTATAAAGTCTACTTTGGGCTAAGAATATGAATTGTGAACAAAAGTGAATCATCGATGTGTTAAGGTAAGTTTTATAACTTACAAAAAGATAAGTTAAATTTTATTAAAGTAAGGCATAGTTGAAGAAACGTATATGTGAGTAAATATGTAATAATTGAATAAGTTTAAAATATTTTGTTATGATTATTTACCTATTTATTCTTGTAGTGCTTACTAAGTCTTCACCAGCTTAACGCGTTTATTTTAACGCGTAGGTACAATTAGACTAGAAGAGATAGAGTCGAGCTAGAAGATCTCTCATCTCATCACATCCTCAAGAGCTTCAAGAGTAGGTACCATATTATGTTTTAAAATGGCATGTACATAGTAGTCCAAATGTGTGTGTGTGTGTGTGTGTGTGTGTGTGTGTGTGTGTGTGTGTTTTGTTAAGGACTAAAATGTAAACTCTTGAAATTCTATCTATTTTGAGTTACTTGAAGTATTTTGGTATATATGAAATGAATTAGTAAAACAATAAGTATGTTTGCAAATATGGTTGGTAAATTAAAATACTATGTACAAATGTTTTAATTAAACAGTATCTAACCATAACCGTTTTGGCACCAAATGTAATGGTTTTGTACTGGGTCTGTACGATTGGACGGGGTATAGGGGTGTTACAGAAACGAGGACAAAGGAACATGAAACAGAGCAGAAACAGAAAAAGCAAACAGTAGCAAATTTTTGTATTCGACTATAAAGCCACAATGAAAAAACAAATTGTATTACACACAATTAATCAAAAAACAAGAACAAGAATCGCCAAGAGGTGATTTTTTATCGATTACTTTATATTTTTTATTTTTTTGGGGCATAAAATAATAAATAAATATTAATAAAACCTTACCCGTCGTTCGGTCTCCGCACCATCATCGGCGTCTCTTCCGATTTCAAAAGCCATCAAATCCCTTGGGATTTGGGTTAAGGCTGTGACAGAATATACTGAAAACTGAAAGGTTTTCTTTCTCTTTGAAGGTTTCGGGTTCATTTTTTGGATTTTTTAACTCCGGGCTGGAGTTCTACATAAAAAATACAGAAAAAAGGGAAACTTTTCAGTTTCCTGGCCGCCGCGACGCCTGCGACCGGCGGTCTGTGCGACGGCCAATGGCCGGAGCCAAGGCCGAATAGGACCTGCTACAGAGAAAGGGGAAAGAGTTTTTTTTAGTTTTTTTAAAAAAAAAACAGGGTTGAAATGAAAATTTTGGAAAAATTCTGATTTAAATAGCAGTTGTGAAACGGCGTCGTTTCACATAACCCCTTTAAAGACAAAACAGCATCATTTAGGGGGCCGACCCGAGACCTGACTCGCTCCAACCTCAGGGTCCGGATGTTTTTGCGGAAAGGTCTAATTGCACTTTTAGCCCTTCCACTTTTTTATTAGTTTGTGATCTAGTACTTTTGTTTTTTTTTTTAATTTGGTCTGATAATTTTGCGTTTATTTCATTTTAGTCTATTTGAAACGGCGCTTTTTGGAGGACAGAGAATATTTCCCCATTTGGTTCCCCATCTCATCCGTGCGTTATAATTTGGGTCCCCTATTTTATTTCATTTCGATTTATGCCCTTAAATCCCATTTAAACTTCAATTTAGTCCTTTTGACATTTATTTTATTATGATTTTGGCCCTTAATTTCATTTTAATTCCAATTTGATCCTCATTTATTTAATTTCCACCATTCATAGATTTATTTATTTTTTATATGTTATTTTATTTATTATTTATTTATTTATTTATTGTTCCTTATTTTTTAGTACTTAAAATTAATTTATTTCCTTTTATTGTACATTTTTATTTATTTATTTATTTATTATTATTATTATTATTATTATTATTATTATTATTATCTATTGTACTTTATTACAAATTGCACTCCGACTCTCATTTATATTTTACTTTGATCTTTTATTTTCAATATTTTATAAATTATTTTGTAACATCCTCGAAATTTCTTTGAGTCACCCCATATACTTGCCGTCTTAATTGTCCCATATTTTTATTCAATAATAGCCGCATTATCCATGTCTCTAACTCCTCATGCCGTCCACTTTGAAAGACCATGAATGTCTTGTTTCACATAGTGCTTGTTTTATCCTTTTAAAAATCTCCCAATTGGCACATGGATTTATTTATCATGCCATCCAAGTGTTCCATTAATCTTTTGGCTTGAGTTCCAATTATTTATTCATCCCAAATTCAAAGATTTCCCCTCAATCAACACATGTTTTTGGTTTCCATTTGTTTATTCATCCATTATCTTATATTCCTTATACTCTCCCAAATTATGCCGTCCATACCATAGATATTCCTTCTTTAATTCACCCATAATGCCATGTTTATTTAATTCAAATTCAAAGATTCCCATGCCTTCCATTATATTCCTCCTTCAATTGTTTATTCACAAATCCAAAATCCATTATTTCTAATTACATGTTGCAGTCCATTCTACTTTATCCCATACGCAAATAATTTAATTATTCCATCAATTTTTCTCATGCTTAAAAGATTGGATCCACTCACTAATTTTTAATTTCCATGCTCTCTTTTCTCCATATTGCCTTGCCGTCCACTTGCACATATCTTTAAAGGAAATTTTGCCTTGCACATGCTTACCTTCCATGCTTATATGATCAATTGTTTATTCTCCCACATCCCAATTTATAATATTCCATCAATTCTCCCACAATGTTACTGCCCAAATGCATTATATATTAAAAATGCTCATGCTTCAATTTAAAGTTCTCCCACAATCTCTTTATTGCCATTTCCTATGCTTCCAACCAACTTGTCATCATAATTTATTAAACACATGGCTTTTAAAAAAAAAATTCACCCACAATCTCTTTTCATTTTTTTTTCTCTTCTTCTTTTCTTTTCATGCGTCTCCAATTCCCATTGCCGTTCATATGCTCCATATGCTTTATATTTTTTTTATCTAACTTTGTCCAGCACTTGGGACATTTTTAACAAAGGAGAAAAAAATTTATTAAAAGTGTGCCGAAAATTTTATAGGTCTTAGGAAATTGTTTCACTTCATCTTAGCATATTCGGTCATTTAGGGGGGGAGAGTGCCAATTTTTGCTAGTCTCCTTGAGTTTTTCTTTTCTCTCATTTGGTTTCCCTATTTCCTCCATAACCGAACTTTCATCTTTTCTTTATTCCTTCTTCTCATCCATATTAACATCCACTTCTTGATCAATCGAAATAAAGTGGAAGGCCGAAACTTAGAGTTTCCGAAGTCATCTTTTAATCGCTAGAAAACGGTTCTAAAATCTTAGAGGTAAGAGTTCTTCATGGATTTTTATAATCATTTTTTTTATTCGATTAAGATGGTGATGATTAACCGATATTATAGGGACTCTATCGCTCGATCTTTCATCTTGAGATCATACGGACTTTTTGTGGTAAGCCGACCCTATTCCTTAAATCAATCGTTCATGATAACGTAATATTAGTTTGGACTAATATTTGTTTGCAATTGGGAGACATCAGCGATTCGGAACTTTCCATCGATGTGCGAACTGTTAACCAGGGAAAACCAACAATTCGTAGTTGTTCACGATTCCGAGGGTAAATTTTAAATCGTTTGTTTTAAGTAGATTTATTAAATCGTGTGTGTCGACTAATCAAGCGTTATAAAATAATTTTTAGGTGTCGACGATCAGGAAAGTGTAGTGCTTTGTGTAATCGTGTGTGTAATCTCACACCATAATTCATGGGTTAGATAACTATATCGTATTAATCGCTTGATTAAATCATAAGTTAGTGAAATCGGGTAAAATGGCATACTTATCACTTTAGTGGTAAAGACTATGAAATCAGTATTAACACCGTGAAAAAATTACAAAAATGCCCTTGATGGGCCAAATCGATATAGTTTGATAATTTGCTGTATGGGTCAATTCAATAAATTGGCTATATGGGCCAAATATGATACTTGATAAATGGGCCAAATGTGATATTTGATAAATGGGCCAAATGTGATATGTTATAAATGGACATATTGATAATTACATGAATGGAATATTGTAAATGGATATGCATACTATATACATGATTTGCATGGGTTGGGATTTTGATGAAGAGAAGTTCTGGTAGCTTTGCTACAAAATACTGGTGGCTTGTCCACAGTTTGATATATGGCTTTATGCACAGTTTGATATATGGCTTTATGCCCAGTTTGATATATGGCTTAATGCCCAGCTTGGTGTGTTGGCGGGGTGGGTGACTAAAGCTCCTCACAGGTGTGTTGGTTGGTACGGGTGGTGTGTAGCGGATGGAAAACTAGGTTTGGTTGGGAAATTGCATAACATATGCATGTTATATATGATATTATGTTATGATTGTAATGGGCTTTGGCCCAATAAAGGCTTAATTGAAATTTTGGCCTAGTGACAATGGTAAGTGGTTTACACACTGAGTTCTAAGTAACTCACCCTGTTTACCTTTTCCTTCTCAGGTAATGATCGTTGATGGAGGCTTGGGCCATGGATGACACGGTGGAGGCCATACTACAAAATGGTTTAATTTGAAATTTGGATTTCTTTTAGTACTTTTGATTACTTGCTATTTTGAATTAAGGTTGTAATAAGGCCTCTGGATTAATTTTTGTTTCGTTTATTGTTGATGAATTTATAAACTGCTTTAAATATTACAAATTGAGATTTTATTTTTTTAAAAACTTAAATAAACGTTTTATTCAAAAAAAATGAATATATAAAATGGATTTCAAAATAAATTTTTACAAATATTTTAACATGGATATTTTCTCTCGAACTATTGACGATATTTTCAAAAGACTCGGATTCACTTTCGAATTTTCAAAAGTCACGATTTTGTAAGATCATTAGTTCAAATTTATCGATTTACCAATCAAATCTTTAAGGTTAGTAGTATGTTATCAAATCAAACTTGTTTTCTTGATTTTAACAAAGCAATATTTTAGTACGAATAAAAAGGGTTTAACATGTTTTGCTCGTGTGACATACCAAATCTGCTCGTAACGCATGGGACGGGTTTGGGTATTACATATTTTTCTCAATATTTATTTATGTATGTATTTATTTCTTTGTCCTTATTACATTTAAAAAATTGGTATTTTTTTTGTGTGCATTGTTTTGTCATTATTATTGTTATCATTGTTGTCATTTATTTTATTATTTATTTTATTTTTCTTTGATTGTTAATATTGGTATTAAAGTGATACGTATCATATGATTGATGTCATTATATGTACTATAAATTGCTTATTAGTACATTTTCATTATTGTCATTCATTAGCATAATATTTTATTCATATATCATTTTAAATATTATATTAATTTTCACCCAAATTTGTAAAAAAAGGAAAATTTTGAAAATAAAGGCAATATTTCGTATTTGGAACTTCGAGAAGTTGTATCCTAACTTACGGGGTTTCGATTTTCTCGTTGTACCTAAATGTCCGAATATCCTTTAGAATTAAAACATACAAGTTTTAAAATATAAAAAATTAAAAGGCAAAGCTTATTCTCGAGGGTTCAAAAGTCGTGTCCTAACTTACGGGATATGACATTTTGTTATCTCAAGAGGAGAGGGCCTTTAATGCTCGTTTTCATTTATTCAAGCATTTTTTTTTTAAAAAACAACATTAATAAAAAAAAGGATCATATGTTAAATTCTTTTCGAGTTTTCAACTTTCGACATTAAGACATTAATTAATCAATTAGGTACCAATTTTGGGTGTTACGAGGGTGTTAATCCTTCCTCGCACGTAACTGACTCCCGAACTCATTTTCTCGAATTTCGTAGCTCAAAATCGTTGTTTTAATAAATCAAAACATTTTATTAAAACTATAAAATTACGAGGTGATTCAATCACATCTCATAAAAAAAATTGGTGGCGACTCCATTTTCGTTTTTAAATAAAAGTCGACCTCTCAAAAAAAAATGATTTCGACACAAAGTATATATAAGGGAGGATCTTTGTTGGGTACTGTCATGTCGCCAACAATACGAATGATAGGCCTACTTGGGTGGTTGTCTAATTAACAGGCCCATTGCATGTCAATTGTTGTCATGCTCCAAGGCAAGAGGCCACTTGCTAAGTCATCCATGGGTCGTATCCAACGGAGGGTTCTTCATTGATAATCATATCTTACCACGTGTCATGAAGGAGTAGATGTGTTGGTTACAAAATGGGATAAATAATTGTCCCCTCCCCAGTCAATAGGTAAGTTACAAAATGTCCTAGCTCAAGACCATCTAGACAACTTCTCAACAAATGGTGCCCTCAGCAGATGGAGTGGTTAGGATGGCATACCAAAAGTTGTCTATTGTGCGTGTTAAGGACGCTCAAAAAAAATTGCATCGAAGGTTCTAGAATGGTCGTACTAATGATAAGGCTTTACAATTGTTCTTGAGGAAATGACGCTAAGGGCCAATTTGGCAATACTTTTGAGAAGTGCTTTTGAAAAGTGCTTTTGAAAAGTGCTTTTGAGAAGTACTTTTGAGAAGTACTTTTGAGAAGTGCTTTTGAAAAATTTAAATGTTTGACATTGCTGTCAAAAAGTGCTTTTGAGAAGTAAAATGTCTATTTTAGACATGATATTATAAAGTAACAAATATGTATTTAAATAATGTTCAAATTAGTTAATATTATGATATTTTAGCAAAAATATAAAAATAATTTATTATAATTTATTGTTAATATTTTAATAAATAATATTAATTTTAAATATTTCTAAGTAATTAATATTAATTATTTATTAAATTTAATTAGAATATATAAACTATATTTAAATATTTAAATATAATAATTAAATATTTGTAATTAGATATTGATACAATTGTATTATTTTAAAAAAAAAATCATTTTTAATGCTTTTAACACATTTGTAAAACTCATATTAGATATTAACATAACATAGAAAACATAAACGTAACAAATTAAAATATTACATATAATTAGATTAAAGTTTCAAAAAGGGATAATATTTATATACCAAATATAAATACAAAAAATTTTACAATAGCATTTACAATTTAAAGTGAATTCATTAAACTAGAAGCTATAGCATCTCTTGTTAGTTCCATTTCAAAACCACTTTTTTGTTTACAAACATATTATAAAATCATATCTAAAAAATGATACTACTTTCCTACATTTTTGTTGGTGTTAATAATCATTCATCTATGTTTCTACAAGGAAGAAACAACAACCATACAAAAAATATCAATAGAAGCCAATAAAAGAAAACAAGAATTTCAGGCTACACTAAAGAGATAATTATATATTAGGCACTCACATTTACAGGGGCAGTAGGGATAGGCAAAGACCAAATTTTGGTGGCACCTAATATCTTCTATCCTTGAGCTTTTCTTTTTATTCATCCCATTTACGGATGGACAAAGACCAAATTTTGCATTGTTTTAAGTTGATGTATGAACTTAAGCATTAATAATGTATGAAATACAAATGCTTTATTTTGGGGATATCAATAGGAAATGAAAGTTGATGGGTCTTTCTGTCAGGATCCTTGTACATTTTGGAAAAGTGCTCCAACACCCTCTAACAGCTTCTTTCGACAGAAACCCCTTCTTGTCCTTGGTTACATAATACAACAGCAACATTTCCACTTGGATTCAATCCTGCAAATCCAGAAGATCACAATTAAGAGCTTGAAAATAAGAAAAAAAAAACCATGCATGGAGTTTGCATGTCGCGGCAGCTCACTCAATAACTAACAATCATCAAGACATTTCCCTCAATTTTCATCACACTTACCAACATAAGAGTACAACCAACCATTCAAGAAAGAAACGAATTAAACTCAGACGATAATCCAACAATAGCCATTTTACAGAACCATTTCTTCAAATTTCCAACATGTTTTACTTGCTTCTAACCGAAAATTAACAGCAGCTAATTGACAGTTTATTCATAAAATTCAGACATCTCCAACTATTAATATAGGTTCAGCCTTTGTTCGAGTAATGCCAGCAAAATATCTTAGCATCTAAATGTGGTATTGAGAATTCAACATCTAAGCAGTTCTAAATTTCCATTACCCGATTGCGGATCCAACATACGTACCAACATAAATGAAATATTGATGCCGGCTATTGCAAATGGATATTCCTATTCAGATCTATTCACTCATCGCAAAAAAAAAACCACCACTCTTTGAGTTGTTTTAACCTTAATGACAAGGAGATATTACTAGAAAAGGAAATCGCAGCGCTAAAGCAGTTGCATTGTACCATAAATTTTGTCATCCAAGAATAGAAAACTCAAATGTGTTAAATCTTATTCTTGTCTTGATTCTCTATAAATCTATCTATATTGAAGCTTTTATTCAGAATAAAGACGTTGTGGAAGCTCAAAAGATGAGTGAAAATGAGATAGCTGAAAAGCAGATTGTTTGTGAGGATAAAAGCGTTGGAAATCTGCCCAAGCTTTGATTGCAAAGATAGAAACCGCAATATGATGGTACAAGAGGTTCGAACTTTTGCACTAAATGATGTTTTTAAAAGGCAAAGGCAAAAAGAATTCGATTCAATGGGAGATAAATACATGAGAGTAGTCTATGTTATTCCGATTCTTCAGTTTTTTTCAAAGTATTTGGAACACGTTTCCTGGTATTGGGCATTCACACTACTTAAATTATAAAATCTACCTGAGTTATTTCATCTTTTATCAAGAATCAAGCTTAGAATTACCAAAGTCAGATCCAGAAGGCACCAAGGGTTCAGATAATCAGATTTCCAGGGAATTAAAGCCGATTGAAAACACAGAGATAACAAGTTCACCAGTTAAAGAACATGTTCCAATAGATTTGTAACACCCCTAACCGGTATCCGTAGCCAGACTAGAGTTACGAGGCATTACCGAAAAAAAAAAATTAAACTTTCATACATTCAAATAGATCATTAATATCATATTCAAAGGCAAACATTTATTTGACATTATAAAATATCAAAACCAAAAAAATAAACATGCCAATATCATTTTTCTTACAAGCATCATTTATTCAAACTAAAATAATTACCACATCTCACGTAATAGTCTTTTTTTTTTATCTCAATAGCCAAATTCATTCATTTTAATATCTAATATATCCCATACAATGAACAAACTATCCTATATATCACGAATAATCAAATCAAATATATATATATATAACACATAAGATCCAAATACTACTTTATTAATCAAGACAAACACATAATCATAAATTTCCAAACATATCACACATATATAAACCAAAACCAAAAGTACATAAATATATATACATCATCACTAGCCATTTTCGCATGGCTTATACATAATTATAGTTTATCACATCAAAAAAAACACCATTCAACCTATACATGCCATAATTCGAGTTTGAATATTTAAATACCAAAGGCAGTCGATAGTGTGGTGAACTTTGCTGATGATCCCCGAGCCTGTAACTGAAGTCCAAAATCTATAAACAGAATAAATATAAAACACAGAGTAAGCTAACATAGCTTAATAAGCCTTAAGCAAATTACAACTCAAAAATATAATCAACTCTTTAAATTTAAACTAAATCAAATTACTATATCAATGTCATATTTAATCTCAGCTTACATATTCCATAACCATATGTATTTATCATGACTTCCACCTTGGCCGAATACTCAATTACTATATCATTACACATTCGGCATACTTTCTCTCATTTACATAAGTTCAAAAGATAAGAAATAACTTTATATATATCTACCTTTCTTATTTGGCTAAATACACAATATCATATATAACACCACATATTATACATTACCTATAAAGCCGAATGTATACGATCACACATATGCACACAATGAAGAATCATTTCATTTGAATTCAATATGTTTAATCATAGGGCCGGATTCTCATATTAAACTCACATATACTTATCATTAATATCATCCATGATTTAACATAAAATTTCAAAATATTTACTTACCTTATTTTTCATAGATATCAAGTTAATACATACCTGTCCATTTAGCTTGAATAACATACTCAAATATCACATCAGCATAAATCTTTAAAACACAAACTTATACATAATTACCGGCATAAAGCCTGCTAGGCATTTAGCCTGATATTATACACCGGCACAAAGCCTGCTAGGCATAAAGCCTCATATTATCCACCGGCACAAAGCCTGATATTATACACCGGCACAAAGCTTGCTAGGCATAAAGCCTAATATTATACACCGGCAAAAAGCCTGCTATTATACACCGGCACAAAGCCTGCTAGGCATAAAGCCTCATATTATCCACCGGCACAAAGCCTGATATTATACACCAGCACAAAACCTGCTAGGCATAAAGCCTGATATTATACACCGGCACAAAGCCTGCTAGGCACAAAGCCTGATATTATACACCGGCACAAAGCTTGCTAGGCATAAAGACTGATTCCTTTCATCAGCACAATGCTTGCTAAGCCCAAAGACCGAATAACAATACTATAGACTAACTCATACACATTTTATATATCGAAAATTTCAGATATTTCACATAATTCATACGGACTTTCAATTATTATGTCTTAATCAATACAATTCGAACACAATATTTTCTTTTATGCTATTTCACACATTCGGCAAGCTCACTAACAACTCCACAATTTCAATTCAGCACATTAATAAACTACATTTCAATTTAACGATGTTTAATTGCTTAAAGACTTACCTCGGATATCGACGAACGATGTAATCAACTATTCGACTATTTTTGTTTTTCCCCGATCCAAATCCGATTTCTTTGGTTCTGGATCTAAACATATTCAAATTAAGATCATTCAAAATTCAATTTAGTCCAAAAACACATTAATGGGAAAATTACATTTTCACCCCTAATATTTTACATTTTCACAATTTAGTCCCTATTGCACAAAACACAAAATATGCAAAATCTCACAACAACATAGCTAGGCCGAATCTTCCTTATAATCATATAAGTCCATACATTTCATTTATTTTTCATTTTAGCCCCTCAATTTATTATTTTTATAATTTAGTTCTAATTACTCAAAATCATCAAAAACTCCAATACAAAACATATTAATCTAAAACATATCTTTAATATTTCCTCATCAAACAACACAAAACACATATATTCATCAATGGCATATCACAAAATATTCATCAATTTCTAAAATTAAGACATGGGCTTTGTAGTACTCGAAGCAACAATCTCAAAAACGTAAAAATTTTCAAAAATCGAAAACAAACTAACCTTGATTCAAGCTTGAGAGATGGCCGAATAACCTAAGCTATGGTTTCTTCTTTTTCTTTTAATGGTTCGGTCCTCAATAAATAAAAAGATGAACATAACTTTATAAGTTATGTTTGTTTTTTTATTATATTATATTATATTATTATTATTATTTTAACTTTTATAATATATATATAAACCATACATTAATCAATATGCCGTCCACTATCTTTTATTATTGGAAAAATTGCAACATAAAACCTCCATATTAAAAGATTCGGCCCTTCTAGAAATAACTACTAAATTTTTATTTTACGTGATTAAGCCCTTTTTATTAAATTAAGCACACAAACAATAAAATTAATTCACGAAACTTTCACACATGTAAATTCACACATAATTAACACAGAAAATAATATTAAAATATTTTTTAGACTCGGATTTGTGGTCACGAAACTACTATTCCGATTAGGGTCAAAATCGGGCTGTTACAAGATTTGCAGGACAAAGTTGCAGAATCCTCTGAGAAAGCTGAAGTTGAAGATGTCAAAGAGGTTTACCTAAAGGAAGCAGGAGTTGGCCATGGTGGAGACAAAATAACAGACAAATCCAGTGAAAAATAACCAAGAAGTCTACATCGGTGGAGGGTTCAACTGAGGTATCTGATGCATCCTGGACATGGGTTCGAGAGTTGATCCTCTAAGGACCTTCCAAATTTATAAAAAAATTAGAAAAAATAAGTTGAGCATACTCATGTTGGACACATACTCGTGACATCTATTTTCTCTTCCTGTCTTTGCTTTGATAATTTATTTATGAACTCAACAACTCCTAATGGTGGAAACAAACATGACAGATTAAGGAGCTAAAACATGAACATGCGGGAGACAAGACAAATGAAACCTCAGAAACCCCAATATTAGAAAATCAAAATGAAAAGGTCAGTATAGAGGCACTCATCACAATGAAAACCTTCTGATGGGTATTTGAGAAATAAAACCAAAAACGGAAACCTCAATTCCCCCAAAATTCCAAGAAATTAGAAGATTCAAACCCATGAAGAAGAAAAAAAAATAAATTTCTGGAAACCTCAATTCCCCCAAATCAACACAATCAGTTTCAAACCAACAGATAGAACCAAACCCAAATTAAAATAAACGGAAACATACCAGAAAACAGAAACAAGCACTCACCAGGAACAAAACCGATTGATCGAATCCAACGGCGAGAGATCGAAGAGAAGAGAAACAGAAGAGAATATCTCTCTACACTACTACTCTTTACAAAGAACTAGATCTAAAATCAGACAAAAAGAGATAAGGGGAAAAAAAGAGAAGTGTTCACGTTTTGGAGAAGAAATAATCAGGATAAAAATGTAAAACACCAGCAAAAGTGCTTTTTCATCTGGGAAAAGCTAAAATTTTTTGCTTCTTCATCTGCAAAAAAGTGCTTCTCTAACGTTAAAATAATTCCTCCAATGGCCCTTGTTCTTCATTCCTTTTTAGTGAAAAGGACTTTTTGACAAAAAAGTCCATGTGTGATGGAATGAAGAACGGCCCTAATAATGAGTTTGGTGTGATATTGTTCCATGGGACACGTGTCCGAACATAATTGGTTTTCAAGACCCTTACGCTACTAAATGCACCATTTTGGGGGTGCCCTATAAATAGCCCTCCTTCTTCGACCCTTTAAACACTAATTATTTTCAACAAATAAAATAATAAAATTATATTTTTATGCTTTCAAAATTTGATAATTTAATTTTGGAATTTTAATCTGTAAAAGTTTTAAATTCACCCCTTACTCTTCTGTGAAAGCCAGATAATGATGGGATGGGTTTATTTTGTGGTGGCGATTGTTTTCGCAAACAACACCAAATGATACTGGTGTTTTGATCGGTCATAAAAAAGTTAGAGTCTCATGCCAAATACGAAACAACAATTAGAGGTGTTGGAATTAGGATTTTGAGATGTTTCAACAATCAAGATGGTAAAAGGAGAGAGGATCTAATATATAAAATATTATCAATGTTTTCACCTTCAAATTCCAATAAAATCAATCTCACCAACTATCTAAACAGGCCCGAAGCCCAGCACAAGGGCATTTATAATTTGAAGAGCAAGGAAGTGATATTTGAGTAATGTAACCGCAAATCAGAAATAGGCTCCAAATACTACTGATACCCACAAAAGTAGATGACATTGCAATCCCACCCTTCATTACCAAATTGTGTCCAAATTTTGCGTACGTAGTAGAAAGTTTGAACAAGGCGAAGACGATGCACAATCAACAACACCACCAGCATCCAACACTCTTACTCAAAATTCTTCAATAACAGATTTTTTGTCTCTATTTATGGCTAGACGCTGTTGGTGGGGGAACATTGATAAAACCATTCTACCAAATGGTCGGATTGCACAGCCTCCTTTTGTCTCTCTTCATAATAAACGTAACGTGGTGCAATGCACTGGGTACTGGCATCCACTGCCTTTAAATTTACCTTTGCTTACACGTGAGACTGACTGATATCGACTCTCCTCCTCCTCCCCCTCCCCCTCCAAATTAAGGCTGCCCACAAATCATTTTCAGCTGCCTAGATTTGTATCTGAAGCTGATATTAGTGTATTGTAAGAGAAAGAACAAAATAATGATTTTTTTTTAAAAGGTTATCTATTTATGTGATTTGTTGATATTGAAAAATTCTAATTTATTACGATGCATAAATTAAATAACACCCAAATCACAATTTTATATATATATATATATATATATATAAGGATTTCGATAGCTAGATTTATAATAACACATAGAGAGTTGGTAGGGTGCTATATTGAGATTATATCACCTAAAATTATATATCACACTACAAAATGATAATCTTGAATAGTTTTTATCCATGTAAATATTATGTATGTTTATTAAATTTGTGGGATAATTTCTAATGTTTTTTCTTTCAGTTGTTTTGATTAATCATTTTAAAAAGCCATTAACATGATAAGTAGGTTTAGCTACTTACTAATATTAAGTCCATTTTATTTAAAGAAAATATTATTAGAAATATAAATTTAAAATTATAATTCTATTTTAGAGCAGATATATTAAAATTTTAACATTTAGTAGTACACCAAAGTTTGGCATATTTTTAGAATTGGCTCAATATGGAAAATACTACCAATGGAACAAATAAAATTAAGAATTCCACATGTGTCTTAATTAATAAAGTTTAAAAAAGAAGTGTTACATTTCTAGCCTTAAGAAATTTTGAGTGTTTTTTTTTTTCTTTTTCATGTATATTTTACGTCTTATGTTTCGGGTTTATAACTATTTCTCTCAATAATATTGTTTATAAAATTTAAACCTATATTTCCTCTAAAGAGTACAACGTATCTCACCACTCCACTTAATACTTATCAGTAAAAAAAAAAAATTTGAATGCTTTGACAGTGAATTTTAAATTATTTTAATATTTAATTTGTTCAATTGCGGGCAGAAGACTAAAATCTTGGGGTTTTGTTTAATGAGCTTGAAAACGAGTTGACAGAGATTTGTATGGGCCCAAATATTTAGTGTTGAGGCTGTCTGAAACAACAGTATATTGAAAAGGTTGTCTTAATTCGAATTTCTCATTCAAAATCTGTGTGTATTTTGATTTACTAATTTTCTTAAAGTAAATATTAATTATTTAAAGACTAATTATTTAGAATAATTATATCTTTTTTTATTATTTTGATAGCTTAAAATAGTTTTAATCACATATTACAGCGTAATATACTCCAATTTAAATATGTTTAACTTAAAAGTCATCAATTTGAGTACTCCAATTTAATTATATTAAATTGAAAGTCATGAATTTGAACATACTTTTAAGTAAGTAATACACTTTAATGTAGTTACTTTAAGGTTTACTAGGTTTATGGATAGTTTAACATCCATTTGTGTACAACACATGCTGCAAGATGTAAATCCAAGAATTGGAAAATGCAAATGTTTAAGAAAATATAGTGGATTACTAGCATTACGTGGAAAAGCATAAGATAGTTTGAGCTACCTTGCTACTTTGCTAGAATGGGTAAGAGTTGAAGATGTCATTGTTTGTTGTTGTTTTATAAGCTAAAATTTAGCGATACGCCACCCCTCAACAACAATGAGGAATGAGGTTAAGCTTTGTTGTAGGTAGAGATTGCTATTTCCTATATATGTCTTACAAGGAATTGCATTGCTGCTTCCATATGTGTCTTACCCCCTCTACCTCCCTTGGAAATTGCTATTTCCTACTTCTCTACTAAAGAGTTGAGTAATTAGAGCATCAAATGGATTGTGCAAGATAGTCTAATTTGGTTAAGCCCTGGTGGTGGTGGTGGTGGAAAGCCCCCCCCCCCCCTTTTTCTCCCTTTTTGTCTAATCATAGCTTATGCTTCTAGTCTTGATTCACCATCACCACTCTTCCTCCTTCATTATAAACCGAATATGGAAATTAGAAAGGCCATAAAGATTCTAAAAGCACGTTGTCATGTTCTTTCAAAGCTAAGCATTTAGCATTACCACGATTTGCCCTTTTTTGTCTTTCAGTTCTTCCACACCCCTCATCCACGTTCCGGCCCTTGCTAGAGTTGTCTATTCCCCGGCCCATGCTCCAATTTCAAACCCATCCATTCATTTTAGTATTTAAATATTAATATATTTTTATTATTTAAATTAAATTTGATTGATCTTGGACTCATAAAAAAACTCTATCCCTCCCTCAATTATCAATTTTGTATTGTAATCGATAATGGATTTATATTTGATGCAAACTTATATGGGTAGTGACTTATTTGATATCCCCTATTAAAAAATTTATTTAACAAATTTAAAAAAAGCTTGGATTTATATTTTATGGATCAAGCCTAATACAAGTCAGATTTTTGCTTATTTTTTAGATCATAGCGAGGCTCATACTATAGTGATTTCCGCTACAAACTGTAAAAGCAATAAAAAAAAAGTGTAAATGAGTTAAAAGATGAAGTAAAAAGTGTAAATGGAATCCGATCCCTTTCATTTGTGTTCTTGTTCACATTCCATTCCTTGGATCATTCGATAAGAAATTAGTTTATCTAAGTTGAAGCTATTGTGAGAAGATTATCCGAAATAAAGAAGATTTGAAATATCGAAAATCAACAAAGTCCATTTGATAATTAAGAGGGGAAAACAAGGTTGTGATATAAAGGGATTGAAAGGGTCGAGGAATATTAATAAAGCTGTCATCAGGCTACTGGTGTAATATTATTATATATAATGCCAAATGAAAACAAGCATATTTAGGAGAAAACAATGCAAGGTTTTGTCAGGGAATAACTTCTTGGAAACTAAAATCCTTTTTGGTTTCTTATGTTGACTGATGCCAAAAAGATACTAATATGGGGAGAGTACCATTTGCTTATTATTATATTTACTTTTTATTCATCGCTGTTTCCCTTAATAAAATAACTGGAGGCATTCATTCTTATATAGTCATTACCGTTCCATTTCCAGATAGGTGATATAAAATCCAAAGGTGTCACCAAGTTTGATGAGTAAACAAATCAATGCTTGGCGATGTAATATTCGCCAATCTACCGCACATATTGTGGCTGAATCCCGACGTGCCCACTGGATTTCCCAACATATGTCTCCTTCTTGGCCAACCGAGTCAACAAGTTATGCCGCTTTGAAGGAATGAAATGCCAGAGTAAAATGAACCCAATAAACAAGCCAACCATATATTATTTTTATTATATGATACTTCCCGGTTCCCATTAAGGTCATTAAATAGTTTGAAAACATTGGCCAAAATCAATTCGGGAGCATCTTACACGAAATTGAGTTATGATAAAAGAAAAATAAATCATAACTGTAATAGCCAAATTTCGTCCGGGCCTATTGAACCGAGCCCACCAAATATTAAACCAAAATTAACTATTAAACCCAAACCCCGTTTGGCCCAATTTACAAACAGGCCCAAAACCCCAAAATTTTTCTGGAACATTTAGGGTTTTGAAACCCTAAAACAGATTCGGGCCACAAGCAACATCCATGGCAGCCTCTGGCCATGTGCATACCACCAGCCACCACCCTCTCGCATGCTACCTCCACTTCGCACGCCTCTGTCAGTGCCCATACCTGCGAAAGAAAACAAACGAGGACAGCAAGGCCAAAAACGACATGTACTTGTTTATTTATTTTTACATACTGTTTTTCGGCTATAAAGCCGGAGGAAAAAGGATGTAAGGGGACCCTTTTTTTTACTACTTTGACGGGCAATCAATCGAATACACAAAAAAACAGATTCAAAAGAGAAAGCAAAAAAAAACACTAGCATTTTCAAAGGTATCTCTTTTTTTATTTTTTTATTTTTTTATTATTTATTAAGCCCTTTTTTTATACGAATATACACACCTATATATATACACATAAAATAAAAATAATAATAAAAATAAAACTCACGGGTTTTATGATTCCGCCATCATGCATGTGATGTGGCATGTGATGTGCCACGGCCAGTTCTCTTCACGGAGAATGGACTGCAGAGAGAAAAGAAAAGAAAAGAGTTAGTTTTTTGAGAGAAACAGAAAAATGAAGCAAAACAAAAAAATTTTGCTTTATATAGTCAAAAAGCAGTGCGTTTTAGCACCCTCTCTAAAGGCCCAAACGGCGCCGTTTAGGCACCAACCCACGCGCGCGACCCGACCCGGCCAGAGGGTCCGCGTGTTTTCGTTGATTGGGATAATTTCCCTTTCAATCCTTCCGCCATTTCAGTCTTTACAATCAGGTTTTCTGTTATTTCAATTTTAGCCCTGAACTTTCGCGTCGCTTTTAATTTAGTCCTCCTTCCAGCGCGGCGTTTCGGTAAAGGGATTTATTGCCATTTCAGTCCCTCCAATTTGTGTGCGTGTCGCAAATTAGTCCTTTTCCTTTTAATTTATTTCAAACTGACCCTAAAGCTATCATTTTAAGTTCAATTTAATCCCTTTTTAGTTATTTTGTAATCTTTCTAGTCTTTTTATTATAATATTGTTATATTTATATTATCATTATATCGTACATATTTATTATTATACTATTATTATTATGTTTTTGTTACTACTATGTTTATATTAGCATATTACATATATTTCACACCCTTGTTGTTATCATTGTTATATTTATTATTATTATTATTATTTTAGTATTGCTACTACAGTTATATTATTTATTCTGTACATATTTTATTATTGTATTATTTATTTATTATTATTATTATTATTATTAGTGTTATTATTATTATTATATTTATTATTACTATTGTATATTGTTATTATATTATTATATTAGTATATTATATTCTTTTTCTTTATTTTTACTATTATTGCCATGTTACCATCTTTATTATTATATTATTACTAGATTATAATCATCACTACTAGTATTTTTATTATATTATTTTTGCCACATCTATATTAATATGTATTATTATTATTATTGTTATTAGCATTACTATATTTATACTATCACTTATTGTATATATTTCGCATCGCTTTTATTCTCTTCATTATCACTATATTATTACTATTATTATTATTGATGGTATTCATATTATGATATTTATTGTCCTCATCGTTACTAACTCTATCATTTTGATATCGTTCTGTTTTTTTATATCTCTCGCCTTATTTTTTTTTTTTTAACCTTTGTATTTCATGTCTTTGTTTTTGTTCCGATATTTTTATGATTATTTTTATTCGTGTCATTTATGAAAATCGATCGTTTTGAGATAGTCTTGGATTCAAGGATTTAAAATATTGTGTCCTAAAGTATTGGACGTGATATTTTATTCTTTTGGAACAAGAAGATCTTGATTTTTTTTTGGTTATTCAGAAAAACTATGCGATAATCTCCAATTTGAAGATTTAAATTATCGTGTCCTAAAGTATTGGATGTGATGTTTTAGTCTTTTAAAACGAGAAAATCTCGATTTGCAATTTCGGAAAACTATGAGATGATCTTAGGATCGAAGATTTAAACCATCGTGTCCTAAAGTATTGGATGTGACACTTTACTTCTTCGAAACGAGAAAATCTCGATTTAGTTCAAGAAAAACACGAATATTTTCAAAAAGGGGTCAGATCTTTAAAAAAATTTTCAAACTTTCGACATTAGGACATTAATTAATCAATTTGGTACCAATTCTGGGCGTGACGAGGGTGCTAACCCTTCCTCGCACGTAACCGACTCTCGAACCCATTTTCTCAAATTTCCGTGGACCAAAAGCATTGTTTTAGCAAATCCAAATGTTTTATTAAAACAAAGGTGATCCGATCACACCTAAAAGATCGGTGGCGACTCCCGTCTTTAATTTCAAAACCCAAGTTCGATTCTCGCCTTTTCAAAAAAGGATGGTTTCGACTGCTTGGCGACTCCACTGGGGACACCTTAGAGAGCCAGGCCGTAAATTGATTAATTTCCGTCCTCTTGTCGAAAGTTGAAAATTTGATGCCTTTTATTGCATTTGCTTACATCATCTTATCTGATCATATGGTTTGAAGTCTCGTATCATATCGTTTCATCATATTGCATGACCGTTGAGTCGCACCCTGTTAAGTGGGAGCGAGAAGCTACTCTTTCGTGAGGTTTTCACCTCCGTGCAAGATAGTGGATTGCTTCCGGGATACATCCGTACCTATGTCTTCGTGAGGTTTTCATCTCAGTGCAGCCCATGGGGAAATGTATTCTCTGAATCGAACTCAATCTATATGAGCCTATAATGGGTGAGGATTGAGGAATTGCTGGTTCAGGTACTTTTTACTCTAGAACCGAACCCCATATAGCGAACCGTAAGAACCACCCTAGATAGAGCCATGCCGAACTCTAGTGGTTACTGATTAAGTTTTTTCGCATTTCTTCGCTTATTGATTACTGAAATAATGATCCGCTTTATCTTCATCTCTTCGCATAGCATATGCATCAAAAGGTGTTGATTCCCATTCGATTCTTTGAATAGGTAGCTTATCATGGAAAAGGGTTTCTTGATAGAGTGGAAGACAATGCGCCGTCCGGATATGGGTAATTGAGACGAAGACAAAATGAGAGAAGGGGATAGCCTCACGGAGGATATATATCGAGTTGTGGGATTACACACGCATTAGTGTGACTCAAAATAATCTTCAAGAAATGAGGGAAATATGGGATCAGTGGGATGACAAGATCAAGCAGTTATTCTACCATCATTATGGTGACTTGCCTTATCTGCTTGACGTTAAGATGGATCAACACTTGTTCCGAGCAATGGCCCAGTTTTGGAATCCTCGCAGACGAGCGAGTGCTTCACTTTTGGGAAAGTAGACTTGGTTCCTACCATAGAGGAATACACAGCCCTGATTCGCTGCCCAAGAACCCAAATTGATAAGGCTTATTTGAGAGCCGTTAATGTCCCTACATTCACGAAAAAGTTGATGAATATTACGGGGATGAGCGAGCAGTGGGTCACGGCCCGGACAAAACAAAAGGGAGATTGTAAGTGCATCCCTTGGAAGAATCTAAGGGACTTGATCATAGCTCATCCTGAAGAGAAGAAGAGGGTTGATGTCTTAGCTTTGAGCATTTACGGATTAGTCATTTTCCCCAAAGCTTTAGGACATGTTGACGAGACAGTGTCTGATCTATTCGACAAATTAGACAGAGGGGTCACTCCTATCCCTGCGATTCTTGCCGAAATTTTTAGGTCTTTAAGCGCGTGTCGGATAGCCGGCGAAGGGAGATTCATCGGTTGCGCCCAACTCCTAATGGCATGGTTTCACAGTCATTTTTGGAAAATAGAAAAGGTATCGCGTCTGATCTTCACCGAAGACTATTCTCCGCTAAAAAATATAGTAGCAACGCCTAGACGAGATGACATCACGGAAGAAAGTTGGATGGTGATTTTGCAAAGCTTACAAGAAGAGGACGTAGAGTGGAAAACTCCTTGGATGATTCTTGACGAAATTTTGTATAAGTGTGGAGACTTTGATTATGTCCCCATACTCGGAATATGGGGAGCCGCCGGATACGCTCCTCTTCTCGTGTTAAAACAGTATAGGTCAAGACAGTTTACACCGCCTACACAAGGGTTAGCCGAGTGCGAATTCGAGTATAAAGGGGAAAATTACAAGAAGAGAGTTCGCGAGATATCAAAGGCTTGGGGCCAAATTTATAGAATGAAAAGGTTTGCCGCCAATCCGATGACAACCCCTTAGTATGTCCAATGGCGAGGTCAAAGAATCAATGACAACATCCCCACATCTGATCAAGAGAACACCCGATCACTAGAAGAGCAGTTACAGGTGATTCCCTCAGAACTCGAAATCATCAAACAAGACTTCGAAGAAAGGAATCGAGGATTAAGGAAAAGAATAGAGCAACTAGAGGAGGAGAAGATGCAGCTAGGTTTAGATGTCGATATTCAAAAGTCAGAAACCGAGAAGTGGAGAAAAGGGAAGACTAAAGCTGAAGAGGATCTAAACGATTTGAAGACCGACTACAAGAAGCTACGAAGGTCGATAAGAATGGCGGGACTGGGAAAAACGTCAGAGCAATGGCGTCAAGAGATTAAAGAGGAAAAGAACAAAGCGAGCTAGTGGGAAAGGGAACTCCGAGATGCCCATGAGTGAGAGGATACCCTAAAACAGAATTTGATGAAAAGCCAAAATGAGAAAGATAAATTAGAAATACGGGTGTCAGAACTGGAAAGATTGCTGTATCAGTATCAAAGCCGTAAATCCATAGCTGAATTAAAGGCTAGTAAGAGCAAAATTGAGGAAATGAATGCAAGAATTGAAGAGCTAGAATCTGTCGCACATGGCCACGAGCTACGGGAAGAACTTTTCAAAGCTAATGAGGAGCGATGGAAGCGGTAATTGTATGACTCCCAGAACCAATTCAGAAGCCGGGATTATGTTATAGGAGAAGCCCTAGCTCAAATGCGAGGAGTGGCGGATCACTTGCAAACCTTGGCAGTTCGAGCTGATGCATTAGGTTTGATGTACGAGTCAAGGTCAGAAAAAGGTCGAGAGTTAGCTTGGCTCCTTGAGGAGGTCAAGGCGTTAGGTGCTAGAGCCCGGCCTTTTGTGTGATCCATTTTATGTAAAGAAACTTGTTTTCTAGAAAAAGCTATTCTAATGGAAATCGAATTGGAATCAACATTTTTTGCATACATTTCATGCATTTGCATCACATTACATGCATTTAAGTTTATAAAAAGAACCTAATTGATTAAACCTACTGATAATAAAGAGGAAAGTGAAACACGGAAAGTCGAACACCCTGCACGACACACGCGAGCTAAGTCTAAGAAAATGGATCAAAGATATGAGCAACTCCAAAAAGAAATGGCACAAACACAAGAACAGTTGGCACAAATCAAGCAGGACATGACGAACAAGATGACGGAATCGAGAAAAACTTGATGGCCCAAATGGCCCAAATGACCAACTCATTGAATGGACTTGTGGAGAAAGGAAAAGGCCCTATGGCTATGCACGGGAAGAAAACGTAGGCACTCCTTCGTGTTTTTACCCGCCACACGCACCTATACCGCTGAAGAATATCTTCCGAGGCCACCTGTCACGATTAGGCCCCAACAAGGTCAAAATAATATCAGACCACCCGCGAATCTCCAAGTAGGTTCCGGATCCAACCTAGGGGATAACCCTGTTAACTTGGTTGTCCCTGATTTCGATATGATAGAGAAGGAAGAGGCAAGAACTGAATCCTCAAGACAGTTAGAGGACCGTTGTAAATGGTTGGAGGAGGAAGTCAAAGCTTTGAAAAACGCCGGCCATCGCCCTGGTGTTAAGGCAAAAGAATTGAGTTTAGTCCCGGATCTGGTACTACCCAATAAATTCAAGATGCCGGACTTTGAAAAATATAATGGGACAACTTGCCCTGAAGCCCATATTACAATGTTCTGTCGAAGGATGGCGGGATACGTCCATAATGACCAACTGTTAATCTATTGTTTCCAAGATAATTTGATCGGATCTGCAGCTAAATGGTATAATCAATTGAGTCGCACCCAAATTACTTCATGGGAGGACTTGGCTCAAGCTTTCGTAAAACAATATGGCCATGTAACTGATGCGGCACCTGACAGATTCGTGCTACAAAACATGGAGAAGAAGCCAAGTGAGAGCTTCAAGCAGTATGCCCAACGATGGAGGGACATAGCAATGCAAGTTCAACCGCCACTCTTAGAGAAAGAGAGAACCATGCTCTTCATCAGTACACTGAGGGCCCCGTTTATCACTCACATGGTAGGGAGCACAACTCAAAGCTTCACAGATATAGTCATGGCGGGGGAAATGATTGAAAACGCCATAAGGGGTGGATGGATAGAAGCGGGTGAGGCTACTAAGAGATCCGTTCCCAGAAAGAGGAATAATGAAGTAAACAATGTGAGTATGTACAATAAAGAAAGCTCGAAGACAGTTACCGTTAATTCACCAAAAGTCGTGGCTGCCAAGCAACAAGGGACGACAGGACAAGAACCAGGCCCAAAACCAAATTTTGAGAGGCCCCAATTTACGCCAATCCCGATAACATACGGGGAGATGTATCAACGTCTGTTTGACGCACACATCGTAGCACCATATTATCTAACACCATTACAGCCCCCATACCCCAAATGGTACGACCCGAATGCTGAATGCGAATACCATGCAGGAGTAACAGAACATTCGATAGAGAATTGCACTGCCTTCAAAAAGGTAGTCGAAAGATTCATCAAGATGGGGATTATAGAGCTCGATGATCTACCTGGTTCAAAGAACCCATTACCTAATCATGGGGATGGGGCGGTAAACATGATCGGGAAAAATAGAGCAAGAAAGATCAAGGAAGATGTCTCGGATGTGAAGACCCCACTAATAATCGTATGGGGGGAAATGATAAAAAGAGGGCTGATAAAGTCAAGTTTTGAAGGAAGGAACGAAAAACCTGGGAATTACTGCGTGTTCCACGGAGCCGAAGGGCATAAGATCCAAGACTGCACAGAATTTAGACTACTGGTGCAAGGCTTCATGAACAATAAAGAATTAGAGTTCTATGAAGAAAGCTCAGAGGGAGGGGATATACATGCGACAGAAGGAGAATCGACCCGTCAAAAGGCTAAATTTCCAAAGATCATTATTTCCTGCCCGAAAAACCCAGAAAGTGGAGCTCAAACAATACCTAATATTATAATCAAGAAACCAGCATCCTTCCCTTACAAGGATGACAAGAAGGTACCATGGAACTATAATTGTAACGTGACAACACCAGGGGCAGAAAGTTCAACCGGCACTGTAAATGAAAACCAAAAGGAGGGGTTCCACACACGAAGCGGAAGACGTTATGACCCAACAGGTGTCAGAATAAACACGGCAAAATCAAAGGCTATGGCAATCGGACCAGAGGAAGAACCTAGCACCCTCGTTAACGTACCCGTAAGAGAAGAAGAGGCGAGAGAATTCTTGAAGTTCTTAAAGCATAGTGAGTATAGCGTGGTGGAGCAACTGCATAAGCAACCGGCTCGCATCTCGGTGCTAGCTTTACTATTGAGCTCGGAGGTACATCGCAAGGCATTGATGAAAGTACTAAACGAGACTTACGTTACCAAGGATATATCTGTCAACAAGCTTGACCGATTAGTTGGCAACATAAGTGTTGATAACTTCATCTCCTTCAGCGACGATGAGATTCCATCTGGAGGCATGGGATCAACCAAAGCCATGCATATAACTACTCATTGTAAGGGATCCATCCTACCTAGTGTGTTAATTGACAATGGGTCGGCCTTGAATGTCTTACCATTGTCGACCTTGAAAAGGTTGCCCATAGACAGTTCTCATATGAAGACATGCCAAAATATAGTGAGAGCATTTGATGGCACCGAAAGAAGAGTGATGGGAAGGATAGACATACCATTACAAGCCGGACCGAATACATATGAAGTAGATTTTCTGGTGATGGACATCAATCCCTCATACACTTGCTTATTGGAAAGACCCTGGATTCATTCGGCAGGGGCAGTACCTTCATCCCTCCATCAAAAACTAAAGTTGGTGGCAGATGGTCGATTGGTCACTATCAACGCGGAAGAAGACATCATAGCAACAGTTACCAATGACACGCCATATGTGGAGGCGGACGAGGAGGCCGTTGAATGCTCTTTTAGGTCTTTAGAGTTCGTCAATGCGACATTCGTTCGTGAGGGGGCTAAAATTCCGGTACCCAAGATATCCAGGACCACGAGGATGGGCCTACAAATGATGATCAGTAAGGGGGCCTTACCTGGAAAAGGGCTAGCGACGCGTCTCTGTGGTGAAGTTCAAGTGCTATCTCGAGAAAGAAAAAGAGAGACCGTTTCGGCCGGGTTTTAAACCAAATGCCGAGATGAGAAGGGAAATGGAGAAGAAACAGAGAGAGGAGAAGAGCACGATCGAATGGGGAAGAGGCCATGTGGGAACCAATGACATTCCCTCATATATCCCAAACCTTCGTATCTGGAGCAATAATTCACCTCGAGAAAGGGCTGCCGAATGAAGGTCCTCACATCAACGCTATAGATGAAGGAGAAATTGGACCAAGGAACCTGTCGAGCATTCGTCCTTATGAACGTGGGAGCATTTTGAACAATTGGACTGCGGAGGAATTGCCTGTAGTTTTTAGAAATTCCGCAGAGTAATGTTCGAGAACGCGTTTGTTGTTTTAAGCCTAAGAACAATAAAATCTCTTTTGTGAAACGGGCTAATGTTCAGAAATCTTTATTTGAATGAAATGCATTTTGGTTCATTATCAAAAATATTCCGTGTTTCCCTCTAGCAAATTTCTTTTGTTTTCCTTTTTTGCTCATTCATGGCATGAATAATTGTCCATAAATTCATTCTTCATACATTTTGACACCCATCACAGGTCCCTAGATATCAACGATGTAAGCAACGACACTACGGACCTAGAGGCCCATTTTGAGCAGGACATGTGTTTAGAAGGATCTCGAGATTTTGAAGGTGACGAAGATAGTGACTTATCCCCGGATCTGTTGAGAATGGTACAACAAGAAGAGAAACAAATCCTACCCCATGACGAGGAAGTAGAGAACATATCCTTAGAAGAAGGAAAGATGGTGAGAATCGGAGCACACATAACCGAGGAAACGAAACAAGGCCTGGTGCAGTTACTGCAAGAATTCAAAGATGTCTTTGCGTGGTCATATCAGGATATGCCGGGTTTGAGTACTGATATCGTAGTGCATCGCCTCCCCATAAAGGAAGAATGTAAGCCAGTGCAGCAAAAGCTACGGAGGATGAGGCCTGACGTAGTTTTGAAGATAAAAGAGGAAGTGAAGAAACAGTTTGATCTTTGTTTTTTCACAGGTGGTCAAATACTCGCAGTGGGTGGCCAATATCGTTCCTGTCCCAAAAAAGGATAGAAAGGTCCGGATGTGCATAGACTATAGAGACCTAAATAAAGCCAGCCCGAAAGATAATTTCCCTTTGCCCCATATTGACACGTTGGTGGATAATACGGCAGGATACTCGTGGTTCTCTTTTATGGATGGATTTTCCGGATATAATCAGATCAAGATGCACCCTGAGGACATGGTGAAAACTACCTTCATAACATTATGGGGCACCTTCTGTTATAAAGTAATGCCATTCGGACTGAAGAATGCAGGGGCAACATACCAAAGGGCCATGGTAACCCTATTCCACGACATGATGCACAAAGAGATTGAAGTGTACGTTGACGATATGATCGCTAAATCTCAAACAGAAAAGGAATACGTCGAAGTCCTGAAGAAATTGTTCCTAAGATTAAGGAAGTTCCAATTAAAGCTCAACCTAACCAAGTGTACTTTTGGAGCTAGGTCAGGGAAACTGCTGGGTTTCGTGGTCAGTGAGAAAGGGATTGAAGTGGACTCAGATAAAGTCAAAGCTATACAAGATTTGCCCCCACCACGCACTCAAGAAGAAGTTCGAGGTTTTCTTGGAAGATTAAATTACATTGCTCGGTTCATTTCACAGTTAACCGAGAAATACGATCCTATATTTCGTCTTCTTAAGAAACACAACCAAGGGGTATGGGACGAAGAATGCCAAAGAGCTTTTGACAAAGTCAAACAATACTTGTCAACAGCCCTAGTGCTATCTCTGCCAAATCCAGATAGACCATTGATACTGTATCTATTGGTGTTCGATAATTCCATGGGATGTGTACTTGGACAACATGATGAGTCAGGGAAGAAAGAAAAGGCGATATACTACCTCAGCAAGAAGTTCACCGAATGTGAAATGAGATATTCGTCGATTGAAAAATTATGTTGCGCTTTGATCTGGGCAACCCGGAGGCTAAGGCAGTACATGTTATACCATACGACCTGGCTAATTTCGAAGCTTGACCCGTTGAAATATATGATAAAGTCAGCCGCTGTGAATGGTAGAATGGCAAGGTGGCAGATTTTGCTATCTGAATTTGACATAGTCTACGTCAATCAAAAGGCCATAAAAGGGAGTGCGATAGCTGAATTTCTGGCTAGCAGAGCCTCAGAAGATTACGAGCCTTCGAGCTTCGAATTCCTCAATGAAGAGTTAATGTATGTGGCAAATGCTGAAGAAATACCATGGAAGTTCAACTTTGATGGAGCATCTAATGCTGTGGGAAATGGAATTGGGGCAATCTTGGTGTCTCCTAGTGGTGATCATCATCCGTTCACGTGTAGATTGGATTTCGATTGCACGAATAACATGGCGGAATATGAAGCTTGTATCATGGGAATTCGGGCGGCCATGGAGCGGAAGATCAGAGTGTTAGAAGTGTACGGAGATTCTGCACTAGTGGTTTATCAACTCAAAGGTGAATGGGAGACCCGAGACCCTAAACTAATCGAATACCGGACGATAGTTTTGGGATTGATTGAGGAGTTTGACGACATCACTTTCAATTATCTCCCACGTGATGAAAACCAGATGGCAGATGCCTTGGCAACTCTGGCTTCTATGATCAAGGTAAACAGGCCAGAGGATATGAGACCCATCCAGATGAGTATTCTCGAAGTCCCAGCCTACTGTTGTAATCTAGAAGATGAGGAAAGAGATGATCACCCTTGGTATCAGAATGTGCTGCGATATATAAAAAGCTGCGAATACCCGGAGCATGCGACGGAGAATGAGAAAAGGACGCTCAGAAGATTGTCCTCCGACTACGTCTTAGATGGGGATATCCTGTACAAAAAGAGAAAAGATCAAGTGCTACTTAGGTGTGTGGATGCTGTTGAGGCTAAGCAGATCTTGGAGGAAGTCCACGAGGGCATTTGTGGAACGCATGCTAATGGTTTTACAATGGCTAGACAGATTATGAGGTTCGGGTATTATTGGTCTACCATGGAAGAAGATTGCATCAAATATGCCAAGAAATACCATAAATGTCAGATTTACGGAGATAAGATTCATGTACCCCTGTCACCTTTACACGTGATGACATCCCCATGGCCCTTTTCCATGTGGGGCATGGATGTTATTGGACCAATCTCACCGAAGGCTTCTAACGGGCATCGATTCATCTTCGTAGTCATTGATTACTTCACCAAGTGGGTAGAGGCTGCGTCGTATGCCAATGTCACAAAATCAGCAGTCAGTAAATTCCTAAAAAAGGAGATCATATGTCGTTATGGAATGCCTGAGAGGATTATATCTGACAACGCGTTGAACCTGAACAACAGCACTATAGCAGATGTTTGCAGCCAATTCGGTATCAAACACCACAACTCGTCTCCTTACCGCCCCAAAATGAACGATGCAGTGGAAGCAGCTAATAAAAATATCAAGAAGATAATAGGAAAAATGACCGAGACTTATAAGGATTGGCATGAGAAATTACCATTTGCACTCTACGCTTACCGAACGTCGGTTAGAACCTCTACTGGGGCAACACCTTTCTCGTTAGTTTATGGGATGGAAGCAGTCCTACCTATCGAAGTGGAAATACCTTCTCTTCGGGTTTTGTCGGAAATAAAACTGGATGAAGCTGAATGGATCCAGGCTCGATACGATCAGCTGAACTTAATCGAAGAAAAGAGGCTAAGGGCTATCCGTCATGGTCAAATGTACCAAAAACGAATGATGCGAGCTTATGATAAAAAGATTCGCCCAAGAGAGTTTAAAGAATGAGATCTTGTGCTAAAAAAGATCCTTCCCATACAAAAGGACTTCAGGGGAAAATGGATGCCGAACTGGAAGGGACCATATGTGGTAAAAGAAGCTTTCTCTGGAGGTGCATTAATTCTGGCTGAAATGGATGGAAAAGTCTTACCTAATCCAGTGAACTCAGATTCAGTCAAGAAATACTACGCTTAGAGACCAAGGTGAAAACCCGCAAAGGGCGCTTTGAGTCAAAAAAAAAAAAAGAGTGAAGTTGGGGGCATTAGCAAAATCCTTTGAGTCATCTAAACACATGCTAAAGCTCAAAATAGTCTTCATGAAGCCATATGTAGAAGCCCAATCAACGATATCAGGGTGCTTGACCTTTGTTATCTTTGACATTTTTCTTCGAGACCTGTTCTCTAACAGTTTTTCTTGTATTTTCGGACAATTAATTCGACTTTCTTTCGAAATCAATTTATTGCCACATGTTGCATTTAAATAATGAGCGCTGAACTAATAACTTCACAAAAGAAGTTCCATACATTACTTTGGAAATTTCTGAATAAAACAGGAAACCAAAATAGGACAGTTGTTCAAAATCCCCCAAGCATGTAACAGGACTGAATTCTTTGAGCGGTTATATATTTTTGGGAGATAGTATGGCAAGCCGATTGTGAATCGAGCGATGAACAAAAAAGTTGTAAAGGGGGGATGATTTGTTATACGACTTACAGCTCGCAAGCCCTAAAATTACCATAAGGGCCAAGTGTTCAAAAAATGATACTTCGAGATAAATAAACGATAACGCCTTGAAAAGAAATCAAACTCATAACATGTTTGCATCATAGCATGTCTAAATAGGAGTATCTGACTCACCTTGATTATGACATCCTAATCATTAAGCATAAGCATACACCCATTCTACAGGTCATGTCCTCGAGAAGGGCAGTGTAGTAAAGTGGTCGAAGACAACAAATCTGGCATTCCTGAGCTTTGCAGGAAGCAGATTGAAGACAGCAAATCTGGCGTTCCTGAGCTTTGCAGGAAGCAGATCGAAGACAGCAAATCTGGCGTTCCTGAGCTTTGCAGGAAGCAGATTGAAGACAGCAAATCTGGCGTTCCTGAGCTTTGCAGGAAGCAGATTGAAGACCGCAAATCTGGCATTCCTGAGCTTTGCAGGAAGCAAATTGAAGACAACAAATTTGGCATTCCTGAGCTTTGCAGGAAGCAAATTGAAGACAGCAAATCTGGCATTCCTGAGCTTTGCAGGAAGCAGATTGAAGATAGCAAATCTGGCACTCCTGAGCTTTGCAGGAAGCGGATTGAAGACAAAAAATCTGGCTCTCCTAAGCTTTACAGGAGGCAGATTGAAAACAGGAAAATTTGGCATTCTTGAGCTTTGCGGGAAGCAGATCGAAGATACCAAGTCTAGCATACCCAATGCTTCAGAAGCAGATAAAAAACAGCAAAGAGTTACAGTGAAGTTTGAAGCAGATTGAGGCCAGTAGTCATTTTTCAAGGTCACGGTAAAGAGAATTAAGGGAACCATGGATCCAAAACGAGGCTACTAAAAAGTCAAGACTCAATGGGCCCCGACAAATTTGGGCTTTCTTTATGTCTTTGCTCTATTCTCGTTACACGACAATAAGCAAAGAGGGGCAGCTGTAATAGCCAAATTTCGTCCGGGCCTATTGAACCGAGCCCACCAAATATTAAACCAAAATTAACTATTAAACCCAAACCCCGTTTGGCCCAATTTACAAACAGGCCCAAAACCCTAAAATTTTTCTAGAACATTTAGGGTTTTGAAACCCTAAAAACAGTTCAGCGCCGCAACATCCATGGCAGCCTCTGGCCATGTGCATACCACCAGCCACCACCCTCTCGCATGCTACCTCCACTTCGCACGCCTCTGTCAGTGCCCATACCTGCGAAAGAAAACAAACGAGGACAGCAAGGCCAAAAACGACTTGTACTTGTTTATTTATTTTTACATACTGTTTTTCGGCTATAAAGCCGGAGGAAAAAGGATGTAAGGGGACCCTTTTTTTTACTACTTTGACGGGCAATCAATCGAATACACAAAAAAACAGATTCAAAAGAGAAAGCAAAAAAAACACTAGCATTTTCGAAGGTATCTCTTTTTTTTTATTTTTTTATTATTTATTAAGCCCTTTTTTTATACAAATATACACACCTATATATATATACACATAAAATAAAAAATAATAAAAATAAAAACTCACGGGTTTTGCGAATTCCGGCCATCGCGTGCGGTGGCCGGTGGTGGCGGCCACGGCGGTTCTCTTCGCCGGAGAATGGACCTGCAGAGAAAAGAAGAGAAAAGAGTTAGTTTTTTGAGAGAAACAGAAAAATGAAGCAAAACAAAAAAATTTTGCTTTATATAGTCAAGCAAAACGGTGCGTTTTAGCACCCTCCCTAAAGGCCCAAACGGCGCCGTTTAGGCACCAACCCACGCGCGCGACCCGACCCGGCCAGAGGGTCCGCGTGTTTTCGTTGATTGGGATAATTTCCCTTTCAATCCTTCCGCCATTTCAGTCTTTACAATCAGGTTTTCTGTTATTTCAATTTTAGCCCTGAACTTTCGCGTCGCTTTTAATTTAGTCCTCCTTCCAGCGCGGCGTTTCGGTAAAGGGATTTATTGCCATTTCAGTCCCTCCAATTTGTGTGCGCGTCGCAAATTAGTCCTTTTCCTTTTAATTTATTTCAAACTGACCCTAAAGCTATCATTTTAAGTTCAATTTAATCCCTTTTTAGTTATTTTGTAATCTTTCTAGTCTTTTTATTATAATATTGTTATATTTATATTATCATTATATCGTACATATTTATTATTATACTATTATTATTATATTTTTGTTACTACTATGTTTATATTAGCATATTACATATATTTCACACCCTTGTTGTTATCATTGTTATATTTATTATTATTATTATTTTAGTATTGCTACTACAGTTATATTATTTATTCTGTACATATTTTATTATTGTATTATTTATTATTATTATTATTATTATTAGTATTATTATTATTATTATTATATTTATTATTACTATTGTATATTGTTATTATATTATTATATTAGTATATTATATTCTTTTTCTTTATTTTTACTATTATTGCCATGTTACCATCTTTATTATTATATTATTACTAGATTATAATCATCACTACTAGTATTTTTATTATATTATTTTTGCCACATCTATATTAATATGTATTATTATTATTGTTATTAGCATTACTATATTTATACTATCACTTATTGTATATATTTCGCATCGCTTTTATTCTCTTCATTATCACTATATTATTACTATTATTATTGATGGTATTCATATTATGATATTTATTGTCCTCATCGTTACTAACTCTATCATTTTGATATCGTTCTGTTTTTTTATATCTCTCGCCTTATTTTTTTTTTTTAACCTTTGTATTTCATGTCTTTGTTTTTGTTCCGATATTTTTATGATTATTTTTATTCGTGTCATTTATGAAAATCGATCGTTTTGAGATAGTCTTGGATTCAAGGATTTAAAATATTGTGTCCTAAAGTATTGGACGTGATATTTTATTCTTTTGGAACAAGAAGATCTTGATTTTTTTTTGGTTATTCAGAAAAACTATGCGATAATCTCCAATTTGAAGATTTAAATTATCGTGTCCTAAAGTATTGGATGTGATGTTTTAGTCTTTTAAAACGAGAAAATCTCGATTTGCAATTTCGAAAAACTATGAGATGATCTTAGGATCGAAGATTTAAACCATCGTGTCCTAAAGTATTGGATGTGACACTTTACTTCTTCGAAACGAGAAAATCTCGATTTAGTTCAAGAAAAACACGAATATTTTCAAAAAGGGGTCAGATCTTTAAAAAAATTTTCAAACTTTCGACATTAGGACATTAATTAATCAATTTGGTACCAATTCTGGGCGTGACGAGGGTGCTAACCCTTCCTCGCACGTAACCGACTCCCGAACTCATTTTCTCAAATTTCCGTGGACCAAAAGCATTGTTTTAGTAAATCCAAATGTTTTATTAAAACAAAGGTGATCCGATCACACCTAAAAGATCGGTGGCGACTCCCGTTTTTAATTTCAAAACCCAAGTTCGATTCTCGCCTTTTCAAAAAAGGATGGTTTCGACTATAACTACTACCTGACTATTGGTGCGTAAAGGAATATAGTTTAGCTATAGAAAGTAGCGATTGACCCAAACTACAACGCCGCGTCGAAGACCTTCAATTTCGTAAAGGTTACGATGAAAAAGAAACTTTCTCTATTATGGGGCTTAATTACCAATTTCTGAAGGGGTTGTTGACTAATCTGATCTTGTTAATTATCTCAAAACCAGCTTTCCTCTCAACTTGAATGGTTCAAAAACAGTAGTGGGATTATTATTATTGTTATTTTGGGCCTGCAGTATGAGTTGGTGAGCTATATTTAAAACGCAAGAAGATGATGGCAACTTGCGGGGAAGTGGCAAACTGGGGATTGGCATTTGGAAAGGACTGTGAGCTCTAAGGAGTCTACATCCGAGCCTTTGACTTGATGATGGTGGAATTTTAAGCTTTCTAACTTTTTGTGTTGACCCTTCCCTTTTGAATCTTCCTTCTTCCTTCCACCAATTCTTTTAGGTAAAGAGTTTTATATACATTGGTCCTCATCTTCAACCATTTCATTTTTCATAATTGAAGGCATAATAATTTATCTTCCCATTCAACTTTACAATAAAATTTGTTTTAGCTATTTATTTAATTTTCATCCTTTTTAATCCTTAAATTTATATATTTTTATTAAATTACTTCAAAATAAATAAAAAAATAAATGTTTTTAACTTTACATGCATATAAATTATGATGTGAATAATATGTCAACATTTAATTAATTTTTGAATTTAAAAAAATATTAAACATATATCATCTACGTGATTATGCCTAAAAAATAAAGCGTCGATCTTACTAAATGAATGTTGATGTCTCCAATATAATTCAATGTGTTTTTTTTCCTTTGAATATGGCAGTTAAAAAAAATTGGCGAAATAACATAGGTTAAAAATTGTTTGTGAAAATAGCACAATTCTGATAACAAGACTGTAACATGTAGGGTGAAAGCGCATGTCATCATTTATGGTTTTTTGCCTACGTGGCAGGTCTTGTCATAATTCCTTTTTTTATTTTCAACTGTTTTTGTCAAAACGTATTGAATTGAAATCCTGTTTGACTATAATCAGTTAGGTCTTTAGTTCAACTAGTTGCTCACCATTGCCCTCATGAAGGGATGGAGGTTTGAAGCTCTTTGAGCTTTCTTCCTTTCTTCTTCTTTTCTTTTTCTTTTTTTTTATGAATTAAATATTGTATTATTTTTAATTTAATTTAATACAAATTTAACATGTTTTTACTACTAACGAACTCACAACAACAAAGTTACTTCTTAATGCAAACAAATATCTCATAATTAATTTTAATTTTTGAAAAAGAACGTGGATCACCAAAAAAATTTTATGTTGCCCTTGATTTTACTACTATTGAACTCAAAGTTACTGTCTAATGCAACCAATTTTCACATAATTAATTTTAATTTCACTGTATAATATGTAATTCTTGAAAAAAAATATAGAAAAATATTTGGTACACCGTCATTAAAGTTTTTAGACTCTACAAGTAAAATCAAAGGATTAATAAGTGTCTTATAAGAGTATAGTAAAACATTAAAAAATAAATACATGACAATTTTTTTAAAAATGTTTGTGGAATAAAAAAAAAATACTCTAACAATATACCGTTAGACAAATTAATGCCGGTTCACTTCTGGTCGATGGGCGACTCCCTTCTCTCTTTTTTTTTTTTTAAAAAAAATTTATATTTCTTTAATGTTTGAATATATTTTCTTTTATAATTTTTTTTTCTTTCCCAACTCCCAAAATTGGATGTATACCCCAAACATGAAGCCCTCGACTAGATGTTAATATCATATCATGCTCATTATACTTCTAGCTTAACGTCAAAAAGGGTTTATGAATATTTTGAGATTTAAAGTATAAAGTTGATCATGCTTGAGTTTTATCCAGATTTGTATTTAGTGAATTATTTAAATATATTTATATAATTGTAATAATAAATAACCTATGTCTTCAACTAGAAAAAAAGTGATAATATAAAAATCAACTGTGTCCTTAACCTTTAAGTGAAGGTTATGAAGTCAACGCACTTTCAACATTAAAGTTTATGGTAGAATTTTTCGTAATATTAAAAATAAAGATTTTATTTTATAAAAATTAATGTGTTGTATGATTTTTGTTTTATTTGATAAGATCAGTATTGTACTACTTGAATGGTGATACATAAGTATTTTCATTTGTAGCTACATGGAGTAAGGAGATTTTTTTTTGAAGCGGCAGAGTAGGAAAGTGAACTATGGACAGGTTAAAAGGTTTGCAGGGGATGGAGAGACATCAAACAAATAATATGATTAAGTTGGAGGGGTATTTAATAGCTAAATTAGAAGAAAAACTAGATAAAGTGGAAATTTTATGGAAGCAAAAAGTGATTATTCAAAGGGATAGAAATATTAAATATTTTCATAGTTCTACAATCGTAAGAAGAAGACACAACATACTTGAAGCATTAAAAGTATGCTCGATTAGGCGAAAAAGTGAAGAGATAGAAGGAGGGAGTGAAAAAATATAATGTCGTAACCATTTTTTGAAAAAAAACAGAAATCGACTTTTGAAAATAGGGAGTCGCCACCGATCTTTATGAGGCGTGATCGGATCACCTTTATTTTAATAAAACACCCTTTTTACTAAAACGGCATTTTTGGTCTATGAAATTCGAGAAAACGGGTTCGGGAGTCGGTTACGTGCAAGGAAGGGTTAGCACCCTTGCAACGCCCAAAGTTGGTACCAAATTGATTAATGATGTCCTAATGTCAAAAATTCGGAAATATTTTAAAAATGCAATTTCTTTGGAAAACAGGTGGAATATTCCAAATATAAGATTCATTTGCTCTAAAGGAACTAAATACCACACCCATCGCGTTAGGATGTAATATCTTGAACTCTCGAAGTCAAGATCATCTTATAGTTCAGAATCATGTGAATTAAAAAAGTATATTTGATTATTTGATTGTACGATAAAAATCGACACCCAGCACATTAGGGCGCAATTCCTCAATCTTCCAAACATCGAACATTGCCTTCTGTTTAAAAACTCCCTTTTTTTTTTAATTTAGCGATTTTAAAATTAACTTCAAATGTGCTTTTATTGAATCAATATTTGGATACCAAAAATGTAACCTCAAGCCTAGAATAATCATATTCACATACCACTTTATGGTAATGGATGGTAAGAAAAATAATATAATCATATAGCTTAAAATATACACAAACAATAATCTTACAATTTCTACTTTAGGATACTAACATTATTAATCGAGAAACAACGTACGCCAAAGATATGCTAATTAAAATAAAATGGGGTAAGTCTTCAAATATGGATGAATAAAAATGGTGATATAGATGACGGAAAACTTGGAATCAATATGATATGAAAGCAATTTAAGAACTATTAAATAAGTGAGAATTCACGAATAAACACACAGTAGAATTTGAAATAAAAAAGAAGATGTAAATGACGAATACATGAAATAATAATGTAAAGGAGTTTTTAAAATAAAGACGAATATTATATGAGAATGGATTCAAAATAAATAATGTACAAAATGATACATGTCAATCTATAAAAATTACATGTATGAAATAAAAAAATAAAAAAATAATATTTATATGCGAAAATAATAGTATATAAAAGCTCTCGAAATAAACAAAATACATAACAAAATAGAGATTTAAAAGGAACTAATTTAAGTAAATAAAATAGTTTGAAAAATGTACATATACGCATAAATAGATTTAAAAGAAAATACATACATAAGATAATAGGAAATCAATAATACATGCATAAAATACTTTACTATAAATTATACGTATATAAAATAAATGAAAACAACATATAATGAAAGATAAATAATATCTAGAATGATTTAAAATACATAATATTTAAAATTAATTTAAAACAATAATGATTAGAAAAAAAAAATCAACAGGCAAATGATTAAAAACGGAATTGACCATGGACCAAAACATGATGCGCATAAACTCATAGGGACTAAATGGGTGAATAACCCAGCCCTAGTACGCTGCGTTTCTGTTGATTTGGTCACGGATTAAATTAAAAACGGAATGAAAATAATAGGGTAAAATTTAAAAAGAAAAAAAAAGGCTAAAATGGGTCAAAATCTGAAGTGCGAAAAGGGAGAAGGGCCAAAAGAGCAAATTTCCCATAGAAGGGATATGGGCGGTTTCTTGAAGCCCACGAGGCGCCGTTTCATATTCTAATTAAACCAGATTTTTTATTTTGCTTTGAATTCCAGAAACAGTTTCAAAAGACCCCCCCATTTTCCAAAAACGACAGGCAACCCTCCCTCTCCGCGCCGACGGTCGGGCTTCTCTGACCGCTCATCACACCATCATCGCTTCCGGTGGCTGACGACTCACACGGGTATTCCTTGGTCCCGTTTGAAGCCCTCCTTACAGACCGACCCTGTGGCGCCCCCAAATCGAAGGGAAGGAGCCTTCGATCTCTTCCTCGGCCCAAGTTCCGACGCCAGAGCAAGGATATTCCGATGCCTCAACCATGGAGCCTTGGTAAGATTTCTTTCTCTCTTCTTTTTTGATTTGTTTATTTATTTACAGAGATTTGAAGTAAAGAAAGTAATAATAATAAAACAATCGTAAGTAATAACTAAAAAAAATCAAACTTTTTAATTTTGCTTCTGATTTCGGATGATTTTTAGGTGAAAATGAAATCGATCTTTTATTTTCTGCTTTTTGATTGCTAATGACGCGTAAGAGCCGAAGAGAACCCCCCCTCTTCCTTTCGGTTTCTGATTGAATGTTTTTGTAAAAAGCCCCAGAAGTCCCCTATTCTATTAGTCGTTTACTCATGAAGACCTAAGATGAAGATGCAAAGAGCCATAGATAACGATAGAAAAATAAATGTAAAATCAACCTCTTAATTTATTTTTTTTTTTTGATTTCTGATCTTTGTATTCGATTTGATGATGTGTGTTTTTCTTTTTTTTTTGAAAGGGAACCCCCTCTTTGTTTACCACAGTTTCGGTTTTATAACCGATCTTACAAAGATTTCATTTCTATTTTTCTTTTGTTTTTTTTCATTTCTCTGCTGTTCTTTGTTGTCTACTCCTTTTGCAGGGCATGGGCTAAGCATGCGGACGGGCGCGAGCATTTGGTCGAGGCGTCTGGGAGTCGCAGTCGTCAAGAGCGGGGTAGCCGAAACACGTGGTGGTCAGAGGCGCATGGGCGCATTGGGAAGCTCCAAACATCGGAAGGCGTGGGGAGCTGAACCGATGCGAGTGGGAATCTGGAGTGATGCGCGTGGGGGCAAATGAATCGTTAATGCGGCGCCCAAGGTTTTTCCCATGCAGCTGTTTTCTGACAAAGGGCTGTTGTGGATTGGGCTAGGTTAGGGTAGTTGGGCCTTGATTTTAATCGGGCTGATTTGTAATTGGGTTGGTAAAAGGTGTTGTAATTGGGGCTAATGTCTTGTTTGGTTTATTTTTTTAATGGCTTTTGTTTTATTGGTTTATTTTGTTTTATTTTTAGGCTCTTTATATGGGTATTGGGCCGGGCAAAATTCGGTTATTACATATAAAAAATAATATTTTAATGTGTTTGGTTAAAAAAAATGAGAGAGAAAAAATAAGAGGGTAACCATTTTTATTTTAATACATAAAAGCAAAATAAATCCACAAATATTTCGAAGATTAAACCCACAAAAAAAATATTACAAACGATTTCAACTATGTACTCGACTCACTGATTTCTAATTTACTAATATAAAGTAAAAGTCAAATAAACAAGGCATATATCAATCATAAGTAAACGAATCACAAATGCTATAAAGAAAATAATGTTGTGGTTTCTACTGTTTAACCTCATTTCATTAATGTGGTGGGTAAGAATCACTTTTAGTTAATGACAATTATTAACCTATATTAAATTAACCTCAATCTAGAATCAACTATATAAATGTGCCTCCAAATGGAGGTCAAGTGCTAAATTGTATAAGTGTGCTATCACACCCAGAGGTGCTTATAGGCCGAGCAGGGTCTGAAAATTGGGTCTAAAATTTTACCCAAGTCCGACTCCGATAAAAATGCTAAAATTTAGGCCTGTCTTGGCCCGCCCGTATTAATTTTTATATTATTTTTAAATATATATAATACATCAAAAATATAAAATAAATCAAAATAAATATTTTCCAACAAATTGAAAATGAATTTTAAAAAATATGTACACTTAAATAACACTAAGATAAATGCAACTTAACAAGCAAATGCCTCTAAAATAAATAAAAAAATTAACAAATATCTTTAAAATAATAACAAAATTAACAATAAAATAAGTTTTAAACAATATCCAAACAATAACAACAAAATAGTAGCAACATAATAGCAAAATGGTAGCAAAATAGGAAGAAAACAACAAGAAAATAACATTTAAAAACAAAACAAAAATGCAGATTTTTTTGTCCTTTAGTGAATTCGGGCCGGGCCCAGGCCAAAAATGTCTTACCCAAGGCCCGGCCTATTTTTAAAACGAGCCTTATTTTTTGTCCAAGCCCATTTTTTAGGCCTATATTTTTGCCCAAACTCTCCCACATTTTAAGCGGGCCTTCGGGCCGACCTGGGTGGCCCGACCAATGAGCCGACGAATCACACCTTTTTCAACACCATCAATTGATTTAACAATTTACTTTAACTTGATATTAAGTGTAATGTGATTCTTAATTGCTTGTTTTCCCTTAATTCAATCTTTGGTAACCTCTAACTAGATCATTAGTGTAGTGTATCAAATTTTGTTCATCTAATATAAAAATTAACTTGGATATTTTTTTAAATGTATATAATTAAATTAAAATCAAAATTTCATATATATATATTTGAATCATAATTAAAGTTTTATATATAATTACACTAAATCAAAATTTGAGTAATCAAAATTATATATGGTTTTAATATTTATCCCTTAAAATATAGGTTTTGTTCATTTAGTAAAATAGGGAGTTGTTGGATAAATATTTCTATATATAAGCAGTGCGGTATAGTGCAAGTGTAAAGAATATTATAGTTTCTTTGTAGCAAGTTTGCTTGCCTTCTTATGAACTTCTGAAAAATAATAATAATTAAAGACAAAAAAAGAAAAAGAAAAAGAAGAAGAAATGAAATCTTTTCTCCTAACTTTTTTTTTTCCTAAAACGTAGGTGAATTTTAGTGTGATTATTAATGGTTAAATTACTATTAGTCCTTATATTTTTAAAATTTTAGTATTGACACAAATGATAGTCGTTAATCCATTAATTATATTTTCAGTGAGTAATATATGGAAATTACAAGCTGGTATGACATTACATATATGATAATATGTTTGGCGCATCATGTTTCGGAAATAACAAAACTTATTTAAATGAATTTAACAATTATCATTTGATAAAGAGTGAAATTTTAAAATTTGAAAAAGACAAAAATTAAAATATAAAAACTAATTTCACAAATTTTACAAAATATAAAGAGTAATAAGAGAAGTTAACAGTTGTTAATTGTTTACACAATCAAAATCCATTCTAATAAAGAATTAAAAACCGTAAACTACATTCGGATTACCAATAGTATATCCTTCAAAAAGAAAAGCATAAACTTAAATTGATGAGTTGGCAAAGAAAATAAAAAGGTACTCTGCTTTTTATTTCTATTCTATTGATTTGAAATTATAAAGTAAATATAATACTTGATTTTTATTAGTATTTAAGTTCAATAACACACTACTTTTTATTAGTATTAAGAATATTTTCAGGTGATGTGGGTGTCGATTTTAGAATAATTTTAATTTTGGCGTAATGATTTTTTTTTCCACTTTCATAAATAAATAAAAAAAGTCATTTGATTCTTCTATTTAATTTTCGCTTTTTTTATTTACTTTTGAATTTACATATTTTGTTAAATTACTTCAAAATGGATGGAAAAATTAACTAATGTGGCATACACATGAATTACCATGTAGACGACATATCGCATTTAATTAAATTTTTAAATATTAAAAATATTTTTTTCATAATTTTTTTATAATTTTAATGATTTTTAAATTTTAAAAATAGTTTTTTATAATTTTTTTGAATTTTTATAAGTTAATTAAATGTGGATGTATTATCCATGTGTCGGTAACCTTAGTAAAGTTAAAAAATGTTTAAATTTTCCATTAATTTTGGGTGATTTGACATAAAATGCAAGGAGAAAAATTAAACAAATGACTAAAATGACTTTTTGTTTTATAAAGTTAGAGGGCTAAATAAGGCATCATACCTTTAATTTTTTAAAATAATAACTGTTTGGAGTTAACCTTTTATCAGCTAAACTATTAGTGAAGTTACAAAAAGTTTATATACTAATCTTCAGTTGACACTTATCTCAAACTTGATATCTAGATAACTCTTACCTTACTCTTATGTATAAAAAATAATAATAATAATAACAATGCAAGTAAGCTTTCACTTTTTTTTTTTAATGTAAATAAATATTTTATATTTATAAATTATAAAATTAAATTTAAACAATTGTGCAGTGTTGTACCTCAATGCATGATATATTTTTGCAGAATTTTTAATTAATGTGCTTTTGTTGGAAGTATTATATAATTACATGAAATTTACACATTAATTATTCATTTTATATAAATATTAACACATTTGTGTATTCACCCAACAAAAAACCAACTTTGACATGAAAGACAACCAAGAAGTTTTGCCTCTAAAATTGCATTTAAATCCCTTAAAATTATAATTCCATATAAAAAAATTTACAAGCCTGGCTACTGCATAAAAGCAACTATATAAAATTGAGGCTTAAGAAGTGCATTAATAGCCTTAAATTCGAGGACGATGTTGACACTTACCTCCTTTAATTTTTAATTTATACTAAATAAACCCTTAATATGTTATATCTAATTAAAATATAAACCTAAATAATTTTTTTCTCATAGATATTTTATTCTTTTAACAAAAATTATTTGAATATTAAGAATAAAATATTACATTTTTATTACTTCTTACAAGTTATATTAATAAAAAGGGTTAATATATAATTTCCTCCCTTAAACTTGTCTAAATGTATCTAGTTGGCACTAGAACTTCTTTTAGTGGGAGCCCACTTCTATATGTGCCCTACATAAAAATAGTTTGTGGGGTTGATGAAAAAAAAGTGTGTGCGCTCCAAGTTAAAAGAAAGAAAATGAGAAAAGTAACAGATCAACTTTCGTGTTTCTTTTTAGGGATGAGCAAAACTCGATTCGACTTGAAAAAATCGAAAAAAATTCGAATTTTGAGTTAAACGAATCGAGTTATTCGAGTCAACTCGATTTTTTTTTCGAATTTCGAGTTCGAATCGAGTTGAGTTTTCGAATTCGAATAACTTGAATAATTCGAATATCAAACTATAATATTTTACATTTTTACCCCAAATTCCCAAACCTTTTTACTTTTCCCTCAAAACTTTTACTCCTTCCCACTTTCCCCCAAAACTTTTACTCCCCTCTCATCCCAACCCCCCAATCTACCCAAAATCCATTTCCCACCAAAATTTTACTCTCCTATTTACTTTTTCTCAAAATTTTACTCTCAAAAACCCTCAAAAGTTTTTATTTTGCCCCAAAATTTTTACTCCCTCCCACTTTTCCCCTAAAACTTTTACTCCCTTCCCATCTCACCTCCCATCTACCCCAAACCCATCCCCCCTCCAATTTTTTTAATATTTTCCCTTCAAAATTTTACTCCCCCTATTTATTTTCCCTCAAACTTTTATTCTCCAAAACTTTTTATTTTCCCCCTAAACTTTTACTTCTCACTCTTTACTCTCAAATAAAAAATCAAAATTATCCAAAAAAAATCACTAAACATAAGTAGTAATAATTTTATTTATATCTACTATTTATATTATTAAATTAAATTTCACATTTTATATTATTTATATTATTGAATTGTTTAGTCATATTGAATATTTATATTAAAATTGAATTATTAATTATGCCATAAAATATTTGTGTTAAAATTTTATATTGGTATCAATTTCACATTTTATCTTTAAAATAATTTTTATTAAAAAATCACATTTTTACGTTTAATATATTTTTTAATTCCAAAATACATAATGACAAGAATCTGAAGATAATTGAAAGAACTAAACAAGCAAAGAAGCTAACCCGTATATAAAAGATTAATAAATAAATTATTTGGCGTGAAAGTTAATAAAAAAATTTAGTTAAGGTGGACAAATTTTATTACGATAGGTGACAATGGTTACAAGGACCCAAAATTATTTTTTAAAATTTAACTCGAACAAATATATTCGATTCGATTCGATTCGAATTCCATCTCACTCGACTCGATTCGAGAAAATTTCAAATCAAATTAGGATGTTAAAATATGATTCGTCAACTCGATTAACTCGAAATTTTTTCATTCGTTTCGATTCGATTCGATCGAACGCTCACCCCTATTTCCTTCAATCAGAACTTGATTCAGTGTCCTTTGGAGTTGATTTTTTAATGCGAACAACCCGATTTTTGCTTGAGGTATTGTAGCTTCGAGTTTTCGACTTTCAAATTTAGCCTATTTTTTGTGATATTCTCAACTTTCCCCCTAAAGTTTGTTTGAGATTATTTGTTGATAGCTTGTTTGAGTTGTACACCCTTCATTGTGGCTTGGTTGTGATATTGTAGCAAGACTTTGATTATACTGGAATTTTTGGTGGACTTTCAAGTCTTGTGGTTTTTACCCTTTACTTTAAAGGGGTTTTCCACGTAAAAATTGTATGTATTGATTTATTATTTTTGCTTGTGATATTGTGGTTGATTTGCATTGATTATTAAGATATTGTGTTTCAAGTCCTGTGGTTGATTTCCCCGGTTCTGATATACTGACCAATTTGTGCGTATATGCAGAAATGTTTATCATTATCACAGTGGATCTTCAAAATAAAATAGTTTGTATCTAATAAAATATATACTTCAGTTTTTGTTTTAAAATTTTCGCTCATATGACTTTAACAAAATTAGAATTGAGTTGAGAAAATTATCTAATTGAGAAATTAGTTTAGTTAATTAAATAAAATAAATAAATAATATTTATTTTGGAAAATAGAAAACAAATATTGGATTGGATTAAATTATAAATGTTGGGCCAAAAGTTCAAGAAACACATATAATTAGACACAATACATGAAAAGCCCAACTCCCCTCATATGATAAGTGAAGGGCGACAACCCTAATAATATTTAGTAGGTTTTGTTGCCTATTACTCTTTTAGTTAAGTTAGATGAGTGTTTTCTATTAAATAAATATTATTTGTGTAACCTTTATTCAACCAGGATTTTTCTATCTCTCCCTATAAATATATGACAGTTATAGAGCTATTTACACACAAGTTTCATATATTGTTATTCTGCCAGAAAATAGTGAGAATTTATTTTCTTAGAACTAATTCTATTTTTTTTGGAATTACAATTTCTACCAGTTTCTATATTGAGAATTACTTTCCTACTGAGTGTAATTAAATTGTTTCTTGTTCTATGTTTGGTTTGTGTTCCTCAAGCCCAAACTCGACGCAATTCGAGGTACGAGGATAGTGGAAAAGGTTGTTAGGTTGAAAGTCAAGAATGATTCAAACCTGTCTCGCACAAAACATAGGTACTTTTCGGGAAAAGGTTTATTGCTATAATTATCAAAAATCGGTTCAGTTTTGAAATTTTTTAAACTTTTTTTATAACTGAAAATCGTTTTCTTAACCGGATTTTTCCAACAACATGGCTATAAGAAGATTACTTCTGATCATTGTGTTTTTGTTTAAAGATTCTCAAGTGATGATTTCATTATTCTATTGTTCTATTTTGCTGATATGCTTATTGTAGGTTATAATGCTTCTAAAATTATCATGTTGAAGCAAGAGTTGAGTAAGTCCTTTACGATGAAGGATTTCAGCAAAGTAAATTCTTGGAATTCAGTTGACACATGATAGAAAGGTCAGGAAGTTATAGTTATCACAAGAGAGGTACATTGAGAAAGTACTTTAAAGATTTAATATTGATAGAGCTAAAATGGTGAGTACTCCCTTTGTTATGCAATTCAAATTGATTGTCTAAAAAAGTCCTTCAATAAAGAAAGAAAAGGAAGACATGCGAAAAGTTCCTTACTCTTCAACCATAGGTAGTTTGATGTATGCGATAGTATGCACAAGATCAAACTTAACTTATGCGATTGGTACTGCTAGTCGGTTTCTTTCTAATCTAGGCAAAGATCATTGGAATGCAACAAAGTGGATTATGAGATATCTTCGAGGCACCTCCAATTTGAAACTTTGTTTTGGGAATGAGAAACTCATTCTAGTTGGTTATACAGATTCAAATATAGCCAGAGGCATTGACTCGAGAAAATCTATTTTGGGTTACTTGATCACTTTTGCAGGGGAAGTTGTGGCTTGGAAATTTAGATTGCAGAAATGTGTTATTTTATCCATCACCGAATGAGTTTATTGCAGCTATTGAAGCTTGTAATGAGTTGCTTTGGATGAAAAAGTTTGTGTAAGAACTAGACTTTGCTCAAGAGAGAAATATCTTGTTTTGTGGTAGCTAAAATGCTATTCACCTTGGTAAGAATTCGACCTTTCATACTCGGTCTAACCATATCAATGTAAGGTATCATTGGATACGAGAAGTTCTCAAGGCTAAGTTGTTAGAGCTTGAAAAAATTCACACTGATGGTAATGATGCGGATATGTTAACCAAGGCCTTACCAATAAGGAAATTTGAAGCTTATTACTCAATTGCCGGTAAGATGAACATTCCTACATAGTGGGAAAGAGAGATTTTTTTAGTCTTGGATGGTCCCACTATGTTGGAGCCCACTTCCACACGTGCCCTACCATACATAGTTTGTGAGGTTGCTGTAAAAAAAGTTAGTGTGTGTGCACGTCGCAAGTTATAGAAAAAAAAGAGACAAGTGAGAGAAAATAATTTTCTCACACAGACTAGCTTTCATATTTCTTTTGATCAGAGGTCCATTCGGTATCTGTTGGATTTGATTTTCTGACAGTAGCTAATAGACTTGAAAATCTTTAATGTGTATGGTTCGATTTTTGTTTAGGGTATTGTAGCTTCAGGTTTTCGACTTTCAAAGTTAGCCTCTTCTTGGTGATATTCTCAACTTTTCTCTTAAGGTTTTCTTGAGTTTATTTATTAATAGCCTTGTTTGAGTTGTATACTCTTTATTGCGGCTTGATTGTGATCTTGTAGCAATATTTTGATTATAGTAATTTTTGATGGACTTTCAAGTGTAACAGCTCGTTTTCTAGTGGTGTCAGAAACAGTGGTTTCAGGACCACGACTCCAATGTGCCAGTCCATAAATATGAGGTTAATAATGTCGTATTAAATTTTGGTTAAGAAATTTTATCGTTTAGATAGTTAAATAATTAAAAGGGACTAAATTATAAAAAGTGTAAAAGTCAATTGTTATTGTTATTTTGGGTCAAATGGATAAGAAAATAATGTTGCATGGTTTTAAGTGGTAATTTGACCATAGTGGGATACAGTGGACTGTAAGCATTTATTTTATTTGTATTTTATATGATATATATGTTAAATTAATTAATAAAGTTAATTTGATAATAATAATAAAAGAATTAAAGAATTCATCTTCTTCATTTTCTTCGACCTACAACTGAAAACACCATTTCTAAGCCTTGGAGCTTCAATTTTTCTATTTCATGGTGCATATAAGTATTTCTTAGTTCATTTTTCATAATTTTTAAGTTTTTGAGTTAGTTGTGATGAAATATAGCTAGTTAGGGGGCTAATTTGTGAAATTGTCGAAGTATAGAGAATATGTCATTAATGATTTTGAATGTTTTTTAGTTGGTTTTGTTGGAAGCTTGGTTGTTAGATATGATTAATTTGTAAAGTGATTTTTAGTAATTTTGAGTTTAGGGACTAAATAGGTAAAATGTTGAAGTTTGCTTGGTTTTATTGTGAATTTTTGAAATTTTAGGGCTATAATAAGATGGATTAAAATTTGGCTACATGGGTATATAATTTAATTTTAGAAATAAGCTTGTTTCGGTTTTAGGAACTAAATTGAATAATGTGCAAAAGTTTGGGGCATTTGTGAAAATTTATAAATAAAAAGGCATATGTATTAAATGCAATAAATTATGGAATTGAAATAAACTACTTTGTAGATCAAAAACAAGTTGATAATTGTGAAAAAAGAAAGGATGCTAACTAGTTCCTGAACTTTTGTTGTTTCTGCAGTTTAGCCCTGGTAAGTTTGTACGATTCAATTTGTATAAAATTAAATGTTATATTATTTTTGAAATGAAATTGTTGAATATCTTGAAGTCATTGAATTAGAGTAAGTAAATATGATTTTAGAATGTAGTTGATTTGAGCGTTGTTACTCGGAAATTAATTGAGCCGATGGACGTGGGATAGGATACAATTGGCATGCCAATAAGTTATATCGCGCGTTGTTCAGAATTAATTGGTGTTGAGATGATAATTTATAATTTATTCTTGTTTACTAAATATATTGAAGTTAAGCATTTGTTGCAAACTGTCGTGTTATATTACAGTGATCCAAGTGTATTTTCGGGGGTGAATGCAAAGCCTTTGAGCTTGGCACTTAGTGCCGAGGTGTATTTCGAAGGGATGTTAGTGTAACAGCATGATTTTTTAGTGGTGTCAGAAACAGTGGTTTCGAGGCCACTAAATTCGACGAATAAGTTTGTAAATATTATTATTTAATATTTATGAGTCAAATATGGTTTTAAAAAGGTTTATGATTTGGTAATTAATGTTTTATGACGATTTATTAGGTTCAAGTGGTAAGACCCTAAGGTCAAGTGGTTTTAGAAAGTGAGGTATCGAGACCTTGTTTCTATAAACCGAGCCATAAATATTTTTATAAATATTTACAAAGTGTCATTAAGGTGGTATTAAAGTTTCGTTGAAAAATTTTAACGTTTCGATAGTTAATTAATTAAAAATGACTAAATTGAAAAAGGTACAAAACTTGCTAATTATAGCAATTAGGTGATAAAATGGTGTAATTATTTATTAATTGAGGAAGGACTTAAGTTCTAATTAAGCCTTAAATAATATAGTGGGACGGCAAATTGATGGATAAGGACAAAATAATTAAATTATTATGGCAAATTTGTAATTTAGTTGATATTAAAACAAAATTAAGAAAGAAGAAAATTCATTCTCTTCTTTTGTCACTGCCGAAACACCATAGGAATAGCTTGGAGAATCGGTTGAGCATAGGATCTTCCATATCAAGATCCCATAGATACTCGTGAAAAAGGAAAAATAGCAAAATAGTCCCTAAACTTTTGCAATTACTACAATTTAGTCCAGGTATACGACTAAAATTTAACATTTGTATAAATTGATGATTGGTATTATGCATATAATATATTGTTGGAAATGAATTATTGTTTGAATTATAATATTGAATTGGATATTCGATTTGAATTGAACGCGAGATTTGAGTAAATTCGTGATTTGGTGTATGACGGGAGTTTGGAGTGGAGATGGTATTAGAGGGAGATATTGGCATTTTACCCAAGTAAATCGGGGTTCAGCATTTTTTGCGAACTCTCGTGTTTTACTTTTTGTTTGGCTTGATTGGGTGGATTAGCTCTTACGAGCTTTTGTTCAGCTTTCGAGCTTCTGTTGGCGTATTCGGGAGGATCAACTCTTATGAGCTTCTATTGACGATGTACTCTTATCCATAAGTCATTCTTCGAATGGAAAAATCTCGGTAAGGTGATTTATTTAATAAATTTGAAAGACACGTTATTTATGTTTGTATTGATTTGAATATGGATGTATTTATCGTTGAAGTTGTGAATGACAGGGAGTTGTCATGGATGATTTTATTATTATTATTTGATTTATTATAGTTAGTTCGGTAAGATTTTTTTTTATTTTGCCAAACTTACTAAGCTTCATTAAGCTTATTTGTGTTGTTTAATGTCATTAAAGATTTTCGGAAGGTTAGACGATCGGATCGGCATTCAAGTCACACTATCCAGTTTATCTCGGTGGTTTTTGAAACTTTAAATTCAGATTATATGACATGTATAGGCTCTTATGCTATTTTGGTTAATTTTTGGCTTATGTAAATGTTATGAATGATATTTTATGCAAAAAACCAATTTGCAAAGGGTATGAGAATGAGGTATAGTTGTTATGCTAGTATATGTGGCTTACATATATTTGATTTGTTATGGTTATGGTAACTTTGTTAGATATTTTAATTTGGTATTGCTTGAATGAGTTGATGAATTGAATTAATGTGTATTTGAGATTAAATTGTATATAATTGTGGTACCAATGAGGGTACATTGGTTAAGCACATATTAAGTTGGTTTTGATGTGCTTTTGACCCGATTAATGTCATTTTGATTTCATATTTTTGTTAGTATTTGAGTTTCTTAAAGTTTAATCAATTTGATTATGTTTGTATTAATGTATGATTTGAATGATTTACTATTTCATTGACCTGTAATACTCTGTAACCCTGTTCCGATGACGAATACGGGTTAGAGGTGTTACAGTTAGCCAACGGCCTTGGCACTTGGTGCCTAGGTGTGTTCTCAGATGGTTAGCTCATTTGAGCATTTTGGTGTGTTCTGGATGGTTAACTACATATTCGAATCCATTATAACGTTCATCGGGCATGTTTTCTATGGTGTAACATAATTTATTGGATTGTATCATTTGCATTTAACCATAAAGCTTGCCCGTATTTTAATTATGGTTGAAAGGATTTCGGTTTATTTTTTGTATTTTGTAATAGATATGTTTATTCAGTAAGTTTATTGTTTTAACCGCTAAACTTACTAAGCTCTATTAAAGCTTACTTTTGTTATTTATCTTATTTCCTTCTAAATAGCATTTCGTGGAAATTGAGCAGTCGCCTCAACTTAAGAAATCACACTATTCAGAAATCTTTTAATAGTTTTTGAATGTTCACTTTTGATTATATGGCATGTAATAAGTGCTTTGTAATTATGTTAATTACTTGTTACTTGTGAGTTAGTTAAACTTTAATGATAATTGTCTTTGGATGGATTTTAGTACATGTGAATATGTTGGTTTTGGTATGCATATGTTGTGAGAATTGTTTGACATATTTGGTATAAGTCATATGGAAGTGTTTGAATGTAGCAATTTGAGTTATGGATTGAATGGAATTGTAACACCCCTAACCCATATCTGTCACCAGAACAGGGTTATAGAGCATTACCGGAGTTTATAGAATAATTACAACTAATTTATGTCATTTACCATTTATATCCGAAATCAAACATATTCTTGCATACAATCCCTTTAAATGGGCCCTCGAGGCCCAAAATAGGCATTAGAAACAGATCAGGATTAAACTGGGAACTCAAAAAAAAATTTCGCGAAATTTCAAAATTTTTCCTAGATGCAGGGGACACACGCCTGTGTTCCAACCGTGTGGGCATTCGATGTGAGACACACAGCCGTGTCCCAGTCCGTGTCCTTACTCGTGTAACTCTCCGACTTGGGTCACATGGCCAGCCACACGCCCGTGTGTCACACAAGGCTGAGACACACGTTCGTGTCTCTGACCGTGTGGACGAAAATAGGCCATTTTAAGGCCACTTTTCTCACCTATTTTTGACATCAACCTGCACACAACATTCACACACACCAATATGTCCCAACCAAGCAATCAATACAAGCTAAAACATGTTCTCAACATGACATAACATCACAAATATTTCAATTATTTATATTTACCTTTTAAACTCATTTCATTGATTTATCAAATACTATTACTAATTACATACATACAAACATTTAAGATTCACAACCACAATTCAAACTATTTCATTGCCAAACCAACCCTGTACATGCCATATAAACCAAAATCTACATTGCAAAAACTATCGGGTTAAACTGGATAATGTAGCTTGATGTGTTGGTCCGATCTTCCGACTACACGTTAATCTACAAGAACATTAAACAACATAAGTAAACTTAATGAAGCTTAGTAAGTTCAATAGGTTACATTAATCTTACCGAACTTAATATAATAAATTAAATTGTAAATAAATCATACATTTTCCCCTGTCAAATACAATATAAATCGATAAACACACTTCCTTCAGATCAATATCAATAATAATCCATAAATCTTTCAATTCAATCACATAAGTCTTTTACCATTTCTTACTGAATCAAAGAACGACTTACGGATATGAGTACATCGTTCTCTTTGTGTCATAGTCCAATTATGGTCTTACACATGCATTGTCATGGTCTTACATTTGTAGTGCCATAACCCAGTTATGGTCTAATCATCAGAATGCCATAGCCTAGCTATGGTCTTACACATGTATATATACTGTCATGGTCCAACCATGGTCTTAAGTTCAAGGTGTCATAATTCAGTTATGGTCTTTTCATTAAAATTCCATAGCCAAGCTATGGTCTTACACTTAAACACTACCATGGTCCAACCATGGTCTTATCCGTCAATTCATTCTTTGCCACAGAACGATCGTACTCAATCTTGTGTTTTACTCATTTAAAACATTCAATTCAATTTTCATACTTTTACAATAATCTTAATTTCAACAAAAAAATATGAATAAATACATTATACCATTCTTAAATTAAGAAATAATCATGAACATTTAACCATTTGAACTTACCTGTATTAAATTGTAAAGTTTGTAGTAGTTCGGAGACTATTCGGTTAATTTCCCTTTTTCTCATTGGTCTACGGGTTTTTGATCTAAAATGTAAAATTTTTCATTCATTAGCATATATTTCAATTTCATTCCACTTCACAATTTATACCCTTTAATTTTCAAAATTGCATAATTACCCTAACTTTTATAATTTTTGCAATTTAGTCCCTCACCAATTAGCCTATCAAACGAGCTAATTTTTTTCAATTAACAATTTATCTAAGTATTCTAAGCTATTTCACTGCCTTTGACAAACAGAATTTAATGCCAAACCCTAATATTTAATCTTTTTCATAATTAGGTCCTAAAATAAATTTCTATTGAAATTTCTTGATAAAATCATAATATAACAAAATTAAAGTTTCAAATCCATGTTAATTTATCATAAACATCCAGCACTAATCAATAGTAACTTTCAAAATTACCCATAAAATAAAAAACTAATGAAACAGATAGTTGAACTAGATTGTAAAAGCCTCAAAAACACAAAAATTTCAAGAAAAGAGCAAGAATTGAACTCACATGATGCAAAAATATGAAAAACCAGCTTAGAGGACATTCAATGGCGTTTTTGGACTAAAAATTAGAAGAAGAAATGTCTAGAATTCAATTTAGTCACTTGTTTTATTTTTAATTTTAACCAACTTACTATTTTGCCCTTAGTTCACACTAATTTTTGTGATTTTTCTCTGCCTATACCGCCCAAGCCATCATATTTGGGCTAATTTTCCTTTTAAGTCCTCCCTCATTTAACATTTAGGCTATTTTATCACTTTAGCAAGTTTTGCACCTTTTTCAATTTAGTCCTTTTTAATTAATTAACTATCAAAACGTTAAAATTTTCTAACGAAACTTTAATACTAACTTATAAATATTTACGGCTCGATTTATGAAAATGAGGTGAATCACTTAACCTAATAAATTCTTTTAAAACACAAATCACTAATTCAAACATCTTTCTAAAATCACTCTTAACTCGTAAATAATAAATAATAAAATTTTTAAACTCACTCGTCGGATTTAGTGATCTCGATCCACTGTTTCCGACACCACTGAAAATTGGACTGTTACAGGAATGGTGATTTTGGTGTGAGTTATTAAAGGTGTTGGAGAACTTTAAATGCAATCACTTTGGTTTGAAATGAGATTTTGGTTTGGTAATTGAATTGTGGTGTCAATGAGGACATATTGGTTAGGTACTTAGGATGAATGTTTTGGCATGTTTTAGGCCTGTTAAATGTGTTTTTAAGATATGGAATTGGTTGATTTTGATTTGGCTTGGTACCTAAGTTTTGGATGAAAATGTGCCTTGTTTTGCAAACTTTTTAAGGTACACACAACCTGGGACACGAGCTACCACACGATCGTGTGTCACACATGGTCTATTCACACGGCCGTGTGTCTTATTTGTTTTCAATGCAAGTTGGTCCACATGAGCACAGAGAGTTACACAGCCTGGCGACACGGCCGTGTGATCTTAAGCTATACGGTTATAGTCAGTTACATGGTTGTTTGACCTTATGTGACACGAGCAGAGTTAGTTACACGGGCATGTGAAGTAGCCACACGACCATGTTTTTGAGCCACACGGTCTGGGCTCTGTCACACGGCCGTATAACCCCTATTTTCAAAAATTTTCAAAATTTCCATATTTTTTCTGTTTTGTTTCAAAATAGTCATTGGTTGATTCCAAACTATTTTTAGGGCCCCATAGGCTTGGTTTAAGGCCAACAAGTGTATTTCTTTCTTGATTAAAATGAGTTATTGAATGTTATTAGATAATCTGCATAATTGTTTTTATTTTAACTTAAATGTTTTGAATTGTTCTATAATATTCTATAACCCTAATCCAGCGATGGAGATAGGTTAGGGGATTTTCCACGTAAATGTTGCTCGTCTCAATTTATTATTTTTGCTTGCGATATTGTAGTTGATTTTCATTGATTGTTGATATATTGTGTTTGATTTTCATTGATTGTTGATATATTGTGTTATTAGATTTCTATAATTACCAAATTGATTTTTCGTGAGCAAAAGAATATCGATTGTATTTCTATGATATTTCGTCGTGTTCGTTTTCATCCCAACACCTAGTTAGTACCTCAACTTGTATTTCGTTATCTAGGTTAATACTTTTACACTAACACTGTTAGTTATGCTAACACTAAAACTTGTATTTTAAAAATCTTTTAAAAATATATAATATTTTGGAGAAATTTAGATACCAACTAAATATTTTTTGACAAATTTAAGGGACAAATTATATGTTAATTGTTAAAAAGCAGTTACTAATAAATTGAGACAATATATATAATATAATACAAATTTGAGTATTAATGTACGAAAAATTCAACCAATTCATGGGAGAAACTGTATATTAACCCTAATAAAAACAATAAAAATGAACATAATGTTAAAAGGGAAAATGTTTTTTTATAAAATTAAAAAGGAATAATAAGTAGAGAAAATAGGTGAGAATCTCATAAAAATTGAATGATTAAACCATGTGCTCCTCAGCCATGGGTGGGTCCTTAATAGAAGCGAGGGGCGCCAAATCACCGGACATCCTCATGGTAGGACCCACATTCCTCCTCTTTTATATTTATTATTTTTCTTATTATAATTAATCATTTTCAATGCTTTTGCTGTTCTATATCTAATTTAAGATTAGTGGAGATGTAACTAGCTCAAATTCATGGCTTTGATATTTAAAAAAAAAAAAAACAATATTTCAATTTTAGATGCAAATTGAATTATTTTATTTGGTTTTAATAGTCTCGCTTTAGTTTTTTATTTAATAAAATATAAATAAAAAAGGTAAATTTAATTTTCAACCTTAAATTATAGTATATTGATCGGATTTCACATTCTTAAAAATAATTTAAATTAAATCACTATTATAAAAAAATGATTTTAATTTTAAATTCTAATTCCAATTATTTGTTTTTGAGCTTGAATTGAAATTTTCTTAAAAGGATTTAATCAAAAGAATTTAAATACAAACTTCGATATTCTTTAATACTAATGCCCATTTTATCAAAAGAGGAAGGACTTGTTGAATAATTCAAACTTATGAATAATAATCATTCATACTTTTAGCATTGTTGGCACAACTTTTGAAATCAAAAAATTGTTTTTTATTGATTAAGTAAAATATTTTTTAATTAAAATCATGGCATAAGCCAAAAAAATCCTTAAAATTTTAATATTCTTATATGTCTAAACTCTTTTTATAGTAAACCCGAATATTTGTAAAATTTCGGAATATTTTGTATCCATAAAATTTTTAAGTATTACAAGGAGTTAAAATAAATTAGTCATTCTATTAAATTTTTATCTATTTTTACAGTTAAAAATTAATTTTTATATATTAGAATGAGGTACAAGTGACATACAATGTGTAACCATCTAATTATTTTATTAATCACACTAATTTTTAATAATAAAAATAAATATTTTTAATAAAAATAATTAATTTTAATCTTTATTCTTTTAAAAAATAAAATATATCTAAATCTTAATACAATAATGCTAATTTAATTATGAACCCAAAAAAACTCCAAAATTTAAAAGGTAAACTGTATTAAGCCAAAACCAAGTCCAAAAAGGCAAGATTAGCAAAGGCGCGTGCATTAGAAACCCGGCCCAACCATTTTAATTTAAGAAAGAAAAAATCCGGCTCAATGGAGATGGGAGAGAGCCACGTGTCTGTAGGCCTAAACTTACCTGGTTTGAAGCAAAAAAAAGGAGGAGGAATGGAGGACACGACACAGTCGCATCGCATCAACTCAAATGAAATGCGATTAGTGAGTGATGAAACGTAAGTGAGCCAAGTCAAATTCCCCCAATTTCCAACGCGTATCCAACCCGGTCCAATTATCCCTCCCTTTTATTTCATATTCTCTAAACTACCCTCACCCTATCACCTGTGACTTAGCCACGAAGAAAAGAAAACCCAAGGGTAAAACAGTAAACGCAGAGAAACAGGATGCTTTATTTCCATCTCAGAAGAAATTTATTTAAAGTAAAGGTAGAAAGAGAGAGTAGACGACAAGAGAAACGGCTATTTTCACTCTTTTTAAACCTTCCTTATTTATTTGTATCTTCTCTCTTCCATTGGGGCATTAGTCTTAACAACTGCCACCCATTCACAGATAGACAGACACCCCTTTCCTTTCCTCATTTTTTTGTTTTTGCTTCTATAAACTAACTATTTAAAGCGTCATTTTTCCGTTAATCCTTTTCATTAACATCACAGATCACACTCTCTCCCCCCCCCCCTTGGACCTTTTTGGGTTTTCCTCTTTTAGAGAGATTATAGCTAACCGCCAGAGTAGAGAAAAGAGGGAGCCGGAGATCTAGACACTTTCAACTTGATCTATCTGTGTTTTTTTTAGCTGAAGCTAAAAAGGTTTCTCTTTCTTGGGTTTTCTTTTTTTCTGAAAAACAAATATGTGGTGGATGATGAATGAAGGAGGAGGACATTATTGTTCTAAAAAATCTGATGATATCTGTGGAGATGTTTGTGGCCAGGTATTTTACTCTTTCTCATCTCTTTTATTCGATTTTTAGGTGTTAATTTTAAGTGAGAATGTGAGGGGTTCAAAATTTTTAGATCTTAACTATATCGATCATTTATCTACGGCTTAGCTGCTAGGTATTGCTCTTGATCTTATTGTTTTTTGGGGGGTTTCAATTAAATTTTACACAAATGTCTTTGCTTTTGATTTGGGCATTCACAGTTTGCTCCTTGATCTTGTTAACGATTACAAATTAATCAGATTTAACTATTTTGTTGAGTTTTATTCATTACTATTATGAAGAGCTTAATACAATTTAGCTTTCTTCAACCAAAACTCTAAAAAAAAAGAAATTGATGCCAAAAATGTAAGAAAGCCAACAAATAAAATAAACTTTTGACTTGCCTTTAAGGTATTAGATTGCTAGTTTTGAAAGGAATCTTATGTTTTTTTTTTTAAATTAGTTATTACATATATATATATATATATACTTTTAGCTTCTATCATACTTTTCTAAGAATCTAAAAGCTCATTACGCTGAATATATTCCGTTGCTTCTTTATATTTCCCCTTCTACTTTATGATATGCATATTGGGGGCACGGATGGTTACTTCCCCAGCTAGATTTATACTCTTCTTTAATGTATTTGGAATTGGCCTGACTTGTTTTAAATGTTAGTTTGATATTTATATATATGTTGATAATTTGATTAGTGTTAATAATAGTATTTTCTGTATGCTACAGGAATCAAGCCGGTTGAGCATGTCGAGAATCCGTTGTATACTGCGCGGCATTGATTTCAAAACTTACATTTTTGTATTTGTTATGATTCCGACATGTATATTCGGTATATATCTTCATGGCCAGAAGATTTCGTACTTTCTTCGGCCACTGTGGGAATCACCACCCAAACCTTTCCATGATATCCCACATTATTATCATGAAAATGTGTCAATGGAGACGCTTTGCAAACTTCACGGTTGGGGGATTCGTGAATTTCCAAGACGGGTTTATGATGCAGTGTTGTTTAGTAATGAGGTGGATATTCTTACTCTACGGTGGCAAGAGTTGTACCCCTACATTACACAGTTTGTTCTTCTCGAGTCTAATTCCACATTTACTGGAATTCCAAAGCCTATGGTTTTTGCTAGCAATCGAGATCAATTCAAGTTTGTTGAGCCCCGGTTGACTTATGGGACAATCGGAGGAAGGTTTAAGAAAGGAGAAAACCCGTTTGTTGAGGAGGCTTTGCAGCGAGTAGCATTAGACCAACTTCTCAAAATTGCAGGAATTACAGACGATGACTTGTTGATAATGTCGGATGTTGATGAGATACCAAGCAGACATACTATCAACCTCCTCAGGTGGTGTGATGACATACCTCAAGTGCTTCATCTTCGGCTAAAGAATTATCTTTATTCCTTTGAGTTTCTTGTGGATAAAAACAGTTGGAGGGCATCTGTCCATAGGTATCAAACGGGGAAAACAAGGTATGCGCATTATCGCCAGTCGGATGAGATTCTGGCAGATGCGGGTTGGCACTGCAGCTTTTGCTTCCGCCACATCAGCGAGTTCATATTTAAGATGAAAGCTTACAGCCATAATGATAGAGTGAGGTTCTCACACTATTTGAACCCGAAAAGGATTCAGAGAGTAATTTGCAAGGGTGCTGATCTATTCGACATGCTTCCAGAGGAGTACACATTCAAGGAAATAATCGGGAAAATGGGACCTATCCCTCATTCCTACTCAGCCGTTCATCTTCCATCATTTCTTCTAGAGAATGCAGATAAATACAAGTTTCTCTTGCCTGGAAATTGTATGAGAGAAAGCGGGTGATTCTTGGAATAACTTGAGATGTTTGTACCTGTAAAGGCTAGTCGGAGGTGCTGCCGGTGTGCGACTCTTGACAAAGGGTTCGATTGAATGATTAACGACTGCGACACCTCGCCTTGTCTTTTATCCAGCTTAAAATGTTTTTCCAGTTCCTTGGCAGAATGATTGAAGAGTTGGATAAATGCTTGGAAATTCTCGATTTGTATATAACTTTTTTTCTTTTTCATGATTTGAGATTTTACTTGGTGGAGGATATTTCATTCACTGAGCGATGTATTATTACTTAGAATGAGTCTCTGATACATTAGTTTGAGATCCCTGTGATTTCCCTATGTTGGGAAGTTTTGTTTTGAGACAATTTATTCATACATGTTCTTATGGAATTCCTTAATTTGTTCCCCTTGATTGTTTGTTTATGAGAATGCTTATAATTATTGGATTTGAGGAGGAAGAACAGCTCATTTTCAACCCTATGTTGAAATACAAGTTGGAGCTAGCAAATGAGTTAATTTCCAGGCAATTTCTACTTCTATAGATAGAAGTTACAAGACAGGCCAAAAGGTTGTGGGGCTAATTCTGGAGTCAACACAAATGTCAAGGAAAGCAGCATGGCCATAGCATGATAATCCTCTCTGTCAGAAATAAGATATTTTATTATTGGAATTTTATAATAATGTGTGGCACTAAACCATATTTGTTTAATACAAGTATCAGAGTGGGTTTTCGAGGCAATTATTTTAATTTTAACCTGAAAATTAGTTAAAAGACTCAATCATCCAACAGCTGAATTAAAAGGTTAAAATCTCAGTTCGAGTATGATAAAACTCTGAATTGCTTCATAGATTTTGCATCAATTCATTTAAAAAAGCAGAACAATTTTGATAAATTGTTTATAGCCCTCTAATTCACCCAGTTTTTTGTTGTTTTTTTTAAACTGCCAATTAAATATGTTATATCTTACAATATTATATTGAAAAATGATTAGTCGTGATTGGGGGGCTAAATATTTCAAATCCAGGAATGTGATGTGCCTCGACAACCTTGGTTTTCCAGTGTTTGTAGCTCATTCAATGTCATGGATGCCACGTTGGTTTTGTTCATATTAATCATGTTCGTGCTTGCCATACCACTTTCCGTAACCTAATAAAATCATTTCTCTTAATTCATAACTGTTGCCAAAACTTCTTTTGTTCCCATTTTATTTCCAATCTTTGAAAGGGCTTAAAATCTGAAAGATTACAGTCAGTAAGTAAAGACACAGATCTCCTCCTCATAATCCTATCATGTTTTTGGCAGCTGCAGCCAATGCGGTGACAATGAAGCTGGCCAAGATGCTCTCAATAATTTTATTCATAAAAATATAACCAAAACTTCACCCGAATCAACCAAACTCATAAATTCATTACCCACATAAACGAATATTTTGATTCTGATTCCAATTTCAAAAAGTAAAAAAAAATGGGAATTTAAGTCTCAATGTGATTTGGGGACCAGAAAGTTGTGGTTACAAAAACAATGATGCATTTCATCGAACTTTATGTGAATAATAATAATAAGAATAGTTCTAAAATAAAATCTGAGACTCGCTTAGTAACGCAACCATTGCAGGCATTGGGAGTGAGGTTTTATGATTGAATACTTGAAGATCCGATGAAATCCCAATGCGGGGATGGGGTAATAATGAAAGTATAGATAGGGTTACCTTTTCTAGTTTTACTTTGCTATATATATATATATTCCTAATGAGATGTTGAATTTATTTCCTTCAAGTATGCTTTCTCCGCCCTTGAAAACCTCGTTTGAAATATACTCCATTCCTTTTTACACCTCTCCCTTACCTGCCAATTCCACAACTCACATTATTAATTTTTTAAATGTCAATTACCATCTTACAAATATTTCTCCATAAAAGAAAAATACTGCTTCTAAAATGCAACCTTTTATAAATTTGAGATTCAAATAACTGCAACCTCCCTCCTGTGTGCGTTTGTGTATATATATATATATATCTTATAGAAAGAAAAAAGCCGAAGGGGGAGACAAGAAACAAGGAAAGTTTGCATACCCCTTTCCATGGTGCCTTCCCATCTAATGACTCTCCCTAACAAAAACCAATTATAGTAAGTGCTTCATTCAAGCATATCAAACGTTTAATAATAATAAAAGAGAAAATCAATGTTGTCATTACCTGGTTCCCAAGAGAGGGAACGGATTGATGAACAATCCATTGAGAATCTACTACACCTATCTTCTCATGGGCAGGCTGTTTATAAAGAAACATATCCATACTTTAATAAATAGATGTATTTTAATTAAATCACTGAACAAATAATTCATTCGTAAAGGGAACATACAAATACAGAGAGAACAAGAGAAAAAGATAAAAAGGACAACAGATCCTGACCTCTACACATTTTCTGAGGGCAAAATCAAGACCCCAGCCATGGACCAAGTCATTCTGGACATCGTACACCAAAACCAATAAAATGTACGCCAGGAAAACAATTTGAAACCTATCAACGCTAAAGTGAGCGAGAAATACACCCTTATACCTGAATCATATGCCATACGCACCGCCATGCGTCTCGTGAAAACACAGGAGCCATTATCTCAACGAACCTACATTTATGAAAGAAAACAAATACTATTAGTTAATAAACCTATGGAGTATTAAGGCATGATAATAAGCAACAATGCTCAAAGATATGCATACGCTGCACATGGAGGAACATGTGGATGATTGCACCAGCCCGGTTTCTCCTCTGTGTCTCTGAATCAAAATATGAAAATGACAATATTTATGTATCATTCAATTGATTAGTCTGGTTTCAACAATTCATGGTATAATTTTCCCAATTTTCTTACTTGTGAACTTCACGATCACCCCTTCTCTTTGTCATTTGCCAGGTTAACCCTTTATTTGGTTCCAGACCAGGCTGTGAAATCTCCAGTCCATGCTTCCTCACCAGTTTAATATATCTGAAAATGAAATAAATAAAATATAGTCTTTGTAAAACTTTCCCTTAAAGGAAAAGTGTTGAACTTGAAACGAAGCATTTATGAAGAAGTCTTGCAATGTCCAATACTCACTCTTCAGCATTGAAATGCTCAACCCCCAAATCCTCATCCCAGATAAATATGTAGTCATAGGTTGCGACAATGTCAGGGTGCAAAAACCTCTTGGCATACCACCTATGTAGTTAAAACTCCTAATAGTTAGATCTTTAAAACTTTTAAGCAATACCAAGAATTACCAAGCATTGCATTCATCCAGCCAGTAAAAGCAGGACTTGAATTTACAAATCTATTTTCCAATTACAATTACTTACCATTTAGTCTGCCTACGAACACTCACATGTATTGCCTTCTTTGACCACTCAAACTCATCCCATTCAGTTGTTCGACCATCATAATGAAAGAGAAGGATAGTAAAATTCCCTGAAAACTGTAGGAAGCACATTTTTAGCCACAGAACTTGAAATGTGCAAAACAAACACATGGGCAACAGAAATTCCATGCTATCTCGGCACCTGCCCCCCCCATAAGAGAGAGAGAGAGACCTTTTTAACTGCAGCATCAATATTCTTTCGTTGATCATAACCAACAGTAAATGTGACAAGATACTTTGGCTTGCTGGTCAAATCCTGTAGATGGCAATATTGTCAAAACACAACCATGGTAATAGCAAAACTTATCTGATGTAGTTCTTTGTTAATTTGTGGAATGGTAGAAGTGATAATGATTTTGATCACATGAATAAACTTAATAATGCAAACAACCTCTTAAGACATTAATATTTCAATTTGTTGGGATCCTGCAATGTGTTAGGCATCTTGAAAAGGTTTGTATAAGAGATATTTTCAGCAAAGTCTGCTGTTTTAGTTATAATTTAGCATATGCTGTGGAACATGGAGAACAAGAAGCTTTGTAGAAAGAGATGTTTCCAGCAATTCCATAACAGGTTTTCCATTTACAAAAGTTAATTCAATTGAAACAAAACTAATTTAACTTCACAGGACAAAGCTAAACATAGTCATATGTGCATTTGAAAGTTGAATAAAGTTCAGGGCTCAAATTATGTTGTATGCCAAACGGGTTCAAGAAAAACACCTCACTGGGTTTGCCCCATAATCTGCGTAAGTATAAATCTGACTTAGCTCTAATAATTCCTGGTGGTAGTCTTTCTGCACCTCGAGGATTTGATGGGACCCAAATCTGCATCATAGTCATAAAGGAAGAACAAAACATGGCATATCAGACTAGCACCATATTATTCAGGTCCTACAAAATCATAAAACACAGAAATCATGTCATCTAGGAACATGGTGGTTGTAAAAGATGCATTCCAATAACGCATTTGGATAATAAGCCAGCACTAAAATAAAGCAATGTCTACCAAAATACCAAGTACTAGTAATATGCACGCAACTCACACATAGGTCTAGATGTGTGCATATATAGATGATACATGCACATATTCAGTCAGGTAGGAGACATGCTAGGCTAAGAGTGCAATAGATGGCTTTTTTCGTCTTATATATAGTCTAGGTATTTTATTCAACAGGTAAACCAGGATGTCCATGAGAACTTAGTGTTTAACCATTATTCTGCAAGAAACTGAATGAAGAAAGAAAAAGAAAACGCCTCTGCATCCAAAAGTTTGAATGGCATGTAGACCACACTATTTCCTTGTCTTTCACAAGGAAAACCTCCCAATCCCACTTCAACAAGCACCTAAAACCTATAATGCAGGAGAAACAGCTCAACCTGAATAAATAAAGTGGAAGTGCAGAAAACTAAACTGCACAAAAAAGGTTTAAAAAAAAACTCTCTCAGAAAATTTTGAAATGCCTAGATTAGGAGAGGAGGAATACCTTCCTTAATGTGACGTTAGCAGAGCTACCATTATTACCAACTGGATGGGACACATGAGTAGAGCTTGAGGGGCCCAACTTAGTGTACTCGGTGTATTTGAAATCAATAGCAGTAAGAATGCTGGTTGATAGACTGAACTGTCATATTCAGACAAATATAGAAGTTCCATTATATAGATGAAAAAGATCATTATTGAATTGAAGCAAAATGATGAAAATAAAATTAAGAGATAGTTTGTCTACCTTTGTCAACGACAATTTTGGAAAACATACTCCTATCAAGAAGCCAAAAACTACTCCAACAAATGTTGTTACAATAAGCCTCATGCTCTCATTCGGCTTTCTACTAACTACACTGCAGTCACAAAGATAGAATAAAAGTTAAATAACTTCCACATCTATGTAACTTTTTCTACACATAAACACATAATTCTTTCTAATAAAGAGGCCATCATAAGTTGAGAACCTGCGTGTAAAGATCCCCATACTATTTAAATTCGTCTGATCATATATGCACAACAAATGACACAAAATTCAGATTGTGAGAGCCTTTAAGCATTATTTAGTAGTCATTCAGTTGCCAATTCTCCATAAAAGAAAGAGACACCCTCAGCATAAAGACCTGATGTTTTCAAAACACTCTGTTAAAATAAAGCAAAATCAAATTGTTACAGATAAAATAAATTAACAAAGATCTGAGATTCAAACAGCAACTTTGCAGCCATTAACTCTAAGATAGATCCTAGTTCAATCAAATTTACCAAAAATATACAGAAAGCAGCCAACAAAATACAACCTACGAGACCCTTCCATTCGTTTTCTAAGGATCATATTATATAGTAAATGTGCAAGAATCAGCCTAAGTACCACCAAAGAATCCAGGTAATCTTCAAACCAGTAACTTCACAAAGCAAGCAACCATGTGCTAGTCCTTTGACAAAAGATCGAAGTTACCAGGCAAACACAAAAACCAGACAAATTCCAGTCCTGTCCTGGATTCAAAAACTCTACAGTCGTCAAGTAAACATGTGCTTTTTTGACTAAAAACCTGAAATCCTAAAATTGTTGAATTCAAAAAATTAAAATAACTGCAACACTTCAGAGCGGCAACCGGGCTTGCTTAGGTTGAAAATTACAAAACAAAACGACCAAAAACATAAACAATACCTAAAACTTGAGCTTAAAATCCGGTTTTATTACTGTAATCATTTTTTCCCGATTTCAACCACCTTTTCGATTATTTTAATATCATTATATCTCAAATAATCAAGAAAGCTTAATGACTGGAGAAAAAGAAAAGAAAAAAAATAGCAAGCTCGAGCATAAACAACTGAAATACTAAAACAGCATTCAAATAATCAAATCTAGTTTAAGCAAGTGTAAGACATTGAATGCTCACACAGGTTGTAGAAGAGACAACGATTTTTTTTCTCGGGAACCAGACAGAAAACTGAACTTTAAATAAATTTAAACAAAAGGAAAGTAAACTACAAATATTTACTTACCTGAACGGAAAGATGATAGTGAAGAATAGAGCAAGATCTGGCAAAAACTGAAAGTGTATTTAAAAAGGTTCTGAAATCTAATATTTTCCAACTCCTTAAAGTGAAAATCTGTGGAAAGGAGTTTATAGCTTTCTCGGACAGAAATAATTTCGTGATCAGCTGCCTAAACGGGAAATGATAGAAAACGTGAAAGGAAAAAGACTTGAAACTAAACGATGGATTTCGATTTCAATTTCAATCATCTCCTTTTTCTTTTCTACATAAAGAGACACTGAAGATTATTTGATTTTATTAAATAAAAAGCAAAGGCAAAAGAAAAAGAAACTTTAGGCTGTGCCTTCAAAATATTAAGAATGTTTGCTCTTGTCTCTCTGTATACGCGAATTCATTTTTATTAATATTTTATGTTGATTTCATTGGGTGAGTCGACGACAGTATATTGGTGAATGGATTTTTGCCGAAAATCGTGTGTGGAGAGAGACATTGGTTGCGTTTTGCTTTGGTTTTGACTTTTGACCCTTCACCTTACCTCCTGGATTTCCTGCTAATCTAATCTTTTTAATTCCTTCAAATTCTAGTTCCCATTTTTTTGTTGTTTGATTTATTAATGACAAATTTTAAATAATTTAATTTTGAGAAAATTATGATGCGTTGGTGGCACACTGGTCTGATGATGGGAGCAGGTTGCCTATGGAATAGATAGGTACCGAATGCGTTGGGGATGGAGGCATTGGCTAGTACCCAGGCTCTCATATTTGCACTGGAGTTGAGATTTTGGGCAGTGAAGGTTGAGGGGATTCCTTGGTGGTTATAACAAAGCTCAACGTGCATTAGTCGATCGGAAATTAGTAGCCACATATGGGAAGCAAAACGAATTGTGTTAAGTTATGAGAAATGTAAATTTCAACATATCAAGAGAGGGGGCAATCGGGATGCTTATCTGTTGGCCAAACAGAGGTTTCGACAAAAACATGATGTTTGGTGGATGGAGGATGGCCCGACGGTGATTCAGGGACTGGTGAGGAGGGACAGTCCACTCTTCAAGTCAATTGAGGTCCATCGATACGATGACGGAGGAGGCTAAAAGGTTCGATTTTAGCTACCAGTGTCAGATATTCAATGCCAGTTTTGGGTATTTGAAGTAGTATATGGCATGTGGTGTGGGTTGTGGGTTGTGAAAGGAGAGAAAGGTTGGTTAGTTCTTGTCTTATCTCTTATTAGGGCCCGACCCGACTCATAGACATGTTTAGTCTTATCTATTATTTTTCATTCTAACTGGTCTATCCGTCAACTCGACGTATCCAATGCATTTTTACATGAGAAACTTGAAGAGTTGGTTTACATGGAACAACCCCCACAGGCTTTAGAGATCCCACCAAGCTATACCATGTGTGTTCTTTGAAGAAGTCCTTGTACAATTTTAAACAAGCCCCATGAGCTAGGTTTTCTTGTCTCACATTAGCTTACAAAAAGTTGGCTTTAAAGGATCCAAAGCTGACAACTCTCTTTTTATCTATTCTTCTATAAATAAAACAACTTACTGCCTTGTGTATGTTTACGATCTCATTCTGACAAGTTCAATAACTACCCTTCTTCAACTTATCATTCGACAGCTTGAGTTAACTATTGCCCTTAAAGATTTGGTTCCCTTACCTATTTTCTTGGTGTTTTAAAGTCACTTTACTACCTAATGGACTTTTAACTCTCTCAATCCAAGTATACTAGGGATCTTTTGAGGTGTGTGAATATGCATGAAACTATCCTTATCTTTATGTCACGGGCTGGGAATCAAAACTCATGATGAATGTACACAAACCATCTCATGGAGGTCAACTAATTAAATGGGGCTCATTTGACCCACTTGAACTGACTCGATTTGTGGAACATATGGAGAAGTCCATCTACTTGAAGCCTTGGTAGCTCCATAAAACGCTCTAATAAAACTAGAGTTACCATGATTAATATTTGTAAATCTTAAGAGATAAGATTGTATATAGTTTAAATCACTTAGTACTCTCATATTATAGATAGGCTTTAATCTTGACCGTCAATATAATTTAAACTGTATCATTGAATCTGGGAGAATTCAACTATAAATAAAGGTTTTGTCCCTCATTTGTAATCATCCCATTGTATCTCCTTCATTACTTCATTCTTGAGTTAAAGAATATTTTTTAGAGCATTTACTCAAACAATTGGTGTACTATTGTTTTCTTGTGACTTCTCTGTTTGATTCAAGTTTCTTTGTCTTTTTAAGTTGTTCCCGCTTTATTTCAGTGCCTTAGAGAAATTAATTTGTGAATTCTCATTTTTAAGAGTAAGACTAACTTAGTCAGATTTAAAGCAAAAGAATCGCCCAACTTAGGTAGATTTGAAGCAAAAGAATAGCTTAAAATCGCGTGATTTGCTAGGCTTAAGTTCTAGTCCTACGACAATACCATCTTCTCCGCAAACAATATTAGCTAGACATTTCAAACAACTTTGAAGATCCTACATTATTCCGACAAGTGGTGGGTTCTTACCTGACCTAACATAACCATGACATTCAACAAAGCAACTCAATTCATGCACTCACCTTTTGTCAACCATTGGCAAGTTGTGAAATGAATACTTGAATATTTAAAAGGTATAGTAGACTATGGTCTCCTACTCAAATCGTCATGTTCTTCATCTCTTTTTGCTTTCTCTAATGCGGATTGGGGAGGTGACAAAATTGACAGGAAAAGTACCTCGACTTATGTTGAATTTCATGGCCCTAATCTCATCTCATGGTGTTTGAAGAAACAAAAAACAACGGTTCGATCTAATACTGATTCGGAATATTGTGCCTTAGCCACGACAGCCTTTGAAGTTTATTAGATGCAGTGTCTTAATCGAGAACTTGACCGAAAGAAATAACCGAAAAAGGAGCTAGGCATACCTTGAAGAACTACTCTGCAATTTGTACTTAATACAAGGGTCTGAAGATCTTAAATTGGTAGCAGTTGGAAGCTTGAATGAAGGCTTCTATTATTTCACTTTGTACTAGGATAGATAAGAATTAGTAAAGGTGTTTCCAACCCAAAATGCATAAGCCAATAGCCATTGCACCTCCTTACCAGCTACACTGTTTTGCTGGTTAAGCCCTTCTTGAAAGTGCTTTCGGTTGCAAAAGCAATTTGTCTGGGATTGCTTACGTAATCTAGATGCTTTTAGCACTCCCATTGCTATATCCAACTAACCTAAACCTTTAGAAATATTTTTTCATAGAATTTTCAAAACAATGCTAACCAAACCTTGACAAATTTAAAAGATGAGTTTATTTCTTTTTCCAAGCTTGAGTCTACAATAGTTGCCGGGTCAAGGATTGAAAGACCTTTAGAACGAAAAAGCTCAAGGTTAGGCGAAAGTAATATGCAATATTTGATTGCCCTTCTTCACTCCAACCAACATAAAACAACAAAGCAACCCAAAATTATTCAACAGTCTCTATTTCTTATGTTAAATTTAAAATAATAAAAAAAAACTCAAATTTTATTTAAAATTTCCTTTCCTCGAATTTCACCACCAACCCAAAACCAAAAATATTTAAAAAGGAATAATTAGAATTTGGACATAATCAAGAGTATATACCCATTGAAAAAAGAGAGTAGGTTTTTGTCATAGTTTCAAATTTAATTGGACAAATAATCCCTTTTTTTCGGAACAGCTACCATGATTGTTGATATCTAAATTTCTAATATATTGTAACATTTTTTTTTTAGATTTAATGGTTTAAAAGGTTGTTAAACTTTTTAGAAAAAAATTTTGTTGCACACAATTGAATTTTTGAATTAACAAAACTGGTCAAATAAGTCTTTTGATTAACGTTGATTATTTCAGTTCTAATGTGGTTGTAAATGACACTGATATGACTCTCTATGTCAGCGACAATTGCTAAGCGGCACGTTAGCAAAAATAAAAAAATTTAAATAAAAATTTTAAAAAGGAATATTTAATTTCATAATTTTTTTAAACATTATTAAAAATTAATAAATTAAAAAAATTAAAAAAATTTAAAAGTTAAAGTTTAGAATGAATCTGGACAATCATATGCCCAGATTCATTCAAGATGTTTTTTCTAAATTATATAAAGTTTAAAAATATTAAAAATTAATTATCTTTCAAAAATTGACATGTGTATCAATATTTTAATTATATTGGTATATTTTAGGATGTATAAAAAATAAAAAAAAATATTTCTAAAATAAATCAATATAAATAATTTTAATTTTATTAATCATATGTGTAAAGTTTTTTTAAATGTATGAATATATCAAATTATTTAAAACTTTTAGGTTATAAAATAATTGATACACTTTTTAGGATACACATGTGATCAAATAATTTATACACTTTTTTAATTGGATATATTCATATATTAAAAAAAATTTACACGTACAATTAATAAAAATTAATATTATTTTTATTTATTTTATAAAATGTTTCTTTTAATTTTTTACGCTCTAAAAGGTACCAATAGAATTAAAAAATTGATGCAGATCAATTTTTAAAGAAAATTAATTTTTAATATTTTTTAAACTTTATATAATTTAGAAAAATCATCTTGAATGACTTGGACATATGGTTGTTCAAATTCAATGAGAATCTGGACACCAATATGTCTAGATTCATTCTGGACTTAACTTTTAAATTTTATTTTATTTTTACTTTTTTGAACCTTTGAATTTTATTTAATATTTTATAAATTTTAATAATATTTTATAGATTTATAAATTTTAAAAAAAATTAAATCTTTTAAAATATTTTTTTAATTTTCCAAAAAATGAAATATTCCTTTCAAATTTTTTTTAATTTTTTCAAAAAATTAATTATTTTTTTTTTTTTTTATCTTTTTGCTGCGAATCGATATTAGTCAAGAAAACTTATTTAACCACTTTTATTAGTCCAAAATTTAATTGGGTGCAAAAATATCAAAAAGGCTTAATTGATTTTATCGAAAAAATTTGAGTCTTCTAAACCATTAAGCCTTCTTTTTAAAAATTCTGACAATATTCATAATAGTAAATTTTAATCTTCTTGTGACAATAGTTGAATGCATAAATTAAAATTTTGAATTCATGTATAATTAAGAGGAAAAACATTAATTATTTGTGTACAAACACAATCTATAAAAAGGTAAAATGGTCACAAAATAGTTAGGTCATTAATAATTTACACGTCCTGAATCTTGATGCTTGAAGGTACAAAGTAAAAACAATAGATAAAAGAAAGGGGCAAACATGTTAATAAATCAATCTGCTTGTTTTTAATTTTGGAGACAAACAAAACTGCAAACGCTGAGCGTCCCATTGGTTAAGGCAGCCTCACAAGGTCAATTTCCAATTAGCCCAATCACCTCTCTGTCGGCACTCTTTGCCGGCCGAATGATCTTATTTTTTTCACCTGTTTTCTCCCTCCTTGTAGCTTGTGAGTAAAAGAATTTCCATTTATTCAGAATGCAGATAGAGATGCAGTTTCGTCTCGGTGATGATCCTGAAAAATAAACTAGTGAAGCCGAAATGATATACGCACGCTATCAGGCTTTACACATGCAAGGAGTTAGGGGGTTCTCCCAAAGGTCATAGTTTGGGAAGGTCTCTTCCGGCAATCCAGTTCGTGTCTGGTGGGTGATAACCACGTCTTCGACAAAATTCGCCCACCCCATATAAGGATCCCCAAAAGATTTGGACATAAGCCCCTTGTCTGGTTTTATGGATTTTTGACGGTGACCCACGTACCTTCTTGCTCCAATTATCAATTTAGCAAAGTTGCCACCATGCGTCATCACGAACACATCAGACTTCAGGCACACCAAGAAATCAAGAGCTGCCAAGCTTGTTACATGCTTCCTGAAAGCAGCTAACTCCTCCTTACTTGCTAACTCTTCCTTGGTAACCTGTTTGAAAGTCTTGCAATGATCATCTTAAATTTGCAGAAAAAATAAAAAGATAGTCTGCATTTCAAGTATGCCAAATAAACTGCTTGCATGTCAGTCCCTGATATTATCCAGTTTGTTAACTAACAGGTCTGAATAAGTATACAGCTTTAATGCTTCCATATATAAGAAGTGAGACAGGAAGAGTGAATCCCTGGATAGAGAAAACGCCAAATATTTGGAACATGGAAAACGTGCCTAGTAATTATTCTGGACAAGAAGATTTTCTAGCATTCATAGAAAATAAAGATTACCAGATTTGGGAACATGTTCCTTAAGGGTGCCATCCGATTCTGACCGCCATAAACCTGGCCAGAAGCAACATAAATCTGTGTTTCCTTCGGATAGCCCATGGCTCGAAGAATCACTGCCACTTCCCCAGGTTCAAGAGGACACCTTCCTTCTTTCCTTTTCTGCAGAGCCAGCTGCCACAGATGGGTTCCGTTCTGCAATCATAGTCACTACAGAAATGAGCATATCAAACCAACTTTTGGTTCTCAAAAAACAAAGCGGAAAAGGCTAGTTGTTCTAAATCACCTTATACCGACGAGGCCATTCTTTTTGTCTGTATTCTGCCATTCTAGCTTTCTCCTCCCTAGTTCCAACAAAATCACAAAATGATAGGCCCACCATCCCTTTCTCAAACCTAAGATGTAAAGCCCTGAAAGAAATGGACTGTTAGTTATTCTGGATTAAAAAAAGAGAAGTTTCGACATATTAGTAGAATCTCAAGTAAAATGTTACATACATGTAAGGATTCGGACTTCCTGTGCGGTTCCTCATCCTTGATACCAATAAATCTGACATTTGCTCTATCTCTGGGAGAAATTTAAGAGCATGATAATTGACTCTGCATCTTAGCCTGTTAATTTCTGGAGGGACATTATCATACCTGAATCAATACCCAAACGCATTAGGAAGGAAATATAGCAGTATAGGAGAATTAACAAACCAAGCCCAAGTCTCTTTTCTGAAAAGTGAACATTTGAAAGTAATACGACACATATCTACAACATCAATGACTTACCCAAGTCTATCAACAAAAGGTTTTAGAGACATTATCTTCTTCTCTTTGATTCGAGGCAGCACATTGTCAATGTAAAATTGTGCTGGAGCATATTTTGGAATGTTCTTCACTGTCCGCCTATTACACATTAAGAAAACTCTCCTCGTAAACAATTCCAGTCGCAAAAATTTGGTATAGATATTCATTCATTCTTGAATTCTCACATCATATCTGAAGTACACACATCATTGCTAATAAACCCTATGATTGAATGGCTACAAGCTCCAAACAAACTATGATACACATGTAGCAAGATGAATGTCTATCGCTGATGATTCTAGCATACGAGAAACGAAACATGAGCAACATACTTTCTAACATTTCCTTTTTGAAGGCAATTGACAACAAGATGCCCTTGTTTCCAAAATCAAATAAAGGAAATAAAATATTAATTACCTATCAATTAATCTAAAACAAACAAATGAAAATTTCAGTTATGCAATCTGCTAAAACTCATTATGAAAGAAGTATCTATCAGTCAAAGTCCACAGAGGGCCCACGTCAGCCCCACCTCTGGCTTTCTGTCTCCCACAAGTTAATGCCACTAATGAAGTCATAATCACAACATTGAGGAAAATCATGACGCCATTGAAGCAAATTCATAGAAGCAAACAGCTTCTCAATTGGCGGTTGAAATCCAACTGATTGAAATAGCAAGTCCAGCAGAGAGGCGGAGAAATCATGAAAAATCACCTTATACTGGTAAATAATTCTGATTTGTCAGTAAACCACTCAGGTATGTCACGAACAATGCGCACATCATCCTTCAAGTAGTTGATGAAATGATCAACATCAAAAATGTCTTCAAATTTGCTGCACATGATTTTACAAATACATTATAAACGAAAGGATGAAATAGAGCTGCTACAGTCAGATTGTAAGTAATGCAATTAAGTGATTTACTTAGGTTCATGAAGTGATTAGTGAGGAGCAAAAGAAACCGAGAACTCTCAGAAACCTATGGTTAGCCTAGAGCTTGAAAGCTAAGTTCAAGGCAAGATTCCAAGAACATATTTAATCACGAGGTATTGCTACTTAAATATGTAATTTGACAGCTTGACAAGGTTATAAGCCAACCTCAGTTAACTTAAATAAAGAAACAATTATGATGTGCTTAGCCACTTCAAATGTTAATTAATGAGTACAAATGTTAACATTAACACATGGTACACTATTCTTGCAGAAATTTAGCATATTATAGAAGCTTTTAAAATCACTGGAAGTGAGATAAAAGACACTACATTTCAAACAAATATTAATTCTAAACTTCGTAATTTGAAGAAAACTAATCTTTTATATAACATAACTTATGTCTATTAAGGTTGTGAAGCTATAGGGTAAAAATTAAACAAATCTTTCTACTAAACTAATAATCAGTTACTTCTCTCATTTTTTTTCAATGCATATATGACTTCTTATGTTTCAGAGATATGTGTGCACAAGACCAACAATATGAATGAAGCTATTATTGGACAAGGAATCTCACGTTTGGTCTTTCCAAATCTGGTCCTGCTTCAGCACTGGCAAGATAAGAGTGGCATTCATAATTTTAGCCACAGCCACTGCATTACATATCTGCATGGAATATTCAATAAGTGCATAAGTTTGCTGCTGGCTGTTAGTGATACCAAATCAGTAGAGCTTTCAAAAATTATTCAGCCAAATTTCCATTTTAAGTACGATTAAAAGGTGTTTGGAAATGATAAAACTTGAATAGAATTAAGCAGAAAGTGCACCAGATTAAGATCAATAAATCATGACAGAAACAAGCAGCAAAAGTACATTTAAGGAAGCACTTTATTTACCATTTTAGGCACAGACCTGCTTATAGTCATCCTTTTTTTCCTGTTCATATCAAGGTATCATCTTCAAAAGAAGTTTCATGACACAATAGGCCAAAAGAAGTCAATAGAACATTGTAATTTTAGACTCAATTTCATAGGACTTTTAGTTGCAGTCATCTAGGAGACAGTAATTGATTATAACGCTTCAGAATTGCAATGTGAGTCAAGATCCTTTATTTTTACAAATTCCAGGTCAGTGATGCCAACTATAAGTATCAGTGAATTATAGCTCAATCACTTCAAAAGACTTGTGACATAATTGAGATTATAATGCTTTTGAATTGTAAGGTGAGGGAAGAGCAGTTTTCTTCAAATATCAGGTCAGTTATACCAACTATAAGAATCAATAATTTATAACTCCATCAATTCAAAAGAAACTGTAACTCCTTCCAACTCCATAAGATACATTTGAAATATAAAAAATGGAAAAAGGATAGAAACCTGCAACAAAAGAAAAGAATCCATACCGCAATTCTTTGCTGATTTAGACCACCCTCAGCATGAATGAATAGATAACCACTTGTTTCATTCTCAGAAGGAAGATCTGCACAGTGTTCAAAATAGTGGCTAACCTTAGCTGTGATAACATGAACAAGAAAACAAAGCAACTTGATAACAAATATCAGGAATGCTATTGTTAACCTGTCTGAAAAAGTTCAGAGTGATCTAGTACTTTACGAAAACCTAAAACTTAGCAGTTAGCAGTTCCATCTAGATAATATATATACAAATTCATGAAGCAAGATATATAATAATATAATCTCTGCAAAATGTCTTTTCTCCAACGAGCAATAAAAGTTAAGAAACAATTTGGAAATAACAAACAATTCCTTAAGGTTATGTTCAGGAATCTAAATTTTAAATTTAGGATTTGGATTCCAAAAATAGTGAAAATTTAATGATAAAATACATCTAAATGTGTAACATTCATGCTTATTTTTTTCAAATTTATGGACTTGCATGCCTATTTAGTCATAAATTCAAAATACCCATAGATATTTGTGAATTCAAAATTCATGTTTTATACCTTTCAAATATATAATCATATTGAATTATAACTAATTTATTCATAATGTATGCATTTCATTATCATAATTTATATAACAAATTAAATTCAAATTTATTTTCCAAACACAGAATAAATGCATTTTGCAAAATCAGAGAGACAGGCAAAGGCATGGTTGTATAGTTCTAAAAAAGGAACCTACAATACCTGATATTCCACCTTCACGGCGCTCAGCACAGGGCTTCCAAGAAGTAGTTGCAGAGAAAGGATTCTCCCAAAGTGAAGGCTTCTCCTTAACCTAGAATGCATAAAACACCATTACAAATGGGAGAAGCCACTAATAGCACAGGAAGTAATAAAAATCAGAACAAGGTTCATAAGAAACTTACACGCGGACAATGCAGAACAATGCCATCCTTTTTACATAAATACGGGGAATTCTACCATAAATTAAAATACATATATTAGTATTAGTGATACAAATTAAAAACCAAATCACAATTTGGATTAAGCAAGCTTCAATAGGCTAAATTTCAACAGCATTTACCCAGCTAGCTCACTCTAATCATGTATCTTGTTTTCTCAAACATAAATAACACTATTACTAAAAAAACTTAAGAATCACTTATAATCTGATCGTACGCAACAAGAAAAAAGGAGCAAATCTAGAAACAAAAAAGTGCCGAGTAAATAGAACACTTTAATAATAAAAAAGGGAACCGTTTTCTTACTAATCGATGCAAGATCGAGAAAATGGAGATCAATCCAGCAATGGCGACAAAAAGGAGCAAGAAAAGAGAGATCCTGGAGCCGCGTTGAGAAAACCTAGGATCATCCTTGGAGAAAGGGGAAAAGGAGTAAGTTTGCCACCAAAAGGAACGCTCACGATCTCGTGAAGAATGGCGAGGGTGATCCTCGACGTGCTGGGAAAAGTGATCATGGATCAGAGGAGAGGTGTCCTCGTCGCGTTTCATTGGAGAAGAAGCGACTCGGCTCCCGAGCGAGCTGCTCGGGTGTCTTAGCTCTACCATGACTGGCTTCCGACTCTAAGCCAGCTTTCGAAAGCTCTGCTTCGGCTTCTTCGACTCGGATTTACGCTGCCGTTGGTGGTGGTGAGAACTCGAGAGGGAATAAAGGAAGTTCTTTCAGAGTCCACATGTGAAGTGTTCAGATCAAATTGCTTCGCGTCATCGAAAAACGTTACTCAAAATGCCTTCATCTCTTGAAGGACAATTTCGTCTCTTTATATTTCTTAGAAATTAACAAAGGTTTTCATATCCAAATACGTCGCCCAATTAGCCCATCGATTTGTCTTTAGAATTAAATTATCGATTCAATTAAATAAATTATCAAAAATATTTTAAAAAATTATCAAAAAATTCATAATAATAAAAAATATTTAAAAATTGAGTAATCTATTTTTTTAACTCAATTCAAGCGGTTTGTACTAAATTTCAAATTAACTAGTTTAAAACATTTCTTCGAACTAGTATCCAAATTAATTTCTTGTTTAATTGATCGGTCCAATCTGGTTCAAACAACCATTTAATTCACAATGGAAATAAAACCTAGTTTTGCTTTACACAAATTGTTTTGGGGTAAATTTCACTCGCACCCAAACTATTAGAGTATTTTTGTTTTAATTATTTAACTATAAAAAAATTTATTTGCACACTGAAGTTTTGGAAATTAAATTTTTTTTTATTCATATCATCAAAGTTGACAACCAAAGTTATATATTTTAAAATGTCATTATATTATCTTTAAAAATGTTCATTAAAAGTATGCCTTTGGAACAGGCTCAAAGTTAAACATATAAATAGAATAAATGAACTTAATTGAGTTTAATCTTATCGCTATCCGAACTTGGCTCGACTCTTTTAGATCCTTAATCTTAATCTCTATTATGGTTGAGCAAAAATAAAATAAAAAATTGAAAACAAAATTGAACTACAACATTTAGCCTTTGCTTGGTAGAGTGGTAAGAAAATTGAAAAGATGGAAAATATAATTTTTCTTTTCATATCTTGGTAGAGTTGAAAAATAAAAGGAAAAAAAAAATAAAACATTTGAAAAATGCATAATTTTGAACTAACATACTCTTATATTTCATTTTCTCTCCTCTCACCATTCCAGTTTGGAAGAATAGTGTAACATCCTAGAAATAGGGGTTCTGGGGAAACTCGGGATCAAACTGGAACCTTGGTGAAATTTTGGACTCTTCAAAGATAAAAATCGAATCCCATAATTCTATTTTTTCCGCCTAATACGGGGGTATGGACACGGTGCTTGTCGTCCATTCCACATTATCCCATAAGCTAATAATTAAGCATTCCATTAATTTTCCTTCATGATTAAAAGATTAGATCAACCTACTTATTTATTTATTTTTATTTATTTCCATGCTCTCTATCCTCCATTTTTCTTGGTTCTTCTTTTAGAAGATTAAAATTCAAACTTCCAGATTATATTGCCGCCCCATTCATGTATTTTTTAGGAATTTAAAATTTCCCATGATCTATATTTCAAGCCGTCCAAATGTAGTGTGCCTACATCAAATTTTTTACTCATTAATTTTCAATTATTTATCTCAACCCCATTAATGATTTAGTCATTTCATGGTCAAATTGGGAAACATAATATGGTGGATGTATATTAAATGCTTCCTATGCCGTCCATCAACTTTGAAAAAGCCATAGTGCTTGTTATATATATATATATCAGCCACTATCTTTTGTTTTAAATTATTTAAACTTTTGTTTTAATTGTTTATTTCAACCAAAAAAAAAAATTGAAACAAAACAAGCATGCAGGGGAGAGGATTTTTAAAATAGAAACATGAATAAATTATTGGACATTGGTGCCATACTCTTGTGTTATCTTTGTTGGACGGCACAAGCATGTCAACTTACCAACCCACTATTCTCTATTTTCAATCGATAATTTTCAACAACACTAACATTCCAAGCATCTTCCAACCGTCCATTGTATGCTTCTAAATAAAGTAATGCATTAGCCCATTAATTAGGATATTCGGTGCCAATTTTTTTACTAGTCTCCTTGAGTTCTTCTTTTCTCTCATTTGGTTTCCCTATTTCCTCCATAACCGAACTTTCATCTTCTCTCTATTCCTTCTTCTCATCCATATTAACATCCACTTATTGATCAATCGAAATATAGTGGAAGGCCAAACTTGGAGTTTCCAAAGTCATCTTTTAATTGCTAGAAAAGCGGTTCTAAAATCTTAGAGGTGAGAGTTCTTCACGGATTTTATAATCACTTTTTTTTCTATTAAGATGGTGGTGATTAGCCGATATTATTATAGGGACTCTATCGCTCGATCTTTCATCTTGAGATCATACGGACTTTTGTGGTAAGACGGCCTTATTCCTTAAATCAATTATTCATAACAAGGTAATATTAGTTTGGACTAATATTTGTTCGCAATTGTGAGACATTAGCGATTCGGGATTTTTCATTTGGTTGTGAACCGTTAACTGAGGAAAATCAACAAATTGTGATCATTCGCGATTTCAAGGGGTAAGCATTATAAATTGTTCATTTAGTGTTGACAAATCGCGTATGTCGACTGATCAAGCGTTGTAATATTCTAGGTGTCTACAATCAAGAAAGTATAGTGCTTACAGTAAATCAGGTGTGTACCCCACACTGAATCTTAATAGATTTATGGAGTTAATTTATTATATGTGTTAATCTGAAAGTGTAAGAATATGGCTAAGGTACCATGTAATGGTACGAGGAACTCAGGTACGTTTTCCTACTCCTACTAGGGTTATGAATATATGTTGTGACTCATATGTGAACAATGATAAGAATGTGAAATAAGGCCTATGGCATAAGATTGCATGATATGAATGATACATGGGGCATATAGGATATTGTGAAAGGGGAAGTGAATATAGTGATTTATGTTACGATATCTGAATGTGGTGATCTCGGTCACATTATTTGAATGTGGTGTCTAAAGATACAAAACATTATTTGGTGGCTATGCCACGAGTTTTATAAGAGCGATGAGCACGTCGACTGCAGCGACTGCCTTCGATGTGCAGGTTGGTATGGGTGATGTGTAGCGGATGGCTATCTAGGTTTGGGTTCGGGTTGCATCATATTATTTAAATGATATATGTACATGTATGATTTGATATGCCTAAATTTGTTAGGACTTAGTATTGTGGTTACACATTGAGTCTGTTGACTCACCCCGCCAGGGAACATTTTTGGTGACGATCGGTGATGGGTAAGGGTCGTGAAGCTTAGTGGTGGCCATGCTCTCGACAAGGAATTCATTTTATTTGGACTTTTTATTTTAAGTACTTGGAATTTAATTTTGGGATTTATTTTGATGTAATAAGGCCATAGTTGAACTACTTTATTTTACTTTTATTTATTATGTTACGAAAATTTTTTTTTTATCAATTAAAGATTAAGTAAATTTATTTTAAAATAAACTCTAAGTGTTTTGTCACCTAAAATAAAGGGTTTTCAATAAAAGATAAACTTGTTCTCAACTCGAGCTCAACCCAAAACAATCTTTCTTTCAAAACACACAGATTTTTCCAAAGTAACAAAAGAATTTTGAATCGGTTTACATCGAGGAACATACCAGATCCGGTCGAGGCTCGTGGGCGAGTTTGGGGTGTTTCAACAGTATCGAGCCAGATTTAAAACCGGCTACTGGTTTAAGGCCCAAAACGTTTTCAAATTTAAGCCCAAAAGAAATTGTGAAAATCTTTGTGAAATAAGCAGGTTTTTCTGGCATGGCACCTAAGTCTCTGACCTGAAGTCCACCAGGTAAGTACCCCTATCTCTTGTGTGATTTATATTATGATTTGTAGAAGGGTAGAAATGGAACGTAAAATAGTATGATAGGTACTTGAACCCTAAGACTAGATTACCCCAACAGATTTACATAAGACTTAAAGCCTAATTAAACAACCCCGTGACTAAGTCGCGAAAGTTAGGGTGTGGCAACCATTGTGCGCATGTCTAGGATTGGATCCGGAAGAGCCTGGTATTTAAGCAGTCCTAGTGACTCACCTCCTCTTCGTTGGAATCCTACCTGGTGCGTAGCTGCGGTTCACCTTAATCATGAGGACTTATTCACGGGCTAAACCCAATAACTAAACCCGAAAGGGATTAACCCTATTTTTACAAAACCTCAGTTTTAAAATCACCAAATCACCCCTTTCGATTGTAGCAAAAGTTATTTTTGAAAATTTTTTCAAAATATCTCCGATTTACAAAATTACTAAAATACCCCTAGTGGTAAAATTACTAAAATGCATTTGGTTTCCAAAATTACCATACTAACCCCGATTTCAATAACATTCTCTGATTTTGCAAAAAATCGAAAAACTTTATTGTTTCAAAATACTAAGGCACCTTGATTTGGAAATTTACGAAATTACCCCTGCTTTACAAAATTACTAAAATGACCCCCGATTTCTAAAATTTCTGCAACAACGCCGATTTGGAAAATAAATTCTCAAAAAGAACCCTAAGTTTCGTAAATTTTGAAATACCTTTGATTTATAGAGATTTTTCAAATTGAACCTAATTTAATTACCAAAATACCCCGGTAGGACAAATGACGGAAATACCTCTGGGATAGGAGTAAAAAAAATATTCAAAAAGTGAAAGTGGATGGGAGATACGAAGGAATGGATGTGTTTTCTTTGAATTAGGATAGAAGACTTGAAACTTTGATTGATCGAAAGAACTGTTACTAAACTCTTTACATAAAACTTCTTCGCGGATAATCAGTGGAACAAACGCTATTGCATAAAATTTCTTAATCAGATTAAAGCGCGACGTTAGATATGAGTTCAAGAGGACGCAGTCGTCGTAGACGTGGTCAAGGCAGAATGACCGTAACGGAACCCGTTAGATCGGGTCAAGGATCCGAGAATGAGGTACCACCGCCACCACCACTACTACACCGTTGGCTTTGAGAAATGACAAAGATCAAACGGGGGAGGATGCTATATCGCAGGTTGTGCTGCGAGTCCTTAAGATGGTGGCTGGCGCGGGTGGAAATATGGGAGCTCGGAAATCTGTACCCGAGTGACTCCGAGCCAATGGGGCTGTAGTGTTTCGTGGAGTATCTAGTGTGGCACCCAGTACGGCTGAGTACTGGTTGGAGGCGACCGAGCGTATTATGGATGAGTTGGATTTGACCCCTGAGGAGAAACTGAAAGGAATGGTGGCACTGCTACGCGATGAAGCGTACCAATGGTGGCTCACAGTTCGGGATGGTGCCACAGCTGAGGATCTTACTTGGGAATATGTTAAGGCGGCATATCAGAAGAAGTATGTTGGCACGCATTACACCGATGCGCAGAGGAAGGCATTTCTGAGGCTGGTTCAAGGAAATAAGTCCGTGGCAGAGTACGAAGCTGAATTTCTAAGGTTGAGCCGGTATGCTCGAGGAGTAGTGGCTATGGAGCATGAACGCTGTGTCCGGTTTGAGGACGGACTGAGGGATCACCTGAGGTTGTTGATAGCTCCACATCAGGAGTGGGAGTTTGCCGCATTAGTGGAAAAGGCTAAGGTAGCCGAGGGAATTAAGGACTCTGCAAAGCAGAAACACTTAGGAGAGTGTTGGAAGAAGACAAGAGGATGCTTTAAGTGTGGGTCAAAGGACCATATGATTAAAGACTGTCCCATGAAGCCGGATGGGAATCGACCGGTAGTTCAGAATGTTAATCAGGCTGGTAGAGGTGGACAGCAGCCACAGCGAGGTCGTGGTCCGAATGGCCAAGGTAACGGTGCTGGAAGAGGACGTGGAACACCTGGCAGAGGTGTGGGTAATACAGAGGCAAGACAGCCGGGCTTGGTGTATGCAGTTCGCCGTAGGGAAGATGGAGACGCACCGGACGTCATAATCGGTACGTTCCTTATTTATGGCAAGCCTTATTTTGCTTTGATTGATGTGGGCTCGACTCATTCGTATGTTGCATGTAGAGTAGTAGAAACTCTAGACATAGCCTCTGAACTATCTGATAGGGAGATGACTGTAGTAAGCCCACTAGGTCAAACAGTAGTGGTGAATAAAATCTTTCGGAGTGTACCTCTAGAAATTCAATGGGTGGTATTTTCTGTCGACTTAATGGAACTACCTTTCGGAGAGTTCGATCTCATACTTGGAATGGATTGGCTGGTAGAACATCGAGCTATTTTGGATTGTGCAGCTAAGCGAATGGAGTTAAGGACCCCGGAGGATGAGGGAGTAGTTATGATAGGAGAAAGAAAAAACTACTTGTTTAACGTAGTTTCTGCTTTAAAGGCTGATAAGATGGTTCGGAAAGGATGCAAGGCGTTCTTGGCCTTTGTTAGTGCATTGATGAGAAAGAAGAGGAGTTAGTGGAGTGTACGAGCAGTAGGGGCTTTGTGGATGTCTTTCCGGATGAATTACCTGGATTACCCCCGGATAGGGAGGTGGAGTTTGGAATTGATCTATTGCCTAGTACAGCTCCTATGTCTATTGCCCTATACAGAATGGCACCAAAGGAGTTGGTTGAGCTCAAGGCTCAAATCCAAGAGTTGCTTGATCGTGGGTTTATTTGACCCAGTTTGTCTCTATGGGGAGCACCGGTCTTATTTGTAAAGAAGAAGGACGGAACTATGCGCATGTGCATAGATTATCGTCAGTTGAACCAGCTCACCATCAAGAACAAGTACCCGTTGCAAGGATAGATGACTTGTTCAATCAGCTTAAGGGGTCAGCGGTTTTCTCAAAGATAGATCTAAGGTCGGGATATCATCAATTGAAGGTAAAGGAGGCGGATGTCCATAAGACAGCCTTTAGGACAAGATACGGGCATTTTGAGTTCGTAGTGATGCCGTTTGAATTGACGAAGGCCCCAGCTGCGTTCATGGATATGATGAACCGGGTTTTTCAACCTTACTTAGATAGGTTCATCGGGGTGTTTATCGACGACATCTTGGTGTACTCTAAGTCTGAAGAAGAGCATGATGAGCATCTACGGATTGTGTTGCAAGTGTTGAGGGAAAAGAAGCTCTATATCAAATTCAGCAAGTGTGAATTTTGGCTTAAGGAAGTTGCATTCTTAGGACATGTGGTGTCTGCAGAAGGAATAAGGGTGGATCCGAGGGAGATTGAGGCGGTGTTGGATTGGAAACCACCTAAGTCTGTGGCTGAGATTCGTAGTTTCTTGGGATTGGCAGGCTACTACAGAAGGTTTGTAGAAGGGTTCTCATCGATTGCTGCACATTTGACGAAGTTGTTGAGAAAGGAAGTACCTTTTGTATGGACGGATAAGCAATAGGAGAGCTTTGAAAAGCTTAAGAGGGTTCTGACTGAAGCTCTGATTTTGATTCAGCCGGAGGTAGGGAAGGACTTTACGGTGTATTGTGATGCTTCTCATATGGGACTGGGATGTGTTCTGATGCAAGACATGAAAGTAGTCGCTTATGCGTCTCGGCAATTAAGGCCACATGAGGTTAACTACCCAACTCATGATTTGGAATTGGCGGCAGTGGTATTTGCTCTTAAGGTGTGGAGGCATTATCTATATGGAGAAAAGTCGGTGATCTACACAGACCACAAGAGCCTTAAGTATCTGTTGACTCAGAAGGAGTTGAACCTAAGACAGCGAAGGTGGGTTGAATTATTAAAAGACTATGATTGTTCAATAGAGTATCATCCGGGCAAGGTGAATGTAGTGGCTGATGCCCTAAGTCGGAAGGTTGTGTCGGATCGAGGGCGATGTTTGCACAATTGAACTTGTATGATGATGGAAGTCTGCTGGCAGAGTTGCAAGTCAAACCAACATGGTTGAATGAGATGAAGGAAAGTCAGTTGGTGGATGAGGATTTAAGTGCTAAGTTACAGCAAGTACAGAACGGAGAGTTAGAGGATTATGGTATTAATGACGAGGGAGTATTATGCTTCAAAGGAAAGGTCTGTATGCCAAAGAATGAGGAGTTAAGGCATAAGATTCTTCAGGAATCGCATAGTAGCCCTTATGCTATGCATCCTGGAGGTAGTAAGTTGTACAGAGACCTAAGGGAACAGTTTTGGTGGCCTGGTCTCAAGAGGGAAGTGACTGGGTTTGTAGGAAAGTGCTTAACGTGTCAGCAAGTTAAGGCTGAACACCAAGTTCCATCAGGATTGCTTCAGCCAATCAAGATTCCGCAGTGGAAGTGGGAGAGAATCACCATAGACTTCGTTAGTGGGCTTCTCCTTACGCCTACTAAGAAGGACTCAGTATGGGTGATCGTGGATCGGTTGACAAAGTCCGCGCATTTCTTACCAGTGCGAGTTGACTATTCTCTGCTGAAGTTGGTGGCGTGATGTGGCGTAAATTGTGAGGTTACATGGAGTGCCGGTGTCGATTATCTCGCAGCGAGGATCCAAGGTTTACGTCTCGGTTTTGGAAAGCTCTACATCAAAGCTTTCGGCACGGACTAGACTTGATGCGGTTTTTCATCCACGATCGGATGGGCGACCCGAAGCGAGTAATCCAAGTGTTAGAGGATATGCTAAGAGGATGTGTGATAGACTTCAGAGGAAGTTGGGAAGAATATTTGCCTCTAGCAGAATTTGCTTATAATAACAGCTATCAAGCTAGTATTTGGATGGCACCGTATGAAGCGTTGTATGGACAGAAGTGTCGAACTCCTACATGTTGGACGGAATTAGGGGAACGATGAGTTTTGGGTCCAGAAATTATGGCAGAATCCGAGGAGAAGGTTGAGATAATTCGGGCACGGTTGAAAGAAGCATCTGATAGACAAAAGTCGTACGCAGATCTCAAACGGAAAGAAATAAAATTTGATGTGGGAGATCAAGTGTTTCTTAAAGTTTCGCCTTGGAAGAAGGTGATGAGATTTGGTCGAAAAGGGAAATTAAGTCCAAGTTTTATAGGACCTTATCGGGTATTGAAGCGAGTTGGACCAGTGGCATATCAGTTGGAGTTGCCAAAGGAATTGAAGCAGATGCACGACGTATTTCATGTGTCCATGCTACGTCGTTATCGATCGGATTCGTCTCATATTGTACCGGTGGAGGAAGTTGAGATAAGGCCTGACTTGTCATTCGAGGAGGAGCCAGTGCAAATTTTAGATCGGGACATTAAGGTACTGAGAAGGAAATCGGTACCATTAGTCAAGGTTTTATGGCGCAATCACGGAGTGGAGGAAGCTACCTGGGAGCCTGAGGACACAATTCGGCAGCAATATCCTCATCTCTTTTGATCAGGCAAATTTCGAGGCTGAAATTTCTTTATTGTAACATCCTAGAAATAGGGGTTCTGGGGAAACTCGGGATCAAACCGGAACCTTGGTGAAATTTTGGACTCTTCAAAGATAAAAATCGAATCCCATAATTCCATTTTTTCCACCTAATACGGGGGTATGGACACGGTGCTTGTCGTCCATTCCACATTATCCCATAAGCTAATAATTTAAGCATTCCATTAATTTTCCTTCATGATTAAAAGATTAGATCAACCTACTTATTTATTTATTTTTATTTATTTCCATGCTCTCTATCCTCCATTTTTCTTGGTTCTTCTTTTAGAAGATTAAAATTCAAACTTCCAGATTATATTGCCGCCCCATTCATGTATTTTTTAGGAATTTAAAATTTCCCATGATCTATATTTCAAGCCGTCCAAATGTAGTGTGCCTACATCAAATTTTTTACTCATTAATTTTCAATTATTTATCTCAACCCCATTAATGATTTTGTCACTTCATGGTCAAATTGGAAAACATAATATGGTGGATGTATATTAAATGCTTCCTATGCCGTCCATCAACTTTGAAAAAGCCATAGCGCTTGTTATATATATATCAGCCACTATCTTTTGTTTTAAATTATTTAAACTTTTGTTTTAATTGTTTATTTCAACCAAAAAAAAATTTGAAACAAAACAAGCATGCAGGGGAGAGGATTTTTAAAATAGAAACATGAATAAATTATTGGACATTGGTGCCATACTCTTGTGTTATCTTTGTTGGACGGCACAAGCATGTTATCAACCCACTATTCTCTATTTTCAATTGATAATTTCAACAACACTAACATTCCAAGCATCTTCCAACCGTCCATTGTATGCTTCTAAATAAAGTAATGCATTAGCCCATTAATTAGGATATTCGGTGCCAATTTTTTTGCTAGTCTCCTTGAGTTCTTCTTTTCTCTCATTTGGTTTCCCTATTTCCTCCATAACCGAACTTTCATCTTCTCTCTATTCCTTCTTCTCATCCATATTAACATCCACTTATTGATCAATCGAAATATAGTGGAAGGCCGAAACTTGGAGTTTCCAAAGTCATCTTTTAATTGCTAGAAAACGGTTCTAAAATCTTAGAGGTGAGAGTTCTTCACGGATTTTATAATCACTTTTTTTTCTATTAAGATGGTGGTGATTAGCCGATATTATTATAGGGACTCTATCGCTCGATCTTTCATCTTGAGATCATACGGACTTTTGTGGTAAGACGGCCTTATTCCTTAAATCAATTATTCATAACAAGGTAATATTAGTTTGGACTAATATTTGTTCGCAATTGTGAGACATTAGCGATTCGGGATTTTTCATTTGGTTGTGAACCGTTAACTGAGGAAAATCAACAAATTGTGATCATTCGCGATTTCAAGGGGTAAGCATTATAAATTGTTCATTTAGTGTTGACAAATCGCGTATGTCGACTGATCAAGCGTTGTAATATTCTAGGTGTCTACAATCAAGAAAGTATAGTGCTTACAGTAATCAGGTGTGTACCCCACACTGAATCTTAATAGATTTATGGCGTTAATTTATTATATGTGTTAATCTGAAAGTGTAAGAATATGGCTAAGGTACCATGTAATGGTACGAGGAACTCAGGTACGTTTTCTTACTCCTACTAGGATTATGAATATATGTTGTGACTCATATGTGAACAATGACAAGAATGTGAAATAAGGCCTATGGCATAAGATTGCATAATATGAATGATATATGGGGCATATAGGATATTGTGAAAGGGGAAGTGAATATAGTGATTTATGTCACGATATCTGAATGTGGTGATCTCGGTCACATTATTTGAATGTGGTGTCTAAAGACACAAAACATTATTTGGTGGCTATGCCACGAGTTTTATAAGGGCGATGAGCACGTCGATCGCAATGATCGCGCTTCGATGGTGTGGAGCGGATGGAGGGTTGACTTAGTAGTCCCTACGGTGTGCAGGTTGGTATGGGTGATGTGTAGCGGATGGCTATCTTGGTTTGGGTTCGGGTTGCATCATATTATTTAAATGATATATGTACATGTATGACTTGATATGCCTGAATTTGTTAGGACTTAGTGTTGTGGTTACACATTGAGTCTGTTGACTCACCCCGTTGTGGGAACATTTTTCAGGTGACGATCAGTGATGGACTGGGTCGGCAGAAGCTTAGTGGTGGCCATGCTCAGCGGGGAATTCATTTTATTTGGACTTTTTATTTTAAGTACTTGGAATTTAATTTTGGGATTTATTTTGATGTACTAAGGCCATAGTTGAACTACTTTATTTTACTTTTATTTATTATGTTACGAAATTTTTTTTTTATCAATTAGAGATTAAGTAAATTTATTTTAAAATAAACTCTAAGTGTTTTGTCACCTAAAATAAAGGGTTTTCAATAAAAGATAAACTTGTTCTCAACTCGAGCCCAACCCAAAACAATCTTTCTTTCAAAAACACAGATTTTTCCAAAGTAACAAAAGAATTTTGAATCGGTTTACATCGAGGAACATACCAGATCCGGTCGAGGCTCGTGGGCCGGGTTTGGGGTGTTTCAAATAGGTTTTTATACGTTAAAATGGAAAATGATCATCTCTTCTATTTCCTTTCCTCTCATTTTTTTTCCACACAAAGCACATTCAAAATTTATTTTCCTTCCACATTTTCCATTCACTCCTTCCATCTCTCCACTTTTCCACCCAACCAAACATACTATTAGTTTGGTTTTGGTTTGATTTTATTAAAATTATGTAGATGAAGAAATTTTGGGGCCAATTACAAAATGTCATGTGTCAAGTTGTAATTATCATGGGCCAAACAGAAATTATCATGGATGAAATGATGATTTCATATATTGTGTCATAATTAATTTTCTCTAGTTAATTTAAATTAATTAAAAGATAGACAATAAAAATAATATTATCACTAATTAATTTAAACTAATTAAAAGATAAATAATAAAAAATTATATTATCACTAGATAAATTAAATTATTTAAATGATAATATTTGACCGCGCCCCGGCATGCGTAATCAGGGCTTAAAAATATGCACTTAAATATGAAATGATGTGTGGTGTCAGCAAGTGTACAAGTCAAATTGCACCATAGTTAATTTTACAACGAAATACTTTGAAAGTATTCTGAGGATTATATCCAAGAGAGTTCTATTTAAACTAAATTAATAGTAAATCTTAACACCCTAAATCAGGTCTAAGTAGCTGCTAGCATACTTATCATAGTACGTCTAAAATTAAGAGTTTGAAGTGCCAAGAACTAAAGTGCAAAAATAGCAAAATTCCAAATTATATCAAATTTAACAAGTAGAAGAATGGTTAACGCCTATAGTTGTGATTAACTTAAAATCGGGGATTTTACCAACTAATTAAAAACTAACTTAGTTAATAATTTTTGGCATATAACTAAATTAATTAATTGACTTAGTCCACTTATCCTTCGACTTGATGAAACTAAACAAGGCTAGGCTAGATTGGTTCTAAGTAGAATATTCTTTCTGTCTCATCTACCTAAATTACTTCTCAAAGTATAACAAGAAAGAAAATTAATTTACTATGATTAATTAGTTAATATTGAACTTTTATGATAAAAAGGGACTAAATTAAAAAGTTATAAAAGTTTATAATAAAATATTTGATAAGTGAATAATGTAATAAAGAATGTAACATCTCGGTGCTTTGATTCGATGTTCGAGTTGGGTATGGGGGTGTTACAGTGAACAAAGCCTTATCAATTTGGAAAATGTCTTATAGAAAAAAAATTAATAAGACATTTTATGGGAATAATGGGTAATTTTATGTTAACTGGAAAACATTTTACGTTTACTATCCTATTTTACATGAAATAAACATAAAAAAAAAGGGTGAAAATATTTTTTTTTTAAAGGTTTTACTTTGAAACGAATAGAGAGTTAAGATTAAATTTAGATTTGAACAATAGAAAAATAAATAAATAAAGAATATAATTGCTCTATGGAACCCTCGGAAAACAACGCCAATAATCAAATGAGTTTTCCCTACGAAACCCCTAAGAGGACCCTAAAAAAATATGGATAATCAAGTTTTGAAGGTTGAAAAGTTTTCAACTTTGGAAGGATTGAAAAATAACAAACTTCAATGGAATAATAAGAGTGAAATCACTCAAACCCTTAAAATACTCTTTACATATCTCACAAACATTATTTCACCCATAAAAAAATATACTTTATTCCTAGCATACCAAGGGTGGTGGCTAAGCTTAATTGTAGGCTGAAAATACAAGTACTTAATAAACAATAAACTAAATTAATTCCTTAGTAAATCTCTTAATATAACTGAAAAGCTAATAAAAAATCAATGAGATTCAATTAAATAAATGAATTACATCATCATTGTGATTTATAAGAGACAAAAAAAAAATGATTAAAATTGAATAATTTTGGATGATTATGAAAAGGTCAATTTGTATCAAGAAATGTTGTTGAATGCACTCAAGTTCTTCTATTTATTCATGATAAAATACATGTGATTTACTTTGTCCAATTTCCCATGCTATTTTGAGCTCTCATTATTGCTCATTTGCTCACGCATCTCTCAATGGACCTACAAGAAATTAAAATAAAAACCATAAGTTCATTGAAGATACTTAGAATTTTTACTTTTAAATTACTATAAAAAAAAGAAAAGTTTTTAAAAACAATAATAATAATAATTTTGAAAATTTTAAAAAATAAAAAATTTGCTAAAAATGATGATTTTTTAAAATGAAAAGCTTTCAATAACGATTAAATTCGTCCAACGAACTTCTTCCCTACTAAATATCAATCAAGGGTGAAGTTAGAAAATTTTTTTTGGGATAAAATTAAGTTATATATTTTTGTGATAGTAAAAATATAATTTCACCATTTAATAGTTTATATATTTATAAATTTTAATTGATTAAATTAAAATTTTATCATTTTTGAGACTAAAGTACAATTTTAGTATATACCAATTTAAAATTTTATTAATTAAAGATTAAAAATCAAATTCTGAATTAGAGGAGGGCAGGGGCTCTCCAACTTCTAAACTCCGCCATTGATATCTATAATTGAATATCCATAGTTCATATCACCAATATCTCTTTAATTAAGGTGAGTAAATTACACTTAAACTCTTAAAAACAAACTTAAGTACTTAATTCAATCTCTTCATCTCAAGTTGCAACTGACGCAGTAATTGATAATTATAACTCGTATTAATTCAAATTTGATCAACATCCAAAAAAAACTTGAACCAAAATCTTAATTATTTAAATATAAAATGATTTGAACACATTAAATGAACCGGTTCAATTTTATCTAACCAAAAATCAACCTAAACTACTCAATTTGACAAGTGATAAAATCTATGTAATTTATACCGGTTTACATTTGATGAACCAATAGTGATACTATTTAAAAAAGAATGTAGAAATATCAATATAAATTGCATATTTTGAATAACCTCATCTCATCACTACAACAAAACAATGCTAAGATGACACTTATGGGGTGACACTTTCTAAGTGTTGGGATAGACTGGCCAAAATATGCTTTAGCCAACTCTTTTATAAGGGTTGGGTTATGCATGTCTAAGGCAACGCGAGTTGGCTTTGTCTAGTCCTAAGACGACACTTTTGGGGCGACACTTTCCTAAGTGTTGTGATAGACTACTCTTTAGCCAACTCTTTGTATAAGGGTTGGGATATGTATGCCTAAGGCAACGCTTGAATAAGAGTTGGCTTTTGTATAGTCCTAAGACGGCACTTTTGTGACGACACTTTCTTAAGTGTTGGGATAGAGTTGCGAACATATGCTTTGGGCAACTCTTTATATAAGGGTTGGGATATGTATGACTAAGGCGACGCTTGAATAAAAGTTGCCTTATGTGTAGTCCTAAGACGACACTTTTGTGGCGACACTTTCCTAAGTGTTGGGATAGATTACGTAATATCCCGGAATTATGGCTTATGCATTTGTGCTTAAATTATGTGAACTAGCATGTCTTATGTGTTATGAATGTGTTATGTGAATTGTTAAGACCTTGGTATGTAGGGAATGCCTTAGAAATTATTAGATTTTGAATTTAGAAGAGGAAGCTAAGCAGGGTGGCCTTAAGAGAAAATGTAGGGGAGATATGACATAAGAAATGGGCTTGGAAATGTGGCTTGGAGGCGCCACTTAAGGCCTCTGGAAATGACGCCACTAGCAGTTAAAAGGGGGCTTGTGTTCGAGTCACATGGGAAGCAAATAAAAGTTTTATTTTTGCTGCAAGGATAGATAGTGATGGACGGCATTAAGGCACTAAAGGGAGGAGTTTAATCCTTTTTAATATTTGGCTAAATAGATAGATAAATGTGGATTTATTTTATTTATTTTGAAGATAAGAGATAAATGTGGGATTATTTTTATTAAATTTTTTAAATAAAGAAATAAAGAGAAAAGTAAAGGATTGATAGTGTTGGCCGAATAGGGGACTCTAGGCTTAGTAATTTCGGCAAAAGGAGGAAAAGTGAGGCCATTCAGCATTCTTTTCTTTTCTCTTCTTCCTCTGCCGAATTCTCTAGTGAAGTTTCTCCCTTCCCTTGTTTTTTTTTCAAAGCCGAATATTCTTTCTCAACATCCATCATTGTCGATTCTCCCTAAAGTCCTACACCTCTCTTTTTCTTTCCTTGTTGAAGCCGAGTCTCTTTAGCAATTATCAAAATCGAAACTTGTTGATCATTACATAGCCTATAGCCGAATCTCTCAAGTGGTGTCAGGAAGGAATACTGTCGATCTCCACGTTAAAGGTAAGACTGAATGATATTCAATTTCCATTCCTTTTCCTTTTAGACTTGTCAAAATCTAGGGACTAATCCATTATTGTTTTTGGCCGAAATTTTGGAAGACTTTTCGGGATTTGTCTGCTATTGTCGACTACAAGGGAGAAGGGGTCTTTCGGAACTTTTAAGATCTAAGGTGAGGCATGTATTCGGCCAAGGGCCATTTATTATGATTCAATATTAGAAATTGATCTAACATATGCCATGGTAATTTCGACAGATATCCCCAGTCAAGTGGTTGTTTTCAGGAATTAAGATTCACAAGGTAAGTGAATCTGATATTCGGCCAAGGCCTTATTTAGCAACTTAGATCTGTTTCTTATGATTTTCAAAAGCCGAACTAACCAAGCCTAGTGATTTAGTGCTAGCCGATTTCAAGGAAGGAATACTACAAATTTCAGGATTTGATTAATAATCAAATCGGCGAATAAGGTAAGGCTTTGGTTACATTAATCCTTCGGGATTTGGTTTTATAGCCGAATGGCTTTGGACTAACATGTTAGGGTTGGCCGAATATAGGGATTGAAGATCTAAAGTAGTAGATCGGGATTTTTCGGGATTTCAGCGAATTTGTTAAGTATATCATGTGTGTATCCCACACTATTTCTCTATAGATTTATGGCTATGTTTTAATAAATGCGTAATAAGAATATGTAAAATGTGTCTAAGGTACCATGCAATGGTACATAGTACTCAGGTACGTTTTCCTACTCCTACTATGAGTATAATATGATCTGTTATGGCATATGTGAAATTATAAGAATGTGAATAAGGGATATGACATGGCTTATGCATATTTGTATGACATGGGGCATATGGGTGATTATGAAAGGGAAGTGAATGTGGTGGTTTTATACCACAATATCTCGAATGTGGTGACTTCGGTCACATTATTCGAATGTGGTGACTCATGTCACAAATATTTTATATCGGTGGCTATGCCACGAATTTTATAAGAGGCGATGATGCACGTCGATCGCAAATGATCGCCTTCGATGATGTGTAGCGGATGGAGGGTTGACTTAGTAGTCCCCACGGTGTGCAGGTTAGTACGAGTGATGTGTAGCGGATGGCATCTAGGTTTGGGTTCGGGTTTGCATCATTGTATTTAATTATATGCTTATGTATGAATTGTTGTGCCTAAAATCGTTGGGACTTAGTGTTGGTTGTACACACTGAGTTTGTATGACTCACCCCGTTGTGGGAATATTTTTCAGGTGACGCTCAGTGATGGACCGGGCCGGCAGGAGCTTAGTGGTGGCCATGCTCAGTTCGGGATTTTATTTTTAATTTGGACTTTTATATTTTGAGTACTTTTGAATTTATTTCGGGTTTTGTTGTAATAAGGCCATAGTTATAAACTGTTTATGCATGCATTTTAATTATTTTCTTATGATACGGAATTTCTCTCAAAATTAAAGATTAAGTAAATTTTATTTAAGAAAGAACTCTAAACGTTTTGACATCTAAAAGGAAATGATTTCTAATTTAATGATAAAATCTAAAGCAAATTTGGCCTATCTTCTACCTTAAAGTTTTGAAACTTAACAATAGAATTTTTTTTTTTTTATAAAAACTTATATTTCAAAAACAAATTGGTTTCCAACTTGAGCCCAACCCAATTCGAGTTTTCTCCCAAAATCACTCAAAGATTTTTCAAAGGATACAAACCAGTTTTGAACCGTTTTACTCAAGGAACATACCGGATCCGGTCAAGGCTCATGGGCCGGGGTTTGGAGGTGTTTCAGCTTGGTATCAGAGCCCAGTTTAAACTCTCAGCCTTGGGTTTAAAGCCCATAACATTTTTAAAATAAGGCCCAAACAAGTTTTGAGAAAAACTTTTCTGAAAAGAGTAGGTTTTCAGGCATGGCACCCAAGTCTCCGACCCGAAGTCCACCAGGTAAGTACCCCTATCTATTGTGTGAATTATTGTATAATTTGTATAAGGTTAGAATGGGAACGTAGATTAGTAAATGATGTACTTGAACCCTAGGACTAGGTTACCCCAACAATTACATAAGACTTAAAGCCTAATTAAACAAACCTGTGAACTAAGTCGCCGAGTTAGGGTGTGGCAACCATTGTGCGCATGTCTAGGATTGGATCCGGAAGAGCCTGTTACTTAAGTAGTCCTAGTGACTCACCTCCTCTTCGCTGGAATCCTACCTGGTGCATAGCTTCAGTTCACCCTAACCAAGAGGACTCATTCACGGGCTAAACCCAATAACTAAAACCCGAAAGGGATTAGCTGTATTTTCATAAAAACTTCAGTTTTACTAGATAAATAGAATATATTTTTGACTCCGTTTAGACATAGGTAAATGAAAATTCATAATCATAATAATGAATAATGAATAATTTAATAATAAATTAAATAATTTATTAAAACAAAAAAGAAATACATAGAATTAGAATAATTAGAATAATATAAATATGATAGAATAGAATAAATAGAAAAATCACCAAATTACCCCTTTTAAATTGTAGCAAAACTTAGTTTGAAAATTTTCCAGAATATTTTCAATTTACAAAATTACCTAAATGCCCCTAGTGGTAAATTACTAAAATGCCCCTGGTTTCCAAAATTACCATACTACCCCCGATTTCAATAACATTTTCTGATTTTGCAAAAATATCCAAAACTTTATCGTTACAAAATATTAAGGTACCTTGATTTGGAAATTTACGAAATTACCCCTGTTTTACAAAATTACCAAAATGACCCCCGATTTCTAAAATTTCTGCAACAACACCGATTTGGAAAATAAATTCTCAAAAAGGAACCCCAAGTTTTGCAAATTTTGAAATACCTTCGATTTATAGAGATTTTTTCGAATTATCCTGGTTTATTACCAAAATACCCCTGTAGGACAAATGACGAAAATACCCCTGGGATAGGAACAAACAAGAATGTTAGGATAATGAATGTGTGTGGTAGATACTACTGAATGAATGTTGAATGAATGTGCTCCTCTGAATTAGGATAGAAAGCTTGAACGAAAACTTTGATTGATCGAAAGAACTACTAATAAACTTCTTTCATAAAATTTCTTCGCGGATAATCAGTGGAACATATACTAATGCATAAAAATTTCTTAATCAGACTAAAGCGCGAGCGTAGAAATGAGCTCTAGGGGACGTGGTCGTAACGTACGAGGACGCGGTAGAGGCAGAATGACCGTGTCGGAACCCGTTAGATCGGGTCAAGGACCACCTCCATCATCAGCTATTGGTGTTGAGCAGCAGGATCAGACGGGTGATGATACTGTATCGCAGGCTGTGCTGCGAGTTCTTGAAATGGTGCCTGGATTAGGAGGAAATATGGGAGCTCGAAAATCTGTACCCGAGCGACTCCGGGCTAATGGAGAAGAGGTGTTCCGTGGTGTATCTGGTGTGGCACCCAGTACGGCTGAGTATTGGTTGGAAGCGACTGAGCGGATCATGGATGAGCTCGATCTGACCGCTGATTAAAAATTGAAAGGGTTAGTGTCGTTTCTCTGCGATGAGTCATATCAATGGTGGCTCACGGTTCGGGATAGTGCTACGGCTGAGGAACTTACTTGGGAATATGTTAAAGCGGCATATCAGAAGAAGTATGTTGGTACTCACTACATTGATGCACAGAGGAAGGCATTTCTGGGGCTGGTTCAAGGAAATAAGTCCGTAGCAGCATACGAGGCTGAATTCTTAAGGTTGAGCCGTTTTGCTAGAGGGATAGTGGCTACTGAACATGAGCGATGTATCCGGTTTGAGGACGGACTGAGGGATGATCTAAGGTTACTGATAGCTCTACAGCAAGAGAGGAAGTTCGCAGTGTTGGTAAGTCTAAGGTAGCCGAGGGAATTAAGGACTCTGTAAGGCAGAACACTGATCGGAATAGGCAGAAAAGAGGATTTGGATCGGCTGGATCGTCAGGAAATGTACAAAAGAGGCCTAGAGTAGATGGGCCGCGAGGTCAGCAGCCTGGTTCAGGAGGGCAGTATCGTACTTGTGCTAAATGTGGAAAGATGCACTTAGGGAGGTGTTGGAAGAAAACGAGAAGATGCTTCAAGTATGGGTCTAAGGATCACATGATTAAGGATTGTCCCATAAAGATAGACGGGAGTCGACCCACAGGTCAGGGAGCTAATCAGGCGGGTAAAGGTGGACAGCAGCCTCAGCGAGGTCGTGGTCCAAATGGTAGAGGTAATGGTGCTGGAAGAGGACGTGGAACACTTGGCAGAGGTGTTGGTAATACTGAAGCTAGACAGCCGGGTCTGGTTTATGCGGTTCGCCGGAGGGAGGATGGAGACGCACCGGACGTCATAACCGGTATGTTCTCTATTTTTGGTAAACCTTATGTTGCTCTGATTGATGTGGGCTCGACCCATTTCTATGTTGTATGTAGTGTAGTTGAAATACTAGCCATAGCCTCTGAACTTTCTAATAGGGAGATGACTGTAATAAGCCCACTAGGTCAAACTGTAGTGGTGAATAAGATTTTTCGGAGTATACCCCTAGAAATTCAGGGAGTGAACTTTCCTGCCGATTTGATGGAGCTACCCTTCAGAGAATTCGATCTCATTCTTGGTATGGACTGGCTAGTAGAACATCAAGCTGTGTTGGATTGTGCAGCTAAGCGAATGGAGTTAAGGACCCGGAGGATGAAGTTGTATTTATGATAGGAGAAAGAAGAAACTACTTGTCTAACGTAGTTTCGGCATTAAAGGCGGATAAGATGGTTCGGAAGGGTTGTAAGGCATTTTTAGCCTTCGTAAGTGCGTTGGATGGAAAAGAAGGGGGAGTTAGTGGAGTGAGAACTGTAAGGGACTTTGAAGAGGTGTTTCCAGAGGAATTACCTAGAATACCCCCGGATAGGGAGGTGAAATTTGGAATTGACTTGCTACCGGGAACAGCTCCTGTATCAATTGCCCCTTATCAAATGGCACCGAAGGAGTTGGTTGAGCTCAAGGCTCAGATCCAGGAGTTGTTGGATTGTGGGTTTATTCGACCCAGTGTGTCTCCATGGGAAGCACCGGTCTTATTTGTGAAGAAGAAGGACGGGACTATGCGGATGTGCATAGACTATCTTCAGTTGAATAAATTTGACCATCAAGAACAAGTATCCTTTGCCAAGGATTGATGACTTATTCGATCAGCTGAAAGGGGCAGTAATATTTTCGAAGATAGATCTACGGTCGGGATATCACCAGCTTAAGGTAAAGGAGGCAGATATCTATAAGACGGCTTTTCGATCAAGATACGGGCACTATGAGTTCTTAGTAATACCGTTTGGTTTGACGAACGCCTCAGCCACGTTCATAGATATGATGAACTGGGTTTTTCAACCCTACTTGGATCGGTTCGTCGTGGTGTTCATCGATGACATCCTAGTGTACTCCAAGTCTGAGGAAGAACATAATGAGCATCTTCGGGTTGTGTTACAAGTGCTAAGGGAAAAGAAGCTCTATGCCAAATTCAGCAAGTGTGAATTTTGGCTCAAGGAAATTGCATTATTAGGGCATGTGGTATCCGCAGAAGGAATAAGGGTGGATCCTCGAATGATTGAGGCAGTGTTGGATTGGAAACCACCTAAGTCTGTGGCTGAGATTCGTAGTTTCTTGGGATTGGTAGGCTACTACAGAAGGTTCGTCGAAGGGTTTTCATCAATAGTCGCACCGCTGACAAAATTGTTGAGGAAGGAAGTACCTTTTGTATGGACAGATAAGCAACAGGAGAGCTTTGAGAAGCTTAAGAAGGTGTTGTCTGAAGCTCCGGTATTGATTCAGCCTGAGACAGGGAAGGATTTTGTAGTGTACTGTGACGCCTCTCATACAAGATTGGGATGCGTATTGATGCAGGACGGGAAAGTAGTCGCTTATACGTCTCGACAATTAAGGCCGCATGAGGTTAACTACCCAACGCATGATTTGGAATTGGCGGCAGTGGTCTTTGCTCTTAAGGTATGGAGGCACTATCTCTATGGAGAAAAGTCAGTGATCTACACAGACCACAAGAGTCTTAAGTATTTGTTGACTCAGAAGGAGTTTAATTTAAGACAGCGAAGGTGGGTAGAATTATTGAAGGACCATGATTGTTTTATAGAGTATCATCCGGGCAAGGCAAATGTAGTGGCAGATGCCCTAAGTCGGAAAGTAGTGTTGGATTTGAGGGCGATGTTCGCACATCTGAGCTTGTATGACGATGGAAGTCTGCTGGCAGAATTGCAAGTTAAGCCGACGTGGTTGAATGAGGTGAAAGAGGGACAGTTGTTGGATGAGGATCTAAGTGCTAAGTTGCAGCAAGTACAGAGTGGGGAGTTAGAGGATTATAGTGTTAACAGTGATGGAATATTATGTTTCCAAGGCAAAGTCTGTATGCCTAAGGATAAGGATTTAAGGCGGAGAGTTCTTCAGGAATCACATAGTAGCTCTTATGCTATGCATCCTGGAGGTACTAAGTTGTACAGAGATTTAAGGGAACAGTTTTGGTGGCCTGGTCTGAGAGGGAAGTTACCGAATTTGTCGGCAAGTGTTTGACGTGTCAGCAAGTTAAGGCTGAACACCAAGTTCCGTCAGGATTGCTTCAACCAATCAAGATTCCGCAGTGGAAGTGGGAGAGAATCACCATGGATTTCGTTAGTGGGCTTCCCCTTACGCCTACTAAGAAAAACTCGGTATGGGTAATAGTGGATCGGTTGACTAAGTCCGCGCACTTCTTGCCTGTGAGAGTTGACTATTCCTTACAGAAGTTGGCAAAGTTATATGTGGCAGAGATTGTAAGGTTGCATGGAGTGCCGATGTCGATCATCTCGGATAGGGATCCAAGGTTTACGTCTCGATTTTGGAAGGTTCTACATCAAGCTTTAGGTACCAGATTGGATTTCACTACGGCTTTTCATCCACAGTCGGACGGGCAGTCTGAACGAGTAATCCAAGTGTTGGAGGATATGTTGAGGGGCTGTGTGATAGATTTTAGAGGAAGTTAGGAAGAATATTTGCCTTTAGCGGAATTTGCATACAACAACAGCTATCAGGCTAGTATTCAGATGGCACCATATGAAGCGCTGTATGGACGGAAGTGTCGCACTCCTACGTGTTGGACAGAATTAGGGGAACGTAGAGTTTTGAGTCCGAGATTGTGGCAGAATCTGAGGAGAAGGTTGAGGTAATTCGAGCACGGTTGAAGGAGGCATCTAACAGGCAGAAATCGTATGCGGATCTCAAGCGCAAGGAAATAGAATTTGATGTGGGTGAGCAGGTGTTTCTTAAAGTTTCGCCTTGGAAGAGGGTGATGAGATTTGGTTGCAAAGGGAAATTAAGTCTCAGGTTTATAGGACCTTATCGGGTATTAAAGCGAGTTGGACCAGTGGCATACCAACTAGAACTGCCACCAGAATTGAAGCAGATGCACGACGTATTCCATGTTTCTATGTTACGTCGTTATCGATCGGATCCATCTCATGTAGTACCGGTTGAAGAGGTGGAGCTAAGGCCTGATTTGTCCTACGAGGAAGAGCCAATTCAGATCTTGGAGTGAGATGTGAAAGTGTTATGGAGGAAGTCAGTTCCTCTAGTTAAAGTGCTATGGCGTAATCATGGATCGGAAGAAGCTTCGTGGGAGCCGGAGGAAGCAATGCGACAACAATACCCTCACTTATTTCAGCCAGGTAATTTCGAGGACGAAATTATTTTAAGGGGGGTAGAGCTGTAATATCCCGGAATTATGGCTTATGCATTTATGCTTAAATTATGTGAACTAGCATGTCTTATGTGTTATGAATGTGTTATGTGAATTGTTAAGACCTTGGTATGTAGGGAATGCCTTAGAAATTATTAGATTTTGAATTTAGAAGAGGAAGCTAAGCAGGGTGGCCTTAAGAGAAAATGTATGGGAGATATGACATAAGAAATGGGCTTGGAAAAGTGGCTTGGAGGCGCCACTTAAGGCCTCTGGAAATGACGCCACTAGCAGTTAAAAGGGGGCTTGTGTTCGAGTCACAGGGGAATCGAATAAAAGTTTTATTTTTGCTGCAAGGATAGATAGTGATGGACGGCATTAAGGCACTAAAGGGAGGAGTTTAATCCTTTTTAAAATTCGGCTAAATAGATAGATAAATGTGGATTTATTTTATTTATTTTGAAGATAAGAGATAAATGTGGGATTATTTTTATTAAATTTTTTAAATAAAGAAATAAAGAGAAAAGCAAGGGATTGATAGTGTTGGCCGAATAGGGGACTCTAGGCTTAGTAATTTCGGCAAAATGAGGAAAAGTGAGGCCATTCAAACATTCTTTTCTTTTCTTTTCTTCTCTCTCCGCTGAATTCTCTAGTGAAGTTTCTCCCTTCCCTTGTTTTTTTTCAAAGTTCGAATATTCTTTCTCAACATCCATCATTGTCGATTCTCTCTAAAGTCCTACACCTCTCTTTTTCTTTCCTTGTTGAAGCCGAGTCTCTTTAGCAATTATCAAAACCGAAACTTGTTGATCATTACATAGCCTATAGCCGAATCTCTCAAGTGGTGTCAGGAAGGAATACTGTCGATCTCCACGTTAAAGGTAAGACTGAATGATATTCAATTTCCATTCCTTTTCCTTTTAGACTTGTCAAAATCTAGGGACTAATCCATTATTGTTTTTGGCCGAAATTTTGGAAGACCTTCGGGATTTTGTCTGCTATTGTCGACTACAAGGAGAAGGGTCTTTCGAACTTTTAAGATCTAAGGTGAGGCATGTATTCGGCCAAGGGCCATTTATTATGATTCAATGTTAGAAATTGATCTAACATATGCCATGGTGATTTCGACAGATATCCCTAGTCAAGTGGTTGTTTTCGGGAATTAAGATTCACAAGGTAAGTGAATCTGATATTCGGCTAAGGCCTTATTTAGCAACTTAGATATGTTTCTTATGATTTTCAAAAGCCGAACTAACCAAGCCTAGTGGTTTAGTGCTAGCCGATTTCAAGGAATGAATACTACAAATTTCGGGATTTGATTAATAATCAAATTGGCGAATAAGGTAAGGCTTTGGTTACATTAATCCTTCGAGATTTGGTTTTATGGCTTTGGACTAACATGTTAGGGTTGGCCGAATATAGGGATTGAAGATCTAAAGTAGTAGATCGGGATTTTTCGGGATTTCAGTGAATTTGTTAAGTATATCAGGTGTGTATCCCACACTATTTCTCTATAGATTTATGGCTATGTTTTAATAAATGCGTAATAAGAATATGTAAAATGTGTCTAAGGTACCATGCAATGGTACATAGTACTCAGGTACGTTTTCCTACTCCTACTATGAGTATAATATGATCTGTTATGGCATATGTGAAATTATAAGAATGTGAATAAGGAATATGACATGGCTTATGCATATTTGTATGACATGGGGCATATGGGTGGTTATGAAAGGGGAAGTGAATGTGGTGGTTTTATACCACAATATCTGAATATGGTGACTTCGGTCACATTATCTGAATGTGGTGACTCATGTCACAAATATTTTATCTGGTGGCTATGCCACGAATTTTATAAGAGGCGATGAGCACGCCGATCGCAAATGCGCCGCCGATGATGTGTAGCGGATAGAGGGTTGACTTAGTAGTCCCCACGGTGTGCAGATTGGTATGGGTGATGTGTAGCGGATGGCATCTAGGTTTGGGTTCGGGTTTGCATCATTGTATTTAATTATATGCTTATGTATGAATTGTTGTGCCTAAAATCGTTGGGACTTAGTGTTGGTTGTACACACCGAGTTTGTATGACTCACCCGTTGTGGGAATATTTTTGGTGACGCTTCGATGATGGACCGGGCCGGCAGGAGCTTAGTGGTGGCCATGCTCAGTTCGGGATTTTAATTTTAATTTGGACTTTTACATTTTAAGTACTTTTGAATTTATTTCGGGTTTTGTTGTAATAAGGCCATAGTTATAAACTGTTTATGCATGCATTTTAATTATTTTCTTATGATACGGAATTTCTCTCAAAATTAAAGATTAAGTAAATTTTATTTAAGAAAGAACTCTAAACGTTTTGACATCTAAAAGGAAATGATTTCTAATTTAATGATAAAATCTAAAGCAAATTTGGCCTATCTTCTACCTTAAAGTTTTGAAACTTAACAATAGAATTTTTTTTTTATAAAAACTTATATTTCAAAAACAAATTGGTTTCCAACTTGAGCCCAACCCAATTCGAGTTTTCTCTCAAAATCACTCAAAGATTTTTCAAAGGATACAAACCAGTTTTGAACCGTTTTACTCAAGGAACATACCGGATCCGGTCAAGGCTCGTGGGCTAGGGTTGGGGGTGTTTCAGATTATGCTTTGGCCAACTCTTTGTATAAGAGTTGGGATATGTATGCCTAAGGCAACACTTGAATAAAAGTTGGCTTTTGTGTAGTCCTAAAATGACACTTTTGTGGCGACACTTTCCTAAGTGTTGGGATAGGCTATGCTTTGGCCAACTCTTTGTATAAGGGTTGGGATATGTATGCCTAAGGCAACGCTTGAATAAGAGTTGGATTTTGTGTAGTCCCAAGACGACACTTTTGTGGCGACACTTTCCTAAGTGTTGCGATAGACTACTCTTTAGCCAACTCTTTGTATAAGGGTTGGGATATGTATGCCTAAGGCAACACTTGAATAAGAGTTTGCTTTTGTCTAGTCCTAAGATGACAGTTTTGGGGCGACACTTTCCTAAGTGTTGGGATAGACTTGTCAACATACGCTCTGGCTAACTCTTTGTATAAAGGTGTAACGTCCCAAATTTCTTTAATTCCTCCTTTTTTAAATGTGTAGCACCAAAAAATTGGATTTAAAATATGAATATTCTTAAAATTTTACATCATCAGTTTGTGAATATTTATATATATTCAAATTAAAAATAACTTAATAGCTTCGAGTGTGAATAAGGTTTTTAATAAAAATGCCGCAAAAAATCAATTTAGTTCAGGGTTTAAGGTTTAGTGTTTATAGTTTAGGGTTTAGAAATTATAGTTTATTGTTTAAGGTTTTAGGGGTTTGTGTTTATGGGTTTGGGGTTTATGATTTTAGGATTTTGTGTTTATGAGTTTGGGGTTTATGATTTTAGGGTTTCTTTTAATATAAATGTTTCAAAATTTATGTTATATATATATTTAAAAATTTTAATCATAAATAAGATAAATATAAATTATTATTTTTCAAATAATAAAATTTCAAAATGGGATAAATCCCAAAAGCATACATGAACAATGGTTTAATGTGCAATTGAATATATGAACTTTAATTTGATCCAGTTCTTGTAAATTATTAACACAATTATTGATATAACATAATTTGAAACAAATTAATTTAGGGAAACAAAATTAAAATTAAAAAAATTGGTAACCCATGCATCTCTAGAGAAACAAAATTAATTAGTAAATTGAAAATGTTAATTTAAATTTCATAAAATATTGAAAGAATATATAATATTAAAATTTTATCTAATTAATTTAGGGTTTAATGTTTGGAGTTAAGGGTTTAGGGGTTTGTAGTTTATGGGATATGGTTTTGAGTTTAAGGTTCCAATATTTAAGGGTTATGGTTTATGGTTCAGAGTGGGTGTTTTAGAATTTGGGGTTTAGAATTATAAGGTTTAGGGTTTAAGGTAGATCAAATGAAGACGTGAGTGAAGGAGAGGCCAATGCTACTAAAAAACGGTTTAGTCTGTAAATTAGTTAATCGATGTCAATCGAAATTGAGATATTTTTAATCAAGCCTTTTTCACCCTTATTTGTAGGGTTCTTAGAATGTCATATGTTCGTGCTCGTGTTAGAAATCGAACTAATCTAATTAGAATTAATCAGTTCAATTTGACTAGGTTTTTTGGTTTCTCATTCATTGTTAGGCTGGATAATGATACCATTCTAGAAATCAATTTACTATTTAAGTGTTGGTCAATGATGTTTGAACCGGAAAATATTGGCTGGTCGGATTGGGAGCTAGCCAGGGTTACTAGTCTGAAGAATGGCTTTGATTCGGTTAGACCAGTAACTGGCATGGACCAATTAAATTGATAGTTGAATTGAGGTTTTTATTTTTTAATTTTTAACAATTTTTTAATCGAACTGGTCGGATTGGTGAATTGGTGGTTGAATTGGTTCGGTTTAAAAAACTTTAGTGTTGGTTTGTTTAGTTATTCGATTTAGAAATTAAAAAAAAAACTTAAAAATCAACCACACAATCACGTCTAAATTAAAATACATATCACTAAGCATTCTTGATAAAAATTGATGTCCGGGACAGAGTGCTCAGCTTTAAGCCTCTCATTTTGTATAAATATTGAGATTTATATTTAGCTTAGATCTTTCAATATGTCGGTTTTGTCCAATGTTATTATGGTCTATGAAAGTCATGATTGAGTCATGTTTTTAATGTTTATTTTTATACTTACACTCGCTCAATAAAAAGGAATTACCTTATCAAATAAGGTGAAAGTCTAACAAATTTCTATTTTAGTATTTGTATTATTAAATGGATCTATTTATTCATTGTGTTATTAAATAAATTTAAATTAAAATAGAGTTAACATTTACTGTTTAAAATAATAATATTTTTTTATAATTTTGTAAATGGAATTTTTGTTTTTTTAATTGAATTGGAATTGAAAAAATATTTTTTATATTATAAATGTTAATTCTAATACAATTTAGATTTATTTAATTGGTTTAAATAGTATAAAGATTTTTTTTTTTTTTTTGGCAAAACGGTATCCTTTTGTAATTAGGTGTTTTTATCCCAAAATTTCAAATGAAATCTCTTTTTTCTTTCCCTTTCTCCCCACCCCATAAATCCCACTTGAAATCTCTTCTTCTTCTATTTTCCCCCCAATTTCCCACTTTTATTTCACCCCCAATTTCCCACTCTTGGTTTTATTAATTTATTAATGTTTTTATTTTCTATATGCAGGGATGGTGTCAGTGAAGGTTAGTTCTATCAAGTTCTGTTATATGAACTTGATGTTATTCGTAAGGTAAGGCCAAATTATCAGCCTCATGTTACTTTTGTTGTGGTGCAATGCTAATGGATACTCGTAAAAGAGGAAGACGTGAAGCTGGGTTCAATGCTAATGGCGGCATCAAGAAATCTAAACCAGGTTTGTCCCTTTTTTTTTTCTCTCTGAAATTGAAATATATGGTCTTTGTTCCTGTTAGTATTTACAAGCTTGTTTAAGTGTTAATATAGAAGTGATTAATTACTTAATTTTTAGTAATAAAATGAAGAATTAAACATGTTGATTTTTGGGGGATAATTTCGATATAAAAAAAGTTGTAACTGAGAAAATTTGGGGGATAATTTTTGTGCATATGTAACTCACACATCTGCTGTCTCCATCATGCTGTGATAAGGAATCATTTTGTACTTATGGCCTTCTCTATGATATTGAGTGATGGTTTTGATTTTTTTTTCTTCAATGTTACAGATACCAGAGGAAGAGAAAAATCTTGGTCCAATTGATCGCCTAATTCATGTATACCACTTTATTAGGGAAACAGTTCAGAACCAGATGGTAACAAGCTTGTTTATAGTTTCACATATCTGATTTTCTGTTACCCTGTTTTGTGGTCACTATTATATTTTCCTTACCACTTCTATTGCCTCTTGTTTTGACAGCAAATTCTGAATTTTGGAGAACCTTTTTTTCTTGGTGATTCATGAATGTGAGACTTTGGCCGAAACAAAAGTCCGTATATAGAGGAAGCTGCAAGTTCCCGATGAGGAGTTTGCTAAGGTTTGTCCTAATTGGGCTTGTGCTCACTGATTTACTCTAATCCTACTCTCTTTTCTCCTCTTTTTGACTTGGGGCAAATCAGTTATGGATTGATGCATGATAGGAACTTCAATGGATACGTACACTGTTGATATATAATTTTTAAGTAGCCATTTTTCCTTTTCCTTTTCCTTTTCACTTTTGTTTTAGGTTTTCTATTTCCTTTCTTATCTAAATTTTTTTGAAACCGATTTTCTTCAGTGGAAGTTTGCATTCCTCTCACTTGATCAGCCAGAGTACCTTCAAGATTTTGGTATCGTATCTAGTCGTTTTCAGGTGTGTGCAGTAGTTTATATACAGATATTTGAAAATTATTCAAGTTTTATTACAATTTTACCTTTTCATTTTTTACATAAATTCAGAGAAGAGAAGTTTACGATGCTTGGGAGCAGTATCTTGGGTTGGAGGACTCTGACAATATTCCTAAAAGAGCTTATGCAATTAATCAGGTAATTTGCCTTTTATCCAAAAAATATTGTTTCATCAGAATTTCAGTTAAGTATGCATCTAGCATTAGGGATTAGGATATTCTTTGGTTGCATATGCTTTTTCTCTGAGGCTATGATTAATCTAGCTGCTTTTTATGTAAGTCCTTTTTTTATCTCTATAAATCTCTTTTTGTAAACGAAAAACAAAATCACTCAATGGAAAAAACAAAAAACTTAGGCTGGTTTTTGGATGCCCCATTGCGGGAGGACCAAAGGAGAGGTTGTTGTAAACGGACCACATATTTATAGTTTGTCCAGTTCTTTACTTTCTTTTCTGTGCAAATTAAAACACTAGATCAAGATGGATTCTTTTTGTCCTGTTTGGATGTTAGGAAAATTCAGAGAGAAAAATTGAAGAGTGAGATGGGCAACAACAAGAGTATTGGGTTTAGAGTAAGAAGGGTCAACATATGAGGTTTGGTTCAATTTTTAACTCATGTGACTGTGGTTATATCACATAACTTTTTGGAATTGTTTAAAAATTAAGCTTGGATGTTGAGTTGAATTAAACATATATTCTACAACTATATTTATGGTTCATTCTTTATTTATACTATCGCTTCTTGTATTTTTCCATTTTAAGTAATTCAATTTTTATAATCTTTTTAAGTTTTTTTTATTTATTTTCTTTTACTTTTCCTTATGTTTATTTCTCTTTTTTTATTTCATTTAAAGTAGTTTTTATTAATTAAAGTAATTTAATTGTTTAATTCTCGTATTTTGTTAAAATAATATTTTATTAATTAAAAATAAGCATCCTTTTAAATAGGTATTTAATATTTTTAAGATTTTAGAATATGTGTTTGTTCATGAGAACTGAAATCTGATTTTGATTAAAAAGTGAATCTAAAGTTAAATATATGATTAGAGATAATTTTTAAAGTAGTTCCTCATATATTTATTCTTAATTTTTATCTCTCTCTTTTTTTTTAGTAATAAAGGAGTTTGTTCTAGAAAAACAAAATGCTTCAGCAGCATTAAAGATGAGTACCTCTCCTGTGGTAACAAAATAAAATCTCTCCCGATTTCACACAGCATTAGGACGACGCCTATTAGCAGCTTTGCCCACTCCTTCGACGGTCTCTGTCCACCATCTCCACAGCATAAGTAGGTACTCCTCCATTAACATCCTGTTGGTCGCCATTTCTTAGCCCTTCTGTCGCTAGTAGATTTGCAACCTCATTCTTCGACCTTTTTCCATGTAAGAACCTGCACATCTGAAAACCTTTGCTAAACCAAAGACAGTCTTTAATGGTTTTGGTATTATTTAATTGGCTGTTCTGCTGTCAATAGTTCTTACATCTATAAACCTACAACATTTGTATGTCCCATTCTTACATCTATAAATCTAAATTATTTGATGCATGTGCCTTCATTTATTACAAACAATATTTCGTTTCTCGTCATATCTCACGCAGCTGTGAGTTCTTATTTTCTAATTAATCATCCTTATCGTATAATTCACAGTCTTTATGTTTCTGTCATTGACAATGTTAAACTTATTTTACTGTATCTTCTGTGTTTGAATGCAGGCTGGGGATCTTCCCAGAAGTGTTCAAGCTGCATATCATTTAATACCCTATTTTATGTTCAGTGCTCAAGAGGGTAAGTATTCACCACTGTTAGTTCAGTTGTGTTTTCGTAATTTTTTCTGTTAATGCATGTAGCACATTTCTTTTGGGAAGCATATCTATCGTTTTCCATAACTATCATCATCATATAAATAATTGTCACATCAAGGTAATATTTTAGGGTTGTTTTCAGAACTTTTTCCTTTTCTTTTTATTTTGTTAAAAATTTAAACTTTGTAAAACCTTTTTGCGATTTATATTCTTTTTGGCATGCCAAATGAAATCTTGGTCTATGATGTCATGCATCTTTAAGAAACTAAGATGAATCGCCATGTGCTAGTGGATTTACAGATCATCTAGAGAGAGATTGGTTAAGTTTTCTCCTTATCCGTACAAGCCTTTACTCCTAGCTACAAGTTCCATCCATGAAATCAATACCAACTGTTTAAGCAAGTTAATAGAAGGGAACCGACTCCACACAAGATATTGAAAATTTTCCCCATCAATAAATTCAGCTGAAGTGATCCATTCACTTTCCAAAATCTATTTACAGTCGAAAACCACTTTCAACACAAAATAATACAAGAAAGCTGTATCTCAAGCTTGCTAATCATATGCTTGTTACCCATCTTCAAGAATTTTTTTTAAAAAAAATTCTGTTACAGGCTACAAAATATAGATCTTGTCATGTTTGTTCTAATTATTACTCATTGTAGGATTTGAAAAGTAACCATTACCACCTTGAACCTTACCATGTTGCTCTATTTATTTTATAATGGTTAGCCAAGTTTTGAATGACTTGCTGTTGCACTCTTATTTGGAGGTCTTGGTTAACATTATTGAATGTTTTTTCATGTCTGCAAATGGTCTGCATTTGAAGTTCTGAACTTTGATTTATCTTTAAAGGTGTCAAGGTTCGTTCATTTATCTTCATATAATTATATTCATTTATTTTTATACCAGGCTTTCTTGCAGGCTTACAATGTCTAACTTATTATTACTTTAATGCAGGCTGCAGGACAGGATTATGAGAAGGAAAAACTTAACGAAAGGAATTGAAGTTTCTTGGGGCTACCTTCGTAGAAATAAGAGATCAATAGAGTTTCTTGGAATTGAAGTTGCAATTTCAAAATATATTAGCTTTTATGTAGTACAACATCAATATCAATGTCCATCATCTTAGTAGTTTTTTATTTGTTTACTTTTGTACATTGAGTTGAATGTTAGTAGTATACATTTAAGCTAAATGTTAGTGTATTTTAATTGTTGAATCGATTTTTGTAGTGAATATTCAATATTTATTTTAATTTTAATTTTAATTTTATATTTTTAGTTGTATTTAAAGCACAATTCTTATCATTATTCATTGTAAATATTTATAAAAATATATTAATATTGAAATAAAAAAAATTACATTATATGTGTCTATCCCAATCTTTTTAAGGTTACTTTAGACGGGTTTATTCTAACCTTTTTTAAAAGGTTGCCATAGACAAGATTTATCCCAATCTTTTTAAGATTGCTTTAAACGGGTCTATCCCAACCTTTTTTAAAGGTTGTTTTAGACAAGGTCTATCCCAACCTTTTTAAGGTTGCCTTAGACGGGTTTATCCCAATCTTTTTTAAAGGTTGCCTTAGACATGATCTATCCCAACTTGTTTAAGGTTGCCTTAGATAGATCTATCCCAACATTTTTTATAGGTTGTCTTAGACAAGGTCTATCCCAACCTTTTTAAGGTTGCCTTAGACGGCTTTATCCCAACCGTTTTTAAAAGTTGCTTTAGACAAGGTTTATCTTAACTTTTTTAAGGTTGCCTTAGACGGCTCTATCCCAACCATTTTTTAAAGTTGCCTTAGACAAGAACTATAACAACCTTTTTAAGGTTGCCTTAAACATGTCTGTAACAACCTTTTTCAAAGGTTGGACTTGACTAGGCCTTTCCCAACCTTTTTTAAAGGTCGGCATAGACTAAACTTTTTAACAACCCTTCAATAAGGGTCGGCTTATGTTGACTTATGGTGACGTTTTTTCAAAAGCGTCGCCATGCATATACCAACCCCACTATATACAACCATTTTGGAAGCGTCGGACGAAGCGTCGCGAAACCTATGCCAACCTTTTTTGCGTCATCTTATGTAAAAAAAAAGTGTCGCTATATGACTGTTTTGTTGTAGTGCATTAAATTTATTTCACATTTATATATTAAATTTGTGATTCATTTATAATGTTATATTTACACTTTGATTTAGTATAATTTTATATTTGAAATTTTAATTTTAATGTTAATTTTATATAATATTAACGGTGCTAACACTATTTTTTTTAAAAGTAATACGAAAATTGTTAATGTAGGATTTTATTAAATAAATAAATTTAATTTTTTATATAAATTTAAATAATGCAATGATAAAAAAATTATATTTTTAGTGTATACGAAAATAATTTAAATTTATTTTATTTATTTTTTAACTTGGCCAATTTACCAGAAAGTACCAATTTTTAACAAAATTTATGGAAAATGACCTAAAAAATAATTATTTACCGAAAATGGCCATTTCCCCCGAAAACGCATCCACGTCGGCGCGTTTTCAGGGGATGATCGCAAAAGCGCGTCCACGAGGGAGCGCTTTGTGCCACATTAGCAAAAAACGCGTCCTTGAGGGTGCGCTTTGCTGATGTGGCAAAAGCGCTCCTTCGTGGATGTGCTTTTGCCTTCTCCCCCGATGGGTTTTTCAGTTGTTTTTAGTGTTACGGTATGAGTTTTTATGGTTTTAGGGCTACGGTTTAGGATTTTTTAGGGTTTTAAGGTTTAGGGTTTTTAGGAAAAAATTAATGAACTAGATTTTAGAGTTAATTAATTAAAATAATTTTAGGGTTTAGGGTTTTGGGAAAAATATATCAGCAAAAAAAAAATATTTGAATTTTTTTTACAGTAGTATCTGGCAAAATAATTTTGAGAAGACGTTTCTAAACAAATAGTGACAAAACGCTTCAAGCAGGATGCACTGCCAGCAAGAGTACCGAGAAAAGCTCCCACATAGACGCTCTTTTGCTACAGCAGTCTCTGGCAAATTAATTTTGAGAAGACGTTTCTAAGCAAATAGTGACCAAAACGCTTCAAGCAGGATGCACTGTCAGCAAGAGTACCAAAAAAAGCTCCCACGTGGACGCTCTTTTGCTATAGTAGTCTCTGGCAAAATAATTCTGTGAAGACGTTTCTGAACAAATAGTAACCAAAACGCTTCAAGCAGGATGCACTGTCAGCAAGAGTACTGAAAAAAGCTCCCACGTGGACGCTCTTTTGCTATAGTAGTCTCTGGCAATCCTTAGACTATAAATGATTCCACCTAATTAAATAAATTTTTAGCATACAATTATATTTTAAATCTACGTAATAATTGTAAAATCTAATATTAAATTTACCTCGTTATGAGTGGGAATGTATATGAGTGGTCGACTCGAGGACGAAAAAATGGAAATTGAAACCGTGCCCATGATTGCAGTAGTGATAGGCAACCTCTGATTTTCGCTTTATTCGGCCGCGTCGCCTCGCACATCTCCCGATACAATTTTGCTAGCACGGCAGACCCCCAACTCAATTCACCGGCTGCTCTAAAATCAACGAGTTTCAGCAGCCATCTCAGATGTACGAGGTTTCGTAACAAGTCCGACATCAGATAGCCTCCAATCATCTCAAGAATGTATGCCCGAGCATACCGTATTCTTTTTATTTCGATCGAATCATTATCCGACTCCGAGAATGTGTCTCGTAACCATACCATCTCGATCCGACCTCCGTAAATGTTATTCGGAATAGCACCCAAAAGCTCATAGCATACGGCTCCCCAATCGCCAGAAGTTGCAGACCCGGTGACTACGTACCCATCCATCAGCAATCCTAATTGCAAATGCACGTATTCTAGAGTGATAGTACACTCTCCACATGGAAGATGGAAAGTGTGCGTTTCGGGTCTCCACCTCTCTATCAATGCACTAATTAACTTCGGGTCCAACTTGCACCCCCCGCCTATCGTGGCCACGTGCCAAAAACTCGCTTCCTGCAGGTAATTCTCGATCAACGGAGATGGCGGACCAGGCATATTGCGAATATAACATTGCAACACCCGATCTATAGGCTGTTTAAAAAATTATAAAATAAAATTTAATTAAAATTGCATAAACCTAAAAAATATTAAATAATATTGAAAAATTAAAATTATAACTTACCATTGTCATTTGATCGACGGAGATGTGTTTATTGTCGAGACGAATTAATTCTCCGGCCATTGCTAATACGATCGAATATTTTTAAATTTATCAAAAAAAATATATTTTAAAAAAATTAAAAATGGGCTTTTTTGTAAATATTAAAGGACTATTGTGAAATTTGAGATAAATTTGAGAGGAATTTGAGAGAAAGTTGAGAGAAAAATGAGTAAGGACTTTTGTGTAGAAAAATAAAAGGGTTGGGGGTTTTTATAGTTTTTTTTTTTTTTTTTTTTTTTTACCGTTGGAGGCCCAACGGTCAAAAAAATTTGACTGTTGTAGGACAAAAGCGCGTCCAAGAGAGAGCGCTTTTGCCACATCAGCAAAGTGCGCCCTCAAGGACGCGTTTTTTGCTGATGTGGCACAAAGCGCTCCCTCGTGGACGCGTTTTTTTGTTTTATCCTCTGAAAACGCGCTGACGTGGACATGTTTTCGGGGGAAATGACTATTTCCGATAAATAATTATTTTTTAGATCCTTTTCCATAAATTTTGTTAGAAATTAGTATTTTATGATAAATTACCCTTTTAACTTAATAAAATGGGATTTCAACTTCCAAAAAAGAAACAACACCACGTGAATTATTTATGTACTTTTGTTATTCAGTAGATAACAAATGCAATGGTATATGAAATATAGAAATTCCAGTAGGTTACGCACTCCGCCTAATTTTGTTTTTCCATAAAAGTGAGGAATGGGCTACTACTAAATCAACCTTATAAGCCGATACTTTTACCAAAAATATTAAAGCAATCTTTTTCTTTTATTTGGATACATTCACCAACCTTTCTTTAATCGTGAATAATAACGAGAGTGAAGGCATTGGCGGGTACATTAAGTAATCCCAAATTCAATTATGTCTTTATCTTCTTTTACTTAATAATTTCCTAATAAATCCAATTATATTTTACTTAATCTCAAACCGATATTATTTATTTTGCAACATTAAATTTAATAAAAATTCTCTTCCATACCTTACTCAGATTTTACTTAGTATAGATAATCATTATAAACTTATCATAAAATTAATATTGTGAATTTCCATCAAATAAATTAAGTGAGAATTATATTTAAGAAAGAAAGAAAGTAAGAATCAAATCAACAAAATTAAAAACATGTATTATTACTTTTATGCATATTTTATTTTACATGATTATTTCATAAATTTAACAAGCTCAATTAATAAATATAAGTTATCAAATTAAATTAATTAATTTATCATAAGTTATTGAATTCAAGTAATCAATTTATAAGTTTATGATACTCTAAATTCACAGTAGAATATTTAATTAGAGAATTGATATATTTAATTCTACTCGTTAAAGATTATTTTCATTTAATCAAATATTACTTTACTTAGAATTATGAAATTTTAGTTATTTAATAAATCATAATTAATAGACTAGTTATGATTTTACTTAGAAATTTAGACCTTATAAAGACCTATTCTAATAAAGACATAATAAGATATTATTATAACAGAGACTATTTTACATTTGGAAGAAGTACTGAAATAATTCATAAAAAATGGGTTTGTAAAGACAAGTAAACTTTTTGCATGTGAACTTCTTTTTGTGCCATGGATAAAAATCGTGCAAGTTTGGTAGATTGTGATAGGGTCATTAATTTAGTAAGATTTGCTTTCAATTATAGGCTGTACGATCAAAGGGAATTGAAGGCAAGGCAAGAGACTTTTAAAGTTGGATCTTACTCTGCTCATTGATTGTATTATTATTTTGTACAATATTTGACATGGAGATGAGGGTATGTCAAGTCCATATCCATCCAGAGTTGATATTTTTATTTTCATTATGATGATTACATGTTTTAAAATTAAAAAGAAATTAATGAATCGTGTTAATTAGTGAGAAAGACTGGTTTATGAACTGTGTTCAAGGCCAAATTCATATGAATTCTACGAAAATGTATAATTGCTACAATTTCAACTGGGCCACACCTCCTAAAATTTAAATTATATAATAAAATGTTGGTATCGTAGTAAGATGGAGCCACACCCTCCCTCCATACCAATTCACGTCAGTGGGTTTAGCATATAGGCTTTCGGGATATTTCTCTTTTAGGTCCCTCATTTTAAACTTTATTTTAGTTCTAAAATTAATTCATAGTTTAGTCATTGCTTTTAATATTTCTTAATTTAATTTACATCTTATGTGGTTCTTTTAATTATTAAAGCCTTTATATGTATATGGTGAAGATTCAATTTGATTAATTAATCAAAATTAAAATTATTATACAATTAATCTATATTAAAAGAGACATTTGAATAAACACAACTACAAATTGAATCTTCACCATATACAAACAAAGGCATTAATAATTAGAATTAATTGTTAATCAAAATTATTGTAAATAGGCACAACTTAAAAATATATATAAGTCAAATTTAATCTCTATCATATAAATACAAAGGTAATAATTTTAAAAAATCATATAAGATGTAAACTAAATTAAAAAATATTAAAAACAACGACTAAATAAAAAAAATTAAAACTATGAATTAAAATAAAGTTTAAAATTGAAGGACCTAAATTAGAAATATGCCAAATCCTATTGCTAATCCTACTTGATTTGGAGTAGAAAAGTTCATGGGTTGGACTATGCAAGGTATTTAGATCACTTTTCTGAGCCCGAGCCCAGCCCAAAAATGGGCCTACTTCTTTCTCAAGCTTGACCCGAATTAAGAAAAGTAAACCTGGACCCAACCTATTTCGCCCCCCCATATTTGATTTTTTAGATTAATTTTTATTTAAATTTTTTAAAAAATATATAATACACTATATGCACTAAAAAAATTTAAAATAAAAATTTTCTAACAAATTAAAAATATATTAAAAAGTATTTATATTAAAAAACACTACCATAAATATAATAAATATTTTATTGTATAAAATATAAAACATAAAATATTATATTTTTAGGTCTTGAGCAACAAGTTTAATTGTTATTGAACTAATGATTGAATATAAATATAAATATATATATATAATTACTCTTTAACATATATATAATTAATATAATATTATTTTATAATATAATAGTTGGGCTGGGCCGGCCCATATAAAAAATGAGCCTCAAATTTTACATAAATATATTTTTAAGACTTGTATTTTATATAAACTTTTTCATTTTTTGAATCAACCTTTAGATTTAAATAGATCACCCACGAGGACGTGCTTCATCTCACCGAGACACTAACATTTTTTTTATTTTTTCTATTATTTAATTTATATTTTGGGTGATGCGGCCCCTGGGATATGGACACCACTTTTTAGTGTAGCAATTCGTAATTAATTTAGAATTCATACTATTTTCGAAATTAATTATTTTTAATATTATTTTGATAAATTTCCCTGATATTTCTTTGAGGGGTTTGGTGCCTACATGTGTGCCAACTTGAATTTTGTTCTTTCTTTTCTGTTTTTTTTGAGTTTCAACCTAATAAACTTTTGCTAATATTTACTAGTAAAAAAATTACTGCCAAGGGAAAATAAAACCAATTTAGGATCCTTTGGATAGGGTTTATATTTATCACAGAATGTTTAATCTTTTTTTTTTCTCATACGGTATCTAATTTTATTATTTTTGTTGTTTTATACTACCCACAGATAAATACACTATTCATCCAAATAGGCTTTCAAGACCCCTTTAAATTAGTGATTTGATACAATACACTTAATTTACTTTTTACCTTACATTATAATATATCATTATTTTTAAATTAACTAGATTTCATTCAAACCCACGATTAGATAAAAGTTCAAAACAGAGTTCGCAACATAGGAGGTCCCTGGCTAAGCAAGTATTCCCGTGTCTATATTCATTGCATTATTTACAGTGATTGATTGACTGAGGATGAATAGACCAATAATTAGTTCAAGAGACGTACTGCACTGGTTCTCCGCTAAGACAGGATAAAAGGAGAAAGTATATCTTGTAATCAAGATGATGCCATAGCCAGCCCTTTCCACAAGTAAAAGAGAGGCTGAGGCTTTGCAAAACTCAGTTATGATGGCTTTGATTAGCTCACTTGTTTGGGTTCCTTTTCTCCTTCTTCCCCTGCTGCTGCTGCTACTCTTCAAGCAGAAGACCCATCAAGTTAAGAAAGAACACAATTACAAGCTTCCTCCGAGTCCTCCCAGGCTACCAATTATAGGTAACCTGCACCAGCTTGGTGAATTGCCACACAGTTCTCTTTCCCAACTTTCTCACAAATATGGTCCAGTCATGCTCCTTCATCTAGGTCGTATACCGGTGCTTATTGTGTCATCAGCCGAGGCGGCGAAGGAAGTCTTAAAGGTCAATGATCTTGCTTGTTGCAGCAGGCCTCGGCTGGCTGCTGTTGGGAGGCTTTCGTACAATTATTTAGACGTAGCATTTGCGCCATACAGTGAATATTGGAGAGAACTGCGGAAGATATGCGTTCTCGAGCTTTTCAGTGTGAAAAGAGTGAAGTCTTTCCGGTTCATTAGAGAAGCCGAAGTTGGTTCCATAATGGAATCCATCTCATCGTCGTTAACCCATCCGGTGAACGTGACAGAGAAGGTATTTGCTTTAACTGGAAGCATAATATTTAGAATTGCTTTCGGCAAGTCTTTCCAGGGAAGTGAGTACGATCGTGCTAATTTCTACGAATTGGTTCACGATGCCGAGACGGTGGCCGGAGCTTTCTCCTCCGATGAATGCTTTCCGAGATTCGGTTGGATTATAGATAGGTTAAACGGTCATAATGGAAGAGTTGAGAAAGTTTTCCGTGAATTAGATGCGTTGTTCCAACAGGTGATCGATGAGCATCTTAAACCTGGAAGGACACAGGATCACGAAGATATTATTGACGTCATGCTTAAAATAGAAAAGGAGCAAATTGATGAACATGGTCATGCTTGGCTCACCAAAAATCATATCAAGGCAGTACTTTTGGTAAGTTATTTGCCAAATACCATCATTTTTAATTATGTTTTTTAATAGAAATAAACATGCACTAGTAATGAAAGAGAGGACAAAGACCAAGTCCAAAGCAAATAGACCTACCCTATTTATCACATCCTAACATATTTTACTTTAATAGGAAAGACTAAACCTAATATTATGGTTTAAAAAAGACCAAAGACGTTTTTCCAATTCGCATGACATAAGACTATCTATGAACTTCCTTCTTAGCTTTCCACCTAATCCACAAAAACACAAATTATGGAACTAAAACACAAGAGCTCGATAGCTCGAAATTAACTTACCCAAAGACATCATCACCAATCCGCTTCAGAACGGAAATTACTTGAAAACAGCCACACTTAATCATGATACCATTTATACGAATAGCCTTCAACCAAAAAAGTGCTTCACGGACCGCAAAAGCTTCAACAAGCTTTGGCTCCAACCTGGCTCAATAATGGCCTGTAAGAGCCTTCAATAATATACAAACATGCTTTTAAAAACCTCAAAGGAAATTACTTAAATTAGTATCATCTTAAAAAAAATATAATTTTTAGGCATCAATAAAATAGTGACATATCATCAAAATTTAAAGGTATACACTTAATACTATACACTGATCTATATATGACATTTTTTCTCTAATTTAATTTAACTTTAATTAAATTGCAGAAAACTAATTAAAATTTTGAAAAAAAACAAATATATTGAAACTATAACCAAAATAACCCATGAGAAAAAAATTGAAAAACCCAAAATAAATAATTAAAAATTAAAAGAAGAGATAAAAGAAAAAAAATCGAAAAAAAAAACTTATAGCCACTACTAATTGTATTATTAAACTATGTTATTTGACTAAAAGTTTAAAAAATAAATAGAAAATAATTTAAAATGAAAAAAAAACCACCGCCAAGAAATTATATATATATTTTTAAAAAAATTAGTTGCACCAAAATAAAAAATATTAACTTTTAGAAAAAAATTTAAAACATATAAAAATATGTTTATTTATTATTTTAAAAAATAATTATTTCAAATAATTTAATTAAAATTAAATTAAATTGAAGAAGATATTAAATATCGATGAGTGCATAATAATACTTTATTATATTAGGATCATCCTAAAAAATATAGTTTTTAGGCATCAATAAAATAGTGTCACGTCATTAAATTTTAAAGATAACAATGTATTATCATATACTCATCTGTATTTAATATATTCTCCAACTTAATTTAACTTTAATTAAATTACTTAAAATAATTAATTTTTTAAACTATAAACAAATATTTTTTCTTCTTTTACAAATTTTAATCATTTTATTTATTTTCATAAATTAATATTTTTATTTTTGTGCAACCAATTTTTTAAAAACATAGTAATTTTTGAGCAATTTTTTTTGTGTCATTGACACATAACCCTAAATCTTAAATCTTAAGTATTAAATCTTGAACCTCAAACCCTAAAGTTTAGGGTTTCAGTTTGGGATTTAAGGTTCACGATTCGAGTTTGGATTTTGAGTTTAGCGCTGAGGGTTTGGGATTATAAGTTCAATATTCAAGGCTCAAGGGTTCGGGGTTATGGGTTACAAGTTTGGGATTCAAGATTTGAGTTTAAGGTTTAAGGGTTCGAGATTATGAGTTTAGGGTTTGGATTTAGAGTTTGAGATTCTAGATTTTGGATTTAGGGTTTGAGATTCTTGATTCAATGTTTAGAGTAAAAAAATATACCAAAATTATGTGTTAATGACATAGAAAAAAATTGTTGAAATATTGATAAATAATTGAAAAGGGACCATGAATAATGTGGTGGTAAGGGTCCATAAAATAATTACTCTACGGATGAGTGTATAATAATAATTTCATATTTTTAAAATTTGATGATGTGATAAAATTTTATTGGTACCTAAAAATCTTAGTTTTTAAGATCTTTTTATATTACATTATAAGTTTAAATTGTAAATTAATACTTAAATTATGAACATTTTTTCAACTTCATAATTAAAACTCTTTTTTTTTTGTTGTTTAAGGTGATATCTATATTCAGTTATCTAAGTCACCCAAAAGTTAAAACGGTAATTAAAAAAATTCTCCAATCAATTATATTGTGCCACACCACCTTCAATTTTAATTTTTTAACTCTTTTTTTCGTTTTCCTTGTTTCTTTAACGCTATCTTTTTCCCATTTTTTTTCTTCCTTTCTTTTTCCTTCTCTTCAGCTCTCCTAACTCTCCCTTCCTCCATTATTTATTCTTCCCCTCCAAAAACTCCTGCATATTGTCGTTGCTTCGCCACCCCCTACCCAGTGTCTTTGATCTTTTCCACCAACGTCGTCGCTTCCTCTGCAGTAGCAAAAGCTGCCACTTTCGTTTTTTCAATAATGACCTTTCTCTCCTCCGCTGTCGACGTAGTTTCCCTCTTCCAGTAACAGTTGCTGTCACTCCATGTCAGCTTCGAACCCGACCAAGCTCCAACTCTTTACAAAACAATACAATGGAACCGCCAAAAGACTAGCTAATAAGATGATGACTGTGAAAACGAGCGAAAAGACTTGATTTAGTGAACCAATGAAATTGTAAGCTAAAAAGGTAAACAACGACAATGACAGCGACTATGCTGAATATTTCGAAATAGCGAGTTTCTTCCTTCTGCAGCGATGGTGGTGGATTGGGGGATTTCATAGAAGAAGAAGATCACGAGAAGGCAAAAAACAAAAGGGATGACGAAGAGCATGATGAGGAATCGAGCAAGGTCATTGGAGAATAGGGCGAAGCATAGGTCGATGAAGATGGCAGTGCTACCCTTTTAAGATGCCGGGGACTGGACGACGTTTGCACTGGAAGTTGCGGATGCAAGTCACTAACACGACAGTGTTCATCCACGTCGTGTCGTTGCCTCTCGTGCACATAAGTATACACATCTTCCAGTAAGAAACTGGTTGAATTTTCTAACTAACAACAAGCCTTTGAGCACCATAACCTATCTTGAGTGGCACCACTAGGAATGATAATCAGAGTGGGCAAATAGTCAGAGTCAAGGCCAACAAGGAGACCAAAAGCCTTACTAACATCTTTAGCCACTGAAAAATTGTTAAGTTGAAGCTGGGTAAGGTTCATAAGCATCTTAATGGTGTTAGAAGAGTTTGAGCAAGTGTAGTTATTGCTTGAAATGGTTTGCACCCATTCTGCAAAAACAAAAGGAGAGAGAAGAAAGAAAAGAACAAGGGAAAAAATATAACATTAAAGAAATAGAAAAATGGGTAATTGAAAATAAAACTTAGAAAAAGTGACATAATTTAAATATCAAATTATTATTTAAGTCTATATTATATTATATTTAATTTTATATGATATAAATAATATATTATAAAATTAAAAAAATGTATTATGTGAAACTTAAATCACCCAAATTTTTATATTTATATTAAACCCTAACTATAACTTAGGTCATGACTGAAATGTACAAAAAAAAACTTACATATAAAACAAAAAAAGAACATTATACAAAGGTATTATTCTCTTTTCGTGATTTTTGTTAATATAATAATTATATAATAAGATTCAGCTTCCACGATGCATATTAAACTTTTTAAAGTGGATACTTGGTTTAAATAATAGAACATGTTCTTGGGCGGCGTTGACACCAGCGCGCTTCTAGTGATCTGGGCAATGGCGGAGCTGGCGAGAAAGCCAACATTTATGAAGAAAGCTCAGGACGAAGTTCGAGGGGTGGTGGGGAAGAAAGGAAGAGTAACAGAAACCGATCTGGATCAACTTCAATACCTGAAGATGGTTTTAAAAGAGACTCTAAGATTGCATCCTCCTGCGCCCATGCTGATCGCCAGAGAAGCCATCTCACACTTCAACATCAATGGTTACCACATTTATCCCAACACACTTATCCAAATCAATGTATGGGCCATTGCAAGGGACCCAAAGAACTGGGAAAACCCTCAAGAATTCTCCCCAGAAAGGTTTATCGATAACGCGGTTGACTTCAAAGGACAGCATTTTGAGCTGTTGCCATTTGGAGGTGGCAGAAGAGGGTGTCCGGGGCTGTACATGGGAACCCTCACAACCGAGCTTTTACTCGCAAACCTCTTGTATTGTTTCGATTGGGTTTTGCCTGATGGGATGAATGAGGCAGATATTAACATGGAGGAATGGGCTGGTAAGTGCCTTACCCTCTCCAAGAAGACACCTCTTCTCCTTGTGCCAATCAAATACCTCCATGCCCGGCCATCTGTGTAGCCAAATTTAATGGGAGCCAAAGTCCTTTGCTTGATGTTTGTATAATAAGACCCGGCCCCATCTAAAAGAGCACTTAGGCTCCTTAAATAAGTGAGATGAGTGACCCAGTGCTTTACTGGTTGTGCCGGTAAGGAAGTCCTGGTCTAGATGAAAAATAAATAATGGGTGAGAAGTGAGCAGACTAGGTATGCTGCTATTAGAGTTAGAGTTTAGGGTGTAATGTTAGATTGATGAGTAATATGCTGTTAAGTCTTCTTCTTACTGCTTGTATAATATAGCCTACAAATATTTTGCAATAATTTATGTTAGAATATATATATATATATATAAAAGAGAAATGATGGTATGAAACTGTAATTTTACCTTATCCCTGTTCCTTTAAAAAAAGAGAATGTCAAATTAGATTTTTACTCTTAATTTCTAATTTTTTTCTTTTAAAAAATTCAAATGTAACTAAAAATACAAAAAAATTAAGGGGAAAATCTGATTTGTCATTCTCTAATTAGAAAAAGATAGAGATAACGTAAAATCATAATTTCGTATAATTCCTTCTATATATAGGGTTGTAAATGAAGAATTTATATTTGATAGTCTGAAATATATAAATTTATGTACTTATGTGACTTTATTAAAAATAGAGTTATGTTAATAAATTTATTATTTAATACATTAGTACTAGTAGTAGAGATTTCTAATTCCAAAGTAGGAGTAAAAAGTCGGTATATGTATTTATAAAAAAAAAGTATCTATACGTCTTATCTATTTATTTTTGGATAAATCATATCATTATTTGTTAAATATGGGTAGGTTTTTGTTTTAGTCACTGAATTATTTAAAAGTTTTCATTTAATTAAGTCATTGATTTGTTAAATCGCTGCTATGGCTTTCTCTGTTAGCATTGCTTGCATAAATCGAAAGCTCTCTTTCCCCTACAAATCTATGAACCAAAATTCAAACAAAACCATCAAATTAATTTGGATCTAAGGTATGTTCTTCTATTCATCAATAGGTATTGAGTTACCGTACCGGTCGTCGAATCGTCGCTTGGAGACTTAAATAAAAACTTTTAAAAAATTTAGTGACTTAAATAAAATTTTCAAATAGTTTAGTGATCATATTGTAACTTATTTTAATTAAGTGACAAAAAAGAAATTTACTCATAATTTAGTGACTATAGTTTACTCTTTATTTTTTAAATTATTAATTAAATACATTTGATAAACTTTTAATTTTGTTTGTGAAATTAAAAGATTTCATTATTAAAATATGACTTTATTTATTTTAAATTCAATCGAAGCATGAATTGATTTTATTAAAAGATAAGTTGTTAGAATTTAAAATTGTCATGTTCACATGTCCATACACACTTTATATGCATATATTTTTGTGAGACATTTTTAAAGAAGTAAAACTAATCCGGCAAAGCTAACGATAAAAAGAAAAGCGTAAACTACATTGCTAATAATTTAATTATTGGAATTCTTTTATCATTTAATAATGAAAAGTTACAAAATGTTTATTTAATTATCGACTTTTTTCCTTTTCAATCACCCAATTATTTAATTTATGGTCACCAACTAGTTAATGGAAAGATGATGTGGTCACTTTTAAAATTTGCATAATATTAATTTTAACTTTCAATATTTATATATTGTGTCAATTTAGTCCTGATTCTAAAAAAATAATCCTAAGCATTTTCACATTATGTAATTTGATAAGATTTCATATGATTCAAGCTTGAATAGTTCAACAATCCAAAATTTGAAAAATAATCAGTTCAATTCCTTGAAAAAAAAAAAAGAGGTATCTATTTCGTCAATTCATTCAAAATCAAGTCTAATAGCACCGAAAAAAAAAAGTTTTGATTTGCTTCATCGATGGCAATTAATTCAAGCTAACAAAAAAAAAAGTTGATTGTCATTGAAAGATATCAAATTCTTAGCCATTTGAAGTATAAGAAAAAAAGAAGAAAAGAAAAGTATTTAAGTAGTATCTGAAAAGCTACCTAATAATTAAATTTGAGCGTAATTACTTATAATTTATTTTTTTGAATAACTTTCAAGTGGGATATTTATTAACATAAAGAAAAGAAAAAGTTTGACAGAGCATACATAAAACCATTTGAAAAACTAAAGGAAAAAACAATAAAAAACAATTAATGCTCCCAGCACAGAAAGGAACCCACGTTCAGGGAAAGGATTGGATGAAACAATTACGCCATGTCATCCGTGTCCCTTCCTAATCAATTAATGACATGTCAGCTAATTTTTACATGTCATTTACACCTCATTTGATTAGGTTTTTTAATCATTTAATGAAATGTCTCATTTACACCTCATTTAATTAGATTTTTTAATCGCAAATCCCTAAAATCCCAATTAAAAATTATTCAACCCTAATAAAAATTCTATCTTCCCTAATAAAAATTTTATCTTCACGTCTCTGCCTTGCTGCACTGCTGCTATTATTTTTTTCGGCAACTACTTTGCTGCTTCACGTCTCTGCCCTGCTGCTATTTTTTTTCCAGCAACTGCTTTGCTGTTGATTTGCTTTGGTTTCTATATTCCTTAATAAAAATTCTATCTTCACGTCTCGCTCCTTATCGCTTTTTTTTCTTTCCAAATCGTTTTTCTTCGCTTCAATTACTCGCTCAACGTCCTCGCCTGTGTTATTTTTTTCCAAAGAATCGCTTTCTTTGATTTGCTTTGGTTTCTATCTTCTTTAATAAAAATTCTAGCTTCACGCCTCGCCTCGCCTTTGCTATTATTTTTTTTTTCGCAATTGCTTTCTTTGCTTCACGCCTCTACGCCTCACTGTTGTTATTTTTTTCAAAGAATTGCTTTCTTTGTTGGTTTGCTTTGGTTTTTCAGCATGTCTGCTACAATTTATTTTACAGGTGAGTTTTTTTTCCTTCCTATTATGCTAAAATAGATAGGAGAGCAAGAAAGTCAATGCTAGTTCCTAATAATTAAATGAATAGTTTAAACTATTCTTGAGCAAAAAACAAAGATTTAATCTTTAGGTAGCTTTTCATGTAATACAATATAATTAAATAGTTTTAGATAAAATTAGTGAATTCTAGCATTATGCTCAATTGGATCAACATGTTAGGTTATTCAAGGCTGGTTGGGTGATTTAATTTGGGATGTTAAGTATTTCCACTTGATTTTCATTTGTTTGAAATATAGTTCTATTTAGATTCTTTGAAATAATTGTGATTTTTAATAAAAATGACTTAGCGTACTGAAAAAAAATTATATGATTTTTGAGCCGTGTTTTTATTAGATTTTAATTGTTCTTTTAAATTTTTTAACGGTTTCTTGTATTATCATGATTTTTTTATTATATATTAAAATTTATTCTCAGGTTTTGTTAATTTATAACATTTATGGAGACAAATCAAGACGAAATAGTTCATCTTGTCGAGAAATAAGATAATTCGGTTGAAGAAAAAAATTGGGGCTGAAAGTGCATTCCGAAGAAGAGGCTTATAATTTTTATAATCAGTTTGCTTTGAGTAAGGGGTTTAGTATTCGAAGAGGAAATAAGAGACGAAGTATGACTGAACCTATAAGACAACGTAAATTTTTATGCTCGAAATCTGGGTATCATGAACACGAAGATATTGGCAAAGTGAAAAAATTTAATCGTCTAGAGACAAGGACCGGTTGTCAAGCTAAAATTCATTTTACAATAGAAAAAGGTGTTTGGGTTGTTTCTTACTTTAATGATTATCATAATCACCACTTAGCAACTTCAAAAGAAAGAATTAATTTAAGACCAAGAAGAAAAATTTTGGAAGGACATGGAGATGTTATTCGTTCAATGGTTGCTGTAGGAATTAAACAAACAAGTTCATATTCGTTTCTCAGGAAGGAGTTTGGGTTTGAAAATATTACATTTACCAAACGAGATTGTTATAATTTCTTGCAAATTGAAAGAGCGAAACTGATTGAAGCAGGGGATGCACAAAGCATTATCAATTTTTTCAAATATAAGCAAGCTGAAGACCCTATGTTTTTCTATTCAATGCAAGTGGACCAGAATAATCGACTAGCTAATTTTTTTTGGAGAGATGGAAGATCAAATTGGATTACGATTATTTTGGAGATGTTCTTGTGTTTGATACCACGTATAGAGCCAATAAGTATAATTTGGTTTGTGCTCCATTTGTCGGAATCAACAATCACTGGAATACTGTTTTGTTCGGTTGTGTTTTTTTATCAAATGAAACCACTGAGTCATTTACTTGGTTATTTGAAACATTTTTAGAAGCTATGGGCCATCGACAACCAAAAAGTATTTTTACTGATCAAGATCAAGCGATGATGAAAGCAGTAGAGATTGTCCTCCCAGAATCTTCTCATAGATTATGCATGTGGCATATTTCAAATAATGCTAAACAACATCTTGCTAGTCGTTTTGTCAACGCCGAGTTCAAAGCATAATTTAGTAAATGCTTTTATGGATGTGAAAGTGAAACAGAGTTTGAATCAAGCTGGGCTACCATGATTGAAAATTTTGAACTTCAAGATCATGCTTGGCTTAAGAGACTATATGAGCTTCGGGTAAAATGGTGCCTGCCTTTAGCATAGATATTTTTTTGGCTCAAATTAGATCCACTTAAAAAAGCGAGAGTATGAATAGCATATTACATCAGATTATGAATTGCTCTTTATCTCTTATTCAGGTTATACAACATTATGAGGAAAAGGCAAAAGAATTTCACCAGATAGAGTTAAATCAAGATTTTCAATGTAAAAATGGAGCACCAAACAAAGTTAATGGACGTGGGATTTTGAAGCATGCATCCAATGTTTACACTCTTGCTATGTTTAAAAGGTTTGAAGAGGAGTTGATGGATTGCATAGGCTTGAATTGTGTTGACTTTAGTAATATCAAAAATATTCCTTTATATTATGTGACTGAAGATGGATGTGAAAGAATTTACTGTGTGGAGTTTGATGTTCCGAATAGCATTGTCTCATGTAGTTGTAATATGTTTGAAAGTCTTGGATTACTTTGTCATCATGCTTTATGGGTTTTTCTTATGAATATCATTAAAGAGATACTCGAAAAATATATAAGCAAAGTCGTTGCTGATAAGTGATTTTAGAGCCTCATCAGCACATGAAGAAAAATCTAGTTGTTTATTGCGCCTCAGTGAGTTGAATCATATCGGTTACAACCTTTTTTATAAAGGTTCATTGACTCCTAAGTGTACTCAAATTGTCAAAGAAAAACTACTTGAGGCATTGCACTTAATTGAAAAGGAGATGGCAATTATGCAAGAAGCTAATGATTTAGAAATTTCAAAGCATACATCTTTTCAAGATGCTATCAATGATAGCAATAGGAGATCAAGTGAAAAATTAATGTTTGATCCTATATGTGTCAAAACAAAGGGTTCAAGAAATTCTCGAATGAAAAGCCAATTTGAGAAAAATCAAAAGAAAAAAACAAAGAAGGCAATGCTCTCTCAAGTTTCAAAAGATAAGGAGAAAATATCAACTGAGTATGCTTTCCTTTATTATTATATTTGCATCTATTTGTTATGTTATTTAATTAATTTATGTCTTGAATTTAACAAATAATTTTTATTTTGACTAAGGGAAACAAAACAAATCACTTATGCACGAAGGTTCTCCAGTAGTGCCTCTCCTAATGGAGTCTCAAACTCATGGTTATTCTTCCTATCATCAAATCCCAATGTTAATGACTCCAAACTACCATAATCACTTTTTTCATCCTCTACAGGTATTAATTGAATGCATTATTCTTTTTAAATGTCAAAAGTCGTAAATATTTAAGTACATGTATTGTAAAAATATTTTTATGTAGGATTTTTCTTCAAATTGGAGGCTCAATTCTTCATCTAACATGAGTTATACTAAATTGCTGGAAGAGAATGATCCATCGCTATTCAAGACTCAAGTAATATGTTTTTACTTATATTATCACAAATTATTATATATATAATTCAAGGGTTTATCTAACCGTATAAAACTTTTAATGCAGGAACATTTCTCAAATGGTTTAGAATCTCAAAAAGATTGATGATAATTCATGAGAAATACTTCAATTTTATTATTACTTGTAATTCTTTCATAATGTTTTGAGAATAATACTATTATATGGTTTTTATAGTGTTATCTTGTATTTTATTTTAGTTATTATTTAGTATGGAATAAGTTCAATCAATATTTTTATAAGTATATTGTTTTGGTAATTCGATGTATTTTTTATTCTATCTTGCTTTTTATGTTGGATTATCGAAGGCGCTTATAAATCATTGAAAATATTAATTTTAGATTATTTGTTCTATTTTCAATCGGTTATCTAAACAAAGATCACATTACTTCGATAATAACCAATTAAATTTTTTTATACATTTGAATAAGTAAATTGCAATGAGGAAAGGAGGAAATATTTACAAATATAGAGACTGAACCTTAAACCTCATCTCAATCAACTTAAAATCCGCACAAATTTATCGCTGAGCAAGTGAAACATCCACAATAACCAATTAGTTGCTGATAAACCGTAAATGTAATATATTTTAATCCCACATTTAATATGCTTTTTGATGATTTATCCCTTGATTTATGTAAAAAAGGTGCTCTTAATCCTTTCTTTTCATGTCTTTGACCCAGGAAAGCACCCGAGGATGAAAAGAACACAAAACGGGCCTAAAACGAAGCAAATAGGCCTTTCCAGGAAATCGACACGGCCTGGGCCAAGAACCATACGGTCGTGTCTCGACGAACAACTGGAGCACGACCTCATCGCCACTGCACACGGCCGTGGGGATGAAACCCTTCAGATACCTGAAGGGGATGAAACCTAGATGGATCTTTTTATTTGATTTTTAAGTTATATGATAATTTACTTAGTTTGTTCTTAATTATGTTGTTTAATCCAAATCTAATGTGCTTAGGTGGAGGAAGAATAGACCCTGCCTAAGAGTAGATCTAACATAATTGAGCGGAGTTGATCGGGCGCCTAGAGATAGGGTTACGAGATTTTGCCGGATTAGGGTGAAACCTAATAGGGGAGTCCATTGATTGATTTACTACTTTCCTAGGGGGTTATTATAAGCGAACGAGATATCGTCTTTTTGTCTTTGTGTTCTTAGTTTAGTTTTCGTCAAAAGCAACTTCACTCTAATTTTAAGGCTAATTAATAAGAAGAATGTTAGTATTAGTACTTTTAGTTCCTTTGGGTTCGATATCTGGTCTTGCCTAAGCTATACTACTGTTCGATAGGTACACTTGCCTTAATATCGTTGTCAGAGTTAGTCTCCAGGTTTGATCATTCTTTTATAAATATTTAAAACTCTGATTTTACAGCGATCAAGTTTTTGGCGCCGTTGCCGGGGAACTAAAATATTAAGAAAGCTCTATTTTTATTACTTTAGCCATTATTTTATTTGCAATTTATTTCTTTTGTTTCCTTAGGTTAAATTTTAATTTTTCTAATTTCTATTTTTTTTATTGTATTTCTTTCCCTTTTCTAGGTACCTCTAGTTTATGACTAGAAGGAATCCGAGAGGACCTTTGGTATACGATAATGATATCGAAGCAACCGCTCGAAGGAATCATCGGGAAACCAGGCGAGCCTTAGATTACATAGCTAGAGAGGAAGAAAACAGATCCAATCCTATTGAAAGGATGGGCGAAAACAACCCACCACTACACGATGTGGGGGATCACAATGCTCCACGTACAATGTTTGATTATGCGAAACCGCATTTAACAGGAGCAGAATCTAGTATTGTTAGGCCTGCTATATCTACAAAAAATTTTAAATTAAAGCCTAACACAATACAAATGATTCAACAGTTTGTTCAGTTTGACGGTTTGCAGGACGAAGACCCAAACATGCATATAGCTAACTTTTTAGAGTTCTGTGATACCTTCAAAATAAATGGCGTTTCTGATGATGCCATCCGTCTTCGGTTATTCCCTTTTTTTATTAAGGAATAAAGCCAAACAGTGGTTAAACTCGTTACAGCGATGGTCAATCACTACATGGGATCAAATGACCGAAAATTTTTGATGAAATATTTTCCACCAGCCAAAACGGCTAAACTACGTAATGACATCTCTTCTTTTGTGCAGATGGATTTAGAGACAGTTTACGACGCATGAGAGAGGTTCAAAGATCTCTTGAGGAGGTGCCCACACCATGGTTTACCCCTGTGGCTACAAGTCCAAACCTTCTACAATGGAGTAAACCCCTCAACGAGATAACTGATAGATTCAGCCGCAGGTGGAACGCTGAACAATAAAACTCCTGAAGCAGCCTATGAGTTCATTGAGGAAATGTCATTAAACAATTATCAATAGCAAGCTTCGAGGACCAAACCGACAAAATCGGCAGGAGTTTTCAACGTCGACACCATGACCATGCTATCAACGCAGCTAGAGATGATGAATAAAAAGCTTGATAGTTTGTGTTCTTCATAGATACATCCAGTCATGCAGTGCGACGCTAGTGGAACTGTGGCGAATCCTGAGTACCCACCCTACCAACCAGGAGCAGAAGATGAACAGATAAACTATATAGGTAATAATTTCCAATCTAATAATAATCCTTATAGTAACACTTACAATTCAAGTTGGAGGAATCACCCAAATTTTTCGTGGGAAGGACAAGGCAATCAAGGAAATCAAAGGCAAAACTTTCGAAATCAGCCTTATCCACAGGACAAGAAGCTAACAATCGAAGAACGTATCCAAGAAGCTGACAGAATAATGAAAAGCAATAAAAACCGAATGGAAGAACTTGCTAAGTCAGTCAAGGAAGTAAGCAAAGCCGTTGAACAACTTGTAAAGTCAATGTCAGAACGACCGCACGGACGCTTACCTAGTAACACCGAAATTAATCCTAAGGAGCAAATTCAAGCTATTACACTTCAGGATAGCAAGGAAATAGATACACCCAACCCAACTCCAGAAAGTAAGGTAGACGAAGAAACAACAAAGGTGGTACAAGAAAAGCCAAAACCGGGAGTCAAGGAGTACAAACCTCGCATACCTTATCCCGCAGCATTACAAAAAGATGATTCAGAGGAGCAGTTCGATAAGTTTCTTAAACTTTTAAAAAAATTACATATTAACTTGCCTCTTCTTGAAGCTCTTTTCCAGATGCTAGACGCGTGGAAATTTTTAAGACAGCTCTTGACCAACAAACGCAAAATAGATGAAGAGCACCACGTGGAATTAAACGCAACATGCTCAGCAATGTTACAAAATAAACTACCACAGAAGCAAAAAGATCCAGGGAGTTTTACAATTCCATGTTTAATTGGTAGTTTAAATATTGATAATGCATTAGCTGGTTTAGGGGCAAGCATAAATGTTATGCCTTATACGTTGTTTAAGCGACTAGATCTAGGGAAACCAAAACAAACTAAGATGAGTATTCAATTAGCGGATAAAACTGTTAGAATCCCTAGGGGCATTATTGAAGATGTTCTCGTAAAAATCGATAAATTTGTTTTCCCAGTAGACTTTGTTGTTTTAGACATGGATGAGGATAATTCAATCCCTTTAATTTTAGGAAGACCTTTTCTAGCAATTACCAAGACTAAAATTGACGTTGCCACAGGTGAGCTCATGCTTTGTGTAGGTGACGACTCAATAAGTCTTCAAATCCTCGATTCAGCTAGGTCGTCAAGGAATCAAGATCCTCAGTTCAGTGCTGACAAAGAAACAACTCACGAAGAACAAATGACCCAAATCGATGACCTAAATGAATGGAAAACACACTTCAAGGAAAAACTAGGGTAACACAAAGAAGAACAGGAAACACGGGTCAAAGAAGAGCCAGATTTACACACTGTACAACTAGAGGAACCACCAGAAGAGCTCGTGGGAACATCAAATCACTATAAGATAGGAGATCAGGTTCTGTTAGATAAAACCGAGCCTCACATCACCACAACAAACCTGAAGGAAAAGGGAGAACTTCTTCTTAAGGTGCATGATATCTTCCCACAAGGAATAGTCGAGGTCAGTAATCCTACTTTTGAGACTTTCAAGGTAAACGTTTCTCGACCTCAATTTTGTCATAAAACTAAAACTGTAGACATGAGGGAAGATATTCAAACTTTTAAACCTCCCTAAAATTTTTAAACCCGAGAAAAGTCTAACTTAAGACTATAAACGAGCACTTCTCGGGAGGCAACCCGAGTACTAACACTACCTCCTTTTGCAATTTTATTTCCTTTTTTTTCCTTATCTTTTTTCAACTAACCTAAAAGTGCAGAATCCCAGATCACACGGCCTTACACACGGCCGTGACCGTGGCCGTGTGGACCACTAAAACCACCACACTGACAGGGCAGAGGCCGTGCAGTCAGCCCAACCACCACCCCAACGTCATGGATCCAACCACTCTCGACATGGGCACCGACAGACATGGCACGGCTGTGGCACCAACTGTGTGAGGCTACCAACTTCCATTCCACGTTCAGAACACGCCCATGCCACAAACCGTGTAAAATTACTGAGGCTACTAACTTATCGAGCACGGGTAAGACACGCCCGTGTCATATGACTGTGTTAACAAAGAGCATCACGAGCACGGGCGTAAAAAGATCAAGCACGAGCATAGGGTAACAACACCCCCTATAACACGGCTGTGTGAGGAGGCCGTGTAATTCGACACACCCTGGGAACACGGCCGTGGGGGAGCAGAATATATGAACGTCTATTTAAATCTCTCCCCTCTTCTCCTTTCCCCCATCTGATTTCATCCTTTTTTTCTTTGTTTCTACCTTCCTCCATCTCAAGAATTCTCCACTTACTACGGCTCTAGATCCTTGAGCAAGCCAACACCATGCCAAAGAAGCGTAAAAGGCCATATTCCGCAAAGGAGAACGATCAACATGAGTTCATGCCGGCAGCTTCGTTTGAGCACCAAGCCAAGGACCTATGAGACCATCTATCTTTTGTTTCACATTTATCTTTTCCTTTATTTTCCTTCTTTTTGACTATCTTATGCTTAATTTATTCTATTTCATTTTAGTTTTTTAGTGTCAGGTTCTAAAGGCTGCTTGGGAATCATGCCACTTCCGCCACCGCCAGCACCTCCGTCACCTTAGAAGTCACACCCACCTCGCGAACCACCTACCAATAAGGATTCTCAAGCCCTTTTATTTCCTAGCCTTAGTCTATTTTCCTTCTTAGTCTCTTTCTCTTTATCTTTCTTGTCTTTATTTATTTATTTTCATTAGGTCTTTATAAAACCTGGCTATTTCTCGAAGTGCTACCCAATTTCTTCATCTAGCGCAGGAACATTATCCCGACGGACCATCACCACCACCAAAGACACTCATTTGAGAAAACATCCACAAATAAGGGAGTAATTCTTTCCCCTTTTCTTTTGGTTTATCTTTAAAATGTCATTATCTATCTTTGTACATTGAGGGCAATGTACATCTTAAGTGTGGGGGGGTGAATAGTTATTCTGAGAAAATGTCTAATTTTTTATTATTCTCAAACCCTGAGGATAAAAGTGTCTAAATTTTGCATGATCCTCAAATTCCTGAATTTAATCATGTTTTAAAGTAATTTTCTCATATTACTAATTAGGATGAAATTTTTACTGATTTATGATTTTCATTGATATGTTTTTGAATAAGTCATAGTTAATTGTACATTGATGTTTAATTTAAGGAATACTAGAGAATCAAGCATGATAAGCCTGTTTTCAGATATTAAAATTTTTGCTAGGTTGTTGACCTGAAATTAAATTCTACCTTGAAATTTGAAATTTATAAGGATAATGTCAAAACACCCATAATTTTTGTGAGTATTTGAACCTTATAGAGCATATATTCTTTTTCATGCTCAGTTTTTGATTATGAGTGTGTCAAACTATAAACTGTTATTCTAGAACTTGCCTCAATTATACATGTCAAGACCACAGTTATGATTTGATATACCGAGATGGTTTTAACCCACTTACTCCACTAAAAAGCCTACCATCATAATTAAACCTTAGTAAACCTCGTTGAGCCTAACAGCCCTTTTTATTGACTTACCCGCTAAATTTAACCCAAAACCCTTTGTATTTGTTATCACCCTTTATTTTTGATTATCCTTTAATCGAGATTTACTTTGAGCTAGTTACCTAAGTTTATTATTTTGGTAGTTAAATTTATCTTTTATTTAGTTTGTTTCAATATATATATAAAATTTCAAGTTTTCAATATTAGTAGTATGTAAAGTGAGCTTACACAATCAAAGACTAATTCCCAAAAGGAAAAGCTCGTATTAGTAGAATTTTTATTATTTTCAGTAAATGTAATTATTATCTTAGAAATTTTTAGGTAGGTAACTTATCAATTCAATCTCGATTCTAACCTTCTAATTTCAGCCTTTATCTACACCTTTAACCCTAGCCCTGTTACAATCTTAACAAAGACCTTTTGATCTGTTTATCATTTCATTTTACAATGGAAGCCTATGGGATTAACTTTTCAGGTTCGACTTATGAGTGCTTAATTTTGACCCTTAAACACTTTTTGAGTGAATCTTTTGTAAGGATATCAATCCTTGTCGGGTTTGAATTAAAAGGTAATTATTTAAATGAAGGGAAACTCCTATGTTTTCGTGCTACAAATGTATGACTTATCTTGTTTGAATTTTTAGGAATCTTTGAGTTGAATTATCCATGTATAAATTATCTATAAATTAGGATAAGGCATTATTGATAGGAATTATGAATCATGGAAAGTTCGTTTTAATTGTAAGTTGAGAATTTTGCTTGAGGACAAGCAAAAGCTTAAGTGTGGGGGTATTTGATAAACTGTAAATGTAACATATTTTAATCCCACATTTAATATGCTTTTTGATGATTTATCCCTTGATTTATGTAAAAAGGTGCTCTTAATCATTTCTTTTCATGTCTTTGACCCAGGAAAGCACCTGAGGATGAAAAGAACACAAAACAGGCCTAAAACGAAGCAAATGGGCCTTTCCATGAAATCGACACGGCCTGGGCCAAGGACCACACGGCCGTGTCTCGACGAACAACTGGAGCACGACCTCATCGCCACCATACACGGCTGTGCCAAAGTAGAAATCTAAACACGGTCAGGTCTCGACTTGCACGGGCGTGTGACATGGTCGTGCCTCTGTCGCTGGAAAGAGCAATTTCTGTCGAAAAAGGATACTTAGGGAGAAAGAATCGTATTCCAAGAGCCTATAAATATTCCTCAAGTACCACCTTTGAAGGGGCGTAAAAGCTAGGCCAAGGAGCCAAGCCGAGAAGGTCTGAGTTAGGGAATAACGTGAAGATAGCTAGTTGATCCATCCCAAGAAGCCGGAATTATACTCAAGACGGCAGAATTCTCCTTCAATTCCTTCAGGGGGTTCTAGGATTTTCTTATGTTTTGTTTTATCTTTTCTCTTGAGATATTTTCTTGTTTAGTTATGAACTAAACCCTTCAGATACCTGAAGGGGATGAAACCTAGATGGATCTTTTTATTTAATTTTTAAGTTATATGATAATTTACTTAGTTTTTTCTTAATTATGTTGTTTAATCCAAATCTAATGTACTTAGGTGGAGGAGGAATAGACCCTGCCTAAGAATAGATCTAACATAATTGAGCGGAGTTGATCGGGCGCCTAGAGATAGGGTTACGAGATTTTACCGGATTAGGGTGAAACCTAATAGGGGAGTCCATTGACCAATTTACTACTTTCCTAGGGGGTTATTATAAGCGAACGAGAGTTCCATTAATTAACCTAGGATTAGATGTTATTCGCTTCGAGAGAGGGTTTAACATAGGTTAGGGAGTCTCACGGATCAAGCTAAGTAAAAGAAATCATATAATTTAAAGGTTAATTAATAAGTGAAGTCTAGGTGGATTCTTCCTGAGGGTATCGTCGCAATCAATTGAGTTTTTCTTCAAAGTTATTTTCCTATTCGTCTTTTTGTCTTTGTGTCCTTAGTTTAGTTTTCGTCAAAAGCAACTTCACTCTAATTTTAAGGCTAATTAATAAGAAGAAGGTTAGTATTAGTACTTTTAGTTCCTTTGGGTTCGATATCCGGTCTTGCCTAAGCTATACTACTGTTCGATAGGTACACTTGCCTTAATATCGTTTTCAGAGTTAGTCTCCAGGTTTGATCATTCTTTTAGTCTCCAGGTTTGATCATTCTTTTATAAATATTTAAAACTCTGATTTTACAGCAATCAGTTGCTATATTAAATCGATTGCTGAACAGAATAGCCAAAATCGAAGCTCAACTAAATATGCACAATATCAACACGTAATTTGTTTGTAAATTGAATCACAATGATAAACATTATAGCAGATTGTTTTTGAAGGTGGCATTTCTAAAACCTGCAATTTCATTGAAACATCACCAGAAACTTGAAGAGAACAAAGGCAAAGTAATAGTTATTACAGGCACTTGCTTAGTTGTAGCGTTCTTATTGCTCCTTGCTAGAGTTTGGTTCATTGTTGGAGTTTGCTGGAGTTTGGTGACTTTATTCCCAAATTCTTCCATCATGCAAACGCTGGCAAAAATCGAGTATAAGAGCTGTAGACCGAGTTGCTCTAGCAAGCGCAGGAAGAGCAAACCAACCAAGAAATTGATTACCTGAAGAGCAATGTAAAAGCAACCAAGAAAAAGAACATCAGAAGATAGCAATAAAATTCTCTATTTCTATTTTGTTTCCTAATAATTTCATATCCTAGCTTGCAGAGTTGCGAAAGCTGTCACAATCTCTTCAGACAAATGATATGGAAGAGAAAGAGAAAAAGAAAAGAGGAGAAAATTACCCAGTGCACTGACATACAGAATGCTATAGCTTTTGCCCAGATTCGATTAGGGAAAATTTCAAGTAGGAGGAGACTTGGAATAGGACCAGCTCCCAGTGCAAAAGTTAAGACGAACCTGCATGTTGTAATCCATATCCAGAAATCAAATCTCTATTTCCTTCAAGCAATCAATGCTGGCATGTGTCATAGGCAATTTATAGTTTTCCACAATGAATAGCTTGATCAATTACTAAAAGTTCCGCCTCATTGGTTGATAGTGAACAGATATAAAAACGACTAATATTAGATATATTGGTAATCTTTTCATCATTTTTAAGACATCAATTCCATTTCTAGGTTGTTGCTTATTCCAATGGTCAAGTTCTCAGGTATGAGAACCCAAACACAATGAACTTGTCGAAACCATTTTTAATTATTTTTAAAAAATGGGGATCGACTTTAAAAACAAAAATGGAGTCGCCACCAATCTTTTTTTCGAGATGTGATCGGGTCACCTTGAAATTGATCAAAAACATTTTGATTTATTAAAACAATGATTTTGGTCTATGAAATTCAAGAAAACGGGTTTGTGAGTCGATTACGTACGAGGAAGGGTTAGCACCCTCGTAAAGCCCAAAAATCGGTACCTAATTGATGAATTCATGTCCTAATGTCGAAAAAATTTAAGATATAATCCCTTTATTTGAAAGAAAGCCAAGACTTTCTTATCTCAAAGAAATAAAATGCCACACCCAATGAGTTAGGATGCAACATTTCAAAACTTCGAAACTAAGCTTGCCTTTATTTGTAGAAAATCCATACCTCGAGACACAAAACATCGTACCTAATAAGTTATGATACAACATTTTGAATTCCCGAGAATAAGTTTTGATTTGAAGTTTATGCTTTAATTAAAAATAATTAGTGCTTTAGATTAGATGAGAAAAATCGAAACCCAATAAGTTAGGGTATGATTTCTTTCAAATCTAGGAACACGAAGTAATTGCTTACTTCCAAAATCGGGTAAAATGTGATGTGATTTTATAATAAAATGAAGGATGAATTATAATACACATGCATAATCGAGTGAAACGAGGGAAACAATATAAATTACAATAATAAATGAAAATTAAAACGAATAATAAATAATAAGTAAAAAGATGACTAAATAAAAACAAAAACAAAAGTTAATAATAAATCAATAAACAAATAAATACTATGTACAATAATCAAAATAATAATAAATTAATAATAATGACAAAAATACAATAGTAATAATAAAAAAATGTGTTAATAAACAAATAATATTAGCAAAAATAAGAGTAGTAGTAATAATAATATCAATATTAATAATAATAAAAATAAAAATAATAAAAAGGAAAGTAATAAAAAAATAATAATACAAATGAGAAAAATAATAATAATAAAGTTATTATAAAAAAATAAAAAAATAGTAGTGGTAATGTTAAAATAATAGTAAAAGCAATAATAATATTAATAATAATAAGAATTTTAAAAAACAAAATTAATAATGAAATAACAAAAATCATAAAAGAAATAAAAAAAGGACGAAATTGAACTTAAAATAAAAATTTTGGGGGCAAATCCGAAAACAAATAAAAAGGAAGGGACCTATCCGAACGCGTGAATAACAAGGAGGGACTAAAGGGGAAAATATCCCCTCCCTCCAAAACGGTGCGCTTCGTGTGGGATTAAATTGAAACCGAAATAGAAATATAGGGCTAAATTAAAAAGTAAAAGAAACTTGATTATAAATTAATAAAAAGCAGAAGGGCTAAAAGTGCAATTAGCCCTTTCATAGAAAACACGTGGACCCTGGAACTGGGTCGGGTCAGCGCGCGGGTCAGCATTGAAACGACGTCGTTTTGGCACGTTTGACCAGGGCCTAAAACGACGCCGTTTTAATCACTTATAAAAGTCAATTTTTTTAGGAAAAAAATTTATTTTTTCAATTCCTAAAAAAATTGAGAGAGAGCCCCAGTTTGCTCTCTGCTTCTCCGCCCTCTGCGATTTCTGTCGAGTACTCCGACCGATCACCGCCGTCGTCATCGACCGCAGTGTAATTCAAAAACAAGTAAATTTTTTTCTTTTCTTTTCAGTTTATTTAAATATGCATGTAAATATTTTTTAAAAAAAATAGAAGTGAAAATTTTATATGTTTGTTTGCAGATTCAAAAGAAAAGAAAAAAAAATAAAAATAACAACCTTGATGATCTCTATATTGATTTCGTATATGTTTTCTTTTCTGTATATGCCTGTAAAAAAAAATCGTAGCCCTCTTGTGTTTAGTTACATTCGATTTTTATAACCAAAATCAAATCCTAAAGTAATAAATACAAGATCCCGATTTTCACTGTTAATTGCGTTTTTTTGCAGGCATGTACGGCGGCGATAGGGGCGCAATTCACGCGCTGATGGCGGCGTGATGTTTGCTGAGGAGGGCTGGTATGGAGGCGGCGGTGCAAGGCCTTTGCTAGGGTTTCCAGAAGCTAAAAATGTTGAAAAAAAATAGGCATGTCGGGCTTGTTAATTTGGGTTGTAATGTATCTGGGCTTATTTAGGTTTTGGTTAATATTGGGCCACTAGTAATATTTGTAAATTTGGGCCTGTAAATTGGCAATAAATGGACTATTAAATATTATTTTTTGGTTTTTGAATGGTATGGGTCTAGGCAAAATGGGCTGATTACACTAAGATTTCCAACTTATACAAAATAATAGCAGCAGGGGTTGCATAGAAACCAAAGCAAATTAGCAGCAAAGCAGTTGCTGGAAAAAAATAATAGCAGGGCAGAGACGTGAAGCAGAGTTATTGAAGCAACAAAATAGTTGCCGGAAAGAAAAAATAGCAGTAAGGCAGAGACGTGAAGATAGAAATTTTATTAGGGAATATAGAAACCAAAGCAAATCAGCAGCAAAGCGGCTGCTAAAAAAAATAACAGCAGGGCAGAGACGTGAAGATAAAATTTTTATTAGGGAAGATAGATTTTTTATTAGGGTTGAATAATTTTTAATTGGGATTTTAGAGATTTGTGATTAAAAAATCTAATTAAATGAGGTGTAAATGACGTGTAAAAATTACCTGACATGTCATTAATTGATTGGGAAGGGACACAGATGACACGGCATAACTGTTTCATCCAATCCTTTCCCCCCACATCCATTGATCAAATAGGCAGAAACGTTCCATCATTATCCCTTGGAAAACATCAATTTTCCATTTATCTACACTCCCAAAGTAGAATCCCATCATTTCCTTATGCAATTTTCCATTTCATGCGCACCAACCTTAGAAAACCGTTGCAGAACTATAATCCAACAACTTCATCCTCTCCTTCAACACCTCTCACAAGATTATTCCGAGCCTCTAGAGTCACTATCGCCACCAGATCTCACCGTCCAAGATTCAGATTTTCGCCCCTTATCCATCCTTATTGGGCAAAAGCGTGAGCAGATCCATTTGTTGATCGAGAAAACGATGGTAAACCAGACCTCCTTAAACTTTCTCTGCTCAAATTTTATGCCTTGAATAAAGACCCCCCAATTTTCGATCTATCCATAGAACTTGATTTACCTTTCTTAATCACCGTTAAGGAGTCACCTTCAATAATCACATCTCTCAGCCCCATCTCCACCCCCAACTTGAGAGCTTGAAGGCATGCAAGGGCTTCAGCCGTGAAAACAGACGGTACATACTCATTAAAATGACATTTTTTTCCAATTATTCTATATCTGTCATCTCTAACAACTAACCCTGAATATGATTTTGCGAAGTGAGTCTTAAAGTTTGCATCAAAATTAATGTTCAAGAAAGGAGCCTCCGGTGGTCTCCACCTATCATTCCCCACCTTCGAAACAAGTAATCTTTCCTCAATCTCATTTAACTCAAGTAAATATGACGAGATCTGACTTACCATTTGTTTTTTCGAGATGAATACTTTATCATGTATCCACTTATTCCTTGCTGAGTAGAAAAACCAGATTGCACACACAATCTATTTACAGGTATTCTTCGTTGAAGCATTAAACAGTGTGTAACTAATCTTGAAAACATAAATTCCCCCTCTCACCCTCTCATCTAATCTCCAGTAGATTCCAAAGCTCAGAAGCAAAAGGACAGTCACAGACTTCGTGCTCCAGGCTTTCAACACCCCTCATGCATTTTGGACATGTCTCTTCACAAGCTAATCTTCTAATGTATAGATTATGCATATTAGGGGTTAGATTATGGAATATTTGCCAAGCTATAATTTTAACTTTTTCTAGCAATTTTAAATTCCACATTTTTTTGTAAAAATTGTTGTAACAAATCGCCTCTTCATCGACATTTGGCTCATCACCCCCTTGTAGAACCCTGTACCCACTTCGAACAATATACTCACCTGAGGATTCCATGCTCCAAACTATTGCGTCTTTCTACACCTGCGAGCCTAGAAGAATACATAGAATTCTCCTTGCTACCTCTGAATCAAAACAACTGGTAATTAGCTCCACATTCCATCTTCTATTATGCTCTAATATCAATTCTGAAAAAGTCCTGTAAGGCCTATTAATCTTAGGCATCTAAATTTTCTTTGTTTGCAAACTAGGGACCCAAATATCATCCAGATGTTAATACTAGTTCTTGTACCAACCTGCCAACCCAAACCCTTCAGAAGCAAACCCTTTGCAGACTATATTTTACGAGGTAAACAAATGGTAAGCTCCTAAACCAACTCTCAAAAAATCTGTGTTTGGAAAATAATTTGCCTTCAACAATCTGGCTAATAATGAACTCTGATTACTAATTAAACGCCATCCCTGCTTGGCAAGTAAGGCAATATTAAATTGACTAAGATTGCGAAAACTCATGCCTCCATAATCCTTTAATGTACACATTTTTGACATTCACACCAATGGATTCCTCGTTTCCCCCTAAATTTCTACCACCAAAACCGAGAGATAACTTGTTTTAACTCTTTAAATAGTGAGGTTGGAAGTAAGAAACATGACATCGTAAAAGTGGGGATAGCTTGAAGAATACTTTTTATAAACACTTCTTTTCCTTATTGAGACAATGGTCTTACACACCAACTGTTAATGCGCCTTCGCATTCTATCCTTTAGCCCATGAAATGCTCTCTTTCTATTTCGGCCAACCATATTGAATAAGCCCAGATATCTCTTAGGATCAACAGAAACCCGAACCCCAAACTTCTTGAAATTTTCTGTCGCATTTCTTCACCAACATTTGAACTAAAATATATGGAAATTTTTTCATAATTCACACACTAACTTAAAGCCTCCTCATACTCCTTAAGGATTATCTTCAAACACATAGCCTCACTCACTATAGCCCCCCTAAAGCGTATACAATCATCAACAAATAAAAGGTGAAAAACAACTGGGGCTGCCCTATAAATTTCTGCACCCTTAACCAAACACTTCCGACTAGAATACACATTAAGGAAGAAAGCCCCTCATTGCAAATCAGGAACAAATATGGGATTAACGAGTCCCCTTTAACGAAGTCCCCTTCTCGGGGAAAACTTATTACCCACTCATTCATTTATGATTAAAGAATAGGAAACAATACTTACGTAACTATAAATAAATTCCACCCAGCCTTTTGCAAAACCCATTGTCAAAAGCAGCTGTTTCAAGAAACCCCATTCCACCCTATCATAAGCTTTGCTCATATCCAACCTGAGTGCGAACTGGCCCTTTTTCCCATGTCTTTCCCTCTTAAGAACCTCAAGAATTTCATAAGCAAGCAGAATATTATTTGTGATTAATCTACCAAGGACAAAGGCGCATTGCGATTCATTGATACACACAACTTTAGAGATAATCTTATACAGAACTAAGCATAAACTAATGGGGCAAAAATACTTCATACCATTCGGGTTTGAATTCTTTGGAATCAAAACAATGTGAGTATAAGTAATATCATCTAAAAACATACCTCCATTGAGCACCTTGAGGCAAAAAGTTCCCACATCATATCCCACTATGTTCAATAAGTTTGAAAAAATAGCCCACGAAAACTATCGGGACCTGGAGCTTTCATAGATGTCATTGTCTTAACAATATTTAAGATCTCATCCCTCTCATAACGGGCTATGAGACATTGATTCATCTCATTCATTATTAGAGGTGTTCATGACAGAAATTTGGGAGGGTTTAGGAAAAAATATAAGCCCGAAAAATGGGCTTGGACAAAAAATAAAGCCCGTTTAAAAAATGGGCCGAGCCCCGAGTAAGGTATTTTTGGCCCGGCCCGAATTCACTAAATGACAAAAAAAGTCTGCTATTTTTCTATTTTTGAATGTTATTTTCTTGTTGTTTTCTCCCTATTTTGCTACCATATTACTATTATGTTGCTATTATTTTGTTGTTATTGATTCAATATTGTATAAAACTTATTTTATTGTTAATTTTGTTATTATTTTAAAGATATTTGTTAATTTTATTATTTTAGAGGTATTTGCTTGTTAAGTTACATCTATCTTAGTGTTATTTATGTCAACATGTTTTTTTAAAATTTATTTTCAATTTGCTGGGCTAGGTTTGGGTTTTAGCATTTTTATATGGGTCGGGCTTGGGAAAAAATTTAGGCCCATTTTTTGGGTCTGGCCCTACCTGAGCCCGATGAATGGGCCTAAATTTTTAGTTGAGCCCGGCCCGGACCGGCCCATGAACACCTCTATTCATTATACATCTATTCACCGCTTCTAAAATATGTTCTACATTGCTTGAACCTTGAGATGTAAATAAATTCATAAAATAATTTATTGCAATATTTCTAACCTCTCATTTATTGCTTGTGAATTGCCCATCACCCCTATCCAAACTTTTCACCTTATTCATACGTTTTTTTTAGTTACATAACGGTGGAAAAAACTTGTATTTCGGTCACATTTTTTAAGCCAATTAACATGCGCCCTTTGTTTCTAATACAACTCTTCATTTTCCAACTCTAAATTTAAATCAATTCTACTATTCAACAATTCTAGAATGTTATCATCATCTTAATCCCCCATGGTAAGCTCCTCTTTCTCTTTGTCAAATAACCTCTTCTATCCCATTTCTCACTTCGAAGCCTAGTTGCCCACCTCTTCAACCCAAAACCTACCCATTCAAGGCGTTGAGGCACCATCCCACTGCTACCTTCCCAAAGCCTACGAAACTCATCCTCACATGACTTTTCAAGCCAAAACATTTAGAATGCCTCTCATACTTATCCGTTTGAATTAATAGCGGACAATGGTCAAAAAAGGAATGAGGCAAATGTTACACAACAAAAATTGGGAAATTTTCCCACCATACCGGATTTGCAATGCCTCTATCCAACATTTCCCTAATATTATTATGCTCAAAATTTCCCCTTTCCCAAGTAAACCATGGCCTTTCAAAACCCAAGTCCTTCAAATGACAATCCCAAAGAACCTTCTGAAATTTGTCCATCCTCCTGTCATCTCATCTAGCCCCGATTTTCTTCTCAAAAGAAAAGAGGATCTCATTGAAATCTCCACAAACCAACCACAGAATGCTTTGATCCTGCCTCAGAAAGCAAATAAAGCACCAAGAGTCATCACGGTATCTCAAATCTGGCGAACCATAAAAGTCTATCAATCTCTAATGTACTTCATCTTCAAGTCCTTTTAAAACCACATCCACATAATTACTAGAATAACTTCTTAGATAAATAACAACATCAAATTTCCATACCAAACTCAAACCCCCTCGTACCGTTTTCTACCACGTCAATGCCATTTAGAAATCTATCCTTCTGGCGCACCTTTTTCATTCTTATTATGTCCAATTTTGTCTCCATAAAGAAGACAGCATGGGGATTGTGAAGCTTTAACTCATGTTTCATCCTCCTTATTGCTCGTGGGCTCCCTAACCCACGAACATTCTAATTCATTATTTTCATTGTTGTCGGCTGACCTGCCCCCTAGTGGTCACTGATAAAGTTTTTTGGTAAGCGAGATAGCCCTCGCCCTCTTTCTCCTCAGAATTCGAGATTTTAGAAACTTTTTCAAAGAATACATTCTTTCTTTACCTCTTCTTTCCGTCTATTACTCCAATTAGGATTTCCTCTAGATCATAAATCATCGGATCTTTTGCCCGACCCTCTTCTAAATCCCCTCCACTCCCAAAATGCATAGGCCATCAAATAGCATAGGCCAACATTCTAGGCCAACTCATAATAACATATACGCATAATCAAGTCCCTATACATGCGTAGACTTAAAAATAATTGAAGATCGTTGATACAATACCAATCAATAACTTGTTAGTGTGATAGAATCTCCGACGACCTCCAACTCGAGCTAGCATCTGTGACACTATAGGAAAAAAGAAAGGAAGGGGTAAGCATTATAGCTTAGTAAGTAGGTATTTAAATAATAAGTGATTTATTAACAGGATTTTATAAATCTTCACAATATGTTCTCAGGATAATAAAATCATAATTGCACATAGTTCCACTATTTATTCATGTTCATCTTAAGCTATCTACTCGAGTCACAGTCACTAAATTATATATATCTTGAACTACGGAAATCCAAATTAAGATCCACTAATTTTTCCTGAAACCAGACTCACATATCTTCTTACTGTAAAATTTCCAAAATTTTTGGTTTAGCCAATAAGTACATTTTATTCTTTAAAGTCTCCCCTGTTCTGCTGTCTGATAGTTTCAACCCTTCTTCACTAAAAATTAATTATCTCTTCGTACGATATTCAAATGATGTTCCCGTTTATTTCTATTGAAGGTATAATCATTAATAAATTTAAGCATATAAATTATAAACCATAATTATTTTTATACAATTTTTAGTGATTTTCCAAAGTCGAAACAGGGGATTCCAAATTATTCTGACCCTATCTCAAAAGAATTCAAATATCTTAGAATATGAAATTCTTTCACTTACACCGTTTCTTTTATGAAAAAATAGACTCAATAAGATTTAATTTCATATCTTATTCAACTTCTAATTCAATTTCCACCATTTTTGGTGATTTTTCAAAGACACATAACTGCTGCTGCCCCAAAACTATTTTATTGCAAATTTTACTCTATCATGTTTTCTTTGTATTAATTCTCATTTACACACATATAACACTAAAGTATATCCATAGTTAGCCATGCCAATAGCTAGTCATCATCAAATATTTATAAGTCTTCATTGTAACACTTACTCCATATGAACCTTACCAAAGTTCGATCACATATCGAGCACGTTGCTCATGAATATATATACACATGTACCTGCACTTGTTCATCACATAATCACATTCAATTACACTTAGTCATTTTCCCATTGAACATATCGGAATATTATTGGATACATCGAAAGTTTGCACATAAGTGCCACACTTGTAGCCAAAGCTACTTCACATCACTTTTCACATAGCCTCGCTCTCGAGCTAATCACATTCGCACGTCTGCTCACACAAGCTGTCGGTCATATGTAACTACTCAGTGCTACTCAAACAAGCTGTCAGGTATCCGCAACACATGCTGGATTACCCAGCCATTGGTAGAACTTATAAAATCAGCACTCATTTCACATAGTCACAATCTCGTTTTCCTTGAGCTATAACTGTAACACCCCTAAGCCATATCCGTCACCAGAATAGGGTTACAAGATGTTACCAAAGTTTACAGAATAATTACACATAAATTACATTATTTACTTATATTCACATCAAAACTATCCACTCGAGTCATATTCACTAAATTATTTATATCTTAAGCTAAAGAATTCTAAATTAGGATCTGTAAAAAGAAATTGAAATTAGACTCATATATCTTTCTACCATAAAATTTACAGAATTTATTGATTATACAAAAAGTACAGTTTATTCTTCAAATTTACCCTTGCTCTGTTGTTTGACAGATTCGACCTTTCTTTACTAAAAATTAATTATCTCATACTACAGAATTCAAGTGATGTTCTCGTTTATTTCTTTTAAAACTAGACTTATTAAGGATTTTAAGTATATAAATTATAACCCACAATTATTTTTATAAAATTTTTAATGATTTTCCAAAGTCAAAACAGGGGAGCTCAAAATCACTTTGACCTTGTCTCACAAAAATTCAAATATCTCATAATATGAAAGTCTTTTACTTACACCATTTCTTCTCTGTGAAACTAGATTCAATAAGATTTAATTTCATATCTTATTCAACCTCTAATTCGATTTCCATAATTTATGGTGAATTTTCAAATTCGAACTACTGCTACTAACCAAAAACTGTTTTAGTACAAAATATTGTTAACTAGTTTATAACATATTTACTCCATTTCATTTAAACTCTATACATGCCATATAATTCTTAAAAACATAAAACAAAAGCTACCGAAATTGATTTGGGTAATGAGCTTTGTTGTGATGATCCGATCTACCAACTTCCCTTTAAATCAATCTACATAAAAATATCAAACACACACAACTAAGCTTATTGAAGCTTAGTAAGTTCATAGGTTTAAAAGTAATGCTTACCAAACATAACATTTCCAAACAATAACAAAGCATTTACTATAGTTTCTTGCCATTCACAACCACTGTTATAATACTTCACATAGTTGAGTTCAACATTAACAACTATTCAATCTCTTTCAATAGGTTCACTCTTCTTGTATTACTTATTATCAAATTAGGAAACGTATTACGAATTTGAGTACGTCGTTGCTTAGTGCCACGTTTCACAACTCAATATGGTTTTCCTCATTGAAATACCATACCTACATTCCACAACTCGGTATGGGAAATGCCACACCTACGTTTCTTAACTCAGTGTGGTTAATACCATACCTACGTTTCACAACTCAGTATGAATGATACCATACCTATGTTTCACAACTCAGTATGGTTAATACCATACCTACATTTCACACTTTGCTATGGATCAACCATGGTCTTATCTGTCAATTCATCACATGTCACGAAACGAACGTACTCAATCCTGCGTTTTTTCCTAATTTGAATTACCACCTTTATTCTTTCATTTTATCATAATTTTCACAATCCCACAACAAATTTATATTCAATAACACATTATATTATTCTATCATTCACAAATAAATATGTAAATTCAACCATATGAACTTACCCGGCTGATTTGTAGAAGATATTGAAATTTAGGGACTATTCCGCAACTTTTTCTTTTCCTTGTTCTTCTTTGGATTCTTGATCTATAATGTAAAATATTTTCACTCATTAGTATTTATTTCATTTCTATTTCACTTCATAATTTATGCTCTTCAATTTTCAAAATTTCACTTGTACCCCAAAATTTATAGTTTTTACAATTTAGTCCCTGCTACTCTTACCCATCAATTGAACTAAATTTTCTCAATTAACACTTTATTTTATCATTATAAACTATATAACAACCTTTGATATTCTGAATTTCAACACCAACCTCTAATTCACAACTTTTTCACAATTAGGTCCTAAATACCATTGTCTATCAAAATCACTTAATAAAACCACATTAATATGAAGTTAGAATTTAAATTTCATAATAATTCATCATAAAATTCCCTCAATCAGCCAGGGTAACTTCCAATTTCACCCACCAAATCAAAAACTAATGAATTATATAAGTGGACCTAATTGTAAAAGTCATTAAAACATAAAAATTATCAAGAAAAAGAAAGAATTAAACTCACATGATGTAAAAATATGAAAAACCAGCTTTCTCCAGACCCCCTAGGCGTTTTGGCTGAGAAAATATGAAGAGATCTCTAGATTTTTCAATTTTGTCCTTATTTTATATGTTATAATTGTAAAATTTCCAATTTTGCCCTTATTTCCCTTATTTTTCGATGATTTTCTTGCCCTTGCCGTCCAACCTATTCACTTTTAGGCTTAATTACCCTTTAAATCCTCATTATTTTAACACTTGAGCTATCTAATCCTTCTAGCAAATTTTACATTTGTTACAATTTAGTCCTTTTTATTTAATTGACTGCCCAAACGTTTAAATTTCTCAACCAAACTTTAATACTAACTTAAAAAATATTTATGGCTCGATTTTTAAATTTGAGTTCTCGATACCTCATTTTTTTACCTATTTGACCTAATAAATTCTTTTAATTCACCAAATTCACCAAATCACAAATTCTTCTAAATTCTTACTTGACTCATAAATATTAAATTACTATCTTGTTCAACCTTACTTGTCAGATTTAGTGATCTCAAATCACCATTCCGACACCACTGAAAATTAGGTCGTTACAATAACAGCACATTTAACTATTTATTCATCCTGCAACTCAAATTAGCCTAAATTTACATTTTGGAAAAATTACATTTTTGTCCATAAACTTTGTCATATTTACACTTTTTCCCCTAGGCTTGTTGTAATCAGCCCATTTTGCCCGGGCTTGTAACAAACCAAAACCAAAAAATAATGTCCAACGTATTTTTCAGTCCCTTTACAATTATAAAGTCCAAAACCAAATACTACCCAGCAACTCAACACTTAAACCCATGACCCAAACCAATTACCAACAGACCCACTTACACTCTTGACTGAAAACTCAGACGGCCCAAAATGGCCCAACTCCTACACCAAAATTAGAAGAGCTAGAGTTTCTGAAACCCTAGGCGCCGCAACCTCATCCAGCCCTTGCGCCGCAGCACTCAGTAGCTCCTCGCGCCCACCAATCGCGTCGCAATCCGTGTGCAAACCCCGCCATCGCCGAAATCTTCTCATCCACCTATAAAAGGAAAGGAAATCGATAGCAAACAAGGCAGTATTTTTATTTCCTTTTTATTGTTTATTTCGAAGGCTATAAAAAGCCTTACAAAAACCTGTAAAGGGGGGGAGACGATATACAGATAACAGATACTCACAAAAATAGAGAAAACAAAATATTCACAAAAATCCACAGAAATAAAATACAGAAACCTTTCGCAGAGGAAATTTTTCCCTATTTTATTTTTTTCTATACATTTTCGCATATAAATAGTGTTTTAAAAATAAAAGGAGGCGAGTTTACCTTTCAAAGGGCGTCGAAAAATTGAGGTTTGGCCTCCGGCCACCGTTCGTGGTGGCGCGTGTAGCGCGTGGGGCACACAGCCCGAAGGTCCGGTGACCGACCCAGAACAGAGGAGGGAAAATTTCAGAGAGTTTCTTTGAAGTTTTTTTCTTTTAAAACAGTTTTAAAATGATTTTCAGCCGATTTTTTATAACTTGTATAACAATGTGGAAACGATGCCGTTTTTGCTTAATCAAATAAGCACAAAACGACATCGTTTAGGGCTGGAGGATCCGCGCGTTGACCCGAAAACCCAGGGAGGATCCGCGCGTTTTTCTAAATAGGGCTAATTTCCATTTTGGTTCTTCCGCTATTTGAATTTTTTAAATTAAATTCAATTTGAATTTTTTATTTTTGATAATTTAGTCCTAGAATTTCCTTTCTATTTCAATTAAGTCCGTGGGTTCCTTAAAGGCAAAAATCAGAACAACGTCGTTTTTTAAAAATTTGGCATAATTGCCATATTGAACCCTCACAGTGTTGCCGCATTTTAATTTAACCCCTTTTATATTTATTTTTTATTGCAATTTGATCCTTTTTTATTTTTTAAAACCCTTTTTTATTATTTCATTTTATTTTAAATTAATTTAACATTTTTTTAAATTGTTTTATCATATTAAATATGTTATATTATTTTTATTATTTATATATATTAATTTGTTTATAGTATAAAATTTATATATATATATTATATGTATTAACCTTATATGTTTAATTATTATCATTTATTTTATGTGGTCTAATATTATCTATACATTACATATTATTTTATAATTTATATGTTAGTTATTATATTATACATTTTTGTGTTTGAATATTATATATAACACTATATTATATCATATATTATCTTTAAAATTTTATTTTGTATAAAATTCATTTATATTATATAATATATTTTATTACATATGAATTTTTATGATTAGTGTATTATATATATGTTTTTATTTAAAATTATTATTTATTATTTACTAATTATTTTTATTATATGTAATCATTTATACATGTATTAAATTATTAAATTATATATATTTATTATAAGTTTTTTTTTTACTTTTAAATTTTTGTTATTATATATATTAAATCATTTTAAAAATCATCACATTTTTTATTCAATGTTTAAATATGTTATTTCTTTTTTCATTTGATTTTGTTATTTCGTGGAAATTTCAATTATTGTTATTTATTTTATATTACATGTTTATTTATTTATATTCTTTAGATCGTTTATTATTGTTTAGCATAGTTCATTATATATTTATGTTATATTATTCTTTTATTATTTATTATTAGTATAATTTATAGTTATATTGGATTGCTGTTAAATATGTATGTTGTAATATTTTACTCAAATCATTTATAAAAAAAAAATCTGTTGAATTAAAGCATTTTATTCAAATATTTTTAAAAAAAAGCGTGATATGTGATATTTGGGGACTTTGAGAAAAATTGTGACTTAACTTACTAGGTTTCGATTTTTCTCGTAGAACTTAAGGTATTAGATATTCTTTCTCTTTTAAAACTGAAACTTACAAATTTCAAATCAAAAACTTATTTTTGGGAATTCAAAACGTTGTGTCTTAACTTACTGGATATGATGTTTTGTGTCTCGAGGTAGGAATTTTCTAAAATAAAAGACGTGCCTAATTTCGAAGTCATGAGATGCTATATCCTAACTTACTGGATATAGTATTTTATTTCTTTAAGATAGGCAAGTCTTGGTTTTTATTCTAATAAAAGGATCTTATTTTAAAAATTTTCAAATTTGCAACATTAGGACATGATTTTATCGATTAGGTACCAATTTTTGGGCGTTATGAGGGTGCTAACCCTTCCTCACACGTAATCGACTCCCGAACCCATTTTTCTTGTTTTTCATGGACCAAAATCAGTATTTTGAAATAAAATGATTTTCAAGGTGATCCAATCACACCTAAGTAAAAAGGGATTGGTGGCGACTCCATTTCCGTTTTTAAAGTCGATTCTCCTTTTTTTTCAAACCTTTTAAAAATGGTTTCGACAACTTGGCGACTCCGCTGGGGACCAATAAGAGAGTCCAGCCGTAAAATCGATAATTTCATGTCCTTATGTTTGAATTTAAAAATCTGGTTTAAAAATTATGATCTTTTTTGTTGCATATGGTTCTATTTTTATAAAATATCTATGCATTACATTGCATTACCGTTGTGGCCGTACCCTTAAGTGGGAGCGAGAAGCTACTCCTTCGTAAGGTTTTCAACTCCGTGCAAGATAGTGAACCGATTTTGGGATACATCCGTACCTATGTCTTCGTGAGATTTTCATCTCCGTGCAACCATAGAGAAATGTATTCCCCTGAACTGAACTCGGTCTATATGAGTCTATAATGGGTGAGGATCGAGGAATCTGCTGGTTCAAGTACCTCAACTTTAGAGCAAAACCACATATAGAAAACCTAAGTGCTTACCCTAGATAGAGCCATACCAAACCTTAGCAATCACCCAGATATATGCTTGATTATTTGCTTTATATTTTACTCCATGTTACTAATTAATTGTGTTTTACTTTGTTGCATGTCATTTCATATTTTAAAGAGGTATCAATTCACGGTCAGTTTCTAAATTGGAAAGCTGGTTATGGAGAACGAATTCCTTGATAAAGTAGAGGACAATGCAATCGTCCGTAGGTGGTTAGAGCAAACACAGTTAGGAAAAGGAGATAGCTTAGCCGAAGGGTACAAATCAGAGCTATAGGACTACACTCGCATCAGTGTGACGCAGAATAATCTTCAGGAATTAATAGAGATATGGGATCAGTGGAGTAACGAGACCAAGCATCTGTTTTACCGCAGCTATGGGGATTTTCGTACCTATTAGACATTAAGGTAGATGAACATCTGTTTCGATCCATCTCCCAATATTGGAACTCTGCGTATAGTTGCTTTACTTTTGGAAGAGTTGATTTGGTACCTACGGTAGAGGAGTATACAACTCTATTGCAATGTCCTAAGATTCAAGTTGATAAAGCTTACTCGAGGGCTCCTAATGTTCCAACCTTTGTGAGGAAACTAATAAATATTATGGGGATGAGCGAACAGTAGCTTACAGCCAGAATCAAACAAAAAGGTGAGTATAAGTGCATCTCGTGGAAAGCTTTGAAAGATTTGATTTTAGAGCATCCTAATATGAAAAAGAAAGTCGATGTATTTTTTTTGAGTATATATGGATTAGTGATCTTCCCTAAGGCATTGGGATACGTAGATGAAGCTGTCTCAGATATTTTTAATCGACTTGATAAGTAAGTCACACCTATTCCTGCGATCTTGGCGGAAACATTTCAGTCGTTGAGTGCATGTAGGAGAGCTAGGGAAGGCAGATTCATAGGATGTGCACAGTTATTGTTGGCTTGGTTCCATAGTCACTTTTGGAGAGTGGACAAGGTTTCTTATCGGGTCTTCTCAGAAAATTACTCTTTATTAAAAGAGATAGTGGCCACTCCAAAAAGAGACGACATAGCCGAAGAAAATTGGATAGCGCTTCTACAAAATCTCCGAGAAGAAGATGTTGAGTGGAGAGCTCCCTAGATGGTTCCTAATGAAGTTCTGTATCGGTGTGGGAGTTTTGATTGGGTCCCTCTACTTGGAATTTGGGGAGCCATTAGATATGCGTCTTTGCTCGTATTAAGACAACTCAGAACAAGGCAGTTTGTACCGACTACACACGGATTAGCACAAAGTGAGTTTTCGTATAAAGGGGATAGCTACAAGAAGGGGGTTAAGGATATCTCTAGTGCTTGGAATCAGACTCATCGCATGAAGAGAGTGGATGTAAGTCCAATGACGACCCCAGAGTATAGTGGATGGTGGAATAAAGGAGTCAATGACAACATCCCTAGGCCAAGTTCAGAAGACGCTCGATCGATTGAAGAATTTTTACATGTGGTCCCATCGGAATTGGAGATGATAAAACAAGATTTCAAAATGAGGAATTCAGAGCTCGAAAAGAGGATAGAGAAGCTGGAAGAAGAAAAGATGTACTTGAGGCTAGATGTGGATGTTCAAAAATCAGAAGCTAAGAAAGTAAGAAAGGAGAAAAGGGAGATTAAGGAAGATCGAGATAGCTTGAAGACAGAATATAAGAAGATACGGTTGATGATGAAGAATGCTGGATTGGGTAAAACTTCAGAACAGTGGCAACAAGAGGTTCAGGAGGAAAAGGCCAAAGCTGACTATTGGAAGAGGAAATTTCAAAAAATGCAAGCGCAAAATGAGGCCTTAGAGAAGAGTTTATCAGAAAGCTAAAGTGAAAAGGAAGAATTAAAAGTTAGAGTGGCTGAACTTGGACGATCTCTTCATCACCATCGAAGCCGCAATTCTGCGATCAAGCTAAAGTCAAGTCTGAACAAGATGGAGGAAATGAAGAGTAATATCAAGGAGTTAGAATCGGCATTCCATAGTTATAAACTTCGGATCGAGCTTCTTGAAACAAGAGAAGGGCGTTGGAAGGAGGAGTTTCACCATTCTCATGATCAAGTTAGAAGTCGGGATTACCTCATGGGGGAAACAATAGTCCAGATTCGAGAGGTAGCTGATCGCCTACAGACTTTGGTAGCACAGGCTGATACATTGAGCACGAAGTATGAGCTACAGTCAGGTCGTAACCAAGAGTTAGCTTTTTTGTTAAGGAAAATCAGAACTTTGGGCCTTAAGGCGAAAGTATATTTGTAATCCATTTTATGTAAAGAATTTTTTTCTAATAAAGTTTTCTAAAATGAAGTTAAATCAGAATTGACGCCTCTTTGCATTCATACATTTGCATTACATAACATCATATGCATTCAAATCCATAGAGAGAGTCTAATTAGTTGAAATTATTTAGAAAGAGAGAGAAGGAAAATCTCTAAGCTGAACACCACTATGGTACACATGCAAAGACAAGGAAAATGGATCAAAGATTTGAACAATTCCAGAGGGATATACAAGACCAAATGCAGGAGCAAATGGCAAAGATTCAATAAGAAATGAGAGATCAAATTTTGGAAGCTCAGAGGAGCATGATGGCTCAAATGGCTCAGATGCTGAGTGGGGCAATGGACAAATGGAAGGTTCCCGTAGTTAATACTGAAGACAATGAGAACTTTCCTCAGGGTTTCACCCCATCGTATGTACAACCGGTGGAGTATCCCCAAAGGCCACCTGTTATGATTAGGCCTCAACAGAGGCAAGCTAATCCCAGATTACCCATGAACTTCCAAGTCAGCTCAGGATCTAACCCAGGAGACAACCCTGCTAATCCCGTTATCCTTGATTTGGATATAGCAGAGAGAGGGGACAAGAATTGAATCCTCGAGGCAGTTAGAAGATCGCTGTAGATGGTTGGAGGAAAAATTCAAGGCTTTGGAAAATGCCGATCATCACCATGGTATTGACACAAAAGACTTGAGTCTAGTTCCAGATTTGGTGCTTCCTCATAAATTTAAGATGCCAGCATTTGAGAAGTACAATAGGACTAGTTGCCCTGAAACCCACATCACTATGTTCTGTAGACGCATGACTGGATACGTGAATAATGATCAACTTTTGATTCATTATTTCCAAGACAGTTTAGTGGGGGCAGCATCTAGGTGGTACAATCAACTTAGCCGCGCTAATATTAGCTTCTGGAAAGACTTAGCCCAAGCCTTCATGAAGCAGTACAATAATGTTACAGACATGACGCCTGATAGAATCATGTTGCAAAACATGGAAAAAAAATTGAATAAAAGCTTTAGGTAATACGCGCAAAGATGGAAGAAAGTTTCGTTCAAGTTCAACCACCTCTCTCAGAGAAGGAAACCACCATGCTTTTTATCAACACCCTGAGAACTCCGTTCATCACCCACATGATAGGAAGTACTACCAAGAGCTTCGCGGATATAGTGATGGCAGGAGAAATGATAGAAAATGCCATAAAGGTGACAAGATTGAAGCAAGGGAAACCATTAAAACCTCTGCTCCTAGGAAAAAGGATAACAAGGTGAATAATACGAGTACATGCAACAAAGAGTACTCAAAAGCAATTACTGTTAACCAGCCAAAAGTAATCACTGCTGGGCAGTAAGGGTCGGTGAGACAAGAGTTGGGCACAAGGCAAATCTCTGAAAAGCTCCAATTTACACCAATCCCAATGACGTATAAGAAGCTATATCAAAGTTTGTTTGACACACACGTGGTGTCCCCATTTTATCTAAAACCGTTGCAACCTCCGTTTTCAAAATGGTATAACGAGAATGCCTAATGTGAGTACCACACGAGAATAAAGGGTCACTCAATTGAAAATTGTACTACGTTTAAAAAGTTGGTCGAAAGGTTCATTAAAATGGGAATTGTGAAGTTCGACGATTCATCAAAACCTGATCACTTTGACGAGGCAGAAAAAGCGATAATTGAAGGAGGAGACAAGAAAGTTGCGACCCCTTGAAGAAATCAAAAGCGAAGAGGGAATCACGGAACGAAGTTTCCAAGCCCTTGTATACTTGGGAATGTTTTGAATAATGGGACTGTGGAAGATATCTCTGTATTTTTAGAGCTAATTTAGAGTAATATTCAAAACACGTTTGTTGCCTTAAGCCTAGAGGCAATAAGGACCCTTTTGTGAAATAGGCTTATGTCCTAAATTCTTATTTCAATAAAATGAATCTTTTTGAACAAATATCCTTTTATTCTTTCCATGTATAGATTCTTTTATTTTTGGACTTTCTTTCAAATATTCTTTTATTCATTCATATCATACAAATAACCATTCTTTGAATCATTTATTCTTTAGAATCTTCTTTCGAGCCTATAATAGGTCTCCATATATCAACGATGTGAGCAATGCTGCTACTGACTCAGAGTCTCCTTTCGAGTAAGACATGTGTCTAGAGGGATCTCAGGACTTCGAAGATGACAGAGATTGTAACCTATCTTCTGATTTGTTAACAATGGTAGAACAAGAAGAAAAATAGATCCTACCTTACATAGGATCAATGGACATTGCGAGCCTAGAAAAGGGGTGAAGATCGAAGCCCAGCTCACTATAGAAATAATGCGAGACATCATTGAGTTATTTTAAAAAATTCAAAGATCATATCAAGACATGCTTGAAAGAGGTCCATAAGGGTGTTAAGAGAACATGCTAATGGTTATACAATAGTCAAGCTAATCATAAGGTTTGGGTACTGTTGATCTACACAAAAGGGGATGGTATCAGCTATACCGTATTTAAGGAGACAAGATTCATGTGCCTTCTCCAGTTCTTCACAAATTTTCCATATGTGGGGCATGGATGTGATGGGGCTAATCTCCTCAAAAGTTTTTAGCTAATATTGATTCATTGACGTGGTCATCGTTTACTTTATTAAGAGGGTGGAAGCAGTTTCATATGCCAACATTACAGAGTTGATAGTCATCAAAGTCTCAAAAAAAAAGGGGCGCCGACAAAGAATACCAAAAAGGACAATGCCAAAAATTTGTAGTCTGTTCAAAGATTAGACGGCATATCATAGAGCAACAAAGGCAGCCAAAAGAAATAAAAAAAAAACAAAATAAGAATCATTATTGAGATTTGTAAAGTTGGCATAAAGAAGTCACCATTTACCCTCTTTGTTTCTTGAATGATGACCGGGACTTTCATCGGGGCAACATCTTTCCCATTGGTTTATGAAAGGGAAGCAATTATGTGAGGTTAAGATTCCTTTTCTCCAAGCTTTGATAGAATTAGATGAAGCAGAATGCCTCCAGTAAATTTGATTGAAAGTATTCATGGTCGAATGTACCAAAAATGGATGGTACAAGCTCATGATAAAAGGTTTGCCCAAGAGAATTTCATGATGGGGACCTGGTATTAAGAAGGATTCTTCTCATACAAAAGAACTTCAGAGGAAATCAGATGTCAAACTGGGAAAGACCTTATGTAGTGAAAAAGGGGCTTATTCTATAGGAGCATTGATATTGACCGAGACGGATGGCGAAGACTTGCCCAATTCAGTGAATTCAGGTTCAGACGAAAAGTATTTTACCTAAAAGAGGGAAGACCAAGGTGAAAACCCGCAAAGGGCACTTTGAGATCAGATATTCAAAAAAAAAAAGGGAAAGGCCAAGGTGAAAACCCGCAAAGGGCGCTTTGAGACCAAAGGGGTTTTGAGCCGAAAACCTGAAAAAGGGCGGCTCAAATTTTGGTCAAAGATAGGGCATGTGATAGTCTCGCTATGCCTGAATTAACAATGAGGAAGTATGCTACGTCTTGGGGCATTGACAAAGTACTCCAGATCCTCTAAACACATATTGAGCTCAAAATGGTCCTTAAGAAGTTTGTACAGAGAAGTTCAGGCTGCGAATCTGGGGCTCCTAGCCTCCATCTTACCCATTTTTGAATTTGTTATCTTGGATTACTTTATTCTTTTCAAGATACCCCCCAATTAATTTTCTTTTATTGTTTTGGTTATTGTTTATTAACTTATTTGTTTCGAGCTATGCTCCTGATTAATTTTCTTCTCGTCCATTATTGTGATCTTTTTTAAGTATTTTATATTGAAATAACGATTAATAGACTAATAATACTTTCATAAAAGGAGTTTCGTATATTACTCTAGAAGCTTCTAAATAATATGAGAATCTGAAGCAGAACTATTGTTTAGAACTCTCCAAGACTAAGGTTTGAAATATTGAAAGATGATTATCTCTTCGGATTTTTATTGGATAAGACATTTCGTCTGTGATACCATTTTGACAAATGACGAGCAATGTCAACCCAGGTGTAGAATGGGATCATTCTCGGAGAAGGAAAAGATACATTGCATTCATCTGGTCATTACACCCAGGGAATGGTGTAACAGATCAAGTTGATTGAAGATAATACAAATTCCATACCTCTGAGTGGTAACTGGATGGATGGGAGGAACCAAATGTTGTTCCCCTGAAGTTGTAGTAGGAAGAACAAATTTTATGTCCTAAGGTTCAAGGGAATGGACTCTGAAATTACAGCGGAGCAAGCTTGCTGAACAGAATATGATTGTTTCTTTGGGTTTTCTGTCAAAGATACCCGCTGAACGAGAAAGCATGGTAGCACATCAGTGATAGAATCTTGATGAACTATGAGCAATGACAACCCAAACATTAAATAGGGATCATTCTCACACTTCCAATTAGGAGCATTTGATTCATTCTGATCATTGTATCCTAATCGTTATATAAGAAAAAAGAGAAAAGAAGGAAATCATTCTCGTGACATTCTGCATTTATGCAAATGTCGTCCATAATACATCTAGTTAGAAGCATTAGATTCATTTCGATCATTGCATTCTAATCATTACATAGGATCATTCTCATAACATTCTGCATTCATGCAAATGTCATCCATAATACCATTTAGTTAGGAACATTTGATTCATTCTGATCATTGCATCCTAATCATTTGACATTTAAAAAGGATCATTTTCATGACATTCTGCATTCATGCAAATGTCGTCCATAATACATTCGAGTCAGGTCCCTAGAGGACGGTGTAGCAAGATTGGTGAATTCACCAGTCCTATCTCCCTGACCAGCAGGGGAATAGGTCGAAGATTGTAGATCTTGTCACCCTAAGCAGTAGTAGAACAAGATCGAACGACGAATTTTATCTCCATGAAGCAGCGGAGTAGATTTAAGCCATCAGTCTTATCTCTCTCGAGATAATAGTGGAGCAGACTGAAGATTGAAGTCTTCCTGAGACAGTAAGGAAGCAAATTTGAAAGTTTAGATTTTGTTCCCTCGAGATGGTAGTGGAGCAAGCTGAAGATTGAAGTCTTCCTGAGATAGTAAGGAAGCAAATTGGAAAGTTCAGATTTTGTTCCCTCGAGATGGTAGTAGAACAGACTGAAGATTGAAGTCTTTCTAAGACAGTAAGGAAGCAAATTTGAAAGTTCAGATTTTGTTCCCTCGAGATGGTAGTGGAGCAAGCTGAAGATTAAAGTCTTCCTGAGATAGTAAGAAAGCAAATTGGAAAGTTCAGATTTTGTTCCCTCGAGATGGTAGTGGAGTAGACTGAAGATTAAAATCTTCCTGAGACAGTAAGGAAGCAAATTGGAAAGTTAAGATTTTGTTCCCTCGAGATGGTAGTGGAGCAGACTGAAGATTAAAGTCTTCTTGAAACAGTAAGGAACCAAATTTGAAAGTTCAGATTTTGTTCCCTCGAGATGGTAGTGGAGCAAGCTAAAGATTGAAGTCATCCTAAGATAGTAAGGAAGCAAATTGAAAAATTCAGATTTTGTTCCCTCGAGATGGTAGTGGAGCAGGATGAACATTGAAGTCTTCCTGAGATAGTAAGGAAGCAAATTGGAAAGTTCAGATTTTGTTCCCTCGAGATGGTAGTGGAGCAGACTGAAGATTGAAGTCTTCCTGAGATAGTAAGGAAGCAAATTGGAAAGTTCGGATTTTGTTCCCTCGGGATGGTAGTGGAGCAGACTGAATATTAAAGTCTTCTTGAGACAGTAAGGAAGTAAATTTGAAAGTTCAGATTTTGTTCCCTCGAGATGGTAGTGGAGCAAGCTGAAGATTGAAGTCTTCCTGAGATAGTAAGGAAGCAAACTGAAAAGTTCAGATTTTGTCCTCTCAAGATAGTAGTGGGGTAGACTGAAGATTGTAGATCTGACATTCCTGAGATTGCAGTGAAGCAGATCGAAGATACTAATATGGCATCCCTGAGTTTGCAGTGGAGCAGATTGAAAATAGCAGATCTGGCATGTAATACCCCTATACCCGGTTCAATTATGCAAACCCGGTATAAGACTATTACATTTGGTGCCAAAACAATTATGGCCAGATACTGTCTAATTAAAACATTTGAATATAATATTTTAACTTTCCAACCATTTTTGATAACATATTTATTGTTTATTAATTCATTCCATATATACCAACATACTTCAAATAAGCGAAAATAGATAAAATTTCAAGAATCTATATTTTAGTCCCTATCACGTGGGAACACCTTTGAACTACATATGTACATGCCGTTTTAATACAAAATACAATACCTACTTTTGAAGCCCTTGAGGATGTGATGAGATGAGCGATCTTTTAGTTGGACTTCTCTCCTAGTCTAATTGTACCTCACGCGTTAAAATAAATGCGCGTTAAGCGGTGAAGGCTTAGTAAGCACTACAAGAATAAATAAGTGAGTGATCATCACAAAGCATTTTAAACTCATTCAATTATTACATATCTACTCACATATAAGTTTCTTCAACTATGCCTTGCTTTAATAAAATTTAACTTATCTTTTGTAAAGTATAAATCTTACCTTAACACATCGAGTAATTCACTTTGTTCTCGTTTCACATTCTTAGCCCAAAGTAGACTTTATAGAACACATCGGATATACGGAACATATACAGAGGTGCATTATGATGCACAAGTGAACAGAGAGCACCAATGTGCTAATAATCGAGAGCACCAACGTGCTAATATCGAGAGAGCACCAACGTGCTAATATCGAGAGCACCAACGTGCTAATATCGAGAGAGAGCGCTAAAGTTCCTTAATGGCATGCCACTAATATCCCGATAGTTCTAATTTCGTCTACTTGGGCATTTAAAGCTGAATCTTATATATTTAAATAATTCACATAAATATTTCAAAAAGATAAATAACAATAATTTAAAATTCTTGTAGTACTTACAACAAAAAGTTGAGGTGATATAAATTCTTCTTCCTTCACTCTTTAACCTTCTCTTTTCCTTTTCCTTCAATTCGGTCCTCTCCTTCCTTTTCTTTTTCTTCAATTTCATATAAACATATAACATTTATATGTTAAAAATAATCAAATAATTTCTTGTACTATAAAATAAACATGTATTTTATAATGAATTCATGCTTTCTTACTATTGCTCACATTTCAATTTAATCATTTACTCATAAACTTATTCAAAGCTGTCCTTTTGTGTCATAGTCACTAAAATATTTATTTCTCGAGCTACAGAACTCCAAATGAAGAACCGTTAGTTTTCCCTGAAACTAGACTCACATGTCTTCATACCATAAAATTTCCAGAATTTTTGGCCTAGCCAATTAGTACAGTTTATTCATCAAAGTCACCCCTGTTCTGCTGTCTGGCAGTTCTGACCCTTCTTCACTAAAAATTAATTATCTCTTTATACAAGATTCATATGATGTTCACGTTTATTTCTTTTGAAAATAGACTCATTCAGAATTCTAATCATATAACTTTAAGCCTCTAATTATTTTCTCCAATTTTTATGATTTTCCAAAGTCAGAATAGGGATCCTGAAATCCCTCTAAACCAGTCTTACCAAAATATAAATATCTCAAATTACAGAATTCATTTGCTTTCCCTGTTTCTTTCATATGAAAATAGACTCAATAAGCTTTAATTTCATATCTCATTCAACTTCTAATTCCACTTCTACGATTTTTGGTGATTTTTCAAAGTTACTCTACTGCTGCTGTCCAAAACAGTTTTCTTATAGCTTATTTTACAATTAAATCCTTTACCCAATTCTAACTTCAAATTCTTTCAATTAAACCACTAATTCATCTTTTGTTCATCATATGCTATATTCAACAGCTTTAAAACTTCAAAAACTTCAACTTAAATTCATCAAAACTTTGTTCTAAAACTTATAAAGCATCAAAATTAAAAGAAAAGGACTAAATTAGCTTACCAATTAAACTTCCAAGCTTCAAACTTTCAATTTTCCTTTTCTTCTTTCTTTTTCTTTTTTTCTTTCTTTCTTCCTTTCCCTGCTCTCTGTTTCGTTTACTTCTCTGTTTCTTCTCTGTTTCTATATCTTTCTAGTCTTTTCCTTTAGTCTATTTATATATATAATAATAAAATATAATAATATAATAACATACTTTATAATTAATATCTAATATATATATCTATATCCATATACACGTTTTTAACTAAAAAAATCTAGGATTTTTTCAGCCTCAACATTTAAAAATGGCATAATTGCCTTTTTAGTCCTTTATACTTTCTTTTAATCTATAATTAAACTTTTGCACCTTTTTCAATTTAATCCTTTTTCTCAAATACTTCTAATTAAGTCAAATTCACCTAAATAAAACCTTATTAAACACACAACTAACCGTAAACATTTTTAATAAATATTTTATGAGTCCGTTTACTAAAAATGGAGACCGATAACTCATTTTTCAATATCCATACTTTTGAGGTCGTTACAATTCTCCCCCTTTTGAAATTTCGTCCTCGAAATTTACTTAAAAAAGAGATGAAACATGAATTCTTATAGTTTCTTTCAAATAAACACCTTGATAAATACCTTATCAACAATGAATATTTAATATCACGACGTTTTAAATCCACAATTGATTTACATTTGTCGAATCTGTCTGTTAATCTATTCGAATCACCTTTACTTTTTCTTACGTTTCCCGGATCAAATCAACCCCATGTATCTTCTTTCCACTTGAGCTCTGTCCAATATAACGGTGTTCTACATGTTCTACCATACAAAGCTTCATACGGAGCCATTTTAATCTTGGGTGATAATCTGTTATTGTAAGCAAATTCAATCAAAGGTAGATACCTCTCCCAATTACCTTGAACTCTAGTATACAACACGAAGCATATATTCCAATACCGAATTACATGCTCAGATTGGCCATCTGTCTAAGGATGAAATGCAATCTTGAAATACAATTGAATTCCCAAAGCTTCTTGTAATTTATCCAGAAGCGAGGCGTAAATCGGGGATATCCAATATAATGGAGACATGCACTCTATGTAGCCCGACAATCTCGGATATATACTGATTTAGCTTGATTTATCTAAAGAATAATCTATACGCACGGAATAAAGTAAGTGATTTTGTCAATCGGTCAATAATCACCCAAATAACATCTTTTTTTTTTTCGAGAGATAACGGTAACCCGATACAAAATCCATAGTGATTCTTTCCCATTTCCATTCCGGTATAGTAATTGGGTGGAGTAACCAGAAGGTACTTGATGTTCTGCGCTTTGACTGTTGACATATCGGACATCGGATACAAACTCAGAAATATCACATTTCATACCTGGCCACCAGTACATCTTCTTTCTAAACCTAACCAACTCTCTCTCAAATTATCCATCAATTTGCGAATGAAATGCTGTACTGAAATTGAGTTAAGTACTCAATAATTTCCTATAATTGTTTTCAGAACCCCAAAGTGAACTATAATCTCGATCAGAAATTATCAATACTAGAATACCATGAAATCTTACAATTTCTGGAATGTACATCTCTGCAAGTTTCTGAAGCCATCAATCAGTTCTGACTTTATAAATAATCAACTATCACTCGTATAGCATTCTTATAAGTTATTCCGAAATCAGAAAGTGAACCGTAAATTGTAGATCTTTATCAAACATTTCACAGACTGATACTCCATATAGTTTGCCAATTTCATAGACTTATATCTCATCTCCATCCCAGTATCTTTACTAGCTGTAATAATTCTGTAAACACCAATACCGGATATTCAACTAAAATTAATCCTTCATCAGACAGTAGCAATCGAATATTTATTACTCACAGAGCGAACAATTATTTTCCCATTCAAATCATCTACAACTCTATTTATTTTTCCCCGTATGATAATCCATTATCACATCAGGACATTTCAATAATTCAAATCATCTACTATGCCTTTCTTCATCAAAATACAATCTAATCCACTTAAATAATTTCTTACGTGATTCAGACTGAACCAGAGCTGATGCTTCAATTATTAGAACTTCCATCTACTCAAAATTCTGCTAGTATTGATTAGTCCATTCAAACCTTGTGTCTTCCTGTAGTATTCTTATCATTGATATAGCTATCATAGAAAATACTTTCACAAAAATTAAAAAAAATCCCAACACTTCAAATTATCCCAAGTCCACAGTCATCAAATAGATAAAGCCATAGTACTGTAATAGATCTCACATTTCAATAATATAAATGGATCAATACTTTAACTTCAATGGTGCTTTAAAATAGAAGAAGAAATCCAAGAGTAGTCTCAATAATAACCAGTATAATAATACAACTTCTATAATCTAAGATCCATATCACCGAGCTCCCATAACTGAACCAAGATTTATAACAGTAATATATATATTTACCTTCTATCAATGAATACCCCTCCACAGATGAATCATATTTGATAGATAGGATCAGACTATAAAATAATAAGAAAACCAAGATAGTGGAATCCCAGATGTGGCATAATGAAATCCCAGATGTGAAGCTATATTGAATTTCCAAGAATAAAAACCACATTTAATGATAAAGAAATCGATAATATTCCAAAGAAAATCCGAAGAAGAAGAATACCATTTATCCTCACTAGAAAACGATTATGATAAAGATAATGCAAATTGCGTATATGTACGAATAATATCAACCGATAGAAATAGAAAATAACTCCATATGAATCGATCATTAAGTCTTCTATCTAACAAAACAAATTAGAAAATCCAAAGAAAAATAAAGCGATGACCGATCAGAATCAACCGAACTTCCATTTTAACGTTATGATTCCAAATTTTCTACACAATGAAAATCACATACGAACGATTGCATATATACGAAGATAAAAGAACATAAAGAATACCCATATAGAATACCCGAAGAGATCATTGTAAGATACCCAACTATAGTAAAATTTGTATTCAAATATTTACGCAATTCCATTACTAATCCGTTAACATATATAATTATTAATGATCCCATATCATTCACTTCACTCACAAAGCTTATTCGAAAGAAATTTTGATTAACCCATTCTCTGTAGTTACCATATCCGAATAAATCCATTTTTGATAAATGACTCCTTTCTTTAATAGTAGTACCTTGTGTATCCCCAAATAAATTTTGAAAAGAAATCTGATAAATTCACGTTCATATTCAACATGAGACATGTGGTTTCGCTTCAAATCAGAAATTCTCTTTTCTTCTTCTCAAGATAAAGTTGACTCACAATTTCTTTTTAAATTCAGATACAAAGGAATTTCAATTAATTTTCTCTGCAGAATGGATATTCATAACAATATTCCACCATTGGTAAGCCTCACCCTTTAATAAAGATACTGCACATTTCAACTTTTCATCTCTTGTATCTTTGCAATTCTTTAAATATTCTTTGTTGTTCTCTAACCATTCTTGACTCTCAATTTGGTCATCATCTTTCTTTCTTTAAACTCATCGGTTTCACACTTTTGAACTAAATCATTATAATTCTTATCAATTTCACTATAAATATAACTGTAACAATAAAGGGGTAGAGATCGTAAGGCCTCATAATTTAGCTTCATGTATATACTCATATAACACAACATTTATCATTTCTTACTATAAGACATTTATCCACATCTTTTCAAATTCTGTTTCATCATAAGTAACATTTTACTTAATTATTTGAACATCACTTTCTAATTATCGAAATTATTTCGATTGAAAAACATTTCTTTCTTTAACATTTCCTCTTTCTATACTAAGAGGAAACCAACTCTATTTTATTAAATTCATAAATTCAGTATACATCACAAAATCGGTATCTTTTATTCTTTGAGAGAAGACATCTTTAAGTTTCTACAATATTCATAAATTTCACAATTAAATAACTAAATCTCATCTCATCACATCAATTTTTAAAATGGCATGTACAAATAGACTCATACTCGACCCAAGAATTCAGAAAACCTAGGCTCGATATGCAATAAATGTAATACCCTATATGCCGGTTCAATTATGCAAACCCAGTATAAGACTATTACATTTGGTGCCAAAACAATTATGGCGAATCTTTGTCTAATTAAAACATTTGAATATAATATTTTAACTTTCCAACCATTTTTGATAACATATTTATTGTTTATTAATTCATTCCATATATACCAACATACTTCAAATAAGCGAAAATAGATAAAATTTCAAGAATCTATATTTTAGTCCCTATCACGTGGGAACACCTTTGAACTACATATGTACATGCCGTTTTAATACAAAATACAATACCTACTTTTGAAGCCCTTGAGGATGTGATGAGATGAGCGATCTTTTAGTTGGACTTCTCTCCTAGTCTAATTGTACCTACGCGTTAAAATAAGCGCGTTAAGCGGTGAAGGCTTAGTAAGCACTACAAGAATAAATAAGTGAGTGATCATCACAAATCATTTTAAACTCATTCAATTATTACATATCTACTCACATATAAGTTTCTTCAACTATGCCTTGCTTTAATAAAATTTAACTTATCTTTTGTAAAGTATAAATCTTACCTTAACACATCAAGTAATTCACTTTGTTCCCATTTCACATTCTTAGCCCAAAGTAGACTTTATAGAACACATCGGATATAACGGAACATATACAGAGGTGCATTATGATGCACAAGTGAACAGAGAGCACCAATGTGCTAATAATCGAGAGCACCAACGTGCTAATATCGGAGAGCACCAACGTGCTAATATCGAGAGCACCAACGTGCTAATAATATCAGAGAGCGCTAAAGTTCCTTAATGGCATGCCACTAATATCCCAAAGAGTTCTAATTTCGTCTACTTGGGCATTTAAAGTGAATCTTATATATTTAAATAATTCACATAAATATTTCAAAAAAAGATAAATAACAATAATTTAAAATTCTTGTAGTACTTACAACAAAAAGTTGAGGTGATATAAATTCTTCTTCCTTCACTCTTTAACCTTCTCTTTTCCTTTTCCTTCAATTCGGTCCTCTCCTTCCTTTTCTTTTTCTTCAATTTCATATAAACATATAACATTTATATGTTAAAAATAATCAAATAATTTCTTGTACTATAAAATAAACATGTATTTTATGATAAAATTCATGCTTTCTTACTATGGGCAAAATACGAGAAAATACCAAAAATTAACAAAAATTACGGAAAGTATAGGGTTGAAAATTAATGACCAGGAAAGGGCAATTTCCCCAAAATCGCGTCCCCGTCGGTAGCGTTTTTGGGGATCATGCGACTAAAGCGCGTCCCGGGGGCGCTTTAGGCCACGTCAGCAGCGCGCGCCCCGTGGACGCGCCATTGGCGACGTGGCCTAAAGCGCCCCGGGGACGCGCTTTAGGCTTTTTTTTTTCCGGGAAATATGGTGGCGACAAGTGGGAAGAAAATGGCTCTAAAATTAGGCACCAGAAAGTTGATGTGATGTGAAAATTGGTATGGGGTAATTGCAATATTGGTCCCTATTTGAATAGGTACTTTGTAAGTTTGGTCCCTAAACCTCAACTATAAATAGGCCTAACCATTTCTCATTTTCTTCATCCCACAATTTGCCATTCTCTACTTAAGGCATTGTTCTCTCTCTCCTATTTGTAAATTTTCACTTGTATTTTTGGAGTGAAATATATTTGTTAGTGCAGAAGACGTAGGCAAAATTTTTTCATATCTTGTGAGTGTGATCGTAGTTATTTATTGTGCTATTAAATTACGATTGAGGATATTCGGCTAGGAAAGACTTGGTACTTAAGTGATCCTTGTGATCCACCTCTCTCTTTCACGGGAATTGAACTTAGTGTGATTTTTAGTACAATAATTTTACTCTTTTACACCGTCCACTTGCAATGAGTGAGCGTATTAATCTTTGTTATTTACTACGATGGTGAAGTGCGTGTGACAGAAAATGGTGTTGTTTTCTTATCGGAGAACACAAATGCGATTGAGTTTTAATCGGAACGTCGATTTGGTAGAACTTCACAAAAGAATTAGGCGTAAAATATTGGAACAACGGTAATGAAAGTTCATCTATTAAGTATAGATTTTGTGCTTGGTTGATCCGGTGAGATATGACTCATTCGACATCAAAGGTCCTCGGAGCCTTGAGGCAATGGTGGAGACTCATCTTGCCGGTGGTTCACCCTATATCGAGGTATATGTGGAATTTTCATCTCCAAGTGATCCATTGCGACCTCAACATCTAGTATCGTTCGAGGGGAATACACGACCCCAAGTCGACACACTGTAAGTGGGAGGCAAAAACACGAAGTGCCCAAAGTGCGGTGGTAGTATGGAAAACATAACCCCCGCACGACACTCGGTTGGTGGATGGGACATGCATATTCGTCATTCGGCGTCGGATGACGTAAATACGTATTGGGGAGGTCATCAACTTCTAGTGGATGGCAATCCACATACGATTGGGATAATTCACGAAAGATGTTTAAGGAGGATGATGTATTACCGAGCGACATCCACGATGAGGGCCCTCGTTGTTACCGACGACATGCACCGGTGAGGGCCTTCGTTTTGTTGCGATTATGGAGGATGGGATGATGAATCCGATGTGGATCCACCTCGGGAGCCGGGGCACGATGGTGCGAAGTTGGAATATTTTACGAACCGGAGCCCGTTCCAATTGTACTGAAAGGCGTTGAGGCGGTTCGGGCGAAGAAGAAGAAGATCCGCTATTCGGGGCATACTCACCTCCAGCGCACATGCATAATGTCGATCTATCTCAAGATGATGCATTGGAGTTTCTGAACTACCACACCGGACGCGTGGACCGTACAAATTCTTTGTTGGATTCGGATCAATTAGAAGTTGGTAACCGATTTTCCAACAAGAATACTTTTCTTCTTTGCATTGAAACAATACAAAGATCGTGAGAGCGAGGTTAACTACACTATGGTTAAATCAAAGCTCGATGAGTACGAGGCAAAGTGTGCGGTGCAAGGCGGCACATGTTCATGGAAAATCATGGCGTCGTTGAGAAAAGGGCAGGCGTGGGAGGTGAAAAAGTACAAAGGTGCTGCATACATGTCTTTACTGAGTGCAGTACCACTATGTGTTCAATGATTTCGAATAAGACTAATATTATGTAATGTTGCATTATTTAACGTACTTCATTGGCAGTGTAATGAGAAGATCATCCAAGGATGGATTCGGACATGTTGGTGATTTAATAATCCCGACGGTGAAGGCCGATCCCGAACTACTGATCGCGGCCTTAATTGGCAATATTCGTAGCCAAATGGGGTACACGCCCTCTTACGAAAGGCTTGGATAGCCAAGCGGCGTTGGAAAAATTGCCGCGGTCGGTGGGGACGTTTCATATAATGAAGTGTGGCGGTGGTGTCAGTCTTTGGAGAGGTATGTCGTGCAAAGACAATGAGACCTTGAAAGCGGAACCGGCGTACTACAACGATCGTCCGCTCCGTGGATGCGCAGAGTGTTCAAGCGTGCCATTACGGACATTTAAGCAATGCCGAGATGCTTTTACATATTGCAAGCCATTGGTACAAATTGACGGTACCTTCATGTATGGTAGATATACGATCGGCTATTGCTAGCCGTGGCACAAGACGGTGTGGGAGAATCCTTCCGATTGCGTTCGCAATAACACCGAGGGAATCAGCTGATGATTGGGACTTCTTCCTATCCAGGTTAAGGAGGCATGTTTGCCCCCAACCTGACATATGCGTTATATCGGATCGGGGCCCTGGAATACTTGCGGCAATAGAACGCAGGGGAAGCATGTGGCATCGCACACACCATCGATATTGCCTGAGGCATGTCGCATCCAACTACTATGGGCAACATCGATCTAAAAGAGAGAAAGCGGCAAGTGATCGATATGGGTATGAAATATCTAATAATAAAATTTCTTTTGATATATTCAATTTATTCGCAATTGAAGAGTGGTATGTAATATTCGCTATCAACGTATATTAGCAGGGTATGAGATCAATAAAGACCGTTTTCACGAGATGCTGGCCAGTTTGCGCTCAGATAACGCCGAAGGCGCAAGCTACCTTTGCAATATTCCTTTCGAGCAGTGGACACAAGCATATGGCGGTGGCCTACGATATGGGCATATGACCACAAACCTTGCCGAATGCATAAATTTGCTCGAAAGGAACCCGTCATCCGCCGACATTCAGCGAGTTGTGCGAGAGACATATTTTCGGTTAGCGGCACTATTTAGAAGAGAGCAAATGAGTTATAGAGGGCAAATGGAAGGAGGCCATGTATGGAGCCGAAGGTCTTGCAACAAATTAATAATGTGGGAAGGCACGTGCGAACACCATGCACACGGTATGTCATGATCGCGACAGACTATGGTTTCGTGTCACGGAGTTTTGATGACCCAACCAAGGTATTGTTGGCGGTCATTATCGTGTACACTTGACAAATAGGACATGCGATCGTAGGATATTTGATGCGCCGTTACCCATGTGCTCATGTACTTGCGGCTTGTCGGAATCTCCGTATTGATCCCATGAGCTATGTCGGCGAAGTGTACAAATTAGAAAACATGTACAACGTGTGGAGACACGTATTCCCACGATCCCGGATGAACGTAAGTGGCCATCGGTATCGCGTGCCGTATAAAGTTTGTTGCGGATAGAAATTTGAGGCGCAAACCAAAAGGTCGACCTTCCTCGACTAGAATACGCAACAATATGGATATCAGAGAACCGACCAACCAAAGTAAGCGGTGCGGATGGTGTAGGAACCGGGCCATACATCTCGCTCGTGTCCAAATCGGAATAGTTGACCGTGTTATTTAGCTTGTTTGTCTCTTCTTTGGCTATGTAATTTCTATTTTTTTTTAGTACAACGGTTCATCAAAGAACTCAATTATATTTTAGTGAAGAGGACTAAATTAAAAGAATATAAAATAGGAAATAATTTTTATTTTATCAAAGAACTCAATTTTCTCGCAAAAACTCAATTATATTTTAGTGAAGAGGACTAAATTAAAAGAATATAAAATAGGAAATATTTTTTTATTTTATCAAAGAACTCAATTTTCTGCAAAGAACTCAATTATATTTTAGTGAAGAGGACTAAATTAAAAAATATAAAATAGGAAATAATTTTTTATTTTATCAAAGAACTCAATTTTCTGCAAAGAACTCAACTATATTTTAGTGAAGAGGACTAAATTAAAAGAATATAAAATAGGAAATAATTTTTTATTTTATCAAAGAACTCAATTTTCTGCAAAGAACTCAATTATATTTTAGTGAAGAGGACTAAATTAAAAGAATATAAAATAGGAAATAATTTTTTATTTTATCAAAGAACTCAATTTTCTGCAAAGAACTCAACTATATTTTAGTGAAGAGGACTAAATTAAAAGAATATAAAATAGGAAATAATTTTTTATTTTATCAAAGAACTCAATTTTCTGCCAAAAACTCAATTTTAATTTAGTGAAGAGGACTAAATTAAAAGAATATAAAATAGGAAATAATTTTTTATTTTATTAAAAAATTCAAATTATATTACATACAAAAAAAAATACACAACTTTTGATATTAAAATTAAATTACAAACACAAATTAAAAAACAACTTTTTTTATTCAAAGAATAAAAAAATTAAATTACAATTTATAAAATAAAAAAGCCTATCCTAATCAATGTTGATGCCGGTGGGAACCCGATTGCCTGATCGGGTGGTCATGATTCTGCTACTGGATTCCTCCTTCTTCTAGCTTAGGCGGGGTCGTGGAACCTCGGTGGGGATTGAGTTCCTCGGAAGTGGGGTGCAGTTCTAGGTGTTGCGATGATGACCCACCTTGATAAAATAATGACCCGGAGGTGTTTGCATAAACCACGGCGGGGGTGATGTTGCATCCGTCACGGTGAAGGAGCACGGTAGAAACTCATCGCTCCCGAGCGGCACCTCATCTAATCCCACACCGAAGTCGGTCTCACGATCGGCTGCCGCCAACGGAGTTGTCGGGAACGGACTCGAACTCGCCATGCATTCCAACAGGGTGGGACAAGGAAAAGGAAACATATATGGGTTAGGAGGATACATATAAGGGGCAAGGTGCGCACACTGGCATAAAGCGTGGATCTTTGTGATGTCGGTGTTGTTAGGCTGAACGGATGGGCCCGGTGGATTGTGTAGGCGCGTTGATGGGCGGTGGTGGATGTAGGCGGGCGTTGATGGGCCCGGTTGTGTATGCGCTCTTGGCCCGGTTCATCATCCATTCTCCTTCGATGTAAAGGGCCCCGACGTTCCTTCGCTCGCGAATTAGCGTCGCCTCTCTCATCCGGACAACGAATCGGCATGCCATGGATTCTAAACCATGGCATGTACTCCGCAAGACGCACGCTAACTCGGAACTATGATCGGTTCTCGGTTAGGTAAAAAGTCATACCGGTTCTCCCACGTCTCGATATGTTCGACCAAAATCTTGGCCAATCAGGTGTCTTTGCTGCCAGTAAGTCCACTTTGTGCTCATCATCGAGCACCTCGGGAGGCACGGAATCGGTTGCGGCATCCAAATTGCCGCAGAACCCGATCCGACCGGGTGCATCTCCACTGTTGAGTAGGTGATTAGCGGGACCTTAACGTGCCAACTGTTCGGATTTTGGAGATACTCATCCGGAATTACTGCCCGAATTTCGGGATCCTCGTACGGTGTCCATTGAAACTATATTAACATTACCAACTTATTAGTTATATACATAATATTAGACACTACCTACGAAATAATAAATTATAATAACGAAATTCGACACTTACTTGTGATTCCGACCTTTGGTCCAACAGGAGCCGTATATCCTCAAGCGAGTTTGGTATTCCAACATGACTGCTCCTCGGATGGTTCCACCTAATTAAATAAACTTTTAGCATGCAATTATACTATAAATATACGACATAATTGTAAAATATTATATTAAATTTACCTCGTTATCAGTGGGAATGAATATGGCTGGTCGAGTCGAGGACGTAAAAATGGAAATCGAAACCATGCCCATGACTGCAGTAGTGATAGGCAACCTCCGATTTTTTGTTTACTCGGCAGCGTCGCCCTGCACATCTCCCAGTATAATATCGATAGCACGGCAGACCCCCAACTCAATTCACCGGCTGCTCTGAAATCAACAAGTTTCAGGAGCCATCTCAGGTGGACGAGGTTTCTAGAGAGGTCCGGCATCAGATAGCCTCCAATTATCTGAAGTATGTATGCCCGCGCATACCGTATTCTTTCTTCTTCAGTCGAACCTTCATTCGGCTGCGGGATTGCGTCTCGTAACCAAGCCAAATCGATCCGAGCTCCTTGAATTTTATCCGGAATGGCACCCAGAAGCTCGTAGCATACGGCCATCCAATCGAGAGATGTTACGGACCCGGTGACTACCGACCCGTCCACCGGTAATCCCAAGCAGAATCGCACATCTTTCAAGGTGATGGTACACTCTCCGCATGGCAAATGGAAAGTGTCGTCTCGGTCTCCACTCTCTATCAACGCTACCGATCAAAGGCGGCTCCAACTTGAACCCCCGGGCTATCGTGGCCACGTGCCAAAAACCCGCTTCCCGCAGGTAATTCTCGATCAATGGCGATGGGGGACCAGGCATGTTGCGAATATAACATTGCAACACCCGATCTACGATTTGTTAAAAATTATAAAATTATAAAATTCTAAATTAATTAAAATTGCATAATTAAAAAATTTAATAATATTAAAAAATTAACATTCAAACTTACCATTTTCTTTTGCTGGACGGCAATGTGGTTCTCGCCTAGGCGACATAATTCCCCGGCCATTGTACTCCGATAAATAATTTAAAAATTTTCCAAAAATAGGTTTAAAAAAAATTATAAAGGGCTTTTTTATAAATAGTAAAGGACTATTTTGAAATTTAAGCGTAAATTTGAGAGAAATTTGAGAGCAAATTGAGAAATTTGAGAGCAAATTGATAGCAAATTGAGAGAAAAATGAGAAAGGATTGAATTGTGAAAAAAATGAAGGGTTGGGGGGGTATTTATAGGGTTTTTTTTTTCTGACCGTTGGGCCCCCAACGGTCAAAAAATTTTTGACCGTTGCGGCCTAAAGCGCTCCCCCGGGGACGCGCTTTAGGCCGCAGTCCCCCAAAAACGCGCTGACGGGGACGCGATTTTGGGGGAAATTGCCCTTTCCGGTCATTAATTTTCAACCCTATACTTTCCGGTAATTTTTGTTAATTTTTGGTATTTTCTGGTATTTTGCCCTTCTTACTATTGCTCACATTTCAATTTAATCATTTACTCATAAACTTATTCAAAACTGTCCTTTTGTGTCATAGTCACTAAATTATTTATTTCTCGAGCTACAGAACTCCAAATGAAGAACCGTTAATTTTCCCTGAAACTAGACTCACATGTCTTCATACCATAAAATTTCCAGAATTTTTGGCCTAGCCAATTAGTACAGTTTATTCATCAAAGTCACCCCTGTTCTGCTGTCTGGCAGTTCTGACCCTTCTTCACTAAAAATTAATTATCTCTTTATACAAGATTCATATGATGTTCACGTTTATTTCTTTTGAAAATAGACTCATTCAGAATTCTAATCATATAACTTTAAGCCTCTAATTATTTTTCTCCAATTTTTTATGATTTTCCAAAGTCAGAATAGGGGATCCCGAAATCCCTCTAAACCAGTCTTACAAAAATATAAATATCTCAAATTACAGAATTCATTTACTTTCCTTGTTTCTTTCATATGAAAATAGACTCAATAAGCTTTAATTTCATATCTCATTCAACTTCTAATTCCACTTATACGATTTTTGGTGATTTTTCAAAGTTACTCTACTGCTGCTGTCCAAAATAGTTTTCTTATAGCTTATTTTACAATTAAATCCTTTACCCAATTCTAACTTCAAATTCTTTCAATTAAACCACTAATTCATCTTTTTGTTCATCATATGCTATATTCAACAGCTTTAAAACTTCAAAAACTTCAACTTAAATTCATCAAAACTTTGTTCTAAAACTTATAAAGCATCAAAATTAAAAGAAAAGGACTAAATTAGCTTACCAATTAAACTTCCAAGCTTCAAACTTTCAATTTTCCCTTTTCTTCTTTCTTTTCTCTTTTTTCTTTCTTTCTTCTTTCCCCTGCTCTCTGTTTCGTTTACTTCTCTGTTTCTTCTCTGTTTCTATATCTTTCTAGTCTTTTTCCTTTAGTCTATTTATATATATAATAATAAAATATAATAATATAATAACATACTTTATAATTAATATCTAATATATATATCTATATCCATATACACATTTTTAACTAAAAAAATTTAGGATTTTTTTCAGCCTCAACATTTAAAAATGGCATAATTGCCTTTTTAGTCCTTTATACTTTCTTTTAATCTATAATTAAACTTTTGCACCTTTTTCAATTTAATCCTTTTTCTCAAATACTTCTAATTAAGTCAAATTCACCTAAATAAAACCTTATTAAACACACAACTAACTTCGTAAACATTTTTAATAAATATTTTATGAGTCCGTTTACTAAAAATGGAGACCCGATAACTCATTTTTCAATATCCATACTTTTGAGGTCGTTACATGGCATTCCTGAGTTTGTAACAAAGTGGATCAAAGATACTAGTCTGACCTCCCTGAAGTTGCAGCGGAGAAGATTAAAAATAGCTGATTTTGCCTTCCTGAAGTTGCAGTGAAGCAGAATTAAGTTATCAGACTTATTGAAATCAAGATGAAGTTCCAATACCATTGCAGTGGAGTTGGAAGCCATTTGAAGAGGACGAGGAACAAGAAGTCAAGGCTCGACTAAGACCGACAAAATTGGTCCTTTTATAGTCTTTGCTTTATTCTCATTACACGACAATGAGCAAAGAGGGGTAGCTGTAATCAGCCCATTTTGCCCGGGTTTGTAAATGTCCAAAGTCTTTTACAATCCATTTACAATTATAAAGCCCAAAACCAAATACTACCCAGCAACTCAACACTTAAACTCGTGACCCAAACCAATTACCAACAGACCCACTTACACCATTGACCCAAAACTCAGATGGCCCAAAATGGCTCAACTCCTAAATCAAAACCAGAAGACCTAGGGTTTCTGAAACCCTAGGTGCCGCAACCTCATCTAGCCCTTGCACCGCAGCACTTAGTAGCTCCTCGTGCCCACCAATCGCGCTGCAATCCGCGCGTAAACCCCGCCATCACTAAGATCTTCTCATCCACCTGCAAAAGGAAAGGAAATCGACAGCAAACAAGGCAATATTTTTATTTTTTTTTATTGTTTAGTTCGAAGGCTATAAAAAGCCTTACAAAAACCTGTAGAGAGGGGGAGACGATATACAGAGAACAGATACTCACAAAAATAGAGAATACAAAATATTCACAAAAATCCATAGAAATAAAATACAGGAACTTTTCGCAGAGGTGATTTTTGCCTATTTTATTTTTTTTATTTTCTATGCATTTTTGCATATAAATAGTGTTTTAAAAATAAAAGAAGGCGGGTTTACCTTTCAAAGGGCGTCGAAAAATTGAGGTTCGGCCTCCGGCCACCGTTCGTGGTGGCGCGTGTAGCGCATGGGGCACACAACCCGGAGGTCCGGTGACCGACCCAGAACAGAGGAGGGAAAATTTCAGAGAGTTTCTTTGAAGTTTTTTTTTAAAAACAGTTTTAAAATGATTTTCAGCCGATTTTTTTTAACTTATATAACAATGTGGAAACGGCGCCGTTTTTGCTTAATCGAATAAGTACAAAACGATGTCATTTAGGGCTGGAAGATTCGCGCATTGACCCGAAAACCCGGGGAGGATCAGCACGTTTTTGTAAAGAGGGCTAATTTCCATTTTGGTCCTTCCGCTATTTGAGTTTTTTAAATTAAATTCACTTTGGATTTTTTATTTTTGATAATTTAGTCCTGAAATTTCCTTTCTAATTCAATTAAGTCTGTGGGTTCCTTAAAGGCAAAAATCAGAACGACGTCATTTTTTAAAAATTTGGCATAATTACCATATTGGCCCCTCACAGTGTTGCCGCATTTTAATTTAACCCCTTTTATATTTATTTTTTATTGCAATTTGATCATTTTTTTATTTTTTAAAACCCTTTTTTATTATTTCATTTTATTTTAAATTAGTTTAACATTTTTTAAAATTGTTTTATCATATTAAATATGTTATATTATTTTTATTATTTATATATATTAATTTGTTTATAGTATAAAATTTATATATTTATATATATATATATTATATGTATTAACCTTATATGTTTAATTATTATCATTTATTTTATGTGGTCTAATATTATCTATACATTACATATTATTTTATAATTTATAGGTTATTTACTATATTATACATTTTTGTGTTTGAATATTATATATAACACTATATTATATCATATATTATCTTTAAAATTTTATTTTGTATAAAATTCATTTATATTATATAATATATTTTATTACATATGAATTTTTTATGATTAGTGTATTATAAATATGTTTTTATTTAAAATTATTATTTATTATTTACTAATTATTTTTATTATATGTAATCATTTATACATGTATTAAATTATTAAATTATATATATTTATTATAAGTTTTTTTTTACTTTTAAATTTTTGTTATTTTATATATATTAAATCATTTTAAAAATCATCACATTTTTTATTCAATGTTTAAATATGTTATTCCTTTTTTCATTTGATTTTGTTATTTCGTGGAAATTTCAATTATTGTTATTTATTTTATATTACATGTTTATTTATTTATATTCTTTAGATCGTTTATTATTGTTTAGCATAGTTCATTATATATTTATGTTATATTATTCTTTTATTATTTCTTATTAGTATAATTTGTAGTTATATTGGATTGCTGTTAAATATGTATGTTGTAATATCTTACTCAAATCATTGTTTTATAAAAAAAAATATGTTGAAATAAAGCATTTTATTCAAATATTTAAAAAAAAAATGGTGATATGTGATATTTGGAGACTTCGAGAAAAATTGTGCCCTAACTTACTGAGTTTCGATTTTTCTCGTAGAACTTAAGGTATTAGATATCCTTTCTCTTTTAAAACTGAAACTTACAAATTTCAAATCAAAAACTTATTTTTGGGAATTCAAAACATTGTGTCCTAACTTATTGGATATGATGTTTTATGTCTCGAGGTAGGAATTTTCTAAAATAAAGACGTGCCTAATTTCGAAGTCATGAGATGTTATATCCTAACTTACTGGGTATAGTATTTTATTTCTTTAAGCTAGGCAAGTCTTGGTTTTTCTTCTAATAAAAGGATCTTATTTTAAAATTTTTCAAATTTGCAACATTAGGACATGATTTTATCGATTAGGTACCAATTTTTGGGCGTTATGAGGGTGCTAACCCTTCCTCGTACGTAATCGACTCCCGAACCCATTTTTCTTATCTTTCGTGGACCAAAATCAGTATTTTGAAATAAAATGATTTTCAAGGTGATCCAATCACACCTAAGTAAAAAGCGATTGGTGGTGACTCCATTTCCGTTTTTAAAGTCGATTCCCCGTTTTTTTTCAAACCTTTTAAAAATGGTTTCGACACTCGTAAAAAGATTTTTATTCAATTTCCTTGTACTTTAAGCCTAGACGAACCATTTTCATAACTATAGCAGTCCACAATTTCCATTTATTCACACACTTACACACATTTTATAACTTTTTACAAACTAGTCATTTTTGACAATTTCACCGAAAATCACTTAGTAAAAGTCGTTTATTACACACCAAGCATCCATATTCTACCATAAACATCAAAACACAAGCATTTCTCATATGGGTAAATTTTCAAACATCAACTCTAGCTCAAATAAATGGTAGAAATAGAGAGATCGTGTTACGAGGATTTGAAAAACGTAAAAATCATTAAAAACGAGGCTAGAACAGGCTTACAATCGAGCTTGGAAGCTTGAAAAACTCTAGCCATGGTTTCTTCATGCAACATGCAGCCATAGCTTGAAGATGGACACAATTTTGCTTTAATTTTGGCTTTTTTAAATTTTTTTAATTACTAAATGACCAAAATACCCCTAACTTAAAATATCCTATTTCACTTATCTCATGTCCATTTTTGTCCAACAATTTAACCAATGGTCTAATTACCATTTAAGGACCTCCAATTTAAAACTTCATAACAATTGGACACTTCTAACATGTGGAACTCAACTTTTGCACTTTTACAATTTAGTCCTTTTGGCTAAATTAGTGCCTAAACGTTGAAATTTTCGAACGAAATTTTCATAAAATCTTTCTGTGAAATTGTAGACCATAAAAATATAATAAAAATAAGATTTTCCTCGTCAGTTTTGTGGCTCGAAACCACTGTTCCGATTAGGCCCAAAATCGGGCTGTTACACCTCCTTGGTGGTTGAGCCCTTAAAGATATATACCACTCGAACTCCATTCCCTCATCATCCATACGCAATCTGATCGTACAAAAAATATCACTGTGACCTAGACAGACACACAGAAAACAAAATAGAGTAAGCTTTTCATACTTAAACCAAGCATAAAAGACACAATTTGGGGAAACCTGAAACTTCTTCATTCTTCGTAAAGGGGAATGAACATCAATAATAACTCTTATACGCATAAAACACTAGGTACCCCTTCTTAATTGATTGCAATCATATTTAATGAATTCTCCAATAAAGTCTCCCAACTACTTAGCCATTAGCTTAGAATAAAATCCTGGGGGCAAATCATGCATTTGAACCCAAAAAAGTACATAGAATAATGGAACTATCATCAGGTCCTCCATATCCTACAACTTATGAAGAATTAATAAATGATTATTAAAGGTCCAAGGAGCCCATTTAATCACTCTTTCTATATCAAGCCTATGAAAAAAAAAAAACAAAATAAAAAATGCTTAGCCCCCAGATCTGAAATTTCGATACCCCTTAAAAGATGCCATAGATTCGCAAGTGTATTACGCATAGCTTGAACCTAAACCACGCTTGCCGTAAGAAAAGATCCAACCAAACAACAATCATACAACCTATTCGTTCCCCCTGACAACCCCCAACATTGCATGACTTCCTCCTCCTTTCCATCAGAGATACGTAACCTAGCCATTCAGTCCTCCATTACTGTTGCGTCAAAACAACCAACAGAACACCAAAAAACACTCCCAACAGTAAAATAAGAAAAAAAACCCAGATCTGCTTTATTAAACGAGACAGGATCTAATCCACACACTCAGGTCAAGTGAAACTTTCACAGAAAAATCCTAAAAAACCTCAAACAAAAAAACTAGAAAAACATGCTATGATGAGAGCAGACAGAAACGTGCTAGATAGCAGGATCTATTGAATTATTATGTAATTGCTTGTAATTACATAAATATGTCATGTTTGGATAACCATTGTAATTGGTAGGCCTCATTGAATTGGATGTAATTGGAGCACCCCAATTGCACATTTTAATTCTTAAGGGAGGATGACCATTGAAATAATTACACAAGTACTTACACTCAAATCCAATTTTAAAAAATTATTTTTATACAATTTATAGAAATTATATTATAAGTATGAACATGTATGAGTGCTTGGGATGATAATGGTAAATTTTTTTTTATATTATATATAAATCCTAAAAAATTATATTATAAAAAAAATTGTGTATTCTATAAAGTTATAACAAAAAATATATGATTTAAATCCTAAAAAATATCTAAAATTATAGCAAAAAATTTACATGTTATAAAGGTGCTATAATATATTTATTAATAAAAAGTTATGACTAAGAAGTATGGACATAACTTATTTATGTCTCCATGCTATATATTATAAAGATAATATACTTATTCATAAAAAAATATTATAGTTTTTTTTATCATAACTTATTTATAAAAAAATAACTTTCTAAAGTGATGAAAAAATTATATTATTAATTAGAAGTGTTATGAAAGTTTTGGACAATTTATAAAACTTTTTTTTTATATATAAAGGTTGTGTATTATAAATTTTATATTATTTTTACTTAATTTATGTATTATAAAAAAGATATAAATTAGTATAAGCGTTTCTTCAAATTAAATTTATACAAGTTTTTATAATTAAAGTTGCGAAATATTTGGATTGTAACCAAAATATTATAAAGCAAATTCTAATTATACAAATAAAAAATATTTTCTTGCACGTTGATTATTATATTATTTAAGATAATAGTACTAAATATAAATATAATAAACAACTTACAAACTCTTTAATTCTACAACTTCAACCTTTCACGGAATATATACAATCCTTATTACGTGAGACTAACATAGTTGGAACGTAGAGTTGGGAGTACTAATGTAGAAACAGGTAAGTCATATGGCTAAAATAGCAGCAAACTTTAAACTGACATATAACTGGCCTTAAGTTTGTATATTTTACATATTTACCAAAAAAAATACAAAAATATTTGGAAGTTATATAAATCCAAAAAGTAAAATACGGCGTCGCTTTAGTGAGTCAGACGTCTGAGTCTGAGATGGATGGACGACTAGAAATGCACACTGTGTGTGAATTGGGGGTGAAAATAAGATAAAGCCCATTATAAGATTCATTGGGGGATTTTGGAGTTTGAAAGTTGGATCAATCAATCGGCTCCTCTACAGATCAACCTTTCTCTGCAGCCTCAAACTAAGAAACAGCAAAAATGGTGAAAGTAGCCTCTTACTTCGCTATGGCATTCGGCGCCTTTATCTTCTGGCAAACCATGGATAAAGTCCACGTCTGGATCGCCCTCCACCAAGACGAGAAGGTCCTCTAAACCCCTCTTTCTCTCTCACTTCTAGTTTTAAATCCGAACTGGGTCATGGAAATACGCTTTTTGATGAATATCTTCCTTATTTTGTTATTTGCTAATTGATTAAAGACTTATGAAAACCCTAGATTATTTAATTATAATTTCTTCTTTTTAATTTTTTTTTTTTGAATAATTGTTTCGTTTGCAGAAAGAGAGATTGGAGAGAGAAGCGGAGATCAGGAGAATGAGAGAAGAGTTGCTTCAGCAAGCCAAGCAGAACGATCGTCTCCCCTAAATTCTGCGTTCAACTCCCTCTTCTACTTGTTGCTGCTGTCGTCTTTTTTTTTTTTATTTCCTGGATTCATTTGAATTTAGACTTCTTGGAATTGTGATCGAAGACCATAATATTGCCTTTGATGAGCTGGATAACCCCATGATATGTCATGGACGAATTGTTGTTTCTTTCTGCTTTATAAATTGCTATCTTTATCTATTTGAATTTTGAAATTGATGGAAAATATCTGTTCGTTTTGTATTTATGTATGTTTGCGTCTTTCTCATGTTCATTGTCATCATGAAGGCTAACGTTTGGAATTGGGGAATTGCATTATGTTGAATATTGAGTTCATGTTTGGGGAATTGGATTATGTTGATTATGATTTTCAGATGAGGGCTAAATGGTTTAGTCGAAAAGAATAGTAGTAAAAGTACACTATTGGTGGATAGAAATGTATTCCTTACTTGCTGATATTGATGATGTGCACCATCTTCCTCCTTAACATCATCTGTTAGTCGTTACCTAAAACTAAGTAAAAGTCGTTTCTTTTGGTTTCCTGTTCTTTTCCATCCAAAAGCAAGCTGCATTTGACTTGTTAAATTTACAACATTCTATAAAGGAAAACTTACTTTATTTGGTATAGTGAGCACCCTTTTTGCCTTTTGTTATGAAGTATATGTATAAAAGGTTTACCCGGTAGTCTTTCAAGTCTATCAAGAACAGACATCGTGATCTGTTTGCATTAGTATTATCATACCTATTTGCCATCAAGGCTCCAACAATCCTGCCCATTTATGATGGAACAATAATTTTTCTTGAAGTATCTATGTTTGACGCATATTGAAACGCAAGTGTGGAGATATGACTCTCTAAACAGGCAGAAAAACTTCTAAAATAAAGTTTTAAGCATCTATGTTAGGCATATGCCTTATGGGACACCTAAACCTGAGTCTGGGTAACAGATTTGGCTGATATGAGGTTACCGTCAAGTCCTTGGACATATATCTCTGCTCGTTATGAATGATTTATGGTTTCTTACCATATTTTAGACGCTAGAATGTCATCGAACTGTATTCAAATATTATCTGAAAAGGCCAGATTCATTCTATCTCAAGGCCAACCTTTAGACCAACCTTCCCTAAGGTGGGGTCGGAGATTGCAAAGGATATTTAGTTTAGTGGACTTGATATTATGCTAATGGTGATGAATGCATGGACTCAGCAACCAGCGTAGCATGCTGGTGCTGACTCTGCTGAGGACCTGCTAAATTCGAAATTTTGTTCAAGCATTTCGTATCATGAACTATCAGACTGCTGTAAGTTGCTGCATGTCTTCCACACTTTTGTGCATATGTGTCTTTTAGTCATTGCTAGATGGATACATTCAGCCAGTGATTGTTTTTTATTTGTATGTTATACCAATGAAAGTCTTTGATTTGGAGTTAGCCAGCTCGAATGGTTCGTTTCTCGCACGATCTTTCTTTTTTCCTCTCTAAACCATATATGCTTATTTTGCTACTGGGCTCAATTGAAACGAGACAGATATGAAAACGGAGTGGCAACTTGAAGCTTGAAAGTATGTTATTTTATCTTTGTGCTGAGAAGGAAAAGATGTCTCACCCATATTTCGTGCATATCAGTTTTTTCTACCCTTTGTTGCTGTCCAAAAGCTAAATATGTGTACCATATGCTTATGCAACGCGTAAAAATATTAGATCTTCGGAAGAAAGGACATGCAGTTTTTAATCACGGTGTTTCTCCAGGATCTGCAAGAAATCGTATTCTACAGCCTTGGCAACTGAAAAGTACATAATCAACTTGTCTCCTACGATCAAGTTAAACAAAGGCAGCGTGGGTTAGCATGTCGATTGTTGGTATGTGCAACCAAACTGTAACAAATGGCCACTTTAAATAGGAGTAAGTTGTATTCTCTAGAAAGAGCACGCCCTTTTATGCCTTGATTTCTGGTTAAAGCCTTGTAAGGTTAAGATGCCAACACGTTATCTTTATCATCATAAAAGGATGCTTGCATCGCTAGATAATTGAAGGATATCACTCTCTGACGATAGCCAAACATCATATATTGACTTTTTTTCCTTAAATACTCCTGTTGAGGATTCCACTTACAAAATCTGTATCTATGGTATTGAAGTCTATGGATATGGATATACGGAAGTTGATCTTGGTTTTGTTTTTGTTGGCTCTAGTTTTTGGTGTTGCTGAGAGTTTTGATTACCATGAGAGCGACCTGGCCTCAGAGGAGAGCCTGTGGGACTTATATGAGAGATGGAGGAGCCAACATACAGTCTCGCGTGACCTGGAGGAGAAGCAAAAGCGTTTCAATGTGTTCAAGGAGAATCTTAAACATATCCACAAGGTGAACCAGATGGATAAGCCTTACAAGTTGAAACTGAACAAGTATGCTGATATGACCAACCATGAGTTCATGAGTACACGGAGCTCAAAGGTTAGCCATTACCGGATGCTCCATGGTCCAAGGCAGATGACTGATTTCAGACATGATAAGACTGACAACCTACCTCCTTCCATCGATTGGAGGACGAAAGGAGCAGTGACTGGTATCAAGGACCAAGGCAAATGTGGTAAGGATTCGTATCTTTTGAAGTTTTCTACCAGCAGTCATGTGTTACTAGATTCTACAGTCTATTTACAAATCAACATAACTGTTATAATTCCAGAACAAGTTAGCATTCACCATCAGGAATATCTTTAAAGCTTCCAAGAATTTCAGATAGTATCATTGAAACTTTTTGACTTCTAGTAACAAAGTATTAAAAAACTTCGGTATGTTGCTTTGGAGTTACTCAAAAATAATTTGACGTCACAGGTAGCTGCTGGGCATTTTCAACTGTAGTTGCAGTGGAGGGTATAAACAAAATAAAAACAGGGGAGCTTGTGACTTTATCCGAACAAGAGCTGGTTGATTGTGATAAGGAGAACCAAGGTTGTGAGGGAGGATTGATGGAACAAGCATTTCAGTTCATCAAGCAAAGTGATGGAATAACAACTCAGAATTATTATCCCTACAGAGCCAAAGATGAGTCTTGCGACTCATCCAAGGTAGCAAAACACATCTTCCTTAATTTTGATTTTATGCAAAAACGGTGAAATGAAAATGCTATCACTGTTCTTTTTCTCTCTGCAGTTGAATGGTCCTGTAGTGATCATTGATGGCTATGAAATGGTTCCCGAAAAAGATGAAAAAGCTCTAATGAAAGCTGTTGCAAACCAACCTGTGTCAATTGCTATAGATGCTGGTGGTACAGATTTCCAGTTCTACTCGGAGGTAACTAAAGTTTTCAAACCTTGCAGTTAGTAACCTTTTAGGCCTGCATCACGAAAACGCAAAAACATAAGCTTAGGCATTGAAAATGCCTGATAATAAGCAATTATTACAGTCCCCATAACTACAAAACTTGTTGCAGGGAGTTTTCATTGGAGACTGCGGCACCGAGCTGAACCATGGGGTTGCAGTGGTAGGATACGGAGCAACCTTAGATGGGACAAAGTACTGGATAGTAAAGAACTCGTGGGGCGAAGAGTGGGGAGAGAAGGGCTACATACGAATGAAACGAGACGTTGATGCAGAAGAAGGGCTTTGTGGTTTAACCTTGGAAGCGTCTTACCCTGTGAAGTTGCAGTCTAACAACAATAGAAAAAGTTCCCCCAGATCCAAGGCCAAGGATGAACTGTAATTCAGATCAATCCTTTTCTGGGTCGAGTTTGTGAGCCAAAGTTTTATGATGGTTGCCTAAAAATGTCTCGCAAATTAGGTGTTTCTGCCATAACTTTTGTTCTATACGTATGTGTGGTTTATCGTGAAATGCTTTGGAATGAAAATAAAACCGGTTAGATGCTTCAAACTCGATAAGCTAAAATTGAAACATCCATAAAATTTTAAAACTTTAATTTTTATTTAAGATGTAAATATTCTTGTGATTGTGACCAAATCTGGTAATTTATTTTTTTTATTATATATACATTTAAAAAAAATTAACATTTGATTTTATGTCTTTAATATTTAATTAGTTTTTTAATGTTGTAATTTTAATTGCAATAATTAACATAAAATAATATTTCTTATTTGAATTATTGAATATAATTAAAATATATTAACTTATTAATTCAAATATTATAATAGAAATTCTTTAAATAATAACAAAAACATTTTTAACATTTCAACTTATAATATAGTTTTACGTGATTAACGCAAATTAATATTATTCAAAATAACTAATTAATATGATTAACTTTAATATTGATTAAGTTATAATTAAGATAATTAGAATTCTATTCAAGTAATAAATCCATTTTAAAATTAGCATAACTCTTTTTAATTTATAATTGTAATTTAAATTCTAATTATTTTTAAATGTGTAATTATTATAATTTCTATTAAATTATAATTGTTTTTAAATGTATAATTATCACAACTTTTATTTTAATTCAAGTTTTAAAACTAATAATTCTAAATTAAATATTATAATTATTTTTAAATGTGAATTTAGTAATATGATGAAAAATAATTGGTATTTTCATCGGTTCAAATTTTTTTTTCAAAACTCGTGCTTATATATACATATATATATTATAGATAACAATAAATTTATTTTTTGGTAATGTATTATATACTAGTTTTCTTCTTTTATCGGATATACTAGTTTTCTTAGTTGATGATGCACGGGTTTGATTATTCGTATCAATTAAAATATTTTATATTTTTTTATAAATTTAATTTTATAATTGATATTATAAATAAATTTAAATCATTTTATAATTTCTTTTATTATTATATATTTTTGCAAGTATCTAAATTATATATATTGCACTCACATTTTACAGAATATAACTTAAATGATACATAGAGCACGGGTATGATATTTCGTTACATTACCTGTGCTCTATGTATCACAAGTTGGTTGTTTATATTAAATTTATAATATTTTCATAATATTAATTTTTGTTTAAAATTTTTAATGAATTTCTTCAAAAAATTTATACATAGAGCATGGATAATTATCTTTAAAATTTAAAATACATAGGTTTATATGTAACGTGCAATATGTATCACAGGTTTAATTGATGTAACGTGTAATAATATATATAAATTGATATATACAACACGAGTCAAAATTTCAATGAATTTCTTTAAAATTTTGATACACAGAGCATGGGTAACAAAAATTGTCACATATTATTTTGTTACATTACCTATGCTCTATGTATCACAAGTTGTTTGTGTATCTTATTATATTATTTTATAATTTTTTATAAAATTTATCAATAATATCACAAATAAATGGAATTTATTTTTTATTTTTTATAGGTTTTCTAATATATTATTTTTTATTAAACTATTTATAATAAGATTATAAAACTATGTCTATTGAAAAAAATACTTTTGAAGGAAAAAATATTATTATAAATTGAAGATGTTAAATACTAATTACAACTAATCGAAACTATTTTTTTGAATATAAGTTTAATTTACTATTTAAACTTAATATCTGAAAATGGGAGAATTTATAATTTCGATTATAAACTTGAGATGGTAGATATTAACTATTAACAATTATTTTTAATTTACATTTATAAATTTTTTATATTATTTTCCATATTATTAATATTTATTTTAAAACATTTAAATTATTAAGTTGTAAATTATTAATAGTACTTAATTTAAAATGATAATAATTTACAGAGTAAAATTTTTAAAGTTTTGAAGGAAAATTTCATATTCCCAAATTAATTGGGCTCTGATTGTAAATTTACTAACTTTAGATATTTATACTATATGATATAATAAAATATAATTAAAATTATTTTGTCTACATATTTATTGTATTTAATAATAAAAATATGTTTAATAAATCCATATTAAAATTTTGGGTAAATGTTTATAAAAATAATTGGAAATGATAAGATAATTAATTTAGATTTTTTTCCTCGTGATAAGTTTACAATATTTAAAAATAAGAAAAAGTAATAACTAAGAAGGAAAATTCAAAGAAAATTTGAGCCTTCGATTAAAAAAAGTTTCCTTTTTTATGTCCTTGAAAAAAAGTGTCATTTAAATTAATATGTAATTTGACATAACATGATTAAGGTGGCTTCACAAATCCATTTTTTCCCCTTTTACAAAATTTGGTTTGGATTCATTTTTCGCATGTTTATTTCATGTTTTCTGTGAAAAAATAAATACATTTATGCTATCTTAAATAAATTTTATTTGAATAAATTAAAAATAATGATATAGATAATTTTTAATTAAATAATTTATTTAAGCAAAATCAAATTGATAAATTATTTAATTAAAATTTATTTAACTAAATAGTTATTTATTTAATAGACAATTAAATTTAAAAAAATAAATAAATAAATTTAGAAAGCGCCATTGACACAAAATTATTAAAAACAAAAGAGTCGATTGAATCAATTTTTTAATTAATTTTAGATCAAACTTATTCAAATTTATTTTTTAATTAATCAATCCAATTGAAATAACATTTTTGGTAATCTACAAAAATAGTCACTTTTGTTTGACTCAAGTTACATTTTAGTCACTTATGTTTCACATATTACGTTTTAGTCACTTATGATATTATTTTGTTACGAAATGATCATTCTACCGTTAAGTTCCGTTATCTTTCTAATGGTAATCCTGTGGCAATTCAACTAGATTTTAAGTGCCAACTTAGATTTTCAAATGGGATGAAAATATATTTTTAATTAAATAAATTTAATTATTTAAAAATTTTAAGCCTTAAACCTTAACTAAAAAACTATTCATTTCCTCTCTTTTTTTAATTTTTCTTCCTTCTCTTCTGTTTTTAGTTGTTTTTTTTTTCATTTTACTGGAAAAACTATTATCAAGATCAAAATAGTTGAAATAAAATTGACTGCTTCATAAAGATGGATTCAATGGAGGGTCCAGGTATGTCTTCTTTGCATTCTTCTATCTCTTTTATTCAACATGGGAAAACAAAAGATTAGATTTTTATTGTTTAATGAAAACCCTAAATTAAATTTCTTGATATTTTCTTCGACTTTTTGAAATTATTTGTGAATGTGTAATTTATTTTGCGTTGTAGACATCCCATAAAATGCAACAAAAAATATATTTTCATGAACTTGATTCATTCAAGTTAATTGTAAATTTTTCAGAAAAGGGCTGTTACTTTTTACCAATCATAAATAGCAAGGACCACCTGTTTTTATGTACTTAATTTTTCTGTGATCATCCTCCAGTTTCACAGATCTTGTACAATTTGAATGATCATCAAGAAAAATAAATTAGATAATTGGTATGAAACACTAGAAATTAAGAAAAATATGGGCACTTATCCCAAAGTTTCTCATACACCGTTTACAGATACAACTAGCCCCTGGAACATTGAAAAGGAGTAGACTCAAATTTCCTTTAATTGTGGCCCCCATGATGGAGCTTCAGCTCAACCTGAGTTTGCATGTTAAACTATTTTTTGTCTTTAAAAGTCATCTAAAACATTGCAAGTAGCTTGGATGAAGGTGTGATTTAATGTTGACATTTTTGTATTGTTGAATTATTTATTATACTGGAATTAGTGCAAAAGCCTCGTAGTTTTAGGTGTACTTTTGAGCATGTGTGCTTGTGAATATAAGCTGATGGGTTTATTCTCTCTTGGCCTGTGTTTGGATTATCTTCTTTCATTTGACTTGAAGTTGGTGAAAATACTTGGGTTGCACGTTGTTTTGGTGTTTAACTTATCTTTTTTCATTTATTTACCTGCATATTTTTGCTTAATTAGTTGAATTGCAGTCCATGGCATTGATGGTCTTCTAACTGGAATCACTTTTTCTGCTGATTCTTTGAAGAAAAAAATCCTTCTAAAACCAAAAGATTGAAATGCTCCTCATGTAAGATGTTTGCCTTTTGTTTGTCTCCTTTCTACTCACTCATCCATTGTTAAAATTATTCAAGTTTTATTCTACTTCATTGTTATGTGTTTTATATGTGCTAGTGCAGCTGGTTTTTGAATTGCCCCCCTTTTTCAAATTATTGAATGCAAATTATGATTCTTCTCTTAAATTTCCTAGGTCTCAGAAGATGAATCGGAACAACAAGGTGCATCATCTTATGTAGCAAATTCACCTGGTTCAACTGCTGCGAGACAACGTCAACAACAAGAGGCTGGTGGAAAGTTAATAAGAAGCATACTTTCGAGTAATGAAATGGGCCAAAATCAATCTTCAGCAGTTGTCTAAGCTAAGCAGAAAACTGAAACTATGAGTCTGGACAATGTTAAGAGACCTTTGCGACCTACGAATTAACGATTGGGTTTGAATGGTCGTGTCTCTAATGATATTGCTGATTTGGAATGTGATGTTGATACAAAAAGTGTTTCAGATGACAAAGTTCATAAAAAAGGCACTGCATGGTTCAGGTTCTGGAAGTGAGAAGCATGAAAAACATACAAGAAATAAGGATAGACTTGATCATGGAGTATGGGCCCCTTTTCATTGTTCTGATGTTCCAAAAGCTAGTGAGGAGCGCTTGACTCCCTCTACGTTACAATCTGCACAGGCTTCCCATAATCCCAGTGAAGGTATTACTGCTTCTGCACAAGAATATTTGGTACTTGGAAGTATCTATAGGTTTGGGATATAGTTGTTATGATTGAATTTGCAAGAAATAAGGAAGTTAATGTATATCACTTCTGTATATGATCTTTTAGTTGACCCAAGGAGAAATGAAAAGTAGCATATCTAGTGGAAGCAGTGGACATAAAATTCCATTAGAAAACGGTTAGTGTATCTGTAATGAATTGATTCAGTCAATGCATTGCCTGAGAAAATGTAAATTACGGTTAATTCAGCCAATGCATTGCCTGAGAAAATGTAAATTACAAGGATGCAAGTGTAAAACAACTTTTCTTTTTACTGCAAGAAAAAAAATTACAGAAAGGTAGTTGTATATACAAGAACGACATATGACAATTTAAGAGCCGTACAATGAACAAATAGTTGTGTTCTGTGAGACAAATAGAAATAAAAGTTAAAAGAATATGGTCCTTTTCTTTTCTCTTATTTATTGAAATTAAGCTAAGGAATCTGAACAATTTGTATTAAAATTTTGTGAAGTGACTGAGGCTTTGAGAAGAACAGGCGGTGATCACTCCCTTTAATCTTGTAAACTCCTTCTGGTGGGTTCTCTCTTACTAGTTTCCCTTGCACATCCGATGAAAGAGCTCGGTCATCCAATGTCTGAATGTAGAATTGTCATCCACTTCCGTACTTCTCGGGGGACAATGACAGTTTCTCCATTATAGGATCTAGTGGAGTAGGTCTCATGGTAACAATGGGCAAAGCTACATCCTGGAATAGAAACCGAATATCATGTTAAAGTAATATGATTCCATAAATGTACACAACATTTAGACTCGAGTATAGTATTAACATGTTAAAATGCAATGTAATATTCACCAATAAAACCAACACGAATCATCAGAAAAGTATCCTAAGTCTTGACATACATCATATTCATAACCTCTTGTACAAAAAGTCTTATGATATAACTCCTTTCCTATTACATTATCCATGCAAACAATTGTAGCACTAGATTTCATGAACCATAATGCAAGTATACAACATTGATTGGCCCAAAAATGGCCATTTATGCATACTTTATAGCTAAAGCTTCAAAGATTTCATTGCTCACGTATTCTAACTTTTGTACCCCTAAAAGTTGGAAAGCATTGATCACATTGCTCACATATTCCAAATTTGAGTAAAACCAAGTTGTTTGTAGAAATTATGCAAAACTCACGTAAGAAATACAATTAATAATGTAGAGTCTCCAAGTACCAAGCAGATAAAACTAATAACATAGAAATATAATTTTAAAAAAACAAAAGTTACTAACCAATTAGCTCTGAACCAAAACTTGTCCAAGACTAGCAAAAAAAAGATTGCAAGGTAATTCAACACAAAATCAGTAGTAAGAAAGAATAATCTAGAATACCCACAAAGAGATTGTCAACATACAAGTTAATTCAGATTAGAAAAAAATCTAATTGAGAAACCAATTATTCAAGAACTGTGAAAGTAACAACCATTTTTTGAAAATTTACAATTAGCTTGAATGAAACAGGTTCATGAAACCATGTTTTTGGTTGCATTTTATGGGATGTCTATTGACTCAAAATAAAATATATGTTCACAAACAATTTCAAAAAGTCAAAGAAAATATCAAGAATTTTAATTTAGGGTTTTCATTAAACAATAAAAAAATTCAATCTTTTGTTTTTCCGTATTGAATAAAAGAGATAGAGGAATGCGAAAAGACATACCTGGACCTTCCATTGAATCTATATTTATTAAACAGTTAATTTGATTTCAACTATTTTGATCTTGATAGTAGTTTTTCCTGTAAAAAAAAAAACTAAAAACAGAAGAGACGAAAGAAAAATTAAAAAAATAGAGGAGATAACAGTTTTTTAGTTAAGGCATAGGATTTAAAAATTTTAATTAATTAAAAATCTATTTTCATCCCATTTAGAAATCCAAGTTGGCACTTAAAATTTAGTTGGACTGCCACATAGCATTACTGTTAGGGATATAACGGAACTTAACGATAGGGTGATCACTTCGTAACAAATAAAAACATAAGTGACTAAAACGTAATTTTTTAAATATAAGTAACTACAATATAATATGAAGCAAACAAAAGTGACTATTTTTATAGATTACTCTAACATTTTTTAAGACCACGTGAAGGACATGGCCACAAAAGCAAACAATTTTAATGGGTCAAGAAAGGCCCACCAGTGTGGTTGGGTTTGCTTGGATAGAGCATCATTTATTGCACGTGGAAGGACCTTCCTGTAATGCCAACATATTACCTAACGGTAGGCATCTGTTAGGGTTTCTTTTCATTGTTTCATGGTTACTAGTATGGTTCCATGCTTGGCCTTGGTTCTTAGACTTTTTCACTTTTTATTGAAGTAAATATATTAAAATAGTTATAATTTTGATTTATAATGGGGATGTGTTTAAGAACCAATTTGATAGAATTTATAAGTATAAAGGATAAATTTATTGAATTGTTTAGAATTAGGACCAAATTAATAGAAGGTGTAAATATCGAGAATTAAATGTCTCATTATATCAATTAGAAAATGTTATGTCGTTATTTCTATTAACAATTTAGCGAAGGATAATTAAAATATAAAACAACCAAAAACGTTAATGACAAAATTTAAAGATTTTATAGTTTAATGACTAAAATAAAAAAATTGAATGACTAATGATAGAATTTACCGGAAATGTTGATTTAAGTATAAATTAAAGATTAAAGCGAATTTGCAATCACCAAGTCAAAAGTTTTGTTCAAACAATATGTTAAGACTATTGTAGGATTGGAATATGTATTCATTAGGTAGATAGATTTAACCAAAAAAAACAAGTTGTTAAGCTATATTATTTGTCTAATTTCATGGTTTACTCCAAATTATTATTTTTTAAAATAGAAAACTTTGTATTTATTTTTAATTTAAAATCATTTTTACTTAATTTTAATTGAAGATATTTTTAGAGGGGAATGTTGTTCTTTTATTATAGATCGGATTAAATTAGTCTCCCTACTATTAAATGAATTATTTTAGCCAATGTATTATTAAAAATAACAAAATAAAACCAAATTTCAATTGATTTAAAATTCATTGTTTAGAAAATATTCTTTATTGTTTAACAAAAATGTATTTTGAATTTTTTTTATGGTTATGCAAATGAATATTTTGTTGTGAGTTGAACTACAAATAAAAAATTATAATTTTCATGTTATTTTTTAAATAGTAAATATTAACTCTATTATAATTTGACTTTATTTCGATATAGAGACTAAACTGTCCATTTAATAATATAGAGTGAATCCCTATAATAATAAAAAAATTCGTTAGTGCTTTCACCTATTTTTAGATGTCAAACAACCTAAATTAGGCTAAGCAAGAACATTTTTTTTTGCTATGGACAATTCTATTAGTAAGACGCAATATTAAAATATTTATAATATTAAAATTATTAATAGTATTTAAAAATTTTATAATAAATTTACAATTTTAAATATTATAAATTATGTTTGTGGTAAAATATTTTAAAAATTATAATTAAAATAATTAAAATATTTATAAAATTATTTAATATTACAAAATAAAAAATAAAATTATATTAATTTAGAATAAATAAAATAATATCTAATTTTTAGTAAATATAGTCATAGCTTAACTTTTTATTTTCCCAATAGAACCAAAAATATTACTAACAAAATAATTAATGTAAACATATTAATTTGGTTAATTAAAAAAATCAATTACAATCGACGTTATTCTTACGATGGCCTTTCATATTATTGCACTTGCGCTCCCCGCGAAGGGCAGATTGAGCCTCATCTTCTTGGCGAGCTCGATTCTCTCGTCTAGGAACCTCCTGCGAAGCCATTAGCTCAACAATGAGCTGCTCATTCTAGGCATTCCTCTGGTTGAGGATACGTAGTTGCTCCTTAAAGTGACGCTTTTGTTGAGTAAACTGCTCTTCCAAATGTCACAATTTCTTTGGGTTTTTAAGTCATGGGGGTGAGGGCTAGATGCTTGCTAGTGGGAACCTTGATTCACTGGAATCGAAGTCACGACTGGTTAGGATTATGTGGCTATGAGGCAGGTTATAGCTTCCTGTAGGCAACAGGCTGTATGGTCAAAAGGTCCAGGAGTGGGTACACCGGACTGTGATTGAGGTGTTGCAACCAATGGGGGAGTCAAGGTAATCAGGGGAGTAGTTCCTATTGGTGCAGCAGGAGTAACAGGATTGGTTAAAGGATCTTTCAGAGCCTTTATCAATTGCTCTAGGGTGGGGTGGAGGATACTCGTATACTGTAAAGAAGTTCTTGCAGGAGTAGAGAAGAGAGGAATCTAAGTGGTGTTCAGGCCAATGGAGACTCTTGAAACAGGTGGGATAGGTGTGCTGGGTGGGGCGGAGGACTTGATCTGGGGGGTGGGGTTGTTTATTTGGTTGGTTTGATTAGCAGGGGTACCACTTGGGGACTATGAGGCCATGTTGTCCATGCTTATTGCACCAATTGTTGATATAATGCACAACAAAGGGAGGAGTAAAGAGGAAAGGGTGGTGGATACTATGAAGGCCGATTCACCTAGTCGAAGTGGAGAGTTAAAGGTTATCGAGAGTGGAGGTGAAGAGAATGTAAAGACTGAAGGCTAAAGGAATGTTGATAGAGTATAGGCTCAGTATTATTGAAGAGTCGATCCCCTCCCCTTTGTCTCTAGAGGTATTTATAGGCGAAGGTTTCATGTAAAGTCACGTTAACGCGTTGGACTTGCCATTAAGTCATCATAACGAAACATGTGGAGTAGATGTCTTTGATGATATGGAGCAGCTGAGCACACATAATGTCATTTAGATGATTATCCCGGGAAGGTGAACTCACAAATAACTTATCAATTTGCTAATGGCAAGTTTACTGTTCGAACGCTTTTTTAACTTGTCACATGTCTTAATGTGAATAATAATATAACAAAGACAATTTATCAATTTAGCTTTTATTATATATATCAACTTATTAATCACATTAGTTGGATTAACATTTTTAAAAGAAAAACTAACAAATTTACTACATTATTAACTTAATAAAATATGTTAGGAACCGATACCATTGCACGTGGAAACATAACATGTGTCCACTACTACATTTCTTACCAAAGTTTAATGGATAATCAACCAAAAAGCATATATTAAGCGGTAGAGGATTCATCCATGTGCCAAATCTCCTTGTTTTGTGATATATATATATATATATTCATGACTGTCAATTGATTACTTTTCAACGTGTTTTAATTTAGCTGATCATTAAATGTGGCAATATTAGCTATATTATATTGGGAGCGTAGGGATTCGCATAGGGCGTTCTATTTAAAATGAAAATTTTTTTGTTTAAATTTTTAAAGTTTATAAAGTTTTAAATTAATAAAAATAAAATTGTATTTTGTTCCTTTTAAAAATAATAAAAATTTGATTTAATTTTTTAAAAATTATAAAGATATAAATTATTAATGATAAAATTACATTTTTACTATCGTAAAAATTACAATTTAATTTCGATCCTTTCTAAAATTTTTTTTCTAGCTTCTCCTCCTATTATATTGATTAAAAATATTTATCTTTTACATTAATATTAAAACTCTTATGTAACAAATAAATAATATGCCAAAAAAAATTATTTTATTTTGAAGTTTGACATTCACTGTCTCTGAGAATAAACTATGAAATAAAATAATCTTACTAGATAAATATGAAAAAAAGTAATATATATAATTGTCAGGTTAAAAAAACATTTTATATCAATTATATAAAAAATTATAAAACAAATAAATTACTGAAATATAAAGTAATCTCTCTTCGTATACATAGTAAATTAGTATTGAAACTTGGTGAGGAAACAAAGGCAAAGAGAACATTCGATAACCTAAAGGTTGAGAATGTCGTGTAAGGAGCATCAGCGGCGGTGATAGATGCATGCATCTTTGTCCCTAAGATTTGTCTACTTCATCTCAAGTTTTCATCTGTACAATTTGTTTTTGCCTTTTTGAGAACATGTTCGAACATGATCTTTAGATACTTAATTCCTTAAGAAAAACAATCATAATATTTTATGGCAAAATGTGGTTCATGAATGTCATAAGAAAATCTACCTTATCCCAACATTAGGATCTAAAATGTCTACTTTTTAGTTTACACATATATTGATAAGCAACAACCTTCAGGCGCATAAATTCCTTCATAATTTATGCCTAGGGCTTTCTGTCTGGAAACATGGGCTAACAACCACCATCAAACAATGTACTATAAATGTATTCCCCCCCCCCCTTTCGGTATTGTAACATTTAACTTAATTAATTTGGAATCGAGCAGAGTCAGATATCAAACAAAGGGCAAACACTTCCACCACTTATTTTTTTATGAATCTGAGACTTAAGGCACCCCGGAACTCTATAACTTGGGATCAATAAACGTTGGTATATGAAAAAGTTTTAGAAACGTGGAATAATGGCTTGAGCTGGATTGAGAAAATGAAGGACCCCAGTTCAAATTATGTATGCATTGAATTTGGAAAGTGGGGGAGGAATAATCCAGGGTGTTTTGATGAGATGGAGAGGGTTGAGTGAAGGAGGGTGTTGGGGTTAGGGTTGGGGGGGGGGGTTGGGTGGAGGTGGTGTGGAATCATGTGGTTGCATGTGCATTGAGTTGGAGAACATGCCCAAAGCAACCCCTTAGGTACACTTGGCCATCCCTTATTCATTCAATCCCAGTCCCTGGGAAGCCTTCCGTGAAATTCTACTCTTTTAGGCTGTCATTAAATTATTTTGAATTATCCACATTTGCCACCAATCCCAGCCATCCCCCTCCCCCATTAAACCCTATAAAAGCTCTTAATCCTGATCGGCTTTTCATCGTACAAAATAAAGGGTCATTTGTGTACGCAACAAAGGGTTTCAGTTCAAAGATCAGATTTAAATCATGGGAATTTCTCAACTTGCTCTACTTTCGTTTCACTCCGATGGTGTCCAAAAAAACGAGGAAACGGCCCACTCCAATGGCTCCTTATGGAGCAAACTGTTGGAAGCAAAGGCCAAGAGAAGATTGAAAGCAAAGAAACAAAGAAAGGGCACCAGAAGCAGAAGTATTTTAATGAAGAGGAGGGCAGTTGGAGAAGGTTCTAGAAGGCTGGTCGTCAGCCCTATCGTAAAGAAGGTGAAAACGCTGAAGAAGCTGATTCCCAACAACGGTTCCATGGGGTTGGATGGGCTTTTCAGGGATACAGCTGAATATATATTGTCTTTGCAGATGAGGATCAAAGTTATGCAGATTTTGGTTAATGTATTGACAGATTCTGACGAGTGAATAGATGATATTGTTCATTTGTAAAGGCTGATTATATATATGTATATCATATTCCTTTCTTCTTTTATTATTGACATGAAAAAAGGTTGCAGTTTGGGGATAGGGCAAAAGAGTCGGGACTTAAACATTCGACCTATTGGAGAAGGAGGTGAATACATGATTCCATAGAATACATATTGTTAGAGTTTTGTTTGTTCATCATCATTCATGTTGTTTCATAGTCATAGGAGTTTGTTTTATTAAAAAGTCCAGCTATATGGCATGATATTCTTAAGATTTAACTAATAGCATTGGTCGTTGTATTTGTGTGAAAATGACCTTTGAAATGGACACCTGAATTTTATGTGTGGTGCAATATTTATTTTCTTTTCTTTCCCGACGTTAGGGGTAAATTCCAACTCAATGAACTGCTAATGGGAAAATCAAAATATAAAACAAAACAAAATTGAAGTCGAAACCAAGCGACCAAGCTCAAAACACAGATTCAACTAGGATTTTATCAAAATTGGGCCTAACATGAAAAACCTAATTAACCACGATATCGACCATAAGCTTGAGCTAGGCCGAATAAAAATTAGTTACTTCACTATTTATTCATCCATGGTTTTTTAATCCTTATTGTTTAAAACTTCATTGATATTGTCAGACAGTAACTGTCATTCTTAACTATTAACATGAATATTTGAGATTGGACACAGAAGTTGGTTATATAATTAAGAGACTTTCTGCATCTTCAAGGTCTTGTTTAAAAAGTGATCCATTATTAATTTATAATACAAGAAGTGATTTGAGTTCAACTTATTCACCAAATTGTAACGTCACTCCTATATATTAACTCCCCGCTAAGACTTTTCCTAAAAAATTAGTTACAAACTATATAAAAAGAACAATTTATTTACAACAATAATGCACTAAAATAAATTCCTCATAATGAACAAAATATGTACTTTCAGTCTCGTACATGAATAATAAAGTGTTGCTAAGAATTCTCCAAGTATAAACATTAATAAAAAGGTCCAACATTACATTATAATCCAAAAGCAGGTTGAAATGCGACTAAAAAGATGCATATAGACTTGATTTTCTTCACGTTTTAACTCCCTATTTGGCAATTTGATAATAATAATAATAATAATAATAATAATAATAATAATAATAATAATAATAATAATAATAAACAAACTCAACAAAACATTCAAGTAAGACAATTACGATCTTCAGCATAACTCCTCCTTAATCCAATCCAAACAACTATGAAAATAATTATGAAATCAACCATAACAAGGCCAAAAAACAATTTAAGTACGAAGTCAACCAATGAAAAGAATAAAATCCAAAACAAGTATTTTTATCTTTTAAGATTTTTGTGCCCTTAGTGTCTTAATTTCATTATATTTAATAAATTATTGGAATGACCAAAACCAATTATTCAACAAAATAAACAAATGTTATTCATTCTCTCTACATTGTATTGGTGGTTTTTGCACGTAAAGAAAAATGTACAAGTAAATATCAATTTATTGATTACCTAAGGTCTAACTAATAGTAAGTTGCATTATATGGATGAATTATAAAAAGACAATTTATATTAGTAGGTAATCTGAATTGTCCATAGCCTGTAGAATTAGTTTGATCAAATGATTTAAAATATAAGACTATTATGTCATCTATAAGTCCAATTAGAGCAATAGTTTGTCTTGGCTATCGAAGCAGGATTGACTCCTAGAGATAGAGACATAGATGTGATCGTCTGAACTAATAATACATTGAACAAGACCCAAGTTGAATTAGTCCTAGAGCCATTTATGGATTTATTCACTTGTGACATTCATGGTGTGATTTACCTAAATCCAAAGTGAATGACTGTATGTGTGTAACTTATGTGGTTTAATATATTGAAAAGTAGCACTGTAAAAATGTCTACATTGTGAGATTGTGACAAGAAAATATTAGCTCATTAATTGTCTAAGTTCAAACTGATGACAAGTGGCACTGTAAGAACGTTTACATTTCGAGAAAGACAACGTATTTCTATAGATAATCTAAACGAGTTTGTAATCCTGTAAAAGAATCAAAGTGAGCATTTGATTCAAATACTTAGAAGGATTATTATGCTGTCTACTATTCCAATTAGGGAGATAACTAGTCTTAGCCACCGGAGTAGTTGACTCCATGGGTAGAGATATAGATGTACTCATTGGAAGAATAATACGTTGGACTCGACCCAAATTGAATTAACTCTGAATCTGTTTGTGAATTGATTCACTTGTGACGTTCATGGTGTGACTTACCTAAATCCTGAATTAGGCACTGACCATGCGAATGTAACTCATGTGCTTTGATATAAGTGGAGACTTATGCTCTAAAGTTTGTCACACCCTAAAAACTGGGCTAGTAGAATCAAGTCAGTAAATCGGGGGTTAGTGAATCAGGAACCATATTTAGGCTAGATAATTAAATATAAATAAAATATAGAAATAATTAGAATTAAAATTTTGGGTTAAGAAATTGAAATTATCCTTGATTTAATTTGATTAAAACAGATTTAAAAAAAAAACAAGATCAAATTTGGAAATAATTTAGAAAATAAGTTTTAATTGAAAATAATGGCCCAATTTTTAAAAATTGGTTGCCTATTTAACAACCCCCACAGTCCCTTCCCTGCCATTTTCTCCAATCATTCAAAATTTTCCCAAACACCAAATTAGAGCTTTTCTCCTGGAATTGATTAATCCTTTTTGAATCTTAAGCTTCCTGTTGGGGATCGACCCGATTAAGTAGCGAACAAGCAAAAATAGTAGAAGAAATTGAAAAATTGAACACACAAATTTAACGTGGAAAAACCCCTTCAAAGAGGATAAAAAACTACGGGCAAAGATAATTTTTATATAATGGCAAAAGATCGAAGAGTACAAAAGATGGAGATAAAAACTAAACTCCGACACCCGAAAATAAAGAACCCTTAAAATGTAATCACAAAATTCTCCAAAAGTGTTATGAGTTCTAATCTTTAATGGGTATATTTTCTAAGATTGCAAAAGAGTCTATTTATAGGCTAAATTCGTAAGTCAAATAATAATAAAAAATCTAGACTAATCAAAGTTAGACTGACACAAATAAACAAATTTTAATTAGGAGGTTACCTTTCAAATTTGACTGAAATATGTGGCATACTCAACACTTCCTAAACACAAAATCCTCATGCAATTTTAAAGATTAATCGCATTTTCATCCTCAATTTCTCAAAAGATCTTCACACATTTTAGCTCGAATTAGCTCCATAGCTTGTCGATTTTGCAAATTTGAGTTGAGATTCTAACTTTTAATGATTAAACTAAGTGATATGTTATGTCAATTCGAGATTTAAATGATTTAATCAAGATTTCAATAGATCAAGTGATTTTAAGTTGATTTTTGGCTTGAAAATGGCAGATCCCATATTACTTTGTTGAGCTTCGATTCTAGAGTGATTTCTAACTCATTTTGATCTAATTAAAAGGTTTTTAACCTTGATTTAACAAATCATTTGGTAATTTAAACAAATTAAACGTTTTCCCCTTCTTGATGTTCATATAAGCTTGATTTTTCGGAGAAATTAGATTCGTATAATTAGATAAAATTAATGGTTTAGATCTATAATTAGGTGATATTTAGGAGGTATGGAGTTTAAATCTAAGCTTAGAAAAGAGATTTGAGTAGTTAAACATCTATTTCAACAAAATTAGCTAAGTTTTCGGTATAAAAGTTAGTAGGTTGTGATCTATGATTTTGGAGGGATTTAAATGTGTTTGATGTTGTTTACAATGCCTTGTATTATTTTTAGTATGCATGTGAAGTGCCAACTCAATTAGGAGCCTCCACAAGTAAGGACAAAGGCAAACAAAAGCTTACTTGAGCTTTGTTGTTCAAGCAAGTTGTTAAGGTGAGTGGTATTGTGTGCTATAATTGATGTGCAAATCAATGGGTTAAAGGGGGCTTAGGTGGTTTAATAATCTAATCTAAATCCTAATAGTAAGTGTTCTTACTTAAACTTTGTTATTTTATAAGCAAGCTTAAATGTGTTCTGATATGTTCAAGTGTGTAATGTGAATATATATGTGTTGGATATATGACTCAATATGCCTTGTGAATAGTTGGCTTTGTGCACACACATTTGAAGTGGATCCGTATTTGGCTTATTAAGTAAAATGTTTTCACTTAAGGTGCGTTATATGGAAGTGATAAGTGTTATGAAATGATAAGTGAGAGTCTGCATAAACCAAAAAATTAATGTGTGAAATGGATATATTAGCCTTGTGAACCTTTGAAAACATTGGATATAGTAGGCATACCATACGATTTGAGTACTCATATATGTGTTGGTACTCATAGATAAGGGAATGTAGAGCATTGCTCCATTCATGGGTCATATTGGTATATAGGAGAGTACTAGCTTCATGCCACACTTTATGGGTCTGATATAGGCTCTATGAGTCAAGTACGGGGTAATGGAGATCCTTTCACAAGTAGCCAATATATCAATATGATATGATGTTGATGATGCCATATGTTAATTATGTCTAGCATTCTTGTTTCTAATATGAAATGGTATTTGGTTCATTAAGATGGTAATGTGTGTGCAAACTTGATTTGGATGTGTATTGGACTTTCTATGGACTGTTTAAAGACTTTTATACTTGTATGTGTGTGTTTATACTGCTTGCAATATGCTTGAAAAACGCAACAGTGGTAGATATATTGCTAAACTGTCAAGTGTATTGTGGGGTTCGTCGCAGGGTTCGCATGTAGCAGCAATAAGGGTTCGCATAAGTGAGTGTACATGGGCAGTTTGCCATATAGGATTTACAGAGGTGAGTTACCATATAAGGTTCTCATAAGAGGATTAGAAAAGGTGATTTCGTACATGTTCATGGCTCGCATAACACATAGGGGTTCGCACATGCACAGGTTCTCACATAACACATAGGTACGTGTAAATGAATAGGCTCACATAAATGCATAGGCTCGTACAAGTGTTTAAGCTCGCATAAGTGTATAGGCACACATGATACTAGGTTTGCACGACATATTTGAGCTCACACACATTAGAGGTTTACATATAATATAGGGCTTGCATAAAGTAAAGGCACGCACTAAGTAAAGGCTCGCACACATGTTATAGGGGTTCACCAGACCTAGGGTTTGCCAATGTGTTAGCCATAAGGTTCACCAGAGTGAGTTCACTAGAGGGTTCACCAGAATGTGTTTGCCATAGGGTTCGCCAGTAATACATGAGTTTGCCTAGGCTAGGCAACTTGCCAAAACATGGGGGTTCGCAGGGTAGGTGTGAGCTAGGTGTTCGCCGAGTGAATTACAAGCTGCTAGGGTTTTTAAGTAGAGGTTCGTAGGTGTTATGTGTTTGTTTCTTTTTCTAGTGTAAACTGATTTTCGCTTATGTGATTAGAAAAGTATGTTTTAGAACTTTCATATTTTAATTTTATTCTTCAAACTTCAGTTTGGTAGCTTCAATTTCTTAAAAGGACTTTTCTGGACATTTTGGAAAAATTTACGATTTAATCCCTAAACTTCGTTTTGGAATTGAGTTTTAAATATCATTTTCAACCAATTTTTTTCCAAATGCTTTAAAATAAAATGCCCAGGACACTGGTTGGTTTGAATTTATGATTTATGTGTTTAATGTTTACGATGTGTAAAAATGACGATTTTACCCCAAGTTCTTTTTCGTTGAAATAGGATAACCGAAGCATGATCTAGGCTTGTTTGTTTAAAATTACTTATTGAAGCATGTTTACATTTGTGTGATGATTGGTTTGTAGTATGTTGGTTGACAGGTATAGAGAGTCACTTCGGTGGTTAATGTGATGTTCGAAATTCGGGTTGGACCGTCTCGGTCGGGTTTGGAGAGCCACAAAGATGATCGAGCCAATAGTCGGTGTAACGACCCTATAGTCAAGGGTGTCGAAAAGTGCATTACCTGGACTCCGTTCCATAAATCGAACTCGTAAAAATAAAATATTTACGAAGTTAGTTGTGTAGTTAATTAGGTTTCGGTTAAGTGAATTTACTTGAATTAAAAATAATTAGGTATAAGGACTAAATTGCGTATAGGGTGAAAGTTGAATTATAGATTAAAGATTAATTAAAGGGGCTAAAGAAGCAATTATACCTTATTCCATTAAGTGGACGGTATTAGTACATTATATATAACTTACATGTGTAAATTTATTTTATATATTATAATAATAAAAGTTAAAATATGTTATCTTAATAATTAAGTAAATGTATATATGTATTATATAATAATAAATTAAAATATAACAAAAAAATAGGTAATAAAAGATAAAGCCATACAAAACTAAGAAAGAAAAAGAATGAAGAAAAGAAGGCTCAATGCACGGCCTTAGGGACTTCTAGGGTTCAAAGTTCAATTGGTTAGTCAATTTAGTCCATTTTATTGTAATTTTTATGTTTTTGGAATCCCGGTACCTAGGGTTACCCGACCCATGTCAAAATTTTAACAATTATTAAGATTTTAAATGTTGTTAATGTTGAATAGTTTTAGTATTAGGGATTAAATTGATAGATTTTTAAGCTAGAAATGAAAAAGGATTAAATTGTAAAATAAATTATAAATTTTGAGTAATATGGACTAAATTGTGAAAAATTTAAAATTTAAGGCTTTAAGTGAAAATAGGGAGTTAAATTTAGTTTAAAATGAAATTTGTATAAAAATATAGAATTAATTGTAAAGAATAAAAATTAGTCTCGGTTTAGGGACTAAATTTAAATTTAGGCAAATACTGAGTAAAAATTTAAATATTCAATTTGAAGTTGAATTGTGTTGTATTGATGAATTTTAATTGTTTTAATTCCGTAGCTAACATCGTACCAGAATCCTCGACTAAAAAGGGGAAGGATAAAATCGACTTCAAATAGCTCGGAAACCACGGCTTGTATTTCTATAATCCGAACCTAGTTACTAATTGTTTTATTTTGATTTAATGCATATGGTAAGTGGTTGAGGTGAGTATATGGCACTTTGATATTGAATTAAATTAAAGTTGATTGAAATGGAGTGAATTGATATATATTATGAATGTATTGATTATTTGAATTGAAATGAATATATATGTATAAATGTGATAATGTGCAAATATGATAATTGGATATTGGTTATATTTGGAAAGTGAATTGGAACCCTATTAATTGTATCGGGCTGAGTCGAATATAGATGGAATGCCATAAGATAGGAAGAGTTTAGGGATTTCTTCGACTTCGAGTCGATGAGGCACTAGGTGCCAATTTACTTCGGTTTAACCGTTGAGAGACTGGGTGTCAATGTATATAGCGTTGGCGCATATTACTTCGGATTTATCCGATGAGGCATTGGGTGCCAAACTGGTGTGTTGGTTGGATCCGTGTATCCGTCTGAGTCCGAGTCGTGTTAATAGGGGTAATTAAATAAAATGGTACTATGATTGATATTGGATGATATTGTATGAGATATGTTGTGATTAAATGAGATACATGAGTTATGTACTCATGAAGTGGATATGGAATGGATAATGCAATTGTTAAAATGAAATGTGGTTTGATATGTGAAAAGCTATTTATATAGCAAGTATGAGAATTGGGATATTTGTGAAACAAATGAAATATGATAGCATGTGTAAGTTGAATATAGTATGAAATGATATGCTATTATGTATTGCATATGGTAGTTGTGATTTTAAATATTAATATGTGTTTATATTTCAAATATACATTTGTAATCTCTTATTTTTAAATATTCGGATTATAGAAATATCATTGAGTTTTACTCAGCATACTGTTTTGTTTTTTTGTGCGTAGATTAGGTACTTCTCTTTTTATCGCATATTCAGCATCCAACAACGATCCCGAACTCAAATGTGGTGATGATTATCTTTTGTGTCGGCATGTACCTAGAATGTCTAGTTGATAGTTATTTTGTGGACGGATTGTAAATAAGATTATAAGTGTAATGTTGGTTTGGTATTTATGTAAACATGTGTTTGTGTTTGAAGCTATAGTATGGTATAGTGAATTGAAGCAATGCTTGATATGTGCATGTGAATTTAACTTAATGTTTTAGGTAGATATGAGCTAGGCCAAATTGATGGATTTTGGCTTGTTTATAATTTTAATTTGAATGATGCATTGATGATATGTTTTGATGATATAAATATGGTACCAATGAGGGTACATTGGTTAGGCACCTAGGATGATTTTTTTTTGAAATGTTTAAATGAATGATTTAGATTACGGTTACTCGATAATACTCTGAAATCCTATTTCAGCAACTGATACGGGTTAGGGGTGTTACAACTGGTATGTTGGGTACATGGATTGTGTATGTAATGGTTACTCAGTGGTGCTAACATAACTCGAATTTAATTTCAAACATAACAAGATTTAAACAGCATAAGTAACATGATAATCCAAGTTAATCAACAAACTTAATTCACGTTAATATCGAAGATACTTATATACCAATAATTCGTTTATCATTTCAACCAAATCATTGATTTGCTCAACTACTTGATATAGTTTCCGATGCACCTTTAGGGTATTTGCATTTAATTTAACATATCAAATCATGTAACGTCTCAACATTTTTGTCTCATTTTAGCTACACATGTATAAAATAAGCTGTAGAAGCCCAATTTTGCCTGGCCCAAACAAATAAAACAAAAACAAAAAAAAAAGTCCATTAACAGTCCAAATTACAAGCCGAATGACCAAATCCATTTGCAAACCCTAAAATCCAAAAAAAAACCTAAGCCCAAAGCTCACTATCCTAAACATATCAGAAACCCTAATTTCCCTTTAGCCCTTCTAGTCGTCGCCTCTGCCATGTCAGCAACCACGCCTCCTCTACCACCATTTCAGCAAAATGGCAAAGCGTGGCTCTCTAGCGCCATTGTTTCCCCGAGTACCTGCAAAAAAGAGAAAAAAACAAAAGAAGCAGAGAAGCAGAGAAAAGGAAAAGAAAAGCAAAAAAAAAATGATATTTTGTAATATATTTCAGTTATAAAAACTGAAACCATGTAACGTAACAAAAAAAAAATAGGAAGAAAAAATCGAATACAAAAAAAAAAAACTAAGTTAAGAAAAAAACTAATTTGTTCATCTCTTTTTTTTTTACTTTTTATTTCGAAAAATATAAGAAAATAAAATAAGATTTTAAATCTTACCCATTCATCGCCACTAGCAGGCCCTCATCCTGTAATATCCCAAATTTTAGCGATGTAGGAAATAGTGGTTCGAGACCACCAAATCTAACAAATGAACTCGTAGATTATATTATTTAATATTTACGAGCCAAATGTAGATTTTCAGAGATTTTTGAAATAGTAAATTGTGTTTTATAAAGATTTATTTGTTCAAGAAATTGAGAAAAAGAGATATCGAGATCTCGGTGTTATAAACCGAGTCATAAATATTTTTATAAATATTTACGGAATGTCAATAAGGTAGTATTAAAATTTTGTTAAAAAATTTTAACGTTTGGGTGGTTAATTAAATAAAAAGGACTAAATTGAAAAAGGTGTAAAAGTTGCTAGAAGGATTAAATAGCTTCATTGTCAAATGAGGAAGGACCTAAAGTGCAAATAAGCCCAAAGGAGATATTTTGGGCGGCAATAGCTACGAAAAATCAGGAAATGGGTGAAATAAGGGCAAAATTAGAAAATTGCCAAAATTAGCTAAATAAAAATGGGACCAAATTGGAATATCTAGAATTCTCTTCATTTCTCTTCATTTTCATCAGCTTAAAAACAGCCATGGAAGAGGGTTCAAGCTGGTTTTCATACTCTAGTTTCATGTAAGTTTAATTCTTGCTTTCTCCTTAAAATTTCTATGTTTTTGGACTTTTACAATTGGGTCCAACTTACTATGTCATTAGTTTTTTATTCTATGGCTAATTTTTAAAGTTTCTATGGATGAGTGCTGGAAACATATGATGAATAAATATAGAATTGAAGCTTTAATTTTGATATATGATGATTTTATCAAGTAAAATTGATGGAAATTTGTTTTAGGACCTAATTGTAAAAGAGTTTGGAATTAAGGTTTAATGCTAAAGTTCTGATTTTCAAGGGTTAAGAAGTAGTTTAAAATGATAGAATAAGGTATTGGACAAGGACTGAATCGTATAAACTATGAAATTTGGGGCAAAATGGTAATAAACACTTTGCACTAAAACAGTTTTGGACAGCAACAGTAGTCTAACTTTGAAAAATCACCAAAATTTTAGAAATCGAATTAGAGGATGAATAAAATATGGAATTAAATCTTATTGAGTCTAGTTTCTTATAGAAGAAATGGAATTGTAAATCATGAGATATAATAGGTTTTGTGAGACAAGGTCAGAATGATTTCGGGTTCCCCTATTTTGACTTTGGAAAATCATCAAAAATTGGATAAAAATAATTACGGGCTTAAATTTATATGTTTAAAATCCTGAATGAGTATATTTTCATGAGAAACAAACGGTAACATCATGCAAATCCCGTATGAGGAGATAATTAATTTTTAGTGAAGAAAGGTCAGAATTGTTAGATAGCAAAACAAGGGTGACTTTAAAGAATAAACTGTACCTATTGGCTGAACCAAAAATTCTGAAAATTTTATGGTAAGAAGATATGTGAGTCTAGTTTTAGGAAAAATTAGCAGAACTTAATTTGGTCTTTTTTAGCTCAAGATAAAAATAATTTAGTGACTATGACACGGATGAACTACTTGAATATTCACATAAATAAATAGTGAAAAAGTATAGATAATGTTACTTACAAATGTGTTATTTATACGAAGGATGTGGAATGGAGAGGAGGAGGAGGAAAATATATGAATGACTTATGCATAAATTGGTCACATGCCCGATTATAATCGATAAACATTGAATTAGAAATGATATAATGTTTTATTTCAAATATTTATTATGAAACTAAGATTATCGTTATGGTATAAAAAATCAAACTGTAAGTTCGTGTAACTTGAATTATATTCTTAAATGCTTGAAATGTATGTTATTGATGTGAATATGATTTGAATGTTCATTGTATGAAAGTTGATGAAACATTGATACATTTGATAAAAAGGGGAATAAATCCCAGTTGAATGAAAGGAAAATTCGATGGATTTCTGAAAAGGAATTGACAGTAAAAAGGATCTAGCTTGGACGGCTGATCCTATCCTGATATAGCCCTCCCAGAGAATATGTGTGAAAAAAATCTAGCCCAGATGGTTGGTCCTGATATAAGCCCTCTCGAAGAATATGTGTGAAAAGGATCTAGCCCGGACGAGTAATCCAAAGTAAATGTGAGTCTGGATTTAGCCTGGACTGGTAATCCAGACAAAGCTCTATAGAGTATTTGTCATTACAGGGGATTTACCCTGGACTGGTGATCCCGACAATATTATTTGAGCATGTGTTAGAGAGGATTTAGCCTAAACTGGTAATCCCGCTGTAAGAAATGAGGTTCGCGAGAGTGTGCTTTCTTACAGGGGATTTAGCCTGGAATGGTAATCCCGCTGTAAAAAATGAGATTTGCGGGAGTGTGCTATCTTACAAGGGATTTAGCCTGGACTGGTAATCCTGCTGTAAGAAATGGGGTTCGCGGGAGTATGCTCTCTGAAAAGGACTTATATATATATGAGTACGAATTGACGGTTAATGAGATTGTACACCATGAGTGTACTATAGGAAATCCATCAAAATTTTGATGAATTCAACGGGATAAATATGGAAAATGGTAAATACATGGAATTATGAAATTGGTGAGCGTATTCACAAGAATTTGTCCTTTAAAATTGTAACACCCCTCACCCATGATCGAAGCCGGAACCGGGTTTAAGGCATGACCTAACTTATCTCACTTAAACATCTCAAATCAAGCTCTACGATTTCATTTGAAACCATCATTTGCTCATTCTCAGCCCACGTGGCCCTAAACATACCTTCGAAAGGTTTGGGAACTTAATCGAGAACTTTTACGAGCTTGGAAAAGTTTTCTCCAAAATAGGGGCCACACGCCCTGGTCAGGGACGCCCGTTTGCCCCTAAGACATACCCGTGTCTTCCACCTGTGGTCGATCCTGACCAATTTCACACGGTTAGACACACGCCCATGTCCCTGGCCCGTGTCCCTCACACGGCCTTGACACGCCCGTGTCCTTAGACCGTGTGTCAAATTAAATTCCACAATTAATGTGCAGACTTCACATGGCATGGGTACACGCCTATGTCCTAGACCGTGTCTCCCACACGACTGAGACACACGGCTGTGTCTCTGCCCGTGGAGCATCCTGACTTGCAAACCAAGCATGTAATGGGACACATGTTCGATTCACACTCCCATAGGGCTGACCGTGTGGACAATTTGATGGCTATCTACCAAGCCCTTTCCACCCTACATTGCACACATACATACCCCAATTCAATACCACATAATTTATAGCCCAAAGGCACATCTAAATACTCAATTCAACATCTATATACAAGGGCATACATCTCAGAAATATCACTTTCATTAAGCATAAGAGCTTGCCAAGTATCGGCCTAACTTAATAGACCATTACAAAAAGACATCGATACCTTACAAAGCCAACACTTTGGCCAACAATTACGACCTAACAAAATACTCGAGTCCTATACATGCCATACTAAAAAAAGTCTAAATTTTTATACCAAAATGGTGTCGATAGTGTGATTTCCGAACTCCTACGTCCACGTTCCTCGAGTTATCTTGGCAATACTACAAGGAAAAAGGACAATGAAAGAGGTAAGCACAAAGCTTAGTAAGTTTGCATGGAAATAAATAGCAACAATAAGTTCGATATATAATCCATCCAAGGCTACACATTTAGCACATACCGTGCTACACATCATAATCGTTTTTTCGTGACTCATTCACGAGTACCTCTATTCACTCATTCTCGTGACTTAGTACAATTCTCATTTCTACTCCTAAACTCATCTACTTATCCCATTAATCACTACGGATAGTCAAAGACACATATTAATTGTCATTCATGTAGGTATGAAGCCAATGCCACATCCCCGAGGTGGTCTTATATGGAGTCACCTCTAAATGCCAATGCCATATCCCGGATATGGCCTTATACGGGACCTTATCTATTTCATATCTTGATGATAGCATTTTCATATTCAATATAGTCCACTAGGACCTCAACATCTCATTCAACATTAGCTGCTCAATTTAGTAGAGCATCATGCATCAATATGATACAAAGCATTCTCAATTATGCTAACATGAATTTTGCTTTAATCACATACAAACTTACTTCGATTTCAAAATGAGCTAACTCGTCGATTTAATCCAAGACCTTGTTTTTTCCCCGAGCGAGGTGGATTCTCGGTTCTTCTTGCTCTATAATAGAAATTTAGCTCATTTTAATTAATAAAAGCATTTCAATAAGCATGGTTAGGCAAAATTACTATTTTGCCCCTAGACTTTGGCAAAATGACCATTTTGCCCCTAGGCTCGGAAATAAATTCTAATCACATTTCTACCTTCAACAAGCCTACGTGAACATTTAATACTCTTATAGCTATCATCAAAACTCAACATTTCACATAATTACTACAAATTTGTAACCTTTTCGTCAAGGTCCAATTAGGTGTTTTCAAGACAACACCTTTCACAAAAGTTGTTCACGTAACAACTAAGACTCATTTTCTTTCATGAAAATGCAGCAATTAACAATGATAGCTCTCATGGAAAACCTCTAAACTCTTCACCATATTGTACATTTAGTCCCCTCATTTGAAAGCTTAAGCTTTAGGGGTCTCAAAAGTACAACTATTTTCAAGAAAAGATCACTAGAACACTTACTTGTAAAGAGAAGAGTGTGCTGAAATTTTTGAAGCTTTCAACCCCTATTTTGCTTGCTATTTTTAGTGGAAGAAGATGGAGAGAAAGATGATATCTTTCTTTCCTTATTCTAATATTAAGCTAGTCAACTTGGTCACTAACTATCACCAACTTTGACCAACATTGTCCATCTTTGTCTCCTATGTTAGCCTATGGCCGACCAAGCAACTATTGGGGGTCTTTGCCTTTTAAAGACCTCCAATAAACAATCTATGGCTATTTGGTACCTTTAGCCTATAGAATGAAACTTTCGTACTTAATGCGATTTAGTCCTTTTTCACGATTAAACATGAAATCGCTAAAATTAAAGTACCAAAATTCTCATGTACATATTCCATCATGCTCTGACTCATAAAATGACATGGAAAAAAATTTTCTCTAACCTCGGATTAGTGATCCCAAGATCACTATTCCGGCTAGCCCCTAAATCGGGCTGTTTCAGAAATTGTGATTGACAGGAAGGAATAGCGAATTGCATACTTATGTATGGTTACAAGTATTTATCTGAAATACAAGAAAATGATGGTTATTGATATATGGAGACACGAGACTATGATAAATGAATGTGGAATATGTTTGATAAATATGTTCATTCATAATTATGTAATTATGTACCTCATATTACTATTTGCATAAAGATGATATTTCAAATACTTTGATGAGTAAAGCTCAAATATAAAATAGTATGAAATCAAGACAAGTTGTTATGAAAATGTATTTAAAATACTAAGATATGGTTGCTATATGTTATATGATTACATAATGTGAAATTGTCTATATATATGAGAAATTTAATGAGAATTGAGCTCATAAACGTTTCTTGTTATTTATATGAAGTGTACGACTCACAAATGGTATTAAGTATAAGGCTCAGTTGAATATCTTAAATTGGTTTTTGTATGTATTAGATGTTGGTGAAGAATAAGGATCAAATGAGTGAGAAATATGGCCTAGAAAATAGCCTAATTTGTGAAAATTAACTTTACCACACGGCCTAGCAACACGGGCGTGTACTAAGGTCGTGTGACCCGAGCTACTTCATAGATGCAAGTCAGAGAGTTACACGCCTCGGAGACATGGCCATGTGAGTCACACAGCCATGCCACAAGGGTGTGTCCTCAGTCACACGGGCGTGGGACCCTTGTAAATGAGATAAATTTTGGGATTTTCGAAAAATTTCATACGATTCTGATTTAGTCCCGACTCGATTCTAATGCATTATTTGGACCTCGAGGCTCCGTTAAAGAAACTTTTATAACTAATTTCGGTATTTGAGTGATAAATGGTTTAAATTGTCTGTAAGTGTTCCGTACTACTCGGTAATGCCTCGTGCTTTATTCCGGCAACGGATACGGGTAGGGGTGTTACACCTCCGCTCTGTTAGGTCTTCGAACCCCTTAGGGTTCGTCGACAGCCACATCGGAGAAGAGAAACCTAAAGGTCTCTCGGCTTCTAGTTGAACTTTGATTGAGTTTTCGGACGATCTATCACCAAATCCACGATCTACGCAAGAAAAGGGGCTCAGGGGGAACATTTTCAATTTTTCAACCGCCGGAGGCGGTAGTCACTGTCGCCGATGATCAGTGGGCATGACGAAAACTCGCCAACCCGTGATCAGAGAGGAGAGGTCTTGAGGGAAAAAAAAGTAAGGAAGAAATGTTTTTTAAACAGGTTTTAAAATGATTTTTAAAAATATTTTTTAACTAAAATAGATTTAATAAAACTACGTCATTTTGGTCTGGCTTCAGAAGGTCTAAAACGACGTTGTTTTGACGCTAATCCGAAGATCCAACCGAAACAGCCCCAGGATCCGCGTGTTTTTTGAAGGGTTGGGAAATTTTCTTCCTAGACCCTTCCGCTTTTTTTCCTTTTTAATTTCATCTTATAGTCCTTTTTATTATTTATTTCATTTTTACCCTTTTATTTTATTTTCTTACATTTTGGTCCTTTAACCCACTGTTGACCTAAGGGAATGACATGGGGTTGGGATAATTACTTATTCAGCCCCCTATATCTTTCGCATGTTTTGATTTAACCCTTTATTTACTTTTTTTTTAAATTTATACTTTGAATTTCATTTAGGTTTCAATTTAGTCGTTTGCTTACTTATTTTTTATTTTTATTATCGTTATTTCATTATTTATTTTATTATTTTTGGCACTTTTATGTCATTCACATTTATCCTTTTTAATTGCCATCTTTTATTTTTATTTTGAATTATCATGTTTATTTTTTTATTAAATATGATATTATGATTATTATTTTTATCATTGATCAATGTTATTATTATTATCATTATAGTTATATTATTAATATTTTACTATCATTACCATTGCAACTATTATTTTATTTTTATTATTTATTTATAACAGTATTTTATTTGTACTTATGTAGCAATTCCATTTTTGTTAAGTATTCTATTACGCTTGCACATAATCATACAATGCCTAAATAAATTAATTGCACATTGTATTAAATATTATATTCGTTTTTACCCGATGCATAGGAAATTATTAGAACCAAGAAGATGTTCTTTAATTAGGGAATTCGAGATATCATGCCCTAACTTATGGGCTGCGAATTTCTCCTTGAACCGAGATAATCGAACATCCTTTTAAAATAAAGATACATAAGATTTAAATAATAATTAAATAATGAGCAATCTTATTTTTGAGGATTCAAGATGTCGTGCCCTAACTTATGGGACATGACATTTTCGTTCTGGTTACCTTGAGATAAAAAGGCATTTTACATAAGTTTTAATTCAGTTAGTTATATTTTAATTAAATAGCATCATGTAAAAAGGGATCGCATTTTAAATTCTCTTCTGATTCTCAATATTTGACGTCAAGACATTAAGTAATCAACCAGGTACCAATTTTGGGCATTATGAGGGTGTTAATCCTTCCTCATACGTAACCGACTCCCGAACCCATTTCCTGGATTTTGTGGACCGAAAATCATTATTTTATTAAACCTAACATTTTATTAAAATGACTAAGTTTTGAGGGGATCTAATCACACCTAATTAAAAAGGATTGGTGGTGACTCCATTTTCGTTTTAAAATAAAAAGTCGATATCCAAAAAAAAAAGGGTTTGGACAGCTTGGCGACTCCACTAAGGATAAATAAGATAGCCAAGCTGCGAGTTGATTACTTTTTGGTCTTTATGTCGAAAATTGATAATTCAATTTAAATTGACCATCCCCTCATTGTATTTCATCTTTCATATTTTATTTTAGTGGTAAATAATGTCTTTATTATCTTGGGCTACATAATGATTTAATATGTCTGCTTTATTGGTTCGAGTTTCTCTTAGTATATTTTCACATATATTGCATGGCATAATTGTTCCAAATTACCCTTCTTAAGTAGAAGTGACAAGCTATTCTTTATGAGGTCTTCACCTCCGTATAGGATAGTAGATCACTTTCGAGATGCATCCGCACCTATGTTTTCGTGAGGTTTTCACCTCAGTACGGACATAGGGAAATGTATTCCCCTAGACTAAACTTAGTCTGTATAAGCCTATAATGGGTGAAGATTAAAGAATCTCCCGGTTTAGGTACCCTTACTTTAGAACCAAACCGCATATAATGAACCGTAAGAACCTACCCTAGGAAGAACCATGTTAAACCTTTAGCTGTTACCCGAATAGATTACAAAGAAAAGACATTTTAATTGTTATTTTTGCTTTGTATTCAAATTATACAAAATGTACTGACGTGTCATGTTTTGTTTTGGCTGTGTTTGCATTGTATTTTCATCTTAGAGGAAACGTGTTGATTCGTGTTCAATTGCTAAATAGAGAGTTTGTCATGGAAAAGAGGTTTCTTAATAAAATGGAAGTATCCATTTTATGTAAAAAAAACTCGTTTTCTAGTAAAGTTGTTCTAATGGAATTGAACTAGAATCAGTGCCTTTTTGCATTCATTTTTCTTTAGCATTACATTTCATGCATTAAATTCCATAAAAAGACCCTAATTAATCAAAATTATGACAGTTACCCTTGAAAACACCAAGAATGTGCCAATCGGATATCGCTACGGTACTCATGGTAAAACCAAAGTCATGGATCAAAGGTTAGAGAGACTAGAACAAATTCAGAAAGACATGCAAGACCAGTTGCAAGCGCCGCTGCAGGACCAATTAGCTAAGGTGAAACAAGACATGAATGACCAAATACAGAAGTCACAAAGGAGCATAATAAGCTAATTGACCCAATTATTAATCGGAAGATTTGAAAAAGGGAATAGTGCTATAGTAAACGCTGGAAATGATAACGATGAACCTACATACCCCCCAGGCTTTACCCCTGTGAACGTCCAAGCCCAACCAGATACATATCCATGAAGAGTACCCGTTACCATAAGACCATAACAATATCAGGCCGGCACCTCAGGACCAGCAAATTACCAAATGGGTTCAGGTTCCAATCCTGGAGATAATCCAACCAACCCTATTGTTTCAGATTTGGATGACATGGTGGAAAGGGAGAGAGTAAGAGTAGAACTGCCCAAACAGCTAGAAGATCGGTGCAAGTGGTTGGAGGAGAAATTCAGAGCTATGGAGATTGTTGATCACCTTTATAGAGTCGATGCCAAAGAATTGAGTTTAGTCCCAGATCTAGTACTCCCACCAAAATTCAAAACTCCAAAATTCGAGAAATGTAATGGGACTAGTTGCCCTGAGACTCATATCACAATGTTCTGTCGAAGAATTACGGGGTATATTAATAATGACCAATTGTTAATCCATTGTTTCTAGGATAGTTTGATTGAGTCGACCGCCAAATGGTACAATCAACTGAGCTGTGCCAATATCAATTCATGGAAAGACTTAGCATCGGCTTTCATGAAACAATACAGCTATGTGACCAATATAACACTCGATAGAAGTACACTACAAAACATGGAGAAGAAGCAAAATGAAAGCTTTAGGCAGTACGCTCAAAGGTGAAGAAAAGTGGCAACTCAAGTTCAGCCACCTCTTCTAGAAAAGGAAAGGACAATATTTTTTTATCAACACTTTAAAAGCGCCGTTCATCAACCATATACTGGGTAGTGCTACCAGGAGCTTCTCAGATATAGTTATGTCCAGAAAAATGATTGAGAATGCGATAAGGAATGGAAAAATAGACACAGGGGAAAGTGCTAAAAGGTTTGCCCCGAGAAAGAAAGAAAACAAAATGAACACTGGGAGCGTACATAATAAGAGCTATTCAAAACCGGTCACAATAGCGCAACCAATGACCATGATGACCAGCCATTAAGGCCCTTCGATGAGAGAATCCAACTCAAGGCCAAACATAGGAAAAACTCCAATTCACGCCTATCCCAATGACATATGGAGAATTATATCAGAATTTGTTCAAGGCGCATGTAGTATCCCTGTTCTCCTTAAAGCCCATGCAACCTTCATTCCCAAAATGGTATGATGCGAATGCTCAATACGAGTACCACACAAGAATAACAGGGCACTCGATTGAGAACTACATTACATTCTAGAAGTTGATCAAGAGGTTTATCAAGAAGGGGATTTAAGGTTCGATGATCTCTCAGGGCCTAATGTGGTAGGAAATTCATTACCCAAGTCATCTTGACCAAGGGATAAACGCGATAATCGAGAGTGGGGGTAAGAGGGCCAAAACTGATATTGTGAAGGTGAAATCCCCCCCAAAATGGGTTTGGCAAAAAATGATAGGCGTAGGTTTAATCATTCAAGATTCAATTGAGGTACCCAAATAAGTGAGGAGCTATTGTGAGTTTCACGCTACGGAAGGTCATGAGATCCAAAAGTGCACCGGATTAATGGTTTGGAAGGAGAAGATATTTGTGGCTTGGAAAAGGGAACTAAAGAAGAGAACTTATCGAGAATTTGTCCTTACATCCCCGGAAGTGTTCTAAACAATTGGACTGCGGAAGAGATCTTTGTAGTTTTTAGGGCATTTCAGAGTAATATTCATAACACACATATTGCTTTAAGCCTAGGAGCAATAGTAATCCTTTTGTGAGAAAGGAAAATGTCCACTATTTTTAATTCAATAAAAACGATTCATACTCATACCATACAGATAATTATTCTTAAATTTATTTGTTCTTTGGGTCTCCTTTTATTCCTATAATAGGTCTCTGAATATCAATGACATGAGCGACACTACTGTTAACTCGGAGTCTCCTTTTGAGTAGGATATGTGTCTAGAAAAACCTTAAGACTTTGAAGATGGTCGAGATTGCAACTTGTCTCCTAATTTGTTAAGGATGGTAAAGCAAGATGAGAAACAGGTCCTACCTCACAAAGAGTCGGTGGAAATTGTGAACTTAGGGGATGAACAAGAAAATAAAAAAGTGAAAATCAGAAACAAGGCGAGACCTCATTAAGCTACTTCAAGAATTCAAAGACGTCTTCGCATAGTCATATCAGGGCATATCTGGTCTAAATATTGATATCGTGGTACACCTGCTTCCCATAAAGGAAGAATGCAAGTTTGTTCAGCAGAAACTTCGACAGATGAGGCCAGACGTACTGTTGAAAATAAAAGAAGAGGTCAAGAAACAGTTTGACGCTGGTTCCCTACAAGTGGTCAAATATTCGGAGTGGGTAGCCAATATAGTCCACGTCCCTAGGAAAGACAGGAAAGTACGAATATGTGTAGACTACAAAGATTTAAACAAGGCCAGCCTGAAAGACAATTTCCCATTGCCTCACATCGATATCCTAGTGGACAACACTGCAGGTCATTCATTGATGGTTTCTCTAGATATAACCAGATAAATGTGCACTCTGAAGATATGGAGAACACCACATTCGTAACAATGTGGGAAATATTTTGTTATAAAGTGATACCATTTGAACTGAAAAATGTGGGAGCAACATATTAAAGAGCCATGGTGACTTTGATATGATGCACAAAGAAATTGAGGTTTATGTCGATGATATAATCGCTAAATCTCGAATAGAAAAAGAGCATGTAAAAGTCTTGAGGAAAATATTTTTGAGGTTGAAAAATTCCAGCTAAAGCTGAATCTAGCAAAATACACTTTCGGGGCCACGTCGGGTAAATTTTTGGGATTTGTAGTCAGCGAGAAAGGGATCGAGATTAACCTGAATAAAGTCAAGGCCATACATGACTTACCACTGTCGCATGCCCAAAAAGAGTTTAGGGTTTCTTAGGGAGATTAAATTACATTGCTCAGCTCATTTCACAATTAACCGAAAAATGTGACATCATATTTCGTCTTCGTAATAAATATAATCTAGGTGTATGGGATGAGGAATGCCAGAAGACCTTCAACAAGGTTAAGCATTACTTGTCCAATGCCCCAATGCTGATGCCACCTAGCCCAGATAAACCACTGATACTGTACTTGGCAGTATTTGGAAATTCTATGGGATGCGTACTTGGCTAACATGATGAGTCAGAAAGGAAAGAAAGAGCAATCTATTACCTCAGTAAGAAGTTTACTGAAAGCGAGACAAGATATTCACCAATCCAGAAGCTACGTTGTGCCTTAACCTGGACTACTCGGAGGTTGAGGCAATACATGTTGTACCATTAGACTTGGCTTATCTTGAAAATGGATACTCTAAGGTACATGGTGGATTCAACAGTGTTGAATGAAAGAATGACTCGATGGAAAATTCTACTCCCTGAATTTGATATAATCTATATAAACCAAAAGGCAGTAAATAGGAGTACAATAGCAAATTTCCTAGCTAGTAGAGCTTTAGAGGATTACGAACCTATAAATTTTGATTTTCCAAATGAGGATCTAATGTATGCTACAACCATTGAAGAATGTGCTCCAAAAGAATATCCCTGGAAGCTAAGTTTGAAGGTGCCTCAAATGTCATGGGTAATGGAATTGGGGCAGTCTTGGTATCCCCAAACAGAGATCATTATCCTTTCACCAGTAAACTTGATTTTGATTGGACAAATAACATGACAGAATCAAGACGTGCATCATGGGTATCTGTGCAGCTATAGAACGGGAGATGAGAGATCCTAAGTTGATTGATGCTCGAAAGCTAGTTCTAAAGTTAATTAAGGAGTTTGATCACATCACATTCTTCTACTTCCTACGAGATAAAAATTAGATGGTCGATGTCTTGGCTACCTTAACTTCCATGATCAAAGTGAACAAACAAGAGGGTGCAAAACCTATCCAGATAAGCAGTTAGGCTCTAGCCCATTGTTACAACATCAAGAAAGAAGAATGAGATTACCACCCTTGGTACCAGGATATATTGCGATATGTAAAGAATCGTGAATACCCTAAGCAAGCAACCCAGAATGATAAAAGGACTCTAAGAAGGCTGGCTAATGAGTACGTCCTAGATGGGGAGATCCTATATAAAAGAAGAAAGGACCAAGTGTTACAAAGGTGTGTAGATGCTGTTGAGGCCAAGAAGATCCTAGAAGAAGTCCATGAAGGTGTTTTTAGAACATATGCTAATGGTTTTATAATGGCCAAGCAAATCATGAGATTCGGATATTATTGGTTCACCATAAAAGGGGATCGTATCAATTATGCCAAAAGATGTCATAAGTGTTAAATTTATTGAGACAAAATCCATGTGCCTCCCTCACCTCTTCACGTTATGACTTTCTCATTACCTTTCTCTATGTGGGGCATGGATTTCATTAGATCGATCTCACCAAAAGCCTCCAATGGGCATCGATCTATCTTTATGGTCAGCGATTACTTCACCAAATGGGTAGAAACTGCTTTTTATGCCAATGTTACAAAGTTGCCAGTTAGCAAATTCTTGAAGAAATAGATCATATGTTGATATGAAATGACAAAAAGGATCATATCTTACAATGCATTAAATTTGAACAACAGCACAATAGCAGAGGTTTACAGTCAATTCAAAATCAAACATCACAACTCGTCACCGTATCACCGAAAAATGATTGGTGCAGTGGAGATAGTCAATAAGAACATTAAAAAGATTATGGGGAAAATGACATAGACTTATAAATATTGGCACAAGAAATTACCATTTGCTCTCTATACTTATCGAACATCTGTCAAAACCTCCGTTGGGGTAACACCTTTTATTGGTTTATGGAATGGAGGCAGTCTTGTCCATTGAAGTCAAGATTCCTTCTCTCCAAGTTTTACCATAGTAGAAGGTAGAAGAAGCAGAATGGATCCAATCTTGATATGATCAGTTGAACTTGATCGAAGAGAATAGGCTAAAGGCTATCCGTCATAGAAAGATGTACCAAAAATGAATGATGCGAGCTTATAACAAAAAGGTTCACCCCTAGAGAATTTCATAAGGGGGGCCTGGTGTTGAAAAAGATCTTTCCCATACAAAAAGACTTCAGAGGAAAATGGATGTTGAATTGGGAAAGACCTTATGTGGTAAAGAAAGCCTTTTCTAGAGGAGCATTGATTCTCACCGAGATAGATAGAAAAAACGTGTCCAATCTCTTGAATTCGGATTCAGTCAAAAGATACTTCACCTAAAAAAATAGAAAAAAAAATGAGGAGAGGCCAATATGAAAACCCGTAAAAGTGTCTTCAGACCAAAGGAGTTTTTAGTTGAAAACCCAAAAAGGGCGGCTCAAATTTTGACCAAAAATGGGCATGTAATAGTTTTTTCCCCTTAAAGGTAACAAGGAGGAGAAACTTTACATCTTAGAGCATTGACAGAGCACTCTAGGTCTTTCAAACACATATCAAGCTCAGATTGATCCTCAGCAAGTTTGCTCAGAGAAGCTTATACTGCGATATCTGGGGCACTTGGCTTCATTTTTACCCACTTTATATTTTAGTGCCACTTTGATTAATCTTTTCATTAAGGGCTTTGCTCTCAATAAATTTCAGTCTTATTCATTTTTTTACGGCCTTGTTCAAGCATTTTTGCATTCAAATAACGGTTAGTGAACTAACAATGTCAAAGTATAAAAGGATTTCTGCATATTGCTCTAAAATTTTCTAATAGTACAGGGACTTGAAATAGAAGCACTAGTTAGAACTAACCAAATTTGAAGGTTGGAAAGATCTTGGAACGAATAGTTCAGATTGTGATTATTTCTTTGGTCTTCTTATCAAAGATACCAAACCTGAACAAGAAGGCTTGGTAATACATCAATGATAGAACCTTGACGAAGACTAAGCAATGTCAACCTAAGCACTGAAAAGGGGACCATTTTCAAAAATGACATTCTGCATTTATATAAATATCATTCATATACATCTAGTTAGGAGCATTTGATTCATTCCGGTCATAACATCCTAATCACTTGGCATAAAATATAAGCCTATGAAATGGATTCTACAGGTCCTATTCCCCTAGAGAATGGTGTAATAGATTAGTGAAGCTACAATTCCTATACCCCTGAAGTTGCAGTGGGTCAGAATGAAACTACAATGGTGAATTTTATATCCCTGAAGTTGCAGTGGGCTAGATTGAAGCTACAATTCCTATACCCTTAAAGTTGCAGTAGGTCAGAATGAAACTACAACGGTGAATCTTATACCCCTGAAGTTACAGTGGATCGGATTAAAGCTATAATTCCTTACCCCTAAAGTTGCAATGGGTCGGAATGAAATTATAATAGTGAATCATATATCCCTGAAGTTGTAGTGGATTGGATTGAAGCTACAATTCCTATACCCCTGAAATTACAGTGGGTCGGAATGAAACTACAATAGCGAATCTTACTTTCTTGAAGTTGTAATGGAGCAAGATGAAATTATGATTCCTATACCCCCTAAAGTTGGAGTGGGTCGAAATGAAACTACAATGGCGAATCCTATATCCCTAAAGTTGCAGTGGATTAGATTGAAGCTATAATTCCTATACCTCTGAAGTTACAGTGGGTCGGATTGAATCTACCATAGTGAATACTATCTCCCTAAAGTTGTAGTGGAGCAGATTGAAGCTACAAATCCTATACCCCTGAAGTTGCAGTGGGTCAGATTGAATTGACATTAGCAAATATTATCTCCCTGAAGTTGTAGTGGAGCAAGATGAAGCTACAAATCCTATACCCCTAAAGTTGTAGTAGGTTAGATTGAATCTACCATAATAAATCTTATCTCCCTAAATATACAGTGGTGCAAGATGAAGCTACAAATCCTATACCCCTGAAGTTGCAGTGGGTCGAATTGAATCTACTATAACGAATCTTATCTTCCTAAAGTTACAGTGGAACAAGATGAAGATACAAATCCTATACCCCTGAAGTTGCAATGGGTCAGATTGAATATACCATAATGAATCTTATCTCCTTGAAGATACAGTAGAGTAAGATAAAGCTACAAATCCTATATCCCTAAAATCGCAGTGGAATGGATTAAAACTACAACAGCAAACATTATCTCCTTGAAGTTGCAATTGAACAAGATGACACTGTAACACTAAAATCTTGCCTTCCTAAAGTTGTAACGAAGCGGATACTGTGAAGTAGAGTAACCAACGGAATGAAAGAGTGAGCTACTTGAAAAAGAGAAGTACCAGAGAAGTCGAGATTCAACAGGACCAGACAAAATTGGTCCTCCTTTAAAGTCTTTGCTCCCTTCTTGTTACACAATAATGAGTAATGAGGAGCAGCTGTAAAAGCCCAATTTTCCCCAACCCAAACAAATAAAACAAAAACAAAAACCAAAACCAAAAAAAAATAAATAAATAAAAGTCCATTAACAGTCTAAATTACAAGCCCAATGACCAAACCCATTTGCAAACCCTAAAATCTAAAGAAAAATTAAGCCCAAAGCCCACTATCCTAAACACACCAGAAACCCTAGTTTCCCCTTAGCCCTTCCAACAGCCGCCTCTGCCACGTTAGTAAGCATGCCTCATCTATCTCCATTTCACCAAAATGGCAATGCGTGGCTCCTCAGTGCCATTGACTGCCCCAAGTACTTGCAAAAAAAGAGAAAAAAAAAAACAAAAGAAGAAACAGAAAAGTAGAGAATAGGAAAAGAAAAGCAAAAAAAATAATATTTTGTAATATATTTTGGTTATAAAAATCGAAACCATGTAACATAACAAAAAAAGATGAAGAAAAAAATCGACTACACAAAAAAACTAAGTTGTTCAACTCTTTTTTTTTAAAAAAACTTTTTATTTTGAAAAATATAAGAAAATAAAATAAGATTTTAAATCTTACCTGTTCATCGCCACTGGGAGGCCCTTTTCCGCTCTGTCAGGTCTCCGAACCCTTTAAGGTTCATCGATGACCACATTGGAGAAGAGAAATCGAAAGGTCTCTCGGCTTTCAGTCGAACTTTGATTGATTTTTCGGAGGATCTATCACCAAATCCACAATTTAAGTAAGAAAAGGGGCTCGAAGGGAACTTTTTCGATTTTTCGATCACCAAAGGTGACAGTTGCCGTCGTCGATGACCGATGGCCATGGCAGAGACTAATTGGTCCCGTGACCGGAGAGGAGAGGTCTCGGGAGAAAAAAAAAAGAGAGGAAGAATTTTTTTTAAACAGGTTTTAAAATGATTTTTTTAAATATTTTTTTAACTTATATAGGTTTAATGAAACAACGTAGTTTTGGCCTGACTTGAAAAGCCCCAAAACGATGTTGTTTTAACGCTGACCCGAAGATCCAACCCAAATAGCCCTAGGATCCGCGTGTTTTTTGAAGGGTTGGGAAATTTTATTCCTAGACCCTTCCACTTTTTTTCCTTTTTTAATTTCATCCTATACTCTTTTTTTATTTATTTCATTTTTACCTTTTTATTTTATTTTCTTACATTTTGGTCCTTTGACCCACTGTTGACCTAAGGGAATGACATGGGGTTGGGAGAATTACCTATTTGGCCCCCTGTATCTTTCTCATGTTTTGATTTAACACTTTATTTGTTTTTTTTGTTTTTTTTTAAATTTATACTTTGAATTTCATTTAAGTTTCAATTTAGCCATTTGCCTACTTATTTTTTTTATTTTTTTATCATTATTTTATTATTTATTTTATTATTTCCGGCACTTTTATGTCATTCACATTTATCCCTTTTAATTATGCATCTTTTATTTTTATTTTGAATTATCATGTTTATTTTATTATTAAATATGATATTATGATTATTGTTATTATTATTAGCATTGATCAATGTTATTATTATTATCATTATAGTTATATTATTAATATTGTGCTACCATTACCATTGCTACTATTATTTTATTATTTATAATATTATCTTATTTATACTTATGTAACAATTCCATTTTTGCTAAGTATTCTATTACGCTTGCACATAATCATACAATGCCCAAATAAATTAATTGCACATCGCATTAAATATTATATTCATTTTTACTAGACGCGTAGGAAATAATTAGAACCAAGACAATGTTCTTTAATTAGGGAATTCGAGAAATCGTGCCCTAACTTACTGGGTACAACTTTCTCCTTGAACCGAGATAATTGAACATCCTTTTAAAATAAAAACACATAAGATTTAAGTAATAATTAAATAATGAGCAATCTCATTTTCGAGGATTCAAGATGTCGTGCCCTAACTGACGGGACATGACCTTTTTGTTTTGGTTACCTCGAGATAAGAATGCCATTTACATAAGTTTTAATTCAGTTAGCGATTTAATTAAATAACATCATGTAAAAAGGGATCGCATTTTAAATTCTCTTCAGATTCTCAATATTCGACGTCAAGATATTAAGTAATCAACTAGGTACCAATTTTGGGCATTATGATGGTGTTAATCCTTCCTTATATGTAATCAACTTCCAAACCCATTTCCTGGATTTTGTAGACCGAAAATTATCGTTTTAGTAAACCTAACATTTTATTAAAATGACTAAGTTTTGAGGTAATCCAATCACACCTAATTAAAAAAGATTTGTGACAACTCCATTTTAGTTTTAAAATAAAAAGTCAATATCCAAAAAAAGGGTTTTGACAAGAAATATTACATTTTTAATCCCTATTAACCAAATCATATACAAGAATGGATATTTAGATCAATTTACCATCACACCAAATACGCATCAAGTGTTAATTAGGCATAAATAAACCGATCACACCAACCACACCAGAATATGCTTGTACTCTTAGGGTATTAAAGAACTATCACGATATGTAGTGCACAACGCTTAATCGCCCACCTATCAAAACGGACCTTATGACATGCCAACTATACCCGTGACTCTATTCGACAATGTTAATAAAGCAAATATCATTATTATTAATTTTATAATATCATCAAGCATATGTATATTCATTCAACCAATAGATCATAAATCACTCAATCTGTTAGAAATAAGTGACCCGAATCCTTATTTAAATAAAATATAGTGGTAAAATAAAATAAAAGTAAAATCCATATAGCACTACACTTCTTTTATTTTATTTTAGAATAAGGTTTCTTAAACCTTATTAAACTCCATCTATTTGATATTGATCAGAATAAGGTGTTTCAATCTTACTACACTTCTATTAGAATATGGTTTTATAAGCTTACAAATAGACATAGTATACTCTTCTTGTAATCATTCAAATTCGACATAGTGAGTTTTCTTCTCCTTTGCCCATGGTTTTTTTCCTGAAAGGGTTTTCACGTAAAAATTTGTGTGTTTTTTATTTTTATTTCTCTTTTCTTTGCGATATATTTTCATTACTGACATTCTATTTATTTTTTACAAATTGGAATCAGAGCTTCTGGGTAGTTCATCTCAATCACGATAATGGCGTCTTTGAAGTATGAAATTTCGTAGTTGGATAGCAACACTAGATTCGCGTTGTGGCAGATAAAGATGCAGGTAGTTCTTACATAGATGGACTTAGAGGAAGCCCTGCTAGGAGTAGATAAGATGCCTTCGACATTAACGGAGGAAGAGAAGAAACGTAAGGATTGAAAGGCGTTAACACAATTACATCTACATTTTTCTAACAAAATTTTACAGGATGTGATGAAGGAGAAGATCGCCACTGTATTATGGAAGAGGTTGGAACAAATATGTATGTCAAAAACTCTAACCAGCAAGTTACATATGAAGCAACGTCTTTATGCTTATCGTTTGGAGGAAGGTATGACTGTGCACGAACACTTAACAGTGTTTAAAGAAATTATCTCAAACTTGGAGGCCATGGAGCTTCAATATGATAAGGAAAATCTAGGGTTGATTCTACTTTGTTTGTTGGCCTCGTCTTATTCAACCTTTAGAGATACGATTTTATATAGCCGCGAGTCTCTCACAGTTGATGAGGTTTATGATTCTTTAACCTCGTATGATAAGATGAAGCATCTTCTGCTTAAAACTGACTCTCAAGGAGAGGGTTTCATTGTTCGTGAGAGATAAGATCGGAATGTTGATGATGATCGTGGAAGGACACATGAACGAAATCCTCGTGGTAAATATAAGAGTATATCGAAGTCTTCAAATAGAGGTAAAACTTGTAACTTCTGCAAGAAGAAATGGCACATTAAATCTCAGTGATATAAGCTATAGAATAAGATCAAAAGGGAGGCTACGTATCAAAAGGGAAAACAACCAGAAAATTCTGGTGAAGCTGATATTGTAGAAGACTACAGCGATGGTGAACTTCTAGTCGCTTCTGTCAACAATTTTAAAGTGAGTGAGGAGTGGATCATTGATTTGGGTTGCACCTTCCACATGAGTCCCAATTAGGATTGGTTTACAACTTACGAAACAGTGCCTGAAGGTGTTGTTTTGATGGGAAATAATGCTTCGTGTAAAATACAGGTGTTGGAACTATTAAAGTTAATATGTTTGATGGAGTTGTCAGAACACTTAGTGACGTACGACGTGTTCCAGAATTGAAGAGAAATTTAATTTCGTTGAGTACTCTTGATTCAAAAGGGTACAAATACACAGCTGAAAGTGGGGTTTTGAAGATTTCTAAAGGTTCCCTAGTTGTGATGAAAGGGGAGAGAAAGACTGCCGAGTTATATGTTCTGCAGGGTTCTACTGTTACTGGTGATGCAGCTGTTGCTTCGTCTTCCTTGTCAGATGATGATATTACTAAACTTTGTTATATGCGCCTAGGGCATATGAGTGAGAATGACATGGCAGAATTGAGCAAAAGAGGACTTCTTGATGTCAAGGAATTTGCAAATTGATGTTTTGTGAGCACTGCATTTTTAGGAAGTAAAAGAGAGTTCGATTCACCAAAGGAATCCATAATACGAGTGGAACGTTGGAGTATATTCATTCTGATCTGTGAGGGCCATCAAAAGTGCCTTTAAAAGGTGGAGCTAATTATATGCTAACTTTTATTGATGATTTTTCTAGAAAAGTTTGAGCGTTCTTCTTGAAGTAGAAAAGCGATGTGTTTTCTTCATTTAAGTCTTTGAAAACTATGATTGAAAAATAAACGAGAAAACAAATAAAATACCTCCTCACAAGCAATGGCTTAGAGTTCTATACTGATGAGTTTAATAAACTGTGTAAGTTAGAAGGGATCATGAGACACTTGACAGTTCGTCATACTCTACAGCAAAACGGTGTTGTAGAACAAATGAACAGAACGATCATGGAGAAGGTTCGATGTATGTTGTCAAATGTCAACTTACCAAAGTCATTTTGGGCCGAAGCAGCCTCTACTACATGTTTTTTGATCAACCAATTTCCATCCGTTGCCATTGAGAAAAAGACTTCACAAGAGGTATGGTCTGGTAATCCTGCTAACTATTCTGATTTAAAGATCTTTGGGCGTCCTGCGTATGATCATGTTGATAATGAAAAATTAGAATCGAGATCCATTAAATGTGTTTTTCTTGATTATAAAGCTGGTGTAAAAGGGTATAAGTTATGGTGTCCTGAAAATAGAAAAGTTGTGATTAGCAGAGATGTTATTTTTGATGAAATTGCTATGTTACCTAACTTATCTCTTAAAGACTCTTTCAATAAAGAAAATCAAAAGTAGGTGGAGCATCAAATTAATCCAGAATCTACAACAGAGTCGACTCTTCAAGCTAGTACAAAAATTAAGAATAGAGTTATTTTTTCACCACAATACTCTATCGTCAAAAACAAAACTAGAAGAGAAATTAAACCTCCAAAGAAGTATGTCAAGGTTGAACTAGTTGCTTATGCTTTAAAAGTGGCTGAAGATATAAATGCAAACCAAGAGCCATTTAATTATTCTGAGGCGGTTAGCTGTGAAGACTCAAAAAAGTGGATGTTTTCTATGCAAGAAGAGATGGAATCACTCTACAAAAGCAGAACATGGGATCTTGTGAAACTTCCTAAAGGTAAAAGGGTTATTCGTTGTAAATAGATGTTTAAAAAGAAAGAAAGGACTCCAAGAGTTGAAGAACCCAGATATAAAGTAAGGTTTGTTGCAAAGGATTATAGTCAAATTTCAGGAGTGGACTTCACAGATGTGTTCTCTCCAGTTGTGAAGCATAGTTTGATTCGAGTTTTGCTTGGTATTGTGGCCATGCATGATTTGGAGCTTGAGCAGTTAGATGTCAAAATTGTATTTTTGCATGGAGAACTTAAAGAGGATATTTACATGCAACAACCAGAGGGTTTTACAGTCTCAGAAAAAGAGGACTATGTTTGTTTGCTAAAAAAGTTCCTTTGCGGTTTGAAACAGTCACCAAGACAGTGGTACAAGAGGTTTGATTCCTTTATGACTTCTCACGATTTCAAAAGAAGGAACTTTGACAGTTGTGTTTACTTTAAGAAAAACAGTGATGGTTCTTTTATGTATCTATTCATTTATGTTGATGACATGTCGATAGCAGCAAAAGATAAATGATAGATAAGAAAGGTTAAAACCCAACTAAGTGAAGAATTTGAGATGAAAGATTTGGGACCAGCAAAGAAGATAGTTGGTATGGAGATTCTTAGAGATAGAGAAGCAAGTAAATTGTACCTAAGTCAGAAGGGGTACATTGAGAAAATTTTTTGCAGGTTCAGTATGCAGAGTGCTAAGCCTGTTAGTACTCCTTTAGCAGCCCATTTCAGACTTTCATTGGCTTTGTCTCCACAATCAGATGATGAGATTGACTACATGTTACATGTTCCATACTCTAGTGCAGTGGTATCTCTCATGTATGCTATGATTTGTTCACGTCCAAATTTATCATATGCAATCAGTGCAGTTATCAGATACATGGTGAATCCCGGTAAAGAACATTGGAAAGCAGTTTAGTGGATTTTAAGATACTTACGAGGTACTACTGATGTTTGCTTACAGTTTGGAAGAACTAGAGATGGAGTCATTGGGTATGTTGATGCTGATCTTGCGGGAGACCTTGATTGAAGAAGATTTCTAACAGGTTATTTCTTTACAATCGGAGGTTGTGCAATCAGTTGGAAAGTCACTTTGCAAACTACAGTCGCTTTGTCTACCACTAAAGCTGAGTACATGGCGATTATTGAAGCTTGTAAAGAAGCTATTTGGTTGAAGGGACTCTTTAGTGAACTCAATGAAGACTTTCAAATCAGTACAGTATTTTGTGACAATCAGAGTGCCTTCTTCCTAAAAAAAAATCAAATGTTTCATGAGAGAACAAAACACATTGATGTTCGGTATCATTTTGTTCGTGATATTATTGCTCGTGGTGATATTATTGTGAGCAAAAATAGTACTCATGAAAATCCTGCAGATATGATGACTAAGTCACTTCCTATAACCAAGTTTGAGCATTGCTTAGACTTGGTTGGTGTTCATTGTTGAAGTTAAACCCTTAAGGGGTTTATGGAAGAGGCGGGGAACTTGTTCTTTGAGAGTTCGCGATGAAGAACTTGTTCATTGAGAATTCGTGTCAAGGTGGAGATTGTTAGAATTAAGTGAATTGAATCCTTATTTAAATAAAATACAGTGGTAAAATTTTAAAAGTAAAATCCATATAGAACTACACTTCTTCTTTTTTATTTTAGAATAAGGTTTTTTAAACCTTATTAAACTCTATCTATTTGATGTTGATTAGAATAAGATGTTTCAGTCTTACTACACTTCTATTAGAATATAGTTTTACAAGCCTATAAATAGACATAGTCTACTCCTCTTGTAATCATTCGAATTTGACATAGTGAATTTTCTTCTCCTCTACCCATGATTTTTTCCCGAAAGGGTTTCCACGTAAAAATCTGTGTGTTCTTTATTTTTATTTCTCTTTATTTGCGATATATTGTCATTACCAACATTCTATTTATTTTTTACACAGTCAAGTATATATGTACTTGTCGAACACATTCTTTTTTATATTTAACAATTCCTGAACATATATTGGTTCAAACATATATATTTAGTTATTTTATGAACTCAAGTTAAACTAGAGTATCCATTTGTTGATGGCTTTGGATTTCCTTTTGTCTGAGGCTGATCATGCGTTGTCTTTAGCTACAAAATTAAACTCGAATAGAGAAAATTCATTAATTACACAATCCAACTTATTATAAACATGAATGCATTTTATTTGATTTAGTCCCTATACATCCTACCATCTGAAGCGCTCGTTTCTTACCATTTACCCGGTCAAATTTAAATTTAACTTAATAAATATAGTACAGAGAACTCCTACAACCATTATTCATTTTTAACCCTCAATTTATATCATTACAATTTAGTCCTTAATTACATATAGTTTAACTATATAATCTAAGTTTAATTTAACATTTTTTAACTATAATTTTAACCTAATCTATTAGTCTTAACTAGTTGCAACTTGCATGAATTAAATCTCTCAAGCTTTCCATCAATGGAAAAACTAAATAAAACTTATCAATACATTAACCTAATGCTTGGTTTGTCATATCTAACATTGTTTAACAAGGATTCAACAAAAATCACAAAGAAAACTTAGCAATTTTCCTTTAGCAAGGCACGCCGATGGTAAAGGCTCGAGAGGGAAATTCCTTTTTTTTTTTTTTTTCTCTTGTTTGGTTATCTTAAGCGGTCAAGGAAGAAGAGAATTAACTTTCTCTTTCATTCCACTTCACTCACTTTTATACTTGGATTAGTGGTAGGTTTAATTTTAACTAATTAGCATATAACCATAATAAAATTTAAATTATATTACTAATGATGAGTTGACTTAATCATATCATTCCTCTATCTTAATTTTATTTTGGTATAATTATTCTACAGCCCCTAGTTTTCTTATAAATAACTATATATTAGGTATACAACAAATCATATAAATAACTAGTTTTCTTGCCCATTTGGAACTCCTTAGTTCTACTATTAGTAGCTTTATCAGTGGGATTATTGATTGTAAATGTTATTATTTATTTGTGTACTAACTCCTTTACAAAAGTTGATAGAGTTTAATTTGTTCCACAATTTTAACATTATGAGGAAACCATTCCCACTCAAGAAAATTTGCATTTTTGTCTTTAACAAATCCTTCATACGTATCTTTATGAATTGTATCATATATGCCTTAAAGTAGTAGAAATTATTGCAAAAGCTAATAAAATAATTATGCTAAAAATATACTTTGTTTTGAATAAATTGCTTTTATTTTCAAAATTGCATATAATTTTACTCAACTTTATGATAAAATAATAACTAAAACACTCAAATTAAATAATACATATCTATTGGTCTTGGTGAAACATGACAACTATAATGAAAACTATTAAATGAGAACACCCTTAAATCGAGCCATAGTTTTATGATTTAATTTGAAATAAAAATCACAGCTCTCTTTTTTTAATTTCACAGTGTTGTTATAGGTATTAATTCTCAACATTATTAATCAATTGCCATGCACTACAACCAAAATATGTGTAAAATATTTATCAAATCCAGAGTGTTTAATGGCAATACTAACCAACCCACATATATTTTGGTATTAATAATATTGAGAATATGAGTTGAAATTGGATTATGCGAATGTGATGCCAATCCTCAAGGACAAGATTTACATCCAACATAGCATCCAATGCGCCATCCCCTTCAATAATCAGATTTTCAGTATCTCCAATCAATCTTGAATTTTTTTGAGTTTCCTAAGTTCAAGCACTTTCGACCTTTCAAATCAAATAAAATTTGAACATTTGCATTCAAAATTTGCAAACCAATACCACAAGCACTATTCTTTTTTATTTTCACAATATAAAATTCAGAATCAAAATTTGTTGGAAAAAGAAAGTGAAGGTGTCAGATATAATGCCGCAAGAAATGTGGTACAAAATACCCCCAAAATGCTGAAAATAGAGGAATAGTGAGGCAGGGGGCAGACAGCTACAAGCGAAAAATGACAGGCAAACAACTGCAAAAGTATTACCAACAGTGGCATCAGTCATGTAAAAGCCATCTGCCACCCTTTCCAAACCTACTCTTCACTTTATCCATCGGTTTTCCCTCTTCATTTCTCGTCCAAATTCAATCAACTACTAACTTATTTGTATTGATTTGGAGTTCTTTTGGATTACTTTTTCCAAGTGTGGTTGGATCAAAATTAACAAATTCCTCAAAAGAGTCAATATTATTCTCCGGTTAAGTTAAAGAGTTTTTTTTTTTTTTTTTTTTTTTTTTTTACTATTAAAAGCTAGAAAGTCTAAAAATGTCCTTGAAATGGAAGTTCGTAAAGTGACCGCACCTATCAAGAATGACCGTGCATGGGGTACAATCACTTACCAAAGAAAATGAGAACAAACAGTACTATGCCTCTATATCCTATAGGTTGGAAATTCAAACTCTACCATAGGTAAATGATCACAACTTCCTTTGATAGGTGCCTCTCTGCCACGCACTATCCTTTCTCATGAGATATTTTCGTTATGTGAACTCGTGCTTCAAGTGATCTTTTCAAATATTTAGACTTTCTGTAAAGGGTAAAATTCTAAAATATACTAAAAAATTAAAAAATTATGAAATTGGGTTGATTTTTAGAAAATTTACAAAAAATAGCCATTTCCTATTAAAACGCTTTCACGTCAGCGCGTTTTGAGGGAAAGCGCAGGAAAGCGCGCCCTTGGGACGCGCTTTAGTCGAGAATTTAATTTAATTTAAAATCTACATATTCATGGGTTAATTTAATTTAGATTTAATTTAACTTAAACAATTTCTATTTTATTAAATATATTAAAATTAAATTACAATAAAAAATTAAATAATTTCTATTTTATTAAAGATATTAAAATTAAATTACAAAAAACATATAGCAACTATTATTTTATTAAATATATTATAACTAAATTACAAAAAAATAAAAAATAAAGAAAACTTCTTATTTATTTAATATATTAAAACTAAATTACAATAAAATAAAAAATAAAAAGCAACTTCTTCTTTTATTACATATATTAAAATTAAATTACAATAAAAAAATTAAACAATTTCTATTTTATGAAATATATTAAAATTAAATTACAATAAAAAAATTAAACAACTATTATTTTATTAAATATATTAAAACTAAATTACAAAAAATAAAAAATAAAAAATAACTTTTTATTTTATTTAAAAAATTCAAATTAAATTACATACAAAAAAAATAAACAACTTCTATTTTAGTGAGGATATTAAAATTAAATTACAAACACAAATAAAAAATAACTTTTTTATTAAAAAATAAAAAAATTATTACAATTTAAGAAATAAAAAAGCCGATCCGAATCAATGTTGATGCCGGTCGGAATCAGTGCTACACGGGGCGGTCGGAGGTTCCGCGCTGGATTCCTCCTTCTTCTAGCTTCCGGCGGGGGTCATGGAACCTCGGGCGGGGATTCCGGTTCCTCCGGCAGTGGGTCTGGTTGTGGATGTTGCGAGGATGACCCACCTTGATAAAATAACGACCCCAGAGGTGTTTGCATAAACCACGGCGGGGGTGTCTGGATCCCGTATGGCGAAGGAGACTGGTAGAAAGAAGTGCTCCCCGACGGCGCCTTCTATGATCCCTCACGCGACGACGGCCTCAAGAACGGCTGGTCAGCCGGAGTAGTAGGGAACGGATTCGAACCCGGCCATACATTCCAACCTGGGCTGGGACTGGGAAAAGGAAACATATATGGGTTAGGATACATATAAGGGGTAGGGTTGTGATGTCGGTGTGATGTCGGTGTCGTCGGATGAACTGATGGGCCAGGTGACTGTGTGGGCGCTGTTGATGGGCCTGATGACTGTGTCGGCGCTGTTGATGGCCCCGTCTCATCACTCCTTCTCCTTGGATTTAAGGGGCCCCGATGTTCCCTTTGTTGACGAAGTTGCCGTCGCCTCTCTTCTTCCGACAACAAATACGGCTTACCATGGATCCTAAACCATGGCATGTATTCCGGCACGCACGCTAACTCCGGAACGACGATCGATTCCCGGTCAGGTAAATAGTCATACTGGTTCTCCTACGTCTCGATATATGCTGACCAAAATCTTGACCAATCCATATGCAACTGCCGTAAATCCACTTTGTGCTCATCATCGAGCACCTCAGATGGCACGGGAATCGGTTGTCGGAATCCAAATTGTCGCAGAACCCGATCTGACTGGTACATCTCCACGGTCGCATAGGTGATCAATGGGACTTTCACGTGCCAATTGTTCGGATTTTGCAAGAACTCCTCCGGAATTACTGCCCAAATTTTCGGATCCTCGTACGGTGTCCATTGAAACTATATTAACATTACCAAAATATTAGTTATATACATAATACTGGACACTAAATACGAAATACTAAATTATAAATACGAAATACGAAACTTACTTATGATTCCGACCGTTGGCCCAATAGAAGCCGTATATCTTCAAGTGAGGTAAGTATTCCAGCATAACTCACCGAATGGCTCCACCTAATTAAATAAATTTTTAGCATACAATTATACTATAAATCTACGTAATAATTGTAAAATATAACATTAAATTTACCTCGTTATCAGTGGGAATGAATATGGTTGGTCGAGTCGAGGACGTAAAAATGGAAATCGAAACCGTGCCCATGACTACAGTAGTGATAGGCAACCTCCGATTTTCGCTTTACTAGGCCGCGTCGCCCCGCACATCTCCCGATACAACCTTGATAGCATGGCAGACCCCCAACTCAATTCATCGGCTGCTCTGAAATCAACAAGTTTCAGCAGCCATCTTAAGTGGACGAGGTTTCTAGAAAGGTCCGGCATCAAATAGCCTCCAATTATCTAAAGAATGTACGCCCGAGCATACCGTATTCTTTCAATTTCGATCGAACCCTCATCCGGCTCCGGGAATGTGTCTCGTAACGAAGCCATCTCGATCCGAGCTCCTTGAATTTTATCCGAAATGGCACCTAGAAGCTCGTAGCATACGGCTCCCCAATCACCAGAAGTTGCGGACCCTGTGACTACCGACCCTTCCACCGGCAATCCCAACTGCAACTGCACATCTTCCAGAGTGATGGTACACTCTCCGCATGGAAGATGGAAAGTGTGCGTCTCGGGTCTCTAATTCTCTATCAACGCACTGATCAAAGGCGGCTCCAACTTGAACCCCCGGCCTATCGTGGCCACGTGCCAAAAACAGGCTTCCTGCAGGTAATTCTCGATCAGCGGCGATGGGGGACCATGCATGTTACGAATATAACATTCCAACACCCGATCTGGTATTTAAAAATTATAAAATAAAAATTAATTAAAATTGCATAATTGTAAAAATATTAAATAATATTAAAAAATTAAAATTAAAACTTACCATTTTCATTTGCTCGACGGAGATGTGCTTGTTGTCTAGACGAAGTAATTCCCCGGCCATTGTAATACGATCGAAATTTTTTAAATTTTCCAAAAAAAATATTAAAAATAATTAAAAAGGATTTTTTTTGTAAATAGTAAAGGACTATTTTAAAATTTGAGAGTAAATTTCAAGGACTTTGAGAGAAAATTAAGAGAAGGATTAAAGTGTGAAAAAAATAAAAGGGTTGGGGGTTTTATAGGGGAAAAAAATGACCGTTGGGCCTTTTGACCGTTGGAGGCAAAGCGCGTCCCCAGAGGCGCGCTTTGCTGGCATTTCCCAGCCATTTCCCATAAATTTTCTAAAAATCGACCTAATTCCGTATTTTTTTTAATTTTTTTGGTATATTTTAATATTTTACCCCTCTATAAAGTGGAGAGGCAAAACAACAGCTTTAGCTGGGGACAATGTTAACTCGCTAAACAAGTATATTGTGACTCTACTAGTGATTTATCTCTCCTAAGTTGAGAGTTTAAACCCTACCATAGACATCATTTGAAGACCTTGAGACAATGCCATCTGTTAGGATATTGTTCTGATAAGAGAGTACCTTTCCTCAACAAAGATGAAACAAATTATATTAGAATAAAAATATTTTAGAATACCTTTCTTTATAATGCTAACTAAGATCACTAAGCGAGACCAAGGCCCATAGCCATTGCTTAGAATGATAAAAAAAAAAAAAAGTCGGTGCTTCTAACCATGTATTTGGACAATTGAAATAAAGTGTAATTATTTAGTGCCCTCTTTTTATTAAAAAAAAAAGTTAACTTTAACAATAGCTCTTGTACTTATTGATCTGTGTAAATTTAGTCTTTGTTCAAAAATATCTTTTTACTGTTTGAATTGTTTATTTTCAGTACTTCCATTAAAATTTTTTCATCAACTCTATTAAAAATTGGGTATGGTTACAAATTTAACCCATTAACTTTTATAATTTTTTTTCAATTCAACCCTTACTCTTTTTCTTAAATTAAAAAAAATATATAATAAAAAATTATAAAGTAACTAAAAAAATATAAAATTTCCCAAACATGTCAAAGAAAAAAAAACAAAAACTTACTCAGATTTTAATATGCAATTCTAATTCAACAACAACAAATACGTGTGTATTTTTAACAAAAATCATAAGAAATTTAGCGTTGATGAATCTAAATGTTAGCAAACAATGTTATGACGGGCCTCTCTTTCAAAATAAATTTGAACTACCTTCATTAATGTCTTGGATTACATTGATTTAGACAATAGGCATTCTATTTATCATAAACCATTAAAATTCATTTATAGGGTATGAAGTACTCCAAGACCCAAGGAGGCAAGTGTTTAGCTAGTTTGCTGTATATTCAATAAAAAGAGGTTGGTTACATCATTATTTACTAAATATACCAAGTATCTGGTGTTGAATGAGAATTGTAGGTTAAATTCTTTAGTAGTGATTAATAGTAAGTTTTTTTGTTCTTTTTCTATATTTAGTTTGTTGACACCTTTGTAAATTTTTTAACATTATTAATTTTTTTTTATAGCAATTTGACAAAAATTGTAAAGGTTGAGGGGCTAAAATTGTGATTATTCCTAATATTTTTTAGCAAAGTTGACGGGAAAAAAGTTAAAAGGGTGGACTGAAAATGAGCAATTTAAAAAGTAGAAGGACGGGTTTTGAGCAAATAAAAATAAAGGGACTTAATCCGCACAAAACAATAAATACAAGGATTATTCTAGGAATTTAACCTAAGATATTCTAACATCGACTAATGAAGTATAATTATTTCTTTTAAAAAAAAAAACTAAAATGGATTATAACTAACTAGATTTTGTCAACCACAATATGGATGAAATAAAAAAAAAAAAAACATATACTTCAATTATATTATACAAAAACTCACCAAAAATTGTATTATAAGTAAAATAGTAAGTGTTTATAAGTGAACTTTCCTTGGGTTTAAACCATAAACATTATATTATTAATTAATCATTTACTTAAAAGAGCCTTTAAGTAGTTTTATTGATTTTTTTAGTACATAATTTCCCTGATTAAATTAATATTGAGTTGCTCGTGACACCAACTCAATACATCACATTATAAAAATATAAATATAAATTATTCCTCAAATTTTCAACCTCTTTATACAACTTGTTGCACATATACAACCTTTCAATTATACTTCAATCAAACCCATTAATTACAATAATTATCCAGATTTGTTAAACATATATAATTATAAATAATGTTGTACTCATTTAAATGAATTCATTAAGACTAATTATAATGATTAGTTAAATTTCTCAAATATATATATAAATATAAATAATTACAACTAGTTCAATTATCACTTAGGGCTTCTAAAAAATATTGAATTTCAGATTTTATAACTAAAAAAATTATAAATGAAAAATATAAATATTAAATAACTTATTAATAAAGAAAATAAAAATAAAAAACTTAACTTAAATGCCAAACAAAATCTCATAAAATATTAAAAATCTATTAAATTTATAATTGAAAACTGCACAATCCTACTCGAAAGTTTCTTTTTTTTTTTTTTTTTTTGCCAAAACTAAGATCCATCGTGAGTAATAGTGTGACTAATTCACTTGTCTCAAGTGTTCTCCAAAGTTGGCCGTAAAATATGTTTCATTTCCATAAAGTGACGATTAAAACCCAACCTGATAGTTTAAGGATGAGTTGAATAACTACTCCATCATATCTTATGGTTACTCAAAACCTCCAAAATATAATTTTCAAAAACATTTTATTGACATATTAAATATTGAAATGACAATGAACTGAAGTTAAGAAATTGAACCCTACAATATAATTTTCGAAAATATTTTATTAACACATTAAATGTTGTTGTAGCAATTGACGTAATAATTAATGCAAAAAAAATTTACTATCCTGACATTTGACATTTTATGTGGAAACATACTAAATAAAAAGTTTAGGATAAATTACGCTAGTAGCCTAACTATTTTTTTTTTTTTATTCAACTATGAAAAGTTAAAAATTGTCACTTAATTATTAGTAATTTTTTTATCATTCAACTAATGTATAAATATTAAAAAATTAAAAATATTATTATATCAATTTTAAAAATATTATAGTTAATCAATTGGTAAAGAAAATTATAAATAGTTGGATAATTATTAAAATTTTGATTAATTTTTTAAAAATATTTTAGGATTTAATTATTTTTTAAAAATTATAAAAAATTGTTTATAAATGAATCAATTTTTAAATATTTTAAAGGGGAAAAAAACTGTTCACCATTTGTAATTTGATTAGACTGCATTCTGCACTAATCGAATCCAGTGATTTTAGGAGGAAATGGAGGGGCAGAGAAGAGGTGGTGGTGACAGCAGTAAATGGATGTGATTGTGGTCGGCCCCAGCTAACCTGAAAGAGAGAGAGCGCGCCTTAGGCTGGCGGTGGGTTCGGGACTTTGGGCACCTATATGAGAGGCTCGGTGATCAACATCAACACCATTGGGCATTGTTTGGTGCGGCTATTTTTAACACCAAAAACAGCTGTGAAGCGTGAATGAAGGCCTGCCTTGGTTGCATCAAAAACTAATATTATATTCTATTTCATTCAAATTTTCCATGACTCTTGTCCATGCAAAGTAGTACTACTAGTAGTAAGTCACAAAATATATATAATTTCGGTTCAGGGTGTCACTGTTCAGGCCATAAGAGCAATGATTCTTCTTTGATCATGAACCAACAACGCCGTCGTTTGGCCTTTGGCTGACGCTGTTCCTGTGGACTTCCCCCTCCTGCAGGTCAACTGGAGCACAGTGGTTGAAGTGATTGATGATGGCATTATTTTCCCCACCGTACGAACTTGCACCACCTCCATCCTCAAGCGATGTATCATTATGACACTCATCGACGCTATCGCTATGTTCATCGTAATCATCTTGTTTTTCATTGGGTTTTGGCGAGGGACCACCGATGGACTTCTGCTTTTCACCAACTACAGGAAGTGGAAGTGGCTCAGTCAGTTGTTTCCCGTCTCGAGGCGGCTCAAAAACTACTGGAAGATAGTGATCCATTTCGCATGGGAACTTTGAGTTTCTAAAATGTTCTTTCAACGCCTGCAATCCCTATTTTAATCATTTCATAAACAAATTAGACCCATATAAATGATGTATGAATGAACCTAATTGTTTTTGGTCCAACATGAGGCAAATAATATATTAAAAACCTGAACTCTTGCGTAAGTGACTTCACAGATTTTTCTTGAGTTGAAAACTTCCCAATGTTGATGGTGGAAGGCCTTGTAAAATCTCCAAGTTGCTTGCGGGGATGTCATGTTCACAAATCCATATCCCACATTACACTTGTTGCTGGATATTTTTTTTTTAATTCAAAGAAAAAGGTGCAAACAATGAATCATACATACAATAATCTTGATTTCAATACACTATCAACGGATTTATATATAGGTTCTATGTAAAATTCAAGGAAAAGGGGGGGGGGGGGGCAGAAAAGAAAATTACTTGAAATCAATGGGGAGGTAGACGAAATCGTAAGAAGATAAAGGCTGATCATCGCCGGCGTCGACAATTTCCTCGTTGCAGTGAATACAGTGATTGTCAAGCATGTTCAACAGCAACTGCTGACTGCAAAATGCCATATTCAAAGGCACATAAAAATATGAAATAACAAAAAGAAATGCAATCATGTTATTTTCTATTTATGCAACAGTTGGTAAAAAAGACAAACCTATATTTATTGGGTATGTTCTTAATCATGACGGTGGTCCTTGAATCTTTACAGTTCGATTCCGACATAGCATCTTCGCTTATTAAGAAACGAGGATCAAATTTCCTCCCTTGTTTGCCTTTCCATGGCCTTCCCCTACATTGCTGCTGCTTAACCCCGTTGCTAATCCTCTGTGGGGACTGGTTGTTTTGGCTCTTCGCAACCTTGTTTGCAGCTGCTCCACCACCAACCACCGCCGTTGCAACTGAACTCTTCTTGCTTTCCTTAATCTCATTAGGGCTTCCCTTGCGAGAATCAGACAGGTTCTCGGTAGGGGATTGGCTTCGAGAAAGAAAAGAACGAGGAGGTATGTTGGGAGAATATCTACCGGAACCGGAGAATCTACAAGCTAACGACGGTGGAGAAGAAGGGTGATTATAGTTACTGGCAGTGAATGAAATATTGGGAGTGCAAGGTTTGAAAGGCTTAACATGGTTGGCAGTATTAGCATTAAAGAACTTGCTGTTATACCCTCCGGGTCGACTGAATTCAATTACAACTTGCTTCCCATTGATTTCTTTTCCATTCATTTCTCGTAAGGCTTTAGCCGCATCTCTTACATCATAAAACTCCAAGAATTTTTGGTGCTTCTTCAACGGCGTTTCTCTCAGTTCCTTCACGGGACCTATCAACAAATTTATAGAACAAGGCAGCCTAAGTACCAACCAATCAAACCCTTTTTGACTGTCTTTTTCATAAAGGAAAGGCGAAACACTAAACTTACCATAAGCTTGGAAAATATCTTTGAGTTTAGAAGTGGAAACACCGGGGTCCAGATTGAAAACTACAAGAGTTCCTTGATTATTCCCGTCAGGCAAAGCATTAGTGGCCGGAATAATAAAGTGGGCCCAAACAGCTCTCCTCGATATCAGTCCAGTCTCAGGAGCATAGGCGTTGGTCTCCCCTGGTTCGGACCCGGCTGCACCACCCCTGGCTTCTTGTTGCATGTGCTGCTCTCGTATTTCATTCAACGCTCGCTCCGCATGTCTCACATCATAGAAATGAACCGTCACGATTCCTTCTCCCACCCTTTCCATCTGGACCCCGCGTATTTCCCCGAACACTTCCAGTTCTTCCCTCACTTTACACTCGCTCACATCGCATGGAACGGACGTCAACACTAAAGCCCTCGTCGCCGTTGCAGCTGGAAGCGGAAGATAATGAGGCGGTTCGGGTAAAACCATCGTGGAACCTGTAACGTACGCTGCTGGCAAAGGTGCAGGTACAGGTACCGCCACATGGAACTGTGCTACGCTACCACCAGAAAACGACAACGTTAAGGGTGCAGCGTAGGGGTAGTAAAGTTGGGACGGTCTGAAGAGAGGAATTTGGGGTTGGAATAGAGTGTTTTGGGCGGGCCAAAATTCTTGTGCAGACGGGTCTAGGTAATTTCCAGTGAACCGTACCGGCCCGGTTTCCGCCATGGCTGTCTCAGAGCTGAGAAACAGTACCCAAAAAAGAAAAGCTAAAAAGGATAAACCTTTGCTTTGCTTTGCTTTAAAAGAAAAAACTGAAAATTTATCTACGAGGAACTGTGTTTGTTGAGTTAAAAACCCAAGTAATCAAATTTTTCGTTTGTTTGTTTGTTGTTTTCCATCTCCCAAAAGTGTTCTACAGACAGAGTTGAGAAATTTGAAAGTCGCTAGCATAAATGTAGAAGAAAAGGAGTGAATTTGGTGTTTTGGCCTTTTCCTTGGTTTTACAATACATGCATATATATACATAGTTTCCAAGACAAAGGTTGCTACAAATGCCGATTGCCAATTACCACCTCATTGAAGACATGAATTTACCAGTGAAGCCATTTGGTTTTGGGATAATATATAATTTAGCCCTTGAACTTCTCTATTTGTACCCAGTTGGTCCCTAAATTTTTTTTAGACCTAGTTGGTCCCTAAATTTCTATTCTATCAACCAAGTTGGTTCCTCCACACCAACACCATTAGTTTGTACTTATGTGACATTTCTAACAAATATGGTGATGCCACATGGTAGCCTCACACCAACATCGTTAGTGTATTTAGTGACATTTCTAACAAATAGGGTGATGCCATGTGGCAGCCTCTTAGAGTGTCACATGACTAATATAATTTATATATTTATATTATAGTTTTTAATTTATGTTTGTCATGTGTTACATAGAGATGTTGCTATGTGACACCATCGGATTGGCTAATAATGTCAAGTCATCATAACTAGCAATGTTAATGCAAAGGTACCGATTTGGTTGACGGAATACAAATTCATGGACCAACTAGATTCAAAAAAATATATAAACCAATTAAAAACAAATGGACAAGTACAGGGGCTAAATTATATATTAACCCTTTTGTTTTGTTTTTTATTTGGGATGATGATTGATGAAGAATCAAACGTACACGTGGCAATAGGACAAATATTTGTGGGGTTGTCATTGCAAAATTGCAAAAACCCGCACGGACGAGTAAATTTTTCTGACGAGTAAATTTTTATAAATTTATCAACATCTTGTGTTTATCAAGTCTAATAGATTTACATTGAATTATTCTAATTTTAAGTATATTTGTTGGGATTGACTCGATTAATCAACAAAAAGTAAAAAAAAAATAGCGTAAAAAATTAAAAAATTAAATATAAATTTAACGTGAAAAAACTTTTCTAAACAGGATAAAAATTATATGTAAAGATAATTTTATTATAATAGAAAAAGACCAAAGAGTATAAAAAACAGAGATAAAAACAAAACTCCGAAATTCGAAAACAAAGAACGCTTAAAACGTAAACATAAAATTCTCTAAAAGTGTTATGAAATCTAATCTTTTAATAAGTGTATTTTCTAATGTTGTAAAAGAGTCTATTTATAGGCTAAATTCATAAGTCAAATAAATTATGCTAATAAATGCTAAATATATTATACTAATAAATACTAAATCTTCTAGAAAGAAAATAAATTTTGTTTAACTTGACTTGCAAGCAATCTCTTATTTAACAGTAATTTAGGTCACAAACTATAACAATCTCCACCTTGACAAGAATTCTCACAACGCCATCTTTGTCGAAACCCGCCACGAGCCTATCTTGAACTATGCAGGGAATTAACTAAGTCAAATTTGTGCTTAGAAGCTGGACGACTTCTAGCCTTCGACTTGTGCACTACCAAATCAAAACTAATCCGGGTCTCATTTTCACGAACACAATGCCCTAGCTTTTCAAAACATGCATAAAAAAGAGAACATCTTTTCAATGAAACAGTCATACATTTTTTCCTCCTATGACCAAGTTGTCTCCACTCCAAACAAGTTGACTTCGACTCCGTAATGGGCAAGGGACGTCCGTTTTACCGGTCACTGTAAAATCTTCCATAATGTAAAGATTGTCGGTCATTTTACATTTTAACAAAACAAGAGCTCCACGAGACACCTTAATGTCACTCGACCCGATGTTGATTCTGTAACCTTTCGTGTCTAAAATACTCAAAGAGATGGGATTCTTTCGTAAATCAAGTACATACCTGACATCTAAGAATGTCCTAATCGTCCCATCATGCATTTTAATTTTAACAATACCAATATCAATTACCTTACTGAATAAATCGTTTCTCATATGCACAATTCTACCTTCAATCGAACTGTATGTGGAGAACCATTCTCTATTGAGACACCTGTGGGAAAAAAAAAATCCCGAATCTAAAATCCACTCGAACATAAGCTCGGAGCTATCGCTCATTGGCACTAATAAGAAATCATTACCTCTTTCGTCCGCCAAATTAGCACCAGCTACAATCTTTCTCATTACTCTAAGTAGTCCTTTTATTTCAGAGTTTATAACTGTAACAGCCTGTTTTCAGTGAAATCGAAACAGTGGTTTCGGGACCACAAATTTGAGGTCGGAAGAAAATTTATTTTAATATATTTTATGGTCTACAATATGATAGAAATATTGTATGAAAATTTTGTTAAGAAATTTTACGGTTTACATGTCTAATCTAATAAAATGACTAAATTGCATAAAGTGCAAAAAATGAATTCTAATAGCTAAAGGTATTAAATAGCTATGGAATTTTAAATTGGAGGTCCTTATATAGTAAATAGACCATTTAGAGTAGTTAGCGGATAAGAATGATTATTCATCATTGGAAATTTAATAAATTATTAAGGTTAATTTTGGAAAAAAAATTATAAATGATGATAAATAAATAAATTAATTTAATATCATCATCTTTTACCAAATAAAAGAAAAAAAGAGAGATGAAAACCCTAGCCATGGAAGCTTGAAGTTAGCAAGCTTATTTTTACTCATTTAGGTATGTATTTTTATCTCGTTTTTTAATCATTTTTATGTTTCCTAGATCTTAATAGCTTAATCTAACTATCTTGGGGATTAATTTGCAAAACCGTTAAAGTATTAAGAATTTGGCATGGATGAGTATGCTTGAATTTTGAAGTTTTATGATAGAAAATGAAAGGTTGTTGTTAGATAAACAACTTTTGTAAAGAGAATTTTGATGAAATTATCAATTAGGGACTAAATTGAAAAGATGATAAATTTATGGTAAAATTTTGATTTTTGTGAAATACATGGGTTGCTATTAATATGTATAAAAATCTTCTAGGCTTGAATAAGAATTAAATTATATGAATTCCACTTTTCGAGCCTAGGGAATAAATTGTAACTAATTAAAAGTGTAGGGGCAAAATAATAATTTTTCTAAAGATGTGTGTTGGATTAAATTGAATATGGATTATATTAAATTGAGTTAAATTCATTCGTATAGATCCGGGTAAACCTAATACAGAATTAGATCGAGGCAAAAAAAGTATCGGACAAGTAGTCTACGTATTTACAGAAACTTAACGAGGTAAGTTCGTGTAACTAAATTGTATATTTATATATTTTAAAATTGAATGTTGTTGTGTGTGATTTGTACAAATTGCCATGTGTAATTATGATCACATATCCGATAATTATCGAGTCCTGATTAAACATTAGAAATTCGAAGGATACAAATGACATGTCATTAGGGTTCCCGATATAGTTGTGATCCTACATGTGTTGCGGACACACGACAGCTCTCTTGACCTTCCCGATACTTGGCTCTCATGAGCTTCCCAATATTTGGCTCGCAAAAGCTTCCTGATATACAGCTCGTATGAGCTTCCCGTTATATAGCTCGGAAGAGCTTCCCTTTTACATGCTTGTATTAGCATACAAGTACATGAATTGAAAGGTTACAAATTTGTACACTTCGTGTGTACTACCTGTGTATCCAAAAATATTTTAAATGGTTCAACGGGCAAAGTTCTGATATGAAACAATATGAGTTTGAAATGAACAATTACAGGTATATAATTGAATTACATGGAAATGATATTACATGATATATTGAAATATGAGATGGATGATACATGTATGTGAATATTACCTAGTGATTATGTACATCCATGTTTATTGGTTATGGAAAGTGTTACATGGCTAACATATTGAGGGTATGTGTTTAGGCTTTTGGCCAAATTGATTTGGTTATATTAGCATGCTTACCTTAAATGTGATTAAATGGTAAGTTAATTTCCTTGTTATACGAACTTACTAAGCTTAAATGCTTTCTCTATGTTATTTTCTATGTTTTATAGTAATTCGGAAGCTCATTTTGGTTGGAAGCTGGTCGGAGCAACTTCACACTATCCATAAGCCTTTTCGGTATAATTAGTAAATTAATTTTGGTTATAATGACATATATAGGTTAATTTGGCCAATGATGGCATATAAATGTTTTGTTGGAACTAGCCATTTGAATGGCTTGTGATGAATAATTTTGATGTGTATGTAAGTGGCCTTATAATGTTTGATGTGTGTTTGAAATGGTTGAATGATGGAAATCTTATAGGTATATTGATGGTTGGGTTGAATAGGTATATTTGGTAAATTATGCATATATGTATTTGGTCATGTAGGTGAAATTGGTTATTTGATTGATGAGTTATGTTGTCATTTAAAGAGCCTAAGGGCATATTATTGGTATGTGATAGTATTACATGTTTAAGTATTGATTTTGGCTTGATTTGAATGCCTTGTTGATGTCCAAAATGATGGTTTAGGTTGATGACAAATTGGGTGAGAAATATAGCTAGGAAAATGGCTTATTTTTGTCCACACGGGCAGAGACATGGCGTGTGTCTCAACCGTGTGTAACACACGGCCAAGTGACACGACTGTGTATCCCCTGTATCTTTAATTTGCACAAAACAGAATGCTCACATAGCCTAACACACGGGCGTGTGGCTTGGCCATGTGACCCAAGTCAGAAAGCTCACAAGTTTGGACACGGGCTGGGACATGGCCGTGTGCCCCTATTTCGAATGCCTACACGGCCTGAGACATGGGCGTGTCTCTTAACCATGCGAGCCACACGGCCTGGCCACATGGGCGTGTGTCCTCTGTACCTTTGAAAATTTTAATGTTTTCCAAAAAATTCTTTGAGTACCAGATTTAGTCCCGACTTATTTCTAAAGTGTATTTTGGGCCTCAAGGGCTCGCATAAGAGACAATATATTTGTTTTTGATTGGTTTCCGATATGAATATTATTTTATATGAAATATCTGTTTATTTAATCTGTAAACTCCGGTAATGCTCTATAATCCTATTCCGACAATAGATACGGGTTAGGGGTGTTACAATAACAATTTGCTTTGGAGTGACCTAACTTCTTACAATAGCGGCAACTTTTGTCTCGCTTCTTTGATGTTACAAAAACGGAAGCTTGCCTATTTGCATTGTTATCCGAACCAAACTCATTGTCAAGTTTGTCTTTACTCAATAAATAACCCTTCACATCCTAGAACTAGGGTTTCTCTATACCATAAATTAGGGTCTCCTTGAAATTCTTGTATGAAAAGGGTAAAGAGCACAATAATATCATAAGCTGATCTTCATCGTCAATCTTAACCTCAACATTCTTTAAATCATTCAAAAGAGTAATAAATTGACTAATGTGATCTCTAAGAAGCTCGCATTCGTTCATGCGAAACATAAATAGATGTTGTTTCAACATTAAATGATTAGTTAAAGACTTAGTCGTTTCTAACCTTTTCTACAAGACGGATGAGGTTTTCTCCATCAATACCTCCTACAATACCTTATTTGCAAGGCATAGTTGGATTGCAGACAGGGCCTTTTCATCAAACTCTTCTCATTCTATCTTATCTAGATTCTTAGGCTTTTTCTCAGTAATGACCTTTTTCAGGCCGGTCTGAACTAGAATTGTCATCATCCAAACTTGCCATAGATTAAAATTTGTGACACCATCGAACTTTTCAATGCCAAACCTTATTGTTGCCATCTCTAAATGAGCTAGTCTACGAAAATTAAACTTACTTCGATACCACTTGTTAAGGATCGACCCAATTAAGCAACAAACAAATAAAAATAGCAGAAGAAACTAAGAAATTGAACGCAAATTTAATTGGAAAACCCCTTTTAAATAGGATAAAAAAACCACAAGCAAATATAATTTTACTATAATGGTAAAAGAACGAAGAGTACAAAAGATGGAGATAAAAACTAAACCCCGAAACCTGAAAACAAACAACCCTTAAAACATAAATACAAAATTCTCCAAAAGTGTTATAAGTTCTAATATTTTAATGGGTGTATTTTCTACTGTTGTAAAAGAGCCTATTTATAGGCTAAATTCGTAGGTCAAATAAATTATGCTAATAAATGCTAAATATATAATACTAATAAATACTAAATTTTCTAGATATAAAATATATTTTGTTTAACTTGACTTACAAGCAATCTCTTATTTAACAAGAATTTGAGTCACACAACTCTAACAGTACTTTTTTTAATTTCAAATGCTTTGATATTTGTTGATACAATTTGTCAAGGAAGAAATAAAGAGGAGGATGTGGTGGAGTAAGGAAAATCGATTTACTTAAACAAACGGAAGGCTGAAGAAGGGAGGTAAGTAATAAGGAGGATGAATGAGGTTGAATGTTGTAAGAGCGTAAGGTTTTTGATAGGCTAGAGGTTCGATCCTTTCTCATCGTTCTAAAATATATTGATAGAGAATGAAGTCTTGTACTCAGTGAGGCCACATCATTGACAAACACGAGACATAGTGATTGTGCTGCCAACCAAGTGGCAAGGCTGTTGTGCATGTGTTGTCGTGGAGTGCGATGTGACTCTGACATAGTACGAGGTTGTTATGCCTAATGGTCCCTTGGTGGTCTCCCTAAGGAGATGAATGTGTTCCTGCTAATTGCGGGTGGCATGGAGGATGAGGCACTTGGGTGGCTGAGTGGGTTCGGGGTTCGGGGTTCGGGGTTTGGGGTTCGAGGTTCAGGGGTAAAAAATTACTAAAATTATGTGTCAATGGCATGGAAGAAATTATTAAAAAGTCATCAAATAATTGGAAATGGATTATAAATGATGTGGTGGGAAAGGTCCATAAAATAATTTCTCATAATTCAATGGTTTTTTTTTTATTTTAAATAATTTAGTAGATTAAGATGTTATTAATTTAACGCAGATTATAAAAACTTAGTTTAAAAAAAGTTATGCAAATTTAGATTTGAAAATGATAGACAGTACACATGTAGCTCATTAAAAATATAAAAAGTGGTTTATAAGTACTTGGACAAATAAGACATCATATCTATTAACTTTATATAAAAGGATTTGGACTTTCCTTTTGTTGGCACGTCATCCATTATTTCCCTTTTACATGATAAAAAAGTGGTTAAATTTTAATTTTGATTATCCTATTATGTTTAAATTTAAGATTCAATTTTTATATTTTAATTTCTAACATAATTTGATCATATATTTTTATAATATTATTAATTAATCTAAAATAGTTAATATTATCAATTTTTTATAAAAGTATTATGTAGTTATATTTAATTTAAATGCATTAAGAATTTTAGAGGTTAAAATGTGGCTTCATATTTCTTTTGAATTTGCCTTACTTTTAGGGGTATTTTGTAAAGAGGATTTGGGTCTTTTTAGTTGATTTCGGCACAAATGAAAGATTAGGTAGTCAAACTCTCTAATTGTAATGTTTGGTGAATGAAGGTTTGCAAGAACTTATTGAGCAAGAACTTTCAAAATAAAAAACGCAATGATGGATGAAATATGTGGAATGACATAACTGGCCATACTTGTTCAAAAATTACTCCATTTGCCATATGTATATATTTCTTGAATATTTATGTACTCTTATTTTATTCTCAATTTACTTAAGTAAAATGATTTCTTATGCAACTTTATGTTAATTGAAATATGCTACTTGATTAATTTATTTAGAATATGACGTAATTATCACTAATTTACATACTAAGAACATGACATAATTATCACTAAGAAATTTGCAAATAATGAACTTAAGAATTGTTTATTTAAATTTTTAAAAATATTCACTAATTAATTTCCATAATGATGTTTTAATTCCTTGGTAATAGTGTTTTATTTCAATAATTTCACTAATTAAAGACTAAAGTATTATAAACAAAAAAATACTTAACAATAAAATGTGTCATGCCCTTATTTATTATTTTACACATATCAGCTTTCAACTATCAACTAAGTTTTACCAAACATTTTTAAATAACCAATCAATAGAATCAAGTGGTCAAACCAGCTGCTGCAATCAGCAATCAATTATCAACCAATTGTCAAACAGAGCCTTTTTCTTTTTTACATTAAGACCATGGTCAAGCTTCAATTTTACCCTTATATTATGTTGAAACTTGAGATTTAGTCTATATGCTTTGATTTATTTCTATTATTTGCTTACTCTACATTTTTAATGTCATTAGTTAGTCTAAATAGTTAATATTGTTAATTATTTAAATGAAAATGTTGATGCCAATTTTTCAGCTAATTTTTAGAAATATGCTTGAAAAAAAACTTATTTGAGAAAGTGGGTTGTTTTTTTCTTTTAAACTTACCAATCTACGTTGTTTTTAAAGGGAGAAAGAAAAACATACCTTACAAGGTGCGCTTTCAACCACATCAACTGAAAATGCGTTTTACAATATACTTTTTCACTAAAAATTGGCAACTTAGTTTTTTTGGTCATGTGGTTAAGTGTTAATATTTTTAGCACTGAGTCCTGGATTTGATTCCTCTCATACTTACATTTGTATTTTTTATTTCATGTTGTTTAAAGCTTTTTTTTTAATTAACTTTTTCTACATATTAACTCTTATGGTTAGATGGCTAAATAATTATGATCTCATCCTTAAGATCTAAGTTCAATTCCTCCTATAAATATTTTAATATGTATTTTTTATTTCATGTTGTTTCAAGTTTTTTTAATTAATATTTATAATTAATAAATATATTGTTTTGAAGATTTTTTTATTTTTAATTAGTAATTATTTTATTTATAAAATCAAATAATAAATACGTAATTATTTTTTAAAAACATCAACTAATTCTTTAGATTTTTTTTCTTTATATATAATATTTATATGTCAAATATTTATTTTCTCCACCTATATTGTGGAGGTATGGTGATTTTTAATATTATAAAATAAAATAATTATTTCAAATATCATTGTTTTTCATCTAAAAATATATAAAATGTTTGTTTCAAAAAAAAAATATATAAAATGTCAATTTACTACACTCATGATTTGGATTGAAAAATAAATATTGCACATATAAAAATTATATTTACTAAAAATCATGATATTTGCAATATTTATTTGATTTTATAAATAAAAGATTTATTAATTAAAAATATGAATTAAAAATAAATATTTATTAATTATAAACATTAATTAAAAATAAAAAAAGCTTAAAACAACATGAAATAAAAAAATACACATTAAAAAGCTTTTAAGAGGAATCAATCAAACTTATGACTTAAATATAAAACCATAATTATTGAACCATCTAACCAAAAGAGCTAAGGTGTCAAAAATATTAATTAAAAAAAAGAAGAAGTATAAAACAACATGAAATATAAAATACAAAAGTGAGTAGGAGAAAAATCGAGCCTAGAACTTAAGGCTAAAGCACTAACCCTTGTCCATCTAATTAAAAGAGTTAAGTTGTCAAATTTCAGTGAAAATGTGTCTTGTAGGATGCGTTTTTAGCTAACGTGGTTGAAAACGCGTCCTATAAGACATGTTTTCCTTTATTTTTTTTAAAAACAGTGTAAATCAGTAAACTTTTTATTTAAAAAAAATAGCATACTTTCTCAAATAAGTTTTTTTTTTTCAACACATACATATAAATTAGCCTAATTTTTCTTAAGAACATTGCTTCAACGAAAAAAATATTTTATTATCATATGACTAGTATTTTAAAAAATCTTAACCAGTATTTTTAACATCATTTTTATTGTTCTATGACTAGTAAGTGAATATATTTTTTAATTTTAAAATATTACAGCAATAAATTTAATAAAATAATTTTAACTATCTAAATTTTTTAATTTAAAAAATAAAAAACATATTTTTAATTCTTTAGTAATTTATTTTGAAATTAAATCTGTTGATTTGATTTAAAAGTGGGACAGAGGGTATGTTCCCTGATGCAGGCACGGGAGTTGATGGGCCACTCCACTCGGTATACGGGATATATAATGATAAAAAGAGTGTGAAAGGGATGTTTCTTTGATTCTTTGATGATCTTTTCCATGGCTAGAGAACCCCCACCTTTTTCCTTTCCTAAATGGAGATTGTGATATATAATATATAATCACACCAAAACAACCATTCTGTCTGCCCACTAGCCTTTTTACTACTTTATTTTGTGTAGGAGAAAGGCAACTAACAAGATTTTTATACGTAGAGAATGATCCAGTTAATGTAAAAATAATGCTGCAATCTGAATCAATAATCTTGTTTCCAAACCAAAAAAAAAAAAAAAGTTAAAAAGTGTTTTCATTAAAAATAACTTTTTCTAAGTTTGTAGGAAGATAGCATCCTTATTTTTTTTACTAATCACTACTCTAATTAAATATAAGCATATTATATACATTGATAAAAATATTGAGCATTGAAAGGTAAAAATTTGAATAAAAAACTATATCTATTAAAATTGAAATAAAAGGTAAACAAATATTAGGCTATATATTTATATAGATGGTAATAAGTAAGCACATTGTTTTCTAATTTGATAAAAAAATTTAAAAAATAAAAGAAATTAATAAATTTGAAAAAGAAAAAGTTTTTTAATTTGCATATTTAATTTATAATATCACTTACCATAGTTAAATTTATACATTATTTAGTTAATATTGATGAAAAATCTTTTCATCCTTTTGGATAGATCATCGTACAATACATGATCTAATTACTCACATAGTTTGGAAGGTAGGGTATAAGAATAGGGTTTGCATGTATTTTCTTTTTTTAAATTAATGCATAGATGAGGGAAGTGGAATATATTAGAGGTGGGTAGGGCAGACAAAGGGGACCATTAGAGTTTAGATCATCCTTAGATGCTCCCGCTTTCTCCTTGTTACCAGGAATCTTGCCTTCCCCTTCTGCTTCTTTTAATTTAAGCTGCTGGCCCCTCTTCCAACCCACCATGCTACATTCTTGTTTGCTGCTTAGAGATGATGGAGTGAGATGGGATGGGAACTATTCAAATATATATTTGTAAGTCATCTATCAGAGGATATATTTCGTTATATGTATAATAAAAAGAAAGTAAATTAATAATTTTAGAAGTCGGAAGGGGGATAGGACAGGAAATCATTTACCTAAATGATCCCATTGCGTCATTTTAAAATATACTCGCCATTCAAATAAATGATCTGTACATAGAGGCAGGCAAAGGTGGTAATTAATGGCATTGGCAAATGGAGAGGTGGCCTCGCAACTACAACTTTGGTAGGCGTGTGCGCAATAAGGAGGTTGTTTTGTCGTGGTGCTGGGTCACCGTGGCGACTCGAACAATGAGTCCTCCACTTTCCATAAATTATTTATTTATATTCCAAGTTTTTAAAAAACAACCCAATGTGACGAAGAATGTTGTTGGATAATAAAATTATGAAAAAGGAGCTCAACTTTAGATTATTAAAATGGGCTTCCCTTCTCCCAAGATTTTACAGTATGGGACAGACATGGAGAGAGAGGCGATTGTTAATGATCAGTGGCATAAATACATGGTTCAACCACATAACTCGTTTTTCGATTTAATGGAATCTGCCCTAACTGCTCCCTCTCTCTCTCTCTCTCTCTCTCTCTCTCTCTCTCTCTCTCTCTCTCTCTTTAAATAAAAATATCTTTCATCTTGAATTTACATCAACTTTTTTTTAAAAAAATTCTTCATTATTTATTTCAACTTAAATTATCATTACGTTCATTGTTACTATATCAATCATTCGCATTATTTAACTTCTCGATTTCTTTATTTTATTATTGTAACATCTAATATTTCATATTATATTTATACTAATAATAATCTCTAGACACCAACTCAATAAAAATAAAGACACAGTCCCTATTTTCTATTCAAATATGATCTTAACATCTTTAAATCATTATTCTTAATGTTCTCTGTATCATCTGCAATGTGAATCACTACCACTTTAGCAACTCTTTGTATCCTTATGGTGTGAATCACCACCATTGTACTATTCAATATTTGGTATAACTTTATTCTTATAATAGTCAGCGTTATCTACCGAAATTGAATAATAACTTATGGCTTAATCGACCCAAAACATCTCTAGAGTATAAGTTAATGAGATGAATTATTACAACCAATAGATGACTAGTATTATCAGAACTAATATTACAACCAATATGAATACGAAAGCAACCATTATAAATATGAAAGCCACCTATATGATCAAGACGATTATTATAAGTATGGCTATGATCAAAGGCAATATTATCAACAACCTATATGATCAAGGGTATTTCAAGCAACAAGAGTTTCCAGTATCCCATTGCCTAACATTATAGTTTCCAAGTAGCTCACTTTATAAACTTCTCTTTAAAACAGGGGTGAATTGTTATATCCCATGCTATTATGGAAAGAACATCGTTGTGATGTCACCAAGGACAATCATCACATTAGATTCAATTTCATTAATGTTTCTAATTTCTAAGCTTAGGGGACAATTCAAATTTCTTTTCAGTGGGCCGAAATTGAATTATGAACTTTTGAGAGGTAAAATATAATTTTACCATATATTACTTTATGATTTCATCATTTTTAAAGGACTAAATAAAAATTTTCATTTTTGCGGAGACTAAATAGGATTTTTCATTTTTGTGGAGTAAAGTATAATTTTATTGTATATTAACTTATAATTTCATCATTTATGAAGAGATAAAATTATAAATTTTCTACTTTGGGGGGCTAATGCCCCTATCCACTCCTCTTTGATTTGCCTTTACCTAGGCTCACTAATCTCGAAGGCAGTCAAATTTAATCTATATTCTAAGATAAGTCTAAATTGAATTCTATCGGAAAAGCAATCATGAGATGAAAGACTTACTCAAAACCCCTTTCATCTAATCCCATTTTCTAAAAGAAGAATAAAAGACACATCATCTACACACTAAAATACGACTTCTAACATTCTTAAGATTACTATTCCTAATGACTACACCATTTATTACATGAACCTCCTTCATTTTAACAACTCCACATGCTTCCTCCAATGTATTTTATACAAGTTAATTGTTATAACAGTTTTTATAAGAAGATCATATATATCTCAAAGACTTGGTAGGATTCTTTTAGAGCAATTTTAAAAGTGCATTTGTTTTAACTTTTTAGCAAAGAGAAAAAAAACCATCCTTTTGTGAGTTTAATACCTTCCAAGTTATTATTTGCAAAATCATGCTTTACTTGAGAAAATAGAACTCCTCTCATTAAATTGGACTAACATTGATAGAGCATGTTGATTATTAGTAGGGCATGTAATATTGTATAAACGTGACAAGAGAGTTCGGCCTTGGATCAACCATATATTTCCTGTGTTATATGCACATATATGTATACATTTATGACTGGTATTTTGCAGGTAGGACGTTAGCTTTATGGTAATGCAGCTTTATGTCTTTTCCTATCTGAAAATTAAACACATGGGCTCCATTAGCCCCTTAACTTACATTCCTAAGCTATGATTGCAGTACAGCCAATGTCAATGAAAAGCTAAGTCCATTTCTTTTCCTTATAAAATAGTCTGAATAGGTAGGTTATAAATACTTAAATAGGAATCTAAGCTTATTGAATGTCATTTGACTACAAATTAGTGCGCTCGAGAGTCCTTGATGATTAAATAAATCAAAATTAAGAGTCGTCAATAGAATTGGATAACCAGCACTGAAAACTAAACCATGATTAGTGAAAGCAGCAGGCATGAGATGAGTGTGGAAGGCGGGTTCCTGCTTCAATTAGAGAGTGTGAAAGAAATGAAATGAAATGAAAAATAAACCCTACAAGTTTGAAGATTCGACAGCATTGAAGTACTGCCATTCAAACCCAAAATTTAAGATCATCATGTGCCGACTTAATGGTATTCACCTCATGTGCTGTCATTGTTCTGAAACTACACATTAAACGTACACACAGATATGACTCCAGTTTGAATACCAAATTTCGCAGAAAGAATTACAAAAATTAACTCTTTATGTCAGTTTGAACACCAAATAGTAGGACCCTATTCGTTTCTCTCTTACCCTGTTTCTCGTATTCTACCTCCCCGCCAAGATTAACATGAAGCTCTTACGAATTAGAACACAAAATCAACTCTTTATTGCATTGTTCAGCATACCAAAGTATGATTTGTACCTCTGTGCTAATCCGAACATGCCCAGTGTCCCACCAGTGTGAAGTATCACCACATTGGAATCATCTTTATGTGTACAGGTAATTCTTGTGGCCATTTCCCAAGCTGCTAAAGTATATACAGGATCCAATGGAATACCAGTTTGCTGTGCAACTTGTTGGCAAGCTTCTATTTCTCCTTCCAAAACATTGCCAAATCTATTACAAAGAGCAAAAACGAAATCTAAATTGATTTAGTCTGAGAATTAGAAGCTATTTTCGAGAATAAACTATGATACAGATGGTTATCGTTTATCGTTTGACATTTCTTTTATTAATTTCATGAGTTCTTATAGCATTAATTAGTTTCACAGATGCTCCAGCATTACTACAGTCACTGGTGCAAATTTGACTGAACATTGCAATTTGTAGGTTTAATTTTAATTCATTGCCTCTTAAAGATGTGTGTAAAGACCTCGGTTTTCATTGCTTCTCCCTTCATTCACCCAAGTGAAATGATTCAGAAGAAAACCTATAACTACACCCTCAAATGTAAATCAAAACAATAAATTGCATCATTGGAATTTAAATCATAAAGAATGGAGTAAATGAAAACCTGCAATTCTCTCATGTTGACACATTATACTTCATAAGAAAGCCTAGTTCAAGTCTACTTTTGGTTGGTCAATATCCTTCTCAATCTTAGGTTTCTTTGGGAACACATCAAGCATGCTTATCTTTCTCTGCCATATATTTAAAGGTCTCATTTCTTATATTATATAAATAAATATTCTCAGTAAAGATTGTGTCCATCATAGGTGATGCCCCTCGTGCATCAAAGAGGTTGGGAATTAGCTTATGCAGAAGTTAAACTGTAAGCAATGAAAAAGAAAACAAAAGTAGCAGTACTTTACTTTCTTGGATGGCAACGGTCTACCCAGTGCACAATTCCATCATTAGCTCCATTTAGTTTGTGACTATCAAGAAGAAAACGAAATTGCCTCTTGAATTCAGCAATTAATCGTCTCTCTTGTTGTCTGTAAGTGTCCATGGTGTCAGCCAACATTACTGCTGTAATCTTCCATGGAAGCCTGGGAAATTGCAAGTGCAACAGTATCAATGAGTATTTAGTGAAATGCACTTCAATTTAAGAAATTCATTCATAAGAAAATTACGTAATTATTTGAGAATATTAGACTTAACCAGAAAGATATATGATAAAAACAGTACACACCCTAGATACATGGCAGCAAGGCCTAAACCAACAGCAGTTGTTCCAGTACCAGAATCCACAACAAAATTGAAAGCCCTTTTTTTTCCAAGTAAATGGTCCTGAGATAAGTAGTCAACCAGCCGAAACATACCTATATGAAAGAAACCAATTAATTGAAGCTACCTAGAAATCAAAGAATAACAACTTAAAACCTGAAATTGATAAATTAGTGGCATATAGAGGGATTAAGAATTTACAAACTCTAGAATATCAATAAAGAAAGAAATGGGGACAGATTGTAGACAAAACCCTAAGGTTTTTAAAGACTATGCTCTTTCACAGAAGCCATGATGTGAAAGCCGTGAGACCGAGGCAGTTGAAGTATAAAGACCTTTATTCTCTAGTGGATGGCCCTGGCCATCTGTCATGAGTTACCATTATCAACCAGATCAAAGTCTGGAATAATAAAGGCAATTATTTTCACCTGCACATCACTTTCGACTGAATAATCTACATAAATTATTTATGCATACAAAGCAAGCAATTTATTGTTAATGCAAGAATTATATCATAAGGTATTCTAGGAACCTGTCATTGTGATGACAGGCAATGTTGGATGTTAACAAAGAACACGATTATATTTGTGAAAAGTATACAAGATTATATCCAAATAGAGAATCTACAATTTTCTTTTACCTAGTAATGCAACAGCATCTTTAGCACCTTCATTGACTATCGCAACCTTCCTTGAGTGGTTCTCGGTGCCTCTAGGAGCATCCCTTTGCACAAACTTTGAACACTCAAATGTCTGGGACGCTAGAGAAGAATCAATAATATCACTGCAATATACGACGCTACCTGTATGGCCTGCAACCATACTAGCATGTGTCTGTAGCATTTCTTCCCTGTGGACATAAAAAGATCTTGGAACATATGTTACATTTCCATATATTGTTGAAATCAAGTTATAGCCAGTCAGAATTTGTGGCCGCTCTCCTCGTAGAAGCAAGTGTGACTTCAGTCCCCTCTCTGCACAAGAAACAGCTGGAAAACACACAAATGACTAATATGAAGCAAGGCTTTATGTGACTGGTATTTAACAAAGCTTGTTAGAATTCTGGGAAAGAAAGTTTAAGAGGAATTTACACTTGTAACTGAAACAAGAAAATACCTACCAACAGCTGCTGCATGCGCGCTTTGACAACCACCACATGTAACCTAGAAAAGTTCTCAATATGAAATTATCTAGTCTCCAGTGTTTGCAAGATTGAAAAGGCTCTCGACCGATGAAAATTCACTTAAAGAAAAAGACAGAAAGCAGGGAGGAGGGGTGCATCTAGGAGACAGTGCAATGATATCTGTCTATACTCTAGAGGTTGTATGTGTGGTAAGATTTTTCCTGTCCTGAGAACAAAATGTTGACCATAACTGTTTATTCCATAATTTTTCTTTTCCAAAATTACAACCTATTTCTATTCAAGCCACCCATGTAAACATTGTGAATAAATGGTAACAATTAATCCTTAGTCTAGTAAGCCCTTAAATAACATTGGTCAGCATCACATAAGCATATAACGTCTCACATAAAGAATGATATCAGACCTGCCATCTGTCCTACCAGATTTGGATAGAGATATAAGGGAGTTCACAGAAGAGAATCAAGCGAAAAATTAACATGTGGAACCAGATGGATAATGCATATTCATGTAAAAGATAGGTAAATCTAATCCACTTGCCATCTTAAATGTGATGGATGCACAATCTTACCACATCAGTCACACCATGATCTTCAATGAGAGGAAGCAGTCCGTCCAGTTTTCTTGCTTTATTGCCATTGACAAAGGGGTGCAATAAATCATCCCTTACAATATAGAAATATAAGCCTTGATTTTCATAAAGCATCATGTTGCCAAGATGAGGCTGATTATTGTTTAAGAAAGAAACATTGCTAAACAATCCCCCTCCTTTTTGCCCTTGTTTTGAAGAAACTGTAATTTGATGAATATTGGTATCAGGACTGAGCAATGTCCACCTTCTGCGAAGCAATTTTGACATGAACTCTTCACCACTTGGTTTGGTGTTAGGGAGTGCCTGGAGTTGGGAAAACACTGCTCAACCGTTAGTATGAATCCCAAAAAACTACAATAATAAGATGGACAATAGTATTAATAAGCCATAAAAGTGCATATTGATCTTTAGGTATCATAAATGGCTACTAGCAATAGCTTGGTAGCACCAATGGCTGCAGCAGCAAAAAGGACAATGCATGGGAAAAGCAAGCAAGGAATGTTACTTTCAAGGGAGAGGCAAAAGGGGAATCAGAAAGAAATGGTGAAATAAAGCATTGAAATAACTTATTAACTACTTCAACCATGATTGATATGATACCAAGTTGCCACCACATGTAAAGGCCAAACTACAGAGCATATTCTTAAATCTAACACCATAAAATTGCAAAACCAGATATCACTTTATTCCTCCTCAATTCTTATATGCCGCCTCTAACATTTACCAAACCTACATATCTACATTTCTCTCTAAATCTAATTAACAGATGACAGATTTTAACAATTCTAGAGAGCAACATTGACAATGACATTATTTACTTCCAAGAAGTTGAAGGCAACATGTTATCCTGCTTATAGAGGTCCATGAAAACCATAATCTGAAGGAAAATTAAAACATTTCTAAATTGTTTAGACTTTAAAGTTCTCACTATTTAACTATTTGCTTTCTTGCCAAAGTGAATGCAAACTACATTACTAAGACATCAGACACCACTCAAATCCCAACTAATTTTATATCAATCCGCTGACCCCAATACAGAAACTTAAAGCAATTTTTGACTAAGAAAATCATAAAATTCCAGGCAGATAATAAGAAGAGAACCTGAGCTGAAGGGAACCCATTTTTGTTGATAGCTGTTAAAGCAGTTTTAGCGGGACAACAATGAAGTTTCATTTCACTCAGCTCCCTGAATTAGCTCAGACCCGGCCGGGACGCTTGTTTTTGTTGTCTGTGTGTTCGTATTTTTCACCCTTTGTTAGGAACCAAAAGGGTGGGGGAGAGAGAGTATTGACATGCCACGTGTCCAATTGTTAATCAATAACTGGTATATATTTCAAGTAACTAAAGCAGTAATAAAAATATTAAAACATTTTATTTATTAAACATTTATGAATTATTTAATATTATGATATTCCTATCTTTATTTTATCAAAAGATAAAAATATTATCTTAAATGTTATATGTTGAGATAGTTAAATGATATATAAAATAATTATTCATTCAAAAATAATATTAAGTATGAAAATAACTAACTAATATAAATAATAATGAGTAAATTTTGCTTAATTATAAAATATACAATTTCAAAATAATAAAAATTAATTTTCATTAAAAAATTATTAATTATAAATATAATTATGATGAATCATGAATCTTATTCTGAAACTTTTATATTTACAAAGAAAACTATATTGTATTAAAATAGTTACCCATTCATAAATTTTATTGTTTAGCATTCGTTTGACATGGTTCAAACTTTATCACCTTCTAAACAAAATCATTTTTGAGTAGTTATGTTATTGATTTCCATATTTAAAAAAAATATATTACTAATATTTTCTTTTTTCAAGCTTAGTAAATAAAGATTTTGTACTTAGAACTTCAAGTCAAAATCTTTTATTCTATTATTATTTAGATTGATTGCATTATATAATTAAACAATCTTCACTAGGATTGACACTCAACAAATTTGCCACTCTAATTTTGCTTACAAGTTCTAACTTATAGTATGTGAGAAAGTAAATGAAGATAGTGGAAAACAAACTTTTCTTGATTTCTTAAAGTGATTATCATATGTGCATTCCTCCCCTCTGGTAATGATTCAACTCTATTTGTGTTTACTTTGTGGGAAATGCCATCCTTTTCAACCATGGAAAAAGATGTGGAATATTTGGGAGTTGCCACTAACATTAGGAGAGTTAGTGAGCCGAGCTATGGCAAAAGCCAAAAGCTGGCTTTCTAAAAATTAATACCGACGGGTTAGGTAATCCGATATGTTTGGGAGTGAGAAATTGACTCATTCCGATAGCCTCGAGTGATAAACCTTGAGAAATGGATTCAATTGGACTCTTTCAAGTAACATGCTGAAGATTGAAGTGGAAATTGCCAAATTGGTGCAGAATCACTTGTTACCAATGGTATGACACAAAAGGGAAGCAAGTTGTCCCTTGGAACTTGTTTCCAATATTGGTGACTTTTGCATCTCTTCCAAATTTTTTATATTAATAGGTAAAACGTTACCTGCAACAACCTTCCTCGCAATTTGAAAAGAAGTTTGATCTCAACAGTCCAAATTGAGTCGTAACTCCCAGGATAAAAATCAAAATGAAAGTAAAAATATTTCCTAGCTCTAGTAAAAATTTTACTAAGCCAAAGCTTAAGAGGAAAATAAAGAAAGGAAAGTGGTTGTTGCTTTGTCCTTTTATGATTTCATTTGATTACTAAGAAAAGTATAGATGAAGAGAGAAAAAGGAAAAGAGGGAGTTTGTTGATAAAATGATGAGAAATATTGTTATGGAAGGGAAGGGAGGTTTGCAATGGGTAGTGTTATTGGATTATCTTTCGATATCGCCAACCACTGCTATTCGATACCATTGAAACGTCACTGCTTTCAGTTGGGATCCAAGTTTGTTGTTGTTGATATCGAGTCAATACCATCCTCCTCGGCAACAGTGGAGTTCGCTTCTCCTTATCTGCGCTTCTTCAAGCGCACTTCATGACCATGATCCTCTGTCCTCAATTTTCTCTTGGGTCTCGCTCGCAGATCCACCGCCACCGCCACTACAACCAATACCGATTTCCTACCTTCCGTTTCTCTTCTCGATGGATCCCACTTCTCGCCTCGCTGTCGTCATCGACAACGGCACTGGGTACTGTTTATCTTCTCGTTTTTGTAACTGAATATTACTCTAACGTGCTCACTATCTCATTTTTTGTTATTATTCAACTGGTTCTTTTTTCTTTTTTTTTTTTTTTAAATTTGTTTGCAGATATACTAAAATGGGATTTGCGGGTAATGTAGAGCCGTGTTTTATTCAACCAACAGTAGTAGCAGTTAACGAATCTCTTCTAAATCAATCTAGAGCTTCTTCCAAATCTAATTGGTTAGCTCAGTACTCAGCTGGGGTAATGGCAGATCTTGATTTCTTCATTGGAGATGAAGCACTCACGCGATCACGATCAAGTAATAACTATAACATTACCCATCCCATTAAGCATGGTCAAGTGGATAATTGGGATGCTATGGAACGATATTGGCAACAATGTATTTTTAATTATTTACGGTGTGATCCCGAGGATCATTACTTCTTGCTGACTGAGAGTCCACTTACTGCTCCTGAGAATCGAGAATATATGGGTGAAATCATGTTTGAGACGTTTAATGTTCCAGGGCTTTATATTGCTGTGAATTCTGTCCTTGCTTTAGCTGCTGGGTACACTACATCTAAGGTTTGTGACTGGTTTCCTGTAGTGTTCTGTTTTCTGGTATTATATATCTTCATGTTAGTTGTTTACTAGTAAGTTTGATGAATCAATTAGGGTCCTTGATTGTACATGATTTTCAGTATCTTTTTTATTTATCAATTACACCTTTTAAGGTTGAATCTTGAGTGTGAAAGTTGGTTCTAGGATGGTTAGGTATTCATCAGACTACTAGCAATTGATTTAAATCCATTTAGTGGTTGAGAAAGAATTGTCATATAGATTATATCACTGATCCTTAAGAAAGGCTGAACTTTTTGCTTAATCTATTGTCTTAAATTCTTCATTAAAAATAAAATTGTATGCTTAGAACTATAATTATTATGTTTTATAAGAAACTGTGCAAATTTGAGAAAAATTCACGACCACGATAGCATCCGATACATCTGCAATTGCAGTAAACATGTAGCGATCACGATAACTGTTAATCTCTGGTGCCTGCCTTATACTGTTTCCATACGTCTAAATTTGTTTATTTATCTTTAATTATTAGAGAGAACTATGATGGAGGCATATAGCTGTTGCTAATCTTGTGGGTGTAAGCTGTGGGTTATGTTGAATACTTCATGCTTGTAGTGTTTAAAGAACCGCTCTAGCTTCTATTTAGCTTCAGACCATTTTGGTGTTGTTTTTCTTGCTAACCGTCATCATCCTTATATATTGATCATTTTCATTTAGTTTGACCTACAGTTTTCTGTAGTGTGAGATGACAGGGGTGGTAGTGGATGTTGGAGATGGGGCTACACATATTGTACCTGTTGCAGATGGTTATGTTATTGGGAGCAGCATTAAGTCAATACCAATAGCAGGAAAAGATGTTACTCTCTTTATACAACAACTGATGCGGGTATTTTTGTTTTTTTCCCATGACTAATGATCTGAAATCATTGATTGCTATTTATTCAATTGTCAAGTACTTAAGGTTATTATCATGTCTTGGTGAGAAAAAACATACGCTCCTTGGCATTACTCAGCCTTGTCCATGGTTGGATTTATTGGTGTTCTCAAGTTCTGCACCTAGGCACACCTATGCTATGCGCCTTAGCGCTAGGCAACAAAAGCACCTCAACCCTTTCAGGCGAGGCACATTTGATCAGGCACACTTCTGGTGCTCTTAACTGCATTATTTTTTGTAACGCTATGGTTGGATTTATCGGTGTTCTCAAGTTTTGCACCTAGGCATGCCTATGCCTTGCGCCTTAGCGCTAGGCAACAAAAGCACCTCGACCCTTTCAGGCGAGGCGCATTTGATCAGGCACACTTCTGGTGCTCTTAACTGCGTTATTTTTCGTAAGGTGATAGGCATACAAAATGCTTGCCTGATTGAATTTGGAGTTTTCTATCTTTGTTTACTAGTAAGAAAGGGGATGATGTCCAACTCTCTAGTTCTCAATATTTGAGTATTCAACATTCGTGAGAGCAGAAGGAAATCATGCATATTCCAGAAAAAGTTTGCTTTTTGTACAAAATATCGCCTTATTTCACTTAAGCAAGTGCTTCTCACTCTTTTTTTGCCTCTCACATGAGGCAATAAAGGATTCTAGCACCTAGAGTACGCCCTTGACAACATTGGGATTTATATGCTTATGCACTTCCCTTTATATGCTGTGCTTTCAAACATTCTGTTCCAGTTTGTCAACATTCTTGCATCCTTCCAATTGTTATTTCGGCTATGTGGTGGCTTCTTTGAGGAAACACAGTTTCATTTTACAGATGTGCAGTTTATTGTTTTGAATTGTTTGCCTTTTAAAGCGATTCTAATCTGAATTTGAGAACAGGAACTGCTCTCTGGTGGCAAGCTAAACTAAAGTGTCTTCCTGTTTCTGTTTATCTTTTTCTTTTGGCACTTCTGGAACTTTTCCTTTGTATTATCGTTGTTCTTGTGGTATCTGTTCACCAAGATGGCTTTGTTTGTAAAGGCTCGGAAACACTGGGCTTTAGTATTGAATCTTCTAATAGTTGTTATTATTTGTGTTTGTGTGTGTATCCTAGATTTGTGGATATAGAGATTGTAAAATAATGTGTTCTGTAATCATGAATTCTTGCCTTTTCACTCTCTTATTGGCAGGAAAGAGGAGAGAAAGTTCCACCCGAGGACTCATTTGAAATAGCTCGGAAAGTGAAGGAGAGATATTGCTATACTTGTTCTGATATTGTCAAGGTTATTTTGCTTTCATTGGATTCTGATTTTGGAAATACCTTGACTCTATTGTTTGCCTCATGATTCTTACCCAACATGACTAATGATGTTCAGAAGTTCTGCATTCTTTTAACAATTTGGTCATAACCATGTTTTGCATGTATTGCAGGAGTTCAACAAGCACGATAAAGAACCTTCAAAGTACATCAAACAATGGAGAGGTATTAGACCGAAGACAGGGACACCATACTCCTGTGATATTGGTTATGAACGATTTTTGGGCCCAGAGGTTTGTCCTATTTTTCCTTGTAAGCTTATTTCTAAAATTTAAGATTACTGGCAGAATTCCCTAATAGTAACGTATATGTCAATCTCATAAGATTACTTTTAGGGGGTGTTAGTTTACGATTTATATATACATTTTATACAAGGGGAAAATCTTGATTGCCCTGTGCTATTTACATTTCTTAATGGCATGCTTTGGCAATTTCCTACTTTGGTGATACAGCTAGGTATGTGATGATTGACTTTGTTTTCCAAGAAAAAAAAACACTACCTTAACTTGGCTGCTTACAAATTGCTTCTGGAATGTTGCTTGTTACTGATTTTGCCTAATGGTTGGTTTGACAGGTTTTGTTTAATCCCGAGATCCATAACAGTAATTTTACAACTCCTTTGCCGGCTGTAATAGATAAGTGCATTCAGTCAGCACCAATTGACACAAGAAGGGCTTTGTATAAGGTGAAATATGCATAGGCTCAAGAGAACAAGATAAGAATATTGCAAAATTTTCATTCTTAGACAAGATAAATCTAAATGAACAAGAAGAAAATATTATATTTGAAGGTTTAGATACATGATTAAGGATTAAACTGGTAGTCATGCACTTTGCATCTTGATTGGTTCTTAGCTCAGCTTTCAGTTTTTTTCACGGATGTCGTTCTTGGAAATTTGGGTTTTTTTTATCTAATCTCTTGCATCAATCTCCAGTACTCGTGAGTTGATTATAATTTTCTTTCTCTAACTTGGTTTGGTATAAATCTATATATTGAAAGTGTAGCTAGTTGATTCCTATTTTTTAAGACCAAAAAAATAAAAAAACCTTAGCCTAGTTGCAAGACATTTGTACTTGGCTGTGTCGATTGCTGTTTACTTTCTTGATAATGACCAAAAGTTAAGTTCATAGACTAATGAATGAATTGAGAAGAGAAAAAGGAAATCTGCACATGTTTTCTTTATTTTAATATAAGATCTTTTTACACTTCTTTTGTCACTATTTAACTCTTTCAGAATATAGTGTTATCTGGTGGATCAACCATGTTCAAAGACTTCCACAGAAGGTTGCAGCGGGATCTGAAAAAGATTGTAGATGCCCGAGTTCTTGCTTCTGATGCTCGGTATGGTGGGGAAGTAAAAGTAAGCACTTTTGGGTCTTAATTTATGTTTTCATCCCATTAACATTTAAGAAAAGCTCAGTGCTAACCTCCTTTTGGGGCTTCACCTTCCAGGCACAACCTGTGGAAGTTAATGTAGTCAGTCATCCTATCCAAGGATTTGCAGTGTGGTTTGGAGGTTCTGTACTTGCATCAACACCTGAATTTTATGCGGTATGTATCTCTCTTTCTAAGCTCATCTTTCACTCTTGTTTCTATACAGGTTTCTGAATGGCATCAAGTTTGGCTTCTATTGTCAGCGAATGTTCTTGCTTTGGTTGATATGTCAATTTCTGTTGCACTTCCCATTATTTTTGCCTTGTGCATCAATCTTAATTTCATATGCTAAAACTTGGCTTTTGGCTGAAAGTTTCCTGACCTCTTCAATGTGCAGGCATCTCATACAAAAGCAGAATATGAGGAACACGGAGCAAGCATTTGCCGCACAAATCCTGTGTTTAAGGGGATGTATTGAGGCAAATTTCCTTTTCAGGTGATTAATGAAAAAATAATTCTCTGATGATGCTCAAGGTGGTGACTTGCTATTTCAATTGCCATCAAGCTCGTCAGTTTATTTCAGTTATTCCTGCTTTTTGCTTGGTGCTCATGTGTATTGGTTGTAAGAGGTCGGTTGATGTAGAGCATATTAGGTATCCAGTCTTAATAGCAATGGTAAAAAAATTAAAATTATTACATTGATTCTTTAATTAGGAGTAAAGGGTCCTAATGGCAGCACTATAGAATGCAGTCAGATTTGTTACCGGCAAGCACTGCCTACCCTTGCTGATCGGATGGATATCAAATAGTTGGAAAAAAATGTGAGCCGAATTGCAGATTTAGTTTCAGCTTACATAGGACGTGATAAGGATTTAAAAAAATATATCTATGGAGCAGGGTTGTTGGTTGTGTTTTGGTGGGAGCAGCAGCAAACCCGGTGGTGTTTAAGTGTCATTTCTTTCACCAGTGCATTTTCTGTTAGCAAACAAGATAGGAATACTTTGTGTTAGAAATTCAGTTTTCTTATTATTGACATTTTGTAATTTGGTGTTGATCTTTTGTGTAATATATAAAGTTGGCTAATATTCAAATATGGTTTGCTTGTAATTAAGGAACATTTTACAACAATTATGGTGTTCTTTATATGGGATTTATTTTTCTTTTATCATTTCTCTAGGGGTGTGATTGGACACTTGGTTGGGGGAAAGTGGAATAAAATTAATTTTTTCAGATTGGAATGATAAGAGGAGGAAAAATGAGAGATGTGTAAATTAGTTCAAAATTATGTATTTTTTAATTGTTTTATTTTATTTTCTTTCCTTTTGAATTCTACCAAGCAATGGATGGAAAAAAAAATATGAAAAAGAGTATTCATGTTTTTCTTCTTTCTAGTTTGTAATACCTCCATTTTTCTTTTCACTCTACCTAGCAGCTTAAGAGTGTGATTGGTTGAGTTTAAGGATATGAGTGAGTGGAAAAGTGAAAAGAAAATAAATTAAATATGCTTGGTAGGAAAGAAAAATAAGATGAAAGACAATAAAAAATATGATCATTTTTCATTTTAATACATAAAAACTGGTCTTTCTAAAGTGAAATAATAAGAGGAGAGAGAATGAGAGAGTGATTTATATTAGTTTAAAATTATGCATTTTTCAAAAGTTCCATTTTCATTTCTTTAATTTTTCAATACTACCGAACAATAGACGCCAAGAAAATTAATTTTTCTTTCAAATTTCTTTTTTATTTTTCTTACAAAGCATACTTAAAAACTTTTTTTTACTTTATTAAGCAAAACCAACTTGAAAAAGTAGCATTTGAGTCCCAATATTAATTTTTCACCTTTTAAAAGCTTGATTTGTAATAAAATGAAGTAGTAGGAACTCAGCCAAGCTTATTTGTGTTTGATTTGATATTAGGGATGATAATGTTGCATGTTTTCCGAGATTGATTGTAGCCTAAGCCTACGCTACGATACAGCTGACAATTTCACTCGGTTTAGTTGTTACTTTTATGGAGGCCATAAGAGGAGAAAGGTCGAAAAGTCGAAAGGTCGAAAGGGGATGACTATAAGGCCCTATGAAGTTCGCAAAGAAATATGATCGTTTTGTGTTTTGTTTGTGGGATGGTATTTTTTTAATTATATTAATAATTATGTTATGTATATTTTAGGCATCATTTTTCTGTGTGTCTTGTTTTGTCTTATAATTTTTTGTATGACATTGAATATTGGCCCCGACTTGATAAATCAATAGTGACATCTTTGCTCCAACATAATATATGATTAAATAGTATTCAATGCCTGTGTTTTTTCCCCTTTTGCTCCCATTACATTGATTAATTGTAAAATCTCTTTTTTCCCTCAGAACCACCATGTGCTTCGGGACTGAAAATTAATTAGAAAAAAAACTCTTATCCACATGAATAGTATTTCATTTTGAGGTTGGTCTCAATTCCAAGCGGAGAAATCAAATGTTTGCTCGTCTATTTGCTTTTACAAATAAATGGACTTGCATATGGTCAAAGTATCAACAAAGATCACAACTTGATGATTTTTTTATTATAAAAACTGTCAATTTCCAATATGACAAGTTATGAAGCTAAACCTAGTGACACTTTTCTCATAAGGAAATTAAAGATCTTGATATTAAAACCAATCACTGATTTACTAGTCCTGGGAGAAGCTACCAAATTGTACCCTACTACAAAGCACAATTGTTGATGCTGTGTTTAAGAACCGGCTTTATCCAAGGGTTTAGAAATTAGGAAGTCAATGTTAGAAGTTATAGTTCTGGGGACGAGGAAAAAGACTGTTAGTTTAATGTCGTCTTTCTTATTTGTAAATACCGAAAATGATAGCAACATATGGAGTACCAAATTCAGCCCCAATCTGAATCACAATATGCCATAACCTGCAAATAACTTGTTGCATCGATATCAAACAAGTGTTGGATTTTTCTTTATAGATGGAACCACTCTCAATGCAATATCTGGCCTGGTCTGTGTCAAGTACAAGAGTTTTCCTATTAACCTCTTACAGGATTCTGCATTCATCAGCTTTTCCTTTACTGGTTACTTGATTGTGTTCTACTAAGGTCAGCTTCGAATCTTCTTCCGTAGGTGTATTGAAAGGTTTCGATCTTTCCATTCCAGTTTATACTTTTTGGATCTCGCCACTTTAATGCCCCAGAAAAATACTTCACGTCACCCACATCCTTTTATCTTAAAATTCTTATGCAATGTCATTTTCAACTCTGAAATCATGCGTTCATCATTTCCAGCAATCAACAGGTCATCTACATATATCGACATTACAACAATTTTCTCATCTTACCTTTTAGAAAACATGGAGTAATCGTGAATAACCAATAGCTGTCACGGCTTGAGTTAATTTTTGATTCCACTGTCTTGAAGTCTGCTTTAAACCATATAGGCTCTTGAGAAATATACACACCATACCCCTGATTGTGAAATTCAGTGTAGACTTGTTCGTAAAGATAAGGAAATGGGTCTTTAATTTAGGAATTAACCAAGTTCTGGAAGAACGTACTTGACGTAAGTGTTTAGGAAGAATCATTTTAATTCTTTATAGATCAGTTTATTTATAGAAGTTGTTTCTTTGGCAATCATGCTATCATTAAGTCAGTCAATATGCAAGTATCTCTACACCTAAAACTATGATTTTGAAGTTTTTAGTTTTAGAAAATAATAAGCTAAAATACATATTTCATATGACGATAACAAATTAGTATGTAATGGGACCCTTTGTTATTCATAAACAAATCCAACCAGCCTTTTGCTCCAAAATCTCAAACTTAGAAGACAAAGTAGCCGGCAACAGCAGCAGCTCCGGTAACAGCTGCCGTTACCCCAACCATGGTTGCACCATCACTGCTAGGAGGCTGACCAGTAGCAACACCACTGATAGCACCAGCAACCGCACTGCCAACAGGGCCTTCAACTGTACCAACACTAGAGGGTGCACCTGCAACTTTACCAATGTGTCCAATGTCACCATTACTGTCGGGTGTAGCAGCAACAACGGTGGTGGCGGCGGTCTTGATGTCAGCAGAAACCATCACGAAAAGGGCAATTAAGACGAGAGTAAGAGCAAGGATTTGGCGTGCCATTTGTTCTTCTATAAGGTTTTATGATTAACAAAAGAGATTTTCCTTTTTTGATAATGATTAACAATAGAGTTCCCTTTTTATTAATAGTTAACAATAGAGATGTAGATGCATATATATAGGCCTTTGAATTTTGGGGAAGAATTGGATATGCATGAAGAAGGGAGGAGGTTCGAAGTTTTACGTTGAAACACTTTGCGAGGATTAAGCAAAACCATTGCATATTTAGACTGTTGCAACCATGGAAACGAAATACAGGTATTATACATGCTAAATTTACAATAATTAAAATATATTGGAATAATGTCACATCTAGCACCTATGCATAAAATATTTAATGTGATGCTTGCATTTTGAAAATGTCTAATGTGGTGCTTGAAATTTCAATATGTGTTTTATTATGATATTTGTATTTTCATAAAATGTCTAATATGGTAGTTGTACTTTAAAAATGTCTAATGTGTCGCTTAAACTATCAATATATGTGTTTTATTATGGTACCTAGTGTTAACAACGTTAGTGAATTGCTAAACCAACCAATGAAAATTTGACACAATTTTTTTTTTCAAATAATGAAATCCAGATGGATAAAATAACACTATGTGAAAAATTAAATAAAACTAAAAAACAAATAACTAAACTTATTATTTGTACTTTCATAGATAATAAAAAAATATTATTTAAAAATCATTAAAAATATTTGTACTTAAATGGAGAAGATGAAATTTTTGTTTATGTAAATATAATATTTACTACATTTTTATTAATCATATATTTAGTTATTTATTTATTTGATTTATTTTTTTTACATAATATTATATTATCCGTGTGGACTTGATGGTTTGGAAAAGAAAAGAAAAAATCTATGTCTTGAATTTTAATTGACTGGTTTAACATTTCACTACATATTGATAATTCAGGTACAATACTAAACATTTTCAAAGAACATGTACCGTATTAAATATTTTATGAAAGTACATATACTACAATAAGATACATATTGATAGTGCAAGTACAATATTAAACTTTTTTAAAGACTAATTACTACACTAGATATTTTATAAAAATATAGGTACCAAATGTGATATTATTTATGCATATTTAGGGACCATGAAGCACGGAAGAAGATGTTGGTTAACACACTAAATTGGTTAACAAATTACGTTAGTTGATTTTAAATTTGTGATGTCGAAACTATTTTTATGTTTTGGAAAATGGGGATCGACTTTAAAATGAAACATGGAGTCGCCATCAACCCTTTTTTGTTTAGGTGGGATTGGATCACCTTGTAAAAAATAATTTTGGTCTACGAAATAGAAAAAAACAGGTTCGAGAGTCGATTACACACGAGGAAGGATTAGCACCCTCGTATGCCCAAAACTGGTACCAAATTGATTAACTAATGTCCTTACGTTGAAAATCTAAAAATTTTTAAAATGTAATCTTTTTTGGAAAAGGCTGATCAATTTGAATTGAATCTCAAGATTCACTCGTTCTAAGGAAATAAAATATCACATCCAACACGCTAAGATATGACATATTTTTGCCTCAATACCAAGATTATCTTTGATTTTCAAAACGAGCAATTAAAAGGTTATTTAGTTATTTGGTCAAACGAAAAAATGCAACCCAGCACGTTAGGGCACAATTTCCTGAGTTTTCAAACACTAAATATTGCCTTATTTCAAAAGATTTTCAAATAAGTGATTTTAAAACCGGTTCAAAATATTTGGTTTGAAATTGGATGAAAGTTGGAATTGGAATCGTGACACAACAAAAAGAAATACAAGCATAATTACAAGCATCAAATATGGATTTATAGCAATAACACGTATACAAAATGAATAATAGCATTAACATTAACATTCAAAATATAATAAATTAAAAACTAATTTTAAAAAGAAATACCAAGCCAATTAACACAAATAAAGTATAACAAATTTAAAAAAAAAACAAATAATTTGTAAGAAGAACAGTTTGAAATCATTGATATATATAAACAATAAAATAAATAAATAAACAAATGATATGTATAAAAATTTAAAAATCAATAAGAGATAAAGAGAACAAAATCATATATTAAAAAGTGATATATAAAGGAATTTTAAAATAAACATTAAGTATGTAGAAAATCAAAAGATGTAATATAGTAAGTAATCTATATTAATTTAAATAAATAATATACATGAGATGAAAGATTTATTATAATATATATATATATATAGCAATACATAAAAGTATTTGAAATGAGTGAAAATATATAACAAAATATGGTCTCTTAAAGAAATAAATTATGTATACTAAATTTAAAAGAAAATATATAGATACATAAGTAGTTTTAAAAGAAACTAAATATATACATAAATAGATTTAAAAGAAGATATATATACGCATATACGTAAATAAATTTAAAAGAATATATTTACATAAAATAATATGAAATCAATAATATATACTTAGAATGGAAATAATTATGGATATGTAGGTATAATAGCATTAAATTAAATATCATGTAAATCTTTAAAATATAAAAATATAATTAAAATGGAAAAATTATAAAATAATACAATTCTTAAATATATATATATATGTATATTAATAAAAGTATAAAATAATAAGCTAGAACAATGCAAAATCAGTAAATGACTCAAGATAGAGATGAATAATAAATAAATTTTTAAAGAAAATAAAAGAATTACAAAAATTAAGAATAAAAGACTCAATTGAAATAAATATAAACTAAAAGGGAAATTTAAGAAATATAAAAAACATGGGAACAAAATTAAGGACTAAAACACAATGCGCGTAAACCAAGGAGGATTAAAAGCGAAATTTACCCAAGTTATTAAACGCAACGTTTAAATAGGAGCTAAATTAAAATTGCACAAAATTACTGGGCAAAATTTTAAAAAATAAAAAGAAATGAAAGGGGCCTAATCGAATAGCGGCGCAAAAAGAAAGGACTAAACGCGCAAATTATCCATTCACCGCAGAAACGCGCGGATCTTGTGGATATTGGGTCGGGTTGAACCGGGTCAGCCTATACGATGTCATTTTGAGGCCACTTAATCAGGCCTCAAACGGCGTCGTTTCACACGATTTATAAAGGCAAATAAAAACCAAAAAAACCAGACATTCGGTCATTTTCTTTGAAGCCCAAAACCCTAATCACTTAAAAGCAAAAATCAAACCCCTCCTCTCACTGTTCGAACAACTCAGAAATCGGTGCCATCCGACCACCCTTCCGGTGGATGATGACACGCGATAACACTCTCTTACCCTCGCTTAGAACCAAGACCCAAGGATCACCTATTTCTAACCTGAAATCCTCATCTCAAGCTTCGATTTCGACGAAGGAGATAAGGACTCCGATGGCCCCTTTTGCGAATGGTAAACCCTCTTTTTCATATACTATATATTCGTACATAGGGATAAAAAATTAAAGATGAAAACACTAGAAAATCACCCTCTGACTGAATTGATTTCTTTCTTCGTATTTCGTAGATATGCGTTTGTATATACAAAAATGGATCCCCCTTTACACAGTGTTTTTCCTTTGGCTTTTATAGCCAAATCTAATAATAAAATAAAATAAAAAAAGATCTATTTTATTTTCCAGCTATACTGCTATTGGATTCTGTTATTCCTTCTCGCAGGTTCTAACGTCATACGGAGCAGTGAGGAGGCCGTTGCTGAGGCTGGCGCGCGTGTGCATGGTGGCTACTCGAGCGGCGCTTGAACCTTCCAGAAACCCCTTGGATTTCTAAAAATGTTAATGTGGTTGCGCCAATCGAGCCAAGTTTTAAATTTGGGTATAGGTCCTTAGTTTTTTAGCATTTGGGCTTGTAATAAAAAGAACTGTTATTTGGACTTTAGTATTTGGGTTGGTTTAGTTTTTTTAGTTTTGTTTTAGTTTTATTTTGGTTTAAATTTAGTTAATGGGCTCAGGTAAAGATGTATGCGCAAATACATATAACGTTGAAGTAATTAGGAAATTTTGCTAAAAATCTATTTTTATTTTATAAATTGTCAAATATAAAGTAGATAATTAAAGATGTACCACATTTAGCAATTTAAACAAATATCAAAATCTTATTATATTAAAGCCAAAGCTTCTAACAATAAAAATTATCTTGTATGAACGGTTAGATCATGTTATATGTATAACACTAATTTTTTCAATATTCTCAGATTGTTTTGATAATTTTTTTATTCTTAAATCTGATAAAAATATTAAATTTTATTAATTTTATTATTGGAGTGCATTTTGAACTATTTTAGAGTTTTGAGTTTAATTGGATAAAAATACAATTTGAGAAGTAAAATAATAATTTTTACTCGAGGTTTTTTTTAATCATTTGGGACCTAAATATGACTAATATTAAAGTTTATGGTGATGTGTGGTTAAACTTTATGTCTACTAGTTCTATGTCTAATCTCATTTTATCTCCCTTAATTGACGAGTACAAGATGCTGTTTCATATCAAGGGTTTTAGTTCCATGAAACATGTCTTTCGAGAGAGGAACAAATGAATTGATGTGTTAACATAATTAAGGAACAATTTTCAATCCTGCCTCCCTCAAATTAATTTTTGATACTTATTTTATATTTGCTCTATTTTTCCTAGTTATGTAATCCCTCAAGTGTTTGAGTAAATGTTTTTTTTTTTTTTTTTTCAACTATGAATGAAGTGATTACCTTCATTTATAGTTGAACTCCCTCAGAATCAACGATACAAATTGAGTAAGATCGACGGTTAAGATTAGTTCCCATCTACAATAAGAGAGTTTTAAGATATTTAAATTCTATATATGTTTATCCCTTAAGATTTTACAATAATTATCTTGATAAAATACAATTTATTGGACTGTTTCAACTTAATCAAGATTCAAGTAGATGAGCTTCTGCTTCTATTCCACGAATCAGATCAATTATGTGCCGAATAAGATCCATTTCATCTGTTGACCTCTATGGGGCGTTTTGTACGCATTGATCACGGGCTTTGATTTGTAATCCATGACACTGATAGAGGAAATTTAGGAATTAATTATGTATTAAATTTTTCTTTATAGTACATCATCAATTCATTAAGGGTAATTAAGAGAGGAATGATAAATCGAGAGCAAATTATAACTTGTGGGTGGCAAAGGGGAAAATAATTAAACATGATTTAAAAAAACCGAATGAATGATACACGTAGATGGAATGCAGAGTGATTGAATTTAAGCGGGGAAAAAGGTTAGTTGGGTGGGATCTTAATGGGCCAAGCAGTGACGAATGGATTTCCGAAACAGTCAGGGGTGTTAGGGCTTTGGAAACAGTGTGAAAAACGAAAACATTTACCTCACAATCTTCCACAATCTTCCTCTCAGTCTCACTCCCAGGACACTGAAACACTAGACAACAAGCAAGCAAGAAGCGTAGATCGTGTGAGGAAACAGTAAAGGCCAGAGAAAATGGCGTTGGCATTCGACGAGTATGGGAGGCCGTTCATTATACTAAAAGAGCAAGAGCAGAAAACCAGGCTGAGAGGGATCGAAGCTCAAAAAGCCAACATTTCCGCCGGAAAAGCTGTCGCCCGGATTCTCCGCACCTCCCTTGGACCTAAAGGCATGGATAAGATGCTCCAAAGTCCCGACGGCGATGTCACCATCAGTTAGCTCCTTTCCCGCCTTTTCTAAAAAAAAAAAAAATAAAAATTCCTTGATTTCCAAGTATCTGGTTACTTGAGTATGATTTTGGAAAATAAATTTTCTTTAATGGATCTGTATGCAACGAATTCCTAATGATTTTGGAAAAATAAATTTTCTTTAATGGATCTGTTTGGCACGAATTCCTAAATGATAAGTAGACTTTAGGACTAAGTTATTTGTTAAGAGAAATGTAGGTTTAACTTGTAAATTTAAGAATTCTTTTAGTTAGTTTATTAAACTCACTAGTTTTTGGACTGAAAACTTTGGTTTTGGTAAAGTTTGCTAATTTGAAGTTATAAGTTTAACGTTTCAGGACTGTGCTTCTTGAAGTTAATATTTGTGGTGTAAATGTTAAAATTATTTGTGTTGGGTGTTTTTTAGTTCCTGATGTCTTTTCTTTTTGGAGGTCAGCAAATGATGGGGCAACGATATTGGAGCAGATGGATGTTGACAATCAAATTGCTAAGTTGATGGTTGAACTGTCCCGGAGTCAAGATTATGAAATAGGTGATGGAACGACTGGTGTCGTTGTCATGGCTGGAGCACTTCTTGAGCAGGCAGAGCGGCTATTAGAACGTGGGATACATCCCATCCGGATTGCTGAGGGTTATGAAATGGCTTCTAGAATAGCTGTTGAGCATTTGGAGCATATAGCTCAGAAGTTTGATTTTGGACCAACAAATATAGAACCTCTGGTTCAAACTTGCATGACCACTCTGTCCTCCAAAATGCAAGTTTCCTAGCTCTTTTCCTGGTCAATTACTTAGTAGAATTTCTTGACCCTAGCAATGTTCTACAGCATCTAAATGTTAGCTGAATGCCTTAACTTGCAGGGATATTGGTTAATCCTGATTGCTTGTCCTTTTAACTGAATCTTCTGTTATAAAATTTACCTGAATGGAACTTGTTTTAATGTTTGCAAAACAGAAATAGCCTGGGTTGTTTTGGCTGTGACTGGGGTTTTTATGGTGGAGTGTTGCAAAATCTGAATTTGATGGAACTTAGCTCAATTAAAATAGCTCTTGCTGTCAGATAGCAATTCATATGCTTGTTAGTACTGAGAAGTGAGACTCCTAATATTGGGATTCATTGCAAAAAATTGAGAATGCAATGCTAGACTGGTGTATAGTGTATATGTTCTGTAATCTAAAATTGTAACCATTTTTTTTTCAGTGTGAACCGATGCAAGCGCCCTTTGGCTGAGATTTCTGTTAAAGCAGTTCTCTCTGTTGCTGATCTAGAGAGGAAGGATGTCAATCTAGATCTGATTAAGGTAGAGGGGAAAGTTGGGGGCAAATTGGAAGATACTGAGCTTGTATATGGAATCACTGTCGACAAGGACATGAGTCATCCACAGATGCCGAAGAAAATTGAAGATGCAAAAATTGCCATACTAACTTGCCCATTTGAGCCACCTAAGCCGAAGACTAAACATAAGGTAGACATTGATGCAGTGGAAAAGTTTCAGACTCTGCGTCAGCAAGAGCAAAAGTATTTTGACGACATGGTTCAGAAGTGCAAGGTATGATTGCTGATTGGAGTTCTAATGAATTTTTCTTTTTTTTTTTTTTTGGTTTGATCTTTTACATTCTTTCATGCTTTAAATTATTCTATTTGGAGAGAGAGAAAAGGGGTATTGGTTTGGCTACCTTTGCAATTTTGGGGTAGACAACTTTTGATAGTAATGCTGTTGCAGGATGTTGGTGCCACCTTGGTTATTTGTCAATGGGGGTTTGACGACGAGGCTAATCATTTATTAATGCACCGTAACTTGCCTGCTGTCAGATGGGTTGGTGGTGTGGAGTTGGAGCTCATAGCAATAGCTACAGGCTTGTTCCTTTTTATTGTATTCATTTTGAAGACATGCTAGCCAATTTCATGATAGATAGATATTTTGCTGCTAATAATGCATGCAACCTTATCAACGGTCTTATTATAATTATGTTCATAGGTGGAAGGATTGTGCCAAGGTTCCAAGAGTTGACCCCAGAAAAGCTGGGAAGGGTATGTTTTGCTCCATTCCTTGTCTATGTTATGTTGCTTAGAAATGTATGCCAGAACTAGATAAAGTCATCTGTTGGAAATTTTCCATGCATCATGTAGAGGACAACCAGTAATGCTCTAGTGGGATGATACAACGTTTAATGACTTTTAGTTAGGGCAACCACTAGAGCACTGCTCATTTGGACTTGCAATTTATGTTTTTGATGAAGTTTACACTTTTTAAAATCCCATGTCAATTGACTGGTATCGAACCATTTACCAAGACACTTACTTGCTATTTTACTCTTATCTTTTAGGCTGGTTTGGTCAGAGAGAAGTCTTTTGGCACCACAAAAGATAAAATGTTGTATATTGAACACTGTGCAAATTCAAGGGCTGTAACTATATTTATTCGCGGAGGTAGATTATTTCCCCTTGTTTTATCTTGTTTTTATTTATGGCTTATTGGATTATGTTGGGTTGATAATAAGTCATTTTTATTTGTTTATTTGATTTTGTGTCTGGAATTGGCTTGTATTTAATTTCCTGTTGCTAAATTGCTGGTTATAAAGTATGTTGGCTAGTCTAGGCTCATTGGCATCTTATTGGACCAGTTTTGGAGCAAGGCTGTTCTCATCATATAACTTTTTGAAACAAATAAAAAAAAGGGAAGGAAAATGACTTGGTTAAAGGAGTAGTGTAAAGGAAAAAGGGACCTACGCGACACTATTGAAGCAAACCAAGAGACTTCTTGCATTCTTGTTTTGAGGTGTTTGAAAATCTTTATTCTTGGCCAACACAAAACTGGTTGGCCGTTTACAGAAGGCAAGGGTTTGTTCTTACACTGTACAATGTTGTAGAGAGCCAAAAGTAACAATGGGTAGAATATTCCATGGTGGAATGCCCTAAGTTGAACCTAGATAGATTATGGATGTGTATACATGTATCTCATAGATGGCGTCCTTTGTGTTTGATGATGCATTAGGGAACAAGATGATGATAGAGGAGACAAAGCGGAGTATCCATGATGCACTCTGTGTGGCCAGGAATCTCATTTGCAACAATTCTATTGTCTATGGTGGTGGATCAGCCGAGATTTCTTGCTCAATTGCTGTAGAGGCCGCTGCAGATGAATATCCAGGCGTTGAGCAGGTTCGAAGAAGCACATTTAATCATCCAAATTTTGGAGTATTCCTCTTTTGTTGTACTAATCATGTTATATAAATTTTCTTTTGTATGCAGTATGCAATCCGGGCATTTGCTGATGCTTTAGATTCTGTCTCCATCGCCCTGGCCGAGAATAGCGGCCTTCAACCTATTGAGACACTATCAGCAGTGAAATCTCAGCAAATTAAGGTAAATTACCAGTATTTACAGTATGATGATGCCTTCGATTTGTATAATCTCATTGGCATAGGATATTGTAGATAATTTATTTTCACATGCAAATTGCAGGAGAATAACCCTCACTTCGGAATAGATTGCAATGATGTCGGAACTAATGATATGCGCGAGCAAAACGTGTTCGAGACGCTGATTGGGAAGCAGCAGCAGATCTTACTGGCAACACAGGTTGTTAAGATGATTTTGAAAATTGATGATGTTATTTCCCCATCCGACTACTGAGGTTTAATATAAACTGGTTCATCGAGAGTTCAACCCATTTTCATGGTTTTGATATGGTTCAATCTGGAGAGGGAAAAAAAAAGAGAATGTTTTTGCTTATAAATATTTGAACTGCCACTCCACAGATTATGGATTTTTTTATCATTATATTTTTTTTAAGTTCTCGAAAAACATATAAAAAGGCTAAATACCTTTTTTTTTTAATGTTACAGTTTTTAGTTAAATTCCTATACTTTTAATTAGCATTTATATTAATTGACTTTTTAATTTGTTTCTAAATAATTTATTGTCCTTAAATAAATATTAATATAAATAATTATTTGGCTCAAAATTATTAAATTATTAGTAAGTTTACGTTTTGGTCATTTAATATTAAAAAATTAAAAAATAGTCTATTAAATTATTTAAAAGTTTCATCTAAGTCATTGAACTGTTAAAATTATTGTTGAATGGTCTTTTTCATTTGCAGCCTTGGTACTAATTGAAAGTTCTTTTTTTCTCTTTTACAGTTTAAATTTTTTTATCATAAAATAATTTTGAATATTACGAATTTGCGAATCAAAATATATACAATTTTCTTTTTCAATATCTGACATATATATTCTTTTACTCATTAGTAAGTACTGATTTATCATATTGATTGTCGAATCACTGTTTGAAGTTTAGAACTTGCTAGCAGAATCTTTTTTAAAAGAAAAAAATTAATAACTCATCGACTTAGATAAAAAACTTTTAAATAATCAGTAATTTAAATGAATTATTTTGATTTGAAGTAAAGATTTTATTTGGATATAAACAGAAGATATTATTTATATATGATGAAAATATAAGGGGTTGATTGAAGTGATATGGTTAAAAAGTTGCATTTAATATTTTAACAGCATTTGAGAAAGATATATAGTTTAAAAGCATTTTTCTTCAATATTTTACCTGCAGCAATTTTTAATAGTGTCAATTAATATGTTGGTACTGCAACTCATACACGAGGTCTCGATTGTACTCTATACTGATTTCTGAATTTTTAACCGTCTTTAGAAATGATTGAAAATTGTAAAATAATAAACTTAATATTAGGCCTTGTTTAATACGTAATTGAAAAAATTAAATCAAATTGAAAATTAATATTTTCTATGATGTATGTTTGATATTCTAAAATAAAATAATTTAATAGAATTTTTTTTAAAAAAGTGTGAAAAATAATAAGTAAATAAAAATGCATGGAGAATATTTTTAATTAATTCTATTTATTTTATCACCTTATAAAAAATTTAAGTTTAATTTAATTTTTATTTAGAATAAAGTGAAATATTTAAAAATTAAGAATAAAATGTAAAATTTAATTTTTTATAATTTTAAAAATATATTATAATCTAATTGTATTTCATAGTTAATTTTAATTAATATATCAAACAATTTTATAATTTAAATTCAGTACTTAATTTTTTTTTTTAAATGTGGATTGCTGTAAAAGAATAAATGAGAAATTTTTTTTTTTGTTTTATTATATGGGGAAAGAAACATGGTTAAAAGCTCATTAACTTAAAAATCATGTGCCTGCTTCTATAAAACTTACATCACATATGTGGTAATAGATAGAGAAACATGGTGAAGAGGAGAGAGAGAGAGGACAAATACTTGTGTTTCTTATTCTATGAGATATATTTTAAATTGAAGGGGTTTGTAAGAGGAAACTAAGAAATAAACACAATACCATCTTTTTTTTATGGTAAAATATATAAATAATTACTAACATTTTTTAATACTTTTATATATAGTTGTATGTATTAATTAAATATACTTAATTATTTTTATGAATCTATTTAATTTCTATAATATTTCATTGATAATTTGATTACGAATTTAAATAATATCAGAATGTCAGCATGTAATAAGTGAAAAATGTCTTAGAATTGGTTTAGAACTAATGCCACGTTTGATTTACTAGATGTAAAAGAGAGTGTTAGTTAAATGACACCAACTTTCAAAATGATGGATGAAAGATAGAGATTATTGTTTGGTTTATGAAAATTGTGATATGTATTACTTCTCTTATCTCATGTTTGCTATGGGGTTAAAGATAAGTGTTATTTGTTAATATACTAATTTATCCTTATAACCTTTTTTTTTTTCTTTTTACAAATATTTGATAGGTGTAGGCTTAGTTTGTATATATATGTATATATATATGTATGTATGTATATGACTTTTATTTTATAATTTTATTTATGAAATTTAACTTTAAACTATATTCTTTGTAATTACATTTTTTGAATTTTTAAAAATTTAGAAAATTAATTAAATGTTGACATATTATTCATGTGTATGTCACATCAACAAAATTAAAAAATATTAATTTTTCCATCCATTTTGGGGTAATTTGACAAAAAATGCAAGTTTAAGAGCTAAAAAAGATGAAAAATTAAATGGAGGGCTAAAATAATATTTTTTTTATAAAATTAGAGATTCAAATAAATCATTATGCCTAAATTCTATATCTAGTAACTATATATAAATTAAGAGTTTAAATTCTATTAGATTACCCTAAAATAACAATTTAGTCGTACATCAGATAATCTTAGTTATCTGTCGACTTAGTCCTATTTGGGTTGACATCAATATTGTTGTTAATGCAAGAAAATAGAGTTCAAGCATTTTGAAACGTGTTTATTCTTCTATTTAAGAATTGAAAAGAGATTTTAACCTTATGAGTTATTCTAGACCTTGTATAAAAAAAATCTTAATAATCTTAATTTTTTTGTGTTATTTAATTATTTTTATTTTTGTTTATTCCTCGTACATTAATTTGTTTATTCCATAATTTGGTGTTTATGATAATAAATATATCGTTACATAGTTGAGAAATTACTGGAAATTTATTCTATCTTTTAAATAACAATATTATTTTAAAAATATTTTTATCATTTTATATTTTGTGTAAAATCTAAAAATATATATTAAATGAGATTTGAACCTAAAATATTATCATAATTTTTAATATCTTTAACTTTTTCATTTCACTTAAAATTTTATTTATTTTTTTATATTAAAATTTCATAAATATATTTATTACATAAATTTTTCAACTAAATGTGTCACTTACAAAAGTGCAATAAGATATTTTTATAAGATAATTTTGAGGATATTCTCCTAAATTAAAATGATAAATTTGATGACAACTTACACCAATATTTATTTTGGCATTTATGATAAATTAAAAAAAAAAAATAATCCGATAAACTGCATTTGCACTTTTTAACTTTTAACAATAATATAAAAAGTGGAAATTATGAATAAGAATATTTGAGTGATGGGCAGTCATGATTATGCTTAATAAAGTGACTGAGACTGCACTTTTCACCATTATTACTTAGATTCTGCATATCTTTAAAGTAATAAAAGAGTATTCTGTAACACTATTACGCTTCATCTAAATACTAAATAGTAGATCGACTCATTCACATTAACACTCCTAATTTCTACTTAAAAATAATCAATTATAATTGATTGAATTTTAATTTGATATATATATATTATTGTTAATTTAGAAGGATATAAATTCGAGTTGTTAAAGTGTATTATCCTCTTATGTACAGATTGAGTAAATGTTATAAATAATTTTAAACATTATGTCAAAAAGAATAAATATATAATTAGTTTATTAAAAAAAACACAACTATACTTTTTTATAAAAAGTATGGATTATTTTTTGTGTTGTTTTTAAATTTTATAAAATTAAATTTATTAAAATATTTAATATTTTCACCATATTTTATAGAAAAAAGTTCATACTTTTAAAACATTTACAAATTATATATGTGATAGTTTTCCAAAAAAAAAAAAATAAAAAAAAATAATGATTCATATCAAATCAAATTATAATTTTAACTATATATATGTTATATCCAGTTTTATCCATTTGAATTGGTTTTGATAAATATTTTTAAATTAAAAATTATGGTGTTTTAGTTTTTTTAAAATAAAATATTAATTTTATATTATAAAATAAAAATCATTAAAATGAAATTTGATTCAATTGAATAATTAAAATTTTCTGACTTTTTTTTCCATATGATTAAAACAAACATACTATATTTATTATCTATATCGAATTTAATTTAAATTCAGTAAAAAAAATTGGGATCAAGCTTATTCAAATTAAATCATATTTCTTTAAAAAAAATTAGCTACTTTCTTATTATATGAACAATAAAAGAAACCACCGAACCATGTTAGATTCGATTTAGATGTGGGAATCAAACATTTAGGAAAGAGATGGGGACCTGCCTATCCTATCGACAAATAACATTAACCAAAGATGTGATTTATGTCCACATATTACTACAACATCAAACAAGATTTCATCCCCTATTATCATTTTCATTTTAAATTGGGTATCAATTGCATTTTTCTATTATTAAAACCGTTAATTTATTCATTAAATAACTTAATTTAAAATTTAAAATATATATATATATATATATATATATATATATATATATATATATATATATATATATATAAAGAAGAGTAAAATATTACTGCATAAGTATTAAAAATAAAATCTAAAAATAAAGCAAAACTAAAAAAAGAAAAAAAAAGAAAAAAAGAGAGTGAACGGTGAAAGTTTCAAAAATCTCAAAACAAATATTACATCATCAATTTTTACAATATGTATTAAAATTTCATCTTAAATTATGTTATATAAGATCAAATGTGTAATTTAATGGTTAAATTAATTATTTTAACAATGGAATGACTTAATTGATATAACTTGGATAGTTTGAAGATATAATTAAATATTTTAAAGTCTAAAAACTAATTTAAATTGAGGGTTATAGTTTGAGAATGTTTGATGAAATTAATTCAAACAAAATGTATAGTTGGATTACTTTTATTCATTCAACTTACAATTAAAAGGTTTTCATGAAAAGAGATTTGTCATGCCCTTTCCTCATTTTGAGTTTTCTTTTTTTTCAGAAGAAACTCAAGTTGAAGTTATTAAAGAATTTTATGTTAGATAGGTTTAATATTTGAATTTTATAGTAGTTTTATTTAATTGATCATTTTTATAAATTTTATATAATTTATGATAAAGGGTAAACATATTCGTGGTCACTTAAGTATGTAGAATTTCTTTTTTGATCACTCAACTATGAAAACATTGGATTTGTGAGGTTTAGATGGAATAAACGCATCAGGAACTATTTTACTTACTTTTGAAGATAAAGAAAAGCCGGAAAATGTTATGAAAACTCATTAGACAATTTTAGATTGTTGGTTTTCATAAAAGGCGACACGGTCAAATAATCGCAGGACGTAGATTTCTTGCTATAGTATTTTGATTCATGCTTGGTGCTTGGGAATGTTCCAAAACATTGCAAGAAAATGGAGTGAGTTTATTAGCATTGATGAAGATACAAATGCTCCAAAATCGTTCATGAAAGCTAATATCCAAATTGTGACTTGTAGCTTGCATTGGATTGAAAAGATCATCAAGTTAAAGTTGGGGAGAGTTCTTCAGCATCAGGATCTCTGACAATGACCCTGTTATTCTTCCTAATTTAAGGCGTAATTGTCAACTTGAGCAGAGTACTCCTAATGAGAGCTCAGATATAAATGGCAAAGATAATTTTTCAGGCCATAGTAGGAATCTGTTACGCAAAGATAAAGATAGGTTTGAAAGGGTTATGGAGGAAACAAGGTCATGGTGCGATGAACCGATGCAGAAGAAAGACTCCGATGAAGGCCTTGAGAAAATAGATGCAATCAATAAGGGACAACATATTATAAGTATGGGAGAGTGTGTAAGGGCGGCAGTGATGGAAAATGTGCAACATGATGATGTAGGAGTTCCTAGTAATCAAATGGATTCAGTTCTTGGATTGGGTCAAGAACTCAATGGAACTAGGGTGATGGTGGATATAGAGGACGATGACAAAATAAGCCCCTTTTCTAGTAACAGTCTTAATCAACTCGGTGAGAATGATAGGCAACCTACTATTAATTTTGATATGAATCCAGTTTTGGATTGCCCAAATACTGAAGACATTAATCTTTTGACTGATAAGGATGATGGGTTGGGCTTGTCTAACAGTTCAAAGACTTCTACCCAGTCTCAAGATGGATCTCTTGGGAAGGGTTCTACGAAGGATATGTATTTTGGGCTAGTCCTAACTTTTCCTAAGGTATTGTTCAATGTTCATGCTGTGTGGGCAAAAATTGCTAAGGGCCTTTCTATAACAACTCATTTTTCAGTGGTACAGAAAATAGTGGCTTTGAAACTCCAATTTTGGTGACCGAGTTTGTAATATTTACGAGGTTAACATAAATTTTAATTAAAGTTGGACCCTTAATTTTTCAATTGGCTAGTTAATTAAGGTACAAGGACTAAATTGTAAAAGTTAATCGCTATGGATTTTTAATTAATTGGAAGACCAATTAAGCAATTAGACCACTATTATTTAGTGTAATGGTGGTGGATGAAAACAAATATCCGCTAAATCTAGTTAATTAGGTTTAAGTTAGTTTAATAAGTTTTAGTTAAATTAATTATAATTAATTATATGTTAAACCAAGTATATAAGTTAAAATTAAAAGAAAAACATAAGCTATTTTGCATGTTCATCTTCTTCCCACCGAAACTAAAAGAAAGAAACAAGGGTTTCAAGTGTTCAACATTCGACCAACAATTTGATAGGTAAATCAAGTCCTTTTCTTGTAATTTTTATGTTTTTTGAGGTCTTGAGAGCTTGATTAGTCCTCGATGTTTCGTTTGTTGCTATTTTGCCGCGTAAGTTCATATGGAACTTACTTTGTTATCTTTGTTATGTTTGAATTATATTAGAATGTTTATTAGTTTAGGTTAATTGTAATTTAATAATGTTGGCATCTAAAGGACTAAATCGTAAAGTATGGAAAATATAGTTATTTTGAATAGATACAATATATTGAATGAATGTGAAATAGTTATATTATTGAATGATATTTATATGATGATATTATAAGATTTGAAATGGTACGGAAATGGTAACAGTGCCCGTGTGAACTTAGTAAACGATTAGGATATGAATGACATTTTATTGGGTCCAAATGGAAAAAGGAAATGGTTCAATCGAAAAGAATGAAAAAGGGTGTTCGATCAGGGATTAATATGATGGCTTGAGATCCAACATATGTTGCAGATTCTCTGAAGCTAGTGTTAGCAGCATTGAACTAAGCTTGTGTGAGCAACCTTGGTTTGAAACTTGTGTGAGTAGCCCGAATATGTCATCTCTTGTGAGCAAATTACTCTCGTGTATCTGAGTTCAATTTGATATAGTTCTCCGAGAGAAAACAAAATTTAAAATGGAAGATAGATTGAATGAATGAATTATGTTTGAATGAAATTATATGTGTATGCGAATAGTTCATGATAGGTTAATACATGTTATATGATGAATGTTAAACAAATATGGAATCATGTTATAAGTTTTTATTATCGTAACCATTTTTTTGGAACACGGGAATCGACTTTTGATTTTAAAAATAAAAACAAAAAAACGGGAGTCGCCACCAATCTTTTTTGATGAGGTGTGATCGGGTTACCTTATAAAACGTTCTATTTCAAAAAGTTCTATTTCAAAACATTAATTTTGGCCTGTGAAATCCAAGAAAATGGGTTTGGGAGTCGGTTACATACGAGGAAGGATTAGCACCCTCGTAACTCCCAAAATTGGTACCTAATTGATAATTTCATGTCTTAATGTCGAAGATTCGAAAATATTGAAAACATGATTTCTTTAAAAATGTGAAAAATTTGAGTTAAAATTTGAGATTTCTTTGTTCCGAAAGGATACAAACATCACATCCAGCACGTTAGGACACGATATTTTAAACTCTCGTAATTAAAATTGTCGAAACCTTTTTTTGTTAAACGGGCCGACTTTAAAAAGGAAAACGGAGTCGCCACCAATCTTTTTTTGAAGTGTGATTGGGTCATCTTATAAAACATTTGGTCTACGAATTTTAAGAAAATGGGTCCGGGAGTCGGTTACGCACGAGGAAGGATTAGCACCCTCGTAACGCCCAAAATTGATACCTTATTGATTGATTAATGTCCTAATAACACAAATTGGAAGAGATTTTAAAATATGAATCTTTTAGAATATGTTTAAATAATTCGAATTAGATACCAAAATTCTCTTGTTCCGGAAAGATGAAATACCACATCCAGCACGATAGGACACGATATTTCAAACCCTCGATACCAAGATCATTTCATGATTTCCAAAACTCATGCATTGCAATTTGAAAAAGGTATTCCACTATTTGGCCAAACTAAAAACCGAAACCCAGCACGATTGGGCACGATCCCTCACATTTCCAAACATGAAATGTTGCCTTATTTAAGAAAACACGGTCAAAATCTCTAAAGGATATTCAGTCATTTGGACGAACGGAAAATCAAAAACTAGCACGATTGGGCACGATTCCTCGAACTTCCAAACACAAAACATTGCCTTGTTTAAAAAAAAACCTTTTTATGAGGTTGGGTAAAAAAGGGTGGTAAAAGAAAAGTCGATGTAACCTTTGAAATTAAAAATTAGTCAAATCGTGAAAATGGTTCTACTTAGTGACTAGTGGTAATGTGAGCATGATAATAATAAAGAGTGATAAAAATAAATATAATAGGAAAAGGAAAAAAAAATAAAAATTTAAAATAAACAATAATATTAATAATAATAAAAATAATAGTAACAAATAGGATAAATAATAATAATAATAATGGAAAAAAATTAAACTAAAAAAATAATATTAAAAATAATAAAAGTAGTAATAGTACTACGAGTAAAATAAAATAGTATTAATAATAAAATAATAGTAATAATATTAACATTATAGTAATAAGAAAAAAAAATAGTAGTAAAAATAAAGGTATATTAATAATAATGAAAATAATAATAGTGTTAATACTAAGAATAATGAATATAATGATACTAATAATAATAGTAAGTATAATAGTAGTAATAATAACGGTAAATGTAGCAATAATTATAATAAGAAAGCTCAAATTAATTAATTTAATATTAAAATAGCAAAAGTAATCGAAAAGGGACCAAATTGGATTGAAAACAGAAGTTTTGGGGTAAAATCAGAAAGTGAATAAAAAGAGAAGGACCGGATTAAAACACACGCAAAACATAAAAGGACCAAAAAAGTAAATATTCCCTCCCCCGAAACACGCCATTACTAGGGGACCAAATTGACACTGCAGTATAACTGCGGGGCAAAATTAGAAATAAAAATAACTTTAAATGTGAAATCATAAAAAAACGGAGGGGCTAAAAGCGCAATTAGCCCCTCAGTGGAAAACACGCTGATCCTGGCGGTTTGGGTCGGGTCGCAGGTCGATGCTCTAAACGGCGCTGTTTTGGCACCTGATACATACTCCCAAAACGACGCCGTATGGTCCAGGCTATAAATGCCAATTTTTTGACAAAAAATTTCAGTTTACAACCCTTTTTTTTTTAAAAAAAAATTTCTCTTCTCTTCTACTCTCCCCTTTCAGCCCTAGTCCGGCCAGGGTTTCCGGCGAACACCGCCGCACCGACGCCGTCGATGGTGGCCGGAACCCCAAAACAGGTAAAAGTTTCTCCTTTTTTTTTGTAATCGTATTATATATATATGTAGGGTTTTTTTAAAAAAAAATGAAGAGGGGGAAAAAATTGAGTAGATAGATTCGAAAAAAAGAAAAAATAAGAGAAAAAGAAAACCTTCAGATTTGTTCTAATTCCGTATGGATTCTTTCTATTTTGCAATGTATATTGCCTGTATCTTCGTAAAAAATATCGTATATTGCCTTTTTCTGTCAAATTCCAACCCCTTTTACAGATTTTCTATTCGGCTTTTATAGCCCATTATTTACAACTGTTCTCTTGTTTGCAGGTGCGTGGTGGAACATGCCATTGACGTGGCGTGATGGAGCGGCGCACGTTGCGGGGTGGTGGCGTCCGGCGCACGAGGGAGGTGTGAGCAGTAAGCGGGGTGGCTTTTAGGGTTTCTACTTTTGTGTTTAGGTTGTGTTGGGTTAGGGTTAGTGTTAATTTTTAGGCCCAGGCTATTTGGGCTTGTTTATTTGGTCTGGTAGGTTTAAATTAGGCAGTCTTTTGGTTTGGGTCTTATGGGCCCGGGCAAAATTTAGGCCCAACAAAAATCTTCTCCTGATTTACGAAATTTATTAAAAGGATGTTTAGTTATTTAGTCAAACGGAAAATCGAAACCCAGCACGTTAGGGCACTATTCCCCGAATTTCCAAATACAAAACATTGCCTTATTTTAAAAAACCTTTAGATGAAATATAGTAATTTTACAAAATGTATTTTTATTTAATAATGTAGTATTAAATATAATAATAAATTTAATATAATAATAAAAGATTTGAAAACATGATTTCTTTAAAAACGTGAACAGTTTGAGTTAAAATTTGAGATTTCTTTGTTCCGAAATGATACAAACATCACATCCAGCACGTTAGGACACGATATTTTAAACCCTCGTAATCAAAGTCATCTCACGATTTACGAAATTTATTAAAAGGATGTTTAGTTATTTAGTCAAATGAAAAATCGAAACCCAGCACGTTAGGGCACTATTCCTCGAATTTCTAAATACAAAACATTGCCTTATTTTAAAAAACCTTTAGATGAAATAGTAATTTTACAAAATGTATTTTTATTTAGTACTATGGTATTAAATATAATACTAAATGTAATATAATAATTAATTTCCATAAATGAGTGAAAATAAAAGTATATATATGAAATAATGTAAGTATAAATAGATAAATGAAAATTAAAAAATAATAGTATTAATACTAAGAAAATAAATATAGATGTAAATATAGTAATAATAATAATACTAATAATAATAATAATGAAAATAAAATAATAGTAGTGATAATAATTAAATAATAAAAAATAAAATAATGGTAATAATAAATAGTGATAAAGGATGATATTTAATAACAAAAATAGTAAAGACAATAATACTAAAAATATAATAATAATAATAATAATAATAATAATAATAATAATAATAATAATAATGATAGGACGATAATAAACAGAATAAAGAATAATAACATATATAATAAAAATAAAGTAAAGATAATAATAATAAATAAGTTAATAATAATAATAATAGTTAAAATAATAATAACAATAGTAATAATAAAAAATAATAACTAAAAGGGCTAAATCGAATTCAACACAAGTTCAGGGGCAATAATAACAAAAACGCAAAATAACAAAAAAAGGGATTAAAATGAATTCAAAACAAAAGTTCAAGGTATATTTGAAAATAAATAAAACGAAAAAAGGGACCCCATTGAACACGCGAATAACAAGGAGGGGCTAAAAGGAAAATTTTCCGTTTCTCCTCCAAAACGCACTGCGTCTGGGGGACTAAATTGAAAACCAAGATAAAATATGGGGCGAAATAAAAAATAAAATAAACTTAATCGTAAATAAATAAAAGGGCCGAAGGATCGCGGGCGTAAATAGCCCATTTTTACCCAAAATACGTGGATCCTGGCCTACTGGGTCGGGTTCGGGTCGGCCTCCCCAAAACGACGTCGTTTTGGCGTCTGGGGAGGCCATTCAAAGCTACGTCATTTCTATTCCCTTTAAAAGCCATTTTTTCCTCTTTTCTTTTTTATTTCTTCTACTTGTTCTAAAAAAAAAAGGGTCTCCCCCTCTCATTTTTCTCTCAATTTCTACTGGGAAGGAACCCAGATTCTAGCGAGGGGACCACCGTCATTGTCATACACGGCCACCACAAGATGGTGGTGGAAAAGGTAAAATTTTGTACTTTTTTCTTATAATTTTTTTAAAAAAATAATAATAATATACGTGCATATATGTGTCAAAAAAGGAGAAAAGAAAAGAAAAAGCTTCGAAAATATAAAGAAAAGAAAATCACCACTTTACTCTCTATTCTGACTCTTAGTGGTTTTTTAATGTTTAATCTGCTTGCAAGTGTTTATAATCTTTTGTTTGTATTGATTGAAATAAAAAGTCCCCATTACAAAGAAATTAATCGGCTTATATAGCCCTTAATTTTTACATTCATTTGCTTTCTGTCCTTTCTCATTTAATCTTTACAGGTGCGGTGGCGACGTGACAGGGCGGTGGTAGGCCTGGCATGGACGGTGGAGCAGTGGTCAAAGGACAGAAGGCCCTAGGTGCGGCGCACCTAGGGTTTGCTATTCTTTGTGTTTCTTTTTTTTTTTTATTTGGATTGGCTAATTGGGCCTTTATGTTTGGGATTAATGTTGGTTTTAATTTGGGTCTAATTGGGTTGGTTTGTTGGGTTAGTAATTGGGTGATAAAAACGGGTAAGCTGATTGGGTTTGTTTGTCTGATTTGGGCCTCAGATTTTTGGGTAATTAGGTTGTAAAATGGGCCCGGGCAAATTATGGGCCTTACAGTTGCCCCTTTTTGCTCATTGTCTTGTAACGGGAATAGAGCAAAGACATAGAGAAAGTCCAAATTTGCCCGGATCCACTGGGTCTTGATTTTTCGGTGCTCCTATTCTTCATGTGGCCTCATTCCAGTTCTCTGTATCTTGTTGCTTCGATCCACTTCACTGCTGCAACTTCAGAGGTATAGGATTCGTCGTTTTAATCCCCTCCACTGCAACTTCAGGGAGATAGGATTAATTGTTTTTAGTCTACTCCACTACAAATTCAGGGAGATAAGGTTTGTTTTGATCTGCTCAACTGCAACTCCAGAGAGATAAGATCTGTTTATAAGATTTTTCATTTTAATCCACTCCACTGCAACTTCAGGGAGATAGGATTAATTGTCTTCAGTCTGCTCCACTGCAACTTCAAGGAGATAAGACTTGTTTTGATCTGCTCTACTGCAACTTTAGAGAGATAAGATCTGTTTATTTATAGCTTTGTTTATTTATAGCTTCCATCTGTTCCACTGCGACTTCAGGGAAATAAGATTCGCTATCTTCAGTCTGCTCCACTGCAACTTTAAGGAGATAAGACTTGCAACTTCAACCTGCTCCATTGCAACTCATGGAGATAAGATCTGATGTCTTCGATCTACTCCTGCAACCTCAGGAATGCCAGATCTGCTATCTTCAACTCGCTTCCATCGCAACTCGGGAGATATGATCTCGATGTCTTCAATGCGCTCTCAGAACCTCAAGAATGCCAGATCTGCTATATTCAATCTGCTCCACTGCAAACTCAGGGAGATAATATCTGATGTCTTCGATCTGCTCCTGCAACCTCAGGAATACTAGATCTTCTATATTCAATCTGCTCCACTGCAAACTTAGGGAGATAAGATCTGATGTCTTCAATCTGCTCCTGCAACCTCAGGAATGCCAGATCCGCTATCTTCAATCTGCTCCACTGTAAACTCAGGGAGATAAGATCTGATGTCTTCGATCTGTTCCCGCAACCTCAGGAATGCCAGATCTGCAATCTTCAATCTGCTCCACTGCAAATTCAGGGAGATAAGGTCTGATGTCTTCGATTTGCTCCTGCAACCTCATGACTGCTAGATCCGCTATCTGCAATATGCTCCACTGCAAACTCAGGGAGATAAGATCCGATGTCTTCGATCTGCTCTTGCAACCTCAGGAATGTCAGATCCGCTATCTCCAATCTACTCCACTGGAAACTCAGGGAGATAAGATTTGATGTCTTCGATCTGCTCCTGCAACCTCAGGAATGCCAGATCCGCTATCTTCAATCTGCTACACTGCAAACTCAGGGAGATAAGATCTGATGTCTTCGATCTGCTCCTGCAACCTCAAGAATGCCAGATCTGCTGTCTTCAATTTGCTCCACTACAAACTCAGGGAGATAAGATCTGATATCTTCGATCTGCTCCTGCAACCTCAGGAATGTCAGATCTGCTATCTTCAATCTGCTCCACTGCAAACTCAGGGAGATAAGATTTGTAAGGTAAATTCAATCCAACCTGCTGCATCTTCAGAGATATAGGATCTGTGGATTTTTCGATTGCTGAAACATTTTTTAAATGAGTTTTGAAAAAACAGGAATCAACTTTAAAATATGGAGTCGCCACCAATCCTTTTTGTTTAGGTGTGATCGGGTCACCTATAAAATAAATTTTGGTCTACGAATTTCAAGAAGAAAACAGGTTCGGGAGTCGGTTATGTGCGAAGAAGGGTTAGCACCCCCATGCGCCCCTGGACGGGTACCAAATCGGTTAATTAATGTCATTGCGTTGAAAATTTGGAAACGTTATAAATTTTCAAAGGAAAATTAATCAATATTGAATTTGAATTTCAAGATTAACTCGTTTCGAAGGAAATAAAAATATCACATCCAGTGCATTAGGACATAACACCTTTATACACCGACACCGAGATCATCTTTGATCTTCAAAATGAAATTAAAGAAGGGTTTTTGTTTATCTGGTTGGACAGAAAATTGACACCCAGTACGTTAGGGCATAATTTTTCGACTTTCCAAATGCACAAACATTGCCTTATATTGGAGAAAAGCAAAATTTTATATTATGCTTAAAATGCATTTAAATAAGCATTTAAATAAAATAAAACATTTAAAAAAACTAGAACATATTAGAATTTGAGGCGTAACAGTAATAGAATGCATAAACATTAATCGTGAAATATACACAAATTAAAGATCGTATTATCAACATGCTATAAAATGCAAGTTTTCTTAAAGAAAGTTAGTTTATATTGAATCTGGAACTTCAAGATTAGCTTGTTTCGAAGGAAACAAAAATATCACATCCAATACGTTAGGACATAACACCTTTATACCTCGACATGAGATCATCTGTGATCCTCAAGATATTTAATTAAAAAGGATATTTGGCTATCTGGTTGAACAGAAAATTACACCCAGTACGTTGGGGCATAATTCTCCATACTCCCAAACATACAAACATTGCCTTATCTTAAAAAATTTATGCATGTGAAATTTTAAAATAAACTTGATGCATACAAAATATTTGATATAAGGCATACATGTATTGGAATTTGAAGCATGCTATGGTACAAGATGTACAAACATTAATCGAGCATTATTCACGAATTAAACGTTATGTTAACAATAAACTATGAAATTTAATAATCCTACAAAATTGATAATGCGAATTAACATAAAATAAAAATTTAAATTCTAATAAATATATTTAAAGTAACTAAAATAAATTGATTTTGATGTTAACTCTTCACGGAATTATTTTGAATGGGATAATTTGTACAAAATCTTGTTATTACATATATATGTATATACAAAATAATATTTAGATTAAATATTATATAAACTTATCAAAAGGATACATAATATATAATTTGGAAATTAAACATCTATACAATACATATAAACAAAGTAAGTTAAAATAATGAAGAGTCAACGTTAAAAGATCTAGTTAAAATAACTTGAATAATGAGTAAATTTAAAACTAAAAATAAAAGCATTATAAATAAAAGTTAATACTTAATCAAAATATATAAAAAGATAATAATGAAATTAGAGGGCTATTATGTAAATAAACCTAATTATCTAAATGAAATCATGGATCATATTGCATTTTCGCATAAAATAAAGGATCAATTCGGCAGATATTATAATATCTAAAAAAGTAGCGCATACACAGGGCTTGATTGAAAGGACGCATAAATTACATGGATTAACTGAGAAATAATTAAAACATATAACATGCTTAATCAGAAATCAGTACAATAAATAGGGACTTAATGCGCAAATACTCCTTCATGGTGAAAACACGCGGGTCACATGGGTTTTTGGATCGGGTGGAAATGGGTCCCCTATACGGCACCGTTTGAGGTTCATTGAAACGGGCCTTAGACGGTGCCGTTCAGTGCGTCTTGATAAAACCCTAAAAACTTATCAGATTATTTTTTTTAAAAACAAAAACCGAATGAAACCAGCCCCTTCCTTTTTCGTTTTCGTTCTCCGCCGCAAAGAAAAGAAGGCAGATGTGGCTACTACGACGCCATGTTGATCAGCGATTAGTGGTCAATCCGAGATCATTTAGCTACCGCTCTTTCAAACCCGACCCGAAAGCTTCGTGCTCAACACCTCGAATGAACGTTTTGCTCCGATCACAGCGAAGAAAGCAACCCGACGGTCCTATTCCAAAGGTAAAACCTTTCCCCTCTTTGTTTAAGTTTTCATACAAATAAAAAAAAAAACATTCAAGAGGCCAGAAAATGGCAAAAAAAAAGAATATTGAAAGTTGAATATCACCTTTCTAAAATGGTATTTCTGATTTCTTTTTTATTTCTTTTGTATTCAATATCTGTATGGTAATAATGGTGAGCATGCCGATTACAATGTTTTCTCTGACTTCTTATAGTCGAATGTTGAGAAAATGAAAAATAGAAAATACAGCCGTTTGTCCTTTTTTCTCTGTTTTTTCTTGCTGTTGTTTCTCTGCTATTGGTTTGCAGGTATGAAAGGTGGACGTAGCTAGGGCACGGAGGTGTGACGATCTTTGATGCACTAGAGGCGTGACGGAGGTCTTTGGTGTTGGCTCGCGCGTGTGGCAAGACGTGGAGGCACGCTGGCCGAAATGCCGGAAGGCTTTGGAAGTCTTTAGGGTTTCTGCTTGCTGAAATCAATTGGGCCATTTGGGCCAGTTTGGGATTGGGTCTTTAGGCCTGCTGTTTAATCCTTGTTATTTGGGTTAGCTTTGTAAACGGGTTGGGTTAGGTTGAATTTAGTCTGGGGTATTGTATCGGGTTATGATGTAATGGGCTGTTAAAATAGACATTTATTGGACTATTTTGGATCAATTTTTTATTTTATTTTGTATTTTTGGTTTAGTTATTTTAATATGGCTCGGGAAAATTTTGAGCCCTACAGCTGCCCCCTCTTTGGTCATTGTCGTGTAACGAGAATAGAGCAAAGACTTTAAAAAAGGCCAAATTTGCCCGGTCTTGCCAAATTTTAACATCTTTTAGTGCTTTTCTTCTTAGAGTAGCTTCGTTCCATCCTACTGCATCTTCAGGGGCATAGGAACTAGCGCTTCGATCTGCTCTAATGTAATTTCAGGGAGAAGAGATTTGTAGCTTCGATCTACTTCACTGGAACTTCGAGTAGATGAGAATTTAGAGAGAAGAGATTCGTAGCTTTGATCTTTCTACTGAAACTTCTCAGAAATACAGGTTGATCCTCAATAACGTCAGGGAGAAGGGATTTGTAGCTTTGACTTGTTCTGCTGGGACTTCGAGGTGATAAGAATCCAGAGAGAAGAGATTCGTAATTTCAATCTTCTTGATGAAACTTCACGGAAATAGGGGTTGATCCTCAATGACATCAGGGAAAAGGGATTTACAGCTTCGACCTACTCCACTGGGACTTCGAGGTGATAAAAATTCAGAGAGAAGAGATTTGTAACTTCAATCTTCTTACTGAAACTTCTCGGAAATAAAGTTGGAGCCTAGTTGTAAACTCAGGGAGACGAGATTTGTAATTTCGACCTACTCCGCTGGAACTTCAAGGAAATAAGACTTGTATGGCTTCGATCTGCTCCTGCAACTTCAGGATTGCTAGATCTGCTGTCTTTGATCCGCTTCACTCAGGAAGGCAAGATCTTCGAATTCACCGATGTTGCGACAACGTCTTCTAGGGGACCTGTGCTGTAAAATCAGTTTTGTTTTTATGCTTATGCAAAATGGTTAGGATGCAATGATCAGAATGAATCTGATGCTCCTAACTAAATGTATTAGGGACGACATTTGTGTGAATGCAGAATGTCATGAGAATGGTCTTTTGCAAAGATTAGGATGCAATGGTTGGAATGAATCAAATGCCCCTAAATAGATGTGTCTTATGGATGACATTTGTATGAATGCAGAATATCATGAGAATGATCCTTTTCAAATGTTTAAGAGTATCCTTACTCGCATCATGTTGTCCTTGTTTGGCTGGTAATTTGACCCCAAAACTCGAAGGAACCACTACTTTGCTCAACTGATTTGCCCACATTGTAACTTCACTGTCTATTCCATCACACTTCGAAAGCGCAATGTTTGTATTATTGCATTGTCACTCATCGTGACTCAAGTGTATAAGATCTAGAATAATCTGTTACACCATTCTCTAAATGTTTGGTCTGAACACAGAATTTCATCTTTGAGAACAGTCTCCTTCTTAGTGTTTGGTTGTTAAAGCCTCACCTCTGCCGTGGTACTTTAAAAACGAAGAGATCATCATTATATAGACACCATTTTCCCCAATATTATCAACCCCTTGGACCTGGTGAGTTCTATACAATAGTCCTATTTTAGGCTCTTATATTATTTAGAAACTTCCAGAGTAATATGCGGAACTTCTTCTATGAAAGTATCATTAGTTCATCATTATTTCAATGCAACATGCTTGCATAGAGGTAATAACAATAGATGACAATAAAATTGGTGTGAAGTAAAGCCTAAGATTAATAAAAGAAATTAATAAAAAATGTACATCTTGAAGAAAACCAAGTATTCAAAGATGGCACATTTAATGTGAATAAAAATGAATACTATGCGCCCTCTAGATATCGCAGTCTGAGCTTCTCTGCCCGAGCGTCAGGAAGACTGTTTTGAGTTCGACTTTTTGAGTTCGACATGTGTTTAGGAGATTTTGAGTACTTTGTCGATGCATCAAGACGCAACATACCCCTTCCTTGTTAATTTGAGTATAGCGGGATCATCCCCCATCACAATTTGAGTCGCCTTTTTCAGGTTTTGAACTCAAATCCCCTTTGGTCTCAAAGAGCCCTTTGCGGATTTTCACCTTGGCCTCTCCACTTTTCATTTCCATTTTTCATTTTCATCTTTTTCTTTTATTTTTGAAGAAAGTCTCAAAGCGCCCTTTGCGGGTTTTCATTTTGGCTTCTTTTCCTCTTTAAGTATAGTACTTTTTAACAGAATTCAAATTTACAGGATTGGGCAAGTTTTTCCATCCATTTTGGCCAAGATCAGTGCTCCTCCGGAGAAAGCCTTTTTCACCATATAAGGTCTTTCCCAATTTGGCATCCACTTCCCTCTGAAATCCTTTTGCATGGGGAGGATCTTTTTCAAAACCAGGTCTCCCTCATGAAATTCTCTTGGGCGAATCTTTTTTTCATAAGCCCGCATCATTCTTTTTTGGTACATTTGACCATGACGGATAGCCTTTAACCTTTTTTCCTTAATCAAGTTCAACTGATCGTATCGAGACTGGATCCACTCGGCTTCATCTAACTTTAGTTCTGACAAGACACGAAGGGAAGGAATTTCAACTTCGATGGGTAACACTGCCTCTATTCCGTAAACTAGTGAGAAAAGAGTTGCCCCGGTAGAGGTCCTGACTGATGTTCAATAAGCATAGAGAGCGAATAGTAACTTCTCGTGCCAATCTTTATAAGTTTCAGCCATTTTTCGTACAATTTTCTTAATGTTTTTATTAGCTGCTTCCACTGCACCATTCATTTTCGGCCGATAAGGTGACGAACTATGGTGTCTGATCTTGAATTGACTGCAAACCTCCGCGATCGTACTGTTGTTCAAGTTTAACGTATTGTCAGATATAATCCTCTCAGGCATTTCATATCGACATATGATTTCCTTTTTTAGGGATCTGCTGACTGCCGACTTGGCACTGGCATATGAAGCCGCTTTTACTCATTTGGTGAAATAGTCGATAACTACGAAGATGAATCGATGCTCGTTTGAAGCTTTTGGAGAGATCGGCCCAATGACATCCATGCCCCACATAAAGAAAGGCCATGGGAAAGTCATAACATGCAACGGTGAAGGAGGCACATGGATTTTGTCCCCATATATCTGGCATTTGTGACATCTCTTGGCGAAGTTGATGCAGTCACCTTCCATGTTTGACCAATAGTATCCGAATCTCATAATCTGTCTGGCCATTGTAAAGCCATTAGCGTGAGTCCCACAGACACCCTCATGTACTTCTTCCAAAATTTTCTTAGCTTCAATAGCATTCACACACCTCAAAAGTACTTGATCCTTTCCTCTTTTGTACAAGACCTCCCTGTCCAGGACATAATTACAGGTTAACCTTCTTAATGTCCTTTTCTCATTTTCTGTTGTTTGATCAGGGTATTCACGGCTCTTCACATATCGCAGAATATTATGACACCAAGGATGATCATCTCTCCTCTCCTTTTCGTCAATATTACAACAGTGGGCCGGAGACTCACAGATACTCATTTGGATGGGCTTTATACTTTCATGCTTATTTACTCTGATCATAGAAGCTAATGTGGCCAAGGCATCAGCCAACTGGTTTTCATCACGCAGGAGGTAAAAGAATGTGATATAATCAAATTCCTCAATCAACTTTAAAATTAACTTTCGGTAACTGATCAATTTGGGATCCCTTGTTTCCCACTCTCTTTTGAGCTGATAGATCACCAATGCAGAATCTCCATATACCTCTAGCACCTTGACTTTGCGGTCTATGGCTACTCGAATTCCTATAATACAAGCTTCGTATTCTGTCATGTTATTTGTGTAATCAAAATCCAATTAGCAAGTGAATAGGTAATGATCTCCTTTTGGAGATATCAGGACTGCTCCAATTCCATTACCAACGGCATTTGATGCCCCGTCGAAGTTCAATTTCCAAAGGCGATCTTTTGTAGTGTCTTCTTCAATAGTCGCCACATACATTAAATCCTCATTGGGGAAATTAAAATTTAATGGCTCATAATCCTCTAAACCTCTACTAGCTAGGATGTCTACTATTGCGCTCCCTTTCACAACTTTCTGACTCACATAGACAATATCAAATTCAGATAGCAGAATCTGCCATCTAGCCATTCTTTCATTCAAAGCGGTTGACTCCATCATGTACTTTAGAGGGTCCAATTTCGAGATTAACCAGGTCGTGTGATACAACATATATTGCCTCAATCTCCGAGTCGTCCAAATCAACGCACAACACAATTTCTTAATGGGCGAATATCTCATTTCACACTCAGTGAATTTCTTACTAAGGTAGTATATCGCCTTTTCCTTTTGTCCTAAATTATCAAGTTGACCTAGTGCACATCCCATAGAGTGGTCAAACACCGTCAGATATAGGATTAATGGCCTATCTGGGCATGGGGGTGACAATACTGGAGGATTTGACAAGTACTGTTTGACCCTATCGAAGGCTTTCTGACAATCATCATCCCATACGCCTGGATTGTGTTTCTTCAAAAGACGAAATATGGGATCACATTTCTTGGTTAACTGTGAAATGAACCGAGCAATGTAATTTAACCTTCCAAGGAAACCTCGAACTTCTTTTTGAGTGTGAGGTGAAGGCAATTCTTATATAGCCCGGACCTTGTCCGAGTTAATCTCAATCCCCTTCTCGCTGACTATGAAGCCCAGCAATTTGCCAGATCTAGCTCAAAAAGTACATTTCGTTGGATTGAGCTTCAGTTGGAATTTTCTTAACCTCAGAAACAATTTCCTCAAAACTCGGATGTGCTCTTCCTCTGTTTTAGACTTTGCAATCATGTCATCCATATAAACCTCAATTTCTTTATGCATCATATCATGGAACAAAGTCACCATGGCCCTTTGGTATGTAGCTCCTGCGTTTTTCAACCCAAACGACATTACTTTATAACAAAACGTACCCCCTAATGTTATGAAGGTGGTCTTTCCCATATCTTTCGGATGCATTTTTATCTGATTGTACCCCAAGAATCCATCCATAAATGAAAACCACGAATAGCTTGCTGTGTTATCCACTAGAGTATCAATATGAGGTAAAGGAAAACTATCTTTTGGGCTAGCCTTATTTAGGTCTCTGTAATCTACACACATTCGTACTTTCTCATCTTTCTTAGGGACAGGCACGATGTTGGCTACCCATTCTAAATATTTGATCTCTTGCAAGAATCCGGCATCAAACTACTTTTTGACTTTCTCCTTTATTTTTAGCACAATATCCAGTTTCATCCTTCGGAGCTTCTGCTAAACTGGCTTGCAATCCTTATTTATAAGCTAGCAGTGTACTACAATATCGGTGCTTAAACTGGGCATATCCTTATATGACCATGCGAAGACATCCTTGAATTCCTGTAACAATTCGACAAGATCCTGCCTTGTTTCTTCGGCCATACTCGTTCCAATATTTACTACTTTTCCTTCCTCCAATGTCACAGTCTCTACTGTTTCCCTATAAGGTAGAATTGTTTCTCCTTATGCTCTACCATTCTTAACAAGTCAGGAGATAAGTTACTGTCAATGTCATCTTCAAAATCCTGTGATCCTTCTAAACACATGTCTTGCTCAAAAGGATATTCTGAGTCCCTGGCAGCGTCGCTCATATCATTGATATCCGGGGCCCTATTATAGTTCAAAAGAATATGGAAAAAATGAATGAATTTATGAATGGTTATTTGTATGTATAATAATTATGAAAGAATGATTTGAAGGAATAAAGAAAAGAATGGAAGAATGTTTGCTTCAAATGATAGCAAAAATATACTTCATTAATATAACGATGTTTGAACATGCGCCTATTTCACAAAAGAAATCTTATTGCTTCTAGACTTAAAGTAATAAGTGCGTTCTGAACATTACTCTGAATAAGCTTTAAATACTATAGGAATTTCCTCTGCAGTCCAATTCTCTAAAACGCTTCCCGGTTCGTAAGGTCAAATATCTGATGATGTCCTTTCTTCCACAGCCTCCTCGGATATGGCATTAATGCAGACATTGCCCAACATCGCTATAATGTCCTCTCCTTTTGACGCCTTTGGCTCAACATGAATTACCCCTCCGACACAAAAGTTTTGGATATGTGTGGAATTATCATGGGTTCCCACTTGGTTTCCTCACCCCATTAAACGGGCACGTCTTCTTTCTTGCCTGTTTTCTAATTCTTCTTTTTTTGTTTTGCATATGGCCTAAATCCTAAGCCAAAGCGATCTTATTTTTCTCTCAACGTCAGGGCCACAACTCTCCCCTGAAGATGCTTTCCAAGTCCTCTTCCCGGTAAAGCTCTTTTCCCTACGGTCATTTTCAGTCCCATTCTTGTGGTCTTGGAGATTATTGGTATCAGGATTCTGTTTCCTTCCGTAATGAAAGTTGCATTTATGAACTCGAGAGACCGGAAAGAACATTCAGTTGTCTCGTCGTTTATCTCCAAGTACGGCATATCACTAGTCACAGCTGCAATAATGTCTTCCTCAGCCTTTATTGTTATTAGCCAACTATCCGCTACCAACTTCACTTTCTGATGTAATGATGAGGGCACTGCCCCTGACGAATGTATCCATGGTCTCCCCAGTAAGCAGTTATAGGAAGGCTTGATATCCATTACCAAAAAATCCACCTCGTAAGTAGTCGGGGCAATCAATAAGGGTATCTCAATCCTTCCCAACACTTTTCTTTGTGTGCCATGAAATGCTTTCACTATGCTCTAACACTCTTTCATGTGCGAACTGTCCACCGGTAATCTATTTAGGGTGGACAAGGGTAATATGTTTAATGTCGACCCGTTGTCTATCAAGACTCATGGTAGCGTGTACCCTTTGCATCTAGTGGTAATATGCAAAGCCTTAGTGGATCCTCTACCACCTGGTGGTATCTCGTCGTCATTAAAATAAATGAAGTTGTCAGCACTTGTGTTACCAATCAATTGATCCAGTTTATTAACTAAGATATCATTGGCGACGTAGGTCTCATTTAAAACTTTCATCAACGCGTTCCTGTGTACCTCCGAACTCTGAAACAAAGCCAACACAAATATGCGCGCTGGTTACTTACGCAGCTATTCTACCACACAATATTCACTGTGTTTCAAACATTTTAGGAACTCCTTAGCTTCTTCCTCTTTCACTGGTTCCTTGATAGGCGACTTAGGCTCAACTGATTTTTCTTTCTCCTTCTCCACCATTGGAGCTTTCTCCTTTGTTAAATCATAGCGTCTCCCGTTACGAGTATGAGAGCCCTCATCTAGATCCTCCTTCGAAGCGTTAGCTGAATTCTCCTTCCCTAGGACTGCCACATTACACTCATAGTTCCAAGGGACCTTCTTACTGTCTTTAAAAGCAAAGGCAGCGGGCCTCCGTATTATCACTTTCGGTGCTATCTGTATTCTTGCCTCATCGCTTTTGGGACACGAAATAATGATCACTGAAAGGTTGATTTTCGAACTCTTTGCTGTTGACTCTGACATGCATACGTTCCTCTCCTCTGTGCCTTCGTCATAAAATTCAACTTCTTTATTGTTCATTAAATTTTGCACAAAAGTTCTAAACTCCTTACAATTCTGAATCTCATACCCTAGTTCCTGATGGTACTCACAATAATTTATCATCTTTTCCTGACTCACTTCCGCAACAATGAGTCTTTGTTTGATCATTTCTTCCTAGACCACTCTTAAAGGTGTCCTAATCTCCGCGACACTTGCTTTAATTCTTTTCTCTGAACTTTCACTAATTGCGTTGACCCCGTTATTAGCATGATTGGGTAATAGATTTGCTACGTTTGGCTTGTCCTCTAACTTCACGACACCCATATTGATAAATCTTTCCAAGCTCTTAAAGGTAAGGCAATTTTCTATTGAGTGCCCTATGACTCCCGCATGGTATTCACACTATGCATTCGAGTCATACCACTTGGGATACGGAGGTTGCATTGGTTTTAGATGGTAAGGAGACACAACATGTGTGTCGAATAGGGTTTGATACATATCCTTGTACGTCATTGGAATCAGCGTGAATTGGAGTTTCTCATTGTTTTGTCTTGTGGTGCCAGATTCTTTCTTAGACGATCCCTGATGCCCCGTGGCCACTGCTTTCGGCTGATTAACGGTGATTGACTTTGAGTACCCTATGCTTGCGTTATTCATCTTGCTTTCTTTCCTCATCGTGGTCATTCTTTTGGTACTTTCCGCTAACTCAATCTTTCTACTTTTTATGGCGTTCTCGATCATTTCTCCAGTCATTACAATGTCCGAAAAACTCCTGGTCGCACTTCCTAACATATGCATGATAAATAGGGCTTCCGGTGTATGGATAAAGAGCATTGTGGTCTCTTTCTCCAGAAGTGGTGGTTGGACTTGGATGGCAACCTCCCTCCACCTCTGTGCGTATTGCCTAAAACTTTCATTTCCTTTTTTTCCATGTTTTGAAGAGTGATCCTATCGGGAGTCATATCTGCTACGTCACTGTACTGTTTCATGAACGCTTGGGCCAAATCTCTCCATGAACCGATTTGGGCGCGACTCAACTGGTTATACCATCTGGCTGTGGCTTCCACCCGGCTATCCTGGAAGCAATGAATCTGCAGTGGGTCATTGTTAATGTATCCCATCATCCTTCTACAAAACATAGTAATATGGGCCTCTGGGCAACTTATCCCATTGTATTTCTCGAATTCAGGCATCTTAAACTTGTACGTGAGCACTAAGTCAGGGACCAGGCTTAAATCCTTGGCGTTGATTCCATAACAGTTATCAGCATTTTCTATGGCCTTAAATTTCTCCTCCAACCATTTACATCTATCTTCTAGTTGCTTTGGTAATTCCACTTTTGCCCTCTCTCCTTCAGCTATCTCATTCAAATCAGGGACATTGGGATTGATTGGACTATGGCTAGGATTAGAGCCTGAGCCATCTTAGAAGTTGATCGGTATCGAGGCTGCGGCTGGAACCTGCTGCGGTCTGATAGAGACAAATGGCCCTTGTGGACTTATCTCTGACGGTGCATCTACACTCGTTGGGGTAAAGCCAGGAGGACATTATTACTTTCCGTCATAGGGCTTTTCCTTTTGTCTATTCCTCCTGCCAGTAATTGAGTTAGTTGGGACATCATGTTCTTTTGTGATTCCATCATCTGATCCATCATGTCCTGCTGGATCTTAGCAAGCTGCTCCTGCATTTGCACCTGAAGTTTTTCTTGCATCTTCTTTTGGAGTTGTTCAAGCTTCTCTAGTCTCTGATCCATATCCTTTGTTTTCTTTCTTGTTCCGTAGGGATGTGTCTCCAGTAAGGTTTTGTTGGTTTCCACGTTGCTGAAATAATTTTTTTATTAGAATCTTTTAATGACCTTTAATGCATATGAATGAAATGAAGACAAATACAAATGCATGAATGCAAAGAAGGTGTCGTTTCTGATTCAATTCCATATAGAAAACTTTATTAGAAAACAAAATTCTTTACATAAAATAGATTACAAATATGGCTTGGCCTTAATGCCCAAAATCCTAATTTTCTGGAGTAATGAAGCTAACTCCTGTCCACGGCTTGACTGTGACTCGTACTGCACGCTTAATATATCTGCTTGTGCTGCCAAAATTTGCAAATGTTTAGCCACCTCTCGAATTTGAGTTATGGCTTCTCCCATGAGATAATCCCTATTTTCAATCTGATTCTGGGCATTATGAAGCTCTTCCTTCCACCGCTCTTCATTTACTTTTAAAGACCCAATATATTTCTGACAATTCTGCAGTACTATCTCTAACTCTTCTATTTTCTTTTTCATCTCTTCAATTATACTCAAGCTTGCCTTTAATTCCATTACAGAATTTCGGTTTCTATGATAATTAAGAGACTTTTCCAACTCTGCCACTCTAGACTTCAATTTATTTTTTCCATTTTGGCTTTCTAACACTTGCCTTTCTAGAATCTCCTTCTGAGCTTTCATTTCTTGAAATTTCTTTTCCCATTGTTTGGCCTTAGCTTTTTCCTCTTGCAACTATTGTCGCCAATGATCTGAAGTCTTTCCTAGCCCTGTAGTTCTCATTGACAAACGCATCTTCTTGTAGTACTTCTTTAGGCTATCTAGATCCTCTTCAGCTTTACTCTTCCCTTTTCTTAGCTTTTCTGCTTCTGTCTGTATTTCCACATCCAAGTTCAAATGTATTTTTTCCTCCTCCAATTGCTCAATTTTCTTCCCAAGTTCTGAACTCTGCTTTGCAAAATCTTGCCTTATAATTTCTAGCTCCGTCGAAACTACTCGTAAGCATTCTTCCCTTGATTGAATGTCATTTAAAGCCAGTCTCGGAATATTATCGTTAATTCTTTTACTCAACCACACTTTATATTCAGCAGTCGCCATTTCGTCCACGCTTACTCTCTTCATCCGACAAGGTTGAATCCAAGCATTAGTAATTTCCCGGTTCCTTTTCTTATAATTTTCCACTTTATAAGAAAATTCGCTTTGGGCCAACCCATGCGTCACCGGTATAAACTGCCTAAACTTATACTGTCTTGCCGCAAGTAACGGAGCATACCCAATGGCTCCCTAAATTCCCGATAAAGGGACCCAATTAAAACCTCCGCATCTATACAGTATCTCGTTGGGCACCATTCATGGAGCTCTCCACTCGACATCCTCTTCTTGAAGATTCTGTAAAATTGTCATCCACCCTTCTTCTGATATATCCTCCCGCCTTGGTGAAGCCAATTCTTCCTTTAAGGGTGAATAGTTCTCACAGAAAGGTTGGTAGGAAATCTTATCTATTTTCCAAAAACGACCATGAAACCATACTATCAATAATTGTGCACATCCAATAAACCTACCTTCTCCGGCTCCCCGACATGCATTTAAAGATCTAAAGGTCTCGGCAAGAATCGCAGGAACTGGTGTAACTTGTTTATTCAATCGATCAAACAAATCCGCCACTGCTTCATCTATGTGCCTTAGAACTCTAGGGAAAATGACTAATCCGTAAATACTCAAAGCCAAAATATCCACCTTCCTCTTTACATCAAGGTGTGCCAAAATTAAGTCCCTTAAATTTCCCAAGGAATGTACCTTCCCTCACCTTTTTGCTGCATCTCAGCTGAAACCCACTGCTCGCTCATCCCGGTAATACTCATCAACATTTTCACGAAAGAAGGAACATTAGCAATCCTAGTATAAACTTTATCAGCTTGGATCCTCGGACAACGAAGTAAAGTGGTGTACTCTTCTATAGTAGGCACCAAATCTACTTTCCCAAAGGTGAAACAACTATATGCTGAATTCTAAAATTGAACCATAGCCCGAAACAAGTGTTGATCTACTCTGACATCAAGCAAATGAGAGATATCACCATAATTGCGATAGAACATCTGTTTAGTATCATCCTCCCAATGAGTCCAAATATCCCTTAACTCTTGAAGCTCATTTTGTGCTACACTAATGTGAGTGTAATCCCATGACTCAGAAACATATCCTTCAACAAGACTATCCCCCTTTTCCAATTACAATCCTTCTGACCATGCTCGAACAGCCGCATTGTCTTCTACCTTAGCAAGAAATCCGTTTTCCATGTCAAACTTTCTATCTTAGCAGCCGAACAAGAATCGACACCTCTTTAATGTGAAATGACATGCAAATAACAAACAAATCAAAATAAGTCAGTATCGCATAAAAAAATCAGAACAAGTAAAATATTATCAAACACTTATCTGGGTAACCATTAAAGGTTCGGCATTCTACCTAGTGTAGGCTCTTAGGGTTTACTATATGTGGTTTGGTTCTAAAGAGAGGGTACCCGAACCAGCAGATTCCTCAATCCTTACCCGTTATAGGCTCATATGGATCGAGTTCAGTTCAGGGGAACACATTTCCCTATGGCCATGCGGAGGTGAAAACCTCACGAAGCACATAGGTACAGATGTGTCCCAGAAGCAGTCTACTAGCCCATGCGGAGGTGAAAACCTCACGAAAGCATAGCTTCTCACTCCCACTTAAAGGTGCGGCCACAACGGTCATGCAATGCAATGCCAAATTATTTTGTGAGACTCGACATTATTGTAATTATAGCACAAACAAAATACAACAAAAGAAACATGATTCTTCAAAACAATTTTCCAAATTTCAATCAAAAGGACAAAAATTAATCAATTTATGGCCTGACTCTCAACCAGTCCCCAGTGGAGTCGCCAAGCTGTCGAAACCATTTTTTAAACGAGTTTTGAAAAAAGGAAATCGACTTTAAAATATGGAGTCGCCACCAATCCTTTTTGTTTAAGTGTGATCGAGTCACCTATAAAATAAATTTTGGTCTACGAATTTCAAGAAGAAAACAGGTTCGGGGGTCGGTTACACGCGAGGAAGGGTTAACACCCCCATGCGCCCCTGGACGGGTACCAAATCGGTTAATTAATGTCCTTGCGTTGAAAATTTGGAAACGTTATAAATTTTCTAAGGAAAATTAATCAATATTGAATTTGAATTTCAAGATTAACTCGTTTCGAAGGAAATAAAAATATCACATCCAGTGCGTTAGGACATAACACCTTTATACCCCGACACCGAGATCATCTTTGATCTTCAAAACATGAAATTAAAGAAGGGTATTTGTTTATCTGGTTGGACAGAAAATTGACACCCAGTACGTTAGGGCATAATTTTCCGACTTTCCAAACGCACAAACATTGCCTTATTTTGGAGAAAAACAAAATTTTATATTATGCTTAAAATGCATTTAAATAAAATAAAACATTTAAAAAAACTAGAACATATTAGAATTTGAGGCGTAACAGTAATAGAATGCATAAACATTAATCGTGAAATATACACAAATTAAAGATCGTATTATCAACATGCTATAAAATATCACATCCAGTACGTTAGGACATAACACCTTTATACCTCGACACGAGATCATCTTTGATCCTCAAAATATTTAATTAAAAAGGATATTTGGCTATCTGGTTGAACAGAAAATTACACCCAGTACGTTGGGGCATAATTTTCCATACTCCCAAACATACAAACATTGCCTTATCTTAAAAAATTTATGCATGTGAAATTTTAAAATGAACTTAATGCATACAAAATATTTGATATAAGGCATACATGTATTGGAATTTGAAGCATGCTATGGTACAAGATGTACAAACATTAATCGAGCATTATTCACAAATTAAACGCTATGTTAACAATAAACTATGAAATTTAATAATCCTACAAAATTGATAATGCGAATTAACATAAAATAAAAATTTAAATGCTAACAAATATATTTAAAGTAACTAAAATAAATTGATTTTGATGTTAACTCTTCACAGAGTTATTTTGAATGGGATAATTTGTACAAAATCTTGTTATTATATATATATATGTATATACAAAATAATATTTAGATTAAATATTATATAAACTTATCAAAAGGATACATAATATATAATTTGGAAATTAAACATCTATACAATACCTATAAACAAAGTAAGTTAAAATAATGAAGAGTCAACGTTAAAAAATCTGGTTAAAATAACTTGAATAATGAGTAAATTTAAAACTAAAAATACAAGCAGTATAAATAAAAGTTAATACTTAATCAAAATATATAAAAAGATAATAATGAAATTAGAGGGCTGTTATGTAAATAAACCTAATTATCTAAATGAAATCATGGATCATATTGCATTTTCGCATAAAATAAAGGATCAAATCGGCAGATATTATAATATCTAAAAAAAGCAGCGCATACACAGGGCTTGATTGAAAGGACGCGCGAATTACATGGATTAACTGAGAAATAATTAAAACATATAACAGGCTTAATTAGAAATCAGTACAATAAATAGGGAGTTAATGCGCAAATACTCTTTCATGGTGAAAACACGCGGGTCACACAGGTTTTCGGATCGGGTCAAAATGGGTCCCCTATACGGCACCGTTTGAGGGCCATTGAAACGGGCCTTAGACGATGCCATTTAGTGCATCTTGATAAAACCCTAAAAACTTATCAGATCAACTTTTTAAAACAAAAAATTAAATGAAACCAGCCCCTTCCTTTTTTGTTTTCGTTCTCAGCCGCAAAGAAAAGAAGGCAGATGTGGCCACTATGACGCCATGCTGATCGGTGATTAGTGGCCGATCCGAGATCATTCAGTGATCGCTCTTTCAAACCCGACCCGAAAGCTTCGCACTCAACACCCCGAAGGACTGCTTTGCTCCGATCACAGCGAAGAAAGCAATCCGACGGCCCCTATTCCGAAGGTAAAACCTTTCCCCTCTTTGTTTAAGTTTTCATACAAATCAAAAAAGAGGCCAGAAAACGGCAAAAAAAAAAGAATATTGAAAGTTGAATATCACCTTTCAAAAATGGTGTTTCTGATTTCTTTTCTATTTCTTTTGTATTCGATATCTGTATGCGTAATAATGGTGAGCGTGCCAATTACAATGTTTTCTCTGACTTTTTATAGTCGAATGTCGAAAAAATGAAAAATAGAAAATACAGTCGTTTGTCCTTTTTTCTCTATTTTTCCTTGCTGTTGTTTCTTTTCTATTGGTTTGCAGGTACGAAAGGTGGACGTGGCTAGGGCACACGAAGGTGTGTCACGATGCTAATGCTGTTGGAGGCGTCTGACGGAGAGTCTTTGGGTTTGGCTCGCTGTAGCGTCTGCGCACGCGCGTCTTTGGGTGGAAGGCTTTGGAAGTCTTTAGGGTTTCTGCTTGCTGAAACCAATTGGGCCATTTGGGCCAGTTTGGGATTGGGTCTTTAGGCCTGCTATTTAATCCTTGTTATTTGGGTTAGCTTTGTAAACGGGTTGACTAATTTGGGTCAGGTTGAATTTAGCCTGGGCTATTGTATCGGGTTATGATGTAATGGGCTGTTAAAATGGACATTTATTGGACTATTTTGGATCAATTTTTTTATTTTGTTTTGTATTCTTGGTTTAGTTATTTTAATATGGCCCGGGCAAATTTTGGGCCCTGGATTTGTCGATCTTGTTGCACTGTCCTTTGGGAGAACATGATCTCTAGAATCAATTTGTGAATTTATGCTTGTGAATAATGATTAGGATGCCATGATCGGAATGAATCAAGTGCTCCTAGTATGAATGATGATTGGGATACCATGATAGGAATGAATCAAATGCTCCTAACTAAATGTGTTTTGCATGAATGCAGAGTTTCATGAGAATGATCCCTTTTTAAACCCTTGGGGATTATCATTGCTGATTGTTCTTCCAGGTCGTGTCACTAACGTGGTATCCTGTCTTCTTGTTCAACCAACATAGAAAGACTTGAAGAAAAGGTCACTGTTTGAGTTTCCTTCTCAAACGTTTCTGACCCTTAGGCTTTGTGAGTTCTAAATAAAAGTCCTGTTTCAGGTTATCGTATTATTTAGAAGTTTCCAGAGTAATATGCAAAACCCTTTTGTGAAAGTATCATTAGTCCATTAAGCATTACTTCAATACAAAATGCTTGAAAGTGACCATAATAATGAAATTTATCAGAAAAAATCTAACAAGAATAGGTGAATTAAAGAAAGCAAACATTGCTAGAATACAAAATGACGGGAAGAAGAAATAGGTGCCCTAGATATCGC